>JANBXA010000651.1:19350833-20774166 GCA_030556225.1 Cricetiscus sungorus
AAGAAGAAGATGGCATTGATTGAGTTAGAAATCATAAGCTGGGTGAATCTGGGGCTTCATGATGGCTGAGTTCACTCTATCATCCCATCTATCACTAGATCACCACCATGCTCCTTTGTTGTTCTTTGGGTACTTTTTCTTCTTTTGTGGTTGTTAGCCATTTTAAAGCTCCTATCAATAATAAGATTTTTGTGAGTATTTTTATAATAGGTAATGTGTTATG
Source organism: Cricetiscus sungorus (assembly GCA_030556225.1). Lineage (NCBI taxonomy): Eukaryota > Metazoa > Chordata > Mammalia > Rodentia > Cricetidae > Cricetiscus > Cricetiscus sungorus. Next base: position 19,351,057 of record JANBXA010000651.1, read on the forward strand.
ATTTGAGTTGTCCTCTCACATCCTGTGTAGACAACTTAAATTTTAGTGTGACAATGGTGAGAGTTAGGTCTTTTGAAAGGTGATAGGATCATTAAGGTCCTGCCCTTAATGTTAACATGATTACTGTAGGAGTGGCCCTGTTTCTCAGGAATGGATTCATGATAAAAAGAATAAAAAGTAAGTTCAATCGTGCCTACCTCTTTTGAGTTTTCTCAAACTTCTTCTCCCCACACCCCAGAAATGATAAAGACAAAATGCCCTATATCAATTCATGCTTCCACACACACACACCTTGGATTGTCCAGAACCTTGAACTGTCAGAAGCAATTCTCCTCCATAACTTGTCCATTCTTATATATTCTATTATAGCAGCACAAAATTAACTAAGATGTTGTGTCTGTCTTTCATTCTGTAGCTATGTGTCAAGATTGCAAACACAGAATAAATGTGTACAACAGATAAAGAGAATAATGAAGAAATCCTAGCTATCATTTGCTTATTTCAATAGACTACAGATATATGAGGATCTTATTGATACTGAAAGACTAAAGCATCTAAAAATGTGGTTGGTAGTCAACAACTATTTTCTGTTCCAACATGGTCAGAGAAAATTCTACAACTACATTTAAGGCCTCAGTTCAGAAAGTCATTTAATTTTTGTGTGCTATTGAAATCAAGGAAGCCAAAAGGTATCTATTAAACAACAACAAGAGAAGACACATTTTTGAGGTTAAGCCTTTTTATTAAATCATGATAAACCCTATAATAAAAGGAAGGAAGTTGACTTCAAATACAGGGGAATACTTTTTATTGGCTCCTTTTTAGTAAGTGTGCTGTTGGCAACATTGAGGGTAAGGGCACTAAAACCTCTGCTTTATGATATGCATTGAGTATTTGATATACTTCTGACCTAAAATTGTGTAAACATAATTCTCTTGATGTCTAGTTTAAAATGTTAATGGTCAGCTGTTTTAAAATCTTTTGGAACTGAAGAAGTGACAGGTTCTGTTGCTTGTAGATGAATAGATAGCACCAGTGTTAGAGTCCTGAGAAAACTCTTCTTGATTTAAATGAGAACTCTTGTATGTCAGAAACAGATAGGCTTTCTTGAGAATGTTTTCAATTCAGAAACCACTGACTGACCTTCAACTGACTGTGTGCATTTAACTATCTACTCTGGTTTTTTGAGCACCACAAGATCTTTATCTTTAGTTCCTCCTATTGGAATTTTGTTATACAAAATTTATTTGTGGATCTCACTTTTAATACTTAGAAAGTTAATTTTTCTCTTATTGAGGAATTTCACTTTTTCATATACACTGATGTTAGAAATTAGAAATTATTGAATATATCAATTCACTAAAGCTTACATTGAGTTAAGGCAAATGATTTTCTTTACCACATATTATCTATGAGAAACTAGATAATTAAATTGAATACTATAAGATAAAATATTTGAAATGAAGGCCTTCTAATATAGCAAAAATAGATGCTTATAACGGATGACTCTAGCAGAGTAGTTTTTACATACTCACCTTTAGAGCCAGACTCATAATTAAAGCATGAGTATTTGTTGTCTAAACTATCTCTGCCTTTAGCTACATTATCATCTACTAAAGTATATATTCAAGGTGAATCAAATCAAATGTGTTGTTTTACTCAAAATCCTTATTTTCTTTAACATTCCATAAGTGTGTGTGTGTGCGTGCGTGTGTGTGTGTGTGTGTGGTGTGTGTGTGTGTGTGTGTGTGTGTATGCCTGAGCAACGATTCAGGGTATGTATGTGCCCAAAGATAAATTACTGATTTCTTTAAGTCCCACAGTTGACTTTTTATTAAAACTGACCTAACACATTTTTACATTAAAGGCATTTTCTCAGTTCTAAGCATTGTCAAATGCAAAAGGTAAAAATAACATCTTGCAAAGCAGTTAGTCAAAGTTATTAATGAGGTAATTCTTTCTGCATAAGCTATCAGTGAAAAAGTAATGAAAGAAAATGTGACAATAAATTACAATCTACTTTAGATTGTGTGACATTTTTATTAATAAAAGAGTCAACCTCAATGGAAGGCATCGACTTTCTGTGCATGGCTAATACTAATTTTTTACTTTATACATTTTATATTGTCATTCTCTTTTATCTTTAACTAGGAGTCTATTTTGTGGATCCTGTAGCTTTTGTAATTCCGTGGCTTCTCAGAAAAAGAATATAAAAGTTACTCTTAAAACATTTAATATATTAGTGGTATTTTCCCAGCATGGTTTTATTGTGGAGTTCTGCCATGCCTTCATTCAAACTTAACCTTCATTAGCTCCAAGATAAATTTGATTCTGTCTTCAGTGCTTGAGTTAGATCATCAGAAACCAGTTGTTAATATCTAATCTAGTTTTAAAATTTTAATTTCTTAACCAGTGAGTTAACTGATTAAATTATACAGTAATTTTATTAAATAGGTGTATTGTAGGTTCTTTAGGAAATTGACACATTTCACTGACTTACTGCTACCAAAGCTTATTAAAGGTACACCTGGGAGAGTTGCGTCTTGCTGTAATCCACTCCCTGTGCGTATCCTAGATCATGGAATCTCATAAGCATTGAGAATCTCACCTAAATTTGTAGTTTTTAATTTGTAAAAATCAGAAACTGTACCAGGTGGAATATGAATATACTTGAGATGGTATATATTCTCATAGAGTCTAAAAGTGACATATGTTGACAATTGTATATTTGTAGACGCTAATGTGTAACCCAAGATAATTAGTACAATTAAAATCAGAGCCCTCCCATTTTCTTCTTTTACATTTCTTTTCTAATTTCCAGTATCTTTTCTTCATACTTCCTCTGGGATCTTAGAAATATTTATGTTGAGTTGCAACAAATTATACCAAGTTATAAAGGAACTTTCTGTACAAAATTCTGAAATATGCTTCTTATAGGAAATGTGCACATTTTTTTATTTCCATTTTCCATCATAGTTTCACACACACACACACACACACACACACACACACACACACACGCACAAAAGTAACAGCATTTAAATAAAGTCTAGGTTTTTAGTAGTCTTTCTGTCCCTGATATCCCAGGGTTATCTGATTTTGGAATGGACTCCTGTTGTAAACTGACATTGTCAGGGCCCATAAAAGTGGCTGCAGTCAAGAGAGTTCAAGCCCATTATTTCTCCTTTAGGATAAATAACAGTATCTTGAGTCTTAGGGTGTGGCTAGTGTGTGTGTGTCTTTCCTTAACAACAGGATATCTGACCTAGATTGTAGCTAATGGGTGTCTGATCTTTACAACAGAATATTTAGTTTAGGGTGTGGTTTTGAGTAATAAACTTGGGTCTGGTCCTAATATTCACTTGGTGCCTTCCCAGCTCTATCTCTGCCTCTAGTTGTTCCTTTCCTCAATCAACACTTCCCTTCTCAGGTACTGAACATACAGGTTGACAGGACCCAAATGATCCCTATAAACATGAATTACTGTAGATGTCACCCAACGTGCAACATGAGGAAACAACTCATATCACTTAAGTTATGAAAAATTATAGATAATGTTTGTTTTTTTCTTTGATTTCAGCTTCTACAGTTGATCCAGCTCCAGACACGTCTCTGTGAACCTCAAACCTACACTAATGGAGTCACATTGGGAAAATGACAAACAAAGCTAGGGAGACAGGGACAAGACAATTAGATGACTATCCATACAATCCAACAATATCAGTATATAATGAGCATTCCAGATTCAAGGCATAGATAAAATAGGAATGACTCATGGGTGCTTTGAGTTTCCCTGGAAGGGTAAGCCTAGAGAATACCTTATTTGTGGGGCAGTGATTTTGAACATGGTCAATTATGTTTAGACTTTATCAATTGGCTGAGAGATGTGTATATGTTTTATTCTGTTTATATAGGTGTAATGATAAGTATTAGGGACTGTACTGCAAACCATACTGACTGAGTCCTCTGACTAAAGTCTGTTCTGGATTTAAGATAACAGGATAAATGACTGAGAATCCGCTTGGAGCATTAGCTCTTACACCCAATGAGAGCAAAAAATTCTTAAATGGTAAAGTTAATGTGTTCTAGTCCTCTATATCCAAGTCACCAGCATTATAAGTTAGAAACTATTGTGTATCTTATAATGACAATGAAACAATCAATGAAAGACAATATGGGTTTCAGGAAAGATAAAACTTTTGAGTTCAACATATATTGTGCTTCTCAAGAAAATTAAAGTCGCATGAATGACATCATTGCTATATTATATGGGCCTTTTCTCTTTCAACAATTATGAAGTTTTCAATTTATTTCTCTTTGTCTTTAGTCCCTTTCCTGTTAGCAATACTTCAACATACTCTCCATTCCTGGGTGAAGAATGGCTTTTTAAAATTTTATTTATTTATTCATTTTGATGCTGTAACTGAGATGTTGGACAGTTTTTAAAGAGATATTTCATCACTTTTACTGAACCTTCTAATACTCAGTTTCCTAACAATATACTTATTAATTGACATGAGTTGCATGTTGAGGTTTCAGTGAAGGATTGTTACAGCCATGGTTTTCACAATGACATAAAAACAAGCCTAACAAAATACGTTACTCATCATGGCCTGAGATACATGACAAACAGAGCTATAATTTGTCTTAATGATTTAAATAGGGACTTTGAGTTAGCACTGATACCTAGGTGCAGGGGTGTGTAGAGATACTATAGATGATTTAGAGTGGGAGTCAAAGGATAACTATTTTAGGTTTTTCAGACCACAGAGTGTATGTAACATTTGTTCAACTCTGTTCTTATAAGAGTTAAGCAGCCACAGACATTATGGAAATGAATGCAAGTGTGGCTGCTTTCAAATCAAACTTGAGCTATCATAGCTAGTGGCCTCTGTTTGGCCTTGAGCCTTTGCTTGCTTTTCCCTATCCAATAGTCACCTGGAAATTGATCTGATCCATATCTTCTCAGTTTAGAGATAAGAGAAATAATGTCTAGTGAAAAGATGAATTTTCTAGTGTAGCTCAGTAGTTTCATGTAAAAAAATGTGAATTGAAGTCTGGTTTTGTGATTCCCAGATCAGCAGGGGTTCTACTTTACCTAGCCAGCTTTCATTTTTTTGTAAAATTAAATTTTCTTTAGAATTTCCTTTTCAAGTTTACATTATATTGCTGCTGCTGGTGTTGCTAATGTTGGAAGGAAAATGTTGCACTTAGTATTTATTTAATTCTTGAGTACCTGATTTCCTGATTTTTAAATTCTGTGTAGTGTTATAATATTGTGTAGACAATTCACTCAAAATTTCAGTGGCTAATTTTGTACTTTGACACATGAATTCTTAGGGGAAACTGCTGAAGGGATTGTTTGAAATCTTTTTCTTCAAAGGCATTCAACTTGTGACTAACTATTCAAATAGTGATATTTGTCTTAATTTAAATGACCAAGACTCATGTGCATTTTTAAATAATGATCAGAGAGAAAGTGCTAAGTATTATATTCACAAAATTTGAGTAACATGTTTATGTTCAGATAGCATCGTCTTCCTTTTTAATAAACCAGAGACATCAGAGGTAACTTTCAAATGTTTTCCTAATAGGTGATGCTCTATTTAGAGTTCATATTTGTATTTTCCAGGTATCATGGTAGATTGGAGCTCCTATTAATCAGAAAAGCACAATAAAGTATTTTCATAGGATGTGGGTTACAGTGGGTGTACAACAGAATGTAGAGTGCATTTTTGGCCATTTTCCAATTTATTTGGTCAATGTAGACAGTCCATCTAGGTAATTGAGGATCTAAATTGGATTTTGTGGCCATAATTATTCTTGTTTGTCTTCATACATCAATCAAATATGTCGGATAATTGCCACATAGTTTTATTTTGAAATTTCTTGGCTTAGGTTTTCTAAAATGAAAAGAGGACTGGTCTGATAATGAACCTTTGGGTTAGTTATGATTTTGTCACTATACATTTGTGTGAACTGAGCATCTTAGAATCCTTGTTAGGTTTTGTTTGTTTATTTATTTATTTTTTAGGATTTGGACATATAGGACTCTTTTCCTGTCTAACTTTGCTTTTGGTTTTAATGATTTAGAATTAGTTCAGTAGTGAATGTTGTAACCTTTTTTACCTATATTTCAAAATATTTAATAAAGTTGTATACTTAAACCTGATTAAGATTGTGAATTTCATTTTATGGAGTTTTTAATTAATTTTTTAAATGGCTTGGGGAATTACAGAACCTATCTGTCACTTCCAGAGTGGATGATTTCATTCTGTGACTTTAATGGATAAAGTGACTAAATGTCCATTGTTTCAGTCATTAAGATGATTAATTAAGATTGAGCATTGTGTATTTGATCAATTGCTTCTGACTTTATAGTTACTTAGGCTTGGAGAAGTTCAGGACTGATATCTTCACATTGATAGTCTCAGTGAGAGGATACTCAGATCCCATAGAGATTCCTCACATTTGCAACTCATACCCTGGTACACAACAAGACAAGTCTTGAGTAATGAGCTTGCATTTGGTATTTCCTCCCTGAAAAAGAGGAGATGGAAAGTGACCAGAACAAAATGAACGACTACAAGACAAACATCGGCATTCCAGAAAATAAATAAAGGCTATAGACCCTGCATTCTCAAGAATATAATGAAGCTTAAGTATAGTGGCCATGAATGCATCTGTGCATTGCCAATCTCTTGTAACTGAGCTTAACTTAGAAACTTGAGATCAGGACTTGCAAAGAAGGACAGTTTTGTCCATCTCTAAATTATTTTGGTCCCTCCTGTTTTTCATTTATCCAGGCTCCTGATCTTACCAACTCTGACTACCTTGTTACTGCCTGCCATTTCTCTAACCTCTAAGTTCTCAAATCTGACTAGCTTTCCCCTGATTGCCTCATCTCTGCTTTTTACTGGCTGTCAGACTCTAAAAGATACTGTTTCATTCTGCACTTTCCACCTTATGCAATTTTCTGCTCCAGCACTGTAAAATTCAGGGACCTGTTATCTGTACCTTGGAAATCATTCACTCTCAGAGGGGTTGGGATTGTTTTTATGGCCCAGTGGTCATTCATTTGGCCAAGGGCAATTAGAAGAGAAAGATAGGAGAGAAAATGTGTCAAGAGGTCTACATACTGATTTTCAGCTGTATAGAATTAATGTTTCTAACAGAAGTGAGAATACCATTCTCCTATGACGTTCTTTACCTAAATTCCACTAAAAACCCTGGCTGCCTGTTTCATTCTCAATTTACCCAAAGCCTTTTTTATTCCTGGACAGTTAATCTGTAATTGTAAAACCTTTACGTTATCTTTTATTCTCTCTTTGATATAAAACCTGATATGTAAATACCAAGATACTCTCTCTGGCTGTTGTTTAACCAGTTAGAAGTATTAGAACATCTTCTTGTATCTTATCATTTAAACTATTTTGCAGCCATTGTAAATAAACTAGCAATGATTCCTTAAACATTAATAGAAATAAAATTTTCTAAATATTATACTGAGGAAAATATTTTTTTATGAATCAATAGGCATGCTTATAGACTGAAATATTACAGTTAACTCAATTTTTCAGTGAACCTCAGGTTAATTTAATTTTTATAGGGAAATAGCCTGGAATAAATATGCCTCTGCTGAACATTTGGGTGATGTTCTTTGTTAATCTGTAGTCTTCTGAGCCAAATACCTCTGATGTTTTGTGCTGAGGATGTATAAGTTGGGGATAACTAAAGAACTGTCATTTCTATACGTTTCTTAGCTGCTACTGCTTCTAGTTTGAGACCCACATGGGGAAAATTACTGTGCTACTGCTATGCTTATCTTTTTTCTAGTAGGTGTTATGTTAGAAGTATGTTCATAAAGGAATTCACAAATATTTATAGTAACTTATGTATAGGATCATATTCTTTTGGTAATTATGAACTCAATTATGCTAAAACTCACTTTCAGAAAGATGACTTCATTAAATTTACAGAGTGACTGACCTAGCCTACAAATGGGAAGTTCTTGATTTATTTATTTTACTATTCATCCAAGTTTCCTCAAAGTATTTTCCTGCTTTACTGAAGTGAATTTGGCAAATAAAAATTGAATATATGTAGAGTATCCAGTGTGATTCTTTGATATGGTACAATATACATAATGAGATGGTTATCCCAATATACCCATGGACTCATATTGTTATCCCTGGGAAGGGTTTAAGAACATTTTAAACCTATTCTCAGCACATTTCAATTATACAACACCATGTTACTAACTATATTTACTATGCTCTTTATTGGAGCACCAAAAAGATATCCTTAATTATCATACTTAATATTACTATTCCTCTATGCAGACCTGAAACCACAATTAAAGTAAATGCCTTTTATTCTTGATGCTTAAAGTATTTGTTTGCATGAAAACAATAACTGAATCACTAATGATATCTCCACTGATATGCTATATATTAAGGTAATATACCAAATAGAGATTTGTATATTTTATCACAAATTAGTTTCCTTGTTTTATTCTACATTAGCTGTAGTGTCATGTTGTTTCACCAGTGTACTTGAGGTGCTGGCCATATCCTAGGGGTGTGGCTTCAGGTATGCAGATATGACCTCTTATAAGGAAGAAAAGGGACTGTCTCACTCTTAGGTTGTGATTGGAGCATCTGAAAGTACGGAGACTGAATCTTCAGCAGTGGGAAGACCAAGATGCTCCCCTAATAAATACCTGTTAATCACTTTTCTGGGTTTGGTAGACTGCTTTAATTAAACCCACTTTCAATTAGCATAGTAAGATTTCCTGGTATACACACACATACACTCACAGAAAACACACACACACACACACACACACACACACACACACACACACACACATTCCTAAAAATACATACTTATGTACCTTTTGAATATTAGCTTCTTAGTTTCACCATTTGATTAATCATAATTAATTTGCAGATTGATTCTTACGAATGAATGTTTCCAAAGACAAACCTGACATGGATCATCACACATACCATATGACTTATTTTCTGACTCTTAAACTTGATTTGTGCCTGTTTTCATCACACCTGTTGACTGGGTACCAGTTAATTAGGAGTTTTGTGTGCTTAAGTAGATCTTTTATGGTCAATTTTAGTGGCTTTCTAATGCAACGAGCTGATTAGGAGTAACTTTTGTAGGTTGCATTAAATCAGATATGCATTCAGGGTAGTACAGAAACGCAAAATTGCCCGAAGAAACAAGGCATTGACCAAGTCCCATTTACCAGTAACAGCAGAAAGCATAACACTGTGTCATCACATGTTGCCTGGACAAGCTCTCCTAAACATTCTCAATAAGAAATAGTATGTGTTGTTGTGACACTGACTCTGGTGTAATATGGTAGAAACAAATAATTGTATTACAACACACACTATCTCATGTACCAAACACATTCAAAATCCTGCCTATAATTTAGAGAAGTTTGGGATGAAAGATTTTGAGATGCTTTCTGAACTCACAGCACATGTGCAAGTCCTCACGTTACCACCTGTCACTCTGGTAAACTTTTTAATAGACCATATTGTGTGGTTTACTTTCTGGAAAAAAAGAGGGCTTTGCTACAGAGGCTAAGGCTTTCCAATCTGATTTTGTAAATGATTCCTCTTTGTCTGATGCTATTTCATTTTTAACAAATCTATTAGGACCAGTATAATGAATCATGAGGGTCATTGACAATAACATTGCCCATAGGGAAAGAGGATATTATGTTAGAAACAGGCTTATTTAAAGTAGAAATTAAATTGATCAAGTCAATCAAATGAAAAATTCAAAAGGTTAAGCTACTCAAACTCCTATTTATTCTTAGACTAGAAACAAGAGCATTTCAATCCCTGAACCATTATCCTTTAACTTTGAGTAAATGAATCCAAGGGAAAACCAACTTTGGATGCCTTCAGAAGATGTGATTGTGATTTAACACTGTAGCATTGCTTCAGTAGTCTCTTATGAGTCTATTTGCTTATGTGACTTCCATCAGTTTCTTTAGAACCTCATTAGCAAACATATGTTTCTTGAATGCTTCATATCTTAGTCTTAAAATGTATTATAGTTCTTAGTTTAGGAGAGAAATTGCTTTGTATTCATAACAAACCAAAGTCCTCAGCTGCAGTAAACGATTAACCTAGTTACCAAAAGTGATGTCAAGAGAATGAGTTAACATGCATATTATACTCTCAGATCTCAGCCAACTAGTGGCTAATCACAAATTTTAAACAGATCTTTTATATTGAATTTTATTATTTTTCTTTCTTTTGGAAGTGCATAAATGTTTATTTATTTAATGTACACTGGGGCCTTGCCTGTGTGCACTCTGTGTGAGTGTGTCAGATCCTTTGGATCTGGAGTTACAGACAGTGTGAGCTGCCATGTAAGTACTGGGAATTGCACCCTTGTCCTTTGGAAGAACAGCTAGTACTCCTTGCCATCGACCAGCTCTACAGCTCCTTGATTTTGTTCTTTATTATCAGTTGTAATGATTCTTATCCCTGTATTATACATCTAAATGTGAACGAAAATCAGACAGTCCCCAAATCAAGAATTTAGTTGCAGAGAGGCTATGATAAAAAATATATATGAATATATATAAACCAGCAACTGTGTATCCATGATAAATGTTGTGTAGATTCATGATATCCCATACACTTAATTTTATTTATGGTTTAAAGAGAAACTGTGTTACTTCTCTTTCAACATTAATAGGTTTATTTGCATATTTTAGTAAATCCCAAAATATTGTCAGTGTTTTAGTTGTCCTTTACCAGGACTTTACCCTTCGTACAATTTTCAATGACATTGGTTTTTTGTTCTTTATGTTACTGACAAATATCCATTTTAATGTACTCCCAAGTCCACAATAGCTCAGAGAAGTAGTTAGCAAGTTAATAGTATGTATCAAAAATGTTGTATATTTAAACAACTTTGAACAAAATTGATGAAGGCAATTAATATTTATTATTTACACATGAAGAAAAATATACATATTTATTTCTGTTTAATCCTATCACTGTTTCATAAATATTGTACTTAATCCATCAATAATACAACATGCGTTCATTAATCCCAAGAAATAATTAGAAAACATTTATGATAATGATAATATTACCTTGTATAAATATTATACAAGCCCATTAAAACCCTTAGGGAAGAAATCACAGCTTGTAATAATGTCAGATTCTCTGTCTAATCTGAAATAGACAATATACTTTTAATTCTGTATTTAATGGACTATTCTGATAACTAAATTCTATTGAAAACAAGACATTTCTCCCCTTGTCCTTAAATCTTAGCTAAGATAAGATGTCTTTTATTTTAATCTCATTTATTCAATTTTCCCTATTTATTGATCCCCATTACATATTCCAGTCTCATAAACTTTCAGTGTTATACTTTGTGACACCTACTAGTTGACAATGGTGTTCAGTGATGGGTCAAGGTATTTCATTTAGACCTTGCTGTTTTGTTTGTGTTGTTGGCTCGTTAGTGCTGTTCTAGTAAGTGGTTTGTTCTGATAAATCATAGAAAAGATGGAATATTTTTCATGTCACACTATTCTTTGAATGTGTTTCCATATGTTAACTGCCTCTGTGAATTTACTCAATAATAAAAATTTAAAGATTTCATCAAGTGCATGCAAATACTTGTAGTTCCAGCACCAGGGAGCAGTCTCAGTGGGTAAAGTACTGTTATAAAACATAAGAACCTGAGTTCTGATTCACAGAATCTATTTGAAAGCTGGGCATGCTGGTGGTGTGCCTGAAAACTGAACATGGAGTGAGGAGCAAACAATGACAGGTAAATCCCAAAAACAAAAATGTTCAGCAAAAATGCTGAAGCCCAGCCACCAAGTGAGATTCAAATGAAGTAGAACTCTTGTCTCTTAAATACAAGTTGTGGAGGAGATTGAGAAAAGATATCCCATCATCATCCTCTGGTCCACATGTATGCTTAGTGAGGTGATAACCTCTATACAGGCATGTGTGCGCATGCACACAGTCACACACACACACACACACACACACACACACACACACACATTGGTGGTAGTGATTGGGTACTTATAGGAAATATGGCATGGTCAGAGAAAGTGTAATTAATATATATTTATGAGTTTAAAAAAAAAGAAGACCCAACTCTAAGGTAGTTTATAGTGTGGAGCTTCTTGAATAATCACTTATAGGTGATACATTTGGAACTACCAATGTAATTGCACAGTTTATAATGTTGATATTGTTATAGTTTGTAGGATTGCTGGCGTATAGCACTTTTGATAATTAAATTTAATCTAATAATCCTCACATTGTCTTGGCCTCGTAGGTACCACCTTACTCTTCATCTTGCGTATTCCATTCTTCATGCCTATATCTGTTTGTTCTCTTCTTGCACTGTAGTTCTGTTTATGCCATGGTTACTCATGTATACACCTTTCTGTAAGCAAATTTTTTTTTATTGCATAATGCCTTTCAAGACAGACCTCAGTTCAAAGTAGTTTGCTTAAATTGAGTTTTTTGTTTGTTTGTTTGTTTTTGTTTTTAATTGATCTATTTTGGTGTTTTGTATTCATTGGCTACAGGATCTACATGGCAGAGAAGAGAGAATATCTTTTTTCACATCATCTGTTATAGAATGCTAGCCCCTCTAAATGAACATCGATGACTATGTTCAGATGAGCATAATGGGCTTATAAAGGGGGAGCACACCCATTGTATTCACCATTCACTCTCTGAGGCATGTGTATATGGAGATTCTTTTTACTGTGGGGAACACATTTTCTTGGATGAGATAATTAAAAAGAGAAATGTCAATGTAAGAAATATTAATTTAAAAGCTGAAACTAGGAATAGAGAGAGAGAGCTCAGTAGCTAAAGCTGCTGCTGCCTTGCCTGGCAATCTGGGTTCAATTTCCAGAACCCAAATGGTAGGAGAGCACAATCTTAGACACCACAAACACGCACACACACGCGCACACATGTGGGCACACACACACACACACACACACACACACACACGAATACATAAATAAAAAGTACAAGGAAAAGCTATCAGTGGCGCCTAGGGATGTTAGGTGATTCTAGATTAAGTGCTATGCAGGAATCCACTGTCTTGGTCTCAGTCCACAGTAATATATAAACTATGTGTGGTAGCCCAGTATCATAATCCTTACAAATTCAAGGTAGACACAAGAGATGGAGGAGTTCCAGGTCATCATCACACATGTAGCTTAAGGCAAGACTAATATACACTATACTCTTTCTCAGATAGGCCAAACTGAAGCAAAAACAGAGAAACAGAAAAAAAAAGCAAAGCTAGAAACTAAGATGAGCCAGACAGAGAATAAATAGTGGCAACAGAAGACCACATCAGTCTTGCCTCTGATGTGAAAGGGTCATATGTCTGGGATTTGGGAAACATAAAACAAGGGAACAAAGTAGACCCATGCAGACAGAGGAGAATTGGGACCTATGCCTGCTTCACAGTGTTCTGTGCTTCAGGGGCCTCACTTTATTACTACCTCACCAAGTAGCTTCATAAGATGCTGTGTGTTTGCATTGGATTTACTGATCATGTTTTATTAATTAATTTTCCCAGATTTGCTCTGAGCTACATCTGTGTATTATGAGTTTCATCCTCAGACAGAAGCCTAGTGTCAAATAACATTAGCATTCAGGATCTACGGTCAGGCAGACAAAAAAGGGTCCTGGTCAGATAAGACAACAGGAGACCCCCTGCATGGTGATAGCATGAAAATATTAAAACTGATCTAGGACATTTTCTTTTTTGGTTGCGTTTCACCTTCTTAAGATAAATTTCAGGGTCTTTTTTCTTTCTACTTGACTGCCTCTTCAGCTACAGTATGATAAAAATGGATAATCCCATTTTTATTAAAGAGAAATAACAGAAAGGAAGAAACATGCTAGCAACCTGTCATGAGAATCCATTAATCATCTAAGCAATCAAATTGTAGGGCACTGAGATCAGTATTAGCCATTCAAGACTATGCACTTAGGTTTGTCAGAGGCAACACCACAGCCATCGTTTCTGTCATCATGGAACATGAAGACAATTCCGTTTAAACTGGAAGAGGCAGAGGCAGTGCGATGAGTCAGGAACAGCTTTGTTAGGATGTTGTGTTTTGGAAGACTCTCAACAAACTAATGTCTAGAGAAGTAAATTAAATTAAAAATAAACCTATTGAACATTCCTACTTACCTCATAAATGGTATTCGAGATCACCAATACATATAAAATGCTTTTTTTTTTTTACCTAGATATCTAAGCTGTTCTCACCTTTCCTTCAATGTATAGCTCAGTGCTATAATACCATCAACATGCTACTCTCATGAATGTCATCCACATTTTCTCCACTCTTCCCTTGGGTGTGGTTGTGTGTAGCACTTTCCTAATTTGTTACAATTATTTTTACTCACTGTTTAAATACCCATGTATGACTTTGCTTCATTGTTAAAAAATAAGTTCTTTGAAGTAGGCTGTGCCATGTACTATTTATAGTGTCAATAGCATATAGCATAAGATAGTCTCAATTTTGCTGTTTTTCCTCTGCGTTTTTGAACTTTTACTATGCTAGGGGCAGGGGGATGTAGGTATAACTCACTCCATTTCATGTTTAAGATTAAAGTGATGTCATTTATTTGGAAGTCTTGTGACAGGTAAATACATTAACAAAATAAAGTACACGGTAATTTATAAAAGAACACTGAAAAATTCCACTCACTTGCTATCTTCGACAGATGAGATTATTAAGAATTAGTAAGAATTAAAGACAAAATACTGAGAAGGTCATTTTACTGTATGTTACTAAAGTCTTTGTCATTCCCTGAACAAATGCACAGGACACAACCTGGATGCTTCTCAAAACCTCTCAGGCCTGCTGCCATTGTCTGTCATACCCTAGGATAAAATCTATGCCAAGATGAACAAAAGATGCATGGCATTCAGGCTGCTGTCATCCTGACCATTCTTGTGACTTTGGCGTCCATGCAAATTAGTGCATGCTAATGTTAAATGCATATAGGAATTCATGAGAGCCAAAGTCTGAACTGTTCCTGTCTCATTCATCTCAATTCCTCCTCTGTCCCAATAGGGGCTTGATGACATCTAGTCAGATGTCTATGGTGTTTTAAAGATTTTTTTTTTTTTTTTTTTTGTGTGTGTGTGTGTGTGTGTGTGTGTGTCTGATCTGTGCTAGCCAGACTTCTTCACTAATTGAAGGTAACACAGACAGGTCTCGCATTTTCTCTTTTTAGTAAGTTATTGGCAGGTTTTAGTCTTGTAGTTCCGAGTTTGTTGGAAGAGTCACCCTGAATGACTGACAGCTCAAAACACTCTGTGATGCTAAGTAGACCAGCCAATGAACACTAACAGTACTGTCACTTATTCAGGTGACAATGTCTTTTGTATTCATGAGAACCGACCATTTCTTCTACTTTTTCAAAACTGGGTAAGGATCTCTATAGTGCAGAAACATTACAACTTACTGAATGGGTTTCCCTCTTTGCTATTTTAATTTATTGGTTTTTTTTTTTTTTTTTTTTTTGCTATTTGCTGTTGTGCTTGCTGATTGGTAATGTTCCAGGCCATCTGTCTACCTTGCCTGGCCGTAGATAGTGACATCAGAGCATCAGAGACTTTTCTCTTCACAGAGGTCACGCTTACAGATGGAGAAAGGTCACTTATTACAGAACAGGCTCTGAGGGAATGTTGGATATAGATCTGTGTAGGAAAGTTTCCAACATATGGATTTTTGAAGGGGACCTGGTCAAAGACATGAAAATGAACACAATAAATGTGAAGACAGGTGGACCAATGCCTGTCAGAGAAGCATAGGGACCTTTACTGATAGTAATGGGCAGATGCCACAAGCTTGGCTCTTTCTGGCCACTGTACTTGTGGTGATTGATGCTAAATAAAAAGTGGTTCTGTATCTATCTGTAATTTCCAAATGCCATCCATATTCACACTGCTAAGTACAGTTTTTGTATAGTTTCAAGGATAAACCCATTATTATTTCACAATACTACCCTTAATAACACCACTATTTCAGTAACTACAATATCTGCAACTGAAGGTCCCTTATGTTCGTAAATAAAGCTTTTAGTATTTCTTATACACAGTAATGTATGAGTGGGTTGCTACTCCCCATAGGCACATGTTAATCTCACAAGATGGAATACAACAATGATTAAAACCAAAGATACAGGCTGCTAGTGGCAGAATTCAAAGTGTCAACTATAGATCAACAGGAAGATAATTTTATAGCCTGAATCCTTCCAGGACATTCATCCTCTCCCACTACTCACATTCATCCTGACCTATTAGAAAAGCTGAGCTCATATGCAAAGGATGTGATACTATATTTATCCTAATTGATGGATGTGTTGGGATATCAGGTAGCATTGGCGCAATATATACTTTGATCTAAAATTAGCTGAATATTCTGCTCATCTCTGAGTTACATTTTCTTTGCCCCAACTTCTCATCTCAAGGACTCTCAAGAAGTATAGCATAGGTCAAGGCTATATTTGTTTCACTAAGTTACCTGAGTTGAGTTACAAACAAGCTGTGTTTCACCATTTACTTTATTTCAGTATTAGGAAAGTATTATATTTTACATCAATATGCATTCCAAGTAATGCTCGATTTTTAAATATAAACTATTTAGGTTATGATTTCTAGTATCAGTTTTGCAAACTGTACAGTATAGTACATACATTTATATATATTGTACAATTAATCTGTAGCTTTCCAATGATTAATGAATGACTCAGGGTACCAGTATAAACAGGCATTGTACTGAATTAGTATTCTACTGATGCTGGGATTTACCAAATTATTGAATCTTGATTACCACTATTCTATATGCTTCCTTCCTAAGTTATTTAATATTTGGGCATGTTATTTGCCTTTTACACCAAGATTTTTACTGTTTGTTTCCATTTTCATGGCATTAGACTCTTTGAATTTAGTACATGAAATTTGTTCTTGGTATCCTTTATTAGTAATGGCAGTTCTAAATGTGGCAGAGTTGAACCAACATGGCTTCACTCCTCATGAAGAAAAAATGGATTAATAATATACAAATATTTTCTCTTGGAACTATTTCCAGCAAATATGAATACAGGAGTATTTCTGTTCTTCTAGCTTGGTTACTGTTGTTGTGAACATACCCTGACAAAAACAACTTCAAAGGACAATTGGATTATGAGACTTTAAAATCTAGGTTTCAATCTGTCACTTAAGGGGAAGTCAAGAAGACAGAATCCTCAAGAAGGTAGTCACATTCACATTCTAGAGGGAAAAGGAATGCATGCATGCTTGCCAATGCTCAGCCCATTCTCTGATGGTTTATGTATTCTAGGATCTAACACCAGGGGGTGGTGATATCAACTCTTAAGCAAAACCTCCAAAGAAGAATTACATACATAGATTTGTCCATAGTCATATCTGTAATGCATTATTTTTATTTCTAGTTGATATAGGAGGGCCTATCCACTGTGGGTAGTGTCATACCTAGGCAGGTAGGTCTGGAGTGTGGAAGAAAGCCTTCTAAGCAAGCTAGGGGATGGAAGCCAGTGAAGTGCCTTCCCCTATTGTCTCGGGTTAGATCTTGTTTCCAAATTATATGATTTTATCTGGAGATGCTGTCCTAAGTTCCAGTATAATAAGTTGTAATCTATAAGGTTAAATAAACCTTTTTTGCCCAAATTGCTTTTAGATATGGATTTATCCAAGCAATAGAAACCTAATTGCAGTAGGTGTGATTTGTAGGAATAGGTATCATTTTTACTGGAAAACACTGAGGCTCAGTGAAGTTCAATATCTACCTAATGGTCAGAAAGCTGGATATTTCTCTAGTTTCTACCTTTCCAATGTAGTTAACTAAAACCTGATCTTCAGGGCATCAACCCCTTAACACTTCTAGCCTGTCACAAGGAGATCAAGAGAAATCCTTCACATAGAAGTTCCTGTGGGTGTGCAGCAGAATAGTGCAGGCAGTCTGTGAATGACATGGTTCAAGTAAATAAAGATTTGGCAACAGTATATGGTACAGTTATACACAGATAAAAGACACTTGCCATGTTAGAGTTCCACTGCTTTGATTACCCCTTATAGAAGGTCAGATGTTATCTATGGCTAATTATTTCAAATGGTCCGAAAAACCTATATTCCTATACTACATATGATCATTTCATCAAATAAATTCAGTTTGTGTTTTCTCATAACTTCATGATAATTTCTGATTTTAATGTATATATACCTATTGCGGTTCAATAAGGGTCAGGATAAACAAATAGGTCAAATAGATGTTTATTAAGGGAGAAACAACTCACAACACAGACAGATGAACACAGCAGTTAAAACTGGATGCTCCTCTCTCCGTGTCCCGCCAGAAAAGGGCTTTCTCCGCCTCCTCCCGAGACTAAACTCCATCGGTCACTTCTGCCCCTGGCTCCACCCCTCAATGGGTGTGGTCAGTGCCACAGAAGCAGACACGGTGAATATCCCACTACAATTCCCCTTTTAGTCTAAAGAAAAGATTTAAGCTTGATACAAAACTATATACAAAACAGTGAATAACAAGTGTGCTCTAAGAAAAGGAAAATCGAGACCAAAACCACAAACATACCTAGTCCTAGGGTGAAGGCATAAGGGAGTTTACGATAGAGTTGTCCTAAGCTGAAAAGCTTAAGTCTAGTACTTAATATCTAACTAGGAAGAGAGAATAATACTAAGATAGTTTAATCTACAACCTCACCAAGACCTGAGAAGGAAAATTACAATACTAGGGTAGACGGGAAGTGCAGATGGGCAACTTCCAAAAGGTGCAGTGAGGACAGAAACAGCAAGCTACCTGGACAGTCACCCAAGGTCTCACAGCAATGTTGGTACAGCCAGATATGACTAAGGCCAGGAGTATTTGACAGACCACAACAAAAGCAGGGAGGTAGAAAGGCTGTTTTACCGTGACTTGGCAAGGTTCAGCAGTCTTCTAAGTTTGTCTCCTGCAAGCATATAGGACCGCATGTCCAAAACAGTGGTCAAGGCTGAGGCAGTTCCTTGCCCAAGAGGCCATTAGCCGAAGCGAGGATGAACTCCAGAAGGAGCAACAACAGTGTCCAACATACTTTTGGGAAAGTGCACGGTGCTGTCAGGAGCAACAGTGTCTCATGTCAACAGAGTACTAATATATAAAACATTTAAATGCCATGTTCTGCAGGTCTATGAAGTGATTGAAGATTAAGCATCTATGTCTGACTAATCTCATAGGCAAAGGAAACATGGGTGAGGATAATCTGTAATACTCAGGAACTTGGCTAACAAGCCTGAATAAAACTTCCTTGAGTAAAGCAAGGATAAATACCTAAACAATATAACTATGTACATGAATATATATATATATATATATATATATATATATATATATATATCTCACATGTAAATTCCTAAAGTAGAGGTAGAGTAAAAATGTCTAAACAAGAGGTAGAGCTCTAAAGGGCAGCAAGACAAATATCCCAAATTGTAACAAATACAAAATGTCTTGAACACAAGCAATAGTATACATACATAGAATATGGCAAGTATAATGTACATAAAACATCATAAATGGAAAGATTTCACACAATACAACAAATATAAGATACAATTCTTCCAGGAAGGGAATAAACTTAATTTTACATAGGTTACCACAAATAATAATATATAACAATGTAAGCTGTAATACTAATGTCTCATTCTTACTGAATAATTCACAAGAAAATAGGCTAATCTACCTATATCCATTCTGAATCACACCTTTCCCAACCATACCCTATTCCTGTCTAAAAGAGATAACCAAGTCTAAGTATCACCTTACAAACCCAACCCCAAGTAACTAAAACCAACCCTATGAAGATGAATATTATTCCTAAATTCCAAGAGTGGGGAAAGGGGGCGTTGTTATCTTAAGATTACTTCCTGCTGAAATGGGACGATGATTTCTCTATGGGATCCTGTTGGAAAAAAAATTTTTAGCAACCAAATTTCTATACAGAACTGGCTGTAACATATGTAGGTAGTCATTGTATGGCAGAAAATGCTTGACTGGAATTCTAATTGAAATTTGGCCAGGTTGTAATAAGAAGGTGCACCAATACAGCTAGCTAGTCATGAGTTGTCTCGAGAAAAGCAGTCTCAAACCGGTTTAGGGTGCAGTTTGTAGTCCAGATGCATCAGGTTGAGTCAAGTAGAAATGTCCAATTGGGGCCCCATCTCCTTTCCAGAGTGTTCAAAGATTGCTGTTGAGAACTGTTATAGTCCTTGTGGAAATTTTAAATATCAATATCAAGGTAAAATTTTTAATTTTACGGTATGCATTAGGGCAAGGCAACAGTAAGCATTAAAATGTAAATGAGAAAATTAGGATTTCAGACAGAAAATTGCGAATAAGTGAATGAGTCCTTCGATTTTGTTTTCTTCTGCCTTACACCAATTGGCTTCTTGATATAAGGCAGAAATTGTGAATTTAATCTTAACAACATGCTTGAATTTAGAGAAGGAAAGCCAAATCCAACTCCAAAGCCAGCACTGGTTTACATGAATCGGGACTACAGAAATATTAGATAGTAAAGAAAACTAGATTTCAGTATAGAAACAGTTTACTAGACTTAAATATTTTTTACCATAAATCATATTCCTCTTCATTAAGTGATTCTTTCTGGAGAGCTGTCTTCTCTTCTGTAGGTACCTACATGTTTAGTGTCCTTTGGTTGTTTGAAGATAGGTGTTCTCTGTTTTCCTGTAAGGACAAGAGCAGAACACTTCCCCTACCTTTGAGAAGTCTCCACATCTCTCATGGGACCTTATTTATTGGATTACTTGTCATTTCTCTTCATTAAGATGTTACTCTTGTTCAACCCGGATCTTGATTAACTTAGATGGTATCCATAGCTTTTCTTCTCCTGTAGATACAAATGCAAAACCCCTACCCCAACGTAACACATATCCTGGTTTCCATTCTGAGGTCAATACATCCTTGAAGTACACCGGCTGATGTAGTTCAGAAGTTTTTTCTATTGTCCAGTGTCTTTCTGCAGCTGTTTTTCCTTTTTCATCAGCATTAAGAAAGTTTAATGTTAATAAAGCATTATGTAATCTGTGTTTGGGTGTCTTGGTTCCTCCTGCCTGTTTATGGAGCATTTCCTTTAAAGTACGATTAGATCTCTCAACTACTGCTTGTCCTGTAGGATTGTGTGGTATACCAGTTATGTGTTTTATGTTATAATACTCAAAAAACTGTTTCAATTTGCTGGAAATATATGCCGGAGCATTGTCAGTTTTTATTTGTGCAGGTATGCCCATAATGGCCATTACCTCTAAAAGGTGTGTGATAACAGAATCAGCCTTTTCAGAGCTCAGAGCAGTAGCCCATTGAAACCCTGAAAATGTATCTATAGTGTGATGTACGTATTTTAATTTTCCAAATTCTGCAAAATGAAACACATCCATTTGCCATATTTCATTTCTATTTATACCTTTAGGGTTACTGCCTGGTGGTAAAGGAGTTTGGTTATAGAATGAGCAAGTAGGACATTTCCTTACTATTTCCTTGGCTTGTTGCCAAGTGATAGAAAAATCCTTTTTCAATCCTTTGCTGTTCACATGGTGTTTCTTATGAAACTCTGAGGCTTCTAGCACACTTCCTATCAATAACCGATCAATTTCATCATTGCCTTGTGCTAGAGGACCTGGCAGACCCGTATGGGATCTGATGTGTGTTATATATATAGGATGAATCCTCTTTCTGATAGTATCTTGTAACTGTATAAACAATGAAGTTAATTCTGTATCATCAGGAATAAATTCTGCAGTCTCGATGTGTAAGACTACTCTCTCTGCATATTGAGAGTCAGTAACTATATTGAGGGGTTCTGTAAAATCCATAAGTACCATGAGAATGGCATACAATTCTGCCTTTTGTACAGAATTGTAAGGGCTTTGAACTACTTTGCTTATTTCTCCTGATTTATATCCTGCTTTACCAGATTTGTTTGCATCAGTGTAGAATGTAGGAACTCCAGAGATAGGTGTTTGTCTTACAATGCGTGGAAGGATCCAAATCGTCTTCTTTATGAATTTGATTCTTTCAGTTTTGGGATAATTGTTGCTAATTATTCCCAAAAAATTACTGCATGCTCTCTGCCAATATTCATTATCTTTCCATAAGGAGGAAATTTCCTCATTAGTTAAAGGTACAATAATTTCTGCTGGATCTCTTCCTGTTAATTGACGAAGTCTTAATTTACCTTTTAAAATCAAGTCAGAGATCTTTTCTATATATGTTTTTAGTTTTTTATTCTGTTTATGTGGTAAGAATATCCATTCTAATATGATGTCTTCTCTCTGCATCAAAATCCCTGAAGGATATTCTCTAGATGGTAATATAACCAGAATACAGTCTAGATTTGGATCCACACGGTCCACATGTGCTTCTAATATCCTCTTTTCTACCCATTCTAATTCCTTTTCTGCTTCAGCTGATAGTATTCGGGGACTATTCAAATCCTTGTCCCCTTTTAGGGCCATTTTCAAGTTTTTTAAATCATGCCCTTCAATTCCAATAATAGTTTGCAGTTGAGAAATCTCTCCTAGTAATTTTTGAAGATCATTAAGAGTCTGGTAGCGATCTCTCCTGATCTGTAGTTTTTGTGGTCTGATTTTCTGTAGACCTATTTTATATCCTAAGTAGTTGATTGACTCTCCTTTTTGTATTTTTTCAGGTGCAATTTGTAATCCCCAGGAGGTAAAACTTCCTTCAGTTTCTCAAACATTTTTTCTAATATGTCTGCTTTCGAGTCAGCTAACAATATATCATCCATGTAATGATAGATTATGGATTGTGGAAACTGTTTACGAATTATTTCCAGTGGTTTTTGTACAAAATATTGGCACAGGGTTGGGCTATTTAGCATTCCCTGTGGCAAAACCTTCCATTGATATCTCTTCACTGGTTGAGAATTATTGTAATTAGGTACCGTGAAGGCAAATTTCTCTTTGTCTTGTTCTTGTAAAGGTATAGTGAAGAAGCAATCCTTTAAATCAATAACTATAATAGGCCATTCTTTAGGTATCAAAGAAGGCAACGGCATTCCAGGCTGTAAAGAGCCCATTGGCTGGATAACTTTATTAATGGCTCTCAGGTCTGTAAGCATTCTCCATTTACCAGATTTCTTTTTGATAACAAATACAGGAGAATTCCAAGGGCTGGTTGATTCCTCGATATGCCCAGCATTTAGCTGTTCCTGAACCAGGTTTTCTAAAGCTTCTAACTTCTCAGAAGTCATAGGCCACTGCCCTACCCAGACAGGTTCCTCTGTTAACCATTTTAAGGGTAAGGCTTTTGGTTCATCTGTTTGTTCAGCACTTGCATTCTGTCTTTGTACAGCCTGGATATTTGGTGTCCATCTTGTATAGTACTTTATAGCATTTTTTCCACAATCATGAGGTCGTTTATGGTTCCTATCTAATACTGGAGGAATGTTAATCTGTGTATTCCATTGCTGTAATAGATCACGACCCCATAAATTTATCAATACATCAGCCACATATGGTCTTAACCTTCCTCGCTGTCCTTCTGGTCCTACACATTCAATCCATCTCATGCTTTGTTTTATCTGAGACAGGGTTCCAATCCCTAAGAATTGAACATTAACCTCTTTCAGGGGCCAATTTCGAGGCCAGGATTTATTAGTTATGATAGTTACGTCCGCCCCTGTGTCCAGGAGGCCTTCAAACAGTCTGTTATTCATTTTAACTATCAATCTAGGCCTTTGACTGTTTATAGAGGTTTGCCAAAATATACGTTTTTTATTTTCTTCTGTCATGTCTGCTTCAACTTCTTTCATTAGTTTGTCAGCCAGAGCGGTATGAGTTTTTACAATAGGCCAAGGATTTTCTAATTGTCCTGTGGGAGGTTGTCCTCCACTGTGACTGGGAATGTTCGGACCACCTTTGACATGGGGGCCTTCGAGAGGCCCCCCAAGGAGTTTCCCCGGTGGTAAAGGGTTTCCTTGCTTGTCTCTAGTTGATCTACACTCATTTGTCCAGTGTCTGCCTTTGCCACACCTTCTACATAACCCAGAAGGCTTAGGCCTTCTGTTCCATTCATTCTTGGGAGTATTATTTCTAGAGATGCTTTGCCTACAATTTCTTTTTAGATGTCCTATCTTACCACAGTTATAACATCTGACATGTTGATATCTCTTTAAACTTTTGGAGACGGCTTCTCCTATCCAAGCTTTTATGTCACCATAGTTACAACTTCTGTTCTCTTGATTACTCCTCAAACCTTTAGATATAGCTTCTCCTACCCATGCTTCAGTGTTATTGCTATTATAGTCAATGTTGGCTGTATATCGAATCCATTCATCCAAAGGTGCTGATTGAATTTTTAATGGCCAAAGCATTTGTTTGCATTGAGGATTTGCATTCTCATAGGCTAATGATTCTATGAGTATTCGTCTAGATTCTATGTCAGCTACCTGTAATTGTACTGCTCTAGACAGCCTTTCTAGAAACACACTAAAGCGTTCTCTTGGTCCTTGCCTTATTTTGGTATAAGATTCTATCCTCTCCCCTAGTTCATGAACCTTATCCCAAGCATTCAGAGCTGCCGTACTGCATAGAGACAAGATATGTTCATCATAGGCAGCTTGGGTTTCTGGGTCAGCATAAATACCCTCACCAAGAATTTTATCTTTGGGAGCTTCATAACCTTTCTTTAAGCCCTGAAGTTCAAGAGCCTTTGCTTCTTCTCTCCATAAAGCCCTCCATTCTAATTGAGAGGAGTTTTCAAGGACAGCTGATATTAATTGTTCCCAATCCTTAGGGGTTACCTTGTTATTCATTGCCCATGATTCTATTAATTGCTTCATATATGGTGAGTGCATGCCATAAGAGACTACTGCTTCCTTTATACTTTTTAAATCTTTCATACATATTGGTTCCCATTGATAAGCAACAACATCTTTTGGGTGTTTTTTCATTGCTGATTTTCCATTAACAGATACAGGGAAAGCTCCTCTGACCCTAAATGGTGTGGAAAATTTTAAGTTTTTTTCATGCCCTATTACCTGGAGCTCTTCTTCTGATGTATCAGATTGAAGGTCTTCTAAAGCCTGAAGTCTATTAATTATTGCTTCTTTGAGTGTCTGAACTTCTTGAAGCATATCCCTTTCTAGAGCCTTCATTGCATCTGTCAGTTTCTTACTTTCTTCAAGTACAAATGATTCCATGTTTTTGATATTCTCATCCTTAGATATTATCTGAATGGCATGTAAACTGCCTTCTAAAAACAATGTTCTATCTGCTAGCTTGCCATTATCTTCAGACATGGAAGAGATTCTATCTGCTATTCTTGCCATCTGATATTCCAGTTTTTTAACCTTATTATTAGCTTCATCCAACCAGGAATGAGCTGTTTCTGTTAGCGTGTTAATGCATTGCATTGTTTCTGTTTTGGTTGTTGAGGCAACATCAGACATGGAACAAATTTTGTTTTCTATTTGATCATTTTTATGTTCCATGTTCTGTATTCTACCTGTCAGCTCTCTGTTGCCATCTTCAATATCCTGAAACTTTTTTCCTAAACATTCCATGTTTTGCATTCTGTCATTTTCAATGTTTTGAATCTTTGTTACCAAGTCTCCTATGGTTTGTACAAGTTCCTCATTGTTTGCGCTAATCTCAAACCATTTCTTTAAGAATATCATATTAATGATAAAACCCATTACTATTACGAAAAAGGTGTATATATTGATCCAGTCATAATTTTCTTCTGCTAAGATTCCTTCTATATATGAAGTAAAAAAATTCCTAAAGTACTGCATTGTAAAATTATCTGCCATAGCTATGGAACAATTGATCTCAGATATTATATCAGCTTAAGTTGCAAAAGATGTTACAATTACCTTAGATGTAATTCCGCTGTCCTGGAACTTTGATGCTTTTAGCTGTAGATCTCAACTTGCTGTAGTTACACTCGGAGGTGTAGCAGTAAAAAAGCGTCCACAGCAGAGGAGCCTTCCAATTCCGGTTCTATCCGGAATTGTACCACCAAAGAGTGTCCGCCAAATAGCCTCCGGCAGGAAACGATCCTTCTGATCCCGGTCCCTGTAGAATAGCTTTTAACAAACTAAGGCAAGCAAAATTTTGTTAAACGAAGGAGTGAAACGAGCCTTGTACAATTGTTGAGACCACAGGGAAAACAGGAGCCGCAAGCAACTGCAGTGTGTATATTTTCTGCCAGTCCACAGGCCGCAGCTGCCGCAGCCGCCACAGCCTCCAGAGCCTGCAAGCACACAAACAGAGCAGGCAGAGTCCGGGCCTAGTGCCGCAACACAAAAGGCAGGGCTAATGCTGCAGGGCTCTGTGCGAATACAATCTGAGGGAATGGGCAGAAGATGAGCAGTAGTCTCAGGGCCAAGATGGAGATAAAAGGAGTTCTAGGGCAGGGTATATCCTGCCCGTTCAAGGAAGGTGGGGGAAGGGTTGCTGCGGCACCTGGGTAAAACCCAGGTGCAGTGAAAATCCTGATCCCGCTTCTGACACCAGATATTGCGGTTCAATAAGGGTCAGGATAAACAAATAGGTCAAATAGATGTTTATTAAGGGAGAAACAACTCACAACACAGACAGATGAACACAGCAGTTAAAACTGGATGCTCCTCTCTCCGTGTCCCGCCAGAAAAGGGCTTTCTCCGCCTCCTCCCGAGACTAAACTCCATCGGTCACTTCCGCCCCTGGCTCCACCCCTCAATGGGTGTGGTCAGTGCCACAGAAGCAGACACGGTGAATATCCCACTACATATACCAAATAAGTAGAAATGTAAATCTGTTTTAGAGTTGAGAGCACACAACAAAAAATTTACCCTTTCTCAATGTGGTACCCTATATGTTTACATCTGACAGGTGACTTGCACATATCCCATAATATTCAACTTTCCCAACTGATGTTCCAGGTGTCTTTTTGCATAATGTGCACTTGAGAAATACAGAATTCTTATTTGTTTGTACTCTACCCCATTATGGTTGCAGGCAGTAACATTGTGAAAGCCCCTCTGCTGTCTACCCTCCATGTAGGTATGATGTATCTTAGGCAGACAAGGCAGCTTTTCTCATACGCAGGCAGCAGATGTGATTAGAGGGAAATCTAATTTATCTGGAGTACTCTAGAAATGGAAGGAAATTACTTCACAGCAATATTTGCAAATGCATTCATCACAGACACCCAGACATTCTAACACTAGCAGATGATGGCTTTGTGATCTCAACCTGGTATGTTTTGAACTGTTTCTCTAATGGCCTACATAAATTTATTCCCTTTTATGCTTCTGTGTTGTACTTGGATTACAAAAAAAATGTGTGGAGTAAGGAGAGTTTTGAGTGCTACAGACAATTTTTGTTTCTAATAGTTTCTTTAATTTATATAGCAAAATACCCTGGAATCCTTGTTAGCTTTGCCTAAGCATGGCCGTGTTTGGAAATACTAAAACGAATTCACTGTTACCTCTTTTATTTTCTTACAATTGGTTTTAGATCTCATGTCACCTTGAATTTATCAATTTGTCCATTTTGTCAGAATTAGGGACATTTGATTGAATGCTATATTAGGAATGGGAACTGTGAATTCTCTGGATATTTGGTCTCTCACACCTGACTTATCTGCTATACATATGTCCTCAGGGTGTTAAATAGGAAGATTCAAGGGAAGAAACAATAAAAAAAATGGTAATGAGATTTTAGGGGCTTGCATAAATGCCATTTTGGTGTTATAACTGGAGAAACAGAAGAACTTAGATTTAAAAAAGCAAAATAGAAGAATGAATTCAGAACTAAAAGTGGTGCTACTAAAATCAGTATCTCCCTTGACCCAGGCACTGGAGGTCAGCAATATGATATATCCTTATTTTGTTGGTTTTAGGTATGGGTATAACTTTCTCTTAGTCAGACAAATTCCCTTTTGCTGTTTCCTCATTTGTACAAGGGAAGCTGTACATTAAAAGGCCTTCTGGATCTGTCTGATCTGAAGCTACCTTAACTTTAAGAGCAAGTTGGTTTATATATTGTTTGTCTTATTTGTGTTTCTATTTATTCTCATTTTATTTCTCTCTCAACCACAATAAGAAACAGGTTAGAAATGCTATTATAGACTTGCTTTTCTTGCTATAACTAATGAATATAACATAAAACATAATATGCTATGAATAGAAATGCTTACATGCCATATATAATTACATGTAACAAAAATTCCAGGACAAAGGAGAAGGTAGTACTCCTGTTAATTTATTGTGAGTGAGGAAATGAATATGACTGATGGAGATCTATTTATAGCATCAAACTATAACCTAGTGCTATGTATTTCATTTTTGCATTTCATCTTTCTTGCACAAGTTCCCCAGAATATCTTAGAATTGGAAATAAATGAATGCCTATAAAAATAATATCTCTAGGCAATTGCAATATCTGATGCAAAGAGTATCTACCTTTTTTTTTGAATGTTAACTACACTGGCTTCTTCCTAAAAAGTGTATAACAAAACCCAGAGGCACTTAAATCTGAACTACCCAATGGTTTGGGGACCAAATGGATTGATGCTTTCAAGTTGCATTTAATTAATACATAATAGATTTAGTGGTGCTCAATTTTATGTTGGATGAGGCAGATCAAATTCAATTCTGCTATTTTCATAACAGTTTGGAAAGCTTGCTTTTGGGAAGCAAAGGTGAGAATACTAAATGAAGACAAAAAATGCAGTATTCCTTGTTTTGTTTATTTCCCTGGATAGCATCAGGAGTGATATCCATATCTGAAATCTTAGCAGATCAGAGATTCACAGTTAAGCACTGGGCTGAACTCCTGGAACCCAACTTTAAAAAGGGAGGACTAATGAGCAAAAGGGTCAAGACCATGCTGGGGAAACTCACAGAAACAACTGACTGAGCTCAGGGACCCCAGTCTGATAGCTGGGGCACCAGCATAAGACCAAATCTGGCCCCATGAATATGGGTGTCAGTTGGGGGGGCCTGGGCAATGGAATCAATATTTGTCACTAGTACATTAATGGGCTTTGTGAGCCTATAGAGGGATACTATCTCATCCTACATATATGGGGGAGGGCCTAGGTACTGTGCCAAATGATGTCACAGACTTTGATGATTCCCCTGAGGGTGAGGAGTGGTTGAATGGTAGGATGGGGCATGATGGGGGAAATGGGATGACAGGAGGGAGAGGGAATTGGAATTGGTATATAAAATAAGTTTGTTTTCAATTTAAATAAAAATTAATTTAAAAAAGAAATCTCTACTTTCAAATATTTTTAAAGAACAAATCTGCACTTCTATAAATTGAAAACCAATCTAGATCCTTAATGTAGGAAACAAGTAATAGAAATGTCATATGGATAATATATGATTTTCTCAACTATAATAGCTTAATAGTGAACAATATAAAATTATAGGCTAAAAACAAAATACTTAATATATCACATCACTGTATAATAAGCTTTATGATAAAATTACATTATGTTTTCATAATGCTATATGTTGAACCTAACCAAACTAATAAAAAAGTAATACTAGGAAATCTGCTCAATATTTATTTACTAAAACCTAGCTTTTCGTAGAACAGTCAGGGAACACAGAGCCATGTGTGTAGCATGTATGTTTCTGCCCTCCCTGCCAGCCTCCCGGTCCTGCCGTCAGTCTGGGCCCTCAACCGCGCCAGCCACAAATAATACTCAGAGACTCTGTATTTGATACAATCCTGTTGGCCATTTACCATTATTCTTTATGGGCTAGCTCTGCCTTAATTATTAACCCATTTCTACTTATCTAAGTATTTCCACGTGGTCGTCTTATCTGGGAGCCGCGGCTGGCGTCTTCCTTCTTTCAGGTCTACATCTCGACTCCTCCCTACTCCTTCCTCTTTCCTCCTTGTCTCCTAGCCCCACTTATCTTGCTATCTCATTGGCCACAGAGCTTTATTAACCAGTATGAGAAACATATATACAAAATCACATCTCCCATCATCTCCTCTTTTCTGCCTAAAGTAAAAGAAGGGGTTTAACCTTAACATAGCAAAATATACCATTAAACAGTTATCAAATAAGAATAACAGTTAACAATATTTAGTCCATTAACATTTTGTAAGACTTGAAGAAAATATCATCTATCCTATCTTTGTGAGTCTAAAGTCCTATATGTAATTTATCTTTAATCCTAACTAAGGAAAACTATAACCATAACTGTCTTCAACTCCTTCAAAGACCATAGGAGGATAATATATAAACTCTAGAAATGACAGAGACAACTCATTTCCTGGTCAGTCACCCGAAGTTCTTCTGTAATGTTCCATCTTCAGCCCATAGGCCATAGTGTGTGTCCAGACTCTTCAACAAGGCAGGAAACTTTTCTCTGTGTCCTGTAGACTGTCTGGCTGTCTGGCAGCCTCTTCCATGAAGCAGGAATCCTGTAGCAGTGTCCATCTTGAATCAGCAGTCACCTTTTTGTGGGTCCTGTATGTCCGGTTTCTACAACATAAAGTCAAACAGTCCATAATTCCTTTTTTACCTTTAAAAAGATTGTTTGTGGTTATAGCCATTTATAACCAAGTCCATTTAAATGAAAACAAACATTTATAAACAATATTTGGGAATTTGGGCATCGTTCTTTCCAAACTACTTCCTGCTGGTAGAGGGCGCTGTCATGGGGTTCCAAAGAAGATGCAGAAATCTTGGCAGTAGTCTGCAAGGCTTTGTCTCAACTGCTTTGAATGTTGGATCACCTGGGGAGCTGTTTCTGGGGGTCTGGCTTGATCAAACCATATAAGTCTGGAAAAAATCCACAGTTTTTCATTTTCTGTGGAAACAAAAATAGAAATCCTTTTCCAGAGTAACTTGTCCTTAGGCTTAAATTTTGGAGTCAAAGCATTTTTAAAATATATAAAATGAATTAATCCAGCAGCATTTTTTTTTTATCAGTAGTTATTTTCTCAGCAATCATATAATTTAAAGACAACAGAATCGCGTATAATATCCAAAATTTCTTTGTGCTTTCCATTTTTACATGGCTTTTTGATTACTCTATTTATTCTACTTCTATTTTTACATATTTTGAGACAGGGTTTCTCTGTGTAACTTTTATCTGTCCTGGAATTCACTGCATACCAGGTTTACTTTGAAATCACAGACATCTGCTTGCCTCTGTCTCCAGAGTGCTGGGATTAATGGAGTGTACCATCACATCCATCCATTCTTCTTTTTTTTCTTTTTTAAACCATTGTATCCTGTTTCTTTTTCTCTCCCTAGGCAGCGTATTTTATAAAACATAGTGTAAACCTTCATTGCAGCTCTTGTATACACCAATGAATTGTTAGCAGAGCTCTTAAAAGCAAGGTAGCCTTTTTGCCGCTTATGCTAATTTTGGAAACCTCCCTTAAAGGAGCAGCGCAAATCTCTGTCTACAGCAAAACAAATCCAACCGAGAAAATGCTGCTACCAAGAAGTCTTGCTAGTCTCTGTTCCCTTGTTTCTAAAAACTATTTTTAAAATTTTTATTAAGTTTTAAGTGAAAGTTCTCAATCCCGCTTCTGACACCATTATGTTACCGCAGGTTTTTCCGACCCGCCCGCTGGCGCCATCTTGATAGCCTGTCACATGTGTTAAAATGTGAGATCGCTGTCAACAGACAATATACACTGGCTCCATTTAACATGGCCCCAACCAGAGTGTAGATAAAGAGCTGGGACCTCACTCAAACACAATTATTAACACTCCCAATAAATTCTTAGAATCATGATCCCATTGATACGTGTCAGAGAAGAAATAGCGCAACACATGAAGCAACAAGAAATGCTGTTCCTGTCAATAGTGAGATACTACTTTACACATAAAATCAGAGGCCAATGGAAACACAGAGAACCCAAGTTGATAATACTAGGACTTCTAGTTTACTATTGTTCCAACTCTATCTGAAACACTTATTCCCTACCAGAGATTTGGCAGTGGAGACTGAAACTGAGATAATGGATGCTTTTGTTCCCATGATAGACTGGGTTTTGGAAACTGTTCTTGTTAATGTTTGTATGAACAATGGCACACATTTATGACCTTGTACAAGACACTTCACTTTCATCCTGTTAATTTTATCATTAGGAAGACAAAGAATATAATGGTTATTCTAGAAGAGCACTAGGAAAATTGTGCAGCCTCATGCTTCCTCAGCCATCAGCGAATGAATATATATGTTCATTTGTCAGTGGGGAAAGGTCACCTTCAATTTGCTATTTTTTGATCAGGCTATAAATTGAATATAATTTGTTTTAGGAGAGGTCTTTGGCTGAGACACTTCAGCACTTTATTTCCAGTGGGTGTCAAGTGAAACTTATGAGTAGAGGGAACATTGTGGTTCTGGTGTTCCATTCAAAGGAAAAGAGGTGACCATATGAAGTCACCATGATGGTGACTGTCCCTTACATTGTATTTAAGAGCAAGGAAGTGCACCTTCAAATAATTGCATTAATTTTGGTTCTCTGATCCATCTCTGTAAGTATCTAGTCAAGGTGAAAGGCACAACTAAAACTTCAAGAACTTGTTGAAGGTTAGAGTGCCATGTTGAAAGAAAGGAAAGAGAAGGAAGCTGTGGGAAGGTAGAGAATGGCAGAGCTCAGTGGGTTTTTCCCTGCAGAGAGAGGAAAACTAAAACTCAAGGTTTATCAACCACGTGCTGCGTGCTGAGCTGAACATATGATTTGCAATCAAAATCAGACCTATCAGGCAACATGCTGTTCGCAAATGTCCAAGGCAGGGTTTCAGTTATTTTATTGAAGCTAAATCTGGAAATGTCAGGGAAAAAAGACAGCCTCCTTGTGTAAGAACCCTGGGACTTCCCACTTGAGACTGAGGTGGAAAAACACTGTGCAATTGACCTTTCTGTGCTAGTCTGGCCTTGGCCCTTCAGGTCATTCCAGGCTCTGACAGGCATACAGTGAAGGTGGTAGAAGAAAAAAAAAAATTAAGGTCATGGAGACTTGATAAGTATTTTAATAAGTATTTTAAGAGCCAGTGAGTGTGTATGCAAGCTCAGAAGGTGGACCAGATGCAGAGATGAATAAAGGCTGAAAAAAAATGGGGAGAAAATAAAGGCCATGTCTTGATCTGGTGGCAGCATTTGGTGTAGCACAGATGCTGCTCTGGGGCTGCTGCATTTGCATGTGGAAACAGACAACAAGCACCATGGAGATTCCACTCCCACTGTGTTTATAGCTCCATAGGGGAGGGTGACATTTCCTATTATTCATCTCTATCCTTTCTATTTATTTCTTTTTATTTCTTTTCTTTTTCACTCATGTATGAAAGCTCAAGATGCTTTGGTCCTAACTTAAGTGGTTTTAATTTATTGTCTAAAGCTGGGCTTTCAAGTTCCAGAGGCACTTGCTCTCCCCCACACATTACTATTTGAAAGAGTAAGTTTTCTATTTTGTGGAATTTTTGTTTGTTTGTTTATTTCTAGTTCCAGATAAATGACTTTGACCTTGTCTGTGTATTGCCAGAGCATTGGAACATACAACTCAAATGAAATGGAAAGAAGCACAGGGCATTTGGAATAAAAACTGATGAGTGGGAACACACAATATAGCACAATGCAGAGGGAGTTATGCACAGAGTAAGGGCAGGGTGATACAAAGAGTTTGGGAGTACTGGAAGTACCTATATCTGGGTGAAGACTAGGGATAGTCAGACAGCCTTGAAACTCAAAAGAAACTAGATTATTTAACTTTCTAAAACATATGAGCTCTTCTTAAAAAACATTTTCATCATTATTTGATGTATTTCCTTTATCCATATGTATGTAATTGTAAAACAGGACACATTGTTTGTAATGAAGCATATATTCATACATCATTATATACTTAATACATAATGGAATAGGAATGGATCAAGAAGAGTGCTAAGACATACCTAGGCACCAATCTGTATCTAAAGCACAAACTCTAATGTAGCAAGTTTCTAAACCATTATGTCATACTATAAATAAAAACCTGTCTTTATCTTCCTTGAGGTTCTAGAGGTAGCAAAGTACTTGATATTGCCAAGGACTTAACTTTCATAGCTTCATTTATTACAACTCCATACATTAGCCATATGGGGACAAAACAGATGTAAAATGGATTCAAATTTTCACCTAAGGACAAAAATATACTAAGCTCTGATCTGGGATTCAGGCTAGATGAGTCCCACATAGCTGCATGTATGCATCACTTAGGGGAGAGCAGGTGTGAGTGAAAATCAATGCTGAATTGTCATGTGTTAACTTGTGTAAATTACATGCTTTTTCTTCTTTTTTTCTTTCCAGTCACCAAATAAAAATGACAATAGAACTCTAGTAAAAAATCCTTAAAATACCTACACAGCACTTAGGACTCAGAAATTGTTAAACAAACTGACAATATTAGCTTTTGATATGATATTTAAACAGTATATCAATAGTATACAAAATTAACATTATTTTTTCACAAACAGAGACATTTCTTCAATATTCAATTAATCAAATTTCCTATCCCCTGGACACATGCCCCAGTGATAATTCTTTGGAGAGCTTGTATAGGAATGTGTATGTCACCATTTTTAAATATAAGGTACTGCAAGGTCAGTGTGTCCCAGCAGAAGGAGGCAAGTTGCCAAGAGACTTTGCAGGCTAGCATTTCTAGGGTGAATTCATCCCAGCTGGAGTCCAGACCTCAGTATTGCAGGTCCCAACTATTGGTCTGGTTAGTGTCCAGACCCACTTATTCAAGGGAGATGACTTGTAAAATCTCACAGAAGACATGAGTATATAAATTGGAAAGTCACTGTATTAACTTACAATGAAAAATATTTTTGTTAACTAGATTAGACATTTGCATTGGTCTGACCAGTGGCTTCAACCCCATTGACAGGCTGGAGAGAGACCCACATTAACAGAAGGTTGCTGGGAGAGCAAGCTGCTTCTTTCAGATGCTTAGTCTCATCGTGTTCTAATGGCAGCATGCATCCATCTCTGTCTCTATCCTGGGAGTGCTGAGGTTCTGGGCATTTGCAGAAGAGATGCTTCGGCCATGCTGTTCAATCAAATGGTTTCAAGTTCTGCTCAATTCTTCAGGAATTTGAACAATCATAGGAATATGTGTTGTGATCCATAATGTATCTTGCCTACTCGTAGCAAGAGAACATGATCCTCACTTGATCACTTTGAATTTTCAAAAGGCATCAAATGTGTTGTCACCATCCACTCATTTAGTACACACAATGTCCAATGTCACCCCAGTATCATCTGCCCCAGCCACTCTGTAATTTTCCCATCTACCCATGTAAATTAAATTTCTGCTGAATGAACCTTCCACTCACTACTAAAATCTATTAGGCCTATGTTTTAGCTGTCATAACTGTCAGTATCACCAAAATCTAACCGCATTGGTTGTTACTAGCTTCTATCAACATATTTAAATCAAGCAGGTCTTAAATGATGTGTACTATAAAGACTTCATATTGTCATGATAATGGTAAAATTTTATAGAATAATTAAAATTATGGCACTTTGATAATGTTAACAATGTTAATAAAACCAAACCACAGCCTTATCCTTTGCACACCAAATTGTCTAGACATAGTACAGCAGAATAAGTGCAGTCCAGCCATTGCTTGCCACTCTGAATTAACTTCTTTCCTGCCAAATCCCCCTCCAAAGAGCTGCTATATGTTTTGGGAATATGGAAAGTGTAGAGTATATCCAGTCCTTGGTCCTTAAACTTCCTTTGCCTTAGATGATCTCTTTCATCCAACTTGCTCTGATTCCCGTTATATCTGTTCAGAATTGTCCCCTGTAGAGAGATTTTTCTTAGCATTTATGATAGTACCCACTAATACTTAATTTCCCCATCTTGCTTTAATTAATTTTCTTTTCAGTAGTATTCATTTTCTGGTGTGTGTGCATACACACGTGCATGTACACACACACACACACACACACACACACACACACACACACACACAACACACGCTGTTATCTTTCTGAACAAGACATGTATATATCCTTCCAAATAAAGAACAGCTGCTCTTCATTGCTAGCTTGTGTGCAGGGGATTTGTGAGCAATAGTTTGGGAATGAAAAAAATAGACCTGATAATAATATTTTTATTGTCATTCAATTTTATATTCTTCCATGCTGTGACAATTTTCATTCTTTCTCCAAATGTTGTACAGTCATAAAACTCAGAAATTTGCACAAGAGTGGGTATCATATTTGACTTTTCATAAGCTGAATGCTTTCATTATTTGTTAGTTCTTGATAACCTATTGTTTTACAACTTTCTTATGCCCATATGCCCTGTGTACAGAATAGTTCTAATTGTACCAATGGTATTTTTCTCCATTTCTTCCAATGAATGGTAAAAATGGTTCAGGTATACTTCAGATAATCTTTACCTGATTACACAATCATGTCACCCTTTTCTAGTGGCTCATCTCCTGATATATCTTAGCCCATCTTGTGATCATTTCTTGCCACTGCTCTTTTTATCTTACACTGTGATACAATACAGATTGTGCTCTATTTAGACTGGAAATCTTGTTATGATGTCTTGTTAGGTAGCACATTAAAAATGGACATGTGGTTCTCAATCTGTGGTCAGGGACCCTTTTGGGATCTAATGACCCTTTCACAAGGGGTCTCCTAAGACTGTGGTAAAACACAGACCCTTATAATTCAGAACTGTAGCAAAATTATAGTTATGAAGTAGCAAGGAAAATAATTTTGTGATGGAGTTACCACAATATGAGGAACAGTATTAAAGGGTTGCAGCATTAGGAAGGTTGAAAACCCCTGGTCTGTAATATTATGTAATATGTTCTGTGTGATGGTGTGTGATTGATGTGTGATTGGTGTGTGTGTGTGTGTGTGTGTGTGTGTGTGTGTGTGTGTGTGTGTGTGTGTGTTTCTTAGGACTTACACCTAAATTCATTGGGCTTTGACTGTATTTTATGATACAACCAACTGCCCTTTTCTATTTTGTGATCATAGTGGCTAGCTGAGAAGTCTTCCCTTTTACAGTTAGGCCTCTGTGCTTGAATTACAGGCTGTAAATTAATAATAAAAAAAGCATATTCTGTGAAATGACTTAAACCAAATAATGCTGTGTCATGGTGTTACAGATCCTCAATGTTGTGTAGAGGTCTTTCTTGCTTTGAACCTCTCTACCATTTGTTATACAGTTGTTGCATCCATTTTCTGCTTGTCTGCATGAAGGAAGCTGGGTTGTAGCAGGAATCACATATGTTCTGATGTTTTCCATGGCTTTAATGATGACCCTAACTTTCTTTTCTACATGATGTCTAGAGTGATTGAAGTTGAACCTCCAGAAAGGGAAGATGCAGATTGCCTGTAGAGAAAGCTGCTTTATTTTTAAATAATTGTCATCTAAACATCAGTTATCTAAAGATGCTATTTCAAGATGAATTTCTTTATGTGAAACTTTTGTGCACTCTCCTTATGCACATTTCTGCATAAATGTGTCAGAGTGAATGATATTATGATCATTATTTTGTGGATGTAAGTCTCAGATCTGGGATGTAAAGAACAAACAACCACCGAGAACCATTTTATTTTATTCAAAAATTTCGAACTGAAAAAATTTTTATATTGCAATAATCAAGTCAGTAAGAATCACATGAAGATGGTTGTGATAATTACATAACATTAACCTTATATTTACTATTTAAGTAGGCAAGAACAAATGATGTACAAAACTGAAGAGTTCAAGATAGTTATTATAACTCTACATTCCCTACATTGTAATTTTCAATTAGGGGAGGGAGGATGAAACTCTCTCTCTCTCTCTCTCTCTCTCTCTCTCTCTCTCTCTCTCTCTCTACATATATATATATATATATATATATATATATATATTTTTTTTTTTTCAATATAGGGGCATAGCCATAACTCCCTTTTTCATCACCATCAAATAGTAATTGAGACTATTCACTATGAGTTATAAACAGTTCTCCACCATGGCCATGTGATACTTTAGTGGCCAGACAAACAATAAACACAAATAGATGTTAGTTGAGGAGTTATTATAAACCAAGAGATATTACATATTCTTTCATGGTCTTACAATCAGGGTTCTAAAATTGATAATAACATTTTTGTAGTTTTAGCTCAGTGAAATGAAGTCATTTGCCAAAACCTTTTACATTATTCAGACCAGGTAAGGGAACTCAATTCTATCAAATTTCTCAATCATTTACTTTAAAGAAGATTACCCAATAATGATTTATTCAGATTATTTGAATTAATTAATATGGGCATATTGTTGAAAAGAGTGGTTAGTATGAACTAGTGGGAAAGTTAAAGTATGGATTCATTATTCATTAATTTTAAAGTTTCATTTATGAAAATGATTATGTTCTAGACATGTGCAATATTCCCATTATAGTTATAAATATGTTAGATAACAATAATGTAATAGATTACATTCAACAATATCCTTGTTGAATGTTATTATAAGAGGACAAATATGTATAATACACTACCAATAAAACCCAAGACTAATATATAATATAATATTGTAAAAACATGTATTGTCTACAACAGAAACTCAGAATGTTGATAGAGCCTTTCTATTTATTGATATATAAACAGGAACAATCGTATGCTTTGTTAGAAAGTGAAATCAGTTGCTATAAAAGAATTTTATGAATTTACCAGGTTACATAATCCTTTAAGGTAAATTTTTCTGTAATTGCTAATTGGAAAGGGGGTTTATTTCAGTTTTATATTTTTGGTTGTGAGCCTAACCTTTAACAACTGAACCATCTCTCCAGCCTATATTCCAGTTCTTTTTAAAATTAAAAATAATGTGTTTGACACAGGTAACTGAATATAGGTAAATGAAAGAAAATATATCTATGCAAGTCCATGGAATTTGGACTTTATACTGTGGGTACTAAGAGTTAGAAGTGAATCTTACTTAGGGGATTGATGGCATTGAGAATTTTTATATTAATCTTCAGTCAAGGTGTAATAAGCAGGTTGAGCATTGGGGACTTAGCAAAAAGGATAATTGTTGGCAAACTTCACAAAGCTTAGCTAAGGCAAAAAGATGACAAAAATGCACGAGATAAGTCTGGGGAGCACAAACATCCCAATTTTTGGTGGGATTATTTGGAGGTATTAGTCTTCCAAGATATGATATGTGGTAACATTAAGATCAGGAAGTTACTCTAGATGATGGCCTTGGTATTGGAATTTGTTTTCAGGAAGGTGTATATGCATGGGATTACCTAATATGAAGGAAGTAAGTGAAGAACAAACAAGTTGACTAGAACAGGAAAAATGCCAAATTGTGATTGAAAATTAATAAAAAACTTCAAAGAACAAAGATATGAAAGGCAGAAATGAAATCATACTTAGAGAAATGAAAAGAAGGTCAGTTAGCGAGAGTGCTTAATTTAACAGAGGGGCAAATTAAGAGAATTCGGCAATTAGAGTGGGACTGAGGGCCTCTCTGGCATAGATTATATGGATGGATGTGGTAGAGTACAGGTAAGTAAGCATTAAAAAATCAGAAAGAAAGAGGGAAGATAACTAGACAAACACTGAAGACTTTAAGAAGCTTATCTAGTCATTGAGAGGGATAAGATATCACGTTACATAGCACAGAACCTGTCCATGAGTGTTCAGATATACATATGAAATTGAATTCACTGAGTATGTGCAACCATCACTACAGTGTTATTCAATAATATGTGCGATGCATGTGATATCCAAAATCATTTTGTCCTCTACTGGACATGGTTATCTATGTCAGAACAAGTAACAGTGGGGTATATGAAAAATATTATGTGTGGTTTTTATCAAAGACTGAAATTTATGGAATTATTAGCAGAGGCAGAATATGCTATTAAATTCTACCTTAGGATTCTCTTTGGGTTTATCAGGTTGGTGAGTATTTTCTTTCAATATAATAATCTGGGTAGGTGGATTGAGAAAAAGAAGTTTTACAGACAATTTACAGTAAAGCCAAGAAAACAAATGTCAATAAAATGGCAGAATAGTACCTTCTAGCATTCATCCTCCCCACAAGAATTTCAACTTAAAATCTCAACTATAAAAATACATAAGGCATGACTGAAAGTGTCACAGGCTAGCTGCAAGTGAAGTAGTAAAATAATAATAATAATAATAATAAAAGCTCAAGGAGTCTTTATAGATCATTTGATGACAAATGTTTCAAATCTTTATTTTGTGGTATCAAGAAAACCTGTTTTCCAAAGAAGATGTTAAATGCATGATTCCCCAAACAATGTGTGCTCTCACATACTTCAGAACTAGTTAGAGCCTAATGTTTTAATCAAAACTACAGACAAAGAAATGAAACACAGAACAGGCCAAAGAATATAATGGGCAATATATACTCCCAATATGGAGAAAAATAAGTAATAAATAGTTAAACAAATCCATGGATTATTTAGCACTGCTGTAACTCAGCCCACTGGATTCTGGAGATGGTGGGAGGGTGATAATAATTGAGAATTAGTCTCATTTCATGATATTTAGACAAAGATATTCTGTGGTTATTTATCTTCCTTGCACTATAACAAACTCAGAGAGAACTAAAGGCTACTTAACTCTTCTAAAGCATGTTCCACCAGAAACCTGACAATGTCACATTTCATTAGAGTCATATCAAGCTCAGTACACTCATTTTTAGAGGAACCCATCATATGAAGCAGACACACTGCATCACCTAGAACAAAACAACATGCTTTGCAAAGTTATGATCCAATTGATCACATGTTCATTTCAAACAAATTGGAAATACCAAACCATGCCACAAAGGGAACATAGTATGTGTGCAAAATTAATCAGCTGACACATAAGATATGCATTTCTATTATGTAAATTCACATTGTACCTTACTAAAATTATCAGGAAAAAAGTTGTTCTTAGGTACTCTGTTAACATGATGATAAATGGATTTCCCGTTTAGGTCGCTTCAAAAATAGCATTTAGATGACTGTATGGACGTGGGTCTTGAAGTTCTATCATTTTTGTAGTAGCTTTATATTTTCTCTATTGATAATGAAATATTAGATATAAATAATATGTGATCAGTAAGTACTGCTGTCAGTGCATTGCATACATGTGTGTTTTGTGGGCTCAGTTATTCCAAATAATACTGTACCATTAAGGTACATGCCAGCCTTTTAAATATGCATTTCAATATGGTAGTGCAGATTACTGAATCTACAATCATTGGTAAAAAAAAAATACTTTTTATTCTACCAAACCCTCAGATCATTCTAGGTAGGACTTAATCAAGGCAAGGATAAAATGGAGCTAAGAAAAAGAGAACAAAGATTGATAAAGAAACAAAAAAAGCAAGAAAAGAATGCAAGAGAAGTGGAAGGCATGAGAAAAGAAATTAAAGAGTCGAAAAAGGAAGAGATTGTATAAAAAGAAACCAACATGCTTCGCAAGAAGACCAGAAGAGAATTAGGCTTTGAGTGTATGATGTTGAATTAAGGAGCCTCTCCCAAGCCCAACTCTATGTTCTGCAGAAGCATGTAAATTCCTATGTGACATATTCCCTCTAATGGTATGAGTAATTATAATATTTCTGCTGCAAGCTTTGTTTCCAGGAATCTGTATTATGTTTGCAAAACTCAGAAATTAGATTTGCTGCTGCCCTTTCACCTCCTCGGTTTGCTATATTCCCCAGCTGCCTATGATGGAAGCCCTGAATCCTTGGCCAGAAACCAGCATGGTCCCCAGGGGCTTACTCTGGGGCTGTACACAGCAGTGTATGAAATTCTTACTTACTGCCTCCTTCAACAAGACCGATGTGGAAAGGCCTTTGCGTCTGCTTTCAGCATTCATTACATTCCTTATAAATGAAACATGAATGTAATTCATATTTCTTCTTGGGAGAGAAGTTTTAGAGGCTTCATTTATTCATTCATTCAACAAATATTTATCGAGTCCTTTCTGCACTAAAGCACCATGGCAGGCACTGTGAGGATACACAGACACTAAAGCAGTTTCTACTCTTAAGAGTGAAGTCAACCATCAGCCCCTGTTAATTTCCTTCATCGACATCACATGCATCCATCTGCTTTTCTCCAACCTGGCCGCAGAACGTTCAATTCATGAAGCCTTTATGCTTTTCCCGCTTTATTGTGTTTTAAGAAATTCATCATATTATTCTTAATCTTATGACACATCAGACTAATATTATAAATTTCTATAATTTTCATTATAATCGACAAGTCCCTATAGTACCCATGTTAGCTAAAGGCTCAGATAATATCTACTGCTTGCATAAGCTCTACCATCCCAAGTATCTTTTAGTTCTTTGTATCTTAAATGTTCTGTTTAATAATTATAATTTTGTGTAGTCTTTATTTTACCTCCAAGGTTCTTCCAACCTCACATTACTTCCCTCCTCCTCATTTAATGACTACATTGCTAATCATTATCTAGGTTTTCAATTACATGCAAATTCAGTCATGAGATTCCCCTATCTAGGGGCTGAAGACTTATTGCACATGCATGAAGAACTGAGCTCTGCTATCAGCACTTATATAAACATCTAGGTAAGGTCTCTTATACTGTAAATCCAGTGATGTGGGGGATGAAAACAAGAGAATAGTTGAGACAGGGATAATAGGTTTTGGAGAGGTCTGTACTAAAGGATTAAGTGATAGGAAATGATACTTGGCTTCTTTATCTGGATTTCACATGTGTGTAAATATATACACGACAGAGTGACAGAGACAGAGAGAGAGAGAGAAAGAGAGAAAGAGAGAGAGGGAGAGAGATGGAGGGGAGAGATACAGAGAGAGAAACAGCATGAGGGGGAGGGAGGGAGAGAAAGAGATAAAGACAGGGTGAGAAAGGGAGAGAAATATTGAGGGATGGAGGGTGGGGAAAGATTGAGATTCTCATTTCTGTTCATGCACCTTTTCTATCTGGACCACATTTGGCACAAAATTGTGCTATTAGCACTACTTATTCTCAAAATTCTTCTTGTGTGTTTAGTTGCACATAAGTTCACTAAGTCAAGAATTCTATTAGACAAGTACTTTATGTACTTTGTGCTCTATTGTATGACTTTCATATAATTTAGCATACTTGGTACAGTAGTTCTATACAGGAAATACTGTAATTAAATGGCTACATTGAGAAACTTATAAGAATAATTAGGAAATCTTTACATACTCCAATGGTACTCCACATACAATAAGTCATACACTGATTAAGACTGTGTGCAATAAAAGGGAAGGTTCACAGGTAATATTACACATATTAGAGACCAAATCAAATCTAAGAGCTAAGAGTCAAAGAATTCTTCATGGAAGAAGATGGTGCTGTGTGGCATTTTTTAACAAAAGGCATAGTTTCATGACTGAGGGAGGATAATCAGACATTCCAGACAGGGGAATAACAATGTTTTTTATGTGAATTTAATAAATCATGCTTATATGCAATAACACTCTTGAAATATATTTTGACAAAAGTATATACTGAGAAAATTTTAAATGCATTTTGATTAGTGAGTAAATATACTGAACAAATGGATCTGAGAACAGTGAAAGGGAAAAGCAATGTTCTGAAAAGACAGGGTTGCAAAGATCTCTTTAACAGCAAGTACTGAACAAGGAACACATTGGGTGTTTGGGTTCAGATAATTGAAGTTTCTTTCTGGAGCATAAACCCTGGTCCTGTTGTGGCCACATGATTCTGAAAAACTACAGGCATGAGATGAGGCCATGGAGGAGGAATGTCCTTTAGGGCAAAACAAAAACATAAGGGAAGGGATATATAGAAGGAAGAACTTAGAAAAATGGCTCAAAGATACCATGTGCTCAGGCTCTGCTTACAGTTTTATCAGTAGTAGCTAGCTAAACAACAAATAAACAACAATGGGGAAAATATAGTTCATTTTCAAAATGAACTCAGATTTCTGTGTCTCCATTTACAATTACCTCCTCACCCAGGTCCCTGGGATGCCACAGCTTTTCTGGCTGCAGCAGTGTGGTCTGGACTGGAGGTATGAAGAAGGCATAGCCCAGAATAATAATAAAAATCAGAATCACGACTGTGCAAACAGAAACATTATTAAGAAATGTGATATAGTATTCAGCTTGTCTTTGAAGATAAATTAAATGTCTAATTAGATAGTTGGTGAGTCAA
Source organism: Cricetiscus sungorus (assembly GCA_030556225.1). Classification (NCBI taxonomy): domain Eukaryota; kingdom Metazoa; phylum Chordata; class Mammalia; order Rodentia; family Cricetidae; genus Cricetiscus; species Cricetiscus sungorus. The sequence continues at coordinate 19,395,375 of JANBXA010000651.1, forward strand.
AAATAATGAGTATTCAAACTATATTTTCTCAAAAATATGAAACTAATGAGCAGTTGAGAAGTAGTGAGGTATTGTAGTAGAGGTTCAGTGAGTTATCTGGGAGCAATGCAGAGTCATAGATTGACACATTTACAGGCTCATAAAAGATTATTCTATTTAAATTACATTTATAAATAACTTATGAGGCTCTTAGTAAATATGGCATCATTGTATACTTTATCACTAAAAGTTTGCTTGCCATGGTGGTACCTGACAGGAAAGCCACCTCAGGAGACAAAGAAAATCGGATCATTGGAAATTTGTTGCTGGCCTTACCTACTCACAGAACCTCTTTCCCAGGACACATTAAGACTGAATGATGAAGCAGATGTCTGGTTGTAACCATTCATTTGGGAATCCTCTCTATAGAGTTATCTATATGCACCTAATGAAGGAGAATGTCTTAAGAAAGATGGTACATGTTTCCAAATGCTGAATTGATTGACAATTGTTAAGGAATATATGAGTCAATTTATCTATAGTATCTTGTGACATATGTAACTTTATATTGGAAAGATATGATGGCTTGTTAAATATGTAACCTTGGTTTAGCAAAGAGGTTAGAGACAGAGATTAATGCTATAAGGCTCTAAGTTATAAAACATAGTAAGCAGGGTGTGTACCAAGAGGACTTCTTAGGTGGGCCAGAAGAAGTAGACAATAAGACAGAAGCTTAGAGTAAATGGTAGTGCTTATAACATCTTTAATATTTGCAATTGTGGATGAAGGTATTGTTAGCTAACTTTCATGTATTAAATAAATTTTAAGCAAATTGTGGAAATATAATATAAACAAATTAAGGATGGGACACAAGTGGAGGTAAAGAGAATGTCAATGTCAGGCAAGAATCCCAGAAGGCATTAGGGCAAAAAGACTTAAACCATACAGTCGAGAAAGAATTGTATGTAGCCAACAAGGCCCACATTCTCTGAATTTCTTCTCTGCTTGCCAGATACTTGGAAAGCTGGCTCATGCTAAGGAAATGGGCTAGAGATTTTCCCTAGCTAAGTATCACTGACCTCTGCTTTCATTTGCCAGCTGCTCACAGGTGGCATCTGAGTGGAAATTCAGACACCAACTACTCCTTTTTCTTTCTTCCTAGATGACGAAAGAAAGATATTAAAAATATAATTGTATCTGTAAGTTACAATTGAAAAGATACCACAGGAAAATTCAGCAATGATGTGACTAGAATTAAGAATAGAGTGAAAGATAATAATTTCCCAGCCTTTATGCTTCCCTTAACATGTGTGTATAATGAGAACAATGATGCAGCATTTTATATCATATAAAAAGCCACAAGAATGGGGGAGAACATCATCCATCCCAAGACCTCATTCCACAATCAGTGAACTCAGCTCATGGTCCGTAAATCTCCCTTGCTAAAAGGGTGAACACCAAATGAAATTTTTTGCTTGCCATAATCACCCAACAGCAATCTTTGATATGCTTGAGGCCATTTTTGAGTAACCCTCACCTTCTTTGACATGCCACTATCAGATACTGGTGATCCATGCTGGCACTGTGCTGCATAAGAGCTGACCCAGACTGGTTTTTAATTAAATCCTCCTAAACGATGGATGAATCGACCTGTCTTTGCTGCAAGAGTGGTTGTGATCCAGTGTCCTGAGCACATACTCCCCTGTGGCCTTCTTCTCTCCCCAGAGGTTGTGTCTTTGCATCACTGATCAATGTCTCCCTCTCCCTGACTTTAGAGCACCATAAGGAAGACAGAATGAAAACCCAGCATGGTTTCCATGGCAACAATTTACAATGGAAAGAGTGGAAGAGGGAGTAAGGGAAAACTTCACTATGCTGTGGGTTCTACACATCAATCCATGAGCTAGCAGTTTTATGTAATTGGTATCAGAAATTATTTTTAGAAGAATAAGAGAAATAATATCAGAGTTCCTTCAATGTTGATTTCTACAAGTAGGGAGTGAAAGCATGAAGCCTGCTGGAACTAGATTAGTGGAAACAGTTACATGCAAGCTCTTGCTCCAGCACTGTTCACCATGTGAAAGAATGCAGTCTGTGAATGTTAACCCTTCTATTCTGACCCATAGCCTAATTACAGCAAATAGCAACAATAGTGACTTTTCTGTTATTGGGGCAAGCTGTAAAGGCAATCAATTTAATGATGCTAAATGATTGTTTTTTTTTTTTTTTTTTTTTTTTGGTCAATGATCATTATTATTTTGTCTTGTTGCTTTGGACCTGCATTGGTACTATGCATCCTGGCAGGATGCTCATGTTGGAACTAAGCAGCTCATCTCCCAACATAGAAAATGGGATATCTATCTACTTCTATGTCTGTCATCTCTCTCTCTCTCTCTCTCTCTCTCTCTCTCTCCATACATATATATATATAATCTATTTATCATCTATTTTCTATATCTAACATCTATCTGTATATCTATTAGATAAAAATATGCATATATTATATTACTATTTATAAATATATAATGTAAATATATATTTATATATAATACATGTATCATCTTTTTCTATATCTATCATCTCTCTCATATTTATATATATCTTCATATATACATATAATTATAATTTGGAGAGAGATAAACAAATATGATATGGGTAATAGGTTTTGTATCCAGTTCAAGGTTATGCCCATTGTCACTGAATTTCTTTGTATTAGGCCATATTCCTTAGAATATTTACTATATAAAACAACAGCACCACAGCCTGGTACAAAGTCTGTAAAAGATAATATTGGGTCACTTACTTATTTTTAAAAAAGTAGCTTTCAAACCCATTTATTCTAGAGGAACTCATGTTAAAGACATGATATAAAAGTGTTGTTGGTGTTTTAAAAAGAAAACACGAAACAAAAAAACAAAGGAAGACATTTTCAAGACAAAACAAATATGCCTTACACATAACGGAAAAAAATGTATCTCAAAAGCAAACACTTAGAGATATACATATTAAAATGTATCAGTTTTGAGTGATGGTAATTTGGAAACATTAGGAAAATGTATAGATGGTCTTAGTAAAGTGAGACATGGTCATAGCAAATGTGCCAGATCAGTATTTTAGGGCAGAATGAAAAGTTCAAATGAAATAGAGAAGTCTTCCCTGCATAATGAGATGGCCTAACTCTTCTAAAATAAATGATTATGAAACATGAGATAGGGATTTGTTAGGAAGAATAGTATTAAATAACAGAAAAATATATGTTTAGAGTGAAATGTCATAAGTTTTAAGATGCTCCAACACCTTTAGGTTCTTCAGTAAAAAGTATTCAAAAAATTTTTAGGTAGTATTCTATAGAATAAATATATTGGCTACAGAGTAGCTGTTACTAAGATAGCAAAGAAGAATACTGAGTAAACTGGACACACATAGGCTTTTGTGAAGAAGATAAACCAGCCATTACAATAATGTAAGGAAAGAACTGAAGGAACATCCTCTTAATGATGGATGTACATATGTTATTGGTATCTGACATCATAGTGAGAGCTTAAAATAGGTGGGTGATACTCTGAACATATTTCATGTATTCTTACTTTATGTCCTGCAAAGATCCCTAAGTCATTTTGTTATTGTGCCCATAATAGTCAGGAAACTGAAACCCAAGGTGTTAAGTATTGATTACCTGTAAATATCCATCTGCATTTGAACCAGATTCCAAAGCTCAGTGCTCTTCAATTGTAGTAGAGTATGGTCAATTCATGTGTACTGTAAGTCAAAAGGCATTGAAATAAGAGAAATTGTCAACCCTTGACATTGACTGGACATGGACTGTAAAGGGGAAAAACCCAAGGAATGAGCATAACAATACCACCATGAATGAGAGCAATATTTAGAGATGCTTTTCCACATTATATTTTCAGTTTGGGGAAAACTGTCTAAATGGATCTCACTGATTGCATTTTAAATGAAAGCAGCATGTGTATCAATGTGTACCTTTTGATAAGCCTTCTATAGTTTGGAAGCCCTACAGGGATGGAATATCCACATTGATATATTCTCTGGCCATGCAAATGTGTCCCCCAAGAGGCAGAAGAGGTCAGCCTGAAGAGACTGACAGCTGGAGTTAAAATCATTCTTTCTACCAGCCTTCAGCAATGTGTCCTTTTAACTGTTTTTAACATTTATCTTAAGAGCTGGAAGATTTGGTTTTAGAGTATATTAGAACTTCCAGTCCTTAAATCTTAGAACATGTGCCTAAAACCATGCAAGTCACTGACTAGAGGCATTCTAACCTCCTTTATCTTCCTAATTCTCTAATATTTATGCATACATCGATTCTCCTGGTGTCTAATGCCATGGCTTCTTCTTTTATACTTAATTTACTTGCAGATAATTTATACTTGTTGGTAATTAGGAAAAAAATAAAATTAATAGTGACCATCTAATGTGGAAAACCCAAGACTGTGCAATTGGATATGCTTGAATTCCAAATGAGAGGTTAGATAAATTTATCATAAATCTCAACAATGCTGACTTTGTAGTCTCTTTATCCCCTACAAGCAGAAAGTTATTGGTATACTGCTTAGGATTTGTGTTATAGACTTAGTAATCTATATTTTGGTTCTGACCTCAGGAGTTCTGGGCTGTGAGATCATTGGCAAATTACTTATTTCAACTTTTGTGTCCTCACAGGAGGAATGGAAATAATAATGCCAATTTATAACTAACCATTACTGTTCAGATATATAACCCTAAATGCATCTAAAGTGTTTAGAAGACAGTTTGTGCCATGTCTGACTAGAGATTGCTGATGCAATTGAAGAGCATTGATGGCTAGATGGTCACTGAACTAAACTAAAACATGAGAGAAAAAGTACTCTGATCTCTTTCTGAGACACAGAGATTATTTCAAAATTAAGAGACATCATATGGAGTAAGATTAAAGCTGCAGACTTAATTTCTTCAGACACATAGTACAGTGAACATAGGAGGTAAGAACCAGGATTAATGTGCTTAACAATGTGCTATACACATGGGTGTATAGACGTATAGAAAATAGACAGACATATCTAGAAAGATGCAAAAATTAACATGTTTATATACCTAGAGCAAGGTTTACTAGTCAACAACACAGTTGAAAATGATCTAAATTGTTAAATAAGACCAAATTTTTATATATATATATATCACAATGTTAGGGGATTCTGATGTTTTATTTTTCAGGTAATCAGTTGTTACTTTAGATTCTTAGATTCTCCAAACCAGTTGTATATGTCTTTAGGTAATCCAGGTACAGACAACTGTGTGCAGTTCAATACATACATACATACATACATACATACATACATACATACATACAGGCATATATATATGATTCCATCATATACTTTTTTCATTTTATGCTTTTATATGTACATGTTCCTGTGTGAACTTGTGTGCATCATGTGAGGGAGACTGCATGTATGTGGACATTTGAATGTTTGCATACATGTTTGTTTACATGCATTCACTTATATATATCAGATAGCAACAATGGATACTTCCTTCAATCATTCAATCATTGTTCAAAAAGTGGGGGAGAAGGCATCAGGCTGAGCCTGGAACTCATCTTCCTGTATCTCTTTCTCCAGTGCTGGTATTGAAGGCATCTACTACCATGCCCTGCTTTTCATATGAGTCCTGGAATGCTGAATTTAGGTCCTCAAGCTTGTACAGCAAGCATATTGACAACTGTTCCTTCTCCCCTGCCTCTTCCATTATGCATTTTTATTCTTTCATCTTTAAACTTGGAATTAGACTGTTCCTTTGGTAATTTATACTGTAGTTTTTTGGTTTTCTTTTTTTTTTCTGGGCCAGCAACCTCCTCAGGGAGCTTCAATTCATCTTCATGCTGGCTATAGGTTTGGTACACTACACAATGTATTCTCTTCAATGGATCCTAAATAATTAATTAAATGCTAATATTGCTTTTCTTCTTAACAATTGGTCTTAAGTGCTAAATCAATCACAGATTAATTGAAACCTTCTTACTACTTTCTCTTTTCTCTCCATAAATTAGCTTTCACTTTCATTTTCTTTCATGGCCTTTTCCCCTTCACTTCAGGCATTCTCAGAGGGCATCTAACATTCTTTGCTTCTGTAGTTTTGAAGTATGCAATTTTGAAGGAATGTGAGTCTGAAGGGAATTAAATTAACTAGAACTCTCTGATTTTTTATTAAATTGCTTCTTTTAAAGATATTATAGTACATTACAGGTATTCATTTATAAATTTTCTTCCAAAAAAAAAATAAATAAGCAAAAAGTAAAAAAGAGTGTGGTAAGAAAGGGCTTTAGAGTTCAGAAAACTTTGATTATCTTTCTGTGTTACTTTTAAGGTCTGTACTCTAAATACCTGTCTCGTGTTTTTAGTCCAAACTTCCAAACATTACAATGATTTTAATGAATTGAATTGGGGGGGAGTAAGACATAGCCAATGAAGAGTGTCAGACAACCGTGAAATGAAAAAACACCAACCCAGTAAGTCATGGATGAGTAATATTTGAAACAAAATGTGAAAATTCCTAGTGATTGAGGATTTAGACTGTGGTTAGACAGCAGCAGAAATACCCAGAAAGAACCAAGAACACTGTCATGTGGAGCAAACTCTATGATTGTGAGACAAGTAAGACCAAGTGAATTTTGAACAGTTTGGAGAGAAAACATGGGGATCATTATGACTAGAAATTGGCTGCATAGATGCTCAGCACTCTTGTTTATGTTACCCCTAGGTCTGGTAGAAAGAAAGTGTGTAATTGTGAAAAGAAAATGAGAATAATCCTTTGTTATAGTCAACATGTGTAATACCTAGGGTGGAATCATCTCTTTTTCTTGACAGAAGGCTCTGCCACACCACATAAATAAAGATGCAAAAGCAAAAATTAGGAAAATGGTGGATCCTGCAAATCTGTGGTGTTTGTATATAAGTCATAATGTCTAGTCAATAATTTGGTAGTCTCAGTTCTTGGCACTTTTAGTTTTACTTCTTGGGCCATCATCACTCAGAGAAGGCACCCAATGCAAAGCTCCAACAACTACTGCATCTAAGGAAATACTATTTGTTCCAAAAATCAAACTTTATCCTGCCATTCTGTCTTTTTAAAATTAATGAGTAGATTCTAATTCTTAGAGTAAAATCCGAGCTCCTCAAAAATTTTCAAATAGTCTTCTTGATGCAGAAGGAACTTTATATCCAAGTGAGGTATTATTTTCCTTTTTTCTTTATATTTTTCTTGAGTAATTTGTAAACAATTTATATTTTCTTAATAAACAAAATGTTCTGTTATGATAATGCTGTTCCTTCTGCCACCTTAATTGTTCTTTGGCCTCTCCTATTTTTAACTCTGGATTGATCTCAAATATTAAGGAACCCAGAAAACCTTTACATGGTAATTCTCTTGTCCCATCACTTATAGTACCATGCCAATGATGCCTTTTCATATATCTCTCTTTCTCATTAGAAGATATGTGGTTTTAGGGGGATGACTTATTTTTTTCTCGTTTCCCAGATAAATAGCAGTTATTGTAATATGATCATTAAAGTTTGGTTGAATAATACATCAAAGGAATTGGGGTAACTCTATTAGTAAGCCATGTTTGTGTCCTGTGAATGTTCTTATGCTGAAACTCAATCACCCATGTAATGAGTGTGGGAGGTGCGACCACAGAGAGGAGATTAGACTGTGTAAGAATACCCTCCATGAATAGGTTTACTGCATCAGAAATGTGGCCCCAGGGAACTGCCTTGTCTAGTTTATATGGCAACATAGGTAGAAATTATTAATCATGAGGAACAGACCCTTAAAAGTCATTGTATCTGCTTGAGCCTGTATCTTGAATATCCCAGTTTGGATTTTCCAATTCTTAGAAATAAATGTGAATTGATTTTGAGCCACACGCTTATAAGATTTTTGTTATATCAAGGTTTGCAGGCCTATTGGAGGAAAAAAATGAGATAACAGCAATCAACAGAATGATTGATGTAGGCTTATTGCAGTCATATAACACCTTATCAAGGTGGCAATGACTACTTTCAGAAGAGGGCAAACTCCATATAAGGTCTATACCATGCTATATTATTGACTCTGGGGCCCTCTCATGGGAAATTTTCTCATTAATATTTTCATGTATTTGTAAGGGTGTTCATGTATGTGCTTTTACCTAAAAGGCATTGCTCTTCATTGATTTTTTTATTCTTCTACAAGGAATAAATAGTAATATTAGGAATTTTATTGTCTTATATGTGATAAACATTTTATTAGATGAAATACCTTTGAAATGAACCTGTATGAAAATATGGAAATTAAAAATCAAATGATGTGACATCTATAACCTATTCTTCCTACAATATGGTCATAATATTTTTACAACATGTAAAGAATCTGACACTATAAAGGATAAGGCTTGCTTGGCATTTCCTTTTATGTGTCAGTAGAATTAAATGTTCTTCAACAGAAGTCCATAGCATATCTTATGGATATCCACACCAATAAACTCTAATAATTTAAAAACAATGGAGCTTTGACACCAAGTGGGAAAAGTTAACTCATTAGATATATAATTTAAAATTACTTATTATGGTTGTAGTATATTTTAAATAAAGATGAGGTTAGAATTTTTATAATTGTTTGAGCAAGATTTGTTGTGGAAGTCTGTAGGTAATGGAATTTAACTGTGATCTGCACAATGTTGATCTAGTCATTAACTATGAAGTGGCTATAAATGCTAATCTTCATTTCTAGAATTGCAAGATAGATATTACTAATGAGTCTCAGAAGTCTGTGCTGGAATAACTCACCCAGGTGATTTAGCACACATATGACATCAACTGAAAAGAAACCTTTCTGAGCTGGGGTTGAGGGTGACTTGACAGCAATTAAGAATTATAAGACTGTTTTCCCTTCAGCATCCCTTGGGAATTGGACCTTTTCCAATTGAGCAGGACCTTGCCAAGTGAAGGTCCAGGCCTAGATCTGACATCTAAGTGGCATCTGCAACCTCAAACAGGGATGTTTTTTGGTACATTTGAGATGTGAATACTTGCCATCAGAAAAGCCTCATTTAAAGATAAAATTGTGTTCTTTTGTACTTTCTCCCCTTTGAAGCATCTTGTTCTGTTACATTGTTTTGTTTTCTTCATGCCACTCTTTCCTTGTCTTTCTTGTTTTCCTTTGGAGCAGGGAAGTTGAGCCAATTATTAAGCTATTTGGAAGAATTTGGTACCCAAATGAGTGCTCTTCTACTTGATTTCCCAGTATTTGTCTGCTTGTACACAAACTGAAAATTCAGTGTTAACTCTGAGTCTTGAAGCAATGCTTGCTTTATTTTAGGGATTTCTATTAAAGTAGCAAATGCTAAAAGACACTCTGAAAACACAATAGCATTAAATGGATAGTTATATTGGAGTAAACAATTTGGAAGAACAATACCTTTCTTTTCCACTCAAATGCCCATGGAATAAAACTAGCACTTTTGAATAAAATTCAGTAAACAATGATAATCTCTTCTTTCCAGATCAAAATAAAAACACAACCATAAAGTAAGAGTTTATCTTTGATACATATAATTATTCTCCTACCACCACACATGGTTAAAAAAATGTAAAGTTATAGCTCTATTTTCTGATTTCTCTAGGTAGCTATAAAAATGCATATGTGACTCAGGTCATCTCATGAAGAAAAAATAATACAAAATAATATGCAACATATAAAATACAGATATTTAACAGGGTCATAAAAATTTCTGCTACCTCTTATTTTTAGTAGCAAATTTATTCATTAGTGTCCCTGTTAATAATAGTAGCATTGTTATGATTCCACACATATGATTAAGCATCCACTGTGTGCATTAGCCAAAGAGGGTAATTTTCTCTCTGGGATTTAATTGTTGTGTTTGAAGAAGGAGAGAAATGAAATTATGAAAGGCTGAGAGATTCATGCATTTCTACTCTTGGGTCTAACTCACATTATTTATGTGAGGATCTTATTTTGTGCAGGAATGGAAGCATACAGTTATAAGTTGTGCATGCAACTGTAACTATGTTCTCTGACATCAGGATTAGCAACCAGGTTGGGAAGAGGCAAAAGTTCTCCCTGTAGGGTAACATCACAGATTCTTTTTTCGTCTATGTAGAGTTGGGGATTCTCTAATGGAAGCTTGTGTATTTAACAACTGGTAGGTATTACCTATAGAGAGGTCACTAAACTTGAATAACTACCTAATGGCAAACCTTTCTTGTTCTATTATTTATAACTCTGCTATTTTATTGGCACAGAATACCTTTCCTTAATCCTAGATGAGAATAGCCTTCTCTAAACTGAGCAAAACTTGTGAAGGATTGAGAAACCAATAATCACTTCCTAAGGAGACATGCTATGTTTTGGGAAAGAAGACGACTGCTCTAATGGAAAAATACACAGCAATCCTGCAAAAATTTCATCTTTTCACAAAGTAATTTGTGAATTAATATCAATTCATCAAGAAGCGAGACTGGAAAAGTGGGTGATACAAAGGAAGCAGGCCCCCTTCCTCTTTGTGGACTGAATTTCAAATCATTGTGGGTTTATTGTTTTTAAAGAACGTTAGAAATGCCCTGAACTAATTGACTGAAGAATCATAAGGAAGACCAAAGGTCAAGCAAGATAATTTTGGAAGGAGTCTTTCACAAGAATCAAGAAGTGAGGGCCTTATACACCACGTTGGATATTTTTTTGAGTCACTACTGAACCATTGCCCCAATGCAGTAATAACTTGGGATAAAATAAAATATCCTCCAAGGAGGCATTTAGCGGTAATCTAAGGCTGAGCCCCTTCAAGGACATTTATCTCCATAGTAGCAACGCTTGACTCTTTGTGGTTTCCACAAATCTCTGTAAAAGGCATTGATCGCCACTGTCAGTATGATTAGAGGAAGCACTGATGCATAGCATGTTTATGATTTTTAAAAGGAAAAAAAACCCTCATATACCTATCATATACCAGAAAGAGATGTTCATTCACCTGGAAAGGATAACTTGCACATTTTTACATCGTGAGCTTTCTCTTTTTGGGTCTGTGCTATTGTTTAGGATGGTTCTTAAAGACAAAGGAAGTGGCACTGATCTGTGACTTTAATTATTTTTCTTACTCCTCTGGTCATTCCCACCCATCTTTTTATTTATTATTATTATTATTATTATTATTATTATTATTTATTTTACATGTCAATCCCAGTTCCCTCTTCCTCCCTCTTACTCTCTCTCCCCCCATATGCACCTTGACCACCCTCCCCTCCCATCTCCCCACTACCATTCCACATGTAGGGCTATGCAATCCAGGTGGGGTCATGTAAATCTGTCAAGTCATTTGAAGTGAGGACTAGGACTTCTCTCCTGTCTCTAGGTTAAGGGAGTATCCCTGCATAGGGGATGTGTCCACAAGGTCCTTTTGTGCACCAGGAATACATATCCTGGTTCCACTGTCTGTGTTCTCTTAGACTGCTCAGTTCTTCTTGCTGAGACCCATATTCAGGGGGTCTGAATCAGTCCCATGATGGTTTCCCAGCTATCAGTCTGGGGGACCCATTAGCTCCCATCTTTTAAGACTGAGATTCATGCTCTGCAAGTGCATTTTCTACCTTATAAGTTTGTGGTATTCTTTTCACAAACGTCCCACAAAATTCTTTATCTGCTGCAGGGATTACTCTACGTGATGGATGTCGACTGAGTGGTCATCAGTATTCACCCCCAAACATTTGAACACTTTTTAGTTATTTGAGACTGTTAGTCACATTTGAGGAAATGGATGTAGAATATAGATTTTGAGACAAAGTTTGTGGCATCTGGGAATTTTCAGAATGTTATGTGATAGAAAATTATTGAAATCTATAATAAATTTAAAAATAATAACATTAATATCATGGTTCCTCATCTATTGACATTATAAGGCATATGGGTAATTCTGGTTATAAGAGAATTTTGTTGCATTGTAGTCATTTAGCAGGATCTGTAGTAGATTTTTATATTTCATTTGAGAAGCACTACTCTAGAGTAGAACAATAACTTCTGTCATGTTTAGAAAAACATTTATCAGAGAGAATTCATTTGACCTTGGTCTTACAATATGAAGAGTAATCAAGGCTAGAAATACAGTTTGGATCACAATTTGTAACCTTGATGTTTGTTGGAAGTAATGAATGAAGCATAGTATAAGCAGAAGTTGAAGAACAGTTAGCATGACCTCTGCAGCAGGGCAAAAACTAGACTTAAATCCAGCAGTTTTGGAACCTTAGATAGGTAACCTAATACTTCTCCTTTTGATCATGATTAAATGTGCATTTGAATGGGACACTGAAATTGTTGTGTGCAAAATGACTATATCAAAAATTTTATGGAATAAAAATATATGTGGGAACAAAACCTCATTTTAAAAAAAGTGTAACTACAGAAAGAAATTAGTGAACAACAAACCATTTCTTAGTTGGTAGACTGTATTAGTATTGGTCAAACATAGAGTCTCAACCTCTCAATTTTGTTATATTATCCAATTATTTATAAGGGAATAAAATATTCAAAATGATTTAACCTTTATTTTCAGTAGGAAGAATCAACAATATTTTAATACAGTCATAGTCATTAATAAACTTTTAGTTATCTCAAATGTTTAGAATTTAAAAACAACATATGCATACATGTGTATACATGTCCATGGAAAGGTATCATAAGCAAATGTCAATCTTTATGGGGGCCAGAGTTGGGAGTTGCTGCTAAAGCAACTGTTTAATATGAAAGAATAAATTTGTACTTGTGTCAGTGAACCATGTCTTACCATCTTCAGTGTCATCAAGATGCTGTATGTTCAAGTGTGATCTCAGCTCTGAGGTCTTCTCGGACAGAGGAATTTTACTAAGGCATCTGCCTCAAGGTGGGGAAATAACAATGCCTTTTAGAGGAAGGGTATGACTTGGAGCTGGAATATGAGTACAGTATATAAATATAGGCTGATTATAGAGATCTAGCTTTGAACATTTTTCCTATAAACTTTAGTTAGCCATTCAGATCATTTTGTTAGCACTGCCTTGATTTGGGTAATTGTAGAGATTAAAACCCATGGTTTCCAGGATTGAAACTTCTGCTTCTGCAATTTCAGTGCATTCAAGTCTTGAAATAAATGGTCATTTTAGAGCTAAATTAAGGCAAATTTATATAAGGCTTAAAAGCGATGGCAGCAAGTTCCCATAGGACAGCATCTCTTCTAAGCAGTGAAAGCTTTATTCTAGTGAAGGAAGATTTTGTGACACAATCTGTTACACGTGAGCCTCTTTTCAAGGCTCACTACTCCATGACACAGCCAATTCAAGGATTCAAGTATTACATTAATGCCAGACCATACAATCCCAGCATGTGATTCCTTCTGATGGGTTGCAGCTTCAGCAATGGCTACTTAACCATCCCTGGGAGAGGCCTGCCTGAGGAAAAAGGTGATAAATGTCATACTTGGAGATTAATTGCCTATGTTCCCTGTGACACGACATCCCATAGGACTTAGGAATATGTTTGTGGTTTTATAAAGCATACTGTAAATATCAGATTGAGCTTTGGCTGTGACCCTGCCAAACATGGGGCTGATGTCATTTGTCATATTCAGACATTGCCTTTTAAAAAACATCCTTGTACAAGCTGATGCCAAGGTGTGATGTGTTTGATAGCTCTGAGGAAATTGTTCTCCTTATAGTAGGGGAGTGATACGTAGGACAAGGAAGGGAAGGTATTAAACCCTGGGAAAGGGCACAAACATGTCACTCAGGGGAATGAGTAAATAATGTTCTTGCTTTTTGATTAATGAAAGTTAGTAGACACATTTTCTTATGCCTTCCAAAACTCTTCCACTGTTGAATTTTTAATGGGAAATCTATCACAGAAGACAACCAGAACTTTCCAGGGAAGAGGTTAATGCTTGCAGTGCTTAACTATAATGAGATATTTTTGGAGTTCCTACTGAGTGAGTGATAGGACATAGTGAGGAGCACCCACTACTGCCAAGTTATTGACATGGACTACAAGTCTGTGGAATCTTCCTTTTGAGCTTCAGATTTGAGCTAAAATTCTGTAATTGTGTTACTTATGGACCTTATTTCTGTTCCTGCCATGTTCTATTTTGCTTTAATCCTGACACCTCTCACAGTAAAGCCAAAACAATTAGCTTTGTTTTTTCTTAAATGGAATTCTTCCCTCTATTTAGACCTGTGAATATCTCCCATTTCTCAGACTGAGTGTAACATATTTTTGCTGTCAGAAGACAGATGTTCAGAGCATGAAGCCTCACCTGAAACAGGTAGGATGCATCACCATCCATCTGGTCACTAAAATGACCAGCCGGTGACAACCATGCATTAAATAATTTGCTTCATTTTGGAAAATACTTATTCCACTGGAGACCTATAAGGCTTAATTCTATTATTGACTATAACTTGTGTTTCTTCTCTGACTTAATACCATGTGCAGCATCTTTTGGCTGAAAGCTTAAAATCTTGGTGCCTGCAAAGTATGTTATGATGTGAAACCAACATGCTGTAGAGAAGAATACTTAATCTTTGTCACTTACTCCCAAAGAGTATAACATGATTGGACATTGAGCATAGAGACCATGTATATGAATAAATTATGAAAATTCTATAAAACTTTGATGCAAAATGCAGTTATCACTCAGAGGAAATGAGAGATACTCCAATTAGAAACAAACATGGATTACCATGATTCAGGAACATGCGTTCAGATTGTCCTGGATAGCATATCCTATTGTAGGAATCAAGCAATTAACTTTGCATAGTAGTAGAATAAAAAAAAATCATAAACCTACACATTTACTAAACATATTTTTGGGATCAGCCAAAGGAGTGAGTTGTAAATATTATTTAAAATGTCAAAGGTAGTCATAGGCAATTTGGGATTTGAAATCTTAACATTCTAATATTCAACAATCACACAAGTTCAATATGCTAGCTTATCAGTCTTCAACATTGCTGTGGCATTTCTTTGGGAACTCCAGTTCACAATAAGCTTCTTTAGATCTAGGGGACAAGGATTAGGGAATTTGATTTATCCTGCCTTCCTCCTTTCACAATGATACACATCTTTCTCCAGACCCATATTCCTCCATCTCTTTACTTTTAGCTTCAGATTTATGCTCCCTTATTTCTATTCAAAGTCTATGTTCAGGGGGAGAATTGAACTAAGGGAAGCAAGAACCACTGCTAAACCATACTGCACTATGCTCAACATGTTTGCTTCTCTATGATTGCCTTCACCTTGATTAAACAATATTTTTCCTTTCCATTAATTCATATACTGAGTTAGACATTCTCAAGAATTCTGTCTTCATTGTTTGCTGTATATCACATATTAAGCTGAGAAAAAAAGGCCCATAAAGTTCTTACAAATAATTACAAGGCTATGTAGTAAATGTTATGAAGGGAATATTTTGAGGTGCCAGGAGACACCATTAGGAGAAATTGCTTTCCAGCTGGGAGGGAGAGAGATTGGAGCATGCACTAAGGAACAGTTATATTTGTGATAAAACTTGATTGGTTATTAGTTGAGCAGATGCATCTTAGCCAGAGACGTGGAAAGATACATGCAAACATAAAAGAGCCTTGGACTATGTTATTGAATGAAAAAGTAATTTAAACTGATAAAACTTGAACAGAAGAGTAGAGCTGGGTAACTGGAAAAGTCAGGTACTCTTGTTATAATTAACTTATTAAATTTCAGCATCAGCAGAATTGTGTTATTTACATTCAAATGAGGAAGAATTTGAACTATGAAAATTTCTATAGACAATTGTGTTATCTCAGGCTAAACAAAAACCCTGGAAATTATAACTTTATAACCTAAATGGAAAAAATGGAGGCATATAGATACTAATATAATTGAGGCTTTAAGCATTGTATCAGAACATGTTGAACTGAGACATGATGGATGGTGACCTGAAAGACAGGTTAAAATGAGCACAAGGATTTCTTCTGGAATAGGTAGTTCATGATTGTGATTTGGTTATCTAGAAATATGGGAGAGGACAGCATTGATGATGACATCAGTTTAGTTGGTGGTTTGGGAATGAAATGTATCAGGTGAAACAACTGGATTACAAATATAGGCAGGGTCACCTGATGATAGAGATTATCAATGGAAACTGAGAAGTCAGGATGTTCCTTGGTGACAGGAGGCCAACAACAGAAGAATTCCTCTACTGATGTGCTGATACTCATAACAGCTGTGTCAAAAGTGTAGAGAATGGATGTTGAGTTAGGTAAGTGTAGAAAAAAAAAAACATGAACAAAAGAAGAGTCTGTGGGATTTTCTAGACCAAAAAAAATTATGAGAATGTAAAACCCAGTAGAAATAATGTGATAGAATCTGGATATAGTTACTAATGCAAATCAAGTGTTTGACTCCATATTCAGAGGAAAGCTATCTTGGCTTGGGTTTCTTAGAAGCAGACCCTGAGATGAGAATTTAATTGGAAAGGAAGAAAATGCCATCAGGAAAATAAGGAAGTAAAGTAAGGAAGATATTTCAGTGAATAAAGGGCATATTTTCATGTAAATTACCACTGTGGGCAACTGGCACTTAATCCTGCTGAGAAACTTTAGAAGACAGCAGAGAACATGTGCTTTATAACTATGTTAACAGACACATAAAAATGCATTCCACCCAAGGAGAGTGTATGGAGGATATTTATAAACCAGTTGCTCTCAGCCACTGTCAAACGCAAGGGCTGTTAATCATTTGGTCTTCCTACTTGCTATGTACAGAGATGCAGATACTAAGACAGCAAGTCAGACTGGCACATATGGAGATGGCCAAGGCCCTAGGAATGAAACACAACAACCATATATTCTGACAAACTTGATTTAAAAATAGACCACCCCAGGGCATGTGCTAGTTGATATTTTCACTGATAGAGAAAACAAAGAGCTCATGAGTTTATAAAGAACAACTGAAATTATTAATGGGCATGTTGGATTTGAGGACTCAATTGTTTATTATGGTGTTAAACAAAGAGACATAGGCTTTCAAATTAGGTTTGGAAGTCCACAACTGCATATACATAATATTCATGCAGACAAATGAGATCCCTTATATAGATTGTATAGTGAAAATGGTGGACTAAGGGAAGAACTCATGAGATTTCCACCATTTCAGGGTAATGCAAAAAAGAGACAGCAAGAGATCAAACAAAATGAACTCAGCAATTTGAATGTAGTCAACAGTTATAAAGGCAGAATTAAGTAGTTCAGTTCTCATTTATCTATTTTTTTGTGATCTAAGTAAGAACAATTCATACAACAGACATTTGTGGCAACATGTATAATAGAAAGCCAACCACTCCTCTTCTATGGCTGAGATCAGTATTAAATGATAGTGGCAAGGGAGGTATAATTCAATACAGTGTTTATAGCTTACTCATATATCAAAGGTAGGAAGAACCAGTAGAGTTTAAACAAGGAAAGCAATGAGGAGAGGAGAACAAGCATACTGGGCAAAGTCCCATAGAAGATCAGGTCAGATGGTTCAGGCAAAAGTAATGTCTTCAAGGATACAGATATCTATTTCCAGAACACTGAGAGGAAAGAGTAAAGAGAAGTATGGATGAATTTAAGTTAGTGGAAGGTAGAAACTGAGTATTCATAAAGGATTGTTCCTTATAGCCTTAAAGACAGATACTCTCATGAGATTTTATGGAGTGGGGTGCAACAGCACCTAAAGGATGACTAACGTTTGCAACAATTATGGATATGAAAGAAGGAAGATGTGTGATTAAAGAGATTCCTGCAAATCAAATGACTTTTCTGATTAAGAGTTTGTTGCAGTGCATCTACCTGATATTTACCAGCAGGGTACAGATATCTGAGAATAGAGGAGGTAGGGATCTAGTGCTGGACATTTCTTGTGTTGCAAGAAAAGATACATTAAGGAAGGAGAACAAAGGACTGGTTATTGTAAATCTTAGTGTTCCTTGTAGTTATTACTGGGTTTATTTTAAGCATGCTTTACTTCTGTAAGGCTTCTCTAGCTTCTTAATCTTCACATTTCTTTAGATGCTGATGTCTTTATTCTTTTACTTATAGTCATTTGTACCCATTTCTTTTCAGTTCACCACACATATATTTTATTTCAATGTATGCATGTATGTGGTGAGGTGAACATGTGTCATTGTGCATATGTTGTTTGTAAAAGCATGTCTTGACGGAATCAGTTCTGTACTTCTACCATGTGGGGACGAGTATCAAAAGCATATCATGCAACTTAGTGGCTCATACAGTTTCCCACTGATTCATCAGGAATTCCACAACATGCATATTATTTATCAAAGACATTGTCCCCTTCTCTTATAACTATGGTCTAATTCTTCTACATCAAATATACTACACTGGTTTTCCTTTGTAGAAGCAAACAACTCTGAGAGCTCATTTTAAATACAATATAAGGGAGACTATGCTGGAGGTAAATATAGAACTCAGACCAATGGAGATTTCAGATGATAGACTTCTCACCATAGTTTCTCCAACTGCCATAATCACTATGGAAAGGAAAAAGAAATACCTGGTCAAGGCTAATACTCTTTTTAACAAATACCATCCACTAATGACACACATTATTGTATGTGTATTTCCTTGGACAAATTAAATCACCTGGTCCCTTTATCCATCAATATAAGCATGAATGGATAACACTGTCTTTCTTTAAAAACAAGAGTTAGTGTGTGAACATTTCAATGTCTACTTCATTTCCCAGCTTCTGTGATGACAAAGTACCTTGTTCTCCAGCCTTAATCTTATTGCCAACTAATGGTCTACATGTGCAAAATTTGATTCTTAGCCAACTACTGTTTAATTATTTCTCTAAATATTCATTTTATTTTTCCTTAAGGTAATATTCAGACCCATGGCCCTTGCAAAGACACATATTTCACTTTCTCCTGCTGGACTCTTATCTGTGTCTTGGAATACTCAGCTGGAGAGCACTATGAGGAGAAGTAATCAACTGAGTTCTCATGTTTAAGATTTTGTTAAGAATTTGTTAATTCTTTCTTGTTTTGGAGATGCTGTCTTAGAGTTTCAGTTTATGTTGAAGGCATACATCTGTTTTTTGCTTTGATAGCCATGCATCAACAGATAGCAGGTTTTCAGAAAGCATCTTGCCACTCACTTCTTTCTTTAAAAACTCAAAAACAAATTCCATGTTTTTTTTCTTCCCTTAGGGTAACACAGTTTTTTCATACCACTTACACAGGATTACCCATATCTAGTCACCAAAAATTTTAGAAACTTTATCTCAAATACCAAAATGTAACCTATCCAGCTCCTACCACCTGGACAGCCTATAATTTAACCAAATTTTGATACTATATAACCTTATATGTTAAAATCACAATCAAGCAGGATTTCTCCAATGTCAGTAGCTAGATCCATGAACTACATCTTCATTCTTACTTTGTTAGTCTAGCTCATAGAACACAGAAAATTAATTTCTTATATTTAGTATAAAATACTATGTCAAAGGTTACAGTCAAATTATCAGAAGAGATGCATAGGACTAAAAATGGGAGAAAAGGCATGGAGTACATACCATATTTTGCCTTGTCCTTCCATAAGCATCCATCAACAAATTGTCAACAAATCTAAATATCTCCAAATCCTTTTCTTCCAGGTGATACAATATTTTTTTGTTTGAAAGCATGGATGATTACATGCTTTGATCTCTGTGATCAATTCATCTTTTCATCCCTTCCTGAGATTGTCTAATATAATTTAACTCCGTGGTTTAATTTTCCTTTTTATAAGAAAAATGTTTTTCTCTCAGATAATCTTCAGAGAATTTATTTCTAACGAAATAAGTTTTCATTCTGTATATATTTTCACTAAGTACAGAGTAAAACTTACATATTATTTTGTTATTATTGCATTACTATAAGTATGTAATCTATGAGATAGAGGAGCTAAATAAGTTTGTTTCTTTCAATGTACCCAAGTAACAGTTGGAATAGATGATGGTAATAAAATACAAGACAGTTAAGGGGAAAGATGTTTTTATTTCATGCATGAAGTATGTATCTTGTGGGGGAAAGCTTCTATAAACAAAAGCCAAAGCAATAAGAGAAGTCGCAAAAGAAAGACAAGAAGACAGGCTTATAGTGATAGGAAACTGTAAGGGTAAATGCATGAGAAAGTTATAACATTGCTGCTTCCTTTGTCTGACTGTGTGGGGATGAGAGAGAAAGAATTGCTCTTTATTTGCTAAGAAAATATATGTTAAGTCAGCATGCATTCTGGTGTCATCTTCTGGATTCTCTAAATAAGAAAAGTTCATAACATAAGTCAATGCTTATGTAGTGTCTGTAATATCAGTCCTTGGGAGATAGAGGCAGAAGAATTCAGCCATCTGAGAGCATGTTGCAAAACATAAAAGGAAAACAAAACACACATGAGATGGATGTATGAACAAGACTTGAACAATAGAAACATTAAGGGACGTGGATATGTTGAAGAAAGAAGATGTTTTGAGTTTCAACTGTTAGATAAAATCAATACAAAGCAACAACAACAAAACACCAGTCAACTAAAAAATATTGAGAGAAGAGGGAGGATCCAGATCCAGAAGAGTCCCCTTATTCCTTGTTCAGTGCAGAGTGTTCAGTCTTGAATCTACATACACCCTAACAACAAAAAGATAATCATCAGGTTGTATTTATCTTTATGTTTTCACACGCATACACACAGGTAAGTATACACACACACACACACACACACACACACACACACACACACACACAAGTAATGATAATAATAACAGAGACTATCATTTGAGGGTGAGTGGCCATAGGAAGGGTTTGAAAGAGAGTGCCTAAAATGGGCTAGAGTGAGGATAGAGAGAGAGGAAGTAATGTAATTATATTTCAATTATGAACATATATTTTAAAGTGACTTCCCAAAACTGGAGTAATATAATCCCATAAATATACATGATATATCTTCCCAGAATTGTAACTCTTGTCTTGGTTTTTACCCACACCTTGAGTATTCTTTAGAATCTTGGATTTCTTTGTCTGTGCTTAAAATTATTATAACTTGGTAAGATGATACACAACTTTTGGATTTTCTGCTCACTATTTTATTTAGAAGAATAAGCTATATTTTGACATGTTCTCTAATACTTCATCATGTAATATTTTACATTTGAGTTATTGACAGTACATATTACAATGAGTAGTATTACAATTAAAATTTAATGCATGTATTTTGATTAAACCTTGTATACATTGGATGTCATAAAGGGATAGAAATGGTCTGGGAGGAAGATCTTATGAGGGAAGCATGGAGAAAACTAGGGTGACTCATGGTTCATGCTATCTCTGGAGACAAGCCTTAGGTGTGAGGGGCTTGGAGGATAGGCTGAAGGAATGATAGCAGCAGATCTATGGGCATCCTAGAGAGCATAATGAGTGAGGGGATGTGGAGCATGAATAGCCTATGTAGCATCCTATCAAGCGTGGTAACTGGTTTCTCCTGAGGAGAGTGTGTCTAACATCAGTGAAGGCTCTGAAGGGACACTCACTTACTCAAGTTCTTTGCATAATCAAACTTTAGAGACAGTCAATATATCTATCAACTGATAAATAATTAATGAAATTCTCATACATTTATACAATGGAATAGTATTCAATTGCTAAGAACAATGAAAGTTTTATGCAAATTAAGAGAGCTAGCAACAAACCTCCTGAGTTAGGTAACCCAGAACCAGAAATAAAAATGTTGCATACTTCTCTTACATGTAGACATTCATTTTTAAACTTAGTAGTGTATGTTTCAATCTGAATAGCATTATATATTAGTGATCCTGTAAAAGATTACAAGGGAGGAAGAGATCTTACAAGGAAGCGGAAATAGAATACCATATTATAAAAGGATAAAAGGGAAATTAGAAGACGAGAATTAAAGCAGGTTGGAAGTGGCAGAAAAGGAGAGGGGGGAAATATGAAAAGCGGCAACTAACAATAAAGACCTGATGAAAAGCCTACTGCTATGGAGGTTTCCTAAAATATTTGCATATACAAGACAAATTCAAATGAAGTCACCATATAATAGTTGAAACAAAACCACAAATAGGCATTATGTGCCACAAAATAAAATTTACAATATGAAATGTGTTTTATCTTTTTGAGTTGTTGGTCAGAGTGTTCTTTTGGTTGAGTTTCCTGTTTCCATGATAAAACTGTGACTCAGAAAAGCTTAAGGAAGATAAGGTATATTTGGCTTTCTATCCTGGACCACAGTCTGTTGATGAAAACCAAGTCATTACAAGTTCAAGGGAAGAACCTGGAGACAGGAACCTGGAGGCAGAAATTGGAACATGTTCAATGGAGCAGTACTTCTTACTAGCTTTCTCCCATGACTTTCTCAGAATGCCTTCTTACACAACCAAGGACTACATGCCCACAGATAGTAGCACCATAGTGATTTATCGCCTCCACATCAAAAGAAATTTCCTTATACTTTTGCCTACAGGCCAGTGTTATGGAAGGAGCTAATAATCATTCCCTTTTTCCAGCTGTAATATCTAGGTTTGCATCAAGTTGAAGTAGTTTTTTTCAGTCACTAAAGACTTTCCCTCTCTCTCTCTCCTCCCCCCTCTCTAATATATGTATAGATATATGATATATATATATATATATATATATATATATATAAATAATTTTTTCCTTATTTTACATATTGATCCCAGTTCCCTCTCACTCCATCACTCCCATGCCCTCAGAACTCCCTCCTGTCCCATTCCTCACCCACTCCATTTGGAGGGTGATGCCTTCCAGGAGGATCATTAATATCTGTCAAGATATTTGGAGTAGGGTCTAGGCCCTCCCTTCTGCCTCTAGGCTAAGGGACTATCCCTCCATGGAGAATGTGCTCCAAAAGTCCTTTTGTGCACCAGATATACATCCTGGTTCCACTGTCAGAGTTCCCTTAGACTGCTTAGGTCTTCTAACTGAGACCCATGTTCAGGAGGTCTGAGTTGGTTCAATGCTGGTTTCCCAGCTATTATTTGGGGGTCCATTAGCTCCCCCTTGTTCAGGTCAGCTGTCTCTGTGGGTTTCTGTAGCCTGGTCTTGACCCCTTTTCTTATTACTTCTACCTTATTAAAGACTCTAAACCAATGCTAAACTCCATATCTAGAGAGTAAAACTCTATTGCAGAAGACACCAAATACTTGGGGCATAGAAACACAGGAAAATCTGGCTGATACTCAGGAAGAACTGCCACCATTACTGACTAGAGTTCATAGTGGTAGATGTTGCTATGTACTATACATGAGGTGAAAAGTAAGCACTAATTGTACCCATCTACAAAGTCTGGAAGCTGTGATGATCACCTGCATATATAAGGTATTCTCATTGGTGAATAGTGTTGTGAAATGTAGGGGAATAACCACCTGTTTTTTGTTTGTTTATGTTTGTTTGTTTATTTGCTTTTTGGATTTTGGATTTAATTTTGTATTTAAGGACCAGTTTATGAGAGAGAACTCATAGTATAGCTAATATTATTAATGAGGCCAAGAACATGAGGCTACAAAGACTACAGGCATAGGGAAAACTTACTAATATTAGATATACTATGATGTATCTTTCTTGTATAAGAATAGAATAATAAAAGATTCCTAGAAATATGCTCTATAACTTAGATCAGTACAATACTTAACCCTAAGCCAAGAAGCTTCTTCTGGCAGTAGATGGTACTTAACACAGAGACCCATGTTTTATCAACATGCAGACAGACAAACTTTGAAGTGATCGGTCTGAATAAAATATATTTATCACATCACTCCCGAAGTTCAGGGTTCTATGTGTAACAGAGTGAAAAGATAGTAAGAGGCAAATGTGGAGAGAAATTTTAAAGAAACATCATTTCCACACACACAAATGCAAATATAGTAGGAGCTCATAGAGACAATGACAGGATGCATATGACCTGCAAAACCTCAAGTCAGGCAAAACATTCCAGCATGAATGAGGACAAATGCAGACAAATTTCACAAATAGCCAAAAAGTTATTCACATATGACAATTGTTAGGAATGTGAAAATCAGTTTTTATCAATAGAGTAATACTGGTCTTATTAACCACCCATCAAGGCAGCCCCCATTCTCAGGAAGAGATGGCCAGAACAAATTGTACTCTATGGTTTTAGTGGTTCATTTCTTTTATATTGTTTTTGTTTTTTTTAGGAAAGCACAAAGCATGCAGTTAAGTGGTGAGGCACGTGTAGTGGGAGTATCATGGAGGAGTTGCAGGTTGGGACAAAATAAAAAGAAAATACTGTAGGAAGTCTCAAACAATAAATAAATATGCAAAACAAGCAAGACAGCAAGAAAAATGACATTAACCAAGTCTTGCCATTGATGGGTTTACAGTCGACAGGTAGTCATACTATACATTACTGAACAGATTATACCAGCTTATTTTGTCATAGATTAGAGTTATCACTGCTGTGCGTTACTGTCAGCACTATAAAGATTTTTATTTTAGATATTTTGGTAATTGTTTTATGGAGTTAGCTTGTAACTTTATTTCTCTAAAAATCCAACATTATGAACCCATTTTAGATTTTACCTATATTGGACTACACTGTGTAAACCCTCATTTAGACACCATGTGCATGCATGCATATGTACATACATACATACGTACGTGCATACGTACACATACACATAAGTTAATAATGGGAAATTGGTGCTTATTAAAATAAAAAACTTGAATATTTATTCAACTCAACAGTCTTCATTAATTTTCTCCCTAGTGAGTGCTCTTGGGTCCTTCTCATATTGCAGATATATACCTATATCCTGAGAAATATTCCTTGCTGAACACAGAGTGTAAAATAAAACCATTAATAGTGCAATTATATTCTTATTTTTCTAATTTATTAATTGACAAAATTCTAACCTTAAATGTATTGATTTGGTTAAGATCAACATCAAAATTTAATATACTATTACTGCTAAGTTAGCCATTTCTAAATAAAACATATAAAAGAACAGCGTTGTAATTACTGGTCTTTTTTCTGAATAGGTTTATAGTCATTTTCAGTAGTGCATTATGTAGACTCTGAAAGACAGGCTTATTCAGTGGTTCATTGAGCTACCTACAGGTGAGCATGATTAGCAGAATGGGAAGCACACTGTCCCTATCTTTAAAAAATCATGTATCGATCTAAAGAATTGACCTGATTTTTTTTTTGTTCTAAATATCTGCATGGGATTCTGATAACTCACAGAGAAGAGATGAAGCTGAAAATATAAGGTTTGTGATCAATTTTTCTTATCATGGAGTAGAAGAAGGATGTAATTTGAATCCTGATGTGAAATTTTCCAGAAAATCTTACCTGTATTATTTTTAAAAGTATAAACAACCGATTAGGCCCACTAGTGTACTCTCTCTCTCTCTCTCTCTCTCTCTCTCTCTCTCTCTCTCTCTCTCTCTCTCTCTCTCTCTCTCTCTCTCTCTCTCTCTCTTCCTTATCCTTAGGATAAGATTTATCCTGAGATAAATTTGCAAAACATTATGGTTGAATTTTCAATATGATTTCATATGAGAGTTGTGGTTTTCAGGGCTGGGGAGACGGTTCAGTTTATGAAAGTTTGTGAGGACTTGAATTAGATATCCTATTTAACAAAATTTCAGATATATTGGCATGCACTTGTATTCCCAGTGCTGAGGAAGCTGAAACTTGAGGAAGTTGAAGTTGCTAGACAGGCATTCTATTGTATTTGGTGAACTTCTGGCCAGTGATAGACTCTGACTTAAAGGCGGTATGTAGTATTCGTGAAATTGATAACCAAAGTTGTCCCTGCTTTTCACACATATTACCACATAGATGCAGAAACCTCAAGTGACGTTTAATACATCTTTATACAATAGTGAAACAAACAGTGGTAAAGTGACAGAGTAGTTCTCATCCACTTAACTTTCACTTTCTGCAGTTCCTCTTACCTATTCTCCACCATCAATAAAGTTCCATAAGATAGTGTTTATGAGTGGGTACACATGCATGGGAGAGAGAGAGAATTCATATAAGTTTTATTATACTGTTGTTATAATTGCTTTATTATATTATTACTATTGAATTACATTGTTAATTTTCTTCTATGTCTTATTGACACATAAAACTTCCTCACAGACATGTATGTAGAAGAAAACCACCATGTGTAGGGTTAGTATTATTCATAGTTTGGAGTGTGTTACAAGGAAGGAAGAAATGTCTGACCAGGAGGAACTTGGAACGAAAATGAAAACTGCCCAACAGTGAATAAAAACCAAGAAAAATAAGGAGCAGACATTAGCCTGTAAAATAAAGACAGTTTGAAGTGGGGACTAGGGAGGCAGAGAGAAGCAGGAAAGGCAGTGATTTGTGTCACTCTCAACAGGGCAATCCTTGGTTCAGGGGAGTGATGGTCAGCAACTGCGGGGGGTGGGGGGGAGCTTGCATTATGTGTATACTAATTCAGCTAAAACCTGTCAGGAGGAACTTTTCTTCTCTTTGATATCATTTCAAAAGCCCAAGTCCACTGTAGGAAAGTGAAGGAAAAGGCATTGTATCTTAGGAGTGAAGATTAGTGATGGAGTATTGTAGTATAGCTAGAAGGCGTGGTGTTGTAAATAGATCCTCATTAGCAGAGGCAGGCTTTGTGCCTGATTAATTATGGAGCACTTGATAACATCCTGAAGTCATGAAAATCAGGAGGAAAGGTACAGATAATTGAATGGAATTGAAAAACTGGCAATGTTGAGAGCATCATTAACATATTTTTGCTGTTGTTGTTCTTGTTGGCACCTGCCCTTGTCACAACTGACTCTGGGTTTCAACAGCTGTGTGCTTTAGTAGAAGAGAGGAAGCGATAGGGAAGGAGAATGGCAAGGGGGAATCCTTGTCCTTAATAGAAGCATAGTGTTCATGGGATGTGCCTCTCCCCTCCTGTCACTCAAGTATTTCATGTTCAACTCTTCCCTTTGAGAAGCATCTCAGCATCCACTTGCTATAGAAGGCACTGGGTATGTACCAATTTCTAACAGGAAGTCTTGTGGTGTCTTTTTGGTATTGCTTTAGAAAGCTAATGCAAGGCACTGCTGTCCTAGTGATGCTCTCCCTAGTGGTTTTCATTTGCCTGCCTTCTTGGATGAGACTAAGTCAAGTTTCAGACATTGCAATAAAAATACGCTCAATGTTAATGTTTGAACTTTTTTTTTTTGGCATGACACAGTGCTCATACTTTTAGAATTTTGAGTTTAATCTGGGGAGGTGTCTCAACATAATTGAGGGCCTGAGATTGGATGTCCAGTGTCCAACTGGGATTGGAAGCATTCCTACACATCCACAATCCCTGTTCTCCCTCAGGAAAACAAAAGCAGAAGACAGAATCCCTGAATGCTTGTATACATGCAGAGTTGAACAAAAAGCCAAGGTAGAAATTGAGGACAGACAGCCAAGACATGCTATAATAACTGTTTGTCTGACATAATTAGCACAAACATGAACGTGTACACACACATGCATGCATGCATAAACACACACCGACACACCCCCACCACAATATAAATGTGATTTTTTTATATAAGAGTTTAAATGTTTTATTTTCTATTTAGCTATATGAACATTTGGGGGATTCCTGTCATTATTTATTAATACACCAACAATAATATATTTCAGAAAACTGTGCAGCAAGGGCACTTCCTTATTATTTTTGGAACAAATTTTATAGCAGCCAAGGACGTGTACTTCTGTGCTACAATTGAGGATGGAGATAGAGCTGAGCCTGGGACTCAGAGTATGGTCCAGGTCAATAGGTTGTTGTTAGACATACTCAGCTCTTCCTGTATGGAGGGAGGCTGAACAGAGAGTGCCCGGGTCACAGGACCAGCAGCTACTGCTGCTAGCTTTCTGGTGCAGATAATATCATGGGGAGAATTTCAGGAGGTAGAATCATTCCATAGAAAATACTGCCACTTGGGATCCTGCCAAGCTTTCTCTATCTCAAGTGTGTTTCTACTCAGTTGTTTTTCTTTTTCTTCCACCGTTTTTCTGTTTTTGTTGAAGAAAGTGAAAGACCAGTTTGGATTGAATAAAAATTGACCCAAATGCTCCTTAGAACAGGAGCTTAGTAGTCTCCCTTTAGATCTACTTTTAAGAAAATCACAATAAAACTCTCATTAAACATGCTCCCAGGCCACATATGAGCTCTGAACCTGGAATCCATCAATTGCTGCCAGTTGCATAGCAATAGGAGAATATTAGTTGGCAGGAGGAATGTGATTCTTGGTAGTATTTTCTTTTCTGATATTTATTTTTGTAACACAGACAAGCCTCACACTTGCTATGTCCACTGCATTCTATATCTGCCATGAACTTATTCTTTACAGTCTTAATAGAAATTCTACACACAAGTTATTAAAACACACACATGCACACACACACACACACATGCACGCACACACACACACACACACACACACACACACACACACACACACATACTCCACAAACTCACACACACACACACACAATTTGTGAATTTGGCTCCAAATCCGGATTCCTCCACTAGTGGTGAATGCCTCCATGTTTTGTTTTCTAGTTTTGGTTTTATCATTTTGGACAGGTAATATACCAAGAGATGTCCCTATAGGAAGGAGTCTACAAGAAAACTTCTTCATTAAGTATGCTCAGTATTTGTTGAGTACCTTTTCTTTCTCTGCTGATTTGTGGTAGTGCAAACAGAGGCAAACCTTTGGACTGCTGGGGGAAAGTGCATGAAAAATGTACATCAGACCCTCAGTAAGGAAGCCATTCTCTCTTCCAGAAACACTTTTCAGGAATTATTTATGGTGCCTACATGTACCAATTACAGTTTCAATAAGTTACATACTGATACCATTGGAATCAAGAGAGAAATTACTTCTGTTTAGTGCTTCCCCAAATGTTGTCAAGATCTCTAGTAGAACATATCATTAAAATCTGGACAATAATTGTTAAACAATAGTTTCCATTTATTAAACTTCTTCTCGGTTGAAATTATTGTAGACCAAGAAAATGTCTGTTTCAGTGATACCTATATAAATACTAGTAGTAATAAACTGAGTTTTCTGTAAGTGGTGCTCAGGGAGCCTTAATATAACCTTTTCATCTTTTCACATGGCTTCATGTGCAAACCCCCATTGCCATACATTGCTGTGAGAAAAATGCAGTCGGTGACAATGCTTTGTTTTTGTTTGTTTGTTTGTTTTGAGATTCTAGAGACTTCATGTCAAAACATAGCTTTCATTGCCAAACAGCATCTAACATCACAGATGCAATAACTTAAGTCTTGTGCATATTTGGAACTTAAGCATAGTAAGTTCTTGGAAGCAATTTAGTAGTTTGAGAGTTTTGATGTGCCTACTCTTTAGTATAAGAATAAATTTAATTGTTTTAGTTGACACATCTGAGCCACAATTCATGACTATGTTTTATTAAGTAAAGAGCTAAAAGCGATGGGGCAGACCATCAGTCTTCCACACAGTTTTCCAGCCAGCTGCTAAGTATCCACATGATTTAAAAACAGATGCCATTTGAGGACTTCATTACCAAATGTATTGGAAATTACATAGTTCTGAGATATCACTCAATTTATAGATCTTGATTGTTTCCTGTAACAATGGGTTTCATTTTGCTACCAAAATTCATACTGAGAAGTGTATATTTGGAACATCTTCTACTAAATATTAATGTATTTATATGTACATCCACAAGGTCTACCACCAAGTTATTTCCTAATGCTATAACCAGATACCTGATAATGGTAATTTTTTTGACCAAAGTTTTACTTTCTTTCATTTACAAATCTGGGAAATCCATGATCGAGTTGTTGACATTGAGGGAAGAACTTCCTGCTACATCACCCCTTCATATAACTAGAAAGGTAAAGGTACTAGAGAAAGCAGCAGAACACAGGAAGCTAAGATCACTTTTATGACAACTAAATATCTCCTTCCCAAGGCCATGACATTTATCTTTTAATGAGAATAAAAGTGTTTAGATCTAGCTACTTCTTACTAAATCAAATCTCCCACCATTATCAACTACTGTATTATCAAGTAATTTTAAAACTTAATTGTAAGGACACATTCAAAACATAACATATTCAGATAATAGAAACTAGGTTTAACAAAATAATATACAATGTTTTTGAATAGTATTAGTGATTAATTTCATTATCTCTGTAAACAAAACCTATGGAATTAAAGACTTGCAGTTCACACATGAAAAAATTTCACTAGCACATTTCCACTAAGTAATGAATTCTTTATAGAGTTGTGTTATATAACTTATGGTATATGACCTTAAATACAGCTCAGCGAATTAATGGAGTATAAACCTTAATGATGTCAAGCATGCTGTATTCATTTATAGGATATCCTGTAGCATGCTTTTGCTTTTTTGGCCACAAACCAGCTACCAAATCATGATATAGAGACTTATTCTTAGTTTTGAATTCTTCATCTTAGCTTAGCTCTTATACTAATTTCTTTCTCTTTATCTACATTTCCCTCAGGGTGTTTTACCTTTCCTCCTTTCTCTATTTTTTATTCTCTGTCTGGCTGACTGACAGATGCCTGGCTTCTTTTTGTCCCTGTGTATGCCTTTCTCTTTCTCCCTTATTCTCTTCTCAATCTTCTCTCCTGAAATTAGATCCCCCCCAAGTTATTCACTGTTTATTCTTCTCCTTTGTAGCTGTTGACTATTCAGATTTTATTAGACCAATCATGTGCCTTAGGCAGGCAAGGAGAAACAAATGCAACACATCTTTACATAATTAAGCAAATGTGGCACAAATAAATAAAACACATCTTTGCACCATTATCATAGGCTGCAAATGTAACACACCTTCACATACTTAAAGCAATACTCCACAACATAAACAAATATAACACATCTTTACATAGTTAAATATTCTACAACAATACCCCTTGCTAAATTCAAAGACCATTCTAACCATTATAGGTTTGTTTATAGGAAAGGAGAGGGAGATGAATTTGGGGAAATACAGTTTTACATGCCCCATTGATTTCAGAGGTTTTAATGAATGATATTAGTGAATATTTCTTGTAGAGACAGACATATCAGTGGTCAGGTGTAGCAGGCGAGAAGCCAATCGTACTGCCTTTAAACTATAATTGACTTTGCCCAGTATCATCTTTTACTTCACATACTAAGGATCCATGAGTCTCTACATAACAAAAATGGGGAGTAACTTACTGTCTTGACAGGTCCTTAACACCTCCAAAATTCATGTTTACATCATAACCAAATATGGTGGTATAAGGAATTAATTCTCATAGTAGATTTACCCTACCAAATTATGGAGGTATTATGAATTATTGCCTATATTAGGTAATTAAAGACTAGGACTGGTGCTGTAATAAATAAGTCAGAAAGAACTCCCTTGTTCCTTCCATGTTATAGAATTTACAGAGAGGACATGTGACAACACAACTGGCATTTATGTACGAATTGATGTCCCAAACCCCAGTTCTCATGATTTTTGGGAATGCATGTCAGAAAATAAGATATCTGATCAGCCTCTCATTAAGCATTTGACCATTAATTTAACAATATAACTTTATAGGATTATAGAAAATTCCTCAGGAACTTCATTATCTTGAGAGATTTAGAGACCCTGAAATCTTTACTATCTTTATACATCCAAGAGAAATGAAAAGTCCTTTTTGTCTTTCATTTATAACAACAGAATGGAAGAGAATTTTTGAAATTTTTGAAACCTTAAGTTTCAAAATTCATACTAATATCACCACTTGATATTTAATTTTGTCTTAAATCATTCTCACATAAACTTGAATATTTCTTTTTTCCTCCTCTTAGAGAAATAACAAGCAATTTATCTTTGCTACTTTGTCAAAAATTAAGTAAACAACCTCTTCCTGTTTATGTACTTAATTGCAAGATGGATAATACAAATAGGTTTTTCTCATTTTCAACCCCATTGCCCTTGCAAACATTCAATTTATTATTTGATTTTTAAAGTTATTATCTGATGCCCTCTATTTTAGAGGTTTTTATATATATATATCAATATAGTAGTCAAGGTTATAAACTTGAGATTTCCAATCACACATCCTCTTTTTTTTTTTTTTTTTTTAGTGTCAGGGATTTAAATCTAAGAGGTGACAAATACACAATTTTTTTAATAGATTACTTTATCCATATTGGTGTTCATGTGCTATTATCCTTTCACTTCTTATTTGTATTTGTTTTTCTTTATTACTCTTGTATAGTTTATTTCTTCTTTGTAACCACACAATTATTTGTGATTCAGTTACATGAGTCTGCTTATATTGTATCTCAAAGTAACTTTGAATCCTAATCTGATTTCTTTATTACCAATGAATTTCAAGTAATCTCAACAATTAGTGAAATTTTTATTGTTCTGTTTCATGAATAATCAAAGAAATATCCTGGCCTATAGTCTCGAAGAGTGGCCTATCTGGAATATAGTTAATTGTTCCTAAGAAAATATTAAAAACTAATAAATCTTTGGTACAATCCTACAAGCAGCTGAGCTTATAAATATGGTAAATGGTAGGTTTGTGATCCCAGTGAGTCTCAGAGTATAGATTTTACAGAGTGGCTGTAGCTCTACGAAAATTTATAGAAAAGTATAAAGAACTACACAAAGCTATGCCCATATGAAAAAACACATCAGCTGCCATTTGATTTTCAGATGGCATGCTGTAGTCAAAATTGAATTTAAGTTGTGTCTTATGCCATTTATATAGTATCACATTTGGCCAGATTTAGCTCATTTAAATATTATTGTAAAATTAGCATACTGTAGGTACTGACTGTACATAACATAATAACAGTGGTGGGTAAAACTTGCTGAGAGAAGTACCTGATTGTATTCTGTGCTTATGCTTCAGTTCAGGTGATGAGACATCTGGTGATGAAGAGGAATATAGAGAAAAGAAACCTTAATTTTGAAAATGTTATTTTATCTTTTACACATTTTTTCCAGGAGGAAATGTAAAATATGCAAATGCAAAGACAACTAGGAAGTCAAATATGGTCTCTTAGTGCAGAGGATCATTAGAGAGAGTTAATGTTCCCTGGGCTGGGGTGGACAGTGGGGAGAGAAGCATTAAGAGAGAGCCATGCTTTATGAGTCCTAAATGGTGGTAAGTAATGATCTCAGAAATAGCAGTGTTGATGATATTACCCCATATATGATAGAGAACATTACTAATTATATCTTAAACATTTTTCCATATTCTTCTGAAAAAGTCATGGCTATTTGTAGTTTTTATTGATGTTCCTTAGCCTTTATCATACATCATTTTTTCCACAAGCATTTTTTTTACTCTAGGAATGGTTCACTGTAAATTATTTTAAGAACAGAAACCCATAAATTCTCTGACAAGAAAGACATAATGTAGAAATTAATACAAATGGAAACAAAAGAAAAATATTTATCTGTAAATCATTCTTTAAGTCCTGTTAATTCCACCACTTGCTATGTTTTATTTGATTGCAATTGTATTACTGGGTAGTAGAGAAAGGAAAGAAAAACATAAAATATAAAATTTGCCTGGTTATGTTAGTACACTTGTTTAATCCCAGCATATGTGGTATAGGGACAGGAATATAAGTAATTCATGTCATCATTTGTCTCATAGCTATTTCATTCAGCAGAGAGAAAAAAGTAAAGAATATGAATTATAGATAAAGTTTACAAGTTATTTAGGAATCTAATCATATATATATATGAAACTGGGTACAGTGATTAAAAGAAAATATGCAGGGGCTAAAGAAATTAATTAGTAGTTGAGAGCATTTGGTAACTTTGGAGAAAACCCTGGTTTGGTTCCAATTATCCACTGGATAGCATATATTACCCTTATACCCAATTCCAAAACATCAGTACCTTCTTTTGGCTTCTGTGGGAACTGACACACACATGGTACACACAAATACATGCAGGCACACATACATGCATAAAACAAAAAATAAACAAATCTTTAAAATAGAGGTGTTATGCAAAACCAAAAATAATTATAAATATAGAAACCACAGCAATTTAAAAATTAAAAAAATAGAGGTTTTATATATTTAGGCAACAAATAGACAATACTTATAGCTTATGTGTGTTCTTGCACAGGTTAGATAGTAAAACAGAATAACAGAATTACCATCTTAAAATGAGTCCTAGGATGAATTTCCTTTTAGAAAAAAAATACTTAAAGCATTATTTTATTTTTGTGACTCAGGATTATGTGTGTCTCTCAGCTATAAAGCCTAATATGACACCTGAAAGACAGTAAACACAAAATTAAATCTGCTGAGTGACTGATTGTAAGAGAGTCAGACCTGAGATTCTAAAAGTAGAGAAAGATTACATAATGGCGACAAATAATGGGTCATCTTGCTACTACTTGATGTTTGGTTTGAGAGTTTAAGGAAGGCAGTGAAGACTCAACCAGGAAATTGAAGGATGCTAAGGCCATGTGATTCCATAGCACTCATGATAATGCTTGCATAAACAAAAGTACACACATATGCACCCATGTACCCCACACACACACGAGAGAGAGAGAGAGAGAGAGAGAGAGAGAGAGAGAGAGAGAGAGAGAGAGAGAGAGAGAGAGAGAGAGAGAGAGGTCAAAGATAACATAAACAGCAATTGGTGGTTTTGAGCTCACAAGGGAGTAAAGAATTAAGTAACTTGCTGCTTTCTCATCTCAGCCTCTTAAGCTGGTGGAGGTGGTTAGGCACGGGGGAGGACAAGTAACAGACTTAGAAAAGATTGGATGCCACATAGTAATTTAGTTTAAATCATATTTAGTAAGAGAAAAAAATGACTCTCATAAAAATAAAGGAATTTGTTCAAAACAGAAGAGAATTTCCCAGTAAAAATCAGCACAGAGTTTTGGAGTAGGACCTGAGCATTGGAGGACACAGTATAAGACTGGGGGTTGACAAAAAGTGAATGTCATATTGCAGATTAGGTAAAATGCTACAAAATATATCAGGAAATTACAGTTTCAATCATGAAAACTACTTGTTTTGCTGCAGCTACTGGGTATGCAGTTGAGATCGTCAAGAAACAGGAATATGTATGTTACCACTAGCATTTAATGTGCTTTATGGTGCCCAACATTTTGTTAACACTCATTTCCCATTTTAATACTTTCCAAAAGGAAATAGACACTCAATACGATGTAGCCAGTCAATGCACAGAGGCATTTTAAGAGTAAGACAATGAAGACAACATTATTTGAACACTAACTATGTTTCACTTGGGGCTTAAAAAGCTTTAAAGGCAACAGTCTTATCCCCCAAAGACAAGACATTATATCAAAATTATCCCCAAACCATGGATAAAAGAGTAAATAAATTGCTGTATATTTACTCAGGATTCAGATATGCAGCTGGAATTGGACTTTCACCAGCTTCACCCAGTAAGATATTTGATATTCAACACAGTCATGGTTTCCTGTGCTCACCTTTTCTGAAACTCACTAACACTTTACAGAATCTTGGTACATTGACATTGGTTGGAAAAGATTATTTTATATTGCATAGGAGCAGGCAGAATGGGTTAGATGTTGGAGTAATAAACACTGACACAACATTGTAAGCCAACATGCAAGGATTTCAAAGTGATGAGTGATGACATGTCATAATTCAATGAGAAAGAAAGTGTGATGGTTTCCTGACCAACCAATACCTCACTGGCAGGCTGGTCACCTCTTGGATGTAACCTGATACATTGGCCTAAAGCAGGGCCCTGGCATTAGGATCTGCTGTGCTGCGGTGTTCATCACTCAATCAGAGGTGAATTTAGTTAGGTTACAGTCAGTCCAATCCCTGTAAGTCCTATATATTCATGTATGGCAGCTTAATACCATACTGCTGCTTTCATATACCCCCTGTATCTGCCAGCAGCATGTTGCCAGCTTGGATATGTGGTCACTGCCACTGCCACCTCTGCCACACACCATTAATTTGTTAGCAGAGCTCTTAAAAAGCCTTGCAGTTTTTGCCACTTATGGTGAGTCAGGAAACCTCCCTTAAAGGAGCAGCACAAGTCTCTGTCCTTTGCAAAACAGAGTCCAACACAGAAAAATGTTTTTGGTTCAGTGGAAGTAATACCTGTAAGCTAACAATTACATGTCAAAACATTTTTAAATTTCATTATAAAATTGTAAAGTTGGGCACTATATGGTTTATAGGAAAAAGCTATCAATTATGTTGGAAGTATTGTTTAAGGAAGTGAGTCTTAAATTAACTTGTCAAATTGAGATTGTCTTCTAGGAAGAAAGAAAAGAGAAGAAAAGGAGCATTTAGAAAAACAAAATTTAAAGGCATGCAACAGCTTGGAAAATTAGGCTTAAGTAGATTATAGCAAAAGGTAAAATATAAATAGTAACACAAAACTGAACTATGAGTCACTATTGAAAATTTCTGACTTCAGTGGATAAGCTATGTAAACATCAATTTTAAAGGGTGAAAGATAAATTTTAGAAAAGGAAAATTCAAAGGCAGCAAAGTTTGAATTTCATTTTGAGGAACAAGAATCTTTCCTGTAAATGTGTGGGTTATGGCAATGAATGCTCACCTTTTCAGTTTTGTCTTTGTTTAGAAACTTGGGGATGACTTAGATGAATGGTTATTGCTCAGGGTCCTTCATGAGGTTGTAGTCCAGATATTGTGTCAGGTGCAGACACACAAAAGGTTAACCATAAGATCTATTTCCAGCATTTCTTCCTCACATGACTGTTGGCAGGAAGCTAGTTTCTTGCCATAAGAGTTTCTCCATACATCTGTCTTGGTATTCCTGGCAATTGCATGATGACAGAAAAATCAAGGAAGAGACCAGAATGATTTTTTATGACACAGTTTGTAAGCCATACAGGTCAAATTTGAAATACTACTTTCCCATGCTTGCACAGTTTAGTCTTCATTTACACGAGTAAATAAAGAAAAGGTGTGAATTCCAACACAGATTGATTTCAGCATCATAGTGGAATTTCACTGTGAGAAGAAAAATGTTTACAAAGATAGCAGACAAAGGTTAGAGAATAGCTTCTAAGAATATCTGCATTAAAACATTATCATCAGAAAAGACTATCTTAACAAGTTTAATAAATATGGTAAATGAAGTGAGGGCAATAGCCAGAGAAGTGTATCCCAGAAATCAGAAGTGGTAAGTCACATAATTCAAAGGAAAACTGGGAGACATATGGGATGTAATAATGATGAACCGATTAGTGACATGTTCCAATGAATTATAAAAGTTCAAAATCCAATGGACACAAGAGATGAAAAGTGAACAACAACAAAGACAGTATGAGATATTCCTTTGAGGTAAAGATTAAAAAGGATTAGAAACCCAGATGAAATGAGGAACATAGGAAGGCTTTGCTTATGAGATAGGGAGATATGAGCATAGTGAGAGGGAAGAACAAAGTATTTTAAAATGGAGAAATAAAATGGAAAATCCTATAGGAAGGTTTTCACAACAAGCCATGGTAGGGCAAGATGTTCTTCCAAATTTGGGTAAAATTTTTCTCCCCTTCTAAAGAAAAATAGGCCTGGTTATGGAAATGAGTGACAGAATGGCCAGTGGTTCATGGAGAGTAAGGATCATGGATTCATAACAGTAATAATTGGAGTGTTTAACCTGAAATATGGAGTTCAAAACATCAGATAAAGGAGAAGTCAATTTCAGTGGTAGCAGCCAAACCTAGTATGGGTTGACTGAAAATAATGGTAGATTCTCCCTTCTGAAACTGTGTACACAATCACAAACTAAGCCCTCTGTGATTGCATTATTATCTTTATTATCTTTTGTATATCTGAGATAACACTAATGTCTGCTGTGGAGAGTTTCTAGAATATCAATTAAGTTAATACATAATTATTTTGAGAGAGAGAGACAGAAAGAGAAGAGAGAGAGAGAGAGAGAGAGAGAGAGAGAGAGAGAGAGAGAGAGAGAGAGAAAGCATGATGCATAGTAAACATTCAGTTAGTTGTAGTTACTATGAGAGATGGATTTTGCTTATATTCCATGAGGCATAGTTGAAATACTTTTTACTATTATTTTCATAAATGGCACAGTTTAGTTCCAAGCATGTTTATAAAAAGTTTGAAATACAATAAGTGAATTCTCTTGAGATAGTTTTAAGCTGCTTTTCTAGATCAGGGAATTTTATTTGAGTAATAAAAGAAAATTCAAGGACTAAATTATAAGTCAACAACTAAATTCACCACATGATACAAGAATGTATAGTTAGCCAATAAACAAATACCTCTATCTGCCTCATCTGCCCTGTCTTTGTCAAGATAATGAATGCAGACCCCAAATAATAAGACAATTATCTTGTGCATCCTCATTTTTCCAGTTAATAAAAATCACCATTTATTGAAAACAAGCTTCCTTTGTAAAGATCCTTCTCTTATTTCCTTAGGGAGGGGATGAATAGTCTGATACTAAGAACAGGTATTTGAATCATTTTAACATCCAAAAAGTTACTTTATGAAATTTTCTTCCAGGCTGTAAGGAAGTTCTAAAAAAGCAAAATAACATAATTTGCTTATGAACCAAAGCCAGTCCTCAGTGTGTCATATCAGTGTTTCCCAATGTGGTTATAACCAGAAAAGAAGTTGCTTGTATTTATACATTCTAATAGAGGTTTTTTCCAAAGTACAATATTTTTAAAAACACATCTGTTGGTATAAAACTAGTTTATAACATTGTAGAAAGATATGCGTGCATTTAGAAATACACTTGGCAACACTAGCAAATAAAACAGCTCAATCTCTCCAAGGAGCTATGTTGTCTTCTGTGTAAACATATCGGTGTAAACATGGCACTTCTTTTTGGGGTATTCTGACCTTGATGTGCACTTAATGATAAATTTTCTTCTCAATTTCTGAAGCACAAAACAAATATATTAAGAACTCCTTTAAAAATTTTTCAGGTTATTACTTCAGAGTTATGAATGTGTATGTGAATGATTAATTGTGTGTGTGTGTGTGTGTGTGTGTGTGTGTGTGTGTTTGTGTGTGTGTGTGTGTGTGTGTGTGTGTGTGTACACCATTTAGGGAAGGATTTGGATGATATGCAAGCCTACTTTTGCAAAAATAAGCTGAAAATAATGACTAACTTGTAAATACACATTTATATGTGAATTTATATAGTTATAAACATGTGTAATTATGAATGCATTCTACTGTTGTAACTGTAGTCCACTTTGTGAATCAAGGTAAACCCTTGAAATACATGAGTAAGTCCAAATGAAGACAGGTTATACAATGAAAAAACAGATTATTACTCTCTCAATTCAGGTTTATTATCATGACATATTTTCATGACATACATAGTCATTCGATGTTTGTGTTATATTTTAGAACTCAGTTCCAAGATACCCTTGTATTGAAATGTGACTGAGTCAAGTTGTCACATGTGTGACCCTTCTCCTGACAGGCATACTGGAACATGCTGCATTTTTGTACAAATTCTATGGATTTACGTACTTTCCCAGGTGTGCTGTTCTTGATGCAATGCTGTGCCTGTAATGGTTCTCACATTGATCTCTTGATTCCGTGGTTAATTAAGATGTATTTTGCAGCACAGCCCACGGATTCCAAGGCTCAGAGGATTAGTCAATAGTTTTCTGCAGCTCTGTCATTAGCAGAGCAAAACCTTTTAAAGGAACAGATTTTTTTTAGTTTGTACTTTTCCTTGTATATTCAATAGTGATGTACTCAGAGATGGAGAAGAGGCAGGTAGCAGTTACAGCATAGAAACCTAAGTGGGCTTAGGTACTGATTCCATTTCACAGAATTGCGCATTAAGAAAATGTGGGTACAACTGTTTTTTTTTGTGAATCTTTGTCCTTACTAATGAAAGCAAACTGATCTCATGCTATCCATGGGATACTCATTCTAAGTATCAAGCCATTACAATATCACAAGGTGTTTTGAAATATGTAGAGAATTCTACAGCTGCTTTGGAATAGTATTATTGAAAAGCATGTATAGTAAGAGAACAAAAAAAAAAAAAAGAAAGGAAAGGAAGAAAGAAAGAAATGCTATCTACTTTGACCAGAACATTAAACAGAAATCCATGTAAGGACATATAAATAAATTGTGGGGTAGAAAAATCATAAAAGCAGACAAAAGCCAATGTTTACATTTAACAATCACATGTTGACTTTCTCTGTACCAATGAACCATTGATGTCTGCCTTGGGCAATCCAGGTGTTTAGCATCAACCTGAAGCTGGGGTAGAATCATTACCTCCTTAGTGGCCCCAAATCTTTCATTGGATGAACCAGCATAGTCAAGATTTTTCTCAGGAAAATGACCAGAATCTCATGACCATGAGTCTTGAGATTATATACTTAGCCAATGATGTTAGTATGCACCTCCAAAGAACTGGCAGGTAGTGCCTAACTCTTTGCCCCATTGTACTGTACACTATATTTCTTTCCACAGAGATAAGAAGAAAGTTCAATAGCCATCAAAAGCTGATCATTTAGTTTTATATTAAGGGTAAAATGTCATCAGAATAATGTGTAAGGGGAGTAGTTGTTTACTCAAGAACTATTATGTTCAGAGCATTAGAAATATTCTGCTTATATTTATAAAGAAATGAGTGTTGCCTGATTTCAATTCCTGCAATGAGAGAATTTATT
Organism: Cricetiscus sungorus; assembly: GCA_030556225.1. Lineage (NCBI taxonomy): Eukaryota > Metazoa > Chordata > Mammalia > Rodentia > Cricetidae > Cricetiscus > Cricetiscus sungorus. Next base: position 19,436,164 of record JANBXA010000651.1, read on the forward strand.
TTCTAGAATCAAAGTAATCCACATATATTTGTTTGGCTCACTGAGACCTAGCTACACAAGAGCACAGGTTGTCCCTGGTGTTTGAAAGACATGCTTGAGTCTCTGTTACCAAAACTAAACCATTTCATGAGACTGGAGAGAGATGAGGCTAATTTCAGGTAACTATTTTGGAAAGCAATCCACAGGTTGTGAATGGTCAAGTACTAAGCTTTATTTTTTTTACTTGAATCATTAGTTTGGAATTACTAGATTTTCTTTTTCTTGTCTTAGTGAAGTAATTAATAAATCAAGTAACTTTCCAAAGACTCCAGTTTCTTTAGCAGAATTTTATACAATTCTCTCTTCATTGAAATACCATTGTACATTAGATTCTCTGCCCACCAAATTTTACCAGGAGTTTCCATTACAGTGCTCTGGACAGCAGCCAGGGAGGGTGCAAGATGGATTTTTAGAGTAACTAGTTCAACACTCTCTAACTAATGCCTGTCAGGCTCATTGCCAGAGGAGTAAGCACAACTTTAGAAGGTGACTGGGAAGTTAAACGCCTAAGCCAGAATGATTAACAATGCCATAGGTTAGAGCAGGTGGGATGGCTTACAAGCAAAAAATTTAAGTAACATATTTTCTATTGACTAACATTATTGATATTAGACATAACCTCATAACATCAGTTCATTCTTACAAATACATTTATCAGGGATAAGAAGAGTGTTCAGAGAAAGTTTTGATGTTGCTATGTTATAGCACGATCCATCATACAGTTATCCTATTTTTGAGAACATACTCTTAATTTAAGAAAAACTACAACATACTTATTATTTGACATGTATAAGTGATTTTCCTGCATTTGTATCTGTGTATTAAAATAGCTCAGTCACTACAGAAAACAGAAGAGGATGTTGGATATGGTTGTAACATAGCCCTTTCACATACATGATCCTATATGGGAATTCAAGGAAAACTATGAATTCATAGAGAATCCTGGCTGTTGAATGATGGAGAAATGACTGGCTTTCTACATTTCACTTCAAGCCCTAGACTGCAAAATTAATGAATCACACCTTAGGGTGATTCTCTTTTCACAGATCTTCCAAATGTGGCTTTAAATCCTAGAATTCTCCTTCAGAAGTTGCAAACTGATAAATAACTGTTTTCTGTCCTCTTATAGAAACTTTCCCCAAAATTGAATTCTGTTGGGACTTGGTTACAAAGTCTCAGTTCACTCTGGGACAAATAATTTGGATAAGGTATCCTCACAGTAATATAAACAATGGAACCATCATTTTGGGGTTTTCTACATGTGATTCTAGATACTTCATTTAGATTACAGTATCAAACTACTTTAATACCAATAGTAGTTGTGCTATACCTTCAGGGGGGTATAAATACATGGTGTATATATATTTCCTCTTTTGCCAGTAAGGATTGAAGAAAGAAATCAGTGTCTTCAGGAAGCCACCTGATTTATTTACTTACTTGGTTAAAATAAGTAAATCTTATACTACTAAAATATTTACTTATTAAAAGTAACACCTGCCATTAAACATTTAGTAAAAACAAAAAGAGTATTCAAAAATTGGGGAATTAAATATGCTTTTGGTTCTTGAGATTTTGGTTCTGTACTTAAGGGAAATGACATGGCTTCCCAGCTCCCACATGGTGGAAACAACCACCTGTTACTACAATTTTAGGGGATGCTACACTCTCTCATGGACTTTGAATTTGAAGGCACTGCCCACATATAATGGACAGAAATATAGACAGACAAACCTCATATACATCAAATAATAAATAAATCTCAAAACAAATTTTAAAATAATTCTCGAAAATAGCACGAGCATGTAGTGGGTTTTATAAACACAATAGCTTCAATTCCATTCTTCTGGTCCTCTTCTTACCCTACAGTTATTTTTATGTAGGGTTTTAACCATTGTAGTAAGTAAAAGATCTAGTACTTAAACTTGTATTTGATTTCCGTACTATCACATATACTCTGCTCTGAGACATTTTGCTATGCTTATTTTGCTTAGAAGTCCAGTTTCCTTTTTGAGCTCTACCTCCCTGCTCCTATTGATGAACACCAGAGGGCTCAGTGAGAAACTGTTGAGGTAGTTACACCATCCATCCACCTTGCACCCTACTCCTACTAACATTGTGTCTCCTTATAATCAGATTCCCTGGTAAAATGGGTGCCTGAAGAGACTGTGGTCTACATTTTATTTCAGAGATGAGTTTCACTAACCTGAAGTATTTATTCCTGAGGTGTTCAATGCTGTCTATCTGGTATGTTCTGAATCTTATTTTCATGAAATCAGATCCCTGGGTCACTCTCAAAACACACTTCTCGGAGAGTTGTTTATCTCTCAAATCCCATGGGTATCACTACACTTAGGCTATGAAAGGAGCTGCTAATGGAGTTTAAAAGGTTACCTTCATTAACTAGAAATACATCCAAGTGAATAGCCTTCCTTCAAAGAAATCGCATCCCAGATATGCAATGTTAAATGAAATGAAAGAGAGATTTATCTCTGCAAAATTTTTTTGGTTTTCTTTCTCATCCCTCCTTGTAAGTGTGTGCCACCTGCTAGTCCTCCTTGGAACCTGATTAGACTTCAGGGCCTTCATAGTGTCCAAAGGTGAGCACAGATCAATTTCCTGCATCTTTTCAGCCATGGTAAATCATTTATTGGGATGAATGTTTTACAAAGCCAGAGAAGAGGAAAACTCATGAAAAATAAATATGATGAAATACTGTGCCCTCCTAAAGCAGCCTTCAGGCTTCCTAGGCTTAAACTCTGGCATTGAAGCACTTGGAACACTTCCTTTTATTCCACAACACTGTGGCTGGTTGAACCAATTAACACACAGTGCTATGAGGCCAAAAGGGGATACATTATTTCCTCACATAGCATTATATAATTTGCTTCATTATAATGTACTAAATAGTGTTTTGTTGTTGTTGTTTTGTTTTGTTTATTTGGGTTTTTTTGTCTAATCCAGGGATAAAACATATGTAAGGGAGTTGCCTGACAAGGTCATTTATTCACTCTTTCTAAAATAAACAAATGAGAAAATAGCAAACAAACAAACAAAAATCAAGGAAAATACTTCACCTAAGTGGTGACATTAATGCTTAATTCTAAGAACTAACCAAATAATGCATCATTCATATTCATATTTATATTTAAATTTGTTTAAAGCTAGAAGGTCTGGGCAGTCTAGGGACCTCGGACACTGGAACCAGGATGTATCCCTGGTGCACACAAGGACTTTGGGAGCACATCCCCATGGAGGGATACTCCCTTAACCTAGAGACAGGAGAGAAGGCCTAGTCCTACTCCAAATGACTTGACAGATTTAGGTGGCCCCTCCTGTAATGCATTACCCTACATGTGGAGTGGGGGGAATGGGAGGGGATGGTGGTTGGGGGGGATGAGAAGGTGGAAGAGAGGGAAAGAGGGAGGGAGGGAATAAGGGAGAGGGATCTGAGATTGATATGTAAAATAAAATTAAAAACTAAAAGAAGGAAAAACAATAAGTTATTTTAACTATAAGGTCAAGTAACAACAGTTGGATTTCTAACAATGAAACCATTTTCAACTGTGTATTTAAATTATAACCCTGACTATGTGGCATGATCCCCACTAGAACGCATCACACATAAAGCCTATACAGATGACTGCAGTGACAACTTCTGTCTCTCATTGCAGTGACTTTGACTGGTTTTCTCTGCCTTTGCTACAGATTCCAATGTTTCTGTTACCTTTCTATAGAAACCTCCTCCTTTTGTAATTTCTTCAGAGTCTCTGATAATGTCTGTTTTCAAGAGGGGAATATTAGTGTGATTCTGATTTTTTTTTTCTCCAGAATATTCAATAGATAGAGTTAAGAATATTTTCTATGCTTCTAACCATCACCCCATCTAGTCATCACCTGAAATGCTATTAAGTCAAGTGGAATTTTGTATCCATCAAATCAATATTCTGTTCCAGAGTATCAGTCATTCATACTGATCTTCAAGGATTGCTGAAATAGGTTCATGCATTATCTACCCAATGATGTGGTCCACATAACCCTTTACATCTGTGAGCTGTCAAATTCTCACAATATTACCTTTACAAAAATACTTTTGTGTACCAGGATGTTTTTCTAGCTCTGATCTGAAAACTGGTAAACCATTTTAATTGTTAGAACATACAGGTATCCTTAATGCACAGTGAAATTGTTTTCTCTGTGATTCTGTAAGCCAGATGACTAAGACTCTTTAAAAGCATGTTTTTATTTTCTCTTCAATCATGCACAAATATTCAATAAAATGCAAGCTCTGTAGTAACAAGAGATTTTTACCTTTTTATTATCATAGTAATCACATTTGGGTTCTTTGATTACATTCTATTACATTTAAGCTATGTAAATAGTACTAGCATCTGACACCCTCACCCATAAATTTCTCCCTATTAGAAATCTGTGTTAACTGTACGAAATCTGAATATTTATATAGTATTTTCCTATATCTTTGGCTGCTTTTCAATTGGTGGATTTATACTCAGGACCTTGAAATGAGCTACCATTGGGTATTAGACTCTTGCCTGTGGGCCTTAGATTTTATCATTAAGTTAGAATCTTTAGTGTTAAACCATTGTTTCTAAAATGATCATTTGAAAGATCATAGTGTAAATATTATCTGTGCCAAAAGTATTCATTTTATAGTCACATCAACAAAATATGCAAGTGTTATCTAAACTAACTCTGAAATTGTGCATTATTTTGCATTTGTCAGGTTAGAATCTTATGAATTCTTCATTAATTTACTAATTTCTAGGGCTAAATTTTAAAGATTTATTTATCATTATTTTTCTATTTTTGAGGGTTAGATTTTAATGAAATCTTCCTATTTCCTTACTCCTAAGCAAGAACCTACTTTAAAATAACAAATGAAAAAAAACAGAAAATAATTCTGCATTTTGTTTGCCAATATTATTGAAATTAGAAAAATGATCTTATTGAGAACATGAATTTAATCACTCACTAGTCTTTATTTTTTAAGGGAAGAAAAATAAAATGTACTCTATGCCACACAGTTGTCTGCCAGTGTCTATTTATCAGAGAATTGCATTTCTGAGACAGTAACTTGAAAGTAAAGGTGTGATAAATTAATTCCATTTTTGTTTTTCTTCCTTTAGATAGGAATACTAGTTTAATATAAAACATGGTTAGAGTTCTATTAACTTTTCTTAATCTTACTCCAAATCCTGACCAAAAGGATTTTTGTTTTGTTTTATTTGTATCAATAGTAGTTAACTTGTCTCCAAGTTAATGAGTGCTAATACTTGTCCCTTGTGCATGGACTCTGGGAGCCCATTCCCTAGCCTAGATACATGGGGAAGCACCTAGGCCCTTCCTCAAATAATGTGACAGACTTTGATGATCCCCATGGGAGGCCTCATCCTCCCTGGGTAGTGGGTGGGAGTGGGATGTGGGGTTGGTGGGGGGGGATTGGAGGATGGGAGGGAGAGGGATATGTATAACAAGATTGTTTTAATTTAAATAAAAATAGGATAATAATACAGAATTCTTGACTGTTATTTTATCTGTTTATTCTTTTTTTTTTTTTCTGAATGCCCAAGTGAGAGCCAACTCCCCATTGAAGTGATAACAAGCATAGTTAAATCAAGAGTCACTTGTTCATTTCAATGCTGGAACATATTCATTTCAGCAATAGCTGCCTCTATGTGGTTCTATTGTTCACCTTTCTTTGGCAAGAAGTGAAATTACACATTCCCTGAGAGGTGTAAGTTGTATGGTTGTTGGTGGGTAGCAGATTGATGATTGTGAATGTGGGTTCTAAATATTGATTAAATTTTCCTACAGTCATTGAAATTGGAGAACAGGAATTTTAACCCAAGACTCTAGTTATAAACATGTGTGGACCTTTAGTAATATGAAGTTATGCATAGTAAATGAATAACTTCTGGTTTCTTCTTATCTTATTTTTATGCTCCCACCTTAACATTAAAATCTTGATTCATGCACTTGACCTGTCTTCTGTGTAAGGGAGCTGTTTGGGGCTGTCTTTCCTACATGCATCTCTGTGTAACATAGACCACAGTTAGGACTGTAGATTTCTTTCTCAAATTCAGATAGCACCTTTAAATAATTTCTTGATCTGCTCAGAAAGGCATACAATTTCTCGCTAATTCTTGGGATCATCTAACTTTAACCCTGTTAATTTAAAAAGTATAGAAAAATCAATGAATGTATGTTATAAAGTGACATGGATGGACTTAAAGTTATATATAGATTATTCTTCAAATAGTGTATACCTACTTCCACCAAATGTTTGATTTTTTTTCACTCAGCCTGGAGTCTCAGTAGCTTATTACTCTAGCTGAGTCTCATAGCTCTAGCTCCCCATATATTCTGCACCATCCTGCAAAATAAATTTTGCAGGCACACACAATGTGCTTCTTCAGACTGATCCCAAAAGTCATGTTCTAGAGTGCATCATAAGAGATGAAGCCCTCTCAGCAAAGTATAAAGAGTTCTGATTTTCAGATGGCAAAATAACTTTTAAAGCTCAAATAGCTTTTAAGTGAAATTTACAAATATGTTATATACTGACCAAGAATAAAAGAAATAATCAATATGTATCTAATTAGCAATGGTATTCCCTTTTCCACAAGAAATGCACTTAGCAACTTTCTACCATTTCCTTTGTTTAGAAATATTGTGCTATCTATTCTCTATCCATCTATTTATCTGTATAAATACAGATCTCTATCATCTGTCTATCTATATCTATTATATAATTATTCTAAGACTTTAAACAGATCTCAGGAACATATGCCTTTGCTTTTATGTTAAGATCAATGTTCTGGATTGAACTAAGTCCTGATACTTGTGTAATGTCTTTGCTATACCTGTGACATTTCATATCTCTGGTCCTTTTAATCTTTTGGGTCATAGCTAGAGATACAAATGCATAATGTTAAAAGAGTACTGTCATGAAGCACCAAATTAAAAGCCAAAATCTTTAATCATCACACAATGGTTTAGCAAGTCACTATATAGAACTTTCCTGTTACAATTAAGCCTGCTGACTTAACTTTTTTTTTATTAATATCAGTTTTTACATTGTACCAGAACTAAAATCATGAATAAGTGGTATATTCTCATATGACTACTATATTTATGGATGGTTAGATCATGGTTTCAGAGTTGATTGGTTCTAAACTGTTAGTAACAATATAGAGAGTATTATGAGGTTTCAAAACTTGGTCTCCATTGTCTTTCTTTTGATTAAAGTAGTGAGAATGTTGAAAACATTGACTGTATAGAAGTTGAAAACTTGATTGATGATCCAAACTAATTACCTTCCATAGCTCTACTTGAGTTAATGAGATGTTTACAGCAAATTTCTAGGAGTTTGTCTCAGTTAGTAAAGAAAATATAATCTATTAATGAGCAGTTCTATCAAGTGTTTCCCTTATCAATTGTTAGTAAATCATAGCAACTAAAATGCTGGCTTGCTCATCAGATTTTGAATGCATCAATATGCCCAGTGGTGCCTGAAGGACTCTGTGAATCACCTCTGAGCATAATTTTCATCAGAGTAATTAGCTGTTGTGTTTTACACAGTACCATCTTAAGGTTAGATCTTCATTTTTGGCTTCCATTTTTAATATTCTTTGTAATCAGCGTGAAATCATCCATATAGTTCAAGGTACTCTTTTAGTTGTTTCTTAACTTCTATAGATACTTGTTATTAACCTTTAACACTGATGTTTCAAAATAGCAAAATGCATTCCTTTTGCATGGTGTGTGTGTGTGTGGTGTGTGTGTGTGTGTGTGTGTGTGTGTGTATGCTAACATTTGATAATGTCACTATCTATGCATTATTGTGTAAGGAATTTGTGTGTAGCTGAGGTCAATGTGAAGGGTTTTCCACTATCACTCTGAACCTTAGTTCTTGAAAGAGTGTCTTTCACTGAGCTCATAGTCACAGCAAGACTCACTCTCCATTGAGCCCCAGGGAGCCACTTTTCTCTCTTTCCCCAGAGGATTGCCAGCACTCACTACCATGGCCAGGTTTTGTTTTTTTTTTTTTTCTATAGTTTGATTTTCTTTAATTAAACATTGTTTTATTTTTTGAGAGTATACCATGAATACACAATGATTTGTGTAGTTCTCATCCTTTAAAAAATACATTTATTAGAATATACAAAGACTATCATAGAAAACCACTGCTTATCGAAATGCAGTTTTGTGGAACAGACTCCCAACTGATATACCTACAATGCAAGTCCTACACCTAAGGTTCAGGGCTCATCTTAGAAAAGTGGGCAGAGAGATTGTAAGAACAAGAGGAACAAAATTTTTACTTCTCATAGAAATGTTGAAGCTACTACCATGCCCAAATTTTTATTTTTACATTTTTGAATAGTGGTTAGAAGCTCAAACTCAGGCACCCATGCTTGCACACAACACCCCCAGTATTGAACCATCTCCTGCCACCCACCTCAGACACATAATAATATTCCTATATTTATTCTCTTACTGATCTACCACCTGAAGACTCTTGTATTGATTACACTCAACTTCAGAAGGAGGTTAAATTTTTAAGATTCATGCTTCATGAATGTATGTCATATAAATGTAAGGTATAGATGAGAATAGGTCATGTTTAAATAAATGGTAACTCTTCAAAGTCATTCTTTTTCTCCTCATTGGACTTTTAAAATGCTAAAGTTTTAATTATAAAGATGAGAAAACTAAACATGTTTGGCTTTATGTGATTGCTTAAGAGTATAGTTCTTAATATTTTCTAGATCAAGTAATTTTGGAAATTTGTATCTCTCTTGCATATAACTCTATACAAAAAGTTATAGACATTATGCATATACAAATAAATGATAATAATTTCTACTATAGACAACAATTCTCTGCCTTGTAGGGTTTAAATGTAGTCAATCTGTTTTTCAAACTTGATTTGAAAATGTTTCATATTACTATGTATGACCTGCTTACCCATGAAGCACAGCAGAGAAATGTTCTTCATCCTCACCCTCACATGCTGTTATGTTAACATTAAGTATCTTTAACATTTTTCATTTCTCCTTCCTATACAATATGTTCCTGAGCTATATAAAACTTCTGTAAATGAATTCTGTTCATTTTCTCTTCTGCATTTATCTACTGAAGTTCCATTTTCCAAGCTATTCTTGTAATCCCTATGGGATGTAGAAATAGCATATGTTGATATAATGGCTTCAGATTGGACAACTTTTGCTTCACACATCAAAGTATGAGAATTTCACTTGCCCTGTCTATTTTCCTGTTGGCCACCAAAAGCCATGTTTCAAACGTTAGTCTTGTGTAAGGTTAACTTGCAGGACAGTTGTCTATCTATCTTATGGAGGTTGACTGGTGTTTCCTTATTTGTGTTTTCTTTCTTTCTTTTTTTTTTGAGGTTTGTAAAAGAATAAAGAGGAGCAAGGCTAGGACAGAACACTGTTTCCATGAAACAGAAATCCTCCATGAAAGCATGCCTATTAATTGTTACCTGCTTGCTTTGTGTTTGGGCAGTTGATAGTTTGTGTCTACATGTAGCACTTTCAAACAGAGCAACATTTTTCTATGTGTTTTTCATTTTTAAAAAATCATTAAAATCTGGACATTTTTTACAGATAGAATTTCCTATGTAATTGTGAAAGAATAGAAGTAAATGACAAAGATATTTAAAAAAGAAAGAAACAGAGAGAGACACACAGTTCATTATTGTTTTAAAAGTTTGTGACCAAGATACTGCAAAGATTGTGTTAAGTACTTAAAAACAATCATTACAATTAATTTTCTTGCAGTTGGAATATTCTATCATACCCTCTTGGCAATTTTATTTTTGAAATGCACAATACCACATTGGATGAATGTTTGTTTTATTGGAGAATTGATTCTTTATTTTGTTCTATTATTCTTTGGAGGAAGAATAACAAGGGGGAAGCTATCTGCTATATACACTCCATACTCAATTCTCTACTTCCTACAAGATGAGCCACACATTACCTATCCAATAACATAAGGCAAACTTTGTTCACTTCCATTTTTCTGTGTTCTGTTGATGAGAATATGAGGACATTGTTTTAAGGGTGTGGTGTTTTACTTTTCATCCTCAACTGTTTCTTGCTTCTTACTGTTGATATATTGTGACACAGTCAGTAAACACAAATAAATTGAGCTACAAATGTAACTAGATTGGAGGAGGAATTAAAGACATTTTGAAGATGGGGTAAAAGAATGAACTGCAAATCTTGTAGAACAGAATGTCACGAGGAACAACTATATGAATGTCTTTAAGTGCTCAGCTGAATGACATATCTGGCTTAGAGTTACATTTTAGGCTTTTGTTTTTCATTCATAGTGCAATGTTGACTACTCCCCCACTCTCTTCTCTTCTATGTGTCCTGTCCTGTTTTGTCTACTGACATCTACATTCAATAGACAACTGTAATTTGGTAATTCCCTACAGCTTTTGGAGCTGACTCCTTATCAAAAATTCTCATATCTGTCACAGGAAGGGGATGCCAAACACAGCTTTCAGTAGACTCAACTACAAGAATTGTTCATTTCAGTAAAAATGTATCAACAAAGAATCAAAACATTGTATACCTAGCACTATATGTGTGATAATTAGCATGCAATCTAATCTGTCAAATTCCTTAAGTATTTTTTATTAAATAGTAAGATTAATGTTGACATGGTTTATTAGTAAAATAATATCAAAACCAATATTTCTTGTAATTCTTTTTGCCTTCTTTAATAAACCTTTCCCCTTAGTCTCAAAATGACTGCCTCAGCTCTAGGAATGACATTTGTATTTTAATAGTAGAAAGAATTAGACAGAAAAAAAGGGAGAGATATGCCACTCATCTATTTCTTTTAATTGAAAAACCAAAAGCCTTCCCCAAAGGCCTCAACAAACTTTTATTTGCACTGTTTCTATCATTCTTAGTTAGAATTCCCAGTCAATTTACCCATGGTTAACTGTGCACATAGAAGTTCATAGAAATATTTTCAATTTTTTCAGCATTCATAGTGAGATGGCACATGAAAAAGCCTCTGTAAATAAGTGACTTATGAACATAGTCAGCCACCTTCTTTAACTGTCAAGAAAATGTTAAATTCTTGAATATGCACATATACATACACAACAGTAGTCTGAACAAAACAAGTATCAATCCTAAGAAAAAATCATATTGGTCTCTACCTCCTGCTCATTATTGCTCCTATTGTAACACATTCCTTGACATCATTTGTTCTCTGACAGATAATTTGAGTTCTTCATTTATCTAGATTCTAACTTCTTTTGTAAGCCCTTACCAATGAAGGCAAACTAGTAATTATATAAACAATTTCTGACCTCTGCAACTATAAATTATCCTACCAATCTAAACTGTTCTCTGATTTTCCTAGACTACCTACCCAAAGATCTGTTTAAAATTAATCTAATTGTCTTATTAACCTTTTTATTGCTAAAGATCATATTTGGGATTTCTTCATGGCAGAGCTGCAGAATGTGTTGCTGTTCACATGTGATCTCTCTAAAGAGTAGCCCTGAAACACAGGAGAATTCTGTTTGAAATGACTCATGGGTCTGGAAGGAAGATCTTGCTTGTGAGATACTTAAAACAGGTGGCCAGCTATCTGGCAGGCATGAAGCAGCTCTATGGGATTGGATTTCCCCACACATTATTGAGCTATCAAAAGTCAGGCCATGTGTCTCCATGAGATCAACTGAGGAAGCATCTGTAGGGAAGTTCCTGAGTCATTATTATTATGAGCACTTTCCTGCCAGCCTGGTCCCAGAGTTGCATTAATCCCAATATAATACACAGAGACTCTATTAGTTATGAAGCTGTTGGCCAATGTCTAGAGCTTCTTATTGGCTAGCTCTGTCTTAAATATTAACTCATTTCTATCAATCTAAGTGTTTCCATGTTGTCTTATCTTATGAGAAAAGGGTCTGTACCTCTTATTTCTCTCACGTCCTATATCTTGACTTCTCTCTACTATATCTCCCAGAATCCACCTTGTACCCTAGTCGCACCTATCTTGCTTCCCTGTTGGCCAATTCATTAACCAATAATTGGTTAATTATTCATTAACCAATAAGAAAAACACATATATATAGAATGACATCCGCCATAACCTTATGTCCTCAACTGCTTCCATCTGTGCCTTCCTGATTCAAGAAGAAACAAATTGGTAGATTATACATCTTCGGTGAAAGGTAAATATTTGTTAGCTTATGTAAGCTGCTTTTCCTTGATTACAGTGTTCAGTAATGAATACACTCACTGTAATTTTTATAAATTACTGACTTTATAAAAGTTACCTACATTATTCAAGTCATGTGCTCTGAACTACAGATAGTGAGGTTTAGTTTAAAGGGACATATCACTAGACTTGTCACTAAAGAAGTAAACATTGTGTTTTTCCTATGTCATTCTGTTTTTGCTTATCATTCGGCAAGCAAACTAACTATGTTTGCTACTTTTAGCTTAAGAAATGATATAATTAAAGCCAAGAGAGTCAATTGAGTTACCTACATTCACATATGTGGGAAAGAGTTCAATAACTTTTGTCTTTTTTTTCTTTTTGGCCTGTTGTGTCTCATGACAGATTATTTTTCAAATACATTCCTTTAAATAAAGTTGGATAATATTACTTTATAAAAGAAAGTATCATGGGACTTTTCTCTGCCTATAATAAAAATTCTTAGATCCATGCCAGATTGACATTTTATTTACTTTAGGAGCTTCTTTGCTCCTTGAATTTTTCATGGAATAACTGAATGCCTATGGCTGCTTCACCTGAAACATCACCCCTCATACTATGGTGCCAAATCAGTAAAACACTGCTTAAGTTTCCCCTTGACTTCTAACATACCATCTAGAAACACATTTATCCTTCGTTGATTATGAATTAACTAATGCAACAGCTTTGCTGTCACAGATGATGAGAACCTAAAATTAGTGCCACCAGGTGCGTTTTCATAGACACACAGGGCAGGTATGTTCTGAGCCCTTTCCATGCCCTGGATGTGCCTTCTTGCAATTAGAAAACTGGAAATATGTGCATGCTACAGAAATGCCAGGGAATTCATAAATGGCTAGACAGAATGGGTAAGCAGGGAGTAATTCTGTCCTATGTAGTTAGCTATTCCTTCAAGATACAAGGATTTCATGTGTTCTCACACTGACACTTTTTAAAAGAAGTTGGTCACTATTAGATCTAGAGTTGACTACCTTCTCAGTAGTATTGAAGCCATATCCACTAAACCCAATGTAAGGTCTATGAACAGGCTAAATCATCTGGCTTTGTAAGTTTCTCACCAAGTGTGAGATTGGCATCTGACTGTATGTGATATATTATCTCCATACTGCAGTGGAGTGAGGGTGTTACTCACACATCTGTCTCTCCCTTTCCATAGGGAATAAAGTTGGTTTCCCATGACCTAAAAAAAACAATAGCAGCAAATGTTACCAATATATGCTATTTTAAATGAGACTGGCTATGGTACTCACTGTTGCTGACAATATCATTTCTTTGTTGGAGGAATGTGATTATTCCAGATTGTTCCCATATCTATTTTCCCCATCCTTGCAATGCCCAGGGAGACAAGTGAATATGTATTTACCCAAATTGTATAAATTGTTATTATTTCATCAACACAGTTGTTCCTCTTGACATTTATAGAGTGTCCTTTAGTAGCTTTTTTAGATGCATTGCTCATAACTTTCTAGTAAATAAGAGGAGGCTTGTATGCCCTCTTCACAGGTAAGATCTTTGAAGTACAGAGTGATTAACTATGCTTCTGTGTATAATGAGGCACCTGGCTAGTGTTATCCATGTGCATGCTAAAAGATCGAAAAGATTGACGCACTCTTTCCTTGAGCATGGGTTTTTTTTTCTGCCCAAAGTATTCTAGACACTGTTCAAAGTGTTGTAGATAGAAAGATAAATAAGACAATAAGATTCCTATACTCATAGAGTTTAAAGATTAATAGTAGGGCTCATTTTAAAAATTAAAAATGGTACATGCCTCCAAGCATTATAATAAATCACCATATAAGCTGAGGACAGTTACTGTTAATGGAAGCACTGAGGATTGTGTTTGTTTACCACTTGACATCCTATATGTGTCCATGCATGTTTGTACATGCAGATATGTTGTATGAGTGTTTTCTTGAGAAATAGAAGCCCCATTGGTATAAGCCAATATCAGGTATTAGAGTGAAGCATTTAGACAATTTTGTAGACTAAGTCCTAGAAATGTATAAATGCTGTTTGTTCTGGTTGCCCTTCACTGATGAAGCTATTGAGAGAACTGTACGTGTTAGAAACAAAATGTTTGGGCTCTAAGGGAGAGCTTTCTGGTAAAGCTGCTGGGGTTTTTGATTCAGAACCAAAATAAACTAGAACTGATTCCTTAGGAGGCACATCGATTCTACCAGCCAGCTCACAAGGAGATACAGCCAAACAGTGCTCTAAATTCAATTCAGTGAATTTGGCCATCCCTCCTCCTTTAATGTTGGAGAAACAGAATGCACTGACTCTGAGAAAGTCACTGAGCCATAGTTAAGGAACTATTTAAGTGGGGTGAGGCTTAAGATAGAGGGAGTTTGCTAAGATGCAGTGATAGAAATTGTATTTAGAAAAAGGAAAAAGAGTCACCTGTCACCAAGTGAATATTCTTCAAGGGTTGACTAAAATACCTATATTTAATCATGAGCTTTTATGTTCCTTAATAAATTGAGTATAGTTGTAATACACTGGGAAAATGGCAATGAAAATGGAATCCTTAAGTTACTAATTCTTCATCCTGAGTTATGTCATTAGATTAAGCAAACAATCACTGAATTGGTTTCACTGAAGTCTGGAATGAATAAAATGTGGTAAATGTAGAGAATGTGTAGGCTTTGGTGCTGGTGACTCAGTAGAAGACACTGATGGACAATTTGAAATTCAGGGATAAACCACTCAGTGCTTTACATTTCAAACAAAAGGCAAGGGCTCTGGATAATTCATGCAGAATCAGCAGACAACTAGCTTCAGCCAGAGTCCACCCAAAAGCTTAGTACAGAGGTCACATTTGAGTGTTACCTGACCCTGGATGTATGCAGCTGTTCCCTTTCCTATTCGCTGACCAGAGCCATGAATTATTGTTTGTCATCATCATGCTTTTATTTCCCCATCTTCAGAGTCAACATAATTCTTGTCAGAGATTTCTCGTTAGTAGAGTAATCTGGATGCCAGAAAAAAGAAAGAAGCAATGCTGAAATCCTGCTGGAAAGTATCTTGTACTAAAATGTATATAAAAGAATTATATGCATTAAAAGAAGTAGAACCTAGTCTCTGGCCAGAAAGAAAAACACCATAGATATCTACTGCAATGGAGAGCTGGCCATTATTATTATTGAGGTCTCAAATGTGTTTCTTTCCTATATATAGAATATGAGTAGACAAGCCATCCTTTGAAAAATAGAGAGAGCCATTTAATGAGTCCAGTGACTATTGTGGAAACTTGATTGTCTTAAAATACTGGAAAGTTGGCGGCACTGGAAGCTGGACTTGCTTGATATATGCCATAGAGCTATGAATTGTAAAATTTGCTTAATTTTTAAGCAACCTTGTTATCCTCACCAATAGGATAAAGGGGATATTTAGAGGCCTATAGATATCTGAATACAAGTATACATGACTTATTAAATTTACATTTTATGCCTATTTTTAGGCATGAGGTAACAATAATATTATTATTAAATATATAATTATTAAATTATTAAATAAATAAATATTCTGAAGCTGGTCCTTGTTTTGATAAAGCATGCATTGGACAATGTAGATGCTGAACAGGTGGATAACTTCACCGGGAGTGAGAATCAATAGTCTTATTTTGGATACACTAAATTTGAATTGACTATTAAGCAACCACATAGAAATGTCAGAGGACAGGAGTGAACTGGAAATACAATTTTGATGTTCATAAGGATATTATGTGGTATTTAAAGCCACAAGATGGGATGAGGTCATCCTAATTGTGATTGCAATTTTAGGAAAAATAAAGAAAGGAAGAAAAAATGAAAGAAAGGAAGGAAGAAAAAAGAAAGAAAGACAAGAAGAAAGAAAGAAAGAAAAAAAGAAAGAAAGAAAGAAAAAGAAAAAGGAAAGCAAAGAAAGGAGGAAGGAAGAAACATGGTTCGGGAGTGAATCCTAGACTACTTGAGTAGTTAAAGTTATGTTATAAAAAAATATTGAAGTAAATTGAAAATGGGACTTCCATGTTGTACAAAGCTGCAGGAGAATATGTAGAAATGTAGTGAGAAAGAGAATCACCTTTGTTGAGTAGCTGACTTCAGAAATATGCTCTCAGTCTAGTGATAGTCACAGTAAGCAAGTTGGAGATGATTGAGCAAGCAATAATTGCAATAAAGAGACCAAGTCCACTCAATGCTTTCATAACATACTCATTCATGCTGTGTGTTGTCACTGTCATAGATTTACTCAATTATCACTGTTAAAGTTGGTGATTAATGACCATCATTAGTAAGTTAGTTGAAACTAACCCATAACATCTACTCTGATTCAGATGAAGAAAGAGTTGAAAAACCAGAATGGAGTCAGAGTTATTGCATCCAAGAAATTTTAGACAATAGGGAAAGAGACAACTTACCAGCAGATATGCAACTGGCCATGTATTCCTATTCAGTTTAGTACATATGCTTATCATTATATCTCTGCATACATTTTTATCTTCCTTTCTTATTCCAGAAACTATAACTTGACCATTACTCTTTCCCATCTGCTTTCCTACACTTGTATTTATTATAAGCACAATTATTAAATCAGATATTTCTGAAAATTCTGTTCATCTTACCTATAGCTAGAAAATTATACTTTCTCCTCATTATTTGCAAAATTCAAACCCTTGTTATATAACTCACAGCCTTGCATGATTTACCTAATGCCATTTCTTTCTAGTCTCATATTCTGATATAGGTAAAACATTGAATAATCCAACATGGTGATTTTAATTATATTTCATAACCCTACATGATTATTTTAACCATCAAAGTGCTGTCTTCATCTCTCCTGAGCAGACTCTGTGTTTGTATACTTTTTCAAGCAAATATATCACAATTGTTTTTGAGGAAAATCAAGCTATTGTATTTCATTATGTGAATATTTTATTCTATTGCTATGTTTGTGGGAGAAAAGGGTAAAGGGCTAGCAAGAGAATGAGAGGGAGAGAGTGGCAGACAGACTAATTTTCAAATACATCAGTTGTTTTGTGCTATTTAGAAAACAGAAACTTCTAGAAGTCAGCCTAAACTAAATAGTAGGACCATTCCTTCACTAAGCAGAAAATATAAATTAAAGCCTCTTCTTTGAACTTCCTGCATTCTATAGCTCAATATAATTACCACCGCTAAATACAGAAAGCTGAAATTTCTTGGTCATATCCACCTTTATAGTTTGGAAAATCTTTTTTTTAGAAATTTATTAATGAAATCATTTATTTCCAATGTGAAATATCACCTCATCTTATTTTCCACATCAATCAATAAATTAACTAGTCAATAAACCACAAAAATTTCCCATTGGAAGTATGATTGTAAACAAGGAGATTTAGGACTCCCCAAACACAGAAACTTTAAGATTGTGTATTA
The DNA here is from genome assembly GCA_030556225.1 of Cricetiscus sungorus. Taxonomy (NCBI): domain Eukaryota; kingdom Metazoa; phylum Chordata; class Mammalia; order Rodentia; family Cricetidae; genus Cricetiscus; species Cricetiscus sungorus. The sequence goes on from JANBXA010000651.1 coordinate 19,453,893, forward strand.
GACAGCCCTACTTTAAAGTTGTTATATAGCTGTCACACAACTATAGGGGTTCCTAATTTCTGTTCTATGTTAGATCAACTTAATCCACGTTCTACTGCCCTAGTGAGCCAACATTACTTCACTACTTTAGTTTCTAGTAGTCCATCTCTTTCTTTAGTTATGTAGGCTTCTAAAACACCTTAAATGTAAGAGCTTATTATTAGTAAATGTGGTAAATTGAGGAACATTTTCCAAAGGAAAGATTTACAGGCAACCATAAAGGTTTTCCTCCGGCATCTAGAACTCAGCTCAGAGCACTTTCCCAGCCTGCATATGACCCTGGGTTCCATCTCCAGCATGCTCATGGTACCATATAAAATATTTTACTGTTGTCATTGTTATCTTTAAATAGCGATCATGTCCTCTTAGCAGGTAGAAGATCACCAACATGTAGAGATACAATAACATATAAGTGTTCTGTGTGAAAAAGAACAATTCTCGAAGATTCTGAGTTTTGAATTATTATTTGGAATTGACTAAATGGTAGTATCTGTTCCAGGTTAAAGTCTCTAGTTCATAGTTAATAAACTTTACATTGTTAATTTATATAATAGTTTGTTTTAAGCTTGTCAAAATGCTTCTGGATATGTCTATTAATTATACACAAAGCAAAATGTTGAATGAAAATTAACCTAAAAAGAAGAAAAAAATTCTGGTGGACAGCCCAAGGGCTATGCTGAGGTCATGGTTAGAAAAACTTTATCTGAGTATAAGTACAATGTTTGAGGTTTGCAATTGCTTCTATTTCTCTCCATCAATTTGTTGAAATGAAGAAAGTCAGACATATCAGGCTTTGGGATGTATATGTTTATAGTCCATAGTTAGCCAAAAATGTTTTTATGATAATATTTTTAATTTAATATTGAAACAAGCTTGCTTTACATGTAAATCCAAATTCCCTTACCCTCCTGTCCTCCCCTGTTATTCCCAAACCCCCATCCCATCTCCTTTCTGCTCCCCAGGAAAGGTGAGGCCTTCCATGGGGGATCTTGAAAATCTGTCATATCATTTAGAGCAGGGCCTAGGCCTTCCCCATTATATCTAGTCTGAGCGAATATTCCTCTATGTGGGAGGGGTTCCCAAAGTCCATTCATATACTATGGATAAATAATGATCCACTACCAGAGGCCCCATAAACTGCCCAGTCCTCCTAAGTAACAGGCAAGTTCAGGGGGTCTGAGTCAGTCCTATGATGTCCCAAGGTTTTTGACAGGAGATAATTTTCTTCTTTTTTTCCCCTCAGATTTGTTTGCTTCTGTGGTGCCTATCAGATATCCCTCATGTGCCTGTACTGCCTCTACAGACAAACACTGCCTAGTATTCCACATATAACTTGGTAGCACTTAAGTATTCAATGAATTTCTTGGATGTGAATTGATTGGAATTGGGAAGTTTCTCTGAACCTCCTGATATCGACTCTCACCTTTGTTCCATTTTAGAAATAGCTTAATCTTTTATGTTCATCAGAAAGCAAAATATATATCTGATGTTTCAGGATACTTGATTCTACTCAGCCTTCAATATTGAAGAGTAGAAACTAAAACAAATGAAAATCAACTGAATCTATAAAGATGAAATATCTCTGTTTCATTGAATGAACAAAAACAATGCTTGAAAGACACAGATGGTTAATCAAATAAATAAATCAAGTGATACTTTAAATGAAAGGCCATCAGAGAGAAGTAGTTTTGTAGCTGTTTAACAAGAATGAGAAATTGAACCACATGTCAGAAGTAGGGATGCTTTATGTTACACAGCTGAACAACATTCTTATAAATGTGATGTCTTTGAGGAAGATTCCAGGGAAGGTATCCAATGGTGGCCTAGACAAAGCAATACATAAGATGAAAAGACAGCTATTCAAGAGTGAATATAGAGTGAAATGTTACTTAGGAACATTCTCATAAAAGCTATGCTAATTGAACCTAAACTTTTAATAAAATAGAACACACTTTGCCCACTCAAATATATAAATAATATTTCATGTGTTAATTCTACTATTGACAAATTGAATGTGCGTTGTGCCATCATGATTATTACATTCCAGCAGAAAGTCCATGTAGGACATTGCTAACACAAGTAGGATTTGAAGTCTAGGTACACATTTGTATATGCCAGTTATACAAAGACAATGTGTATAATCACCAAACTAAAATTTAACTCAACATGTTAACTACAGAAAACAGTTTATTCTTCAAAGAGCATTTGCAAAGACTATGTGAAATAAAATGCATATTATTGGGAGCAGGGAGGGCTAAGTAAATCAATTCCATTAAGGGACATATAGTTTACAATTTTGGTTTTATTTGCCAGGTGATTTCTACTGAAGATACGCATATTGTGATTGTAGATCAAGATCAATCATATGCAATTTTTCAGCTTCTTGTCTGTGCCTCAATAAAAAATTTTATGTATGAAAATAAATGATGACAGTGTGATGACAATCCTCAAAAACAAACTCACTACAGGAAATTGCCCTGCACAACCTAACTACAAAGGTCATTCTGAACAAGGGAGCTGAATCAATCTTTCAGTCAAGCAAAGATGGAATAAACATGGCCGGTTGCATAAAATTAGACTCCAGTCATCTCTACTTCAATTTTCTACTCATCATATCATATTTGGATTTTTATGAAGCCATTTGACATTCTACTGATATCTAATGTGGAAAGTAATGAAGATTGTGTACTCAGAAATTTTCTTAAATTCATTGCTTAAGAAGTTGTTTTAACTTTCACAATTTTAAAAATCACATTACTTAAAGCTGTAAGAAACTGCCTATATCATCTTTTCCTGAGCAACATGCTGTGGAATTTTATGTGTTAGAAGCTATGGAGTTACTCAAATCACATGTTAAATAAATTGAATTAACTTCATGGCAGAAATATTCACAGCCTTTCAAGCTAAAGAGTGTGGGTAAGTATATTCTGCACAGTTTCCTAAATGTTACTTAACTAGAAAATTTCTTCACATACACAGTTCTTATAATATTGTAGAATGTGGTTTTTACAAAATAACATTTGAGAAAATAGTACTTTATAATATATGAAATAAGAAAATAAGTAATATAATGTAAAATATGAAAATTTACACATTTTCAATAAATGGACTCCATAGTCAAGGCAAACAAATGATAAAGAAATGTCAAGAACAATGAATCCTTTATTCTTTTCATTCAATTATATTTTTCTTTCATTGGTTTAATAATCATTTATTATTTATCCTATGAAAAATAGAACTTTATTCTTATTCCTGGCAAAAATCTGGGGTGGCTTTAGAAATAAATTTCTAAAATTGCACCTTCTTTGTTTCATGTCTGTTAATAGGAAGAGAAATGTTTATTTCTAAAAGAAACCATGTGTTGCATGAAGATAAACGAATGGCCAAAGTTAGTAAACTGGAATAATATTTAGCAGTCACCTGAATGAGTGAACTTTGGTAAAAGATCTCTTATGCTCTGTGCTCAGACATTCTGCAATGGAGTTGTGCTTGCTACTGGAAACTAGTCCTTCTGCACGAGAATCATTGGCAAAGTTTGCTGATGGTTATTTAAACAGACACTAGGAAGGTGAATTATATCTGAGAAACTCTCTGTATGTCTAAGGGCACAAATCTCTCTTACCTGGTCTCAGCAAAACACTAGAAAACACAAAGGAGTATTTCAACTAAATAACTGTTGTAAATTCAGCATCAGGTGCTCAGTGCTGTTGTCCTAGGGTTGCCCTGTGATATTGGTGCCAAAAGCAAAACGAATCATAAGTGTGGTGAATTAAATAACTACCTTCTTTCTACTTTCTTTATACTAATACCTCAACACATGCACACGCGCGCGCGCAGCACACACACACACACACACACACACACACACACACACACACAAAGGAGTTTAATTCTTTTTGATTTGTTCTTCAGTAATTGTGGTTTGTTCTAGAAATTCAGTTATAATTTCTGGAGCTAATGACTAGGATTTCAAACAAGTGTGACAGGATTGATGTTTTCATGTTGTATGGGATAATTAATAATAATGATGATGATAATAATGATAATAATAATAAAAATAAAAGACAAAGGTTTTCCTATGATACTTGTGGATATGTGGATAGCATAGGTTAAGTAAGTAGTTATAAGCCAGCCAGGTGCAATATATATATATATATTCCAGTATTGATTGCATGATACCATTTCTCAAGGAGTTGAGGCAAAACATGAACTTTCTTACATTAAAATCTTAAAAAAGCAATAAGGAAAGTAAAGAGAAAAAAGGAAATTATTCTAAAAAGAAGATCGCAATGGATCTGGATGGAGAGAGAAACTTGGTATTTACATTTAACATTTAGATTTTGTCTATAGACATTGATAGCAGTGGAGAAGGATTTCCTGTTCAATCCTTTGTTTTTTTCAAAATGGTTATGTAGGTTATGTTATAGAGAATAAATGCTAAATAAAGATGAAAGTTACATTGACTCTTTACCTTGGTAAATACTCAGAATTTCCTCAATCATCAGCATTAGTATCAATGCTAAGTGCAAATGGTCAAAATCAGAATACTTATTACCATTGCTGTTTCTATCTATTCCTCCAATAAACTAGGAATTTGCTGCCATCATATACTTTCTATACAGGGTACCTATGGATAAACAAAATGGAAAAAATGAAAGGAGCTGAATGAATTAGTGAAATTAGTATCTGGAATACAAAAGAAATTTATGAAAATAAAATGAAATGATTTATTATTAGCAACCCCAGGAAGCTAGGATAATTAAATATAGCTGTGGTATCAGTTAATTATTTTTCCTAAATAGTGCTATCATTATATATGACCATGAAATAATGTTACAAATTTACCGGGAAAAGTAGCAAAATATGAATTGAAATAAAATTAATCAATTGCCAAAAAATGACATTACTGTGTCTTTGAAGCAATTTGAAACACACCTAATAGAACTAAGCACCCTGCAAATTAATGTATAGAGCTATCAGGGAATGAGTGAATTCTTTACTCCAAGTCTTTTGTCTTGAGGAAAGCTTTTGAGAATGAAAGTCAAATAATTATCCTTAAGACCATGAAATGAAGCAAAACAACTGAAAATGGAGTTCAAGATTACAACAAAAATGTTTTCTACTCTCTGAAGTTTTCTCTATTTATGTCATGCAGGCAGACTTCTAGTGGATGTCATAGTTTGCCCTAGGTTGTCTTCTTGCTGTAACTGTGACATAACTGTTCTCTCAGTCTGGTTTCATCATTTCAGTCTTCTCTTTAGACCCAGTTCCTAAGACTGCTCCTTGTGTCGTCTTTTCTACTGTTTATAAGTGAATGTGCACTAAGATTTGTAAACAGGGACCTGCACTTGCTCTTAGCCAATTCATTAACAAAGGTCCTTCCTAAAATTCTCCTTGAAGGATGGTAATTTGTTAGCTTAACTGCAAACTGCTCCTTTCCTGAGAAATGTCATTCTGAGAAAATATTGATCGAAAGTGAATGCTTGCTAGTTAATATATGTCCAATTTACATATATTCAAATATATTCAAGTGCCCTATCTCCTTTTTAATAGTCAGTAATAAAGATGTTTTAAATAAACACATGCTTTAATTTTATCTTACAAGTATAACTCACAAAAGTACTTATAATTATTTCTGATTAAATGGATCTTGTCCCCAATTGAAAATAGGCGTGTGTGTGTGTGTTTGTGTGTGTGTGTGTGTGTGTGTGTGTGTGTGTGTGTGTAAGTTCCAAAACAGAATGTATGTAAGTGTGGTACCCTGAATAAGAAGAGCCCTTCATACTGCTTATTCAATTAAAATAAGGTCTTAAAGTTGTACTATATTAAAACATGATGTATGACTTAGAGTTGTAATATATTAAAACATAATATATTTTTTAAATTGTAATATATATTACAATTTTATATACATGTATATGTATACACATATACATATACATATATAACACACACACACACACATACATACTCACACACACACCTTTTTATAATGGATAGGACCTGGAGAACACCTACTCCTGTGGTGGAATTTTAGCTTGATAACTCTTGATATAGGACTTAGGCAGGTAACTACATATTGTATAAATTATTGACTGCTTTGGCCAGGAAAGACAGCATTTCACATCAATCTCCACATCCTTGGCACTTACTTTCTTGCCATCTCCTCACCCATGATTTTCTCTGAGACTTGTTGGTAGTAAGGATACTCCATTTAAGGATAAACACTCAATATCTTATTAGGACCTAGACAAGTTTTAGATATTTTCATCAACTTCTGTCTGCTACAGAAAGAAGTTTCACTGACAATGTTTGAAAGTAGCCTGGGTTTGATGTGTAAGCATACATTTTATTCCAGGTAGGGTTTATCTGTAGCTTTACAGTCCTGGAACTCACTCTATAGTGCAGGCTGGCCTTAAACTCATCAAGATCCACCTATCTCTTCCTCCAAAGTGCTGGGATTAATGGTGTGTACCACTACTACCCAGCAAAATATAAAAATTATCAACCAGTTTGACAGTTTCAACATTTAGCAAAATAAAAATAGTAAGTTCTACTCTGGAACCTAAGACTTAGACAGCCATGTACTTTTACCAGGATTACATACTAGAAGTGGAATTATCACCTGTGTAACAATCCTTACACCCAATAAGAAAGCAGTTAGTTAACTTAAATGACTCATGCCGCTATTATATTGGTAGGGAAATTTTTCCTGAATGGTCAGTATTAGAGTTTGAAGGGTCCATCCCTCAATACAATCATTGATGTATTTTCTCTGTCAACAGAATGCATTGTATATTTCACCACTATTAAATAGACCAACAATAAGGAAAGATGTTTCCAGTTAGTTTGAGAATGATTTCTCTATATTCTTCAGCCATTTTAAGTGATATCTTCATGCATAGAGACATATCATGTATTTATGATTGGGAAGGGAATAACAGTAAGTGAGTACATGTTTCATTCTGAAGACCTCTAGAGCTTCCCTGACTAACTCATGAGGGGGGGCAGTCTTCTACGTTTTGTAGTGCAATTTTCATTTTGTGTTCCATGTCTTTTAAGACTGACTTTGTCTATTCATATACATTATTTCTGTTTGAATTCTCTTTTGTGTTTTCTTATTTATTTCTTAAATTTTTTTTTTTTTTGTAATTAGCTAACTAGTTAGTCGGATCCCATATGGCTTTATTATACATCCTTAGTTTTGGATAACCCACTACTACCTGCTTCTCTCTCTCATTGTCTGGCCCCCACACCCACTCAATTCTTTAACTTTAATTACTACATTATATTCATTGTACTGTCATTCCACTTAATTCTTTTTAAGTTGTTTATAGTGTCATATACTTTTATATAGCTTTTCATATCTGGTAAGCTCTTCACATCACCTTCTGGTTTCCCCTATAATTACAAACCCCTCCTGTTTTAGCATTTTTATTGCCCTAAATATTCAACATTACTATTCTCATTTAACTATAATCTACTATCCCCCATCCTTAATATGTCCTCCCTGAAAAGGTCCCTTTTTCATTTTTTAGATTTTATTTCTGACACAAATTAAACACACAAAACAAAATATTGGAAGCTAATATGAGAGTACATATGGTACAAAACACACAGTGTTGGTATTTCTCAGCTTGAGTTACCACAATCAAGGATTCAATATATTATTTTCAGTCCCATCAATTTTCCTGATGCCTTATTTTTTTTCTCTTTACACCTAAGTATTAATCAATTGTGTAACTATACTATTTTTTTATCCATTCATCTGTTTGTGAATATTGATTCCTTTTCATAGCTTTATTACTTGATCAGCAGCGAACATCAATGTGCAAGTCTTAATGTGTTCAGATAACAAGTATGATGATTATATAGTCAGGAGAGATGTTGGTGTGTGAATGATATGGAGACAACCTGCTGTACTATTTCAGGTGCTGCAACAATTTGTAATGGTTTGCTTTCAAGGATATGTAACTCATGACTCATGATTAAGCGTGCTCAGAGGTGCTGCCTCAAATATTCAGTTCATGGTACTCTGTTTTGCAGCATGAGCTATGTTCTTGAGGTCTATGTCCCAATATTAGTTAATCAATTGGACATTTTTTTTATGTCTTAGCTTATAATTTAGCCCTTACATATAACCTTTTTTACCATTGTTGGTGTGTATGCGTGTGTATGTATGTGTGTTTGTGTGTGTGTGGTAAATGTTCCAAACAATGACTATAACCTCAGCAACTTGAACTCTTCTACATACCACAGAAACTCTCAGGACAAAAGGCAGCCATGTTTTTATCAGAAAACTTGTAGGAAGCTCTAAAGAATTGCCTGACTTCGTTGTTCTGTAAGTTAGTGTCATACCTGAATTCCTTAATTTTCTACATGGGGAAGTTTTTATTTATAGAGACATATACATAGATGTATTTTCAGGACACTCTAGGCATATTTTGTAAAATGTGTGAATAAATCAAATATGCTATATCTTTCTGTGCTCAAGCAATATCAGGGAGAGGGAAGAATTGAAAACATATGGAACCTGGGTAGTGACTCATGGAAACAATGGTGAATCTATTCCAACATATGAAGTCATACTGCTGACCTCTCTCTCTCTCTCTCTCTCTCTCTCTCTCTCTCTCTCTCTCTCTCTCTCTGTGTGTGTGTGTGTGTGTGTGTGTGTGTGTGTGTGTGTGTTTCAAAAAAGGTGAAAAAAATCTTAATGGTTTGGACAAACCTGCATAGGAATGGAAAATTGGAGACTAAGGGTAAAGGGTGTTAGGAATCCATGTAGTTTGATATACTTCAGCTTTAGTTTCAGTGTCTCATAAAGCCAAAGCAGAACTCTAGTTCAATTTGAGATACATGTTCTGAAGTTATTACCAAGTGAGCATACTGCCTCATTTACATATAAAAACTGAGTTTATGTATGTGAATGCAATATTTTCTTCCAGGATACTTTGAAGTAGTTTGTAGGAAAACAATTATTTGCTTTGTATGTACTGACTACTCTGTTGGAACAGCTAAAATACAATTTAGCATCATGGCATTTCTATCTTAAGTAAGTCCCTTCCCTTTAGAACAGGAGGTAAAGGCAGGCATAAATTTTCTTTCATATATTTATTGTTGGTGCTTAGGAAAACCCTTGCATAGGTAGATAATGAATACCTACTGAATACATGAATAAATTAATAATAGTCTATGTGTTCCTTCTGAAAATGTATGTTGCAATCACATAGTTAACTGAGATTCATGACAGGGCTGATTATATTTCTGTTACAGATTAAAGTAATTAAATAAATAAACATCAACCTGTCATCTTCAGCTTCCCTATGAATCATAAATTCCAAAATCTTCATCTTACCCAAGAGTCCAGTGCCACATTGCAATGCCCTGATTTCTCACATGTTTTGACAGGAAAAACAATCACCAAACCTTCCAAGAGAAGATTAGTTATGAAATATGACCTACAAATGTTCAGAAATGTAAATATGTTACTGTAGCAAACCACATTGAAAAAAAGAAAAGAAAAACAAGAGAAAAAGAAATGTCTTAACTTTAGGTTCTTTTTTGTAACATCAGATATTTTGTCACCAGGTACCTTAATAGAAAAGGGTACAGGAAGTATCCCTTTTATGGATTCTATCTGTTTTGGACTTACTTTGCTTTATAGTGGTACTGCCAATTTCAGAATAATTAGCAAGCACTTTGCTAAGGGATGTGTGAGTGGCTGTTTCTTTGGAAGCAATTTAGACTAATCATGTGGTTGATGATCCTGAACCAACTCATCAGGTTGGGTCTGCTCTGCCATGAACTCAGAGACGTGTTTTCTGTCAAAAAAAAAAATGTGATTAGGAATAAGTTTTAAAACTTTCTCTTCTTCAAAGTTAGGGAATTTTCTCAAGAAGGACTTTTTCCCCCTCTTTTTTTCTTAATCTTCACACCCTCCTCTTTCAGAGAGCTGAATTACTAAGGAAGCCAAGAGAAGATTATACTAAAAATGGGGCTCCTAGAGTTGTGAACTTATTCAACAGACATTTTTACAAGACTCTTAGGAAATTTGATTTAAAACCAAATTTGTATATTTTCAATACTAGTTTCTGGTTTAGGAAAACTATCTCTGTATAGCGCCATTTTAGACTTCTTGTTGAATGTGTCTAAAGATAGGTAACTTTCATAACAAAAAAAGTAAAATTCAAAGAGAAACTTTGGATCATAAATCTGTTGTGAATATTCTGCATTTGGATATATGTAGTGATTTTTGTTGATATGGTTTTGGAAAATCTGTGTTCAGATACTACATGAAAAATTAATTCATTCACTTAAAATGATTCTGTGAGCAAGCTCTGTCCAAGGCTTGTATGACTTTGAAATACAATGCTGGCCACTAAGTCTATCTTTATGATTGTTCTAATGAGAATCAACTCTAGCAGTATGTAAGATAGACGATATTAGATATGCAAGAAAATAAGATCACAACAAATATCAAAATGGAGGGTGAACATACTGTGAAAAAAAGCCCTTCTTTTTTTATGTTTTATTTACTTTTCTTATTTTACATATTGATCCCAGTTCCCTCTTCATTACCCCATCCCTCCCTCCTTCCCTCTCTCCCCCTCTCCCTTCTTTCATGCCCTTTGACTACCCTCCCATCCCACCCATCCCCCAACTCATGGAAAAAACAATTCTTTCATGGCCAAATTTCTTCCTATGGATTATTCCGTGTAACTATCCCTCCTTTATTTAAGACTTCTTCTAAATAGACTTTGTGTGAAATATCCTAATTTCCTTGTTTTCATATTTTTGTCTTTTTCCTTTCAAAAGTTTCTAAATGTTGTTAAAACAATTTCCCTTTTATTTTTGAGAATTTTATGCATACATAAAATACAGCCTATATATGCATGGTTGGAGCACTATCTCTGGGAATGAATAGCCTCTCTAGGAAGCATCACCGAAGAAAACTGATATTCCCTGCCCCAGAAGCCATTTGCTTAAAATAGATCCTGAAGTAGGCATGGGATTTCATGGGTGTCTTCACCATTTATGCTGAAATTTGTCTGTCTTGAGCTTGTGTACATCTTGTCCATTCAGTCCAAGCAGCTAGGAACAGCTTGCATTGGAATACTTCTTATGACATAATCATTGTCCAGCATTTCAGACAAATCTAATTCTCACAATGTAAATGTTCAGAAAAGTAACAAGTCAGTTTTGAAATGCAGTTTTGAGTGTCTCCAAGTCATGTTTTATATAAGCTGAAGTCTCACTGCCCCGTTTGCCCACATTTCCCCATCTTTCCTTTCTTGTAACTTATATGTCTTAGACAATGTGCAGGAAATGGGTTACAGGTTTTTAAAAGAAATTTGATGTCATTCCTTCTTTTCCCTCTCTCTTGCCTAAATTGGAAGGAAGATTTTAAAATAGATTAAAGAACTATAAGGTAAACTGCTTTTCAGAGTCAGCAGGGTATTCAGCTAGCATTTTCTGAGCATAAATGAGAAGAAAGCACCTGAGAACAAGTCACAATAATAAGAGGAAAATGGTGTCAACATTTGTTTAGAAAAAAAATAAATGCATTGTAACTTAAATTTCTAAAATTTAGAGCACAAAAATTATACCGCCATTAACTTAAAATACCCTAGTTCCTAAAGATTTAGCTCCTGCCTACAAATGCTTCCTGTGACATATTTAGGAGTTATGGGGATAATGGCTGTTAAGAAAAATCTCTAGGAGGTTCCAAAGGGATTACCATGATTTAGATATAAAATAGAATCTTAGCGGAGTTTGTAGCAACAATGCATTATGTATTTTAATGTTTTTTTTTTTTTTTTTTTGGACGGGAGTGCTGGGTAGAGAGCAAAATGAGAGAATTTCAAAAACATGGAGCCAATTTGTTAAAAAGACAAAATGAAACTATATCTACTATGGTGATAGATTTTAAAAACAAAAACAAAATAACTCTATAGATCAGCAGGCAGAGGTTACTATGCCCTTTTTTTGATTATTGTATGCATATGTGCCGAAATACTCATGAGACCCATAATTATTGCATGATAAAAATATAGCCATTGCTTATTTTTATTTCTATTGTAACATCCATGGTTTTCATTTATTGTAGTTTTTTAAATAAATTTTGTCTTTCTATTGTTTACTCTTAAACTTCACTCTAAAATAACACAATTGGAAATTTTAGTAAGAACCCATCAAATTGTTAAATTGGCTCTCCAAAGGAAAGAGACTTGATTGAAAGAAAAAAAAAACTAACAGAAAACTTCACCTACCCCTTAAGAAAATATACTAATTAGTATATGTGTTTGGTGTTCCTTTAATGTGTGAGATTAGAAAAAGAAAAAGGGCAGTATGTAAAGAGTTACCTCATCAGCTTATATCTAGTTAGGAAATCCAATATCAAACATATACATACACTTGTATGCATACACAGACCATAACTCAGAAGAAGATTTTCTGAAGGTTGGAAAGGTTTTTGAGGGAATTATTGATCAAAGTAGTAGTCATTCAGTTTTTTTATTCATAATTTTCATTATTCAATGTTTGACTTGGAACAAGATTAACAAATGTGACAATAGGAAGAGTAAATAAATGAGTTTATTAACCAGTAAATTATCAGACTGATTATTTTACAAAATTATTCTTCATGGATTATTTCAACCATTATTTATTATTGCATAGCAATTATAATTATAATGTTCATTTTAAAACCGTGGAATCTGATGTTAAAAGACTAATTTTCTCACCAGCATGCAATGACTAATTGAGTTGGGACTTACGATCAGATCTGACTGATGCAAAAACTATTTTCTTTATGTTTTACTGAGCTCTGTTTTGGGGTGAATAAATTCACCTTTAAATACTGTGTGTTTTTTCCCAAACAGCTTTGTGCAGAATGAAATTTTCTTTACAATTGACACCACTGTGTCTTTATAGAAAATATATCAGCATCCCGTGAGTTTCCTATGTGCTGGGAATTGCTGGGCACTGGAGATAGAGATAAAACAGAGCTGTAGAACCCAGGGGACTCTCAGGCTGGGAAAGGAGGACAAACAACATGACAGTTTCACAGTCTATGATAGATGCTATAATGGAATATTGTAGAAATATAACTAGGACCCTAAATGTGAAAGAGAAGACAGAAATAGAAAATGTGCTGTCTGTGTATGTCTAGAAAATGCTTGAATTGGATAATCTTAGAGGCTTTATTAGTTAACTGTGGTTGTATAAAAAGCTCACCACAAGCTATGTATTCGAAATGACAAAAAAATTCTTCATTCTCCATTTTGGTGTCTAGAAACCCAAAGTCAGTGCATTAATATGAACTTGGGTGTTTCCTTCTAAGGTACTTAGAAGCTCCTCTATCATATCTCCTGGCTTTTTCAAGCCTCCCATGGCTGTCACTGTTCTCTGGTTTATGACTTTATTTCTTAAGTCTTTGTTCATTATTCACACCACCTTCTTGTTGGGCTTTGAAATTTTCTTCTACTTCTCCTTTTACAGATGCATGCTCTTCCATAGAAACAACCTATATAAATGAAAAATTTACCTCATCCCCAATCCTGAACTTACATTATGCAAAGAAACCGCTGTATCTGTCATACCCTCCTCATTTGTCCTACTTTGTTTCTTCTTTCTCTCCTTCCCTCTTGCTCACCTACTGCTTGTCTGTTGGTCGGCCATATAAAGTGATACTTTTAAGTTCTAAGGATTGATGTGTGCTTATCTTTTTTTAAGTTAATTTTTATTCCAATTTTAAAAAAAAAATCTTATTTTACATACCAGTTCCAGTTCCCTCTCTCTCCTGTGCTCCCATTTGCCCTACCAGCCACTTATCTTAAGTCCTTATCCACTTTTCAGGGAGAGCAAGGCCACCCATTGGGGGGTCATCAAAGTCTGTCATAACATTTGTGGCAGGACATAGGCCCTCCCGCATGTATCTAGGCTGAGAGAGTATCCCTCCTCAGTAGGGAATTGATTCCCAAAGTCTATTTGTGCACTAGGAATAAATACTGGTTCCTCTGATAGAGGACCCATAGACAGACAGGTTTCCCAACTGGCACCCACAATCAAGGGAGCTGGCTTAGTCCTAGGCTAGTTCCCCAGCTCTCAGACTGAGGTCCATGAGCTCCCACTTGCTCAGGCCAGCTGTTTCTATGAATTTCACCAGCACAATATTGGCCCCTTTGCTCATCACTTCTCTCTCTCTACAACTGGAATCCAGGAAGTCAGCTCAGTACTTAGCTGTGAATCTCTGTTTCTGCTTCCATCAGCTACTGGATGAAGGCTCTATGATGGCATTTAAGATAGTCCTCATTCTCTTTACAAGGGAAAGGTATTTAAGGTAGCTTCTGTAATATTGCTTAGATTCTCAGTGTGGTCATCCTTGTATATCCCTGCACATATACCTAGTGCCAGATATCTTGTTAAGTCCATAATGGCTTCGTCTATTAAGGTATCTCTTTTCTTGTTTTCCTTGTCTGTTCTTCCCCTAACTCAAACTTCCTAATCTCTCATAATCTCCTCCCCTCCTCTTTCTCCTACCTCCCTCTCCCTCCTTGCTCCCAATTTACTCAGGAGATCTTGTCCCTTTCCCCTTCTGTGAGGGTACATGTATGTCTCTCTTAGGATTCTTAGCTAGTTTCCTAGCTTCTCTGGGGTTGTGAATTGTAGGCTGATAATTCTTTTCTATATGTCTAATATACATTTATGAGTGAGTACATACTATGTTTGTCTTTTTGTGTCTGGGTTAACTCACTCAGGATGGTTTCTTCTAGTTCCATCCATTTGCTGTGAATTTCTAGATTTCATTTTTCCTTCCACTGACTAGTACTTCATTGAATAAATGTGCTACATTTTCTTTATCCATTCTTAAGCTGAGGGAAATCTAGGTTGCTTCAAGGTTCTGGCTATTACAAATAATGGTGCTGTGAACATAGCTGAAAAACAAATGTCCTTGTTATATGAATGTGCATCCTTTGAACATATGCCTAAGAGTGGAATTGTTGGATGTTGAGGTAGGCTGACTCCCATTTTCCTTAGAAACCGCCATACTGATTTCCAAAGTGGATGTAAAAGTTTGTACTCCCACCAGTAATGGAAGAATGTTCCCCTTTCTCCACATTCTCTCAAGTATAAACTGTCATTGGTGTTTTTGATGTTAGCCATTCTGACAGACACAAGATGGTATCTCAGAGATGTTTTGATTTTCATTTCCTTAATGGTTAAGGATGTTGAGCAGTTTCATATGTACCTTTCAACCATTTGAGATTCTTCTATTGAGATTTCTTTTTTTATTATTTACTTTTTCTTATTTTACACATTGATCCCAGTTCCCTCTCCCTCCCTTCCTTTCTCCCTCCCTCCCATGCCCCCAACCACCCTCCCATCCCATCACATCCCCTCCCACTCCACAGGGAGGGTGATGCCTTCCAGGAGGGATCAACAAAGTCTTTACTCCATTTTTAATTGGATTATTTGGTATTTTGATGACTAGCTTCTTGAATATGGGATACTGAGATGTCCATATTCTTGAGGGACCATTTTCAGCAAATGATTAGGGTTACATGGCATATAATGAGAAAGACAAAGGCAAATTAGATAGGTTTGGGTTCTTTGAACACAAAAGATTTGGGTTCAAAGGGAACAGATAAGTAGATCAATGGAAATCATATGGGAAAAATATTCTTTGGTATTCATTCTTACAATGCCTTCTATCAGTCGTTCACTCTGCCATTTGTTGCATGGTTTGATAAGAATTTAAGGTTATAGAAGATTTTTACAAGTAGATGTGAAAAACTACTCTACCATATTAGAGAGTCCCCTAGTGTATTAGTCCCCTAGTGTATGTACCTGAGCCTTGATGAGAAAAAAAAAATGTTAAATGTCATTTCTGCACAAGGTTGCTTTATGTAAGCAATATACTAATATAACATTGATAGTCATACTCTTGGATAAGAGTGTAAAATTAGGACTATTCTATTATACCCAATGGTCATAAAATCACAAATTGGAGAAATTCATCCAAACACCAACAGATGAAATAGATTTCATACAGTCTCTTTCCTATATTCAAAATATTCCCATATAAAATTTCATATATTATATATTTTGAAAGGGAAAGTAGGTAAAACAAATAACCTCATTTGTCTATTCTGATATGTTACCCAATTCCAAGGGATCAGCCATAAATGCAGTAGACTGTGTGCATACCCATGTAAACAGCAAACACAAAACACACACACACACACACACACAAACACACACATATACACACCAACAATAACAGTTAAAGAAGGATCATATAGTTATGAAAGGGAAAAGCTAAACAGCAGAACTTGGAAGGGAGTGTTGAAATTGGAGTGTTGTAAGTACTTGTATGACAACCTCAAAATCAAAAAGAATGAAAATAAAAAAGTTATCTACTGAGACAGAGAGGGAGATTATTATGATGCATTGGGTATAGTGGTAAGTTCCCCCACACATATGTTTACGGGGAAAAGCTTCATGCCTCAATTTCCAGGAAATTGGAATTTTTTTTTCTTCTTGCTTTTTCCCACATTGCTCAATTATCTAATGTTCTCCACATACCATTAAGAAAGAAGGGGGAAAAAAAGAAAAATAGGTTTTTACTTTTTCATCTATTATTTTCTGTCACAACTAAAGCACTAATGTGAACTCAATCCCCAACATATAGATAATATTTGTTTCTGTTGTAAGACTGGTGCTAATTTTAAGATAAATTTACAATTTAGCCTACAGATTCTTTATTGAATATTATAGTCACCTCTACTAGATTATCATAAACAATCAGCTTTTCTATGGAATTTCATCACTTGCTTATTCAGTATACACCTATGATGAGAACTGTGGTTGAATAAAACAAATACATCATTTGATTAAGAAATTTGTAGTATAATAGCAATATAAGAATGGATTTATAACTTTTTTATTCCAATGATTGAATAACACCACCATAACATTCAAACTTGTTATATTTATTCCAGCAGACTATGGCTTGGGTTCAGTTTTATTATTAGATTTATATGGTGTCCTTCTCTAGGGAGAATTAGAAGCATTTTGCCAGAGGAATGATCTGAGAACAATTAATTTTATATTATTATGTCTTTTTTATTTACTTTCTTCCAAGTTTGGGAATTCTTAGGTAAAGAAAAAGAGGTGAAGAGTTCCAAACGACCTCTAATAATGAAATGATATGATTGTGCCACAAATATCAGGTCCCTGCTGGTATAGAACTTTTGATTTTAGTAGTGTGCAATGAGGAATAGAAAAAATAAAACAAAAATAAAGCAAAATAAAAATAACAGAAAACAGAATTGGTAAAACAATGACTTTATGCTTTAAACCCCACCCATGAAATGTCTGATTTGAAATACCATACTTTAATATAAATGATGCAAATCTTTGTGTATTATTATTGAACTGCTTAATAAAGTTGCCTAATCATAAGCATGGCAGGAAAAAAAATGGAAGAAAATAGACCAAAATGTTGATGATCGTCACATTTCAGCAAATAATTTATGCTTTTTGCCTAATTTTCTAAATTTTTTACTTTTAACTTAATAATGTTGTCTAACTTCTATGGTATAAAAATATATTTCCACTGACAGTACAGATGATCGTGATGATCAATAATGCTAATCAAGTTTCATACTAAGTAGAAATTGAAATGAGCGTCAGTCGGCCTTCTGCTTGAGATGGAACCCATTCTTCCAGGAGTCCATGTTCTCCCCTCCCCCAGTCACTTCCATTCTTCCTGCATGCCCTTGGCCTCCAGTTATCCATTCCAAAACCAGCATGATCTCATTCAGCCAACTCTTCCTCATTCTTCGATCCTATGTGTGCCTGGGTCCTTCTGAAATGACCACAGAAACACGCAGGGAACGTGGAACTTTTAACCAAGGCATCTGAAGGCAGGGACTGCAGTGTACTTTTATCGTGGCAGAAGTTTATGACACGGTGGACAGCTCAGGAAATACATTTCTGGTAATGGAAGTTATAACCTAAATCTTA
Organism: Cricetiscus sungorus; assembly: GCA_030556225.1. Classification (NCBI taxonomy): domain Eukaryota; kingdom Metazoa; phylum Chordata; class Mammalia; order Rodentia; family Cricetidae; genus Cricetiscus; species Cricetiscus sungorus. The sequence continues at coordinate 19,471,962 of JANBXA010000651.1, forward strand.
ATCTAAGGAGATGTAGACCCAAAACTTACTGCTGTCATTGCATAACTACAGTCAGTTGTTTAACTTTTTTTTCTAAGTCTCAAATTTTCTATTGCACTAGAGATCATAATACATATCAGGTTTGTGTGTCTAATGGAATTAGTAGATACACTTAATGTGCTAAGAGGAAGATTTGGAACAAGTTGCAGCAAGTTGGTTAACTAGGCATTGTGGGTAGAGATAACCCAAAGTATACTATTATTCTAATTGAAACATGCCTAATAAATTAACAAGGAGCTCTTGACTTATTCCCATTTCTAATTCAAGTTGTAATTTAATTTAATGTTTCCAGAACATTGAGTCTATTCTATAGTATATTCACATATGCTTAAGTTTTGTAAGTTATATTTTTCTGGCTAACCATGGAATATCAGGAAATGCATGTCTTATATTTGATCTGCAAAAATTGCATAGTAGATAAAAGGCTTTGATAGCCTTCAAAAATACTTTAAATTATTTAAATCACTACCTTTATGACATCTTGTCCTCTTCCAAAGTGTACCTCACGGGCAATGTAGCAAAAATGTGAAATCATAACTTCACCACAAATTAGCAATTACTGAGTAGGTTAAAGTTTAAAAACAATGAGAGAAATAAAGAAATGGCCATGGGTTTTCTTAGGCCCATAAGTATACTCTGGAAGCATTCTACATCTGGAAGAAATGAGAGTGGAGGGCAGGTAAGTACTGGTTTTCATCTTTAAATGAGTCTTTCTGAGCATTGGAAGATTTCTTATTATATGTGTTTCACCTTCAAAATGGCATTGCTGAGTTCCCAGTAAAGGTTACTCATGAATCTGAGGATTTGCCTTTCTGACTCAGAGTTTACTGGCATTTGCTAAATATTTGGCTTTATATTCTTCTTCCCCTTTGACCATGATTAAAGTAAAGCATTGTCTCATTTATTAGGTTGTACTTGCTGTGTGAATCATATTCAATCATTTAAAATTGGTCCCTACAGTTGTTATAAATATTTTCAGTCAGAACCTTTTGCACAATATTATTTTCACCTGTGTTCCCCTTCATTATCAAAAATTTTATGCAGTAGCTATGGGGGAGCAATCACCATTGATTTTCCCCAAACCAACCCCTCACATGTAGCCTCACAAGCAAAAGAGGCCTGGAACATTAGTGGCCCCTTCTTTATCATTCCTCTTGGTTATGTTTTTATAATGATCACATTTGGAAAACATGGTATATAAAGAAAACTGTTCCCCAGTTATGATCACTAAATATTCCTTCCTAGGTTCTTATGGAAAAGGTCAAGAAATTAATTTTGGATGAACATTTTTACCTTCTTAGCTGGTCGTTGCATTAATGATCTCATGACTGATCACTCCTTAAACTGGCACCAGCACAGGTTAGAGTGGAAAAGAGAATATCCTCTATTTAATGAGGCAAGGATCAAGGCACTTAATATTTTATCATTGGCATATAGATGGAAGGAGCCACCCAGAAATAAAAAAAAAAACAATTCCTGAGATGCGTAGTGTCATATATGGACTGTCTGTGATCTGCTGAGAGGGGAGTGAACTTCTGTGTATGTAAACGTTTTATTTTTTCTTACTGCTTTTTATACAGCTTTAAAACTAATATTGTTATATGATTCTTAAAAAAAGGTTTTTATAATTATGAAAAATATGGCTGAATTGAGATAATTAGATAATGATATATGGTCATCATAAAAAATCAGTATTATGTATTTAGACATAATAAACCCTTGTGGCATTTATAATACTAGAAAATAGGTCACTCCACACTTATATGTAACTTACATACTACTATATAGAATAAGAAAGTAAATAAAGCAGTACTTTCTTTTTCATTTGTTTGATTGTTTTACAAAACACAGTTTCTTTTTGAAGCATTTGTTGTCCTAGAACTCACTCTGTAGACCAGTTTTGCCTACAACTAACAGCAATCCACCTACATTTGCTCCCAATGCTGAGATTAGGCATTAATTAATCAATGCTGAGATTAACCACGGTCCAGCTAGAATAGTGTCTCCTTAAACTACATCTATACTGTATATTTTTCATATTCCCAACTTTTCCATCATCAATTTTTATAAATATGATTATCAATTAGGTCCTGAGCATTATTAAACTTTATATTATTTATTTGTTCTAGGACTGTCCCCCATAGTCTTTCTTTTGTTTTTTTTTTTCTTTTTGGTAAATTTGTTAGCCATTCCTACTGACATACCAAATGCCACATCATTTTCTACTTCTCTAGCAGTGTCCTCTATTGGTCTGTCTCCCTTCTCTGACTCTTTTTTTAAGCTTCTCATTGGTTTCTTAAGAACGTGTTTTTGTACAATGTGTTTTGATCATACTCTCCCCTCAGCTTTCCAGAACTAGGCTTCATTCCCCAACCATCCAATAGTGTGCCATTTTTTCAACTATCAATACTAATTTATGCTGTCTACATGATCTTAGTAAAATGATTCCATTGGAACAAACTTGACGTATGACAAATCACACTTCTAGAGACAAATGATCTTCCTCTTTTCTCATCAACTAACAATAGCTTCAAGGCTAGCAGGTAACAATCTTTGACAAATCTCCTTTTCAAAGCTTAAAGTCGTGTTAAGCTTATATTTTTGGCATGAATACTTCTCATACTGATTACTTCATAATTTATCAAAACAAGTAGTAAGTAATGTACCCATTTTTATGTTTAGGGAATTTACTAACATATTTGAGATGATAGCTACTGTTTTGCTAGTCTGTTTCTCTACTCTCCAATATTAGCAATTGATTTACATGATGTGTTCATTGTTCTGATCCTGTGGTGTTTCCTCAAGAAACCCCCATGTAGGGTTTTTAAATAATTGATTATTGTATTCTTCCAAATCATTACTTACTCATTGTCACTTGGTTTATGGATCTAGCATTCTTCTGCTACCTTTTTCGTCAGCTTATAGAAATGGATTCTGGTTTCATCTGAAAAAGGATGATCACAGTGTGATTCTATACATGTAGATATCATTTTTCTGAGTATTAAATTGGTATAGAGTCATATCTAATTATTATTTTTTATTTCTTTTAATTTTATTTATTTATTTTACATACTTATCCCAGTTCACTTTCCCTCCCTCTGTTCCTCTCTCCCTCCCTCCCTCTTTCCCTCTCTCTCCCCCCTCACATGTACCCCAAACACCTTCCTCTCCCATCCCCTCATCTCTAATTATAAGATGTATAGTTTGTTTAATGTCTTTAGATCTGGTTTCAAAACGAACATTTTTTTGCACTAGCCTAGTAATGTTGTTTTTGTTACCCAAATTAGATGAAATTCAACAGTGACAGCTTCTTTATCTAGACATTTTTGGTCTCAGAAAGTGTCTTTTCATTTTGTTTACTTTTCTCCTTACCTAATCCAGTTCAGCAAAGAAGGATTCATTCAAAAGGTCCTATTTCCTCTTCCTGAAGCATCATTGCATCTGGGGCCCAGCATTTCTTACTGATTCCAGAGCACCATTGCTTCCAGAAAAATGTGTATTTCAGAAGAAAAATTCAAATTTCTCCAAAACTTACAGCTCTGCCTGCTTCCTCTACTTTCTTATTTCTCTTTTACTATACTGAGTTTATATACCATTGCTCTCTCACACATACATACACACAGGCATACAATATAAAAACTGTGTTCTGCTGTTGTTTCTAACTCTCTTCAAGCAAGTCTTACTCTCAAACCCCATATAACATTTTCAAATATTTAAAAATGCCAAAACTTTCCACTCAAAATAGTTTTCCTATTTAATAATGTCATATAACTTTGGATCAATTTTTTTTTAATGTTTAAACAAGGAGGTCATCTTGATTTCAGAGACTCAGAGAATTCTAGTAGAGTTCCCTTCCAAGGACAGTGTACTTTTATTCAATATCTCTGTACTTGGCCTTGGCCTCATTTGGTAAATTTGAAAATAAGCTATTGACACAGAAATTTTAAAATATGCTATTGACACACCTAGGTCTATGGCCTACTACTATGATCAGTCCTGATTGCTCATCTCTAAATTCATGGTGAGGTATGCAGTGAAAACTATATAGTGAGATATATGGCTAGGACTTCTGGTTGTTGTGAAAACTGGCCAGACTCACATTTGAGAAACAGGAAGGAATATGTCATTTTTTTCACTCTCCTGTTGTGCTTTCCTTACTTCAAAAAAACTGTGAGATGTATTTGAAAGAATTTACATTGAGTCATGTTGTACTCAAAGAACCCATAGTAGAAATCAAAGCCTTAAGTGTGTGAATGAACAATCTGTGCAACTACCAAGCGGTGTGTCATAAGAGAAGCAGGCATTGTTTCTCTATCTGCATTGTGGATTCCCTGTCCTGAAGTCCCATTTTGGTGTTTCAGTTGTTTGGTGTTTTGGTCAAGAAGACAGAGGTGATTCTTCTGAAAGTTAACATTTAGATATCTTTCTAACAGAGATATGTTTTCCTGTAAGTCAGGTTACAGCCTCAATTCCCAGCAGATGTTCCTTTATGTGCATGACTACAAGGACATGGTGCCCTTTCAGAGAAGTCGTCCTCTCACCGTCACTCAAGTAATGCTATTGACAAAATGTCCACAGGCATATGGTTATAGAAAGCAGACAAATTCAGTAACAGGAGGAAAATTGTCATTGAATCTCAAAACAGAGAGCCTGAACTTGGCCTGGGCTTCCTTCATGGAGAGTAGTTCCATGGCTGTTCCACTGCTAAACTGCAGGGGAAGCCTGAATAAGATGGTCCCAGAGCAAGGAAGGAAAGAGGGCTTGAAATCCTCAGTACATTATCCTATTGAAGAGAAGTGGGAAGCTATCCATGTCTTCTCTTTGCAGACAGTTCTGTTTCTAGTTGCTTTATTATGTGAATAATACTTTGAGAAATGCCTTTTCTTGCAAAGATTCTTTGCTTTTCTCTTTGCATTCCATTCTGTGTTGTTAAATGAAGCAGGTTTTATCTAGTAATGTAGGAAAGGGTACCTAGGGATGCTGAGAGTGGTTTGAGCAGTCACCTGGGGCATTTTTAGTCTCTGCAGAGCTGTTGTATGGGCAGTCATGGAGAATCAGACAAACTTAAATTAACCAAGCTTGTGAAGATATGCATTGACTATAAATGGTATTTTCAGTGTGACTTATTTAAAGACTTGCTAACATTACAGAAAAGCAGATTTCAATGTACTTTGGTTAAGGATGTACAATGATGTTTTAATTTCCAATTATGTACATCATTTTATGCTCTTAATAATTTTGAACCATATTTTCAAGTCATCATTGTTTGCAGCATTTAGGCTATCTTAATTTTCAACTTTTGTTGTTATCTCCCTACAAACTCCTATACAGTGCATTTCAGAGGAGAGCTAAGACAATGTCTGTAAAATACTATGTATAGTCAAAGAATTCAAGAAAGAGAAAACTGTTATAAGTATTAGCAAACACAAAAGAAAAGCAAAATAGAAACATACTACGTGAAGATATTTCAAACACAAAAAGAGTCAGAAAAGTTAAGTTATTTTATTATTTTAAGGAAAATGATGTTACATTTGAAAACCACAACTTTGGGAGAGGTCAGCTAAAATTTATAAAAATCAAATCATAAAATAGTAGAAATAATGTGTTACTGTACTTACATAGATGGTGTATTACTCATGTCTATGATGTTGTCCATAGATTGTGAAAAACACAAGTGTATTTGACCATTATGTACATAGCCTTAGGGAGATATAGTATCAGAGTACATATTTATATCCTAAATGCATGTAAATTATGGAGGATATTTCTAACTGAAATTTTAATAAAATCTATGTTTATGTGTGATATTAATCTATTTATTCTTTATTAAAATTTTGGAAGTCAGATATTAGGGTGGGAACCTGAAGGGATCAGAAAAGCAAAGAAGCAACCAGTTCTCTCCTATCTGCTCTGTTCCTTCCTCTAATGGCTAAGATCCTTCTCCTCCCAGTGTTACTACACCCTGTCCTATCTGTCATCAGTCCTCCAAAACCTCTGAGATTAATTCTGGTCAGCTGGTTAATAGCTCTGTCCTCTGATTCCAGGCAAGTTTCATTTGTCAAAACACTATCAAAATATCACACAACATTTATGTACCTAGTTTTCTATTTGACAAAACAGAATGTGTCTTCAAATGGAAACAGTATAGCTATGTAGATCTAGACCCTGTCCATGCAAGGAATACTTTTTGGGTGAAGCTCACTAAAATACAAGAAAATTATGATTCCAGTAGGAAAATAGGACTTGGAAACAATGAGACAACAGGGATTATCCCAGAGAACAGATGCAAGGAAGAAGAGGTAGAACCCCATTAAGTATAATCATAGAAGATACAAAGAGTAGTACTATAATTCACATTTTGTGGAAACACCTCCATGTGACCATCATGGAAAGATAAGTACACATATCAAAACAGTGGCTAATTCAACCTTGTATGTTCTGTATGTACATGCAGTGCCACACATGAAAGGCAAGATACAAAATAAATGAGAAAAGATAGGAGATGAAAGTCAGAGATAGTAAAATAGAAGGAACACAGGGAGAGGAATGAAGGAGCACAGACTTGCATTATTCCACAGAACATATTAAAGCATATTTTTTATAAGAAAAGACTATGAAAGCATAGACAAAGAGAAACAATATGACAAGTGAATATGCAAAGACTAACTACACAGAAAACATCAGTATGATGTACACAGAAAACATTGTGGACTAACTCTAGTATGGGAACAGTTAATAGAGAAAAATAACAAAATATCTAGAATGAGAAGAGAAAGAACAAAAACACATTTTGTCATTTTAAGTATCTAATTTATACATCTTGTTTATAGATTAAATTATTTAAGGTGACAGCTTAGAATCTGGACTACAACATCCCATAGGAATATGTCAAATTAATTCCTCAGTCCTGTTCACAGCATAATTCATGTACAAGTAACAGTTCATAATGCAGTATCAATAGCAACATTTCATATATGTATGATAAACTTGTTAAGGTGAAAACTATTATTGTCCAGATAAGTTATTTTCACACACATTTAAGGGGACTTCTTCCCCCTGGTTATCGAGTTAGACCATCTTGACTTTCCATTTTTGCCTACTACTTCTTTTGTAGGATGTATTGGTTTTAATATTCTTTGGAGACAGTCCATCTTAGAAAGTCATGAAAAGCTGGAATTTATTAACCCTGGTTCTTCAAACTAATTAAGAAGAACAATTTCTATATAAGCAGTCACAGAGGTCATGACCAAAAGATAGAGTCTTTTGCTAGTAAATGGTGGTATATCAGTAGCAGACACTTAGAAGTACATCACTTCTTATGAGGTAGTATAACTTGGAACTACAGAGAGAAATAAACAAATCTTTTCATGGTCAACATTAAGTTAATTCTAATATGTCCTGTACCCCAGATGAACATAAAAAATATTAGGAAATAAGATAGTGTAGCGTGAACAGAGAATATATAATAAATTCCACACAGGTAGATCTGATTTTCACATGTGTCTCTTTAACATCTGTTTCCAAATTCTCATGACAGTTCTTAAATATTCCTTTTTTTTGGCTGATAGAGATAAAAAAACAACCCTTTGAAAAAGAAATAATGCTATGAAAACAAATGTATTGAAAAGTTCTTTCACATGGAAATGGTAACCTTTATGACAGACATTTGGATGAGGTAGGTATAGGGCTAGAGAAAAGAGGAAGCACAGGTTCTAATACAGCATCGTCCTGTATTCTAGGATCTAAAAAGTGATAGAAAACATGGAATATTTATCTCCTAGAAAATTGCTAGCATTCAAGTGAATGAATGAAAGACTGAAACTCTGCATGTGTTTCCACAATCCAACATGCCTACCTTCCACCTGTTGTCTGGGAGGACAGTTTTGTATGCACTCATCTTTTTTCCTATATTCATCTTCTTGTACTAAATGAAGCAATGGGAGTTTTTCAATCTAAAACCATTTGTATTTTGTGGTGAAATATTAGGTCTCTCTTGTCTATTCACTGGAAATGAGTCATTTACCATACGATTTATAACATCAAAAAGAGTGTCCTTGGGGAAATGGCTCATCTAGTAAATCACTTGCTGTGCAACTGTAAGGACTGGAGTTTTGATGTCCAGCATCCTTTTAAATTCCAGATGGATCTGGTGACCCACCCATAATCTGTGCTTATAGAGGGAGTTATAGTGGATACCTGAGGAAAGGTAGGTAAACTAGGAAGATCAGGAGCCTTGAATTCAAATGAGAAACAAACCTTGTCTTAATAAATAAGTTAGAGACATATCAAGGAAAATAAAGGTTTTGAAACACTTGATTGCAAACACACAGATAAAGAGATAGGGGTGAAGAGGGTGAGAGAGGGTGAGAGAGAAAGGTAATACTTTTCCCAGAATAAATAAATTTTGGAAATGTTCTTATTCTCACAGACACTGAGGAGTTAAATTCGCAGCTGAAAGGAACCATTATATTTATATTTGGGTTTCTTGTTAAGATGTGGGAAAGGGGCTGGAATCAGACAGCTTATGTAGTGTAGTAGATATGTCAGGTTTCTGACATCTGACTATGGCAGAAGACGAAACAGGAGTGTAAGCTTGTGAAAACGTTGCCATGGAGGTGCATGAGTATAGGAATACAGAAAGTCATGCAAAAGGTATAGTGGAGTTTTATGTGATGGTATGAGAAGTGTGAGTTACACGCATGAAATAACTGATATGCTTTCTTCCCTGTAATCCTTAAGAAAGGACATGAAGGAATAGGGAATAAGGCCAGGTTCATTATACTAATGCCATGTCAATGGAAGCCAAATGTTCATCATAGCTTGACATAACTTTATTATCTGCATGTTAAAATACAACATGCTTGTTGGGTGCTTATTAGAGTAAAACAACATGTTGCTAATAATTAAGAATGAGTGATTACACAGTTAATTTATTTTTGGTTACATCATTTAATTCATTTTACATTGGTACCAAATACATAATCTCAACTTATTTAAATCAAATTAACTAACATGTTCAACAGCAGGTAATACTCAGGAGAACTTAATTCCCTACTCTCTTGAGACTCTGTGTAGATGAATTGTCACAAGCTCTTTTTGGACTTTGCTTGGATTGAGACTTAAAAATTCAGGGATTCAAAAGCTTAGGTTTCAGCTGTTTGTGTGTGTACAGTTAGTGGATCATTAGGTAAGGATTAGGAAAAACCATCAAATAAAGAAGCCAAAGTAGCTATAGGCTTCTTTCCATTTAAGTAACTAGTTTTGCTCCTCTCATGTTGTCCATGATTTTGGTAACACTCCACTAGTGACCACTACTCTTATATTATTATGGATTTATAATATTTTGCTGGTTGTGCCTTCAATGAATTTAAGTTGAAGTTTCTCTCTATAAGACTGCTTGAGAAAAAAATGATATGAAAAACTAAATAACTAAAGTGCTTGAGATTAAAGTAGCAGTTCTTCCAGTTCTATGAATAAAGAAGATATTACCAAACAAAAGAATTCATTAACATAGGCTTGCCCTGTGAAATAAGCTATAAAATCCATATGGTCTTATCACAGTGTAACATGTCAGAAAGTCTGGACTTGGTCATATTTCAGACATATGTTTTCACCTTAGTATTTCCTGTTGTCATCTCGTTCATCCTTTCAATTTTGCCTCTGTAGTGTCCACCAGCAGAGAAGCTGTTCTACCTTAGAAACACACTCTGTACCTGAATCAAGCTATTATCATTTTGTACCTCACCATTACATCAATCACAGCACGGAAAGAACTTTTTGTAGATGGAAAAAATAAATAAACAAATGGCTTGAGAAGCTATGGTAACAAAGCTGCTGCCAGAGAAATCTGACAGTCACAGAGTGTTCTTGAAGCATTGGGTGAGAAGAACAGATTTCTGATTTATGCTCAGAGTCTGGAGGTCGTGAAAATTCATTTGAAAGTTTAATGTGAGCAAGGCACACACTCTGAAAAATTAGGATTATAGAAAGCATATCCCATATGACGTAGACATTTGTACATGAATTGGGCTTAATTGCTTAATCAGTTTAAACAGGGATTTATAACTGTTTGTAAAGTCTGTTAGGAAAAAAAAACAAAACAAAAAACTGGCTATTTAAAATGTTCCCAAGTGATGCAAATCAGTTACATTTCCACGTGGATAAGGTAGGTTCCTTTACCATGTATGGCAAGTCTTACAGACACACTTAAGAAGTAAAATAACAAAATAAGTTCTGTGGATGCTAAGATTTTTAGCAACACTAGCCACATTGACAATACTCCTGATTAAAAACAAAAGAGAAATGTCCTGGAGGATGTTTATAGCCTTGTGGACAGAGAAGTTAGTCTAATTCACAATTTTCTCATCCCAGTATTCTTTATCATTTTCTTACCATAGTAACCATATAAAGAAAATTACACTCTAATCATTTCCACAAAGTGGCTGAACAACATTCAATATAGACAATCACTGACCATGTTTTAGAATGAGTGTACCTTTAGAAACAAAATATAGAGAAAAAGAGATGGGGTATTAAAATTATTTATAGGCATATCTGTCTAATGGTAATAAAGATAGTCTATGAATCTGGAAAAACTAATAAAACCATCATCTGTATTCTGACTATTGAATTTACTAGTTCTAGGAGGAAAAAACCAGGTGAAAACACAGAATATTCATGTCAACTTGTGATGGTGGCACTTTCAATTTTGCATAAGATCATTTTTCCTAAATGTCATTTAATTTTTGGATGCTTCTAGGTATTAAGAAATTTCAGAACATTTGCATCCTGAGATTTGAGTAGGCCATACATTCAAATGCTTACAGCATTTGTTAATCTTCATTTGAATGCCTTCCTATTACACAAAGTTCAAAAGACATCCTAAGAATACAAGCACAGGTACAAATGCAAAGAGAAAGTTATAATAAAACCCCAAATATGTATGAATGTAAGATTTTTAGTTTTCATATATAAATTAGTATATTTCTGGCAATCTTCTTAAAGGTTATGAAACATGACATATCTACTTTGTGACCCAAGTTCTCTATCTTCTTCCATGCTGGGTGCAATGACAGCTTTCCTTATATACTTACCTTGGCTAATAAAGCAAGCTGTGATCTGTGACTGGGTGAATTACATGTGATTTTTAAATCTTTTTTATTCTAGTATTTATATGCCTGAACTGTGCAAGAAAACTAGAGAAGTAGAATAGCTGTTTGTAGTAGTTAAGGGTCTACTAATGAAATGCCTCTCCTTTTTGCTCTTTCTGTTCTAAATTTGATATGAGGATAAGAGATAATACTTTATATATTATTCATATTTTCAGGTTTGTGTGTCTTTAACCAATATCATTTTCTCTACTCCTTGCTGAACATATTTTATTCTGACATTTTTGGAATAAGGAATTGTTGTAACCTGTTTACCCAGGCAAAAACCCTAGCATGCTTTGTGACACTGAATGAAAGTCCTGGAACAACACTCTATTGATTAAAAAATACATACTGGACAAGGAGATTTGTATTCCCTTTCTGACTTGAGTTCAATTTTACCCTTCATTTGCTCAAAGGTTTGCTGTCTTACAGCATGGAATGGATCTTTGCTCTTTGCCATGCTTGGACAAAGTGGATTTGACTGGGTACCCTCCTCATAGTCATGCAGACCTTGAGATATGGCTGATTAGTCATAATTTCCACAAATAGCAGTGCTTTCCTGAGTGTCAGCATCCATAAACCTCCTTACAGTTTGGAATCACTGATTTTCCTCTTTCAAATGTCCCCAAAACCTTGAGTAAATAGGAAAAGTGAGAATAAAATTCAAATAGAATAACTTATGCTGTCAACGGACTCCTAAACATTTTTTGCATGTATGTGATCGTCTCTGTACTGCCAGATGGCCTCTAAGAAATAAACCACACATTCAAATGTCTTAGTGATAGTGATGAAGTAACTTAAAAATTCTACAGATAGCCAAAAATATGGACAACTTCAAATCTTACATGGGACCGACAGAAGGAACACAGAAGTATATTTCTGTGTTCAGAGTTCAAATAATCTATCCCTTTATCATAATGCACATTCAAGTGTATTCTTAGGATACTGCACATGTGAAGACCACATGAATGACATGACTACCAAATTTCCTGTACTGTAATAAGGAAAAATCATTTAGTCAGTGGCTTTGAAAATTTTAAGGACTGTGCTTTTTTAAAGAGAAAATGATTCCATAGATAGACAGAGCACTCCAGGCAAATATAGATAAATGGATCAACTTGCATTATATTGATATGTTGAGCAAACTGGCCATATGACTGTAGGATCTGTTGGCATACTTGTCACCTGGTTGACTTGGCCATTTTGGCTGCTGTTTCTCATCTGACACTTGTTCTGTGCTCCTTAACCTTTAGAAAAAGATCCCTAGTGATGGTGACATTTCCACGGATTAACTGAACCTTTTACCCTTTACCTCCATGGTTTTATGCTCTCAGATGGAGCCCTAGTTGCCATGTTGCCCAGGTTTTTATGATATTGTGCAATTGGGTTTGAGAGTCAGCATATCTGCAAGCGCTAACTTTAAAATAATTCATATCAGAACATCAGAAAGTGACTATTAGATGAATTGGGTTAATAGTTAGACAAAGTGACTATCTAAGATCCTCCACTATTTATATTTGCTTTATATCCAACTCCAACTCTTTCATCCAGAATCTAAAAGTTCAAAATCTAAGGGCATTTTTTTTTATCATGAAAGCAATATACTCTTCATATTGGTATCATTTTACTACAAATAACCAAATACATTTTTTATTTATGTTTACTTCAATACAGATATAGCAGTTTGAACATGAACCCATTTTTACTGAGTATTTGAGATTTTACTTGTATGAAATAGAAACTTTATTGAGTCTTCACATATTTGGACTTACAAAAACCCAAAATTTTTAATGGAAATAGAATTATATCCCTTTCCCTTTCTATTTTATTTACTCCAGCCCCTCCTATCTGCCTTCCATCAAATGGATCATATGCTTTCCCACTCTCAATTTGAGATCCTCTTTTTCTTTTGTCATTTTACCTATAAATGTACATGTATATGTGTTCAACATTCTACATAATGTATATGTAGAGGTTGGGTATGAATCACCTTAGTATCAAATATTATAATTTTGGTATATTGTGAGCTACACTGCCCTTGGGAAGTTCTGCAATAGAGTATATAAATTCGAAATCATTTGGCACAGTGGTAAAACTTTCTTCTATGATGGAGGGTCCAGGGTTTAGCTATGTGCTGGCCTCAGAGCCTTGTTAGGTCTATTCCTTAGCATGGCCACTTGCTTCATAAAACTCACAGAGAGTATCTCTAGTACAATTTTCCCAAAATTGAGCTCTATAAGATAGAATGTAATAATGTGGCTGTCACTTTTTATCAGTGTTTCTATATACCGTAACCTAATCTCAGGAGTGATGTCACACTTATCACATTATACCAATTAAAGAAAACTTCATACCTTGCTTATAACCAAGGAAAAAGGGGTGTGAAAAGGTATGAATAAGAGCAAACCATCACAATGAGAGTTGTCTTTGGGTTTCCTCACTCTCAGCATACTAAGAATAGTAAAAACTTCTGAGCTTTTATTATAAAAGTAGTTTTTAATAATAATTTCTTAATTAATATTGTCTATCAGAGGGAGCTTCTAATGCCTGTACTTAATATATACAAAAGCAAGTCTCCAATGGAACATTAGAGACTCATCACAAACAACACAAAATAATATATCCTTAAATCTTTTTGAATTTGGACTTATAAAGCTTGCCCTGTAGAAATTATTATTTTTTCTTTATTTGATATACAGTAAAAATATCCAACACTAAGCAATCCCAAGTATTTTACCATTTTACAGCCTCAGTAACTGCCACCTCTAAGAAATATTCAATATAGTAGAAAATGTATGTCTTAGGTTAATGTATTTAAGATGGGTGAGAAGAGTGTGCATAATACATATCTATGTTGGTATATCAAGGGTGAGTTCTAGGGTAAAATGAACATAATATAGGGAAATTAGTTAAATACTCATGATATCAGCATTAAAAGGTATTTACAACAGCAACTTTTTGAGCACCTTTAATAGTTTGTTCTTAAAAATCTTGAGTACCAATGACTTGACAGATTTACATGACCCAACCTGGATAGCATAGCGCTACAGGTGGAATGGGGGTGGGGAAATGGGAGGGGAGGGTGGCCAGGGTGCATGTCACAGGGGAAAGAGGGTAAGAAGAAGGGAGGGAGGGAGGGAGAGGAAATTGGGATTGACATGTAAAAATTTTAAATTATATTATTAATAAAAAATAAAAAATCTTGAGTACCATAGTAGTTACTTCTCTACATCCTTTTCCATTTGGTCTTCATTTCTTCTTCAGTTAACAGAACCTGACTTGAGTATATTTATTACTAAGTGTGCACCATTTATTGACTTTTACTTGCTTTTCATTTGGGAAATTTTTAGAATCAAATCTTCCAGCTGTTTTCTTGAAAAGAGAACTACCTGTGATACAAACATACAGGACTGTGAGGGCATTTCTTTTGGCCACATAAAGAACCTTAAAGGTAAAAGTAATGGGAATCTGTTTCCTTCACCTACCTAGGTAGTGTGAACCTGGAATTGGCTTCATTAATATGAATGAGAAATATTGGGGCTTACTCTATTTTTCAATTTACATAACTCTGTTTAAAAAAATTTGAGAGGTTTGTCTTTATCACATGGTATGTCATGATTAATCAGATATATTGGATGGGCAAATAGTTTAATAGTTATTTCAATTTGTCACACCAGACATGGCTTATCATGCGTTAATAACATCTAAATGTAAAATTAGTTAAGCTGGGATGGCTGTGGATTGTGTGTTGGTAATATTGAGTGTGAAAGAACTCCCTCTGAGCTAGTTTAAGCAGCATCACCTTATCCTTTCCATTTCCAAATGAGGGCATCCTCATATAATTAAGCTGAAGTCATCTTTTATACAGCAGTAAAGGAAATAGATATCTCATAGAGAGGAAAGTTTGAAGACTAATTAACATGGAGAGCCAGAAAGTCACAGAATATAGAAAGGTGATATTCTTGTTTTATTTGTTTTGTTTTCAATAAACATTTTATTCAGAAGTGCATTTATTATTTATGCCTTTTATTTGCAAGGTCTGAAAGTGTTTACATGAATTTTGTTGAAATTGGTGCTTTTCTGGGTCTATTTTAACATATTTTATTTAGCATAGTATCTGCTTTAGAAGTACTAAACTTATATAGCATAAAGGAGTCATGATATTATCTACATTTTAGTATCACCATGAAAAGAACAAGTCAGTTTGAAGAATAGGGGTCAGAGTTGCAATTTTTACATCCATCAGTCAGGACAGGATGTTTTCTTTGTTCACACCCCCTTAGATGATTTCTCAGGTTGTTATTCCAATATGAAAGAAGAAGATATATCCAACCAACAGAAAAAATCCATTTAGGACAAAGTACCTGCTTTGATCTTACAGGTCAGTCTTGATTTTGACCATTTAGATCAGTCTTTCTAAGAAGGTAGGTCCTCACAGTTAGTTTAGCTAATTAAAACCAAAGCCACAGCCCCTCTGATACTAGTCACTTTCCAAACACATAAATTTTCCCTATAAATATGTTCTAAAAATGAAGTGAGTATGCTGTCATAAACAGACACACTCATCTAACTGACACCATCCATCTAAAATCGGCATCAGTATATGTTTGCTGCATTTTTCCCTTTGGTTTTGTGCAAACAAGTTGTGTAGTTGAAATCCTATCTACATTGAAATATTCAGGGATTTTTAAAAACATGAGGCCAATTTGTAGCTTGCTATATATTCAGGAAAAACAATTTAAATGCTCAGATGGAGCATTATTTTATACAATGTTTTAGATATGTATATTCTATGTTCTGTAGAAATGCAGGGAAATGTAAGGTCTGGAGTTGTCAGCTAAGCTTATAAGAAGTGATTGGAGTTTACCTAAGCCTTGTTTAAAGCTGGATGGGATTTAGAAGGAAGAAGCCAGAGAATAGAGGCAAGATGGCCTATATCAAGAGAGGTTTTTGAAATGAAATGTGGTATGTGAAGATGAAGCTGACCTGCCTCTTGCAGAAGGAAATTACCCATGGTAGACAGAGGGAGATCAAATGATGGAAGTTCTCTAGAAAGGTGAGAAAAAAATGGGTGATGTCACATAGAAGTTGATCAGTAGCTCTTGGAAGTGCCTCTGCAGATTTGACATGTCAAAAGTATGCATTTACCATTATCCATGTGAGTAAGGAGTCAATTTTGATACAAATATTCATCTGTGCTTGCTTGACACATGCTTTCTATTCTTGGAAGGATGACATGATCTTTGAAAAGCATCTCTCTGAAAAGGAAATTACCCCAGATAAGATCTGCCTTTTTGTTTTATGGAAGGGTCATACAATCATGATAGGATAGTTCAAGCTAGAACAAAAGAATATTTGCAAATCCATCCAGAGTTTCAGCAATTCTTGCAGAGAAAAATAGCAAAAGAAGACCACATTTTAAAACCAGAGAATGTTTAAACTTTGCCTTTATAATACCCAAGTATAGCATAATTATACCCCACTATCAATGAAACCCAGAAAGCCTTTGGCAATGTTGTATTTTTAAACTATTAATAGTACATATGTTACTTAAAATTAGTTGTTCTTATTATTGACTGAAAACACCTTATATTTAAACCTCTGTTTAAATGAAATTCATAACCCTTGTCCATTTCATCATCTTTATAGATTTGTTATTTAATAGGATGTTTTTGTAAAAGCAACTGGATTCTTTTCTCTGTGATGATACAAAAAAAAAATGAAATCAGTAGCCAATATATTCACATTTCCAAACTTAATTTCAGAGACTTTGTTACATATAGCCAACTCTTCTTCCTTCATGATTTATATTCAAACACATTCAGTCTTCTTTGTTTGGTGTTATTATGGTTAGAGTATTTTTTATGATAATATCTCCCAATGCAGTTACATTTTTTGATAGCAGTGCATTTGAATAAGAAAATACTCTCCATTTTTGCGGTGCTGGGGATTTTACTCAGGTCCTTGTTTCTGGTCATTAGGCACTACCTGATGTTTCAAAGATACCATTGAGCTGCATTCTCAGGACTAGAATTAGTCTAGCCAGTGTGAAACCATGGAATATTGTAATAATTACTTAAGTGCTAAAAATAATCTAATAAGACTAGCTAATTTTCAGTGTGGTTATTTATTTCCTTCTAAATGCTATGTAATATTTCTATAATTGTAAATATTAATAGTGGAATCATGAGGTTTTAGAATAATTTTGGGATGTTTTTTTTTTCTAGTGTTTTCTGAGAAGTGATTCCCAGAAGCCATAACTTTTACGGCATGATTTGTTTTCAATCTGCTCAAACAAGAAACCTTTATATTTTCTGAAAGATCTGCTTGTTCCCCTCAGTCCTGAACTGATAGGAGATGTCATTCTGTAAATATGTTTCCCTTATTGGTTAATTAATAAAGCACTGTTGGCCAATAGGAAAACAGATGGAGGATGGAGAAAGCCCCTCCCTCCAATAAGATGATATAGGTGGGGCTAGGAGACAAGAAGGATATGGGAAGTATTAGGGAGCAGTTTCAAGATGTTGGAGCAACAGAATAGTATGTCGGATTCTCTCTCCAGTAAAATAAGACCACGTGGAAATATTTAGATTAATAGAAATGGGTTAATATTTAAGACAAAACTAGCCAATGAGAAATGCTAGTTAAAAGGCTAACAGCTTATATCTAATACTGTGTCTCTGTGTGTTATTTGGGACCAGACTGGCATGGAAAACATGATCATAACACTGAACCACCATTGCTTCCTTTTCCCCATTAGCATCACACCTTGTTGCTATCTTCTGAACACACCAGTGCTTGTAACTCTGGAAATTCTCCTTTGGAAGTGATTTTAAAATATTAACATAAGTTTAGGTAAAAGAAAAAAATAATCTCTAAATAATTTCTGGAATTTAAAAAAAAAAGCAGTTTTTTTCTTGTTTCAGAAAACATCTAGGATCATAAACTATCATTTTTTACACCACTAAGATGTGTTTTATATTTCCAATGTGCTTAATTCATCACCACCTATTGCTGACTTATATGAATGCATGTAGAAAGTTAAATTTTATTATCATTACACCTGTGATCTAAATTTAAACATCTTGAAGAGACAGAGGAGTATTTGAATGAATCATTTCCTTCTGTTATTTTCTTAAATATTACTATTTATAGGAGTTTAATGCTGCCTGGGATTATAAAAAGAAAGTGAAGCCTCTATTAACGACACTCATAATGTAGGCATACTAAATGGAATCTTATGAGGAGCTCCCAAATGCCTGGCCTCTGTTTGGCTCATGTATTTGGACCTCAGACAATCAAGATATGACACTTTTCTACATAAAACAGCATAAAAAGGCCAGCATCTCAGAGAGTTTCAGGCCTTATTTTACCTGTGAATTGCCTCTTAGCAAAGAAAGTCTCAGACCTTTTGAAGTATAAATTTTTGAGGTGTGTGTGTGTGTGTGTGTGAGAGAGAGAGAGAGAGAGAGAGAGAGAGAGAGAGAGAGAGAGAGAGAGAGAGAGAGAGAGAGAGAGAAAGAGAGAGAGAAAGAGAGAGAGAGAAAGAGAGGGAGAGCACATGTGCACATACACACACATATGTAAATCTTTGTGTATTCATGTGGCTAATTCACAGAAAAAATCATTAGCACATATTAAAGATAGACAGCACCAACATAGAGGTATAAAGTCTATATATGGAATGCATGAGTTACCAGAAGGCTTAGCCTCTGAGTCTAGCCATACAGTATCTTTAAAAAAAAAAAAAAAAAAAAAAAAACAGATGTGATGCTCCACGGTTCTGCTGTCCACTGTATTCACTCAACACCACATTACTCTTCTTCCACCCACTTAAACTATTTGAATGCAAAATCAGAAAGAAAACAAATGTTAAGAAAAGTGAGATGGCAGGAGGACAATGAGGCGTTGGGAAAGACATTGGTCGCAGAAATTGGATTCTAGGCATGTAATACCAGGATTGAGGACTTTTATTTAATTTTATAGAAAAATGTTCGGGTTATTTTATACTGAGATGTGAAATCTCATTTGCAGCTAAGCCCCGGAGGGAGTGAACTGGACTAGGAGAGCTCATAAAGACAAGAGTAATAGGATTAATGAGAAAGAGGCTCATGACATGAGCCTTTATTGTAGGAACACAGTGCTAAATTTTAGCATTGATAAAGGGTGAAATGTTGATAGCTATCCAAACATTTGTGCCTTCAGGGTGCAACAACTGAAAGATGGTGCTTTTCAGGTTCATGTTGCTTGAGTAGGTTGTGAGCTTTTTGGAAATGATGTCACCCTGACAACACAAGGGGGGGGGTCACTGTGAATCAGCAACTCCTAGACGTTTATATGTAGAAATGATGCTTAGAATGTGTCTCATTAATTAAAACAAATTTAGGGTTGCATAATCTATTGAATTAAGTATTAAAATGCTATTTGATAATCAAGGGCCATAATGATGAATTGTTTGGCTTGTGTATGCATTTCTGTTTTGAATTATAGGAAACAGGCTTTTTAATCTAAGCTCTTGATTCATGTGAGAGTTTCGGTTGCTCAAGAACACAGAATAAAGTACAGGCTGGTAATCAAATTGTTTTCTCTATATTGACTTCTTCTTTTTTTTTTCTTTTATGAGAGTTGATAGCTTCAGAAACAAGTTGTTTTTGTCAGGGTAGCTGAGATTATGTTGTGTTAAGCTAGAAAGAGTCTAGCACAGATTCTTTCAACCCCAAAGGGCTTCTCTCAATTTCTTTTACTAACTAGTAGTGTTGACTTGAAATTTTTGTAGTATTAATTTCCAAATAAGATCTACAAACTCTTTTAAAGTGTTATTTTTAGTTAAATACTAATGCTGACAAATTGATAGCTGAAGCTAACCAAAGTATTACATTTATTTGGTGAAACAGTTGAGCATATTGTATGATATGCATAAGGCTAGATCAATAATTCAGAGCTATCACTATTATTAAATAGTAAAATTCACCTCACATATACCCCTGCCATATTGCCCATTTGAACTTAGGAAACTAATTGACATAGACTGAATGCTGTGGTTATAGACGTATAACTTATGTGAGGTCAGATAAGAATTCTAGAATATGGAAATGCACATTTACACTTGATGCAATGAGAGAACACATGTAACACATTCTCATTTTTAATTGTAATGTTTCTTTTAATTTAAAAGTTTGATACTTTGATAGTGAAAACATATCAAAACCTACATGTGCAATAAAAATTGGTATAATTTTATCATCTTATTTTAATGACAACCATTTTATTCCATGTTTAATTAAACAGTATATTTCTGATAGGATACAAGGAAGGGAAACTCTTAAGACCCCAATACAAGACAAAGAACTCAAGGCAGTTAAGGAGTGTGAAGAATGGGAAAATAGACTTTGCCAAGAAGAGGTCACAATTGACTGTCTAATATCAAGTGGTAAATACCAAAATAACATTGATTCAAATAACCGTATAAGAATACAGTTGATTGTATGCCAGCGGCCATGATTTTAGAAAGAATAAAAGAGAAAGAATATGTGAGACCATGGGGGGATGAAAAGGAAAGAGGAAAATTATGTAATCACATTTTCAAATTCAAAATAAGTTAAAAGATTATGTGTACATAAAGATCACTTTCATTTAATATAGAATGGCTTCTTTCAAATTAACAGTGGCCTCTTCTCTTGTGAGTCGACTTCAAGACATGAACGTAGGAGGGATGGCTCCACTACTTGTCTGTCATGCAGTGACTTTGGGCCAGAAAGGATGGTCCTTTCCCCGCCAGCCCTCCTACCTGCAGCAGACTAGAGAGCTGGTCCCAGGGTAATGAGAGCAGGAGGCTGTTCTGCCCCTCAACTGTTGCAGCACTCTGGCGAACAGACCCTGCTCTTCATCTGGGCAACACAATAGAGCTGACTCTGGTGGTGTGGGTGCAGGTGAGCAGGACCCTAGGGCAGGAGAGCAGAACTGGTCATACCCCTTGCTGCCTGTGGCATTGGATGAGTTAGCATTGGCAGTGTTGGAGAGCTCCCCCTGGTGGTGAGAATTCAGGAGCGCTGGCAAGCTGACCAACTCAGTTACCACCCATGTCTAGATCCAGGCCTGAGGTGACCCACCTCAACATCATCTCATATATCAACTGCTGGAGAACTTGAAGGAGCAGGTCCTATAGAACCAAAGCTGCAGAACCTCCATCAAACAGTGCTACAAGAGGATATCCAAGCAGAGTCCCAGTCAGGAATCACTATTGCTCATGTAGCAAAATCAATGCAAAGTTAAAATACAAAACAAAAAAGCAATGCCTGCTTCTAAAAATGCCTATTCAAAAAGGAAGTTGGAAAATGGACAGATTTAAATTTACTTTTAGAAGTTCATGATTCTAAGGCACGGAAATATAAACGGAGTCAGTAAGTCTGCTAAATAGGGTTATATGAGTTAAATAAGGATGATGAGACCCTGATTCTGGGTGTCATCATTAATTTGGTTATCTTTGATTCCACTATATTACCATTTTCAGCTGCAATACAATCCACCCACATATCTTGGGCATCCTGATTGGAAATAATAACCAGGAGCATTGCCAAATCTCTTAGGACAAAAGTATTCTTCACGGTTGATTCTTTTGAAGCTGTTTGGCCCCCACACACTGACACTGGAT
This sequence comes from Cricetiscus sungorus, assembly GCA_030556225.1. Classification (NCBI taxonomy): domain Eukaryota; kingdom Metazoa; phylum Chordata; class Mammalia; order Rodentia; family Cricetidae; genus Cricetiscus; species Cricetiscus sungorus. The sequence continues at coordinate 19,493,802 of JANBXA010000651.1, forward strand.
CCAGTGTTTTGAGCATCTGCCAAGTGGCTTGGTTCTAAAGAAAATTCCAAACCAACCCGAAACACTGAATGATCTGCTCTGTCCATATTTATAGACTCAGCTATAGTCTTAAGTTTCCAACTTTACTGTTGACTCCTATTCATTGAAGATTCAGAGAAAAATGAGAGAAAACTAAAACTTTTCAAATATGTTAATACAGATATGCACATGGCAAGGTCCTGTAAACAGAGCCACAGTGGTGGCTGAACTGCTCTAACAAGCTAGTTGGAATAACTTCATTCAATTCAACTGGGACACATGCATGGGTACTAGACTTTTGCCAAGTCATCCTATTACTGGCTAATTTCACTGCAATTATGTTTGAACTTCCTCTAAACATTGAACCCTGATTATCCCTCACATGCATTCTAACAATTCCTTTTCTCTGTTCATTTGGTGATAAAACAATGAAATCTTTTGGTTTTTGCTTTATTTCTTACCTCTTCTTTACAACCTTAGGAACTTTTCACTAAATGTTCTCCGGAACAGTTTAGCTCCTTGCGTATTTGAATAAAGGACCCATTGAGATATGGATGATAGACCTGATGACAAGCAAGGGAAAATACAACTGGGAGCCTGAAGCAAAAAGTGAATATCTGGCCTCATCTATCACTGCTGATTAGCTGCAGTGTGAGAAAGGCAGAGACAGAGACTGAGAGAGATCAGAAATAACAAATGGATTCTATAGAGAGCCTGGGCTTCACAACCTGGGTTTTCTGGCTCATCAATCATTTCCAGTGTGGCTGATAGGTGGCTTTGTCACTCTTACCTCTATTGCACCCTCCAGAGAATCTATAACTGTGACAGTTGCTCCTTCATCCACACTCCTCTCTGTGGCATTCGCAGATGTAGCCCCTGAACAAACTGTCTAAGGTCGAACTCTTATTGTCTGATGTTTCTATTCCAGTTTACCGTCAAAGAGTGTGTTTACATGATTCCCATCCATTCTCTTAGTTGTTGGCCTTGGCATCTCTCCTTGGGGTGAATGTTGGCAGTATGCCTTTTATATTCATCATGCTGGCACAATGATAGGCCAGCATTATATAAAACATTTACTGAAGGTAGGGTAGGTGTTGGAAGGGTCCATAAAAATGTTGAAGGCATCCAGGTATGAAATAGAAAGATGAAGAAAATGGTTTCCCAAACTACTCATATCTGTCACCTGTGCTGGGTACAATTTAAGGCCTCCACTACAGCTTTCTTTTCATACCTTCTACTTTTGTTGCTTAGTCTTCCTAATCTCCTTGGAAAACACATCTGGAAAGATGCAGGTGTTATTAGACAGAGATATGCATACTACATATTAAAATATGTTGTAGCTGAGTGTTATGTTGTTCTCCTTTGTTTTGCATAAGGGCAAGAGGATGATGATCATCTTGTCACATGCACAAAAATGGTTAGCAAATCATGTTATTGACTTTTAAAGCATGAAAAAAAATCACACATCTCTGTACCACCTAAAGCAAAGTGAGACAGCAGGTTGAAAAGACTACCCATTCTCTACATCCACATTTTTGCCACTGTTTACTTTTCCTTCTAAATTATTTAAAATAGAAACCTTAGCTTTGCAAACAGCAGATGTTAAACTTATATGAGTTGTTGTATACTGGGCTTCTGTCTTTATGTACAAAGGTTATTTTATGGTAAGCAAAGTTTCAGAGTTTCTGGTTTAATGCTATGAAGAGATATCATGACCAAGGCAACTTCTAAAAGAAAGCATTTAATTTGGAGTGGGTCCGTGGCCGGCCGGGCAGAAGACAGGGCAGTCAGCAAGCAGGATACTAGCGTAGCAGTTATGATCTTATATCTGGAACATCCTGATATTTGGGCAGAAAAGATGGAGAGAGACAGGGAGAGACACAGAGAGACACAGAGAAAGAGAGATAGAGAGAGACAGAAAGAGACAGAGAGACAGAGACAGAGATACAGAGACAGAGAGACAAAGAGACAGGGAGAGACTGGGCCTAGCCTTGGCATTTGAGAAAAAGAGACACATCTTCTCTAATAAGCTTCCATCTCCTAACCCTTAACAAACAGTTCCACTAACTAGGAACCAAGCATTCAAATACATGATCCTTTGAGGCCATCCTCATTCAAATCAATACACAGGGCACAAGTGAGATCTGTGTGAATCAAAGGAAAGCAGCAACACTGTTTGCACTTGCTTTACTAATAGGATCCCCATTTACCCTCTTCTGATCTTGACAATATCCCTATGAATTGTCAGTCATATCCTCTATATCTGGAAAGTGAATCTTAGACAGAAGAGATAGAAAATGACCATAATCAACAGGGCAATGACATGTTTGATCTTAACCATACCATAACTTATTTAATTATAAACCTCTTCCAAATTCAAATAGTTAGAAGAATTCATGAATTAAAAAAAAGGAACATATACACTGATACGATTACTGTGGATGTCCGTGTCATTATTCTAACAGTGTCATGAAACTTTTGTTTTTTTGAGGATAGAATTGCAATGAGACACATATAGAAAATCCACTCATTATTTTAAAGTCAATTTTATTTTTAACTCAAATAGGGTTATTCACCTCTATCATTCACATTACTCAAAGATTTATTTTTTTATTAATAAAATAATTTAAAAATTTTACATGTTTATCCAGTTTCATCTTCCTCCCTCCTTCTCTCCTACCCACTTACCCTCTTTCACCCTCAGATGCACCCTGACCACCCTCCCCTCCCATCCCCCCACCCCCATTCCACATGTAGGGCTATGCTATCCAGGTGGGGTCATGAAAATCTGTCAAGTCATTTGAAGTAGGTATTAGGACTTCTCTCCTGTCTCTAGGTTAAGGGAGTATCCCTCCATGGGGGATGTGTCCCCAAGGTCCTTTTGTGCATCAGGAATACATCCTGATTCTACTGTCTGAGGTCCCTTAGACTACTCAGTCCTTCTAGCTGAGACCCATATTCAGGGAGTTTGAGTCAGTCCCATGCTGGATTCCCAGCTATCAGTCTGAGTGCCCATTAGCTCCTCCTTGTTCAGGTCAGCTGTCTCTATGTGTTTCTGCATCCTGGTCTTATCCTCTCTCTCTCTCTCTCTGCATCTGGATTCTAGTTTGACTCAGTGTTTAGTTATGGGTGTTTGCTCAAAGATTTATTAAACATCATCTGTTTTTATCAGAAAATTCTCTGAGCATGAAAAATAATTCTGAGGTGTGTATCTGTCACCAGTTTCCAGTCTTTGATTAGTTGGTCCATCTATGTTTCCCAGTGTCCTCTGCTGTAAAATGAGAATAAATGTGGCTATCTCACAGAATTCACACACACACACACACACACACACACACACACACACACACAAATATATATGTGTGTATATATTATATACTTTATATAAAAATATATATATATACATATATATGTGTGTGTATATGTATATATGTATATACATATATAGTATGTATGCATAGCAAAACATCCTAGCATGTAATAAAGACTAAGTACAATTTTCTTCACTTACAACATATATTAATATCAGTAAATAGTGTAAAGGCTGTATACCATATCATTTAAAACCATACCAAATGATGAAATGTGAAAGAATTGTTTTACACAAATTAAAGTGTAACTTAAAGAAATCTTATTTGATTAAGTGCCTAGTTTGTTAAATATTAGTTTATCAATTATATTTATAAAGTATTTGCTTTTAGACAATAATGTGATTCACTAGCTTTATATTCTTCAGACATATTTGAATTAAGACTTATTGAATTTGAGAACAATATGCAAAGAATGTGAGAATGAAAAAAATCATTTATTATTTGCTTCTTTGTGCGTTCTCTGGCTTTTGCAATATCATATTATTTTAAAATGTAAATATTTTAGGTTAACACACCTTCTATGTGCATGATTCATACAACTGAACTTATTGTAATTATGTTGAGTAAAACTTCAATTATAGCTACTGATCTAAAAACCAAAACATTATCTGTTCATCTTTAATGGTGCTATAGTTTACTTAACTGCAATGACAAGAATAAAATCATCCTTTGTTTACCTTTTCCTCATAGGATGAACCCAAGTTTGTGAAACTTGGGCTTTAAAATTTCATAAGCAAATCAGGGATCAGTATTTTTATTCTAAGATGCTCACATAATATTTAAAATGAACACTTCTAGGTAGATAGCTACACTGTGACAGTGACATAGTCTTGATTCATATTGCTGCATCCTCATAGAGGCCATTGTTGCAATTATATGTGATACTATTATTTCTCCACTCAGTATCCATCAGTTCATCCCAATGTCAATTGCACATAAACACACACACGCACACACACACACACACACACACACACACACACATACACACACACACGTCAAATGTTATTAGAGTTGTGTTATTTATATTCCCTGTTACTCTACATTATTAAATGTATTTTAAGGCATACCTTCCAGAATCATTGTTTTCCTTATAAATTGGCATTGTAAAAAACTCAGTATATTGTCAAAAACTACATTGCTTCATAATATTTGCATATAATTTCATTTTTTATATTTTATGTCATTATCATACCACCACCATTATCACCACTCTGGTCATCATTATCGCTAAATAAAGTAGCTGGATATCTATCTTTCTGACTGTATATACAATGTATTGTTAGTTTCCATTGCCTCATAGATAAGACTGTTTGCTTTCAGTAGAACATTCATTTGCCTAACCATAGCTAGACAATATCTTTAGGGTAAGAAGGGAAGGCCTTGCATAGAGTCATGGTAACTAGGTGGGCATTTGGGTCCTATATGTTCCCTACAACTCCAAGTTGTTTTCCTCCAACAAATGATTTAAACCTGTCTCTTTGCTCATCTGTTCTAGTGTGATACAAGATTCACTCCTTTATAATTTCTTTTATTTGTCTTTCTTAGAACTGCCTTGCTAAATTCCCATGACTCCTTTTCCAAACTTATGTCTTCCTTTTTTTCAAGATTTTTACTTGTCCTGTAGAAACAAACTTCTTTGCTGTTGATCCTCCAGGTAAACACAATTAACCTGCTAAAAATCTCTCCCCCACCTCTGTCTCTCTGTCTCTCTTCTGTCTCTCTGTCTCTGTCTCTCTGTCTCTGTCTCTCTGTCTCTGTCTGTGTCTCTGCTGTCTCTCTCTCTCTTTATCTCTCTCTCTCTCTCTCTCTCTCTCTCTCTCTCTCTCTCTCTCTCTCTCTCTCTCTCTCTCTCTCTCTCTCTCTCAGTGACTGTTTTCCTTATGTCTTGCCATCATTTTCCCTGGCTATGACTTGGCAACTGTATTAATGTTAAAATAAAGTGTTATAATGTGATTTTTTAACTTTCAGAGCACACTCTCCTGGCTACATGGGGGTTGGATTTTCAAATGACTGGTGCCAGAAAGCTAGGGCTGCACACAGAGCACTTTACAAGTCAGGGAAATACTTCATTAGACTTGTATTCCACGAAGACACTTTCACTTCTTAACGCCTGTGATTTTAATTAAAACCTGGAAAGTAAAGAATCCTCTGGTTGTATTAATGCTTTCATTTCCATTAGGACAGTGGAGTTTATAAACACTATCTGGGTTTATAAATTAGTCCTCATGTGAATAATAAGTGCACAATGTTGCATGTAAAGCAAAACTCTGCCACCCCATCTGTTCATCTCTCATTTTTTTTTCTTCTGCCATTGTGTTCCTCTTCAGAGATGCTTGCAGAAATGGTTTTGCTTTCATAGTAGCACTGAATATCTGTTCCTGGATCCTTTAAGCAGTCCTATACTAAAAGCAGGCTTTGATGGAATGGGATATATTTGGGGATAAATCAAAAGTAAAAGCAAATAAAAATTTAGTCACTGAATAATTAACATATGAGTGATTAGTCTTGTTCTGTTATTCTAGATTTTATATAATGTTTACTAATTAAATAATAAAGTGTATGTTTACACAGTATAAGATTTATTTATAAAGCATGTGTATTCATACATACACATACACACACACACACACACACACACACACACATACACACACTCCACATATTTACCTTTGCAGGAGAGCAAGGTTACCAGACACATACACTGTACTTGTTTGTTAACATGTTTGATTATTGTATTATCATCTTCCATTATGTGTATTGATAACATAGTAAGATAGGCAAATATGGTATTCTAATTTACTTTATAATCAAATAAGTAAAATAAATACCATAAGAAATGATTGTGCATATAGAGACAAATGATCATCTGTATGGATTTCAGCATTAGCAGAGTTTCAATTACCAAATAATCTAAGGGTCAAAGTCAGACAGATATTTGACAAGAGTCATTTGTGTATAAATATTTTCTTGAAGCCTCTTGAAACTAGGACAAGACACATTATGTATAATTGTATGCATATTGAAGAAATACAGGATTTCATGAGTAGAATTTAACCCATGGAAACATCTTTTGTAGTTTGTTGTCCATAACTTTTTCATGGACAAATCAACTTCTAAAGTCTAGAAGAATTGAGTTAAGGTAAGAATAAAATTCTGAAGTGAGTAACTAATAATTCACCCCTTTATTGACTACAGGACTCTGGTTTGGAGGACATTTTCCCACTCTCTTCCTCTACTCTATTGGGAATACTTGGATGTTGAAAGGAAGTTACCTATTTGTGATGAGTCATGTCTCAATGCCTGAACGCATAACTTTTCCATTAACTTGTAGGGTAGACCTCATTTTCCTGAATTGGATGTCTTTATGCTCAGCTTAGTTCTCACAGAGAGTTAAGGCACATGTTCATTTTCTCTTTGGCTCTCACAAATATAAGAGTATCTTATGTAGGAGGACCATTGGCAATCTCAGTGTATGCCTGGCACAGACAAACAGATTATAATATTGCTAATAGGCATGCTTATGCTGAACTGCACCCCAAATGAAAACGTTTGCTCATAACAAATTATGCATAACACAACAAACATATGTGTAATGTAAGATTTTAAAAATCTATGAGTTATCACATTTCTGAACTATCAAATTCTAAGAGCACATGACTTTGTTATCAGAAAAATTACATGCAATTTTTATTGATCAAAGAATAAACAGCTTAGACAATGGAGTCATGATTCACCATTTTCTTAATTTAGTTCTCTGTCATTAATTCATTGCCAAGTCACTCTTAATAAATAATAACATTGACATTCTGCAGCACTTTATCATTTCAAAGCTTTTGTCCACATCTATTGCCTGTTTTGTCTGAAGTCTTGCTTATCTAGCTAGGTGTGTATCTGAGCATTTCTGTATGCATACATAGATATAAGAGTTTAGTCACTGATTTTTAACAGCAGGCTGCTAGTAAAGTTCCTGGTAGCAAATATATTGTTGTATGCCTTACATTTTCATTTGTTCCTTTGCGAAACACTTGGGTAGTGCCTTAGATTCAGTTTGAGGTCACAATGACCCAAGATCCACTAATTCCTGTATTTGCATTAAAGTATTCTTCACATTGATAACAATGAGCTTACCTCTAAAGGAGACGAAGGACATTTTATTTCACGTTACCAAGATAACTACAGTTATTTGTACTTCCAATGAGTTCCCAATAGTAGGTGCCTTCTTGGCCTGAATTATGAATAGATGATAAGAAATGTAGAAAAAACAAGGCTGGAGTGTTACTGTAGTCTTTACAGTGGTATAGGGATTGTGATTTAAGGTCTGTCCTCCAAGTGAGTTTTGTCTTTTTATAAAGCCTGAATGTGTAAGCTAGGTTATGGTAACAGTAAGTCCAGACATTTTGTGCCATAGACCTAGAACATCTTCATGACAAATAGCAAGCTGTTGCAGGAAAAGCAAGACTTCCCGAAAACAGGAAAAGCAAAACTGAGTCTTTTTTGTGTTGTTCATCCAAAATTCAAACATCAGATAAGCCATGAACTTCTCTAAGGACAATAAACACAGACATTGAAAAAATCCAGAATGAAATATCAGGAATATCTCTATATGGGGAATAATTGATAAAGAAGTCATTCTTTTCTAATAATACGTTTACCTAACTGATCATAAAAATCACAAAATAACCAAGGAAATATGGCATAACCTCATTTTAAAATAAAAAAATCTCAGTATATTCTAAGCAATGTCTTCCTGTTTTTATTTTATTTTATATGGGGTAGGCAGACTTCTGATTTCCTGATATGGGTCAAAAATTTATTTGAGGAAGTGTGTATATAATTTTTGGTCTGTTTTCAGGCCTCATTTTGACTAATGGATGCAGGCTAATCATGTAAATTCATGCTTACTTGTGTCACTCATACAAGGCACAGCAGCTGCCTCCTGTCCTTTTTTTTTGCAAGGAGAAGACTCTGAAGGCAATCTTAGGTCAGTAGTTTTCAATCACCATCCCTTCAGGGTGAATAAGAGTGTAATAAGAAAAAATAAATTTTACTTATTAGGTATCCACACAAACAATTTTATTGTTGAGGATCACCACAATACGAAAAGGAGTCTTAAAGAGTCACAACATTAAGAAGTTGAGAACCACAGTTGTAGACGCCCTGGAGTACAATAGGGTTAAAGGCTAGGTATGGAGAAGAGGGCAGATTAATTTTTAGCTCTTCTTGCATGATGCAAAGCATAAGGACATTATTTAGATATTCTTCCAAATACTATAAATAGATATGTCTGGTAGCTAAATGAGAACAAATAAAGATGCTAGTGACTTCCATAGATGGAGAAAATGTACAGCTATCCCTCCCATGGGAGTAGCAAGCTGACATTTCCACCCCTAGGAATACATCTCTGTCAGTAGGGAGAGCTGTCAGAATTAGCAGGGAAGACAAGCCTGTGTCTCATTTGTTCCCTAAGCTCCCTGGGATTCTATGACATTGCTGAGTCCCTTAGAGGTGATATTCAATCATCATGAAGACATAGGCTTTTTGACTCCCAAAGGATTTCATACGCATCAATTGGTATAATCAGTGCCTCCTTTAGGAGCTCTATTGGGAACCCTACAAACGCAACAGTTTTATCCTTGTTACTTTCTCGGGTCCTTCGATCAAAGGAATTATCAAATAGCACAGAAACTACTGATTCCCTTCAGCACTGGGGGACTTGCCCCTTTAGTGTTCTGTGCTATTTTAAATCACCTCATCTTCTAACCTCTCCAGGTTGCTTTTTTGTCCATCCCTCCTCATCCTTAATAAAAGCAATACCAGAAATGGCCTCAATTATCTCACATTACAGTGTGGGGATTTGAGAACAATGCCAATCTCACAACTTCCTTTATTCACTCACTTTCTGCTTATGACTTAAAAGACTCTGGAAATGGCATTATTTTTGTGATTTAGGTTATCACTTAAGCAGGTTGTAGCTATCCACCACAAATGGATGTGAAGCAAAGAATCCTAATTGATATTCAGGGTGCACAGTGGTGTATCAGAGGATTAACATGGGAGAAATAAACAATCCTTGGATTTCTGACCACGGGTCCCCTCCAAACTGGGACTAACTAACTATAAAACCCTATCATCTTAATATGATTCCGTAACTTTTTGAAATATGTCTTTATTTTAAGTTAACCTCCTCACACCCCTGCTTATGAACTTATAATGCAAGATTAATAACAGTAATCACTGCTTGGTTTTGAAAACAAAATGAGATCATGTGAACACCTTACTGCAAGTTTCTGTTTAGATCGTCTAAGAAGTAGAAGTCTAAGTGCAAAGGTAAGAGCTAGACTTATTAGGTGTGCACAATAATAAACAAAGAGGCAGAGAGGTAAGTGAGACTAGGTCTCAGGCTGCAATACAAATCTTAGAGCTTCCCACTCAGTCGGCCAACTGAAGGAGTCCTGCAGTTAGAGGAACTAGTAGTCTTTGGAAACCCTGGTGGATGGCCATAGACCAATGCAAGCTATACTGGATTCCAAAGTCTGGTAGTTGGTGCTTTCATGTGGTATCCCTGCAGCATCGCATCTAGAAAGGAGGCTTCATGGAGTTGTTACACTCACATGACACTTACATCCCAGGTGCCTGGACTATTGTAAACACCAGAAATATGTTAACTCTTGTTCCCATTCTACAGGAAAGGATGTTCCACAACCCAAAGCAGTAGGCAGCCTTGACTTGACTAGGATTCATTCTAACAGTTATGACTTCAGCCCGTGCAACTGACTCTGGACCTTAAACTCTGCCAATCTTACCACACTAATGCTCTTTAGCAGCAAGTACTTAATGTATTTCATTCTGTGATAAAGAAGATACTAATTTATTGGGAACAACAATGCCTAATGCGGAGCTCCCTGGGTTGGATAGCCAGCCCTGTTGCCTTTGAGAAAGCCTTAGTTTATTGTGACTTCTAGGGCACAGTGCATAGCCCTCAGCATCCAGAGAGCCCAGTTCCTGGGATCTGAGCCAAGGCTGATGTGAAGGCTGCTACTCAGCTCCCAGGAAGGTCATGCCATTTTTTGGCTAGAGTGTTCAGAAAACAGCATGCAGTGCTTCTCTTCCATGCATGGAGAATGAATGGATCTTTGACATTTCTGAACTACATTGGAATATCCTCCCATGTGATTTTTCTCCTGAATCTCCTAACAGTGCATCTGTTTTTCAAGTAATCAATAAAATCATCTTCTCCAACTTCTAAGCTGTTTTACACTGAACCATTTTATTTTTTACCTACAAAGTATATTTTTGAAGGTATGTATGTTCATAAATCATTTAAAATGTCTAGAAAGAGGTTGACTATATATATTTGCATCTTTTTTCTAGAGAAAAGCATGTAATAAAGCCAAGGTCCAGTCAGTGTGTGTGCTTAGATTACAACAGGCAAGCTTCTAATTACCCCTGCAGACTCACACAGCTGCAGCATTGGTTCTTGAGCCAAAAGCACAAAATATTACAATCTCTGGGTATCATTACATTTAAGTAATTACAATTTTTACATTAGAAGGTGGAACTTAACATCCCTGGATAGGTATAAGGAGCAAATGGTGCCTATGCAGCCACACAGGCACACACACAGGCATTTTGATGATTTTAGGATCAAAGTATAAATGTGGGTATAAACTGAGGGATGCCCAAGGAAAATATAATTTGGGACTTGCACTGGAAATTTTCAGCACCCCCTGTGCTGGTCGGGACAGCACTTTGTACAATGATATTTGTGAAGTTGAAGACATGAGGCCTCCTCTCATTTTTATGGATACCCTAATGTAGCAGTAGTATTCTCAATGGCCTCTAAGTCAGAAACTCAATATTAATTTTCCCCAAGACCACAGCTAATTGACAATAAAGATTACATACAGCTTGCTAGTGGAATGTGCCTTCTGAGGAGACAAATTGGCTTGTTTGTTCTTTTTTTCCCTGTGTAGTCTAAAAATTGTTTTGAAGCAGCCACCTTGTTAACCTGACAAGATATGCCCCACAAGAAAGTCTAAATGCAACTGAATAATACTGCCCAGCTCCAGGAGAAAACTTAGGTCTCTGAGGGAGGTCAAACATGCATTTCCCCGTCTTCAAGCTTACTCAAGAAAGAACACAGAAACTCGACTGGTGATCTATGTCATTGGAAGACAATTTTGACCAAATTAAAAAACAGACATTTTTTGTCAAGAGTTCTCACTGTGGTTTTATGCCAACACTGGAAAGCAGTGGTCACTAACTTGGTGGCCAAGGTTGCTGAAGAATGCCAGGAACATTTAGGGCTCTTGGAACAGAGAGGATCCAGTCTCCAAGGCAGGATTGGTGTGCAGATGATTTTATGCCTTCAATGCTGTGTCATGTGTTCCCTGAGCATTTACAGAGTCAGTGCCATTCCCCCAGCTTAGCCAGTGGTCCATGTTTCTGCCAGACTCAAGTACTATGAATGATATTTTTCTCTGAGCTCTTGCTTATCGGATGGCATCCCACACCAAGAACAAACAAGCAAACACAAAATAAAACAAAGGAGAAAGACAACTGTCTTATTTGCATTAATGAAGCAACAAGTTCTGTCAGGCTACAAAAGACATTAAATCTCTAATCAAGACAAGGGGCTAAATGTAAAGAGCATTATTTGAAGATGATTATTGAATATTTTTGTCTCTATAATTCTTGTGTCTCTATTGAATGCCATCACCTCTAGAATAACCATAAGCAACATTTTTGAACTAACCAGATAGGAAAATTTCTCTATTCAAAATCTTTCTAAAACTTCCTTTGTGTTTGTAGAATTGAGTGCTATTGCCTATTCCTTTAACTCTTCTTTCTGTCTATCCATGTGGATTTGTCTTTATCTGTTTTGCTTCATGTTTACAAACTGCAGTGGAATTGACCTTTTTAGCCTTTGAGCACACCAAGTTTCTTCTTTCAGCTTCATAAACTTTTGGAGCTAGTGTTGCCCCTGCCTGGGACTGTCTGCTGGGAGACTGCACTGTCTCAGTTTAGAAGTCTCATGTCAGATATTTGGGGACACTTATTTGTCATTTCATGTTTCATTATCGCAAATAATAAAAAATAAAAAAGAAAAGAGCTTCTTCTCAACCAGCTTACACTCACATATAAGCCTCATAGCAGTTGAATTTGTCCCAAACATCTAAGAACTTTATAGTTTAGGTTCTTAGTCATTTTTAAAATCAAACTTAATTATGCATTTTCTTATAAAATCTATTAGCTTAACTAAAGAGTAAATATTAGCAATATATTAAATCTTTTGTGAAATAACTAAATTGTGGTGTCCAAAATTATAGAAGATGTAGTTGGAAATAGTATATGAAACCTACAGTGTAGCAGACTAAATCTGAAAGCAAATAACATTTTATTTTGTATAGTGTTATAGATAAATTCGCATTTTCTACAGTGGATCCTGCCCTTGTGATAACTTCAAAATATAATATAAAATTTAAAGAATAGTCTTTCATATTACTGAGATGACTGTTGACTATGTTTACTAAGTGTCCCTGAGACTCCTGATGGCTGATGGTGCCCTGTACTCAGGTTACTTGGACTGGAGTCTTCTGGAGTCTGTAGTCATGGGAGTCTTGTGCTCCTTGCTTCTGAATGTGATGCAAATGCAGTTCAGGTTATTTATATTGCTGCCACAGCTTTGTAGAATTTTCTTGAAATGATGTGAATGCTCCAGAGTGAAGCAGAATTATCCTCTATTTTCTAGGCAATTCCTAGATGATTATTGCTCCTTATAGTGTGGTAGCACTCAGCAAGAAATTAGAAACTGTGAATAATGTCCTTCTATTTTTCTGTACCTTCTCACCTTATTCTCATATAGTCAATTTTATTCCTATTGTATCCAAAAATTTCATTCCTATTTGTCTTATAATTCTCCAACATTGATTTATTTTAACTCCAGGTTATTGCACAGCTTATTTATTGTTCCCATTCCCGTATGTATGCCATAGGTTAGGATGTTGAGAAACATGATCATTAAGCATAAATTATACCTACCATATTTGTGATGAACATAAATGCTAATGATTGGTGAGGGGAGCTGTGAAAGTTCGGAATTGATCTTTTCTTTGTGAACCTGTTATGCATTTTAATGAGAATTGTTTTATTTTGTAAGAATCAACAGTAAAACACATTAGTTCCCATAAACTGTGCTTTATCTTCTCAAAATCAAGTACTTGTCTATCTTTGGTCTTCAACATTCTCAAACTTCTCCATTATTTCCTTAAAAACACTTTTAGTAATTAATTCACTTCAAATGTGTAGTTTATCAGTACCCTCAAGTTTGTAATTTGTCTCAGCAGGAAAACTCAACATCATTTTACGTGAAAATTTCCTACTTTCTCCAGCCATTTGAGCTGTTTCCCTCTGACTGATGTTTATTCTACTCTCTTTACTCTGAAGAATACCATTTTCTTCTTACAGAAAACATATTAAAATTCAAATTTAAATTGTTTTGATTTTATCCTGTCATATATTTTTAAACTAATAATCAAGAAACTCCACAACAGGAAAAGTCCCCTCCTAGTTCCAGTTCTCAACAGAAACTTTAACAGTATTTGCTAGAATAGCATTTTACAGATTTTGCCTCTCTTTCTTCCCTTGATGATTATCTAATTCAGAAGGTTATACTGTCTTTTTAAACCTACACTTAATTGTAATGTTTGTCAAATTAATATACTAACTGATTATTAGGCTCTATTTTTTTCCCTGAGAAGCATGGGGGTTTATTAATTTGAATAGAACATACTTCTGTCTTCCAAGAAATTCTTAAATTTTTCATACTTATGGTAAGGTTTTTGTATAAGTCAATGTTTTTCTGAGGAGGGCATAAATTAGTATTTGCCAATGATTTTCAACCAGTTGCAAAGCTTACTATAATGTTGGCAGACTTTGTTCATGTCCTGCATATGTGTTTTTGTACACAGGATCATTTTTGTATCCTGTTATCATGGAGTAGATGACCTATGTGTAAGTATTCTGTGCATACTTGTTACACTTTTGGTTGTATATGTTATTGATACTTTTGAACACATTTCTGAATGCTTTTCAATTGTGTCCCTTCAGTCTATTGTTTCATCAACAGTTGAAAAGGAAGGGAATGTCTGAGTAACCCAGTTTTACAGCAAAGTCTTGCATTATACTTTCCAATTTGTGAAGCAACTTGATGTATAATCTTCTGGGAACAATTTGATAGGAAGTATTGCTCAAATGCACAGTAGAGTAAAAATATGTGTAATATGGTGCCCTCTGAAGAGGTAGTGATAGTTGGTTGATAGGTTTTGATAGTCACATTTGCCACTGGTTTATAAAGTATCCAACAGTAATGAATATCCTTCAAGCATTTTCACTTTAAAGAAAACAGAACATGTCAAAACGAATGGAGAAAAGCACATGAGGCTTCTACTCCACAAGCAACCATATGCAACTAAGGAACGCTAGGAGCAGGAAAAGTGGTCTTCTGCAGCATGGAGGACAATATTTGGTTGTTCAGTGCCAAACAGTCTGCACTGAAAAAAATCATACAAATATTATTATGGCGACTGAACAGGCTACAATTAGGAACATAAACATATCTACACAATCATGTATGCATGCAACAACAGTTTTTGAAACCGAGACTATAAATCTGAGGAAGAGTTGGAAGGAACACCCAAGGATGAAAGTAAAGGGAGAAATGTTGTGATTAAGTTATAATCTAAAAATGAAAGAAAATAGGAAAAAGAAAAAATAAAGTGTGAGTGAATACAGCACTGTTTTAGGAATAATGTTGATTAAATTCACAAAGGCCACAGTGATTTGAATAAGAATGGCACCCATTGGCTTATACATTTAAATTTTTTGTTCCTAGTTGGTGGAACTGTTTGGAAAGGAATAAAAGATGTCACACTGCAGCTCCCATGATGACATTTTCAATTTCCCTGCCGTTCTCCCCTTTTTGTCTTAAATTTTCTTTTATTTGGGGTGAGGGGTGCAGGAGTTGAGGGAAGATGTGAAAGGATGGGGGAAATGAATGGAATCAAGATACACATTGTAAAACACACACACAGAGAATAAATAAAAAGGAAGAAAATAAAAAGAGGTACCTTTGTTGCAAGGTGTGTTACTGGTACAGGCTTGTGCCTTGTCCAGTAGAACCCCTGACTCATAGTTTGAAATGTGAACTCCCACTGCTCCTGCAGCCATGTCTTCACTTTTTCTCCAAGGCATCTAACTCTAATTGTAAACCCAATTAAGCTCTTTCTTTTATATATGCCTTGGCCACGGTCTTCCATAACAGCAATGGAAACGTAAAAACTACAATAACATTGATTTTAGATTAACACACAAGGGATGGAATTGGTCAAGTGTTCATGAACTTGTATTATGATATTTTGTTGTTTTTGATTTCTCCCTCTTACCATTCTCCTCTAGTCTTCTCCAGCCACTTCCCTTTCTTCTCTCAGTTTGTCCCCATTAATGCCTCCCTATTACAGTTGTCAATGTCCCATTTCCCAGCTCCTTTGAGATCTCTTCTTCCCCTAGCAATATCTCTTCTCTAGATTTGTAACCTAAATTTAACTTCACATTTAACAGTAACAGTATAGGGTGTTGTAAAGCAATTCCTTTCAAATAAATGTTCTAGGTAGTTTCAGTTGCAGTTCTTGAAGAAACAGGCATTTTGTGTTCTTCATGGCTTCACAGAATGAATGAAACATGCCATCAACTTGACACAAGACACTAGAGAGAATTCATAAGATCCAATAGTTAGAAAATGCCTCAAACCAAGATGGAAACAAGTATAGGGATTGCTCAAAAGTCAATTGTAACAACTTGTAAACAGAAGTCTAACTATTAGGTTATTTTGACCCACTTTCTATCATGTAACTCAAGAATGGGTTTTAAAATATTTATTACAATGTCTAGAGCACTGGTTCTCTACTTATAGGCCATGACCCCCTTGGGAGCCAAACACCTTTTCACTAGAATTGCCACACTATGATTCCTAAATACATAGCAAAATTAGTTATTAAGTAGCAACAAAAATAATTTTGAATAAGGGGGCACCACAATGAGAAACTATACAGAAAGTTTGAGTAATTAAGAATGTTAAGAAACACTAGTATAGATGATAATAAAAGGAATAACCTGATCAATTAATATAAAACAGTCATCTGTTAAGTTATAGGTCTGTAAAGATAGCAGGATTGAAGGATTCTGAGACTTCTTCCCTTCCAATACAACGAACCTTTCAGTGAACCCATTTTTGCTTTTAGGTAGGTCTGTGAAATTTTCATTTTCAGATGCAGACATACTTCAAATGTCCACTTAGAAATCTCTATTTCTATGCACAACATCAAGAAATAACTTTGCTGTGTTAGACGTAATATTGACTGAAATTACTTAGAACATATTATTTCCTTGCTCTGTTGGGAACTCTGTATGAAAATTTCTCAGACATATGACAACTTCTAAGCCATTATAGTGCTCAATAACTAATGGCCTGGCATTTTACCAGAGGCCAAATAAAATGTTTAGTACTATAATACTTTTACATAAATGTGATAATCAAATTTTGAACATGTTCCTGGTTTCTGAGATTGATGATATTTTAAATGTCTAAATATTCCTGCCAGGTGAAGTTGAATTTCATTCCAGCATATGGAATCTGAATATTCATGGGCAGTAGCAAGGACAAAATCAAGATAGGCAGTTTGATTCTCTGGATTTTCAGGAACATACAGTCTAGGTGACCCAGAATTACATGGTCATGAGACAAGTTACAAGGGAAGACCTGAGGCCATTGAAAGAAGACAACAGAGTTTCATATTCTATGAAACTAAAGATACTTTTCTGGGAAAGAATTCTGTGTCTTACAAAAATGCTCCAAGTTTCAAACTATCATCTGCTGGATGTTTGAAAATATAACTACATATTCAAGACTGACTCAAAATACAGCTGGCTAGTATAAGCCCCATGTTTGGTGATGGGCAGTAAGTTATGTATAAGATTCTCATCCATGACAAATGAGGCATTTCTGCTTTCCAATGTTCCATTTCTTTTTTATACTTAAGGAAGTATTTTATCACTCTGCCTCATATAATTTATTTCTTACCTACACCTCTATTATATATGCAAAGGTTTTATTTACATCGATTTATTCACCACATTCTGTATTCATCACACATTCATTCCAATCTCTAAGTAACTTGTTATAAAAAACTATGCACTAAACATTAAGTAGCTAATCCTCAAGAAATTTACCCTAAAGTGTCATTGTTCTGATTTCATAGACAATGAAACTGAAGTATTTATAATTTTACAATAAATGCGATTATTGCCAAGGGAATTTGGAGTCATCTTTCATATCATGCAATCATTCTTTGACTTACAGACTTTCAGCATAACATTAAGTACTTTTTAACTATTTTTCGTCAGCACAAATATAATAGATTTCATTGTGACAATTTTATGCATACACACACACACACACACACACACACACACACACACACACACACACTGCAAGCAGTTCTATAGTGTAGTGATTAAAATCAGTTTTGTGTGGTATATACCCAAAAGTTTTATAGCTGGATAAAATGATAGTACAATATTTTATTTTTAGTAAATCTGAGTTGATTTCTATTTTAGCTATATCAGACAACAGTTCAATCAGTAGTGTGTAAGAGCTCTTCTTTCTCCACATTCATGTCAGCATTTTTTAACACCTCATTTCTTGATGGTAGCCATTTTGACTTGTATTTGACAGGAATCTCACCGTAGTTTTAATTTTCATTTTTTCCAATGAGTAAGGCATGAAATATTATACTGTTTTTGCTCAACATGTCTATCAAGGTCATTGAAGGCAACCACAAATACAAGATTTGCATGAGCAGATCTGCTTTTGTACTTCTACAATGTCCTAATAATCACCCTGTTAATGGAGTGCAGCTATGGATATCTAGTAGACTACTGGGACAACAGAGATTTCAGTTCCACATCCATGAAGAATACTTACTTAACATTGATAAGCACTGGCCCCAGGGTTGGAGATATCAAAATTCAGGCTTGATCTTCATTGGTGAGATCTACTCCAAGCTACTGAAGGTGTGAATACCCTTCCATACTCATTCACTCTACTGCCTGGGTCAAGCATCCTGCCATATGCACCCTTATGGTATCTTGACCTCCAATTTTGAGATCTTTCATCTTGTCACTTATCCTGGCACTGTGGTAGGCTAAACTCTAGCTCTCTAACTTACAGTTGCTCTCTGTTCTCAGATCCCAAAAGTTGCTTAATATACTTACTACTATAAATTGCTTCACAAGTTTGTGCCTGTGAAATATATAAAGTAAGACAATGAGATTTATCTCCACTGCTAATGTATCTTGCAGAAGAGTTGACATCCCACCAAAATGTATGTCTGTACCTAAGGATCTCAAAGTTGGTGATTTACACAAGGAGTCTCATGCCATATTCTTCACCCACATAGTATCACCTTGCCTTCTTGATGGGGGCTCTATTTCACTCCTCCTTCTAGGAAATCTCACCAGTATTGTATTATTACCTTAATGATTTTTCAAAGTATTACAATTCTCTTTTTGGGATACTATTATTTATCATTGTGACCTTTGCCTTCAACAGTTGAATGGAGGCAGCTCCCAGTCAATCCTCTTACATGGAAGTCTGAATTTCTTTTTTTAATTAAAAGTTCTCATTTCCAACATTGTATCCTATATAGAACCTGATTTACATTTTACCATGAATATTTGATTTTTTTACAAATTTTGGCACATTCTATTTAACAATATCAAAAGGTAATATTGTTTTTATTAGAATAATTTATTAATATCACACCATTGTGATTGAAAATGAATTTTTTTAAATTTACATTTGAAACAAGGTTGTTTTACATGTTAAACCCTATTCCCTCACCCTCTCATCCTCCCCTATTACCCCCACCAAACCCCAGACCATCCCATCTCTGCTCCCAAGGAAGGGTGAGGCCTTCCATGGGGGGGTCTTCAAAGTCTGTCATATCATTTGGGGTGGGGCCTCCCATATTTGTCTAGGCTGAAAAAATATCCCTGTAAGTGGGATGGGCTTCTAAAGTCCATTTGTATACTAGGAATAAATACCAGAGGCCCCATAGACTGCCCAATACTCTTAACTAACACTCACATTCAGGGGGTTTGGGTCAGACCTATGCTGGTTTCCCAGCTATCAGACTGGGGAGCATGAGCTCCTTTATCCAGGAGAGATGATTCTGTGGGTTTCTCCAGCCTGGTATTGACCTCTTGGCTCATCACTTCTTCCTCTCTGTAACTGAATTCAAGGAGTTCAAGTGTTTAGCTGTGGGTATCTCTGTTTCTGCTTCCATAAGCTACTAGGTGAAGGCTCTAAAATAGCATATAAGGTAATGATCAATCTCATTGTTGTGGAAGGTCATTAAAGGTAGCCTCTCCACTGTTGCTTAGATTGTTAGTTGGGCTCATCCTTGTGTATCTCTGGGCATTCATTTCCATTAATGCCAGATTTTCCCTTAAATCTATTATGTTATATCTTTTCTTGTTTCCCTCTATTCTTTCCCTATCTCAATCTTCCTGTTCCCTCATACCCACCTCTTCCCTTCTTTTCTCCCCTTCTCTTTCTCCTAACTCCCTCTTCTCTCCCTTCATGCACCCAATTTGCTTGGGAGATCTTTTCTCTTTCCCCTTCTCTGGGGGAACACTTCTGTCTCTGTTAGGGTTCTCCTTGTTTTCTAGATT
Organism: Cricetiscus sungorus; assembly: GCA_030556225.1. Taxonomy (NCBI): domain Eukaryota; kingdom Metazoa; phylum Chordata; class Mammalia; order Rodentia; family Cricetidae; genus Cricetiscus; species Cricetiscus sungorus. The sequence goes on from JANBXA010000651.1 coordinate 19,513,985, forward strand.
CTCTGCTGGTGTGAATTCTATGTTGGTAATCCTTTAATCTATATCTAAAATCCATATATGAGTGAGAACATAGCATGTTTGTCTTTATGTGACTGGGTTACCTCACTCAGGAAATTTTCTTTCATTTCTATCCATTTCTCTGTGAATTTCAGTATCACCTTGTGTTTTTCAGCTTTTGTGTTTTCCATTATGTAAATGTACAACATTTTCTCCATCCATTCTTCAGTTGAGGGGCATCTAGGTTGCTTCCAGGTTCTGGCTGTTACAAATAATGCTGCTATGAACATAGTTGAACAGATGTCCTTGTTGTATGAATGTTCATCCTTTGAATATATGCCTAAGACTGGAATTACTGGATCATAATGTAGACTTAGTCTCATTTTTCTGAGGAACCGCCATACTGATTTTTAAAGTAGATGTACAAGTTTGCACTCCCACCAACAATAGCAGAGTGTCCCCTTTCCCCACATCCTCTAAAGCATAAACTGTCATTGATGTTTTTTATTTTAGCAATTCTGACAGGAGCAAGATGGTATCTCACAGTTGTTTTGATTGCATTTCCCTGATGGCTAAGGATGTTGAGTACTTTCTTAAGTGTCTTTAAGCCAATTTAGATTCCTTCATTGATAATTCTGTATTTAGTTCTGAACACCACTTTTTAAATGGATTATTTACTGCTTTGGTAACTAGCTTCTTAAGTTTTTTGTATATTTTGGAAATTTCCCCTCTGTCAGATGTGGGGTATGTGAAGATCCTTTCCAATTCTGTGGTTTGCTGTTTTGTCTTATTGACTGTGTCCTTTCCCTTACAGAAGCTTCTTAGATTCCGGAGGTCCCAGTTATTAATTGTTGGTTTCAGTGTCTTTGCTATTGGTGTTATATTCAGGAAATGGTCTCCTGTATCAATTCATTCCAGGGTACTTCCTAATTTCTCTTCTAAGAAGTTCACTATGGCTACGTTTATGTTGAGTGAGGTCTTTGATCCATTTGGACTTAAGTTTTGTGTCTGATGATAGATACAGATCTAACTGCAGTCTTCTACACACCTACACCATTTGTTGAAGTTGCTTTCTCTTCTCCATTGTATAAATTTAGTTGCTTTGTCAAAAATCAGGTAATCATAGGTGTGTGGGTTAATATAATAATTATCTACTTGATTCCATTAGTGGACATGTCTATTTTTGCACCATTCAAAGCTGATTTTAGGGCTATAGCTCTATAATAGAGTTTGAAGTCAGGGATGGTGATACCTCCTGAAGTTCCTTTATTGTACCTCGTTGTTATGGCTATTCTGTGTCTTTTGTTTTTCCATGTTAAGTTGAGGTTTATTATTTCAAGTTCTGTGAAGAATAGTGCTGGAATATTTATGGGGATTGCATTGAATCTGTAGATTGCTTCTGGTAAGATTGCCAATTTTACTATATTGATCCTACCTATCCATGAGCATGGGAAATCTTTCCATTTTCTGGTATGGTATCTTCTTTAATTTCTTTAAATACACAAAGTTCTTGTTATATAGGTTTTCACTTGTTTGGTAAGCATTACCCCAAACTTTATGTTGTTTGTGGCTATTGTAAAGTGTGATGTTTCTCTGATTTCTTTCTCAGCCTCTTTGTCATCTGTATATAGTAGGGCTACTGACTTTTTTGATTTTATCTTGTATCCTGCTAGTTTTCTGAAGGCTTTTATCAGCTGTAGGTGTTTCCTAGTAGAGTTTATTAGATCAGTTTTTTAAATTATCATATCATCTGCAAATAGTGAAAGTTTGACTTCTTCCTTTACAATCTGTATCCCCTTGATCTCCTTTGGTTGTCTTATTGTTGTCTTATTGCTCTAGCTAGTATTTCAAGTACAGTATAAAAGAGATATGGAGAGTTTCTCTCTATTTAATTTGATGTTGGCGCTTGGTTTGCTATATAATGTTTTTATTATGTTTAGGTATGTTCCTATTACCCCTGATCTCTACAAGAACTTTATCATGAAGGGGTGTTAGATTTTATCAAAGCTTTTTCAGCATCTAGTGAGATGATGAAGTGCTTTTTCTTTTTCAGTTTGTTTACATTGTGAATTGCATTGATGGATTTTGTATGTTGAACCACCTCGGCATTCCTGGGATGAAGCCTACTTGGTCATGGTGGATGATTTTGCTATTGTGTTCTTGGAATTGATTTGTCAGTATTTTATTGAGTGTTTTTGTATCAATGTTTATGAGGCATATTGGCCTGTAGTTCTCTTTCTTAGTTATGTCTCTGTGTGGCTTGGGTACCAGGGTAATTGTATCCTCATAAAAAGAATTTGGCAATGACCTTTCTGCTTCTATTGTATGGAACACTTTGAGGCATATGATATTAGCTGTTCTTTGGATTTCTAGTAGAAGTCTCATTGAAAACCTATGGCCCTGGAGATTTTTGTTTGTTTTTTGGTTTTTGTTGTTGTTTTGTTTTATTTTGTTTTGGTTGTGAGATTTTTATGACTGTTTCAATTTCATTAGGGGTTGTTGATCTATTAAATTGCTTATTTGCTCTTGATTTAATTTTGATAAGTGATATCTATCCAGAAAAATTGTCCATTTCCTTTAAATTTCAAATTTTGTTAAATACAGGTTTTCAAAGTATGACATAGTGATTCCCTGTATTTCCTCTGTGTCTGTTGTTATGTTTCCCTTTTCATTTCTGATTTTGTTAATTTGCATGTGTTCTCTCTGGCTTTTGATTAGTTTGGATAAAGGTTTTTCTATCTTGCTGATTTTCTCAGGGAACCAACTCTTTGTTACATTGATTCTTTGTATTGTTTTCCTAGTTTCCACCTTATTGATTTCAGCCCTCAAATTGATTATTTCCTGGCATCTACTCCTTCCAGGTGAATTTGGTTCCTTTTGTTCTAGAGCTTTCAATTGTGCTGTTAATTCTCTAGTGTGACTATTCTCCAGTTTCTTTACGTGGGTCTTAGGGCTATAAACATTCCTCTTAGCACTGCTTATAAAATGTCCAATAAGTTTGGCTATGTTGTGTCTTCATACTCACTGAATTCTCAGAAGTCTTTAATTTGTTTCTTTATTCTGTCCTTGACCCAGGAATGGTACAATAGCACATTATTCAATTTCAATGGGTTTATATGTTTTGTGCAATTTGTGTTGTTGTTCAATTGTAACTTTAAAGCACAGTGGTATGACAAGATACAGGTGCTTATGCCATTTTTTTGTTGTTGTTGTACCTTGAGGTTTGCTATATTGCTGAGTATGTGGTAGATTTTAGAGAAAGTTCTTTGTGGTGCTGAGAAGAAGGTATATTCTTTTGTGTTGGGATGAAATGCTATATAAATATCTGTTAAACCCAATTAGGTCATATCTTCTATTTGTTCATGTGTTTCTTTTTTAAGTTCTGTCTGGTGGACCTGTCTAATGCTGAGGATATGGTGTTAAAATCTCCAACTATAAATATTTGAGGTTTTATGTGAGATTTGAGTTTTAATAATGTTTGTTTTACTAATCTTGGTACCTTTGTATTTGGGGCATAAGTGGTTCAGAATTGAGACTTTATCCTGATGGATTTCTCTTGTAATGAAGAAGAGATGACTTTCTTCATCTCTTTTGATTGATTTTAGTTTAAAGTCGAATTTGTTAGTTATAAGTATTGCTACACCTGCTTGTTTCTTGCGTCAATTTAATTGGAAATTCTTTCCCCAACCCTTCATTCTGAGGTGACATCTGTCTTTGGTTGAGGTGTGTTTCTTGTATACAGCAGAAGGATAGATTCAGTCTTCCTAAATTCTAAGGTGACATCTGTCTTTGAAGTTGAGTGCGCTTTTTTTATTTTATATTTTTCTTTTTTTTCTTTTTTTCTTATTTTACATATCGTTCCCAGTTCCCTCTCCCTCCCTCCCTCCCTTCCTTCCTTCCTCTCTCCCTCTCATGTCCCTAGACCACCGTCCTATCCCATGCCTCCCACTCCACAGGGAGGGTGATGCCTTCCAGGAGGGATCAACAAAATCTGTCAAGTAATTTGGAGTAGGGGCTAACAATCTGAGCAACAGTAGAAAGGCTACCTTACATGCCCTTCCCTGATTATGAGAGGAATAAGTTATAAGTTAGTTATAACTAACTTATCCAACATCATAGAACCCTCATCTACTAACTGAGATATGTTTCTTATATGCAGCAGAAGGATGGATTCTGTCTTTGTATAAATTCATTTAGCCTGTATCATTTTACAGGCAAGTTAAGACCATTATTATTGAGGAATATTAATGACCATTGATAGTTAACGCTTGTTTGTTTTTTGATTTGTTGTTGGTGGTGGTATTGTGTATTGTTTCTTCCCCATTCCTTCCCCATTTTTCTTTTGCCTGTTGGTCATGTATTTGGTTAATTATGCTTGCATATGTAGTTCTTGATTGTTTGCCTAACTTTTCTATTTACAGTATTCCATCACACTATGTGTTTTTGTATTGTTTTGTATTTTTTTTTGTCTCTATTTCAGCTTTTAATCTGTTTGAATTGTTTCTTACAATTTTTGTTTTGTCCTTTCCTCCATTTCTTGCATTTTTCTTCTGTTCTCTTAAGGAATTTTCTCATTACCTCATTGAGGGTCTCTATCATTGTCATATAGTTGTTTTTAAGGTTGTTGGGATGGTCAGGTCTTGCTGGTGTGGAGTCCAAAGACTCTGGTGGCATCATATTGATCTTTCTGTTGTTGACTGTGTTCCTATATTTTCATCTACCCATCTCTTCTTCCAGTGCATACTGGTAGGGTCCCTCCCCGTTCTGGTAGGTACGGGACCAAGGTTCTTTTTAGGTGGGTGCAAGCAGGTCCAATATTCCAATGGCTTTCCTACTCCGGTGGGTAGTAGTGGGAGTCCTCCCCTGGGTGGAGGTGAACCATGATGCTGGTAGACTCTGGATGGGCAGGTCCACTATGGTTGGCTTTCTTGTATGCAGTCCTTACTTAGCAGTCCTTGGGGGCACTTCAAGTGGGTCACCAGTAGGCAGGCCAGAAACAGGCTCACACTTATCTCCTTCCATGGTGGGAGGTGGGACCAAGAAGCTTGCAGACTCTGGGTGGGACAGTCCTAAGGTAGGCTTCCCTGCTCAGGTCTTCTAACAATGAGTTTTTGAGTTTTCTCTGTTGTTGACCATATATATACATATACATATATATATATATATATATATATATATATACACACACATATATGAGTGTGTGTGTGTTTCATTCAAAGCAAACTATTTGAGGTTACTTCTAATATATATAATCCATTACCCCAGACTGCTTATCCATAGATGAATGCCTGTTATGACATCAGAAATTCAGACATCAGAAATTATACTGTGATTAATTTTAAAATAATATTTAAGTATGAAATGTAATAACAAGTCCCTTCATTTGTTATGTTTGCTCTCTGCTTTATTATAATCCTTATCAACACAACTATCTCATACTCAATATGAAGTAATTTCAAAGCTGAATTTCAGTCCATGTACATAATATGTTTCTTAGGGACTCCTATTAGCAGAGCTCAGAACTCAAAGAGATCACTTAAAACTGTTACTAAGCCAAAGCACTGGTGATTTTCCTGTGAAGTGTTAGTCGTGCTTTTTTTAAAAATGTATTTTATATCCTGACCACAATTTTTATGCCCCTTGTCCTCCCAGTCTACTTCTCCTCAGTTTTTATCAGGAAATGGCAGGCCACCCATGGTCATAAGCAAAGCTTGGCATATTAAGTTGCCTTAAGAGTGAGAACCTCAACTTGTATAAAGGCTGGCAAGTCAAGCCAGTATGAAAATTGGGTCCCAAAAGTCAGTAAAACCATCATAAGTATTCCCTGTTCCCACTGTTAGGAGTCCCACATGAACACCACGCTACATAACTGTCATATATATGTAACAGGCCTAGGGTACTACCAGGCAGGTTCTCTGATTGTCAGTTCAGTCTCACAAGCTCCTATGAGCCCAGGTTAGTTGATTCTGTAGATTTTCTTATGACATCCTTGACCCCTATGGCCCCTATAATTATTTTCCCCTCTATTCAGTAGGATTCTCCAAGCTCCACCTAATGTTTGGTTGTGGGTCTCTGAATGTGTTTCTACCAGTTGCTGCAGGAAGCTTCTCTGATGTTTTTTTGGGCTAGGCACCAATCTATGGATATAGCAAAATATTGTTAGGCGTCATTACATTCTCAACCTACGAGCAATGTGCTAATTGTTTCCTCTTATGTTATCTAAGGGAACTCTAAAATATCTTCATATCATCATTCTTGATATGTTTTCTCACTTATAGCCATTTCTAACATCACCACTAACTTTCCATAAGGAAATACTTTCTTTTCAAATTTACAAATAATGGCTATATTTTTCATCTTCCTTAAGTGTGTGTTTTTTATTAAAAAAATAGATCTAGGAAAATTTTCATGAAGTGATTATGCCATTGAATACCATGGTAATATGTCAATGCATGTATTTGGAAAGGGGGAAATGGAGAGAAATGGTCTGTCTTAATTTTCAAGAGAAAGATCTGCCTGAAATATGTAAGATTATGGCAGATAAACAAGGCATGTTTTAGTTCAGAGAGTTTCAAAGACCTCTTCTACTGGAAGGGTGTGCTTAAAGTTTGATATATTTCCAGTAAGACTCGCATCATAATTTTGAAATGTTTTGGATCCTATCAGAAGCGTAATTGAAAGTGAGAAAAAGTCTTCTTCAGAGATGAAGCATGAGATCATGGGAACTCAAAGTTTTTCTGTTCCAAAGAAGAAATCACCCCTTTTCAGACCATTTCAGGTAGCCCAGCATCATGTGTGGATGTCCATACCACATGCAATCATGACACTTTCCTAAGAAAGGAAGAAAAGAATAAAGCAGCAGATAAGCAAATTAATAGATAATAATGGGCTTTCTGTCTAAGTAGAGATCATGTCTTCAAATGACATAAGCAATATGCAACAAGGACACATTATGCTGACCATACAAACTGTATCTTCTGGCTCTTATTTGAGACCCTTGCTAAACAGACTGTCAGTTTGTCTATTGTCTAGAAGGAGATATTCACCAGATTTCTTTTTGGCACCAAGAAAAGTATCTGAACTCATTTCTATGGTCTCATAGATCATTATTTGGAGCTATCTTTCCACACACTTTCCCTCTTATTTATCTATTGAGCTCCACATTCTGCCAGATCATCATTTGGGGCTATGCTTACATACATGTTACACCTTTAATTTTATAGTTAATAAAGTTGATTTTTAGGAGTGCCAAGTGAATTAGTGAATTACTTTATTTTGCTACTTTAACACACACACACACACACAAACACATACACACACACACACACACACACACACACACACACAAACACACACACACTATTGTCATAGAATTCTGTTCTCTATTTTTCTTAGTATGAAGCAAAGGCAGTTTAAGAAAGTCAAGATGATTGAGGTAAATGCAGGGAAAAGTTGTGAATACTAGCAAGAATCAAATGTAAATTTTACAAATATGTCCCATCTCCATCTCCTGACACTCAACATACCTCTGATCACAACTGCTTTAAACCAATAAGTGACCTCTCAGGACACTTAGGACAACAACCACACTCTGAATTATTGACTGCAATGATCTTGTCAGGTTATACTGCTCAAACAGCCTCATCTCCTGCAATTCACCTTTCTGTGCTAAATACAACCATTGGGAGCTCTTACAATTTTTCAAATGTCTCTTTTCCTTTGCATCATTCTATTGCTGTCCCAATAATTCCTATCCCTTCCTTCTTCCCTTTTCTCTGAAGGACTCTTGAGTGTGATCTTAACTGGCATTGTATTAAGAGTTTCTTGTGATGACAAAATTCTTTTCCATTGGTGGTTCAGGCTCTACATTAAGTTCATCATTTGTACCTGTGTATTTAAAAATATTTCACTTCTTCTCTCTACATCAATAGCATGCACACCTCTATTTTCTACCACTGCAGTGTGCTACATGGTTGTCTCTCTGCTGCTGAATAGACAAGTGAGTTAATGATGTGGCTTGACTATGTGAATAAGGATGAGACTGTTAAGTATCAGGCTCTAGAGTTGATGAAATCTCACACAGTAAGTGGCAGACCTTGATCTAAATGTCAGTTCATTCAATTCTAGGTTCTGCATTCTGTCTAGAAATCTCAAAGACAAAGGTTCTACCTGAAATGTTGCAGTATTACCATAGCTTGGGAAAATACATATCTAAAATAATCAACATACTTGTTCATTGTCATATGAACTAAATGGTTGCTTTGAACTGATTGGGGCCATCACCATTATACTCATGTTGACCTGAACTAATTTCCTGTGAAAACTGAAAATCCTAATCATCTCCAATAATGTTGAGTCTACTTATTCCAAATTAGTGTCTCATGATACTTCATTGTGATGCTTAAAATATTCCTAAAGAGGCATTTGTCTTTACTAATAAACTGTACTATGTCAAGCTTTTCATTTTTACTTATTAAAAGTTACAAAAAAAATTTTAAAAAATGAGTAGAAATGGAAAATAACAGAGAGATATACAAAGAATTATTAAAGACATAAAGTAAGAATGGTAATTAGAGAAAATAATCAAATCCTGCACCTAAGTTCCCCCAAACCCCTGGAAACCTAAATGCTATGAGTACACAGACATGAACACCCTCTCTCCCTCAGAGATTCCCTTCCATCAACCTGAGCATGTGGAAGTTGTCAGCTGCTTAGAGAAGAGCAAGTTTTATGGATTAATACATCTGCCCTCAAATCTTGTCTCATCCTTGTAATCGGTGTAGGTACATATAAATCTTAAATTTTGTAAGTCTCAGCTTTCTCATCCAAAAATATGAACAAAAGTTCATTTTTTCTCAAACATAAGCTTCTTGTAATATTTGGTCTGCTCTCCTCATCTCTGAGAAAAGAAGCATATAATCAGCAAATATCAGTTCTTTCTACTGCAAATGAATGTACATCTTAGGTATACTAAGTGAAATATATGTACTTCCTGTAGGAAAAGTAGCCATATAAGATGAGCTCTGTAAAATATCATAAGACATCATTTTGGGTATTTATATAAAACATTTTAGAAGCTGAATGCACTATTTTTATTTTTTTATTTTATTTTATTTATTTATTTATTTATTTATTTATTTATTTATTTATTTATTTATTTATTTATTGATGCAGGGTTTAACCCAGTACTGGACTACGCCTTCAGTTTGGTTCTTGCTTGACACTGACTTGATTCTGGGTTGATAGTTTTAAATTTCAGGCTCCCTGAAATGAGGATCATTTGGTGAATCCATGAACATATACATACATACAAATGAAGATGTGGTTATTCAGTGGTTTTGTTCTTCATTGAAAGCTCTCTGATGCTTATGAAACAGCATGGATTTTTAATGATATCAGTAATTTTTTGACATAAATAAATATCGGAAAATAGGTACAGTTTGTAAGATTTCCTTCTATACACAAAGTTTTTTTTTTCATTTTTTACTTAAATTTGAACAAATTGCTTTACATGTCAATCCCAGTCCCCGCTCCCTTCCATCCTCCCTTATTTCCCCCACTAACCCTCATCCCATCACTCAGCGAGGGTGAGGACTTCCATAGGTAGTAGGGCCTAGGACCTCCCCTATGCATCTAGGCTGAAGGAGTGTCCTCCTATGTGGAATGGACTCCCAAAGTCCATTTGTATACTAGGGATAAATTTGATCCATTACTAGAGGCTCAATAGACTGCCTAGTCCTCTTAACTAACACCCACATTCAGGGGTCTGGGTTAGTCCCATGCTGGTTTCCCAAATATGAGACTGGAGTCCATGAGCTCCCTCTTCTTCAGATCAGCAGTTTCTGTGGATTTCTCCAGTCTGGTGTTGACCCCATTGCTTACCAGTCCTCCCTTTATGCAACTGAATTCCAGGAGTTTGGCTCAGTGTTTAGCTGTGGGTGTCTGCATCTGCTTTGCCTTCATCTAGTAACTGATGGAGGCAAAGATGTTTTTAAATAGCAGAATGGCTGTTTCATTCCTTCCTGTGATTTACAGTTGAATTGAAAGAGAATACAAACAATTTATAGTGGGTAGATGCCAATTACTTACTTTCACAACCTTAATGGGAAAACTGTGACCTTTTGGGTTAAGAGAAACCCTCTAAGTTTAACCACAGTATGACCTCGAGTAGAAACACACTGACATGCATTATTCTGATTAAAAGTCAGCCCAACTCTGGTGTTTGTGGGAAGTTGACCTGTCAGAACCACTAAAGAGCTTCCACTTTGCATTATCACCCATTTTATAAAACAGGAAGACTCTTAATGTTAATTCTGTAATTTGAGCATTAATATTGTGGTTTCACATCCTGTAAATTAAAGCTGTGTGATTACGAGAAAGTTAGCTCATAAAACCTTCAACAGTGCATCCCAGGATTTAGAGGTCTCAAAATACAGCTAAGGACATGTGGTCAGCCATGTCTGGGATCCAAGTCCATCCTCATTTTCTGGAGTGGATGGCAGTACCTGTCTCTTCTTTAATTCTGTCTTATTTGGGTATTTCCCCCATCCTTTCAGCTTGTACTCAGTTAATTTACATATGCCAACATATTTCCATTAATTGCATGGAAGCTAGCTATTAATGTAATTTCAGAGAATTGACATCCCCCAAGTAGCACACACATTGGCTGTATATAGTGAGAAAAACAGTTTTCTAAATCCTAGCAAATGGCCTGTAGATCATGTGCTAGGCATATCTTTGTTACACTGATGATTCCAGCTACAGGAGCCATGGTTCAAGATATGTAGGATACTTAGGAGTTGGCATAAGAACAGGGAATTCCTAAAGCAAATGCACTGACGTGTGTGTTCAACTTTCAATTTTTGTCTAGATTAGTGCATAATTTTGGTCATCAGAGTTGCTTACAGATCAAAAGAAAGAAGATTCAAATAATTATGTAGCATGCTTTCTCATTGGACTGTCTCAGACCACCCAGCCCACAAATAATGACACAGATTATGATAGCTTGGCCTTTACCTTTGGCTTGTTTCCAAGTAGCTCTTATAACTCAAATTAACCTGCTTCTGTTAATTATGTTCTTCATGTGGCTTTTACCTTTCTTCAATAAGGCATGTCCAACATGGTCTGAGGGTGCTGGCAAAATTTCAACACTGTTCTTATTCCCAGTGCTTCTCTCAACTTTGGAAGATCTGCCCATTGTCTCTTGCCTAGCTATAGCCTATTCAGCTTTTCATTAAACCAATCAAAGTGACACAAATTTATAGTGTAAAAAAGATTTTCCTTCCCACGGCAGCATAGCTGTGTAAATGGCAAGTATGAATCAACTTTGAAAACCTCCAAAGTCTATCATCATGATATTTCTTCCTGTGCTGTTTAATAAAGTATAAACTTTAGTTTATACTTATTTTAACAGGTATATATGCACAGAACTTATTTACAAGGTAGCTTATAATATTTCAATAAATATATATATATATGTACATCTGATTGTGCAATATTTACATCAAGATAAGTAAATCTCTCTGGATGTTGTATCTTTTTGTTTTCTTTTTTGGAAATGTATGTGTGATACACATTTCCAGTTGAATGAAATAAAAAGTTTAGGGTATCTATGGACTGTTTAGCAGTGTTGCTGATTTATAATATTAAAGGGTGTAGCACTAGCTTCACACAATTTTACTTCTGGAAAGACTGACATATCTGCACAAGGAGACAAGATACAGATAAAGGATCAATGTTACCACCTAAATAGCTTTCCCTTTTCCATTTCATCATTTTCTATGTCATTGAAAAATACACTCCATTCTAACAGAATCAAGAGTAGTAAGTAGCTGATATAAATTGAGGAAACTGTCAAAATCCATCTACTTTATATGGTGACCAAGACTTTTAGTCTGTTTTGAGTAACTTGTGAAAATTTCTTGAAATCTTCATCAGTTACAGTATAATGGAATACTTATATTTATCACGCTCAAGACATGGCATGGGTACCAGCATCTCAATAGCACATCAACACATATTGTTCTCACTTTGCTTTTATTGAGGTTATCAGAAAAGTAGTTTTACTTCCTGATTTACATATTTAGGAACATATTTTTTGTGAGAGAGGTACCTTTAAGTCACATTGTCTTACACCTTGGCTCTTGCCCATGTTGAAATATCTCATATTTATACTATACTAAATACTTCATAAAGGCTTTTGCATAAAGAGAGAAATCACACTCACCAATGAAATCAGATAAATTGTGGGTATAATGTGTTCTACTGAGAGAGTTTTCAGAGGAAGGGAGTCATACACAGAGAGAAGTGTGCATGGGAGAGACTGATGAATGAAAGGAATGTGTGTAGGCTTTGCAAGAACCACAGGTGAAGTATGTGCAACCCTTCACTAAGAACTGGAACCCATTTGAATGACTCATGAGTGGGAAGCACAACAAGCAAATAGACTGTTTTGAGAAGGAATGGAAGGTAACAGAGCTTGAGTTAGCATCTGTTCACTCCCTTTGGTAATGTCCCTGTGTTCCAAAGACAACAAAGGGTATTATACATTGGCATCTGCAGTGAGTGCATTTTATTCTGCTTAATCTGAAGCAAAATCTGTGACATCAATGGTACCACTGTTTAATAAGAACATGATTCCTTTTTTGTGTAACAAGAAGCATTTATAGCAGCCTTCAGCACACAAGAACCTATCAAGATGTTTTAAGATTCAATTTTTTTATAATGACCAAAATTACATATTTTTACATTTAAATTCAGCATGTAGGGCTTACTTTACCATTTCAGTTATAAAAGTAGCTTAGCCAGTATGACCTCCAAAATCATTCTGTCAATAAGCACAGCTTAGATCTTCTTTTAACATGGCCCCAGGTTAAAGACAACTGAAAATGATGAGTTAGAGAATTAACTCAGAGAAAATAGAAGACAATTACTTAATCACTATGCAGAATAAAAGTAGTGAAAGTTTTATGTTGATCAATTACTCAAAACTTAAGAGATAAACCATGTTTTGTTTTTTATTGTGACATCTAATTATCCCCCACAGTTTCAACCTTCTAATGCCATCACAATGAGTACTGCAACTTTAAATGTGTACTTGGTAGGGGAGGGAGGAGAGAGAAAGAGAGAGAGAGAGACAGAGAGTGAGCTCTTATGAAATAGCAGAAGTGGGGGTACTATGAGTACAGGTGATATGAGAGTCCAAAAGCAGGGAATTGAACTGACAGGGTACAGAAGGCTAGAAGGCTGCCCGGCAATTGTGATGGAACAAAACTTCCTCTGGTAGAGCAGTACATACTCCTAATCACTGAGCCACTTTTCTAACACTGTGCTAAACTGCTAAATCAGAGTGATTAATTGTGGTTTCTGCAAATGATCTGAGAACAAGAATTCTGCAATGGTTCTCTCTGTCCTTGGCAAACAGAAATGTTGAATGAGTGAATGAGTCAATGTATTAATGTAAAAGATTTTAAAAATTAAATGGCTTGGTGAATTAGGTTTCTAATTAACTAGGCTTAAAAGTTTGACTCTCATATTTACCATGAGTATAAAAATATTTTTAATCAATTGTCAGTTTTTTGTCTAACTACTTTACATATGATACAGTAATTTATTTCTTTGTCTTGAAGATGTTGATGAGTTTCATTCTAATACCAAATTTTTCACTTAGGATTTTCATGAAGGAAATGGTAAAAGACTGAATTTCATTTTTTTTCCATCATGTCCCATACCTGAGAATTAACCTTTTGGCTTAATACTAGGCATTATAGCTTCCTGTTCTGTGATTTATGTTCTTCTAAAAATTTGAATATTGGGAAAAGATATGTTCTAAAAGTGAAGAAAGACTGAATAGCATGTACACAGACATCATGGTAATTCCTTAATTGCAGGAGACTTCTAGCCCCAGGATTAGGAAGTTGATTAAACCATTAAGTGGTTGGATTCTGTTATTTCTGACATTTCAACAGAAAGTAAAATCAAAGGTTAATACTGAACTCAGCATTGAACATCAAAATGAGTAGATGACCTACTATTTATGGTCCATAATTTGTCTTTTGAAATGTGTGTGTATTTCCTAACAATTTACAAATTGTTTCTTCTTTTTAATACCCACTGTTGACTTAGTTGAATGGAAAGAGTCACAAGTATAGAGGACTTATGTGTATCTTTAGGAAATAAAGATAATGTGTTTAGTTGAAGTTTACATAAGCTAATCTTTTACATCCACAAAAGAGCCAGACACAACCTCCCCCCTCACACACACACACAGAAAAGGGGAGACAGGGGGGAAGTCCTGTGCCTGTAAAAGTCTGAGCATTTCTTTATGTATCTATTTCAATCAAGTTATAAGAAATATGCTTATAAATCTTTTATTGTTTTTCTAAAGATAAACTTATGTCCTCCACATAGGTTATTTTTAATAGTGTGTGGGTTAAATATGCAAAGCAACTCTGTCCATACTCTTGAAAGATTTAATATCCTATGGAGAAGCAAACACAGCAGGAAACTAGGCACAACATGTACACAGACAAGGAGGATCCCACTCGACTAGGGAAAATAGGTGGAGTTACTAGGGTGTGACTTAGGTGGATATGATGTAGCATTAGTTAGAAGTGATGTCTATAAGCTCTGTAGCTGCCATGTAGGTAGAGAAAAGCTCAAGCCCAGGTGTACTGTACTAGAGGTCTATGAAGCAGAAATGCACATTACAGCAAGTACTCTGTAGCTGTGAACCTAGACCTTACAGGCATATGGTAGTCTCTACTGTTATCCAAAAGGGAAATGAGATGATCCTGAAAAAGTAGCAGCCATAACCCTTCACTATACTGAGAAGACCTCTGATGATTCCTTGGAGCCCTGGCAGGAGGCTGGCAAGGGCTGGCCCACATAGGTTAACTTTCATTCCCTCCTAATCACAAAATGAAATGGAGTTTTCCTCAAAGTGACAGCTACATGTCTGACCCTCCCGAGCTGCTGCACCAGTACTGCTGAATTCTGTAATCCCTCTGCCCTCCATTCCTCGTTGTGGTTAGCAAATGGCAATAAATGTTGGAGTGACAAGTGAGTTCTTTGTGCCTGACACCTCTGCTGGAAGGTTTGATAAACTGCAAATACCATCACAGTCATTTTTCAGGTGCAGATTCAGGAAGATGCCCAGTGAGGAGCTGTTTCTGGGAAGTAAACTGTTCCCTCCCTCTTACCTCCCCTCTCAGCTTACAGTTCTACAGCTGTGACATGTATCTCAGGGATGTTTTAAATAATGCTTTCAGAAAATAATCTTTCCATCTTTCAATTGAGTGACATCAAATCATATGCTCTGTCTGTTCTCCATGAATTGCATCCCTTACCTGCCTAAAAGGAGACAGTGAGAATGGACGAAAGCTGAGCTCCTAGAATAACTATCAATGTCTCAGCTCATCCTGTAGCTTTTCTAGTACAGAGACATAACATGAGTGACTGTGCCTTTGCCTACTATCTACACCCTAAAACTCAATTTTCACATCAACCTCCTCTGCTGGCTAAAGTTACAAGATCCTCTCCCTCCCTCTAGATTTAGCATACTGTCATCTTAGTTTACACTATGCTGAGATGGACACTGGAGGATGCTCTCTTCTCTTTTCCCTCTCTCTTCCTCCTTCCCCCTATTCTCTAAGGAATAGTATTAGTATTCTATGATACTCTCTTACGCAAAACCTGAAAAAGGAATTAATCTGTCACTAGAAATGAATGCACTGGACAGTGATTTATGCAGATAAAATACTTAAAGTGATGGTGCTCATTCTGTCTACATAGTTTCTCAGAGGCAACACACAAACTTGCATTTAAATAGCATGGCAGCTGGGTGACTGTACTGTCTAGTGTTGGGCTCCCCTGGTTCTGGCCATCAGGTATCCCAATAGAAGTCAACCAATAGGTTCATACAATTTCATCACATTCTAATATTCATATATAACATCCCCTTCACTCTGGGAGTCTGTGGAAAAAGCAAGTCTACCTAAATTGCTTTCTAAATGTCTTGTCTCAGAATCTCCCTAGGGCCCATGTGGCCCTTGGTCCTCTATTCCAAAGCCCTCTATATTTGATATTCTGCTCATAACTAGGGAAAGATTCAGTAGAGTTGGCATTTCTTCTGGCTAGGTAGTGTCTGCAATGTTTTCTGGCAGTGAGACTTGGAATCCCCATAGAGAGCTTATTTTCCTGAAAATCCCCATGTAGTTTTACATACGTAAGTGGGATGGATAGATATATTGTCTTAGCCGGCTTTGCTTGGGAACATTAATCCAAATCCCACTTTGAAATCCCCTGAAGTTCAAGCTGTCAGGAGATAAAACCACAAACTGAACAGCCTCTCAGGGCCCACTCCCAAAGTTCTGCTGCCTGGTTCAGTACTCCATGTCACTCTGAACTGGGCATCAAGACAAGCACAGGTCCCCAAGCCTGCAGCCAGAATGGGTTCTGCAGACATTTCTCTTAGCATTGTAGCTGTGATTGCTGCTATTTTTCTCACCTCCTTTGCTGTCTACAGATTCATCTGGGATTCATCTCTGTAATGAGAAAAGAGAGATAGGGAAACACTGGGGAATTTTTCTCTGACTTAGATTATTTGTCATTTTGATACTCCTTTGAAAAGATGCTTTTCTAGTATTTAAATATATGTGTGCTCACATAATAGTTCCTCTGGATGAACTGTAGGTGACACAATATATATATATATATATATATATATATATATATATATATATATATAACCTAGATTATATATAATCTAGATCTTAAGGTCTCCTCTGAACTGGTATTCAACAGAAGCTTGGTCATAGAAAAAGTAGATAGGAAAAAACATGATCTCTTAATTACTGAAATAGCACTACTGGTCTTACACCTTCAAAGATTTTAACTCTGTATATCAGTTTCTTCACCTATCATTTACAGAAGCCCTGAACATGATGGAAGTGACAGACAAACATACATGAACTTTATTAATTGAAACACTCAGTGTTGTCCTCATACAGAGAGGAATGTGTTACAACATACAGTCAAATAAATAAGGTCATCTCATTCTTCTAAATTCTAGTGATTTCAATTAACCCCTCTGTTATCAAACACTCATTTTACTTATAGTCAACCAGGAAAAGCATTTGTAGGTTTAGCTCTGTAAACAGTGAAATATGAAATGGAGAATGTTGTAAGTTTCAAGCCCAATCATTCTGTGATTAGAGATTCTATGTAATAGAGTCTAGAAGAAAAGAATTCATGTTGGAAATATATGTAACCAAATGAGGAGTCAATAAGCACAGGAATCATAATAGTTCAGTCTCATTACATGGCTCCTTATTTATTAACTTAAAACATCTTCGTTGAATGCTGATATCTCTGAGTGCTGACCGTGTGCCTGCTTCTGCACTGGGCACTGGGTTTATCCAGAAAATGAAAATTATTACATCTGAATAAACAAGACTTAACTATTTGGAGAATATAAAAATAGCATGAGCTGGTAACAAATGACAAGGAGCAGTAGCCCACAACATTTGGATCACAGAAAAAGAAAGATGTTTCTTGCCCTTGACTGGAAATGGGACTAGAGAT
This sequence comes from Cricetiscus sungorus, assembly GCA_030556225.1. Classification (NCBI taxonomy): domain Eukaryota; kingdom Metazoa; phylum Chordata; class Mammalia; order Rodentia; family Cricetidae; genus Cricetiscus; species Cricetiscus sungorus. Next base: position 19,531,565 of record JANBXA010000651.1, read on the forward strand.
GTTAGAACAATGTTAGCTCTTTTAAATCTTGAAGAAAGGGAAGAGCAATGCATACTCTCTCAAGTCACAGCTGCTTGAGAAAGGACAACCTTGATTAATCCCTTGCCATAACATTAAAAGGGGTCAGTTTAGGGCAAGATAATGGAGGTCTTGTGGCCTCCATTATTAAATCACCACAGTTTGAGAATAAAATTACAGATTGCTCCCCTGAAAGTGACATATTATCCAGAAGTAGAGTTTCTTCCTGGAAGTCCATACAGAAATAGGCAAGTATCTTAGATGAATTAATCTTAAGAAGTATTTATCTAGTGTCTAAACTGAGGATGATAGTATGCTAAATACCAACTTATTGTGCTGGGTGCAATTCAAACAAACCATATTGGCATTAGCAGCTTCAATTTACTCTCACCAATGTGAATTTCTCTTTTGTATTTAATAACCAGGAAATTATAGGTGTTATGTATCTGATCTCTAGATGAAAATCAAAGAGATGGTGGCTTATATATTCAAGGGAATTATCATGTGTCCCATTAGACCATAGACACATGCATGATCAATCTATAGGACAACTCAAAAGAATATATAATGTGGTTTAGGATGGCATAGCTTGCAATGACAAGAATGCTGAAAATAATATTGTCTCTAGATGTTATGAGTATGTTTTCCTGCTGGCTTGGTCCCACATCCTAGCCAGCCCCAAATAACTCACAGAGACACTGTATTAGATACTAAGCTGTTGCCCTGTTACTAGCACTTCTTATTGGTTTACTCTGTCTTAAATATTAACCCATTTCTATTAATCTAAGTATTTCCACGTGGTCTTATCTTACCAGAGAGAGGGGCCAGAATTCTGCTCTCCCCGTCCTACATCTTGAATCTCCTCCCTACTTCTTTCTGAATTTTCCTTGTCTCCTAGTCCCGCCTATCTTGCGTTCCTATGGGCCAACAGTGCTTTTTTATTAACCAATATGAGAAACATATTTGCAGAATGACATCTCACATCATCTCCTCTTTTCTGTCTAAAATAAAAAGAAAGGTTTTAACCTTACATAGCAAACTATATAACAAAACAGTAATCAAATAAGAACCACAGTTAACAATATTTAGTTAATTAACATTTAGCAATATTTAAAGAAAATATTCCAAAAGCTTAAAAGGGGTTTTAGAAACAAGAGAACAGAGTCAAGAAAGGCTTTTTAGTAACAATATTTTTCTCAATTGGGTTCAGTTTTGCTAGAGACAGAGACTTTCGTGTCTCCTTTAAGGGAGGTTTTCTGACTCAGCATAGCAGCAAATACAAGCAAACAAAAACCAACAAAACAAAGCAAAACTAACAAACAAAAAAAAAACCCCAAAAAACACATCAAGGCTTTTAAAGAGCTCTGCTAACAACTTAATGGTGTGTATAAGAGCTGTGTGTATAATGGCAGTGACCACATCTCAAAACCAGTAGCATTTTGCTGGATGGTAGCATAGACCAAGGCAGTGAGCATAGCTCTCAGTTTTAGTGGTAAACTTACTCCTGACCCCACCATCTTGGATAGATCATGGTTAAAATACTTGTGGCTTTCATTTTAGCAATGTTGTTGTTTACCAGATAAAAGACTTTTGGCCATAAAAAGATAAAGATTTACAGTAAAGACAGATTCTCTTCAAGAAAAATCCTTAAAGGTTTATAGTGTATTTTAAAATATACTTAGGCTTGTGGGAGAAAAGAAACAGGATACAATGGTTTAAAAAGGAACAATAAATGTTGTAGGAATAAAGAAACTGAGAATAAAGGTGCGGATGATGGGTGATGAAGAGACACACTCTTAGCCATGGTTTGCTTCTTGTGAATTTTTTCTTCCCATTCTTTGCTATTTTAAATGATTGCTCAAAATATTTTCAAAGGTTGTGAGACTTCATAAGTCTTTCCTTAAATCCATAAACTTTTTTTCAGCTGCAGTATAAACCCTTTGAAGATAAATTATCTCTCTGTTTAACTCAATTACTCCCCTTAATATCAACTGCATAGGCGCTGACAAAGGATAGTCATATGCATGAACAATTTTCTATTATGTAGCACATAAGCATTCTATGAAAGAATGGTTTACCCATAAGGGCTTTTGGTGTGGAATTGGAGAATAATAATAATAATAATAATAATAATAATAATAATAATAATAAAGAAAAACTTGTAGAATACCTTTAGAGATTACTGAAAAGTAAACCTGTAGAGCTTGGTTTGGGAGCAGAATACAAATACAGACTTCACAAATCTAGGAGGGGGTATCATTATGATGTGGATGTTAGAGTGGCTTGCAAGTTTTCACTAGAACTGTGCACAATTCATAAAAGAGACTATACACCAGCAGGATGCTCTGGGCAAATGTGGCACTACTCTAGCCACATTGCTTCAGAAGCTGAGATACTCGTTTTCAGTGGACTATAAATATAAGTAGGAGGAGTATACATTTTATGTTTTGCCTCTTCCTGCTTGTTCTCTGCCATTTTATTGATGGAATGGGGCCCAAATCACCCCACTGTCTTGAAAGTTTTAAACTTACCAGAATTTCTACCTTGAAGATAAGGAAATTGCTATTCTGTATCTATTCAGAAAAGGAATAAAGAAATAAGTAAGATAAGTAAGCTTATCCATATCTGTATTCAACCACTCATTACCCTTGGCAATACCAAGAAAATCTTAGTGATTGCATACATATTTAATTTTGAGAATTCCCCAAATTTATCAACTCCATCTAAGAAAGGTGAGAGCCTTGGGAGCTTTCTAACACATGAAGTTTAACATAGGTGTTTTGGCTTTTCTTCCCTTCTCTGAGGTACTACAAGTTTAGAATACTCCCAGTCACTCTCAAAAGAAAGATTGCTTTTGTATTTATAGGAGACAGCTTATTTTATGGTAAGGATCCCTCTACATTACAAAGCACCCAACCTTTCATCGACAAATCTTCAGTTAGAGATAACCAATATGACTCAACACATACTCTAAACACCGTGGGTTAAGGCTATGGAAGCTTGTTTAGAATGCTCATCTATACTCAGTGGGAATATTAACCTTAGAATATCTATATTATGTCTCTGTTCTTTCCTGTTTCTTAGATAAGTAGTGGAAACTGTCTTGTCCCATCCTGGGGTTGGGACATAGAATGGCTTTGACTCTGAAAGTACAGAATTAATGGATCACACTGTAGACCCTCTTTTCAGACAATGCAGAAAGGCAGTGTGAGAAACCATGCCAACAGACACAGATGGGGAGGAAAACCAGCCTTGTCATACTGATTCACCAATTATGTATTGTCTTCAGTGCACCCTTTACTGTGTTCAATCTGGTTTGCTAACCCCCTAAGAACAGTGTTTGTTTTTCTGGTACATCTTTATTATCCTGTATTTATTCTATTCTTGGAAATGTTAAAACCTAGAAACTCCTGTGGGAAGATACAGAACCAGGGAGATTTGTTCAATTAACTGGCACAGTTTAGAATGCTTCAAAAGGCTTGACAATATTAGTGTTATCATTACCATTGATGTTTATTTTATTGCATGTTGGGACACAGATTAACACACTGTAGCAGCTTGATATTGTGAGAAGCCAAATTCTGTAGAGTTGAAGCTGCTTCTGTATTCTGTCACCAACTTGTTGGCTGACATTAGACAAGTTATTTACCTTCTATTGGCTTTATTTTGTTCACATGAAAAAACATATGGACCTTTAGAAATGCAACTATATAAATTGCATAAATCAAATTGTTAAATAATTCAGCACATATAGGAAGAACACTAAAGTGAAAAAAAGAAGAGGAAATGAAGGAAAGGAGAAATGCAATTAAGGAAGGGAGAGATAGAAAATAGAGAAGAAAGGAAAGAAAATATCTAAGCTACTAACATCATGTCATATTTTTCATCTTTCTATCTTTATCTCCCCAAGATATCAGTGTAGCTGTGCTAGAACTGTGGCCTTGTACATCATTCAATTGACTTCAGTGAATATTTTATATATAGGACACAAAGGATTAAAAGAGGAATTAAGGAAAAACTCTTATCTTCAGAGAGATCACAATCTACAAAGTAGAATAATCATGTAGATATTGGTAGTGCCTAGCTGGAACAATGTATAATTAGATTTCAGCACTATTGTTGCATGAGGGATGAGGGCTGCTATAACTTTAGTTAGTGAAGTCAGGGAAAGTAACACAGGATAGGTAAGGCGCTGGTAATGGTACAGTAAGCCTTCTTTTAAACTGACCCCCAGTTCTTTGGATTTATGTCTAAAATGACATCACCTTGAGCATCCCATCTTGATGGTACCAATGAAACTTCCTATAGGATTCATGTCATAGATGTTTAATAATTTATTGTAGTAGTTTTATTGTCATTTATACTTGATAAAAATCACTTTCTCTTCAGGTATATCATTAGATATGTGTGTTTCTCTGAGTGAAAATATTTAAAAAGATACAGAATATTCCAAAAGATTTGTCCATGTAATACAGACAGTAGAAATAACCATGCCATTATCTAAGGCAGAGTATGGGAGGTCATGGTTCTATGACTATTTTTAAGCAGCATGGAAACTATGGGAAAAAAATTAAAATAGGCCTAAAAGTATTCCTCAAGATTGCAAACAGTTTTAGGAGTTTAAAAACTTCCTGAATCTAACTATAAATCTTAGTTTACCTGATGGAAGCTCATAAGGAAGAGAGACACAGCACATCCTGAACTCATCTTACCCAGGCTCATTTGAGAATGAAGTCTGTCCCTGTGGCTACCATATTCTGTCTTCCCCCACACCCTTGTCTCTGCCCTTAAGCAATCTGCTGTCCCTCAGCCCAGCCATCTGCTCTTAGCAATGAGCAAGCAGCGTGGTAGCCATAAATCCTGGCAGACGTTGCAGTCTGGCAGTGTGAATGACAGCATGCAGTATGGAGTCTTTGGCAATGGATGAAACTGTGCCTACAAATCCAAGCACTGTAAACCAGATGATGGAAGAGAAAGAATTGCCTGGCTTTTTCCTGAACCACCAGGTGATATTTCTTGAAGCAACTATACATCTCTGTCAGTGACTATTGAGCGCTGCTGAACCACTATGTTTATCTTTTTGGAAAAATGAAGGTAGTAGAGCTTGTCTTCTTCAGCCCTTCTCAGCATTCCTCATAGCTCCCTCAAAGTAGTTTTCAGTTTAACCCAAAGTTATATTTATACAGCCTTGTGGACACAGCTGAGGTTTTTTTTTTCTTGCAGGGAATCAGGGAAGAGCTTGATAATTAATTGACTCCAAAATCACTTCAATCAAAACTTTCAATTTAGTTGTTTATGACTTTTAGCTACTCCAAGGGAGAAATAACAAAATGCCAATTACTTTCAGATCAATTTTACCTTTGTGAACTTAGTAACTAGGTAAAATTGAATGCAGGCCATGCTCAGTAAATACACCATGCTTTTCCTGTTATACATACAGTTTAACAGGTTGCAGTGAATATTTAGACAATGCAGGTCTGAGTGGTGCCTGGGGGTCACAAAGATCATTTGTGAGGAGCAGATGGGGAAGTTTAAGAGAAGGGATGAAATACAATGTTGTGTTGCTCTGTGGAATATACTAGAATAAGATTTGTACTTAGGAGATTAAATAAATACTTAATATGTTTACATGTTTGTTTGTTTTATTTAATATATAAGTCTCATACATACATGTGTGTGTAATTAATTAGTTGTGTGTGTAATTAATTAGTTGTGTGTGTGTGTAATTAACTAGTTATGTTGTGTGTGTGTGTGTGTGTGTGTGTGTGTGTGTGCATGCGCATGCACGTGTGCAGGATAGCACATGTGCCTGGATGTAGATCCACTCATACTGCAGTATACATTTGGAGGTCAGAGAACAAACTCTGTCTAGGAATCCTTACCTTTCAACCTTTTTTGAGACAGGTTCTCTTCTCTGTTGTGTAAGCCAGGGGAGCAGGGGAGCAGGTCCATGAGTGACTGGAGAACCCTCTGTTTCCTCTTCCTCTCTCCTCCTTGTAGAGACCCATGGTCTCACACATGCTTGCATTATAAGTGTCAACATTTAAAAGAGGGTCAGGGATCTGAACTCAGGTTGTAGAGCTTACCAGTTGGCACTTTTAGCTCCCAAGCCATCCCCTCAGTCAAAGACATTTTAATATTTTTAAAGGTACTTTAAAGTGCCTTTGTACTTCTCCAGAGAAAACACATATATATACCAAATGATTGATTACTTGGGTATTACAGGCTAATGGTGGCCTTGCTAAAATCACGAGGCAGCTAGATGAAGCCAAGGCTGCAGAAGAAATGTGTTTTTTGTACTCCCAAGGGTTTGGTCCCTTATTCACATTGCACCAAGGGCTTTTTCTGTCCAGTTTAACCCAATGTAAATGCAGCTTTTGTACAGTACTAAATAAAGAAGAGAACAAATAAACCATTTTATTTGCTAGACATGAAGATCACAATACATACATAAAAATATCCTGTAAAATCCAAGGTACTAGATGGTTACAACACCCACAGTGAAAAAACATATTCTAATACTTACACTCATTACAATTAATTGTACATGTTTATTTGTGTATTGATTTTATTCTCATATACATATACATGTATATGTATATGCATATATATGTATATACTTTAGATAAAACTTGACATTTTTTCTAAACATTCCACTAAGATTTGTAAAGATGTTTTTAGCACTGTTTTGAATATCATTCCTGTTGCTGGAGTAAGCTATCCTGACCAAAAGGGAGAGAAGGCTTACTGTCATTTACAATTTCAGGTTACCAGGATTGCAGAGAACTCCTGGTGGCAGGAGCCTGACACAGCTAGTGACATCACAGCCACCATCAACAGCAGAGAGGAATAAAGCCTTGTTGGCTGCTTTCGTCAGCTCCCTTTCACTGCTGTCCAAAAGTAGGGAATGAAGCCACCCACTATTAGGCTATGTCTTCTCACATCAATTAAGGCAACTAAGACAGTACCCTACAGACATGCCCACTGGCTAGCCTGATCTAAATAAAGCTCCTCACTAAGTCTTTCTTCCCAGGTGCCTCTATAAAGTGACGACCTGACTATTGAAATTGACCATCATCATTATAAGTTCATAATGTAACAATTCATTTGTTAAGTAGAGGAAGTTCGTTGCAAGATTCAAACTCTTAGCTTCAGTCATTAGTAATATTGATTAATGAGTTAAGGCATTTTTATTCTATTATAGTAGCTTAATTAAAGTCATTTTAGGCATGAAACCTCTGGCAGATGAGTAGAAATTAGAAAAGAAACCTAGGACCATGTATACTAGAGTTGCCTTTGTATTAACTATTCCCAGGCTTTCATGCTCTGGTTTAACAAAAGGAGACACAGACAGTTGGTGCATCTTGAGGAACCACTCAGGCTGTATAATAGTTGGAGGAAATATACTGTTCTTTCTATGTGTCTTTGTGCATCATATTAAATGGAGATAAAATACTATTAACTATATTTTAACAGATATTTATCATATATAATACAAAAAGATAAAATATATGACTTTGTTAATATCCTACCATCTACCTTTGATCTGTTTACTTAACCAAAAAATAAATACTGAGTATTTGTCAATACCTTCAGAGCTGTCTTCCAATGGAGAGTTCATGTAACTTCCAAGTAATAATTATAATTATTTGCTCACACCAAGTTATTAGAGTAATGACATGGTAAAATATGTAATGGCCTCTAATATTAAACATCCAGAGTGTTCATTTTTTTGTTATTAATTACAAGGGAAGCATTATTTCCAATAAAAAAGCCAAGAGGCAAACATGTTTTTAAGTGCTGAGGTACAAGCAGTTTAACAAATTCCTAAGGAAAATTGACACATTAATAATGAACCTGAATGCTACAATAATAATACTGCCCTGCATTACAAGCTATGCTCTTCTTTTTGTTTCCCAAGCGCTTTGCACTGGTTTCTTATCCAGCAGCGAGGGCAGTGTTTCCTGAAGGCATGTTTACTGTCATCCCATGGCCTGTGCTTCATGAGCAACCACTCTGAGAGCTTGTTGTCTTTGTGAGTGACTGCTTCCTGTTAGGAAAGTTGTTGGCTTACAGATCTGTAGTTATGTAAGAATTTGCCCTTTGATGAGGACACCTGGTCATTTAATCTCATTTTTCCTCCTAAATTTCTAGGTAGTTTCCCCATTTATTCAATGACTTACAGAGGAATTTCTCCAAGAATTGTCAGGGCTGTCCCTTCTTATCCTGGTCACTCCTTCATCATGTCAGTGGTGAATGTTTCTCAGTGATCTTCCCTGTCTGGATGTTTTTGCTCTTATGTAAAAGTTTCCCTATGGAGTGAGGGTAGGCACCTTTCTCTGTCCCAATTCTCTAGTTTTCAATGCTTGCACTTAGTCCCCCCCTCCCTTCTCTGCTCATCATGCTCAGGTCAGAATTGCTGGGATGTGAAATGAAATCTATGGCAATTTATTATGTTTTATGAAAGACTCTGTGGCATGGCTGAGCTGACTTGCCTTCTATCCTGTGTGAGATCTGGAGGGAAGAGCAGACAGATTAATTTCGGGCTGCTTTTGCTGACACTGGTCACCTCTAAATGGATAATCATTTATCAGTAAATTACTTTTTCTGAGTCAGGTAATTTCTGATCAACTTACTCATTCTCATTTCTCCACCCATTCCCTTTCCCCCTAACTATCTCCTGTTCTTTCTTTTCTTTATCTCTCTCTCCCCTCTCTTTCTCCTTCACCCCTAGCTATTTCCTTATAGCCTTTTGTTTCCCATCTCTACTTTCCTCCATATTACACAAGTGTACATAGTGCAATATGTGAACCTTCCCAAGTAAGCATTAGTTCATTTAAGGAGTATTTCTATTTGCAAAATCAAAATCAAAATTGAATATAAGAGGCATCAAGTTAGGAATATGTTACAATGGTTATAGTTAGGAGGGGATGGATACTGGGAAAAGAGATAAAGGAAAGAGTTATCCTGATAATAAACACAGAGAACTTTGTTACTACTATAGCATTCTTGTGGAACAATAACAAAATTGTGACGACAGATCTTGGCTGTCATTATATAAACTGTGTGCTTTGAAAGTATCTTTCTGCCCACAGTATGATAAGCTCCCTTCTCAAACTCTGAGACACTGCTGGCAAAATGTAGGGTATGGTATCAGGAAGGCAGGTTTCATTTACTTACTAAGAGCTCAGAGAAGGCAAAGATAGTAAAGATTCCTGGGGCTTTTGCAAGTCTGAAATGAAATGCTAAGCTGTGGGCTCAGAGAGGGAGGAGAAAGAGAGAAGATGAAAATTTATGTAGAAAAGTACATCCTCAGAGGATTGGAGTAAAATCATTATGCAGAAATGTTATTAACCCTTAGATGGCAGAAATGAATATCAGCCAGTGCTTAAGTTGAATCATCGTGCTAATTTGTAGCAACACATATATTGTCTTTGACTCTTAGGGAAGTTGGTGATTACTCCAGAACAAAAGGCCTTATTCTTGTACCATAGGCATACTGTTTACATTGTAACAAATTAATTAGTTTCATTCTTTCTTCTGCTCTTTCTGTTAGTGTATATTAAGAAGTTAAAAATATCACTCTGCTGAGCATTTATTAGTTAATGATGTATGGCTGAGTTTTTAGGGATAAAAAGCAGATTTAATTTAAAGGACGGACTGTGAATGCTATTCTGCATATTTGAATTTTTGGGTACTGGGGATACCTGTGTTAAACTGCAGGGATCAATGAGACTGGAGTGCTGACCTCAACAAGGCAAAGATAAATGCCATCTTTGCTTGCTTCTTATTGCTTTGAACACTAATATGCTTTTGCACTTAGAAAGGAGTAAACATGTATTTAAGGCCTACCTAGTCCTAGTCCCCAACAATTTTTTTGTTTTGTTTTGTTTTGTTTTGTTTTTTGATGCTTAGGTAGATTAAGATGGGGAAATATAAATGATCCCAATAGGACATTTTGGTCCCTCAGTATGTGTGAGCTTCTCTATTTTATTAATGAATGCAATGAGCTCCATGAATGAATTCAGACCTTTAAGGGAAAGTCTGTGCTCACCCTGCACCTAACAACCTATTTCACACCCATTTTGCAGTCCCTGGAACAGTCTCTGAAATATTTAATTAGCAACAGTGCACTAATAAGTATTGCTCACCTTTTAGCTCACAAACATGCTAGAGTACAGAGTGTTACACATACTCTAAGAATCAAATTATTTGTGGAGATGCACATTGGTGGGGAAAAAGGCAAAGTGGGAGTCCCTTCTCAAATAAAAGAATCACTGTGGAGACTTATTTTGGAGACAAGAAGGGCTTTTGTCAGTGATCCCCAACCAAGTGCATATGCTGCAAGGCAACTGGTCCTCTCTCAATGTGTTTACTGTTCAATTTTACATCCTCAGCCATCCCTTTTTTCTCCACTGTAGGCATCTGCACTGAGTACATTCTTTAACACTCTCCCCCTGGGTCTGCCTACTCTCTCTTTTTTTCCATCAATATCCTCTCTAATACCCACTGTCAGAGCCACTAAAATCTGTGAGGTTTGTTTCTTGACAAATGTCCCATTTTCACAGGCAGTTGAACCAAACTGCAGCTTGTGCTCCGTTCAAACATGTCAATAAACATTATTGCAAAGACGTAGAAGCAATAATGGGAATGTATAAAACTCACCTTTATTGCTTCTTGCCATGAATTTACACGGTACTCTAAGCAGATTTCACTCCCTCCAGAAGAAGATACAGGAAAGCTCTTCTGAGTTGTGGGGGCCAATGATTCTGATTTGGTTGTAGCCTTCCCCAGAGACTAGAATTGGAAGGTGACAATGCCCTCCAACTTAAATTTATGCATGCTATTTCAAGCTATAATGGTCTTTTATAAATAATGCTACTTGCTACAGGTGGGAGAACGGTCTAGCATGGTGGAATGTCCAATGTCACAGAACTGCAATACACTAGAGAATAAAGGTCTCCAGTGCACTGATACAGAAACCTAGCTTCCCACTGCTATAAATATGCTGAAAGTACATTGTATGTAGTGAAAATAAAACAAACTGACAATCACAGCAGTGAGAAAAATGGCTTCTCTCAAACCCATTCGCCTCTAAAACTGCACGCATAGAGTCTGCATTTGAGTTAGCTCTTCAGGTGAGATAAATTGGAGGTAGATAGAAAATGCAAAGTGACTCTTTGGAGATAGAGTCAGGATGAGGTTTGTGCTGTCCCTAGGGGTGAAAGGGATTACTATGTCTTATGGAGAATACCAAAGAAGGGTTTCAAGTAGGTTTATAGCCCTATAGCAAGAGGTTCTGCAGATAAGAGAGGGATCCTGAAATATCCCATCTGTGTTGGTGTAGTTCTAAAACTGCAGGTGATCAAGTCAAAGCAGTAGTTCCCTGAGAATCAGTGTCAATCACTTCTAATCCATCCTAGCCCCATGGGTCTGTGTATACGAGTGTTCTGGGATATTGTTCAGTATTGTTGTTGCTTCCTTCACTAAGTAACTGTGGGGTATATGAAAGCTAATTTCTAATCTCATGTTGGTATTTATCATTTTTAATCTTTCCTTTCTGTATTCCCAGAACTAACAATAGCGTTTTGCTTAGTCAGTTTTACTTATCAAATTAGAATGTATCAAATAATTTTTGGTATTTTGAAATGATGGTAAATTAAAAGGTTTATGTTTTATATAACTTAGTAAATGTTATTTCGTGTTTGAGAGAAAGTAATTTAGAACTTAAAATAGAAAATAATCAGGGAGTGAATAATCTGTATGTATAATAAAATTAAAATGTTGTTCAAGCGTAAATATTAGAAGAACATGTTAACTTTATTGATAATTTTGTTAGGTCAGATTTTTCAATGTGAGTTTAACTCTTCTCTTGTGAACTCATGTGTCCCGGATGCCCATTTTTCACCAAATATTTTTTTTTTATTTAGAGAGTCTAGAAAACTAAAGAGAATGGGGAATACTCCTTTCTTATTCCTTCTTGTAATTCATTAATTACATTTTTTAATCACAGTGAACAAACATTCAGACATGAAAGACAGGATACAGTCATAAGGGCATTTTGCACAAAGTACCTTTATTTTCTATTCAAGATAGGATTAGATAATGATCTCATGAACCTGGTTTGTTTTGTCACTGATCTCACTGTATGGCTTCTTTTGTCTACATTGCCTTAGCAATATAAAACATGTCCTACCTCCCTAGGAGAGATGAACAAAGTCTTGCCTTTCCTGATCAAGTTGTACACACAAACTCAGTTGTTCAATTAACACAGTGACCAGAAGCCTGCTTTTCTGATCTTAATTACTAGTTTCATATAGCCAATGACCATTTTCTTTCAGTAATTTGTGTGACCCCTCTACTTGAAAAGGTAATATAAAAGGAAATGAAATAGACCATAAATGGGAGATGCTGGGTAGTTACTCAAGAGAAAATAGTGCCCTGAAAGAACATGAGTGTGGAACATTTCATGGGCAGAACAAAGTTTGTTCTGAGGAAAACACTGGAAGATTAAAGAACTACTGACTCTTCAGAGGTATCTGGTCCAGATCATTAGAAGGCCAATGAGAAAATGTTTTTGCAGAACTTTTACTTATTTCTTAGTAGAGATTATTCAATGGCTTTAAATAAATTATCATATTTTTAAACATTACATGTTTAAATGATTCATATATATGTTACATTTTTATAGCGAGTCCACAAAATGGATTCTTTGAATCACCATCTTCAGAATTTTATCAATTCTTCACTCATTTTTTTAAAAAAACACTTCAGCATACTTATATCATCCTCAATGATCCTCAAAGCCAGAGTTAAATCCTTTACTGGGCTCTTAGAGAAGAGAACCCCGGTGGTCTTCCCAGTGCTCTTACTTCAGTTTGTCCTGATAGTCACAATGAGCAAGATGTGTCTCTAGGCAATTTACATGGATGCTGAACATCCCCGGAGATGATTTCTAAGAGCAAGAGAGACAGAGAGTTTAGGTGAATTAAAATTACAAATAAAGATAGAGCAGGAGCTCAGTATGTCAAGTGAGTTTAGATGAGGCTATGATTGTGGCAAGGTTTGGGGAGATCAGAAAATGGAGTGGAGAATGATGGCGTGTTAGCGTTTATGTTAGTGTAATGGGAAGCAGTTGTGGGGCTCTTAAAGTACATCATTTATAAACTCAATATCCTGCTATGGTTTGCAATTTCACATTAGGACTACTGTGAGGCAAATATGATTATACTTCATGTTACATAAGCTCTTAGAGACATAGAGAGGAACTTAAGAATTCTAACTCAAAGTTCTGTCTTTTATATGATGGCTTTGTCAGCCCACAAGAGGAAATTGGATAGAAGATGGAGCAAAAGGAGTCTTCAGTGGGTAGATCATAATCTTCTCAACTGCTCAAAATCCATTCTTACAATCTCAGTGACACTTCTCTTTCTGTTCTTAATACATGCATTTGCCCATTTGACTTTGACTTCTCATCTGAATTGATCTGAATTGTACTTTATTTTTTTCATGATAGTCTTACAACATAAAAAGAATCTTGATATGCTTGTTCAAGAACATCGTGTCATCCCAAGACAATCCCTTGTTCTGACCCATAAGTACCAAGATTTTATATATGATATTCATATATGGAGACATTCTTGTAAACTTAGCCATGACTCATTTCATTGGTATTCTATAATAATTTTTCATAGATTACTCCTCCAAAACTGAAATAGCCATTGCCTCTAATGTTGAGATAATATTGACGAATACAGGGAAGGAATTTAGTAGAAGAATTAAGTGCAAAACTAAAAGCTCCATTTCCAGCTGAAAATGAGAGGTGAAGCAAAATAGGAGAAAGTAGTGCAGTGAAGAAGAGAAGGTTTCCTTCAAACTGTTACAGGTAGCAATTCTTCTGGTACATATAGAAATGAATGTGTTACTCTACAAACTCATTTCCTTTAGTCATCAAAGATAGCATTTATGACTCAATCAAGTTGGTAATGGCATGGGAACTTCATCCATGCCATTTCATATGTCAGAAGCTAGCTTTCATATGTCAGAAGGTTCTTTGCTCACTAAGAGATAGCTAAAACTAATCATCTATTATACCCATCTATGAACCCTTTGAGCTACTGTAATTACTGCACTGCAAAGACTTCACCACTGGTGCAATAGTGTCTTGAGCTTCATGGGAGTAACCAACAACTTTGTGGTTAGATTTAAATCTTGCTCCATGAGATAAAATCCATACCTGGTATCATTATTGAGTCGAGTGGTCAGAAAGATCATAAGCCCTAGGGAAGAACTGAGTACTATTATTCTGACATAGTATTAACTTCTTATAATTTAGGTTTATATACAGGTTAATGTTTCCTTTACCCATATCAGAAAAGTTTCTACTTATAGCAGATAGTAATTAACACAGAGACCCAGAACTGGCTGAAGTGCACATATAAGAGACTATGGAATGTTCATTAAATTGGGACATCTATATCACAAACACTCCTCCCAAAATTGAGGGATCTTTGAGGAAATGGGGACAGAAAAGGTATAAGAATCAATGTCTTCCACACATAGTAGGGCAGCAGCAAGTGTGAACTTTCATTTCTTATGACCACATACACAAGGCATATGCAAACTTAAGCCAGATCAAACCCAAGCATGAAAATAGGAGATGTACAATAAGTTAGTTCATCCTCAGCCGAGGAGCTATTGGAAATTTATAGTTTCTTAGAGAGGAAGAGTCAGTTTTCTGTAAGCATGTTGCCCCTGGTAAGTCAATCGTACTCCAGGAGATGTCTATATTTCAAAAAGTATATGATACAAACAAATTGGATTTGATGTGTTAAAGAAAAATGAGAACAAAGAGCAGAGTGGGTATGGGAGGGAGTGGATCTTGGAGGAGCTAGGAGAAGTATGTGATCATGCACAATATACATTGTATGAAATTCTTAGGGCTGGTTTTTATAGTAATATATTTTTTAGACTGATGCTTAGAGTTTCATATGGTTACTCTTAGCTGTATGGTATAGTAAAATAATCACATTACCATGACCATGTTTTTTTTAACATTTTATTGGTTCAGAGGAGGAGATAACCTCTGTTCCAATACTACTTTGTCTTAAAAGGGTAAATGGGCTTAAAATGCCCAGATAATGGAAAACAATTTGAGTTTTCTGATTCTTACTTTGCTTCCAGTTTTAGTTTTCAGTTTCCTGGTAGTAGTTGGAGTAGAGACTCAGAAAACATTATACCCTATGCTTCCCCACAGGTGGTTTAAATTAATAAGTAGGTACAATTGAAATGACCATAACCTAGATGTTTTTGTCCTCACAGAGTTCTGGGAAAGGTTGTTCTGGCAACAGAGAGTTGCCAAGACTCTCAAAGTGTGAGAAAGCCCGGCTGAAAAGCTGGTCAAATCACTTTCATTGAGGAGAAAGACAAACCCTGCATTTCCTGTGGTGGTTACACAAACAGGAAACTCATAGAAAGTGGCATAAGGGAACACTGTCAGCATGATACATCTAATTTCCAGTCAGAGATGACATTTACTCTAGAGATGAAGAGATTGTGGCTGATCTAGTAAATTCTCTAAAGCAAGCAGAGTTTGCATGTACTCACTAGGAAAGAAAGGATCAATCTCCACCTCTTCCTGTAAAGCTTTTCCAGTCCTTCAGGCTATGCTTTCCAGCTATGGGGCAACAGGATGTCAGTGGTACTTGTTGGCTTTCAGTATAGCAGCTTAGCTATTCCCAATGTGTGTCCTTCATGCCTGCTGCCATGATCCTTGCCCTGATATGCTTGGCAATGTGTATGTGACTCTCACACTGCTAGAGGCCTCTTGGTTGGTTAGGAAGGTGATGTTCCTCAGAGACCATTCTGCTCAATTGGCAGACTTCAGATCACATCTCTTGGCATTGACTCATTGCTCTCCTGCAATGTTCAAATGTATTACCCTTGCCAGTTGGTGAGCTGTAGATGTCTTCCATCTCATGTTACTCTGGATATACTGATCCTGCATTTGGATCCACTATGACTGCTCTACTGACTGACTTGCCTTGCTGCCAAGTGGCTGGCTTGACCTGATTTATATTTTTTCAAAGAGTTATCTCTGTTTGACTAACAATATATTGCCTGTGACAGTGGGCTTATTTATTCTAAGGGTCTACTGCCACCTTGGACTCCATTCTCCACTTCCTCTAGCATTTTCATGGCTTCTGTCATCCTATTTAGAGAGGTTTACCCTAACATTCAATTACTGGCATATTGTGGCTAACCTTCTCCTGGTACTATTACCTCCTGCTATCAATTGCTTTGTCTTATTCTGGTGCCCATATATCTTGCTGGTGATGTTCTTCAAAGCACATTAGCATCCATCTGAGGGGCTCATGGCTGCTGAGGACATCTCTCAGCATTATCTTGAATGTTTCTTATTTAGGAGGAGGTTAAAATCAGACCTTTATAATTTTTCAGCTCTTAATAAATAATAGTGATAGAAATATAATGTTTATCTATGACTATCAGTCCAGCTTGCATCTATAATTGTTAGATTCTAATCTTACCTTAGTACAGCTTATTACTTATGGGAACTCTTAGGAACCCTTAACCTTTTCTGCAAAGAAAATGCAATCCATCTTTGTCACTTAATAAATGACAATTCCACAATTATTTTAGAAAAATGAAATTCCAAAATCTAATGGCTCCAGAAGGAAGCTCTAGGGAACTCATTCTGGTATTTAATAACTTCTCTGTTAGAAATATGTGAAAGACAAGGTAACATCTTATACTTAGCATTTCATAAACACACATCTTAAAGCTGGGCCTTCCTTTCTAGTGATCTTGGAATGGAATCACTGAGTATAATTGACATTTTGCCTTTTCCTTTAAATGACTCAAAGAACAATGACTACTCAATATTGACAAGTAATTATTTTATTATGATTACTGCATTTAATTGCACATTTTTTGCTTTTAAGTATTTTTTTCATTTATTCTCTGATGTATTAGATGTAGCCTGACTTTACATATAAGAAAAGTGATGCACACAATCATCTCTGAATGTTTGGGGGGAGGAGAAGGGAAATCAAACAAAACTAAGTGACCACCTTTGAAAATTCTAGGTTTGGGGCTGCAGAACTGGCTTTATCTTAAGAGTATGTCTTAATTACGGAGAATCTAAATTCTAAGGAAACCAAAACCTTTTTGGCCTCTGCAAGCACCAACATGCAGATGCACATACACACAAACTGACATACACATACTCATAAATAAACAGAAATATAATTATTAAAATATAATAAATGCAGGGTTATCAAAGTCATCTTGGTAAGTCTGGAAAATGGTGGTCTTAATACATCTGTGCTTATCTTGGCTTTGTCACAGACTTCCTCTGACATCTAGGTACTATCCACAGTCTAGTAGCTCCATAGGGTAGACCTCAATGCCTACCTCAAATATAGCTTTTCCTTTTATCCACTCTATTCCAGCATTACTAGAGGCCATTGAAAACCATGTTATTTTCTGTCTTGACTCTCACATATGCTACTTCTGCTTGGAAACCTTTCCATCACTCTTTATAACTTTGTCTCACTTTTTCAGGTATTGACTAAACCATCATCGGTCATAAGACCCAACATTACCACCCTTTATCTTATTTTCCTATACTTTTCCACCCCATTTATTAAGCTTTGTAGCATCTTAAAGATGATCACTGAATATTTACTTAAATATATTTTTCTCTTGTTCTACAAAACCATGAGCTTCATGAGCACAAATATCTTCAGTGTTTGTCTCCAATCATCACCATTTAATAAATGCTTACAAAATTAATCTTAAATGGAATAATGGGTCCTTTGGCTGTACAAAGAGTAACCCTGGATGGTTTCTGGCATTTTTTGGACTTGGAAGAGTCCTATCTAAGAATCTGTTCCTATGTTTGTTTTGTCTTCTTCCTAGCCATGCAGAAAAAAAGAGAAGCTCCAAGCCAAGTTTAAGCTGCCAAGATCTGAAGCAGCAGGCTTGTCCTAGTGTTGATCACCACTTCACATGCTCAAGGCCATAGTTAATTTAGTGCTACTTAAACTGACATTCTGTTTCCAGTGCAAGTGAGAACAAGCTAAAGAGATGCAAACAGAATAAGATAAAAGGGAACAGTGAAGAAAGAATACAAAAAGCAGAGATACTCATGAAAATCTTTTCTTCCTTTTCCATACTGTGCAATTTTCTTCTTAGCATGCTTCTGGTAAGTTCTAGCTCCATATCTTGGCAACTGAAGCTATACAGACCTTAAATGCCTTCTTCATGTTACCATCTTGTCATCTTTATGTTACTGTCAATAAGATAGATCTAAAATTAATTTCTAGGAGTTTATCTATTTACTTATATTCATGGAATCCCTTCATAAATCATTTACTACTCAATGTTACTCAAATTAATGGCTTAGCAATGAGGAACTGACTTCAATTCATGGAGGAGTAATGACAGATATTCTTCAATAAACAGCTTATTAATTTTCTTAAATGATATATACATTTTCATCTGCTAAGAAAATTTATAATAGGCAACTCTAAATGTAGTTAGGGAGTTGGTGGGGGTTGAAGCCTTATGTATGAGTGTAATTTGATAAGATGAGAGAGAAGAATTAATATATATCAGGTAAGAAAAAAAGCAAATAGAGAGACCTAAATGTGGAAGCAGCTGTTTTACTCAAATAAATAAAGACTGCTTTATGCCTGGAATGTGATGAAAGAAATGGTGTTAAATCAGGGAACATTTTCCACTACCCATCCTTCATCCCAAACACCCTTATTCTAAAGATGTTCATCTCTGCGATTCTCAAAACACACTTATAAGGGTCAAATCATTCTTCCTCTTTTTAATAGTTGCTCATTGCTTCTGCAATCATACTAGCTAACAAATAAATACTTAGTCTCTATTTAAAAACAAATAAAATATAGGAGATCTGTGTTAAAATAATTATTAATTGGAAGTTACAAAACACACATTTTCTGTGGGAAAACCAGAAATACAATACCAACAAAAAAGCAAAACAAAAGTGAAAAGTTACTTTTCCTCTTTCTGTGATTCTAACCATTGAAAGAAATACATTGCTAAGATTCTACTGCTCATTATTCCACCACACATACAATAACAGCGTGAAACACACAGATATGTAAACATACCCATGGAATGTTATATCTTTCTATCATCTATAGTATTTTTTGTCTTACATATATTAATGAAAATAGTTCCTCATTTGTATTAAGCCTAACTTATCATTCCACATTTCTCAATGATTATTGCTATTTGGATTCCACTAGAATACTATCTGTATATTCCAAAATACAAGTTTTCACATTTAATTCAGCCACATTTCATCTTGTTGCTCTCTGCCCAGTTTCAACCTGCCAAAATTATTTTGTCTGTGACTTCAACTTCTGCATGACTTGATATTGCTTTCAGCATTGTGACACCTGCAAATATGACAAGTTATTGAATATTGAGCAGGAAGGTACTTTTCAATTGTAATTAGAACCAAGGGTCACGTTTTGTCATCTATTTTCCAGGATTTAATAGAAGACAAAGTCAAATCGTCTGTCATAATCATCAATACAGGGGTCTATTGTGACAGTGGCCAGATAAATATTTTAGAGGCCTGTTTCTGAGATCTGACATTACTTTATTGACTTAGGTATTGACACCTCTGTTTACTGCCTTCTTTGACAAATAGATTTTTCTTTTTTCAGAATTATCTCCTTCCCTATAGTGTCAGGTCAATACAGTAAATACCTTTTATCACTGTTCCCATCATGTGCTCAGCAATACAGACACTTTCACTAGTATTGTCTGTATACATTAATAAGAAGTAATGAAAAAGCTTCAGGTTACTATATAGTATGATAATTTTTTTCAAATGTAACAATCAGTTTGGCCTAAACAATGTGCAGTTTATTTACTTGACAGATATATAAGAGTGTTGTTCCTTCTAGTATTTGTACAAATACTTTTCACATTTTCATAATTTCCCAGGGTATACAGATCATGGATATTATCTGAATGAATCACTTTAGTAACTGAATGCAATTCACCTAAATATTGAGTCTTCAATTAATATGAATGACATAAATTTATGAAACCAATACAAATAGGCAACAGGGGTGTGTAGGAGGAGGAGAGTTAGAGATTAGATGAGTAGGAAGAGGCAAAGGTAAATGCTGAGGTGGAAGAGAAAAGAAAAAGAAAAGAGGTAAAGTAGAAAAGAGAATGTGAAGACAAGGCCCTTCTATATAACTTACTTTTGAAGAATATATGAAGCATATAACAGACACATACCAATTAAAAATAACAGAAGACCTTCAGTTGAGCCTAAATAGCTATGGGCACTTTTATTTTTTGAGAAACATGTGCTGGAAAAAAAACAGCTTGTTTAATAAATGTGTTGGTAGAACTAGATATCTACTACAGACAAATTAAATTAGAATTATATCTCACCCTGCATATAAGGTAATTCAACTTAGATCCAAGATGTAATTTTGAACTAAAACCACTGAAACTGCTAAAGAAAAACAAAACTACAACTTTTCAGAATATGATCATTGGCAATATAACAATATCCCAATATCACAGGAATTAGTTCCTAGAATTGACAAATATGATTGCATGCAAATTAGAAGTTATACACAACAAAATAAATAATCAACAAAGTGAACTGATATCACACAATGAAAGAAAAACTTCAGCAGCTATACTGAAGAAAATAGATTATTATGAATGTAAAAGAAATGCAAAATTTGTACACGACACCTAAACTGCCTATCACGAAAAGAGCAATGAGTTGAACAATTATCAAAAAAAGTACAAATGGCCAATAAACATTTTGTAAAGTCCTCACCATCCTTAGCCATTAGAGGAATGAAAATTAAACCACTTTCAAATTCCATCTCACCCTAATGGCTAATATCAAGAAAAGAAATGAAAATAAATGCTTATGAAGATGCATGGACAAAGGGAATTTTATTCATTGTTGGTGGGGATACAAACTAATGTAGTAAGCATAGAAACAAGTACTAAGGCTTCTCATATTGCAAACATTAATTTTATCCAATATGACCCAGCTATACCACTCTTGGTTATATATTTTATGAATTCTACACCCCGCTATAGAAATATTTATACATCTATGTTTATTGTTGCTCTTTTTATAACAGTGAGGAGATTGAGTGAGCATAAATGTCTATCAACAGAAAAATTTGATAATGAAAATATATGTGTACAGTGGATTTTATTCACAAAAAACAAAAAATATAAAACTTCAAGGATGGTCCAAAAGAAAAATCTCTAAGCAATAGTGGAGAGGCTACCTTAAATGCTCTTCCCTGATAATGAAATTGATAACTATCTTATATGCCATCCTAGAGTCTTCATCTAGAAGCAGACACCCACAGGTAAACACTGAGTTGAATTCTTGGAATGCAGTAGCAGAGAGGGAGAAGTGATAAGGCAAGAGGTCAAGACCAGGCTACAGAAACCCACAGAGACAGTTAACCTGAATAAAGGGGAGTTCATGGACTCCAGACTGATAGCTGGGATACCAGCATTGGACTGACCCAGACCACCTCGATTAGAAGCCTGAAAAGTCTATGGGACTTCTGACAGTGGACGCAGGATGTATCCATGGTACACAAAGAACTTTGGGAACACATTCCCCATGGAGGGATACTCCCTTATTCTAGAGACAGGAGGGAGAGACTAAGCCATACTCCAAATGACTTGACAGATTTTGATGATCTCTCCTAGAAGGCCTCACCCTCCCTCTGGAGTGGGTGGGGAATGGGATAGGAAGCTGGTCAGGGGCATGGGAGAATGGAAGGGTGAGGTAAATCAATATGTAAAATAAGAAAGTATAATAATAAAATAATATTAAATATATATAAATATATATAAATATAAAAAATATATATAAAAAGAAATTTGGTGGGATGTGGATGAAAATATATTATGTGAGGCAATTAATGCCCTGGATGGTAAATATTGCACTTTCCTTTTTACAGGTAGATAATATTTTGTACACACACATACACACACACACACACACACACACACACACACACACGTAAATTATATTAAGTATAAGTAAAATTCAGGAAACTATAATAAGGGTTCCTCAAACTGGAAAAAAATATAAAGACATTGCAAAATTAGTGTGGGGAGGACAAAAGAAGATATGAGGCAGAAAATGGGATGACTATGGTACAATAAGAAGAAAGCAAGGAAATAGAGGGAAGGATGAATTGTGTGTGGAATTATTGTAACTGAATTAAACACATACATTGTAATTTGTTATATTTTATTTTATAAATAAGTATATATGAATCTACATGTTGGCATGCCACCATGACAAAATATCGAACTAAATGTTGTAAAAAGTGTGGATTGATTTGGCCTGCAGTTGGAATACAGGCCATATGAGCAGAGAAAGCTTTGGGCTACTGGTACATAAAGTAACTAATCTCACTGTATCTAGAGTCAGGAAGCAGAAAGGTGAATGCGAGTGCTTAGTTGCTTTCCCCCAACTTAACTAACCAGATCAACTGCAGTGATTATTACCATTGAATTCTGGGTGGGCAATTGCTTTAGTCTGTCTGGAAGCACCCCCACAAGCATGTTTAAAGGCATGTCTCCTAGTTGACTCTAAATCTAATCAAGTTGAAGACAACTCTTAAGCATATGCAATGGTCTGAAATAGTTTTCTTCTGTCTTTCCTTGACACTGCTAAGTTACTATTTATCCAATGAGATATATGATCAGACAACTTTATTCCTGGGTACATTTACAATCCAGCTTGCTATATTATCATCTACCTCTACAACAGGTGCATTTAAATAGAAATGAATACCAGAGTCTCTAGTAATTTATGAATAACATGATAAATAGTCTATCAGTAAGCCAAAGGTTTAGCATCTTAAAATCCAGCTCATTTTTAGTTACTTTACAGTAAGTAATAATATATCAGATTAAGATTTCCTCTCTTAAATAAATAATTGCAACAATGTTATCTATAAAATTAATAAGTAATTCTAACTTTCTAGATCTTAATGTACTACTCATAAATTTTTTGTATACTCTCAATTATTGGGGAAATATTGAAATAAATATATTCATTTGCTATAGGATAATGATAAGGGCATTATAGATGATAGGTCAAAACAAAGGTTCATGTGTAGGAATCAGGTTAGCAGCAAGCAGAATAATTGGTCTTTTTCTATAGTCTCAGAAATGTGACATGCAGACCCCAATGTTCTGTAAAGAGGTAGGACGAGAATTTTGTGCTTGAATCTAAATGGCATTTAAATGTTGCAATTATTATTCTGGTGACTCCATAATTTTAAAATATTTGAAATATATCAGTACATGCTTAGGTAAATATGGAGGCAGTGACATAAGAGGCAATTGTGATAGTGAAAAAAGTGTAAAATAGAGAAAACTGGACAAGATCAGTGACCTATGATATAGAACATTAGAGAATTGCAGAGGGTGAAAGGACAGGTAATTTGATATTTGAATAAGATGGGGAAAGAATCTGAGTTGTTAAAGTTTAACCTGATTAGAATAAGTTGATATGGGGGAATCAAGTTAGTTATTATCAATAGGATGGCACTGAGGAGGTATAACATTATAGAGGGTTAAGTGTCCAGTAGGCTTTGGCGTCCTTATGAAAGGGCGGTGGTAGAAAAAATGACTTGATGGTCATTTACTTAAAGATAAAATTCTAACAATGGTCATGAGCCACTTCAGAAAGAGCAACAGAAATGTGTGAAAAAAGAGATCAAACTCTCCAGAGAATCCACAATTAATTTCAAGAAGGGCAGCCATGTTGAAAAGAGAGGAGAGTGAACTTATAAGTGAAAAGAGAAAGGTTAATGCCACAAATGCATAAACCAAAAGAAGAAGGGGTCAAAATAGGACAGGAAATTTATCAGAAGGAGAGAAGACACTGGATGTGGTAAAAAGCTAATCATGTGCTTTTGTGAATACAGAAGTAGGATTACCCAAAAATGTGCCACCTCACACCTATTGCTAGATTACCTCAAAGAAGTCTATTATGACACACTTGCCCTTCCCTCATGCAAGTGTGATGATATTTTCCCAAACCAAGCTCAAGATGAGAAATATGACCTCTGTAAAGCAGTGAGAGATAAGGTTTTGCAATAATAAATAAGTTGCATTTCATTTGTTAATATAAAATTAGTGAGAACACAGTGGATGACTCCCAGGTGTTGTTGGAAAAAGAAACCTCACTAAGGTAGCCAGATCATTTTGCCCTGTCACTTGTTTTGTAACTTGATATCAGGAAATACAATTCTCAGTATTTGCTTGTTGTGGGGTCTGTTTGCAAGAGCTATAACTAGGCTGTTTTCACATTTCACTGGCATGAAATATGAAAACTTATTCCACTTGATTTGCAGAAAGATGCTCATATTAATACTAAGCTACCATGTCCTGACAATTTTAAAGCCTGGCTTCAGGTCTAGAGCCTGCCTGCTGCTTAGTTTAAGCTTTTATAGTGAATAAAGATCAAGCATTTCTGGAGCAGAGCTTTGTGTCATCATTATTTGAGCAGAAGACAGGACTTTCTTCCCTATATTTTTCACTAAAACCCTGGTGTAGTGGTACCCTGTGTCTCCTTCCTGAGATGTGTTGAGGGTTGTGTCTGTTAAGTACAGGCATACTTATCACTGTGAAGAACATTTCTTTTGTCATTAGAAACTCAAGAGAAAGCAGTTAGTTAAAGATCTTTCACTTCCTTCTAATATCTAAGACATTGTAATTCCTTGTCTGCATCGTTGAAATTATAATGTCAATATTAATAGCATCTTAAATAGATAACTCTCTTTTTTCTCACCTTTTGCCAGACACTGTTCTAATAGATCAAACAGCTTTCTCTTCCAGTAAATGTATAAATTGAGTTCTACACTTAGCTATAGTTTAACATGGACAATTTTAATACCCTAGAGAGGTCAGGAAATCCTGTGATAGAGTAAAATCTTACCTACATATGTGAACTGACAATTTGACTCCATAGCTACTATCTTTTATTTTTAAAATTCACTTCTAGATTATGGAATTATTTTTGGTATCATAATAGTACTGCACTTATGTGTAAATTTTGCTGTTTGAGCTCTGGTCCTAATAAATTGTTTGTAGAACTCTTTTTATAAAACTCCTTTTATAAAACATGCTCAGTTATGCTAAAACTTTCTTTTGTGAAGTAAGAGACACAGGTAAAAATTCCTGATCACAAAACCAAACAGTACTGTGCCTTGACTTGAAGGTATTATATCATGATATTCTCAAAATCTGTTTGGCCACGGTTGACACCACTTGAAATAGCACCATCATTTCATAACATGATGACCTTGATATTGGAAAGGGTGGTCATAAGCACTTATAGAGGTGACAGGGATGCCAAGTGTCCTGCTCTATCTATTTGCCTTATTCCTTTGAAACAACATTTCTCATTGAACCTGGAGGAACAATGATGGTCAGCCAGCCCCCAGTAATCCACATAGCACTGGGGTGACAGTCATGTTTGTAGCTGGGATCTGAACCCAGGTACTTTGTTTTGTAGTCCCTACTCTATTTTGTACCTAAAGAACCATCTCTGTTGACCCTGAAATGACAGTTTTAGAGGTCTGGAGATGCTAGCATTTAAGTTTTCATTCAAGCAGTAGATTCTATTGAACTTCTTTTCATCCAAGGAGAAGAACATATTCAGGGTCACTTACTTACTAACGTTTTTAGTTGAATTTACTTGAATCACTATGTGTTAATACAGCTTTCTCAGATAGCTTACATCATTTACTGTATGGCAGCAGGAGAAGAAAATCAACTCTTTTCTCAGAAAAGAGGTTTCTGGGAAGAAAGAAAATCCCAACCAGTTATTTCTGGCTGATTCAAAATTACTGATGGGAAGTCAAGAGGACTGTTGCATCTTCAATTCATAAAGAAGACCGACATTTCTTCACCCAAATGATGAATCGTCTTTCAGCTTCACCTGTAACATAAACTACTTATTTACCAGCCATTCACTTCCCTTCTCAGTATTCTGCCTGCATAGTCACCAACTGACACATAAAAAAGAGAAAGAGAGAAAGAGAACAAGTTGGCAGGGAGTCAATATATTTCAGTGTTTTATTACAACAGAACTCTAGTAGCATTTAGGTGGTGAGTCTGAGCAGAAAATGAGTAATTCTAAAGTGACTCAGTTATCGGGGGAAATGATTAAAGGTACCACAAAAAAATCCATGGATTAATTAACAGGTCAATGGTAGTTGAGTAGTGATTACTAAATTACATGGCTTGCATAGAAGAGAAGGAATTAATCGCTAACGTTTTTCTACCTTGGATGACTTTAGTTGTTACAATTCCACCCATATCAGTGAGAAGAGATTTCCATTGATTGGGTGATGTATAATGAGATCAGGAAAGACAGTCCATGGATTTCCTTCAATTCTGCACTTGCAAGGTGCAATCTTGTTTCTGTCACTGATTTATCCCTCTTCCTGTAGTTTCTGACAGTGAGATTTGAAGACTAGATTAATAATAAATAAAGCAAGCAGTGCTAACCATTCCATGGTAGAAGGGAAAAATCAGGGTCAGAAAAAAAAAAAAGACAAGAACTGTATGCAGCAGGGACATACAGATTCTGAGAGAGTAGGGCAAGTCATAATGTACTCTTTGGATTTGGAAGTGATACAAATTTCATAAAGGAGAGAAGCATCAAATGTTTCAAAATCCACACTGTGTCATTGATGGTTTGAACATGTATTCATTAAAGAACCACTGTAGTAATTCATACTTGGACACGTTCACAAGTGTGTACACAACATACATTTCCATCTATATTTTAAATATATTTTATGTGGACATATCTTATGCTATATATATATATATATATATATATATATATATATATATATATGTACATGTGTGTATATGTGTATACATGTATCTGTGTCTATGAATACAAATATCTGCGGCTTCTATTGGAGGCATAGAAATGACAAATATAAGATAGCTATTAGGTCATTAACCAAAATGTGCTATTATGGTTAAAAGTAAAAGAAAAGTAGAGCCATTTTAAATATCAGTAGCTCAAATGGGTGGTGTAGGTGAAGCAAGTACCAAGTGTGAATAATTGTCGTAAGCCTCTTTGAGAAGTTGAATTTTCAAAAATACAAACATAAAGGATATGAAAACTTAACTTACACTAGTATCTACAGAAGACAGGAGGTCACAACTGTAGGAAGACCCTACAGTGGCATGTGGTGGAGAATTAAACATAAAATATGGATGCCTATATGGATGAAGT
This sequence comes from Cricetiscus sungorus, assembly GCA_030556225.1. Taxonomy (NCBI): domain Eukaryota; kingdom Metazoa; phylum Chordata; class Mammalia; order Rodentia; family Cricetidae; genus Cricetiscus; species Cricetiscus sungorus. The sequence continues at coordinate 19,558,938 of JANBXA010000651.1, forward strand.
TAAGCAGGAAAAGGAAATACCAAGCAGGAGAAAATTATACCAGGGAGGTCAGACTCAATATTCAAGGACAAGCGCAGAAAACTTAGCTAGAGTTCTTGCTTCTTTCCAACTCAGAAACGAAAGGCACAACATTTATAATAGCATCAGTGAGACAAATGGTTGTGATAACATATTTGAGGAATGGAGAGTAAAAGGAAGATTCATATTTGGGGACCCTTCATGCAAATACAATGAAAAATAAAAAAGACATTGATACATGCAGGATTTTGTCCTATGATAAAGACGTGAGTAGATGGTACAAATATAAAAAAACATACAATTGTAAGAGTGTTTGAAAACCACTCTTTTGTTATATCTAAAAATGCCTTGCCTAAAATATTTTATCTCAATTTCAATGACTTTTATGGCTATTGAATGTTTTCATTTTATTTAATAATTTGATAAATTAGGAAGTTATGGTATAGACTAGCTGGTATCTATTTACAGAAGGTAGATTTAAAGAACTTATGAAGCTAATGAAGAAATATAGGATAAATCTCTGGCTAAAACTTAATATGATATGAACAGCATAGAAGACACCAAACATATTGTAACCTAGTGTATCCAATTCCCCATTTACTAAAGGGAAAATTATTAGAGTATGGAGAATGCACAATGGGAAGTCTCTTTAATACCATCAGAGACCTGTAACTGGAGCACTTTGAAAAAACCCCATCTGTGAACTGCCCCCATAGTATATCCATTGTTAGTGGTGCAGCTGGAAACTATCAGGAAGGACTTGTATGTATATGTGTTTAAAGTTTTAGTTTATTTAAACAAAATATCATAATATTGCATGTTGATGAGTCATACAAATACATTGCAAATATACATAAGAAGCTTGCTTGTACTCTGTTTTGAGAAGTTTGATTTTTCATTGTAAGCAAGTGTGGATGCACAGGGAAGTTGGAGACTCTACCATAACTATAGTCTATGTGAGTGCCCATATTTGACTGAGCTGTTCGCATAGTTGCTTCTCTTGGATGGATCTTTCAGGCCTACCGGCTTGCAGTTTCTCACTGAACACAGGCAGGGACTGTAAAAAACCATAAACAACTGACTGTCTGCGTAAGAAAGAAGGTGAGATATCTCATGTAATCTCTGCCAATAGCTAGTCAGCCACAATCAAGCTCATGGGAACATAGGCCACTTCCTTGACTCAACTGATCTGTGTTACTGCAAATGATAAACATTCACATTCACATTGATGACATGTCAGACTGAGAAGAGTAAAGGCAGTTCCCAGTTTCAAGTCCTGGGTAAAACTGGCTTCTTCCTAAGGGAAAAAAAAGTCTGCTTAATAATGGCGCCAGACTAAATGAGGAGATGAAATTCTTTTTTCTATTTTTTTTCTTTTTTTGTATAAAAGAGTCATATTAAATGACATAAACATTTTAGCACACTAAATTCCACAAGCTTAAAATTTACCTTCAACTTTCTGCATTTAAAACATTCTTATTTTCTTCTTCTGTTGCTTCAAATAAAAACATTGTACTATGGGCTAAATAATGTGAGGAAGACAGAATGGATGATTTGGGGCTACTTAGACAGGGAAGCACTTCCCACAAGTCAAACAATTTTAAGCCTGGGATACTGCCCACACTCTAAAACTACATTCTGTTGTAACAATCACAGGAAAGAAGTAAAACAACTGACATGCAAAATTACTCAGATTTACTCACAAAATTTTGGAAGAATGACTTCTTCCTATAATGCCTGGCAGCCCTTGGAGAATAGGCAGTAAATCAGTAATGTCAATGCCTACAGAGGTTTGAAAATTTCTCTAAACTTAGCCTTTCTTCAGATGAAAGTATCACACACTTCTTACTTTCCCATCATCTTAACATTCCATGTTGAGCAGTAGGAGCTAGGCCATGCTAGGAACACACAGGAGTGAGAGCTTTGCCCTCTTGAGGGCCAAGCTGCCCAACCCCTTTTCCAAACAATCCTGTGCTTGTCTCAAGACTTTTATTTGAGGTATTAGAACATTTAATAAACCAACTAAGATGTATTCACCAATCCATATTTGAAAGAGTTTTCTAGGTCATGGCTTCCTGACTTCCTGGTGTGAAGAAAATTGGTGAGCACCCCATGTGTTCCTCCCTCAAAAACAAAATACGGAAATTTAATGCTGGGTATATCACTTTACTCCATTCATTGTATTCATTTATGTAATTTGTTTAGGGATTAGGGAATTGTAGGACGGGTGTCACAAGGATATAGAACACTTTCTATCAAAAATAGTGAGATTCTTGTTTGCTCCCCTCTGTTATTGATTTTCAAAGCTTCCACAGCCTGAACAGGCCTGTATAATTCCATCTTCAACACCTGTGCTAGGCTAGCTAATTGAAATCCAATTCTGATGTTCATAGTTTTAGTTTACTAAACTGGTGAGTTATGAAGTACTACAATAGGACTAAGCACAGTCATTTCCTAGTCCTATTTACTGGGGTAGTAAGGAGGGGCTGATTTTTGTCACCATATACTTTGAAGTCACGTTAAACAAAAATGGAGGAAGTGTGGAAACCATTTACATATAACTAATAATCATTAACTGACATTGTCAACAGTGTATTGTTGACTTCACACTGTTTCAACTGAGTTTATCTAATTTATCTAATAAATTTATCTAATTAGCCATTTGCTATGGGTTACAGAGAAAATAGACAACAGATACTTACATGGAACATTCACAAATTAAGTGGCTGTGTGAGTGTTGTCAGGACTTTGCATTAGGCATATTGCATGAGTCTGTAGCACTAGTAAGTCTGTTATTTCCAAGAAATGCATTTCCTGGAATTTATTCAAAGCTACTCCTTTTTCTGCTTAATCTCCTGTGATAAATTATGCTTCTCAACTTAAAGGAAATGGCATTTTCCTGAAAATTTGACAAAGTACCTTATCACCAGCAACATTCTTTGAATGTACTCATTGCTGATACTATTAGTTTGAGAATAAATCACTTTGTACAACTCAGTGCATTTCATTTCTCAAATTTAGTAGGATTTATAAGTGTCTGTTATGTATAGGACATTATACTATAGAAGATAGACACTAGGAGACTTAGAAAATGAGCAAGACATTCTCAAAGATTTAAGTGACTCACATTCAAATGGTTGTTCTCAGTATACAAGCCAATAATATAATAAGTATCCATAATCTAATTCATCTTCATCTCAGAAGACTACTGATATCACTTATTTTATGGGAGTCTCAAAACAGTGGCAGAGTGTTGGGACTATCAATTGGTATTTATTCAGATGTTGTGCTGAAAAATAATAAGCATGGTGGTCTATTTAATTAATTGCCCATTTCCTGAGCAACTTTTCTGTTTCATTTTGTGTCAATTCTTGAATGAAAATTGCTTTTTAAATATAATTTCTTTGACTGGATTCTATGAGTGCAACAGTGATTTGATATTCCCTAGATGGAAAGTTACATTTAGTATGTATACAGATGTGTTTATTAAGACAAATTCTACTGAAAGCACCTGCTTGATCATGAGTCTCTTAATAAATTGTCTTGGCATTATGAACCAGTTAAAATATTCATTGTAGAAATCCTGCAATGATATTGCTTTCTAAAAATAGATCTTTATTTTTTCTTGGAGTTCTTCTTTTTGAGAACTATGGAACTGTGTGTGTGTGTGTGTGTGTGTGTGTGTGTGTGTGTGTGTGTGTGTGCATGCATATGCATGCACATGAGTGTGTGCATGTGTACATTTCATGTACACATGTAAAAAGATATCTAAAACTTGTTTTTACATAGCATTTCATAGTTTAGCATTTACAAATTTGCTCTGGTATCAGAGCTTACACTCTCATCCATGATTAATCCATTTTTATGACTTTTACAACTGTGTACATATGTATGATTTTCTGGTTAGAAATCTTATTACATATTTTATTGTTCCTCTTTTGTGCACTTTGCAAAATTAATCAGTTCTATATTCAAAACTACCTCTCCCTATCTCTCTATTAATTTGCCCACTGTCTTGGTTAAACTTATAGCTGTGTCTGTCTTTCTAACCTTATCATCTCTAATTAGTCTCCATGATGCTACCTCGATATCTGCTCCATTTTATAAATTTCTTTTTGTTGGCAGAGAGGGTAATTTTCTTTAAATAGCAACCAGACTCTGTTTCTCCCTGTTAAAATCATATTCTATCCCGTGATTTTTCTTCAGATAAGTTTAGAACTTATTCACCTTTCTTAGTTCCACATATATATTTTCATGATAGCAATTATGCAAAGATACCTGCCAGTTGTATTGCTACATCAATCAGTTGTGTAAACAAAAGTAGTAAATTACTACCGTTTAAATTAAAATAAGCTAAATAATAGTTAGGAATGTAGTTTTTGGTGAAATGCTGGTTTGGCTTGCATGAACACCCAGTTTGATGAAACTAAAATAAATAAAATATATGTCTATAACATAAAGGGAACAAAACTAATGAACACAATGATAATTGCTTTAACTTTGTTTTACATTTTTCTTCACAAAATTTTTATTCTTCCTACATAAAACTTCTCATTTTTTGAGTCCAGGTTTACAACTTCATTTTTGGAAAGGCAATCAAATTATATAATCTTCTAAAGTGGGCTCAGTCCAATACCAATTTTTTCTAAACTTTACACAATGAGAGTTAATTGTACAACATTATAATTACTTCATCTTTATATATTTTAAGATACTGCATATATTTTAGAGTCCATTGATCATGTTTATTATGGTCACAAGTGTATACCAAGCTTTTAGTACTGTGCCTACCCTACAGTATGACTTTATCAAATAATTATTGAATAAATCATTAAACACATAAGAGAACATAATTCAAGGGGCATTTGTTTCTATCATCTCAATTGGTGATCTGATTGAATCATATTGATTTCTTTTTATATAGTTATATGAAACATTATATTGAAGGAGACATGGTAGTTTTCATAGCACTACTCTGTGTAGTGTTTCGATTTCTCTACATCTGTTAATATTACTTAAGAAAAAAACTTGAAAATGATAATGCATTCATCAGCATATGTAGAAAGCAAGACTTATTTAATGAGATTTTTTTTATGGAGGAAGCCACACTCATTTTTAAAAGAATTATTCAAGTCTCAAATCTTTTTTTTTTTTACTAAGATGATTATTTTTAATTTTTTATTATTATTAATAACATAATTTAAACATTTTACATGTTGATCTCAGTCTCCTCTCCCTCCCCCCGTCCCTTCCAACCTGCCTCCCTCTTACTCTCTTTCCCCCGTGACATGCACCCTGGCCACCCTCCACTCCCATCCCCCAACTCCCATTCCAGTTATAGGGGGATGCTTTCCAGGTTGGATCATGTAAGTCTGTCAAGTCATTTGAAGTAGGGACTAGGACTTCTCTCCTGTCAAATCTTTTTGAAAATATATGGTAATGTGTTTTTTGCTATTAACTTGTTTGAGTTCTCTTTAAGGCTTAGATATTAATTTTATACTACACATATTGTTTGCAAAATAGTGTTCATCAATTCATAAGGTGCTTTTTTATTTTTTTGGATATTATTGCTGAGAAGACATTGGCCACCCTAAGCCAGATGAAGTCACTTTCAGAAAAGAAATTTATGTATATTTAAGTATATGTGTATGTTAATGTTCATGGTTAACACAATTTATACAAATATAATTAGGACAGCATTTGCAAATAAAACTCAACAATGTATTGAAAAAGTATATACATCATGGAAAAGCCTGATGTATTTCTGTCATATACAGCTAGATAACATTCATATATCAATGAAAGGTATATCACTTTGACAGAGAAAGCACAAATGATTATATCATCAAATTCATAAAATTCAAGTCGAGTGATATTCAACATCCTTTCTATATAGAAACTATTTACAGATGAATTATAGAAAGTTATCAAGTGTAATGAATACAATTTCTTGAAAAAATATAGCTAATATAATAATGAATGGAAGACACTGATAATCTTTTATCTAAGATATGGTACAAGGTTCTGATGCCCAGTCTGTCCACTTCATGTTACACAATATTGGAAGTATAACGAGCAAGATAATGAAACAAAAGTTATCCAAATCAAAAAGAAAGAAAGAAATCATAACTAAAATCTTAAATTCTGAGAATCTGCAAAAGACCGTGCTTACCTGAAAAATTTCTGATGGATTCAGGAAGAGAATAAGCAAATTCAATACCATCCAGAGAGCATCATTCTTTTTGATGTATAAAAAAGCTGTAGTGATCAAAATGATATAGAATAAGAACAGAATCATAGGCTGGCAGAGCTTAATAGAAAGTCCAAAAATAAATCCAGACATAGAGACAACTAATTTTTTACAAAAGCACCATATGGACAGACTTTATGGTCAAAGTTAGTTTTAGTCCATGATACTTGAACAGAGTGTGCTCATGGCAGTCAGGAGCATAGTTGACCTTCATTTTCCATCACAAACAGAAACAAACTCACAATAGACAAATGACATGAATGTAGATAGGAAACCCTAAAATTCCTGGAGAAAAAAAAATGTGTTTTAACATTTATGCCTATATTTTACTGGGCATCAGCTACAAATTGTAATTAACATGACCTGAACTCATTTGTAATTAATGTTTTCATTTATTCACTCAACAAAATTTGCCATAGCTTATGCTAAGAACTCTACAAAAACAACAGGGATGAAGGGCAGACATAGGCTGCTGATGCTCTAGCAGAGGTAGGGAGTAAATAAATGATTAACTTGTGACAGAGTTATAATTTCAGTTAGGCACTATATGTAAAAATTAGGCATGCATGGGCAGTAGAGATGGCTCAGCAGTTAAGAGCACCACTTGCTCTTCCAAATGTCGTAAGTTCAATTCCCAGTCACCACATGGTGGCTCACAACCATCTATAATGAGATCTGGTCCCCTCTCCTGGTCCTAAGGCATAGATGCAGGCAGAACACTGTATACATTATATTAAATAAATCCTTCAAAAATAGTTTTTAAATCTTTATTTAAAAATTAGGCATGCAAAGAAAACACATAGAATTGAATAAAAGGACAAGCAAACTGTTTCCAGAGGTTTGTGAACATCACATAATACAGAAAAACTCATGAAGCAAAACCATGAAGTTAGACCGAAAGGACTGAATCTAAGACAATATTGCATGGCATGGTTCATGGCAGCTGGAAGGAAGAAAAGGGGTATTATAGTGAGGATTCAGACTATCTGAAGAGTGGCATTGGGAGTATTTTCCCAAGATGTAGCAAAGGACACTAACCCTTATATTCCCCTCTGGAGGTGATGTGTAGATGGCTCCCACTGCCTTTCTGAGCAAACAACACAGCCCATAAGAAGGAAAATGAACCTTCTTATTCTCTATTGATCATGTGAGGATAGTCTCTTCTCCTTTGTGTCATGGGATCTTTGACTATAAACCGAGAAACCAATGTATCTTCCCTCTAAGTCAGAGAAGCACACATATACTTACTGAAATACAAAGGTAATTTAACACAATGTGAGTGATATATATACTTACTCAATTATGTTAATAATTTTTCTGTTCTTTCTTTTTTCTTTTAGGTAAGTGAAACCAACTTTAACCACCCATAAATCAATGATTACTACATTGCTTCACCTTATAGTGGCTTCACCATGGAACATACCTCAAAGTGACATTCTGGTGTTTTCCATACCTCCACTAAATAACAAAGAAAACATGACCTGTGGTTAACAAGTGTTTGCGTGGTTATATCTCTAAATAATGATTGTTGCACTTTTCATCAAGGTAAGTTCAACTATTCAAATCTGAGTTTGTAGGAAAAAAACACAAAAAGAATGTGAATGGTAAAGCAACTTTAAGGCTGAATGTCCATTTAACAATCGTCAGTCCTCCTAATGAATTTCCCCTTATTTTGATAGAATTACATATGTGGGGAGGATCATTCAATTCTTGCATTTTTGTCATTTGAGTAACAACTTTCTGTGCATATTGTTATTTGTTCCTTTCTTCCTTCTTCTCAAAACGTAGATTCAAAGCTTTGGGTTTTGCATGATTTGGGTGTGCTCTGGCATCTAGAGTATTAAAATGGATGGCTTCATTCTTTGTGTATCTAATTTAATTGGATGGATGTTGGTGTTTTAATCTTGAAGAAAATTAATTCTTCGAAGTGCAGTTTGGAACAGGATTTAGTTGGCAAGATGAGTGAAAACTGGAAAATGAGGGAAAATAATACTTGGAGTTATTAAATATTCGATCAGTGACTGCTCCTGCAAAATTGGCTGTGAATTTTCTTGGTCACTGTCCAGGGCGTGGCTACCCTTTTGGCCTTTTGCACTTTACTATTCTTCTGTTCTTTGCTATGATTTCCAAATTCAGCTTTGTTTTCTACATAGACATCAGCCTTGCTGATTTCGGCTGTTTGCTTTCGCTGTGGCCATCTCAGATGTTCCAGTGAACTGACTTGTGTGTCACTTGTTTGTAATTTGGTGCGGGCCTCCCAGCCTTCGACAGAGAGGAGACACACCTCCTTATTCATAGTAATTATCCTCACTGATGAAGCTCATCAAGCCAGCCCCTCTGCTCACCTGATGAGAACAATTTTTCTGAGGTGCTGCTGATTCCCTGTTTGAGTTTCTGTCATCAATATCCATGTGTGAAATTATTAATTACAGAGCACAATAGAATGTTCTCACAGCAAAAGACTGAACAGCTTTCCTTGAAGGTCACAGTTGGAACTTGCCTTCTGTGATACATTATTACAAACTACACGTTTCATTTTAGTTCATTGTTAACTGGGGGCCTCATCCAGTGATTTACTCTTGTGTGTCATACAGGTCTTGGTATATACAGAAAATGGGTAAGAGGGACTGTATTGCTCTGCAATGTACAGCTTTTAATTTCAGAAATGGGAATGCCAAAAATGTCTCTCTCCCTCAGGGGAGGGAGAGAGATAAATAAATAAAGATTTAGTTGTATATAGTAACAATCCAATGTGGAATATGTGTCAGTTCTCCTATCCTGCCATGGGTCTTTGTGTAAGTAAATTTTATATGTCCTGTGGAAAAAACACTAACATTGAAGTTATAAATCTATCTTTTAACTGCTTGTGAAATGACCCAGGTACTCATCTGTTTACTCCAAAATATTTTTTACATAGATAAAATAGTTATAATGATAATTACTTGTGTATGTTATGCTGAGTATGGTGAGAAGTATGTTCTAGCCTCATTAATATTTTGAAAGGCCAATACAAATGTGTATTGCTCCAGAAAAAAAATCATGTGAGGATAGGTGTGAAATTTTCAATAAAGAGATAATTAATGACAGCTGATCTGAAAAGTGAGATGAGGAGGAGGAAAGGCAAACCATAAGGACAGAGGTTTAGCAACAATGATCTGAGTCCTAAAGATCAATGCTAGACTCCTTTTAAGTTTTGTTTTTTTGTGTGGGTGTCATTTTTCTTACAGTCAACTTTACCAACCTTATGGTATCAGTGACCACCATATTGATCATGATAAAGGGTGGCTGTATTATAACGTGTTATTCATTGGATCTCATTAGGAAATACTCATTTATGGGTCAATAATGGCCATACTTATACTTACAGCAATTTTTGGAGAACTAACATCTGTTCCTTGCTTCCTGCACTGTGTTCCAAGTGTTTTATCTGTGTGCCTTCATTTTATCTTCACAACAAATGCTTGAGATAGAGAGTACACTAAGTCTATCAATCAGAAGAAAAATTTAGTAGCAGACATTTGCACAATTAGCATCAAACACTTGATTTGAGCCTATACTCCAACCTAACAGGAATATTTGCCTTCTACTGAGTCATCTGGCATTTTCTTACCTTTGAGTCACCTATTTGCTGATAACGTTTTCATACTATAATTACTATTACAACTATTATTTTAATACCTTCCAAGCATTACATCCATTATAAGTACTTACATTATTTAAAATATGTCCTGAAATCACGGCTCAAAGACAGTACATTTTACTTAAAAAGAATGACACTTTAAGAAGTCACTGCAAGAGAAATCACTCACTGATTAAGAAGGACCATGTGCAGCTTTTCCAGTAGACTGAGTTCAGCACCTGGCACCTGAAACCAAGTTGCTACCAATTACCTGTAGCTCCAGCTCCAACCTTCAGAAAACTTCTCTGGCTTCCAGGAGAACACACACACACACACACACACACACACACACACACACACACACACACCACAGAGAGAGAGAGAGAGAGAGAGAGAGAGAGTAAAGAGTGAGAGAGACAGAGAGACAGAGAGAGACACAGAGAGAGAATATATGCAGTTATGTATTTTTAAAAAATATATCTGTACTATGTAAGTATGATAGAGTTAAAAAATGAATGGTCTATCTGGTATAAAGTAAGGTCTTCTTTAACTCAAAACATCTAGTCAACAACAATGTCAAGCTAGGCATTTAACAGTACTCCTGTAACTATCTTCTAATATGTATAATGCTAAGTCTACTTTGGTGATCTGAACATCTCAATACAAAGCTCTGTAGAAGGACTCCAAGTAGGTATTGTTGTCCCTTACAGCACACCTCTTTAGGAATTACTCAGCTCTACAAATGCAGGACAGCATAAAAACAGACTCTCCATCTCACATAGTTGTTGGCCACTCAAAGCTTCCATCCACAAACGATGTAGAGCCCTTCATTCTGTATAGCCAGGTGTACCATACATGTTTCTGATGAACTATCATTGCAATTTAGTTTAATCTCAGTATCAAGTCATCTGTCTTCTACAAAAATCCAGAGTGTCTGTGTAGCAGAGACTGCTTCAAAAATATTACTCTATTCAATATCACCCAAGAGAATTTCTAAATCCTCACCCTCTTCATTCTTTTGATTATATTTTCAAAGAGACTGGATTTAAATTTATAAGAAATGCTTCTCCAAAATACAATTCTCTAGTTAATGCTTGCATACCTCTGAGTGGTACCCTTTGAGTACAAGGCTTTGATAATTCTAATATCTTGGCCTTCCTTTTCACATCTGTTGGAATGTCTGTATAATCATTTCTCAAAATGGATTTTCATCAAGTCATGGACAGTTGGATACAAATGTGTAGAATACAGGGGTCATTTCACTGGAAGGGAGAGATAAGAACAAGATGCGTTAATGATGTGGGAAGCATTCTTCTGCTAGACAGTTTCCCTTGGGGCCAACTATGTATGGTTTCTGTTACACATTCTCTCATGTTGAATAAAACAGAAAGATTCTGGTTATAATGATCTGATTTCAAAAACTACACGTATTATGGACTCATTTTCTTTGAGTTAACTGTATTGATTGCTTTTAGTAAAATATGTGATGAACTGAGAACATGTCGGTATACTTTCTACTTTCTTGCTAAATTGAATCTATGTTTTTTTCAATTCTATTAGCTTTTCAGGTAGGTGGAAATGAGGATAGAACAAAACAGATAGTAGGGAAGTGAGTCCACTTGTATTCATTGTTCTAGGACTAGAAACAAAACCTCTGTCAATTATATAGTGTAAAAGTATTTTTATGAGTGTAGAATTGTAGAAAAACATGTACTACTTTTGTGAACTTTATCCTTTCTTCTGGTAATGGAGTGTGAAAGATAATTTGTACAGCTCCATTTGTATAACCACAGGATGAAATGGTTCTAAATCTGGGGATGTTTAAAAGGCAGTGCTTTCAAGGAATATAGAAGGAGGGGTATTTTTTCTATTTTTAAACCATTGAATATTATTTTTACTCATTTGTATACAAACCACATTTCCCCCTTCCTGCTCCTTCTCCCCATCTTTCCACCTCCCCACAACCCACCCCCTTCTAATTCTTAGAAAGGCCTCCCATGGGGAGTCAACAAAGCCTGGTGCATTCTGTTGAGGCAGGATCAAGCACCCCTGGCACAGCAGATCAAGGAAGAGTAAGGTATCCCTCCATATGGAATGGGCTTCAGAAAGCTAGCTCTTCTGCTAGAAATAAATTCTGGGCCTTTTTCCAGGGATCCCACAAACAGGCCAGGATACAAAACTGTCATCCACATAGAGAGGGTATAGTTCGGTCCAATGCGGGTTCCCTAGCTGTTGGTCTAGAATCCCCAAGCTCCTGAAAGTTAGGGTCAAATGTCTTTGTGTGTTTCCTAGTAATGATCTTGAAACTCCCCCCTTTCCTCATATATTTCCTCCTCCCTCTCTTCCTTTTCCTTAGCTTAGCTTAGTGCTTGGATGTGGGCCTCTGAATCTGCTTCCATCAGTTACTGGACGAAGGTCCTGTGATGATAGTTAGGGTAGTCACCAATCTGATTATAGGGGAAAACCAGTTTAAGCATTCTCTTCACTATTGTCAGTGTCTTAGCAACGATCATCCTCATGGATCCCTGGGAATCTCCCTAGAACCAGGTTCTCCCTAGCCTTGAAATGGCATTCCCTTCCCTCTTATTGTCATGCCCAATCTCCTTTCCTAACCTGCCCTCCAGCCCCCAGTTTACCAAGAAAATATTTTTCAAAGACCACATGTCCTTATGAAGTAGAGAAGTGACCATGTAAATATTTATGGAAACTTTCTATTAATCTTTCTTTATACATATAGTTTTGAAAATGGTTTCACATATAGGTGCGTCTATACCAAAATTCCTCTATCCAGTCACAAACTACAGTTTTCATAGGCAGAATGTATATTTAATTGAGACAATAATTATGTGAGTAAGGTATATTCCAGTTGTGGCCTTCACCCAGAGATCTAGGGCTGCATCGAATATTCCCAATGTTATCTGGCTAAGAAAATTCTAATTTATTTAGTGGATAAATTGCCCCTCCAGCTTGGGTACTATGACCCTTTTGCAGCTGAGGATGTCCCTCGACGTGAACCTCTAGGTTGGGTTCACGATTGCCACTGGAACTGATAGTCATATATGTGATACAGTTAGATAGCCATTGGTCATAAAATTTTGTTCACAGAAATCACTCAGAGTGCTCACTAGGAAACAATAAGTGTTAAGTGTTCAAAAAGGTTATTTTGGTCTATACACAGAACTTTGAAAGGCTTGCACTCCTTCTGGGGCTCTCTTCTGGTCAGGTGTAGTAACATCTTCATCATCCTGTAAGAAGAGTATTTCCCCTGGAAACTTTCTGCTTGCCACAGTGGAGAAGGCTCTGTAAATTAATTATGGAGCTTTGCTTTCTGTGAGGCACCACATTTTTAACATACATATTTTTTCCAGAAGGAAAAGAAATATTTTTGACTTGAGTTTTTAAACTATAATATTTAACTTCTGGTCTGTGCAATTCATCATGTGTTTCCATAATCTGGTTACTCTCTTGGACTTGTAGAATTTCAAATTAGTAAGGCTAGAATTATAAATTACTTTTGCATTTCCCAGCAAAGTCACATGGGAAAGTAAAAGCAAGTAGGAAAAAGAAAACCGAATAAAGAAATAACAGACTGCAGAGGGAGAAGAGTGGTATCCACAGTTCCAAACTGCTCCAATTACTTAGTTATTTCAGATTTGTAGATTTAATCTGAACAATTAAAATTACAAGTGCACATCAAAAACACAGAAATCTCTGTCATGTGAGAAATTCAGGCCATCTGAAATTAAACTTCAGTTTTGTTGCTTCATATAGCATCTTCATGAAGTGAGCACTTAGTCTACATTTGAACCCCTTTTTCATGTGCAAGACTGTCTTGTCTCCATTGCTTTACTTCATAGGGATTTGTGGTCATTGAAAACTTACCCTCTCCAGTATTCCTTGAAAGCATTGCAATTTTATTTAAAGCTCCCTGTTTTAGATCCATTTTGTTAGTAGTCCCCATTGCTGATTGTTCTGTTCCACTGTAGGGATCATTAATCTTAGACTTATAAATCTGTTCTGGGACTCTGCTGTATTTCTTCCTGCTTTTTCTCACTGTTCTACATCATTCACCAAATGAGTTAACTAATGTCACTAATTCTCAATGTGTTATCTAATTAGATCTTAAACTGTGTTTGTGAGACCCTCCCCCAAACCACCTAATTTCCCTACTCTGCATAAGGGAGGGGACACACTCCTAACATGCTATGGGGACAAGGGTTTCAAATGTCATTTTGTGTTCCCCAACAGTGTTCCAGTTGAATTTGGGTAAGACAAGGCTATTTCCCCCAAAATACCTTCAGATTTTATTTTTCAGAAAAAAATTTGTGACCCTACTTCTTCTGTAACCCTGGTCAACATTTATTTTCCTTAATTATTTTATTCCATAGAAAAAATTTCTTGTCTGGGTAGTCCAGAGTTTTAAATTATGTAATATCATAGCTTTAAATTATAATACTAAATTACCTCTCAAGTTTACTTTAACTTGAGAAGAGAACGAAAGGAAGAGATCAAAAGGAGGACATGAGAGATGAAAGAAATATCTAAGATATGTTTTATATCACAAAGCTGCCATAACATATTACTCGCAGACTGAAAACAATCTGTTTGACATTGAAAAGTGACTTATAAGTCTTTAAATCGGTTAAATACACTCCCAAGGGCTTTAAATACACACAACACACTGTCCTACATCATCATGCCACTTGACCATCCTTATTTCTATAATTAAAACAATGGAGTGCAGACATTGTGTATTCTTAGGAAGGGAAATAATGAAAAGCCAAGTAACTTAATACCCTCAGCTAAAAAATGGGGGGAATGGGAGTTAATTCTAGGAAATGTTTTTCTAGATCATTTGGGGTCAAATGAACATTTCCCTCGGTTCACATAAGACCATCCTGTATATCAGATATTTATATTATGATTTATGTCAGTACAAAGATTAGAGTTATGAAATAGAAATGAAAACAAATTTATGGTTGAGGGGTCACAAAAACAGGAGAAATTAAATTATAGCATCATTGGATTAATAAAGTTGATAAGCACTGTTCAAGACTTTACACATTTATAACATTGCCACAAGCAGCAGAGATTTACAGGTTCTGACCAATGGCTTAACATCAGTTCCTCTTCTAAACATTTAATGTCAAAAATATCTGATTCTGGCCAATATTATTTTTCTGTACAGGTAAAGAAACAGTAGTAGAACTTGTGTTTTTTCAGTCATCTACGTTCACATACATACTCATTGGAAATGTTGGCATTCAAATCCAGCCTTCCTAGTATCTTGGAGAGATAAACCTCATTGAGTCTTCCAAATTTTGTGTTGCCTAGGATATATCTGGAACATACATATACATCCTAAGCATATATATTTCTCAAAAGTCTTTTAATATCACTTAGCAATATATCACTAGGTATAAACTATTGTAGTGAAACCTTAGTGTTCAAGTTCCATAGTAGACTCAACAGTTTTGTTAGGAAGAGGAAACATTCTCTCAGACAGTGTAAGATGCAAGGCATTAGCAACAGGCAGTTGAAAAGGCTCAGAGAGAAAGTAAAGGGTGAAAGACTGTTTATTTTGCTGAGTCAAGTAGTATAAAAGAGAAGAAATAGATCTGTTGTTTGTGGAGTAGAAAGTATCAAATTTGCTTGAACACCGAGAACACAGTATTTGTCATTCTTGTGGTGCCCATCTACTATCTTTCTCCTTGCACTCCACTATGATATTATAAAGTAATTGTTCATCCTCCTCTTTTATCAGGAACTTTAGAAAACAAGACTTACCCTCTATCCATTTCTTTTCACCAAAGTCTCTTGCTTGATTGAGACCATTCCTAAACCTTACTCTTAGCTATGTCTAAATATTCTTTTGGTCAATTTGCATTGACCTTTTCATTTCCAGTGGAGATTCTACATCACTAGCTATCTTTCCAATGGCTCATATGATCTTCTTTCCTGCATGCCGGAACACAGGAAGTAATTTTGACTTTCTGATGTTCTCAAGTGGCTCACATCTGATCTAGGTATTCTAGGAATCTACTCTTCATTAAATTTTCTGTGAAACAACTCTTTGAGGATATCTTTCACATTAAATTGATGAACTCTTGTGAGTTGCCATGTTCTTGTTTTTGAAATAGCATCAATAAAATATTCTAATGACTATTATTCCAATTTCATGAATAAAAGTGGACTTTCATTATTAATATATAAGAATAGACTAGTCCCAAAAAAATGGAGACATTTACTTTAGAAAGAAAAAACTTCCTTTTAGGAAAGTATTTCAGGGTTTAATTTCTTTTTCATCCTGGGCTAGCATTTGCAAAATGCTAACATATCTATGGGTATGCTGATGTAGGTATAGCTTTGTTTAATCAATTATAAAATACCCATAAGCAAAAACCATTTCTTCTGTGTTTGGTTAGTTTGGAATAAAGAATTTAGTTGTTGATCACGAAGATTTAGAAGCAGTTGGTGCCCTTATGTTTCAGTTCTTCTTTCACATCACTTAGGGATCTGAAGTGTCTTCTGTGTTTTATTTAAAGCAGTGTTCCAGCATCTATTTATCCCTATTATACTTCAGCCATTGGTTAAGTCTTTGGTTTACAAAGAACATTTAAGTGACACCTTTGTCACAAGTTTACTTAAATTCCCCTCTGGATACCTACACACTTTGTAGCTTAATACTCACTGTATCTGAATGACTCACAGCTGAGGAGAGACCTGCATTAGCAGTAGGAGCCTTTAGATCAGAGAAATGCCTTCAGTGCTTAGACCATTGGTAATGTAGATTGGTGTTGATTTCTTAAGGAATCCTTTTGACAGACACTTCAGCAAGAGGTTCTTAAGGGTTATCTAAAGACTGGCCCCACAATTTATCTGGTTCCCTAAACTGAGATAGTTTTTCTCATGTCTAGATGCCTTTACCAGAAAAGAACAAGAAATGTATACCTGGCACATGCCCATCCAATCTTAGTCTCCATTATGTGTGATCTTCACTATTCTCTCCTCATCGTTTCCCCTCCTGTATCTTTCCCTCAGCTGACCCATTTCCATGAAGCCTTTGGAGTCAATAATTTTAAATATAAGAATTCAGGTAGGGTTCAAACACCTTTATTGAAGCTTTGGCTGATCATAGTTATTTCCTCATCACTCTATCCTCTCTCCATTTAGCAATTGGTTTTACTTGTCGCTCTAAGAAACCATCTTATAAAATATTTATTGAGTCTCCCCTGTAGAAGGCAAATTTTAAAAGCAGAGTACTTAACTTATACGGTTCTATTCCTAGAATATTAAATAATATCTAGCATCAGATATGCCACCAATAACATGATTCATGGAATGTGTTTATAAGATGAAGTTAGCATATATAGCCCATTCTTCATCAGAATACCTCGTCGCCCTGTAGGACAGTAAATATTCCTGTTATCACAATCTACCTGGAACTATTTACAAGTACTATAAAGGATACGAAAGTTGTGCTTTGAATGTTCACCTTCTTGATCTCAGAAATGGCATATATTAGCAGTGGTCAGGGTCATGGGCATCACATAATTGGTTCCCTGTAATGAACCTCGATGCAATTCTCCTCTATCGTCAGCTGGGGTCTCTGAGAACCTTTTACTCACTGCAATGTCTACTTCAAATTGTTGGGTTGTTGACTTGATTATTCAAAGAGTAGAGAAAACATAATGTGGAGTTTCTTAATTCTACTTAAACCACCCTGTCTGTTTTAAATGGCACATCTACTTTTTTTCTTATAAACACTGATATTTAAAGTGCAACAACTACCTGGAACAAGGTGGATGAGTGTGCAGGGTCCTCAGAGGCACCAGAACACCAAGTGTGGAAACCCAACTAATTGATTTGTTTTGCCAATTAGAGCTCACAAAATTGACATTCTCAGCATATTTCCTATCTTTAAACAAATTTGAGAGATTGCATGTAACTAACTGAACTGTGGAAAAATGGCCGTTTCTCTTTAGCTTGTGCTTTCTAAATTATTCAAATGCTTGCTGCATTTGCTTGTCATTTTTTAGTTCATCAGAAGCAGAACATGCCAAGCAAAGTAACTGCCTCCTCCCACCCATAACTATCATAGACCCTATTTCAGAAAGGACAATAGAAATGCCAAAGTAGCATCTTGACAGTCCTTCTTCTACAACACATGGGTCTTGATATCTCCCTCAGTCCTTAATCAGGGAAGAAGAAATAAATTATCTGCCCAACTATTCCTTTCTGACTCACATCCAGTGTCTATACTATTTGATTGCCACTAATCACTGGGACCCTTTACACATCCAGTCTTTTTATTTGTACCCCATATGTGATAAGTACCCATTACAAAAATTGGCATTTCCAAAGCTCACTTTTTGTGCACTTGGCAAGATTTGTGATCATGCATTTTCCTAAACTGAGTACTGATGGCATCCACTGGTTGATTCCCTCAATCTACAGGCAGATGGAAGTTAGACAGATATATGAAATGCAGGCTGGATATGTGAGTTTGAAGTGATAATCTACAAATATACATCCCATTGTTATGGGATATATGTCTGAATAATATATATATATACATATGTGTGTGTGTGTGTGTGTGTGTGTGTGTGTGTGTGTGTGAGTGTGTGTGTGTGTGTTTTGAGACAGGATTTCTTTGTGTAGCTTTGGAACTGTCCTGAAAATTGCTCGGTAAACCAGGCTGACCTCAAACTCACAGAGATCTGTCTGCCTCTGTCTCCTGAGTGCTGGGACTAAAGGTGTGTTCCTCCAACTTCTGGCTATTTTTGATATACAAATAAAACCTGCCATATAGTCTATATCATGTTACTTGTGAGTATATATTTCAGATAACCAGTTGGTGCATTCTTCCCTGGGGAAGACTGTTTCTACTGTTCTCAGATCCCTTCCTTGCCTGTAGCACTATGCCTGCATTTGAGGGAGTGAGACATCATTCTTCCAGAGGCAGCCTGTTGGTGTTGTTATTGTTCAGGTTATGTTTAGGTAGCCATGCTGGTAAGATCCATGGGTATAGCTTGAGACATTTTTTGGAGGCATAATCTCCTTATTCCTAGGGTTTTACATAATTTCTTCTCACCTCTTCCACAGTAAAAATGAGGTTATTCTTTCTTTCTTCCACCCTCCTTCCTTCCTTTCTTTCTTCCTTCCTTCCTTCCTTCCTCCCTTTCTCTCTCTCTCTCTCTCTCTCTCTCTCTCTCTCTCTCTCTCTCTCTCTCTCTCTCTCTCTCTTTCTCTCTCTCTTTCTCTCTTTTTTTCTTTTGTTGTTATTGTTCCCCCAACACAGGGTTTTTCTGTGTAACAGCTCTGGCTATCCTGGGACTTACTCTGTAGAACAGGCAGGTTTCAAACTAATAGTGATTCACCTTCCTCTGCCTTCCAAGGGCTGGGATTAAAGGTGTGCACTACCACTGCCGGGTTTCACTATCTTTCTTCTCTTTTCTTCTCTTTTCTTTTCTTTTCTTTTCTTTCCTTTTCTCTCCTCTCCCCCCAAGCTTCTACCCTCAACCTTCCCTTTGCCTCATCCCCCCACTCCTCTGTTTCTATGCAGAAAAGTTCAGGCCTCCTATGGATAATGACAGAACATGGCATATCAAGGTGCAGTAAGACTAAGCATCTCACCTTGTATTAAGACAGGACAAGTCAATAGGGTTCCAAAAGCCTGCAAGAATCAGAGTCAGTCCCTGCTTTCACTGTTGGGAATCTCAGAAGAAGAGTAAGCTAACTGTCACATATGTGCATAGAGCCTAGGTCAGTCCCATGCAGGTTACCTGTTGTTGGCTCAGCCAAAGTAAGATTCTTAATGCAGCCCAATTACTAAAAGTGTCCTGAGTACAAATGTAAGCAGATGATCCATCACCATTGTGATAGGAGAACGCCAAAGTAGGAGGAGAAGGGAAAGACAATATAGAGAGTGGAGCAAAGCATGGCTATTCTAGCATCTCTCCTCTTTGAAAGGGCCCTGGCTGTAGACTAATGTCTAGACTGTGTGAAAAGTGAATTATCATGGACCAAGACCTGAAGCAGCATGGCTAAATTCACTCAATCACCTGCTTACCAAATGCTAATAATGTAACATTCTATTTTCAACAGTTTTGGGCATGTCCTTTGTTCTATCTAAAATGCTAACGCTGCACTACTCTTTTCTTATATTATGTGCCCATTATTTTCCCTAAGATCTAGTTTTGTTTTCATTTTTCAAAGTGGCTTTATCTAGTTAAATTTTATCACAACACTTGTTTGTCACACAAATCTCAATTTTTTTATATTTTTACAGGTTATGCAACTTGTTCTTGTGTTTCCTAGGAAATTAAAAATCTGTGGAATTGGTATTTTCTTTCCTTTAGGAGCCTATAGCCCAGATTGGTACTTGAAACATAATAGGCACTTAATGAGTATGCACTGTGAGAGTAGTGAAAATAATACAACAACAAAGAGATTCAAACTCAGAACCTTTATGCAGAGTATGTAAAGAAAATCAAATTTAAATAGAATCTATTTGTGCCCAGAAGTAAAATAATTCAAAATAATTATATAGAACTTTTGGGTATAATATTATTAGGATAATATATAGATATTTTCAATATACTTGGCTTCAAGTATTTTCTGCTTCATGCCTCCATATTTCCCAGATCTACAACTACTGAAAAAAAAGACATAACTAAAAATATGAGACACTGGAACTGATATTAGAAGATATTAGAATGATTTTTGTCTTATAAGTGTAACATACTTATCTTTATAATACTCTTACTAACATATAAAATCTGTCATCATTGACAGCATCACTGGAATCATGAATATTTATTAATCACTCTAAAAGGGGTTATACAGTATGGGCTAGAATCCTTCCTTGTCTGTATGCAAATGGCAGAGCTATAACAAATGTCATTTGTATGGATGACAAGGTGAATTTCTATGAGCCAGCCAATGTCCATCAACAATTAACATGTCAGTAGATTATGACTATACTGACACTTCTAGTCTTAGTAAATGGATTGTCACATTATGTGATAGTGTGTTTGGTATATCCATGTTATCCTATATTCCAGAGCTATTGGTTGTCGAAGTAAATACACATGTAAATTAAATGTGTTTCCATGAAAAACTTCTTATTTCTGCCACTTTATGGTAGAGAAAATGTAACCTCCACTAAGTCAGGGAATGCCTATCTTCTGTAATATACTCAGAACCCATTCATCATAGCCTCTGTCACACATGCAAGCTGACTATATCAGCATTAGTGCTCTTGATCAGCTGTGGTTAGGTTGGTGCAATGTCGACTTTGAATGCACAATTCACTTTGATTCCATAAACACATGCACTGTTACAACATAAAATATCTCAAAAATGGTAAGTAGTGAAATTCTAGACTTCTAGATAGTCTTCACCATTTAACTTCAAATATGGCATCAGAGGCATGAGTAGGGTACTTTAGGTTGCTTCACCTGTGCATGTAAATTACACGATTCCCATTTGGATCCTTACCAGCATGAGACTGAGAGGATACTTTTAGCCTCTCTATGCCTCAGTTAACTCCTTTAGAAAATGAAAGTTGTTATGGATATTATATAAAAAATAAGTGTGAAAAGTTTATCCCAGTGGATGTCATATACTCAATAGATATGATTATCTTGAGTTAGGTACCTTATTCCAAATATAAAATGATGTCCTTTAAATTGCATGGTGAAAAACAGTCAGAAGATATAAGGCTGATGATTTCTCCAGCCAAGGATAATTAATTGTTCCACAAGCAGAGCACCATAGAAACATTTCAACCACTATGCTAATTTTTAGCTCTAAGAAGCATATATTTCAGCATTATTAGGCAGACAAACCTACAGGTCTGCATGAAGACAATTGGATAATGCAGTTTGAAGTTTTGTTCTGTGCATAAAATTGACATGGGAATATAAATTTAAAAATGAGAAAATTAAACAATTACCATTTTTAATAATTATTCTTATTTTTGGTTATAAGTACATTGAATGCCCCCTTTCTTTTCTCACTCTAGCTTCTCCATATACTACTCCTAGCTCTCTTTCAAATTATTCATTAACTCTTGTTTATATGAATATGTTCCTACTACCAGTTTTACAAGTTTTTGTTTTCAGTGTCTTCTAGCCCCAACTGCATTATGTTTTTACTGTATATATATTGTTAACATCTAGGTCTGTAATGCAATTTCCATTGATCCACCTGTCTCTTTTTATGCCAATACCATATGGTTTTCATTATTATGGCTTTGTAGAACAGCTTGAAATAAAGGACGGTGGTACCTCAAGAAGTTCTTTTATTGTTCGGCATTGTTTTAGCTGCTTTTGTTTTTCCATATGAAATTCAGCATTTTCTTTCCAACATTTGTAAAGAATTGTATTGGAATCCTGAAGGGAATTGCATTAACTCTCTAGATTGCTTTTGGTAGAATAGACATTTTTTACTGTTAATTCTCCTGAACCATGAGCATGGGAGATCTTTTAATCTTTTGATATCTCCTTCAATTTATCTCTTCTAAGACTTTGTCAAACAGGTGTGTCACTTGCTAGGTTAGAGTTATCTCAAGATATTTTACATAATTTGTGTCTATTGTGAAGGATGTTTTTCCCTGATTTCTTTCTTAGCCTATTTGACAATCACATATAAAAGGGCTACTGATGTTCTTTTTTAGTTAATCTTGTATTCAGCCATATCTCTGAAGGTGTTTATCAAATGTAGGAGTTCCCTTGTAGAATTTTTGGATTATCTTATGTATACTATCATATCATCTGCAAATACTTATGCTTTGAGTTTGTTCTTTCCAGTTTGTATCTCCTTGATCTCCTTTTGTTGTCCTATTATTGTAACTGTAACTTAAAGTGCTATATTGAATGAATATGAAGAGAACAGATAAACTTGCCTTGTTCTTGATTTGAGTTATTACTTTGAGGTACTCTCCATTTAATTTGATGTTGTCTACAGGTTTCCCCTAAATTGCCATTATTATGTTAAGTTATGCCCGTTGTGTCACTGAGACTTTTCATCATGAAGAGATGTTGACCTTTACCAAAATCTTTTTTGGCACCTAATGAGATGGCCATATGCATTTTGTCTTTCGGTTTGTTTATATGGTATGTTACATTGACAGATATTTCTATGTTGCACGTTCTTAACCCTGTTTTGCATTTTCTACTTCCTTTTTTTGGCTCAAAATGAAGTTGTAGAGACAAAAAAAAAAAAAAAGAGGGCTGACTCCTTCCTTTATTTCCTTGGAGGTTATAGAAGCTGTGCAGGGGTCTCTGGGAAAACTCAGGCTTACACATGCTTCCAAATGTATTGGGGGCTTTTTTACCTTAAAATAAGTTGAGTTCATGGCACACATAAATCTTCTCTTCTGAATAAAGTGCTAAACTGTATTCCCAGTATAATTTGTTAATTACATTTTCCCACTTCATTGTTTGGTGATGCTTGTTTCTTAAATATTATATATTAAATATTATATATTATTTTCTTATAAATAATTGGATTTTTTTACATACACCTTTCAAAAATAGAGTTTGCCCTATGTCAAATAATGATGACTGGACATTGCCCTGTGATGTTGACTGAATATTTCTCCACGGCATCTTCCCTATGGCAGGTTGTTAACATTTGAATGTTTTATAGAAGTGCATTCTCTAAAAGATGTTTTTGAGTGCATTGGAAACCTTTTAAAATTTCTGTAATTAGCTACTCTGGGAGAATGTTATAGGTTTTGATGGGCCCCTAAGTGGCAGTTCCAATGGCCTATCCCATTGACTGACAAAAGATTGTAGGGGAATATTTAATGTTGTTTTAATTAACAACTCCTAAAAGAAAATGTCAATTATCTTCCATTAGCCTGAGGCCTTATCCTTCCAAATTTTCCCTTACCCTCTTTAAAATGATACACAGAAAATTATTTCTTTAATTCCCCTATGGAAATCCATCATCCTTTGGAAGGAAGACCAGTGTTTAGTTTTAATATCCTGAGTTAATGATGAGTTTAAGACTTAAAAAGAAAAGAAATGATACTGCATTCAAAATATCTATCTAGAAATGATAGGCATTTAATTTTGGCTGCTTGTTTCTCAGAAAGTGAGACAGAGAGATACCACAAGCATAAGGCATAATTAAACATGCATACATTTGTTGCATGTAGAAAGTAACTGAGAACAAAAGTTATCCATAGGAGAACAAACATAAAATAAAGGATCTTTTAGGCATGAACTAAGTGATACCTGGGTAGTACGTCTCTTACCTAGTATGTATGTGGTCCTGGGTTCAACTACAATCTCTCTCTCTCTCTCTTTCTCTCTCTCTCTCTCTCTCTCTCTCTCTCTCTCTCTCTCTCTCTCTCACACACACACACACACACACACACACACACACACAGACAGAGAGAGAGCACACAATAGGTCATAAGAATATCATACTAGATATTATGGACAAGGACTAAAATACAATATTTTAAACATGAACTCTGAGAAGAAAGAGACTCTGAGCATTACTTTAGTTTTTTACTTGGTGTATATGGATTTAGGTTTATAATTGAGCACCTGTAGGCTTCAATTTTTCATAGGTAAGGGGATGACAACTATGGGACTCAATTCATTGGGTTGTTATGATGATTAAATACAAAGCATTTCTTGAAGCAATGGTGCCCATTATCATTTTCCAAGTATGTTTTAAGGCATAATTGAAGAAAAATAATTAAATTAGAAGTGATATTTTTATTTTGGGGGATTGTTTCAAGTTTGTGTATCTGTTTATATCTGAGAGACCATTTGAAAATTTCAGTTAATTGAGTAAGAGTTTCTAAGCTATTTATAAAATCTAACTTGGGATTTATGAGCCAATAGACATTTGTTACAGTATACCACTGATAGAGAATTATCAAGTCATTGTGCCTTCATGGTTTCCAGGTTCTACACCTGTCTACACTGACCTGTGGCTCCGTTATTGGCAGTTGTAATATAATTTCTGAAATTCTTCTGTCTACACAAAAGCTTGTGTGTGACTTAAAAGTCTGAAAGAGGTTGATTCTTGGGACACCAGAGCAGACATTAAGCTTTAAAAGGACTCTTTAGCATAAGGAAAATAAAGACATTTTTATTTGCTCTGAGAATGGAAGGGAAATTATTAAGTCCCTCTATAAACATGCAAATAAGCTGCATTCCTCTAATAATAGCCTGTACCGTATGCATATTTTATATAGGTATCTACCATATTTCAGGCACTGGGGAAATAACTTTTCATAGTTACCCACTAGAGAGGGGCTTTCCCTGTGCATCCCAGCCTGACCTTGAATTTGTAGTCTTCGTTCTCAACATCTCTTATGCTATGGTAGAGATGTGTTATATAGTTATATAAATGTGTTATATAGCTCTGTATAGTTACCCTAATATCTATCGGAGTAAATCAACAGAACACATGGTAGTTTTTTCCTTTTTAGTACTATTATACTTAAGTCATGAGGAATTATTAATTTGATCAAGGTGAGATGTGAATTTGGCCTCAGTAGTATGCCCCTAGTTTCCAGTTTGCTTCTTGTTCCTTAGATATTTGTCTCAGATCTTGATGTCTGCAGATCTGTGTTTATAAGGGGACAGATTGGTGATAAGTAGGCTTCCAGATTTCTTTGTAATAATAAGACCATTATAAAAAAAAAAACAAAACCCAAGCAAGCAAAGAACAGTATCCTTCTCTGATATCAATCCTCACTACAAAACCACATCCTACTACTGCCTATTTGGCAATTACACATGCACCTGTCATACTAGTCTTCTAGAACACTCCCAGACGTGTGCTCAGATATTCGCAAAATTAGCCCCTTTAGTTCCCACATTCACTGGCTCTTTATTCCTAGATTTAAGGTCTTCTCCTATGGTTCACCAAATAGGATACACTTCTCTTCTCCCTCCAATATTTTCCTGCTACTCTTTTTCTTTTAATTTATCTCCTTCGTGCACTTCTCTTTGTCTCTTTCTCTTCCCTCTTCCCTGTCTGTCTCTCCCCTTTAACCTTCTTTCCTCCCATTCCTCCTCTATCTTTCTGCCTGTTTCCCCATCTCATCCATGCCCACCTCCTCTCATCCACTTCTTTCTTTATTCTCCCCACTGTAACCAGATATCATATTGCAGCTAGATTTTGTAAGAGAAATGGGTTCTACACACTACACATTGTTTGAAGCTCTTATTGAGTTCATCTTTAGGAGAAGAGTTTGAAAGAAGGGAGTCCAACAAAGCAAACTAAGATGAGGAAATGTGTACCAAGTATGCAAAAAGCACCAAAGAGGGTTTAGGAAGAAGTCAATACAGGGGAGTGCATTAACAACTCTCTGCTTACTGGAAACACAGTCCATAGTTTTTCTTCAAAAACAGAATCTGTTCTTCCTTAAAGGAAGAAGTTGGGATTGGAAACTGTAAGTGGAAAGGGAAAGAAGAACATAAGATACAGTGGGCTTATTGCATAACCTCTTTTTTTAATTACCTGATTTTGCAGAATTAATTTTAAGTTTATTCCCTTGTTCTAGTTTTGTTAACTAATTTATTGAGGTGCAATATGTATACACAAAGCTTAAAAATTTAGTGTATACAACTTAATGAGAATAAAAAAATATACACTGTGGAAAGATTACTGTAATTCATGTTATTAACATCCTTATCTCCTGAAAATATTTTAGTATCATTTTCTCTTAGAGCATTGTGTGAACAACACTTACTGCAAGCTATACTTTCTCCACAGTGTCTTAGTGAACAACACATATTCACAATGTGTACAATGTCCCACAGTTCATATCTAGGACTGATTCATTTTGCATCACTGGAAGTATTTTTTTGCCTAGTTGTAAAACAAGATTCAAAGTTTAGTATTCCACAGGCATCGTGAACCCTATTTCTGCTAATCCAAGCCTAATGAGGTACCGGTTGTAGGAAAATGACCCCAGAGAACCATTTCTAGTAGGTCTGTCTTTTCCAAACACCCTTACAGCACTAGAAGTCTCAATACCGAGAGAGGCACTGAGATTTTCTTCCAGCTCCATGCTCGGGACCTTGACAGGTTAAAGGATTTATTTCTAAAGCATTTTTGGTAAATGACTGAAAAGAAATTGCTATATATAATTCCATGGTACAGATTGCTCTTCAAGCAACTTCTTTCAGTCTCCCAGTTCAAGAAGAGCTTTTGTAGGATAGAGATCTGCCATCTTACCACTGCTAAGTATTTGATCAAATACTGACATTATGCACATGTGAGAGCATTGTCTCTGAACTATAAATGATAACCTGATACTTGAAATATAGGGAAATATTGTGAAAAAGAAAAGCTACATATAGTGATGATTATAACAACAACAACAGCAGCAGCAGCACAGGTTAAAGTGGATTAGTGATAAGAATATTTTAGGAGTCAAGCTAGTAATAGCTACTGTTTCTTGGGGGCTTACTGAATGCTAAGCCTCAGGGTAGGCTTTTCTCTTGTATTACATTTTTAATTAAAACAATAAGGAAATGGGAGTTAGAATATTTGTGTAACTTGTCTTTTAGTTCATTCTGTCTTTTAATTAAGAAGTCAATGATTTGTATCAGATATGCTTGATATTAAAACCCACTTCCTCCCTGACTTCCTTGGCTCATATAAGAGCTCAGTAGCATAGCAAAGGAGAAAGAGATGACTCAACTGCAGTTTAGAGAGTGTCATCAAATGCTTTAGCTTCCTGCAAGGTGAAGTTCAATCACTCTTCATCCAAAGGTTTATAAACTTGGGGAAATTCTGTCTTTCTTACTCACCTGACACAGTGCTGTTAAAACATTTGGAAATGAATGTATTTCAGAATGGTACAGAGATCCATCTTAAAAATAATATGGACAACAAAAATCATTTCACAATGCGAATATGTACATACATATTCACTCATACACACATACCCATCCCAACCCTCCCACATACCACACATATTTATTTGTAATTATTTCTACATATTCAAGCCAAAAGCAAAAATACTAATAACTCCCTTCAATCATTTTAGCCTTTTCTCAGTGGATATATATATATATGTATGTGTGTGTGTATATATATATATATATATATATTCTTATTTTACATATTGATCCCAGTTCCCTCTCCCTCCCTCCTTCCCTCTATCCCCTACACTCACCCATCCAATTCTCCCCCACCCCACTCCACAGGGAGAGTGATGTTTTACAGGAGGAGAAAATGAATGTTTAATGTCACGCCAAAAGAGGGAGAAAGTCAGGCTTCATTGATATGTCTCATCATATTCCATGAAGTGGGAGGGACAGCTGCGGGCAGAAGCAGCTCTATGTTACATTGCTTATTCCCAAACTATAATACTGCACAAATAATCATGTGGAATCCCCAAAGCTGGTGTTTTGACTAAGGTACATTTAAACTTTCAAATTAACTTCCATGTAAAATTTTAGGCCTACTATTTTATTTTAACTAATATGCTAATATTCAGGAAGGAAGTTTACAGGAGTTTTTTTTACTTGTGTGTATTTGTATAAATATAGGTATAAACTCACCTTCTTCTTAACTCTAAGTTCAATGTGATTTTAATATTTTACTTTACATTGCTATCTACTCTTCTGTTTGAGTGATAACCACTTTTCATCCTTAAAAACCCACATGGACAATTCTTGAAAGCGTATAACAGGTGATACCCATGGCATGACAGATGACCTTTAAAGATAGTTGTATACAACTAGATGTAGCTCACACCAGCACAAAGGACAATGAAGCTAGAGGATTGCTATGACTTCCAGACCACACTGGACTACAGAGCTAGATCCTATCTCAAAAAAAAAGTAAAAATATTTATGTATAAAGAGCAATGACTACTCACTTGAAGGAGAACTCTACATGTGTGTAAATGACAGACATTTTCACATTAATTTCTCTAATATGAATTAGAGTACCTCTTCTTAATTTTCCCCTATAAATATATAACGCATGGTCCCAAGAGAAGTATATGAAGTTAAAAAATTTGACGGAATATTTGCTATGAAGTTTCCCACTAGGTAAATAAGTCTGAAATCACTTAAAAACATTGTGAGCAAGAGTATGAACTGTTCAGAGCCATCTTGATGTTTCTAATTGCCACCTATATGCTTAATGAGACTGTGTCAATAAGTCCTCAGATTGAAATGAAATTTAATGAAATATGCAGCAAAATAAATGACAAAATATTTAAATCATGTTTATATATTAAATGGATAACTTATTATTATAGTGACTGAGCATGAACCGGTTCTTAGCATAAATTCAGGTGCGATAAAGTATTAGTCTCCTCATTAGATAACAATATATCACAAGACACATATGAAAGAAAAGGCACTATAGAAACCATCCCAAGGCATCACTTTTTTTTCCTTAATAGCTGCTATGTGGCTTAATTTTTACCTTTTTTTTTTTTTTTTTTTTTACATTTTAAACTCTACACTGAATTGTGATCTTGATGATGTTGTCCTTAAAAAATAGAAAATATGTAGTGAAATATAATTACCAAACTATTTGACTTATTCTTGAAGCTTATTCTTGAAGCTTATTCTAAAGCCACTCATGGTCAAGACAGGAAGCTACATATTTTTAAATTTTAAAAGCTAGAGCTCAAATTGCAGGGACATTTCCTCTAAATTTTCCCTCCAATGGGTTGACACTTTAAATGAGTGATCATTAATGTTACCATGAATACAGACAAGCAAAGCCTCACTTTAACAACTTTCTAAACAGTTGATTGAACAAAATTGCAAGTGCTAGACTCTCTGACAGCACATCCATAATTTCATATGAAGCCGGGTTTAGAGGTCAACAGCAGTGTGTGTTTCAACCCACCCTGAAACAGGCCCTGCATCTCACAGTGTGAAGACAGATCATATCAATACACTTCAGAGTTTTCAGAGCCACTTCAACTTGTGTGATTCAGCTAAAAGGGAAAGGATGAAAAGGTTTGGTTTATACCAGAGAAAATCCTGATAAGAAATATGTATTTAAAATAACACTTCCATATGATCAATGGAATAGTTTATAGTTAAGTCATTTAAAGATTGTTGATGGCATGTATTCATATAGATACATGTGTTGAGCCTTCACAACACAAGCATGCTGTATGTATTGGGCTTATTTTAGTTTAATACTTGAATTTCTTAGAATCTGGGTAATGTCATGGAGATGGAATAATAAATTCAAAACTCAAGCTTAGGTCATCAGATCTCACAACTCAACTTTTGCAATACATCACACCAGCATGAAAAACAGTGGACCCCCATCTGATATGTCAGTGGGTCTTCTCTAGGGTCTAGTTTAGGGTGACATGAGAGAAGACACAGTAAATGATGATTGAGAATGAGCATCGATGTGTCAGCTATATTAATCAGCTTTCTAATTCTGTAAAAAAATATATTCGATAATAAATTATAACAGTTAAAGCTCACAAGCTGGAGATGCTAGTTCATGAACATATGGAATTATTATTTTCATATTTCCAGTATGAGGCAGTAAGTACGTGTTGACTGTTGATGAAGTGAACTGTTCACCTCACAGACTAGACAAAGGAAAATAGCAGAGACTAATGTCTCAAAACTCTCTTTGGTAGCATGCTCCCTCAACCCCTATGACTTATGGCCTTCAATCTAGTCCCCAAATTTTAAAGGTTCTACCACTTCCCAGTGGTAGATATAGGGTGGAGACCACCCCTTTGACACAGGGACAAATAAAAGATCTTCAAAATCCAAATTCAGCAGAGGTAGACTATCTGAGTCTATCAACCTAGACTTTCCCTATTCTGGAAGAGCCTAATTCTAATTTGTAAGAACTAGCATGGAGATGCTAGGAAGAAAGAGCCACGCTGACACAATTGCACAGAGTGCACTTTTCTGGGCACTTACTGGGAGAAATATAGGTCTGTGAAGTATCACAGAAAGGGATATGCATAGACTTTGCATCAGCAGCAAGAGGAGATTAGATGACTGAGTTTAACATAACATTGTCTAGGGCAGACTGTACCCGTTTTAACTCAAGGTGCTCTCAAAGACTCCAGGAACACTGCTGACACAGAGAGTCTCGTTTTAAAGCTCCACATACTTCTACAATAGCTACATCTTTTCAGTGCCCCAGTGAAATATATGTAGCAAGAGGAGTAGGATTCTTCAGGGACAGTTCTGTTAGATGTCACTCATGATCACTACAGATATGCCAAGCCAGAACTCATGTCTACCACACACTCTGTGACCTTGGATGGTTCTCTTCACTTTTCTGAACTTTCAGGCTCCACCTAATAATGGAATTTTAATTCAGTCTCATAATTTATGAGGGTTATTTGAATTAATTAGAAAATCCTTAGTGTAATGCCTGAAAATGTGACATAGTTATTATTTTTCATAAATACCTGCATTTTTGCTAGCATGTAATGGAGAATGTTTTCATTTTTGCATCTCAAATGTCACTTGAGACTTGAGACTATATAAAAATATAGCTGAACAATAGTCCTGTCTTCTTTCCTAAATATTCAAGTACAGGAAGGAAATATAATGGCCCAGGTTTGCTTGAGAAGAAAGCAATTCTTTCTTTTCAATAATTCCTTTCACCTAGTGAGTTTGGTTGATTTCACTAAAGAGATTATGAAGCACAATTATAACTGTTGTTTATAGCTGATGAGTTTTGTGAGTGAACTTTGATTCAGGTGAGTTCTGAAGGCTGTAGACCAAGGCTCCTTAGCATTAATATTCCATAATATGGACAATGTCTTCTACAAACAACTTCTATCCACCATTGAGGTGTCAGCAGTCCAGTACTTTGTTATAACTGAAAAGCAGTCCTTGCATACTAAACCTTGGAAACAGAAGGATGACTCAAACTTTGTATCTATGTATGGATTCTCATTTTCTAATTATTTTCCATTTTGCTAACTAAAAAATACACTTTTGTTTTCTGGCTACATACTATATTTTATAAAGTGCCTAGACTCTCTCTCTGTCTCTCTGTGTCTGTCTGTTTCTGTCTCTCTTACTTTCTCCCTCTCCATATATATATATATATATATATATATATATATATATATATATGTGTGTGTGTGTGTGTGTGTGTGTGTGTATGTGTGTATATATAAATATATCATAAAATCACAGAACTTGATAATTCAAGATTATACAGGTATAACACATGCAAAAATTTCATCTTTAGACAAGGTTCAAACTCTGTATTTAGCTCTTGTCATTACTGACTCTCATCTGTGCACATCTCATCAATGTAGTAGTCTGATTGCCATTTGTGCCTTTAGGTTGGATCTTATGAGTACTAGGGAGAGGTAGAGTTTGGTACCTAGTATTCCATACTAACATATGAAAGAGGCTGATGTATAGCACAACAATAAAAGTAATAATCCTACAGTAGCCCCTTCTCTTAGTGTCTTTCCTTATAAATGCCCTTATTATTAAGACCACATTTGTCCGTATAGTTTCCAATCTCCATCCTATATGTGGCTCAATAGATTGGAAGACGTGGTTGTAGCACATTGCAGGGGGGGTAGGTAATAATTGCATTACATAAACATCTCTGGAAGTTACTGAACACATTGGAATTTGACTATATTCAAAGTCATAAGTTCTTCTTAACAAAATAATAGTTTTTAAATGATTAGTATTGTATCGGATAGGAGGTGGTTGGTTAATGCTTTTCCTATCTTCAATAAAATTGGTTGTGTATACTTGACTTGATTCACATATCTCTGGTATGTTACAGATTGCATAAGATTTTATCTGTTCTATTTATTGTTTCACAGATAAAAAAATCTAAGTTAGCAGGGAATAATACCTTGGGAATGTTTGCTTTCTTCAGTCAACATAGCAAAAGGCTCCCCATATAATAGTGATAGAGTTTTAAGATTAATCATGGAAGCTATTTTCCCCAAGCTACCATGACTATGAAATTCACAAAGCAGAAAATACACTGTATTTCCTGATAGGGCAAGTTCAGGGACTTGGAATAGGGGCATTGTGTCAAGCTGTGTGGAGAAAACAGAAGATAAATTTTAAGCCCTAAAATCTGGAGCCTATCCAGGACAGTGGATTTTTGTTCAGGGTTAGTTTGATTGATGTTTTCAAGGAGTTTTATCTTCCCAATTCCCAAATAATGTATCCATAATTTTCTCAGAAACATTACACATATGTACATTAATACACAAGGTAATTAATTTACAATTATTGATTCATTCCATAAAATTATCTTCTTGACTTTCAAATGCTGAGCCTATATTTTTAAAAAGTACATGAGACTTATATTTATGCATCTTACCTTTAATATTAAATGTGTACAATTATTCAGAAGAATGATCATATTTAGGATAAAGCATTAAGAATAGAGGATACAGTGGTAATGAAGGAAAGATGCTAATGCTAAAGCCTTAGATAATTAATAACATACAGTGTTTACCTTTTTTTCAATGGCTTCAAAATATAATTTCTTTTGTATATTTACTGTTGGAAATTTTGACATATGCATCCACACAAACTCACAGGCACAAACAACCACATACAAATATAGTTTTCTCTTTTTATGTATAACTGGACAGTAAATAATGTTTTTTATCTTTTTTATTTTAAACAATTTTTCTCATTTTGCATACAAATCCCCGTTCCCACTCTCTCTCCTCCCCCTGCTATCACTACTTCCCCCCCCACCTCCAATACTCAGGGAGGGTAAGGCTTCCCATGAGGAGACAAGGAAATCTGGTACATCATTTTGAGGCAGTGCCAAGGTCTTTTCCTCTATAACTAGGCTGAGCAAGGTATCCCTCCAAAGAGAATGGGTTGAAAAAATAAAAGCCAGTTCAAGCACTAGGAATAAATCCTGGCAGTTAAGATAGGCAAAACAATGATTTACTGTTTGAAGGGCAGAGAGATATGGAGTTGGAAGGAGGAAGTTAATGAAGAGAAAACTTAGATGTAGTTGTGCAAATGGATAACAGATAGCTCTAGCTGCTGAGTGTGCCTACACAAGGGCAATCTTATCACAAGGCTTCTTAGAACTCAGCTTCATCTTGTTCCAGCCTCTCTAGTGCTCTTGACCTTTCTTGCTCTGTTGGAACATTCTAAGAAGTAGAAGCATTAGCATCAAGCATGGATTTCACTTTCTTCCTGGGGAGTTCACAGGTGACTGACATCTCTGTAAGAACCTGAAGAGAGTATGAATACTCCCGCTTGCCTGCATAAGACATACATGGGGGATTGTGGGCTCTA
This sequence comes from Cricetiscus sungorus, assembly GCA_030556225.1. NCBI lineage: Eukaryota > Metazoa > Chordata > Mammalia > Rodentia > Cricetidae > Cricetiscus > Cricetiscus sungorus. The sequence goes on from JANBXA010000651.1 coordinate 19,593,088, forward strand.
TAGCCATCATTCCCTTTATAGTGTTCCATAGTATCTTAACAGATAACTCATTTTGATCTAATGAAAATAAAAGGTTTCCAAATATTAGGTTTTCTCTCCCTTTATCTCAAAGGCAGTTGTCCATCCACTGCTTTGTTTATTTATTAAATAAATCTGAGCACAAAATTTGTGCAGAGTTTTTACCATACAGATGTGAAGAGTGCTGTTGAATCTGTCTGTTAGTATAGTCTTAAGAACTTCATTCTAGTGGATATTCTGCTACCCTTCTAATCAGACACATTTGGAAGCTTTAGACTAGGAAAACTCTAACCTTTCCTTACTCTCCTATCAGTTAGATGAGTCAAGTGTCAGAAGTATTCAGACCTCTTCAGATTCTAACCTAATTGTCCCAGAAAAATTGTGACTACCTAATAATATCTAATGAGCAGTCTATCACATCTTAAGAAGTTTTTTCTTAAGAAGACTTTTCCATAAATGGTATTTTTAAAAGCAAAGTAAAAAAATAGATAAGTAAAGGACCCTTGGAAAACAACTCATGTAACAGTTCAGTTTTTGGATGGGAGAATAAGATGCACTGTCTTTACTCCTGAAGGAGGACCTGGAAATGAACTGTCTTGTCTATCACCTCTCACTTTGCCAATTGATTGCCTTACCTAGACTAGCAGTTTTGCAGGGTCTATTCAATTTACTCCTCACTCTGAAATGCTGTTATAACTCAATCTCATGCCAATCACTAGCTGCTTTCCCTAAACAGCATTTGAAAACAGCACTGGATCCTGAGGAGGAAATGGTGTTGCTGTGGTTTCAAGTCTTTCCTAGACTTTCTCCACCCACATATATTTATATTCCCACGTACTTAAATAAATTACAGTCAAAAATGCTTCATTTACAGAGGCTCAGCCAGGAGGGCATGCCTGGGGGAGTTTATTCACAGATGAATGTATTATTCACAAGCTTGATCATATCATACAAAATTTGCACTATAACCACACACCCTCAGGAAATTTCTTTTATAAACCTAAATGATTATGCTTAAAAGAATAGTGTAGACGAACAAAACTAAAACTTGAAAGGGGTGGAGCTATTGCTAATTTGCATGTCGGGGACTCACAGAGGGACTTTCTTTGAACATGTACAGCTCATATACAAACATGCTCCCCACCCCTTACTATTTCTTACACTTTAAAGTGTCCCCTTTTCACAGTTTTAAAAAGAGGAAGAAATGATGAATTGCATCAAACTGATGTATTATTTTAATGGTGGTTTCTACGGCAACAGGCTTCACATACATTGTGGTTTAAGCAACAAATTATCTGTGGAGGAAATGTGGTGAGATAGTGAAACAAAGAAATACATGTTGATATTTAGTTGATACTTGTCCCCCATTAGATGGGGAATAAGTTTTATATGCTAAGAATGAAAATCACACTGCAGCTTTGCATTATTCAGCAATGGACCTCCCTAGAGTCCTTCTGGAGTGGATTATAACTTACCCTGTCATATAATATGGAGGATATTTGTGTTTTCTCTGGTCATTATCACCGATACATAGATCCTATGGTCATTCTCTAAATCTGATCCTGGTTCTGGATGAAGAGCTTAGGTTGACAGACTACAGTATTAATCTAAGATTTGGCATTGAACATTGGTCAGCAGAATGTACTGCAATGGATACTTCTGCAATTACTTCCAGCTCCTGCTCTGAAGAAAGAAGCCTATCTATTATTAAAACCTCTATTAGTAGTGGTAAGATTGCACTGTTCTTTACCTAATTGGTTTTTATTACTTTGAAAACCCTGGGAATGTGGAACACAAATGCACATTTTCTAACCGTTGTTCTCTTTTCTATTGTACTCGCTGGAGTTGCTTTCAGGTCACTTAGATTTTCTTAACAGAAAAAAAGGGGGAAATAGTAAACAGCATTTGGAGTACCTGAATGGAGAGATACTACTAACTGAGGATTTAGTTACCATAAACCCTGACACTAAACCATATGTAATACACATACTTATGTGAGTTTTCTTATTACTATTTAAAATATAATAGAGCTGAAAATATGATGGAATTGTAGTATTATCATATAGGAATGCTATTGCCCATTTTCTATGAATGGATCTTAAATTTTTTGCTTTATCATTTATTCATGTAACTGAAGCAAATTAACAATGGACTTTCATGCTTTTAATTATTATGTACAGAATATCTTTCTCTGGTGTCAGATGAGATATTGAAAAAGGAGTGTCTATAGGCCACCCCTAATCATTACCATCTCTTTGTGATGAGCTATTGTTTGCCTGAAAATACAGTCAGGAGCAGCATTGTATCATCATTTTTAGTGGTAGTATCAGCAACAGCAGCATTAGTGTTTCCTCTAGTGGCTATTTGCAAAGAGCACTATTACTTTTATTTAAATAGTTTTTATCTGTGTAGATGATTAGACCTTCTGTTTATTTCTGAAGTTTGCCATGCCTTTAAAAGCATAGTATCTGGGTACTAGTTCGGATGTCTCATCTCCCTCCTCCTTGATTCTAGAAACTGTGCTTCTATTTTAAGAAATGTTGCATTTGTATTATTAATTTGTGTGTGGGTGGGGGTGCATGCTCACAGAGGTCAGAAAAAAGATGTCACATACCACAGAGCTGAACTTTTAGGAGGTTGTGAGACACCTGGTGTGGAGGCTGGAAAATGAGCTCTGATCCCAGGCAAGAATAGCAAATACTCTTCTTAACTGCTATGACATTTCTCCAGCCCCATGCTTTCTCCATCCCCACTTCTTCATTGAAATGGGTTTTGCTACATTATATCCAGGACCTTGTAGTTAGCTCTCACTCTTCCTTTCTTAAGTCTCCTCCAGTGTGTCCCTCAATCAGTAATTATAAGAGTGTTAGAGTGCCTACTGTTCACCAGATGAAATAGATGGTCTATACAAGGTATTGAAGTATTTTACTGTTTCACCAAGTTATTGCAAAGTTGCCCCCCTCAAGTATAAATATACTACACTCTCAATTTATACATAAGAATATTGGGTGAGAAAAAATGTGAAGTCACTTTTTCTAATTTTCTACTTACTAGGAAAGCTTGGACTGCCATATCAAAGGTCTCAGGTGTCAATAGTCCCTGCCTTCTTTACCACATGGTGCTGTGTCACAGATTTCCTTCTAGATTGTCATCATGATGTCCTTGCCTTTCACACCTTTCTGTTCAACTCAACAGAAAGGCATGAGTTAACAGTAGGGGCCAGGTCATGGTCTCCTTTATGCTTAGTTTTATCCCTTTGCCCATGAATTGTATCCAGAAGGGAATCATTAACTCTAAAATCATGCTGTGGCTTTTAAGCTCCAGGAGCTCTTCTCTGGGCATGGAGAGAAACAGGGACTGTAGCACCAGGGAGCAGCACCATCTTTCCTGTCCCATTTCCTAATTATTCATAATTTCACTAGGATCCTCTCATGCCCCAGTCTCATCACTGTAAATTTATTCAATTGCTCTTTCTCTTTGACCTCTAAATCTAATCAGTTCCTAAATGTTACTGATCTCCCCCTTTAAAATTCATCTTCACAGTCATAACTCTACAGGGGCCCTAATCACTTAATTTCTGAATTGTAACGTCAGTGCCTGGTCAACCTTTGTTCCCACAGGTTTTGTCCACTACAAGCCAGTAATCCACAATCTTAAATACCAGCCTCCCAACATACCTATAATTGTCTTCTGTGACATGGAGCAAATATTAGCTCCTTTCTGAAGCCATTTGGGTCATTTCTCACTTGGATATGTGTTATCCATGCTCATTTGAGGAGCTATCAAATAATGTCATGCTCATCACAGCATGATGTCACTTCACTAACTTCAAATTCCTCATAGACTGACATCTGTGATCCTTTAATATACGGCATCTAAATGTATATACTTATAAATTTGTGCATGCAAGTCAAAAAATAAACAAACAACAGACAAATAATTGCTCTTTAGTTGTCTCTTTACCATGTCCAAACTTCTCAGCAAGGTCATTGCCCTGCTCTTGCTTTTATCAAGTTTGTTTTTGAAACCTGGTGGTTTTACCTCAGTTTGCTCAAGAAGAAGTACTTCCTATTTTCTACATTAAAAAGATTTTCACCTTTCATATCTTTCTTCATTATTTTTTTCTATAAAGTTCTATCCTCAGTTATTTGTACCTTCACTCATAATTGAGTATTCTCAAAAATAATCATTGCTTTCAAAATAGGTGCATTAAGTGGTTCTGTTCTCCCAAAGTGTTGGTGTCATGTAACTTAGCATAGGTTTTGAGACTATAATCTTTGTCACCTTGGTCAATAAATTACTTTCTCTCCTTAATATCATCATGTGTAAAAAGTTGATTAACACTACTAGTGACTTCATAAAGCTGCTGTCATAATTAAGTGCATGGAAGAGACAATATAGTTAAATCCTAAAATTTAATGTTACCACTATAAACAATTACACACAGATACTATAGTAAAGGCTTGTAACTTGCTTTTCCATCTCACAAGATCAAAGATGAACCAGAGACAGATAGATGCATGTCAACACTGTATTACATGGCTGAATGTTCATGATCTAAAGTTTTTCTTTCAGATGTTGACCTGGACTATATGGAACACCAGCAAATGAGCTTTCATTTTTGTTGTTGTTGTTGTTCATATTTTGTATTGATTTTTAACATTCTGATCCCAGTCCCCCTTCCTGCCTTTCAGCATTCATTATTTGTAAACAAGTACACTGTTTATGAAGAAGTGCCATGATTTCTAAACTTTCAATGGCATCAAGTCATCAGAAACATTATTGGCACTAGTAAACAAGTGTTTGAGGAAATCAATGAACTTTCAAATGTTGCTTTCCCAGGACATTTATAATTAAGATGTGAATTTTCTCTCACTTAAGGTCCACAACTTGTTCAATAACTCGGACACTTCTATGGCAGAGCCACTGTTTGTTACTGACAGGCCAGGTTTTCAGCAAAGGCAGTATGTTTTTAAGTATCTCCTGTGGTTTGAAAAGACACAAAGGAATCACATTCAGTCTTGGCATCTCACGTGGAGCACTGTCCTGTTGGGGTCAGCAGGTTGGCTTCTTGCCATCCAGAGACGGTGTCTTTTATAATGAGAAAGTTAAAGAGATAATTATGGAAATTAATTCCTGAACTGCTGTGGCCTGTGAACTTGGTCAGGCAGAACTCTGAACATCAAGGGCAGCGCTGCAAAGCAGAACAGAAACAGAAAACCTTGGTGTAGCAGTTTCTTAGGGAGTGTGTCTTTACAAAACCCCAAGAAGTCATATTTAACAAAGGTATGCATCCCTGCAAGTCTATGTCAGCTGTGATGGTGTGTCTCTGAGAATGTTTGTTAAAAAACACAGCTGACCCATTAGCAGATCTAACTAATTGGGCTAAATAGGATACATCACACTTAATGACATCAGCTCGCACTGCAAAGACAAAACCAGTAAATAACTACAATAAGTGTATTTTAAATGCTCACCAGAATGAACAGCAAATAATGATAATAATAATAATGATAATGATAATAATAATAATAATAATAATAATAAATAATAAAAGGAACAAAAAGAGAAAACAGAATATAATCCATAATATGAATGTTTTTCCCATTCCTAAAACTGCCTAATCTACTTTCATGGACAGATTAAAAAATACTGTAAGCCTTGTCACCACCCTTCTACATTATACGCTTAGGTCAGGGCCAGGCTGATGGGATGAAAATTGATGCCAAGAAACTGATTTCTTAGATTTTAAAATAGCCTTTGGCCGTAATTGTGATTTGTTTTCAACCTGTAAAGAGTTAGTTCAACATAATGTTCAACTACCATGAAGAGCAGTAGCCATATTACAAATCAGGATTCTGAGAACTTGTTTCAGAGATGATCTTCCTGGAATTCTGCAGTTTGGAAAGATATATCCACAAGTCATACCTACGCATTGCAAAAAGGGAAGGAGAAAGGACTACATATTTCTATTTTCTAGTACTGCCAAGGTACATACCTCCTATAATTTTCAGAGACCCACACTATAATTCTCTCTCTGTCCTATGATCTGCCTCCTTTCTCTGTCTCATTAGATTTAATTCAGTAATAACACCCTACAAGGCATTCAAGCAGAAATACCCTTGCTGATTGCAACTTTCTCCTGCCGGTCTCTGAATATTACTCTAATCTCTATGTACACATGTGTCTTTGTATCTGCCTCAATCGAGGAGGGCTTCTCTGTCATTTTCTTCATCTACAGACCTCTACCCTATGCCACACTCTGGGTCCACGGTGTTTGCAATTCCATCCCACTAATGTGCCAAAACCCAAAAGTCTAGCCTCCTTCTTTATAATTTCCCTTTCATTTAGATTTGTTTCATTGCATCCCCTCTGTTTTTCTTTTGTTGTTAATGTTTATTTGTTGTTATGGTGGCTGTTGTTTTTTGTGAACTTTTCATTTTTTATCATTTCCTTCAGAATTCCTTATGATGTGATTTGATTTTATTTACCCCTATCCCAACTCTTTGCAAATTAAGCCTCTTTCCTTACCTGTCCAATTTTGTATCTATTTATTACTTTGCACGCCTCAAGAATAATTTGTGCTGATCAAATATTCTTCATTTATGTGGTCTTCCTAGAGCACAGTCAATACATCAGAGACTACACTTCTAGATAAAGATTACCCTCTTCCTCACAGTGTCTATCAACTGCACATAGCCCCAAGGATAGGAGTGGGATTTTATGTCAAAATACCCTCTGCTTGCTGAGATTTGGTCTGACTTGAGCGTACTCAAGTCTTGTGCATGTTGTCACAAACACTGTGGCTTCCTGTGTGCACTAGCTGGGCTGTATCCAGAAAAAAGACTATTCTCCTTGTAGCCTTAACTCTATGGCTCTCACATTCTTGCTTTCCTACTTCCACAGTAATCCCTGAGCCATGGGAGAAGAGAATGACACACACACACACACACACACACACACACACACACACACACACACTCCATTTAGAGTTAAAAACTTTGGTAGTCTATTTTCTGTGCTTTTCCTAGTTATTGTCTCTGTGATAATTGTAATCTACTGCACATAGTAACTTCTCTGTGAGATTTGGGAGGTACATTAAACTGTGGATAAAATAAGAATTCACTGACAGTATGCTGCACATCTTGACTGGACTCCATACTTAGCCTAGATCATCACAACCCCCCCCCTTCTTCTGAAATATTCAGTTGTTTCTGTGACAGTGCTCTCTTTATACAGCTTAGATTTTTTTCTGTTGCCTGTTTGCCTGTGTTTTAATGGCTGTCTTTCTTTTTGATTGTTTCTCTTCTCAGTTTCCATGTTATACCTCAATTTGTTTCCTCTAGATGATGATCTTTTGTTTATCCCCAAGTGAACTTGGGAACATTTATTATTATTTTTTTTGCCTTCTCTTCTGTCTTGTGTGGCATGTATGTGTCAATTCATGTTTCCACTGGGAGAAATCTGAGCAGTTGCAGATGCTGAGTGGCATGTGCATGTTAGTAATAAGATGTGTCTGTGTCTCTGTGATGCTTTCTTTTGAATCTTCATGCATGAGTAGCATCATTGAAGCTGAGCTGAAACACAGCAGCCTGAAACTGCACACTGCCCATTTCACAAAAATGCTTTGTGATCCCAAATGACCAGGAAGCATTGATTTATATGGTAGAGAAGTTAAAGGTTCTAAGGAGGCTAAGATTCTGTATGTTTAATAATTTCTCTTATGCAAAGGTCTAAAGAGTTGTTGATTTACCTTCTAAAGAAGTCATAGCATTCTTTGTGTTTGTATTAAGCAAGAGGAGTGAAGAAATATTCACATACATATTTTGAGAGAAGAAAAAAGGTTAAGGTTACACAAACACACATGGACAAGGACCATTATGTGTAACACCACTTTGCTTTGTGTTTCCTGATCAGACTTTTATGCAGAGCCTCTGGCTGTGATTAGATTTCCCCCCGAGTTTTTCATCACCCACATTAAATTAAGGGGTTTTGTCATTGGTGTTTTGTAGTTAGATGCAATTTTTGAAAACATGATGAGATAACTGTAGGAGAAATATAAGAGGGAATTAAGTACAAATAGTAGGTTTTAATTTGTTCTAACTCCACCTAAACATTTAAGTAATGTTTATTTATTTTTAAGACAGCACATTTTTATGTTATATTTCCATATAAGTATACATATAATATGCCAAGTGGTGGTGGCACACACCTTCAATCTTAGTACTTGGGAGAAAGAGGCAAGTGGATTTCTCTGAGTTATAAACCAGCCTGGTCTACAAGAGTTAGTTCTATGACAGGCTCCAAAACTACACAGGGGGAAAAACAAAACTTACAAATACTTTTGGACTTAGAAAAAAGCTTCAGCAAGTATACATATATAATATATAACACTTTCACACACACACATACACACATGTACATACATACATACATACATACATACATACATACATACATACATAAGGGAGAGATAAACAAAAGGGCAAATAAAAATGTATATATTTCAAAAAGTGCAGATCATTTCTCCTTAGAGGAAAGAGATAATTACTTGAATAAAATATGTATAATATCACAAAGCTCCCAGTAGTATGATAATGAAAATATATGCAACTTTATTAGAAATGAAATTTGTAGAAATACCTCCTAAGAAAATGGGTGTGTGAGGATAGGAGAGTGAAATTAATATTTATTTGACATCTGTTGTGGGTTCAAATACACAGTTGGCTACATTCACATAAAGTAGTTAGTTTAATTATTTCTGCTGCCATAAAGCTAAATGGTAGTATCTTCTTTATAACTATAGAAATTGGTGCTCATATAAATTATGTCCTTTGCACAATAAAGTTCCATCAGCCTGATGAATGATAGAAAGCATGTTCAATTCCAGATGGCTTGACTTTGAAAGGATATTTTTAAAAAATATATTGAGAAAAACTGCTTTTTATCATTGAGTATTTTCTCTGCTTATTAGGACATTGATGTTGATAAGGATGGTATGAGACATGATATGTATTCTTCCTCTCTTCTCAATTGAGGAAATTATTGTAAACTGCTATAGTTCATAGACTAGAGAGACTTCTTAATTCAGTTTGATTGTGAACCCTACCTGGTTCTTTGAGATACAGTGTGTATGTTTGATTTATCCCAGAGAATCAGGTAAGAGGAACATGTCCTTTGCCCCTACTTACACGCCATGACTTGATTTTCTGTTGCCACTTCATTTTTAGAGTCACAAATTGGTTGCCTTGAAGACCCAGCTGACCTCTGCCATTCCCTTCCTATACTATAGCATGGCCATCCCATAATGCTGTGCTCTGAAATTTCCACACCCATCTCCCAGGTCTGCATTGGCCTTTTGCGTTTGCTGTCCTCACTAAGGCTGGTGAGGAAGAAAAGTCTGCACATTTAGTGACATACTGTGAACATGGGGTGAGGTGCTTAGTCAATGTCTGTAATAAGGAATTGAGATGGAGCCTGGGAAAGGAGACAGATGCATGGTGACATGAACAAGGGTTCCTGGGAAGAACTGCCCCTCTGCCTCTTCTGTGAAGCTGATTGACTAACAACTTTATTATGAGCTGATCATGAAGAGGTTGGAATGCTGTATAGGTCCACAACCTAATTACAATTTATATTCAGTTATCTTTAGGCCTCTTAATCAGCAGTCCATTCCCACCACTGTGTCTGACCTAAAATACTGGTAACCAACAGATAAACCCTTTGTAACAGATTAACTTTGCAGACCCCTAGCTTCTGTCAATCAAAAAGGCTAAGGACATAGGCAGATAATATCTGTTGCTTATAATAGAGAGTTCCCTGCTTTGCTGCTACCTTTCTACCAGTAAGGTTCCACTAATATATGTGGAAAATACCTTTATTTACCACTTTAATTTCTCTGATACTATTGAAACTTCATAAATCTATCATCCTTTTGGAACATGGAATTCCTGGACCAAGGCCATTTGGTTCCAGAATAAACTATCTCTGATCCCCTTCTGAGTTCAGAGTTGAGTTGTGTGTTTATAGCAGCGACCAGCCACTAGAGGCAACCTTACCCTTTTCACAGTCCTTGGGAACAGAACTTCATAGAATTGAGGATTTGAAGCTAATATATCTGCTGGGGGAATGTGATAGTGTTATGCCCTCCAGCAGCAATAGACCTCCACTGGTGCTAGAGTTAGCCCTATATCTCACATAGAAGCAATGTTGATGTCACATAACCTTACTATTTGTTATTAAAGACAAACAGACCTGTCAGCTACTTTCAAAAATCAAAATGTTGAATAAAGTGGAAATTTGTTTTACTAGCTCCCTCAAAACCTGCAGAACAAAGAACACCACTAGCTGATCTCCTTGAAGTAGGGTCTTCTGAATACCAGTAACCTACATGAACTCCAATTCCTGGGTAGACATGGCAGGTCATCATTTCTTCTCTTAGAGTCCATTAAAGCTATGTGTATGCTTCTGTTTGAGAATCTAAGCTGCTATTCTTATTGATGTCATTTTAAAATTGTGAAAATTAAATAAGCATAAAGTAGTGCAATATTTTATGTGTGATTACACAGTATCATTTAAAAAGTACTTACTAAACGATCACCTCCTCCTTGCCCATGACAGGCTGAAGAGGCAGGGGAAGCTGTAAGAACTTTCCATCAGCTCCTATAGCAATCTACTCAGACACTTAGCTCAACTACAAAGCTGTTGCTGTGACCCACCCTGCTTTTCTTGTATTTAATCCTTGGTTTCACTGGTCAGTTCCCACTATATGCACTGCCTTCCCCGAAGTGTGGCCATTCCATCTCTGTCACTGGGCTTTTAGTCAAATGAATGTAAAACACTTAACCACAAGACCTGGCCTGAGTTGGTACAAAATGTCAGACCTCATTTGCTTAAAAAGTAAAAATAAAGTCATCTCTCTGTTTATCTCTTGCGTTCCACTGACAATGGCAGTTGCTGATTTTAATCTATTGCGATAAAGTGCTTAGCCTTTCTCACACATGGATGCAGAACTGAAGTCCAGCAAAGAGAGCGGCCTTAGCCATTGCTTAGCTAAGGGCACAAAAGCTTGTCTTCTCAGAGATGTTTGAAGTCCTCATTCTCTCTCTCTCTCTCTCTCTCTCTCTCTCTCTCTCTCTCGTGTCTGTGTGTGTGTGTGTGTGTGTGTGTGTGTGTCCTGCTCTCAACAAACTGAGGGAGTGCAGCTATTATTTTCTGCTTTAAATCAGCATGCAGTGTGTGATACACACACACACACACACACACACACACACACACACACACACTGGTGCATTAGTTTTGCATATGCAATAGCTTCGTTCAAGGCAATATGGAAAGAGAAGGATGCCCTGTAGTCCTGGCTATGTTTGGAAATGACTAGTGATGTGAGGAGATTGTATCCAGAGGCAAATGTTTAGAAAGCAGTACATCAGGCTCATTTCTCTGTTGATTTCTTAGGCAGACTTTGCATTAACAAGTTTGAACAGTTGAATCACTTAATGAGGTGCTGGTGAGTGAAGAATGAAGCCCTTCCTATGCCCCCCACATAGCACTCTTTATAATGGGTCAATCATTTCTGAATAGTTTTATATTAGCAAAATAGTGAACATATTTTCTAATCTGACTTCAAATATCATCCAACTAGTCTGTTTCCAGCTTGCCTATGTACATAAACTCATGCCTGAATATACCTACATACAAAACTTAAGTCAGCAGGCAGCATGGATAGAAATGTAATATAAAAGGGAATGAAGCTGATCCCACATCTCTATTCATTTCTCCTAGCATTAACTGCTGAGTTATGGACAATGGATTTGTGCTCAGCTTGAGTCAGTCACATATTTCATTGGAACTGACAGGCTACCATCTACCTATTGGCATCCTGCTGGTATCACAGGTGACACACTTGTAAAACTTCTGCGTGCTGGTCATGTTTAAGATGAACGTTTTTGGGAGAGATTTTCCTAAAGCACTGTTAAATGGCTATGTTTAGGAAATGGAGTATACCTTAAGCCATGAAGAAAAAGAAGATAGGCTGACTTAAGACAGCCCTACCACAAAGTACAAGAGAGAGACATATATTTTGTTCCTATCTAAATAATAAAGTTACTTTCTTCTTGAATATTTATTAATTTGGTAATTTTAATTATTTATAAATATCATTGTAGTTACTATTGTTTACCCTCAATAATCCTCTTAAACCTGTTCTGACTCCCATCTTCCCAATCAGTCACCTTCCTGATTTCAAGTGTGTGTGTGTGTGTGTGTGTGTGTGTGTGTGTGTGTGTGTTTATCTAATGCACATGCAACTTTTGTGTGTTTCTGATTGCCATAGCCTCACTCACATACCAAAAAGTGAGTGTTTCATAACTCTCTTCCCCATGCACTAGCTCTTACCTCTTTTAGCTCTCTACTGCACGATATTCCTTAGGCCTTGAAGGGGGTGGGATAAATGTCTTCCTTAAATCTGAACTCTCAACACCCACTTATTCACAGCACTAAGAAGTTACTAGATAAGACATTTTTGTTATGAAATATAGAATACCTTTACCCAAAGTAAGAATATAAGAACATTGATGAAGGATATGTCACTTCAATCTAATCATTTAGTTTCCTTTACTATGTAAATTTCTTATTTAATATAATTTATGGTTGTAAAAAATCTCTGCCATACTAATCAGGGTCATTCAAGTCCTGGACAAAGAATACAATTCAACAAAATCATTTAGTGATTACCTGCTATGGTTTTTGAGACCTTATTTTTAGTTTAGTCTTCTTTGATGTTTCAGGCAAGTTAAGGATTTGATGTGGGCTTGAGAGGGTAGTAGAGTATATGTGTGTATCAACAAACCTATGGTAATGCTCTAAGGTGGTTATGGTTATAGCTTTTTGAAACACATATTTTGATCATTTCAATATTACTGCCATAAGGGAACCCAGAAATACTCCAGAGGTTCAGAAGGAGCAATTGTATCCAATTTGGAATCTAGAGAGGCCATTTGATGTTGCCACTGAATGCTGGCTCAGAATAACTAAAGTAATTTCCTCAGGTAGAATTGAATCAGTGTTTTATAGTTATCAACAACAGAAGAGCCATCAGGATTAAGAAGATTCTGGGTCATTTTTCTAAGAGTCTGTAGTTTTATTTAGTTGGAATTTCAGGCATGCTGATTCAATTCTCTGTCATGTAGGGTCTTAAGTGTCAGGTAAAGTAATTAGGATGTAATTGAAAGTCCTGAGTGGCTAATGATGGTTTTTAAGCTTAGGATAATAAGATAATAGCTACATTCTAGAAGATTAATCTGTCAGCAGTGTGTAGAAGTAAGAAGACCAAGGTAAAGACAATGTATGTTGCAACTATCATAAGAGTGTAGTGCATAAGGACATCTGTTCTACAGATAAATTACCCTAACTGCTACAACATCCTGAATGTGGCTTAAAAGTGAAGCCTGAAATAGTGATACCAAATTAACTGTCAAGAGTAAATGGGAAGGGAAATGTAGACAAGAAAAAATAGTTCTCTTGGGCTGTTTGAGGGAAGGCTACTTAAGGCACCCCACAGATAAGTGTAGTCCTCACTCCTCCTCAAGGAATCTTCTTTCCAATAGGAAGAGACACACTACATTATAACCACAACCAACCAATCAAACCAATCAAACTGCAGAGTTGTGGAACCCAGTACCAATGGATATGTCCACAATATATCTCCTATAACCAAGCCTAAGTTATTGTTTCATAAGAATGGACATACAGATTATAAAAGTCATAGGGTTAGGGAGTTAGTTGTGATATGATAACTCTTAGGAAAGCTAGAATCTATACATATACAATCTCACCAACATGATTGCCTAAATATCAACTGAATAAAGACAATGTATATGGGAATGTTGATAAGGGAAAGCCCATGTGGCCTCAACTGTACAAATGGAATTATAGGTAACTAAAGAGTGCTAAGATCAGAAATAGCCTTCTCCAGGGAAGTGCACAGTGATTGGTTATCAAATTATCAGCCCTAAATAAAAATACATATGAGTATGTATTGTTCAGAGTAAGCAAGTTGTACCTACATATATAAAAATATATACATAACAACACTGAATAAAAACAAAGATTATAAACTTGAAAGAGCAAGAGGGGTTTATGGAAGTGGTTGGAAGAAAGAAAGGGAAGGAAAAAATGATGTCATTGTAGTAGGCTGGGGGATCAGTTACTATGGTAGTTGGAAGGGAATGAGTTCATCCTTATGTCAGACTAGGAATAACAGTTTATTGAGTATACACCAAGAGATCAGCAAGCTAGATAGTAACTAGAATACAACCTGTAGCTTAGGACGATATCTAGGTTAGGGATGGCATCTCTGCTTCTCGTCTGAGAGAAGTAATGTTATGGTTAGGCAATAGAGTACCTTTGTATATAGCTTCCTGCACATACTGTGCAGAGAAATACAGTCTAGATTAGCTAATTTATACTTACAGGAGTCACTTGAGTTTCTGCACATCTCCATTTCTGGTGTGTTAGCTCTTCCCTGCTTACCAGGGCCATGCAAAATGGTCAAAAATTCTGATGTGCGATGTCTGGCTTTAGTCCTGTGATGGACGGTTATAGCATCCCAAGGCAGGCAGTTTTAGGTTTCTAGGACATACTGATGAAAATTCTCTGTGGAGATGAGCTCTGTTTCTAGTCTCATATTAATGACCTTCTGCCAACATGAGAGACTTCAGCGAGAAGACACTTTTATGGAGCAAAGACATATTAGGCCTTGGTGAAGCCACAACAGGGGATGTGATTCTCAGAACAAAACAAATAATCCCACATGGTAGAAATACTTCTAAGACCACCAAAATAAATAAATAAATAAATAGATAGATAGATAGATAGATAGATAGATAAGTAAACAATAAACAGAAATCAGTGTAAGCAAGAAAATTCAAAGGTGAAGGTGCTAACAAAATTTGAGGTGTGATTAAAGAGAGTAGGAGCTACCTCTGGCAAAAATAAGATTGGGTTTTCAGAATCTTCTGGGAGACATTCCAGAAGGTAGATTTGAAGTGGAGCACAGCTGTAATCAGGAAAAATTAAGGATAGAAGACATGGACTGTTCATGGGGAGTGCCTCAGTGTGGAGAAAGGGCTTGGTGGAATGGATTAATGTTTGGAGTCTGATCATACAGAAACTATGTGTTTCCTGTGTTCTTTGTTGCTATCTGCTAAATTTCTTCTTAATTTTTGGAGCCAAAGAAGAACTGGATCTGTACGAGGAATAGTGAAAAAAGGGAAGACTGCAAGACCCTATAGTAAGAAAAGGAGATAGGAGAGGAAAGGGTGCATAGAAGTAGAGAATTTGTGAACTGATTAATCAAGAAATTAAAAGGGTTAATGGAACAGTCACAGTTCTAAGAATAAAATACAATTTTTGTTTATTTCCTGTTATTTATTTATTGTTTTATTTAAACAGATTTCCCCTTTGTACTCTAGGGTGGCCTGACACTCAGTATAAAACCAAGACTGACCTTGAACACATAACAATCCTTTTGCCTCAGTCTCTGAAGTACCAAGATTACAAGAATATGCTATCGTATCCATTTCTTTAATTTTCATATGCTACTATCAAAGATGATGCAGATGCAGAGGAATGTTATGGTGTATAAGCAGTTTAATGTTACTTTCATCAGAGTACCTTTTGACCTAGAGAAAGGATGTTGAAGACCAAAGATCCCCAAGCAAGGGGGTGGGGAGAGTGCAAAACAGAGAAAGATGGGAGATGAGACAGAGTAAACCTTGTCTGTTCTTTCATTTTGCCTAGGGCCAGCTGTGCTCAGAAACCTCTCAGACTGTGTTCTTAATTCAGCCTGGGAAATCAATGTGCCATATCATATTGACAACACTGAGCAGGGCAGGTTTATTCCCGTCACTTCAGCTGTCACCAACTTGGACCCACCGAGGGGCATTCCCCTCAGTCCAACCACAGAAAATACAATTACAAGTAAGCCTGAGTAAACATCAGTGATGCATCTTAGAATTAGAACAAGGTTTCCACCCCATGCAAGTCAAAATGAGACTTACTAAAGTTTACCCAGAAGGAGAAAAGGAGAGGAAAACACAAAGCGATATGGGAGGAGTCTGGGAGAAACAGGTCCATCTGTCTTCCTAGAAACAATCTTTTTTGACAGGGAGGGTAAGGCTTTTGCTGCTACTGGGTTTTGAGCTAATTGAAAAGGGAATTTCCTTCATTTCTGCCTGAGGTCAAAATAGGAATTGATGGCAAGATTATCTATGTCTTAATTTAGATGTTTTACTTGTAAACTTATACCATCAGAACAGAGTGGCTTGACATTCTGTTTTTTAAGAAAGCTGTGGTATGAGTCATGGTTCCCTGGAAAAGTAGAACCAACGAAAATACAGAAATATTAAAGAAGGTCATTCATATGGGAATGAATCTTGAGGGTTAGTAGTTCCAAGATACTCATCTGCAAGATAGGATAAGAGGGAAGCTTATGGTGTCAATCTCAATGTAGCCAAAATTAGGAGATCCTGAAGTCAGCTTCCCAGTCCTGGAGTCCAAGGTGATAAGAGCATGGAGGCTTTAGACTCAAGGAGAGCAGAGCAAGGTGAAGGCCTCAGTTCCAGACGATGGTGTATTTGTTTTTGTATCATATCTGGACCCTCATTTGACTAGCTCATTCCAACCCATAGTGAACTTTCTATTTTCAAGGTTTAAAATCTCAGGGAAACCCATGAAAACATGCCTATTAATCATTCTTTACAATTCATGTGAGTTCCTCTTTCTGTGCTAACATGACAGTAATCATCATGGCTGTACAGAGAAACATTGAAGATGATGAAGGTGGTCTTAAGTTTTGCCTAACTTTGTGGTTAGGAAAAGATATTTTAATAGCATTGGGTAGCTTACCATGCCAGAATAAACTGACTAAGCTGACTAAGTTTTCCCCTGAAGTCTATTTTCATAATAAACTTTTGCAAAGATGCAAGATTTCATTTGTATTTGTTAACTTAGCAAAGCCATCTAACATTGAAGAAGAAAATATGTAGCCAATTCTATTCTAAGTCTTTGGATAACTTTGGCCTCTGGTACTCCAGAAAACATTAAATGACTCTTAATGCAAATATAATATCAGAAGTAATAGAGTTGCAAGGAACAAAATATTTTCTGTTTGAATCTGACATTTAAAAGTTCTGTGTGTATATACCCTACCTTCCCAGGTATGTGTTCTGTAGAACAATGAATGATCTTTTGAAGGAAACATTATCCAATTTGCCTAATTTAGCTTCTTTTTATGTCTATGTAGCAGAAATTTAGTGTATAGTTTTCTGCAGGAATGGAAAAATAAATAAATTTATATTCTACAAGTATATATTCCACAGTATAGGCTGGGCAGTCCAAAAAACACTGTCTGCATACTGGAAAGGGTAAGAATCTGGTATCTTCTTGGTACACAAAGATGGATGTTTCATTATTCTCAATCTGGTACTGAAACCTGGAGGACTCGTGGAGAGTGGATTGCTTTAATCCATGTTGAAAGGCTGCAGGTCCTGAGCTTTTGTGGCAACTAAGGATCACAGCACTTCTTTTGCCTTCCATCTCTTTAAATGTGGACACACTCTGGGAATTGCTTTTCTCCCTTAGTTAATTCTCCCAGGAAATACCATCACAGAGCCACCCCGAGGCATGTTTCTAAGTGGATTCCAGAGATATTCAAGTGAACAGCAAAGATAAACCCTCACAAGTTACAAGTGAACTTAACCCCTTCAGCTACATGAAAATCAGAGGCATAGCTGACACTTTACTATCTCTCCTTATTCAGGCTAGAATGGGACAGAGTCATTGGGATGAGTCAGTGATTGTGATGAGTTTGTTTAGCTTTGTTGTCCATTCTAGTGATTCTTAGGATTGCTCACTAGTGTGTTCTACAAACTGGCCAATTATCTCACTATGGAAGGCTCACACAGACTGAATGGGCTCATCTGAACAACTATTCTCAATTGTATCTTAGTCAATTAATCAATAAATAAATAATGGGAACTGTAGGGATAGATCAGTTGTTAAAGTACACACTGTTTTTGTAGAGGACCCATATTGGGTTTCTGGCATTTACAACTCCGTGACTTCAGCACCATGGATGTGATGTCATAATCTGGACCCTGAGGGGACCTGCACTCATACCTGTGTGTTCTTACATACTAACAGCAACATCTATGCATTATTTAAAATTATTAGTTATTTAGATTTTTCTTAATACTTTTAATTTTTTAAATTAAAGTGTAATTACATTCCCCTCCCTTTCCTTTGCTTACAATTACTCAGAAAGTTTGTGGGTAGCACTGCTCTGGTCTTTGGTTTGTAACAATGCCCTTAGAATTCAGGATTGGTTCAACAATCATCTGCTTAATAGGCATAAGCCTGTGTCAAGAACAGGCTTGAGAATCTCTATTACAAATGAATGATATTGATTTCAGATCTAGAGAACACATCAACTCAACTAAGATTGCCTATAATCAGCCCACTTCTACAACTTTGAGTGCCCAATCCCTAGGAAGGTCAGCCAGCCTTCCAAAAGCACTTAGGAAACATTTCATCTTCAGATCACATGTCTGGCAAAAAGGAAGACACTTGGCCAGAGCTAACACTTGAAGTATTTTGTTATCTTTAGTGTCCTGGAATCTTCAAAAACTTATTAGCTCATGTTTTTGGCCAAATAAAGATAATTCATGACACAGACTAGTTATGAGCAGCTGTGTGCCTGCTGTGAAATGACAGAGGGCTGGTCTGGGTCTCTGCCTTCCCAGGAACACTGTCTCCCTTCTTTCCCCAAAGACATCTATTGCATTCAGACTCAATCCAGATTGAAAGCACAGCTCCATGGGCAGAACACAGTAGGCAGGTGAGAAGTCCCCTGATGGTAGAAAACCTTATAATTTAAGATACATCCTTGACAGAAAGATAGTTGGTGGAGTTCTAATCCCTTATGTATACAAATCCTTCTCTAATGAATATAAAATATCAGAAGCTATATTGAAGCTGCACATTCCATAATGCCCTAGACCGTCAGTAAGTATAGCATGCTGCAGTTGAGCATAGCAAGGCACAAATTAACTACGAAACTGATGAGAAAAACCTGATGGAGTTAGGTTTTTCAAATGATACTAGAATTAAAATATTATCTTTTTAAAAGGTGTTTTTACGTAAGAAGCATATTCAAATATTCCAGCAGGACCCAAACAGTTTGTTTCCATTAATATTAATGAAAATTGGTTTCATTTTGGTATATATTAGCATAAACTTCAATTCAAAATCAAAACAGCCAGGCAAATGGTGCTTGTTTTAAATCCCTACACTCTGGAGGTAGATTCAGGCATACCCCTGTATGTTTCAGGCCAGTTTGGTCAACATAGAGACTTCTAATCCATCCAGGGCTATATAGTCAGAATTTCTGTCTTCCAAAAAAGTTAAAATACAAAAATATGAGTTGAATGAATTTAAGTTAATGTAAATCACTTAAATAAGCTGATGCTTTGAGAAACCAAAGAAAATAGCTTTGTCTTATTTTGTTAAAAAGATAAATATCAATAAGCAAATAATTTGTTCATTTTTGACTTCCACATAACTTATTTTAAAGTGTCATGTGCATATTAAATGTATATAATATTCTGCATATTTCATACTTTTGAAAGTATTTTTAAATTAATAAATTCTAAAATATGAGAATTTGACTTTAATATGTTAGTGTTTCTGAATAAATCAAATTCATGTTCATTTAAAAAAATATAGTAATCACTTTTAAATACTATCACCTATAAGGTATAAAAGCAATCATGATTTGTCCCATGTAAATGACTTAATATTTTGGGGAGACTTCTCATGAGGGAACTGAGGTTAAAGTTTTATAAAGATAATTGAAAAATAAAAGTTAATTTCTATACTAGTATTTTTTTCATACCATCTACTGTGAGAATCTGTGACCCCTGTGATCCTAAATATTCCCTCAAAGGACCAATAAGTTCAGCACATTGTTTTCAAATGTTTAGCTGCTTTGCTGTCAGTCATCAGCTCTGGGAGACAGTACAGTTCAAAGCAAGATTTCAAAGATCTCTAACAGAAATGGAAACTGTATAATTGGTTTGCATATTTATCTCCATCCTTCCTCTAAATAAAAGTGCTGCTTTACCTAGCCCAGGGTCTTTAACTACATAGCTTGTGAATGTCTGGATTTAAAAAGCTAAATTTCAACACCATCTGTAAGACTTAAATCCTAAGAGATACATTGTCTCAGCTGCAGAGGCCAGACTCAACCTCAGCTGCCAAATGCAAGACTGAAGGAGGAATGTAAACAGCTTGATTGAGGGTGGCTCCTGCAGCACCTGTGGTTTTGACAGCTTTTGCTACAGCTTGAGGAGGAAACAGGTTGCCTGTTTGTTCTCCAAGAGCACTTCTGGCATCCAGGTATTATGTGAGCACACACTGCCAGCTGTGAAGGATGCAGCTTCCTTGTCACTTCAGAGAATGATGCTTCTGCAAGAAGATCCCTCTAGCTTTTTCATCCAGGGACATTGGGCAGGAAAGGCACAAATGATCAAATTCAAAGACCTGGGAGACAAAAGTGTCTGATGAAAAGCTCATATCACAGGCTTGTCTCAAAACCTGAGGATGATCCAGTAGGTTAAAAGGAAAACTTAACTGTAGTAATTTTTCAAGAGATGAGCCCCTTGATAAATAAATCGGCTAAGGAAAGTCATAGCAGGACTTCATATGCAGCAGATTTTGATGGCCTGTGTCTTTATGCATCTTCATCAAGAAGAATAAGCAGGGTTACATGTCAGTACCAACACACTGTGAATTCACAGAAATATCACTGAGTCATCTCATAATTGAAAGGCTTTAACTGTGATGACTTACTCCATA
Organism: Cricetiscus sungorus; assembly: GCA_030556225.1. Lineage (NCBI taxonomy): Eukaryota > Metazoa > Chordata > Mammalia > Rodentia > Cricetidae > Cricetiscus > Cricetiscus sungorus. The sequence goes on from JANBXA010000651.1 coordinate 19,614,022, forward strand.
GGCAAGGACTACTGCATAAATCACAAGATTCAGAACACATGTCTTTATGTATGCAGAGCTCAAAATTAAAATCTCTAAATACACACACCCTATTTTTATTTGGTAGGTTTTCTTCTTCTTGTCGTTGTTGTTGTTGTTGTTGTTATCTTGTCTTGTTTTGACATTAAGTGTGACTATCTAGTTCAGGTCGGCTGCCATTTAATTCATTATTTAGTCCAGGCCCCCAAATTCATGGCAACCCTCCTTCCAGAGCCTTCATGATACCAGAATTATGGGCATACAATAGCAGATCAAACTTAAAATGTGCCTTCTGCCAATTGTTAGACAAACTATAAGACTAATACAATTTAAAAGATGTAAGTAGTTAAATAGTATGAATTAATCAATAGATTAGTAGCCCAACTATTCTCTTATCCTAAGTCTATTTTAAATTTAGGCATAAGAATTAGAGAAATGTCATATGTTGACTTAAAGGAATTAAATTTTAATTTTCTAATTTCAAATAAATAGCAAAAAGCAAATTATTTAGTAAGTTTTGCAATGAGTGGTATGCTAATAGGAAGAAGAATTAAACCCTTATCTAGCAAACATTAATACACACACACACACACACACACACACACACACACACACAATATATATATATATATATATATATATATATATATATATATAGGTAGATAGATAGATGAAAGCACAAAATATAAAAATAAAATAAATTCATGATAAATATTGGCAGAAAAAACAAGAAAATATTTTAGAAACTCTATTTCAAGTGTGTCATAAAAATAAACAAATTTTTAATATTTTTCTTATTTTACATATTGATCTCAGTTCCCTCTCCCTCCCTCACTCTCTCTCTCCCTCTGTCCTATGCCCCCGACCACCCTCCCATTCTAACCCCCCCCATGCTTCACAGGGAGGGTGGTGCCTTCTAGGAGGGATCAACAAAATTTAAAAAGACATATAAAGATAGTGAAAAAAGTTCACAGAACTGTCTCTAGAAAAAGAACAGTAGGAAAGTGGCTACAACCTGAGTTGTTTTACACTGGAGAAAAACTACTTGGATTGTATCTACCATAAATAAATGGCAAACTCTTGATTGGTAGATAGGTTTATATTTATTTCAATATTCTGCCCTGTGTATATATGGAATGTATTGTGTATGTTTCCGCCAGCCCGCCAGCCCGCCAGCCTGCCAGTCTGGTGTGCCGGCCCCAAATAACACTCTGAGACTCTGTATTTGATACAATCCTGTTGGCCAGTTACCATTATTGTTAATGGGCTAGCTCTGTCTTAATTATTTACCCATTTCTACTTATCTAAGTATTTCCACGTGGTCGTCTTCTCAGGGAGCCGCGGCGGGCGTCTTCCTTCCTCCCCGGGCTACATCTCGACCCCTCCTTCCCACTTCCTCTTTCCTTCTTGTCTCCTAGTCCCGCCTATCTTGCTATCTCATTGGCCACAGAGCTTTATTAACCAGTATGAGAAACATATGTACAGAATAACATCTCCCATCAATGGAATAAGTATTACTAACGTGTAAATTTATAAATTAGTTTTAAAAACTAAGTTTTCAAAGCAGCATATTTCCAAATAAAAAGAGGAAACATTTGTGTTGCATGAGGGATAAAATCTTTGGATGTGTAACATACAAAATTACTCTAATTTCTCTACTTCTATCATGTAATGCTTTTCTAGCTTTCGGGCAAGTCTTTTAGTAAAACTAGAATTTACTACATAGGTAATAGGCAAATGAAGAAATAAGAGTGCTACATGACCACAGGTCATAAACAAATGTCTGTCTAGAGACAGAAGGACAGAAGACAGAATGATTGAATAAAGGTGATAGAGAGAGAAAGAAAAAGGACATTGAATAGAAGGAAAAGTAATAATTCACTGCTTGAAAAACAAATAAACAAAGTTTTGCAGAATGAGCTGCTCTTCTTACTAATTCAAACTGTATTCTAGTGATATATATATATATATATATAATACCTGCAGGCATTGTTCCTAGAAAGCCTCTCTGACTAATGTTGTAGCTATAAACACATTCATGGGCAAATGCTTATTAAAAGACACTATAAGAAAACAAACATTCCAATTGTTCATCAAGCTAATAATTAACTAATAGCTCAGATTATAATTGAATTTTAAAATGGCAACAGCATACGGGTTTAGCATTGATTTGTCTTAGAACATCCATACAAATACATTGCTGAGAATGGAAGAGTGGTTCCAGATTAGCAAATTGAACTTTGAAGCTGTAGGTGCTTTTGAATTTGAAGTACTACATCATATGTGAGTAAGCAACCAAAAAAAAAAAATGATACCAGAGAAAATTAATAGTGGGAATTTCTAGGCAGGAACATTTAATTAAATGTGTCATTTTACAATTATATATTGTACTATGTGCTCTTTAATGGACATGTATCATTTTCACAAATGAATGAGACACTTTCAAATGAATAAAAAACATTTTATCAGGTTTTATTTTGATTTATTTCTTTTTGTTTTAAGCATTGTGTATTTCACGTAAGGTAGTGACATCTTGGCTGGGTACTGTCTTTCTAGCAACAATTTATCAGGTGTTCCTTGGACTGAAAGGATACTGCTTCCTTTATTTTCCTGTGTTTATTGGTTAATTTTTCTCTCAACACTGATGATTCATTAATCTATGATTCAAATATGCTCAGCATATCTCCTAAGATTTGACAATCAAGTTCATAATTACTTTCAAGGTACAAAAATTTTGAAAATTGCTAGGTCAATAAATGGGGTTATAAATAAACAATTCTCATCCTCTTCTTTACAGCAACTCAAAAATGCTTCCATTTATGTTTGGAACACGTCTTGAAAAAACACGAAAAGCCTCTAAACAAAATTAAGTTTAATTCACTCTTTAGGGAAGTGCTTCTACAGACCATTTGAAGGCAGGGGGAACCAATTTAAATAAATTATCAGATCGTCATTTTATCCAGACGAGTGCTACTAATTACAATCAGTTTCCTCTATTCATTAAAACTCGTCCAGCAAGCATGGATCAACTCTGTCAGCAGTCACTCTAGTTTTTTTGAAAGCTTTATCACAACACGTCTTTAAATACATTAAATAGTTTAGGCATTTGCTATTTAGACTCTTTCCTAGGCATCCCTAAAAAGTGTCTATTTTTTTTTTCATGTTCTTTCTTTTTTTAATGGTATTTTGTTCTTGAACATATATCATGCCATCTAAATTAATTTCTTCTCTACAATATTATATATCAGTCCTATGCTAGAAAAATCCAATAAAATGCTGGCCAATCCTAAAAGCACTACATCATCCCACTTTCTTGTCTTCACTCCATACACTGTCAACTTGTTTATTTTATAGTTATAGCTATTTCTCTAAAAGCTATATGAACTATGATGATTGGAGCAAATGGTCCTTTTGTCTAAGCGTGATTTATTTTCATAATTTTTAAAATTTATTTTACATACCAACCACAGTTTCCCATCCCTCTTCTCCTCTTGTTCACTCCCCTCTGCCCCCCCCATCTATTCCTCTTCCATCTCCATTCAGAAAGCCTCCCATGGGAATCAACAAAGCATGGCATATCAAGTTGAGGGAGAACTAAGTTCCACCTCACCCCTATGCCCCCAAATCAAAGCTCAACAAGGCATCCCATCATAGGGAGTAGGTTCCAAAGAGGCAGCTCATGCATCAGGGACAGGTCCTACTAAGCATGATTTTTATTGTCATTTGAGTTGTTGGAGCTAATTGTTATAGTAAAGTTTGTAAGCTAGAGACCTGAAGAAAGGCAAAAGCTTCTAATTCCCAGTTCATAGTGGACCCTGTGCCTCTACAACCCCTGCCCCAAAAGTGGTGTTATACAGTATAAGCAGCTATAATATTTGAGAAGGAAAATGTGATTGTATATGATTAAACAGAGTGGAGGGCATTCTATGCATTTGCACTTCCAACTTTAATATCTGACTCAGTGCTTATCACATTACAAATATTTCTTCAACATTGCATGATCAACATATTCATTCTATTGCTCAAATTTAATAAAGTAAGAGAGCCTGGAAGTGGTGCAATGGTGCTTTGTGTCTTGATTTATTTAAAGACCTTTCTAGAGCCCTGTCTATATCTGTTGCTTAAGAAGTAACAACATTATAAATTTTAAGACTTGAAGATTCACTGAGAATTTTTTTATTTATTTAGCAATTAATCTAAATCTACTTTAAGTAATTTCTGAGAAACATGCAAAAGCTTGTTAGGTGGTGTTCATAAAACAGAGGATCCTGTGCTTCCTTAACCTAGAGACAGGAGAGGAGGCCTAGTACCTACTGCAAATGACTTTACAGATTTAAATGACCCCTCCTGGAAAGCATCACCCTACATGTGGATTGGGGAGATGGAAGGAGAGGGTGGCGGAGGGGCATAAGACAGTGGGAAAGAGGAAAAGAGGGAGGGAGGGAGAGGGAACAGTGATTGATATGTAAAATAAAAATTAAAAAAATTAAAAACAAAGAAACAAACAAAACAGGATCCTCACTTGGGAAACTGGGTGAACCATATCAGCCTGTAACAACCAGATAGCCCTGGTGAGTGTCCAAACATAAATACACTGTCTCCAATTTTTTGATAAAAATAATTAAGTTCAGCTTAAAATGCATCCAGGATTCATGGTCTAATAACCCATAGAAATAAATAATTTCATTTTATATTAATAGAGGGTAGGTTCATCAGGAGTCCAGAGCAGTGTTGTAATTAGCAAGCATTGATGATTTTGTTGTAAACTATGAAGCACATTGCTTCCTGTACAGAATTTACTGAAATGTAACCCTACATAGGAAGACATTGGCAGATGAGTTTTCTCTTTACATGGGTATAGGCTATACTCACTGGAGTGTATTTCCCAGAACCCCATCAATAGAGAGGCTGAGATTTTCAACTTTAATCTTAAAGATCAAATTGTGCCTTGAAAGCAGATGATCTCCCCATCCGGACCTTTCAGTAGCAGTGACGTTTTCTAAGGTTTGGCCTCTGACTCAGCTATGATATAACTTCTATGTCCTCTAGCAAAAGTGAAAATTTGCTACCTCCCTTCCTGAACTATGCTCTACTTAATCTTCTGCTTTCTCTCTTATCATATACTCATAAAAGGAAGACAAATTTATACACTGTCACAAATTGATGGGTCATTACTTAGATGAGTAATTATTGACATGGTCAGCCTCCTTTCATGTTAAATTATGGTTCACTATTCTAACTATTCAGAGTCTTCCCTTAGACTTTCTTTAACTTGAAATCTACATGGTTATCTGGATTTACAAATTGGTAATATCAATGGAAAATGTTTAGTTTCAGGGTTTTTTTTTTTTCATCATGGCTTATTCCTTCTAGACACAGATGACGATAGATAAATTGCCTATGAGACCTCCTTACCAAAACATGGCTTGTTAGCAGGAGGCTTCCATGAGAGTTTGACAACATTCTAATGTCTTAATCATTCTTTCCAATGGGGGTGAACTTTGGGACACATGAAAAACACTCTTTAACCAGTTTTGTCTCAGTCCTTCACTTTTAGTTCTAAACTCTCAGTCATTAACATGCCCCTAATTCCAGATTATTCACCTTTATGGGTGCTCCTTATAGCTAATCACTCTTACTAGAAGGAGATATAATACAGGATGCTCTAAGTCAGTGTAATAAGTGAGTAAACAAATAAACTGCATTCAAGGAACACTCTAATTAGTTTTGGTTAAAAAAAATTAGAAGCCTAGAGGTCACAGGTGAGAGGGAAATAATGTCCACTGTAATATGTCTATATTTAATTTTGAATCGGCTGAAAATAGTACATTTTTATTATAATCAATATAATCACAGCTACGAGACAGTTTATTTTTAAAACCTTTTAATATAAAATTCATTTTCTGAACAGTCTAAATTTCAATAATGTTCATGTATGCCTTTATAACAATAAATTTGATGTTTAAAATATGCAATAAAAAGAAATTATTTAATTATTATAAAATGTGTTCATCAGATTAGTTTCACTTGAACAAGTCAGACTATAAAGCCATTATTAAAGAATTTCTCTAAAAATGGAAGAACAAACAGCTAAGATAATTGCACCAAGGTGATAGGAAATTCAGAAAAGAAATAACAAATTTCTCCACATGTCCCTATTAATATCTAAATTACATATCTGAAAATGGTGACAATCAGTTGTTTGACTGTTATGTATTATCCCATCTATTTGCATTTTCAAAATAAAAGAAACAGAATTTTGTTCCATGTTACAAATTCTGATACACCAGCTTACTTCCTTTTTCATTACTACCCGTCAATAGAATATCTCTTTAAATAGAAACTTGTCCTAATTTTTCTTAAGTTCAGATTTAGTACTACCCTAATCCCCACATGTTGTTAAAACTCAGTATTCTGGATAAAGTCTACTCCAGAATACAGAAGAAATTCTTATCCTTTCCAGATGTGGCAGTCGCCTTGGCAACAGTAGCTTCAATCCCCTAGCTCACTATTGCAATTAAGAGGATATGAGCAATAATCATCTTACAAAAATTCCTGTGCTCTTTACCTAAAAACAACTGTATAACCTCGGGGTTTTGCTCAAGTGGGGACCGGAGATAAAGAACTCCCTGGCAATTTCCAGCAATTATACTTTGCTAAATGAGAAGAACTGCAGTGCAATAGAAAATGTCTATGACTGCCTGGTGACTTGGAGGAAGCCTTTTGGCATTTCATTATTTTATGTACATGTATTTCTTCTTAGAATGTATAGAATTGAATTAGGATTAGGATCAGTCTGGAAGAAATCTGGGAAAACAGAAGCCCCCTTGAAACTGCCATGATTTGTTTCCAGTCTATTGTTAAGCGGCAACATTCCTTCCTTTCTATACTCAAACACTTAACTGAAAGTATTCACCTAATAAATAGTTACTTAAATCTTAATATGGCCCCAAAACTGCTTCAAAGTCTTTAATATATGCATCCTTTCAAGCTTAAAACCAATTAGGAAAAAGAATACTAATAGTTTGCCTAAGGATAATCAGTGAAAAATAGGCATACTAAGGGCTTGAAATGCAGGGCATCTATCCTTGCACACTAGTACTTAGATTTTCACCAGTCTATTCTGCACACTGAGAACAGAGAAAAACTTCTATTAAATGAACAGTATCAAATTCTAATGTAAACCCTTTCAAAATAGACATAGCTACTTTTTGTTTTTGTCTTTTTTTTAAATCAACCCAAATTATAAAGGCATTGTATTATCGAGTAAAATTGCGAAGTTTCATTCTGCTAGAGAACATTTGTGTCAATTGGGATCTACGCCAGCCTCTTGATAATGATGGGGATAGGCATTTCTGAGCCATCTTGGCCTCTTCCACATTGCTTAGCATCTAAATGACAGTTGGGTGTCTTGCTGAACTGTATCCAGCTGGCAACCTCTTAGTTATAATTCAGAATTTTTGTCTGCCTAAATATAATTTAAATTTCTGGCCAGACATTCTCCTAGAAAGCCAAACAATGAATGATATGAGAGATACCTGCTTATAATAACAACAGAACCTGGAAACCAGGGATTTGATTTCTACTGCAACTACTCCTAATTAGTTCTATAGTATTGAGTTAGTAATTTGCATTCCCAGATCTCAGTCACTGCTGTGTAGATGAAGATTTTGTATCTACCATAACTGTTTCATCTACTACACTCTATGACCCAGTAAAGTAATGAGAAAGTATCACATATCTACAGTTAAATGGTCACAATAATACACTTAAGAGTTCAAATTTACATGAGTCCGAATTAGATGAATAACTTAACCTTTAATATTCTAAAATCATTGAAGGACTTCCACAACATTACATTAATCTTTTATTGTTAGTCTCTTCTAGAAACTACCACAAATCCAAACAAACACGGAAACTTGTCCATAGAAAGCCTAGAGGTAAGAGGTGATTAGCTTCCTTCATTACTGGAGAAATCATTATCACTGATTTTAGATGAATGAATTACTATTCTTTTGAAAGAAAATCAAATCCCATGGACTTTGTTCCTTTCCTGTTTGTGGGATAATTCTCTGAGTTTAGAGGTTAAAGGAAAACCTGAATTGCTCACTGGGAGTCTAAATATTTTCAACCCTTGTGAAACCTGGTACTGTACATAAATGGTGTATCTTGAGTAATTACTGCTTTAGCAGTCATTTGTGTAGTCAAAGTAGCCCACAGGTATGCCACTCATGTAACAGAATAGAGTTATATTTTGAAGAGGCACATTAATACAAGAAAATAGTTATCTCTCCAGTAGATGTTTTGTCTAACCACAGTCAGCTAAGAAAACATTTGTTCTCTCTTCCATCCTGGATACTTAATAGGAAACACTTAGAAATAGTGACTTTTGAGTATAAAGAAAGATGCCTCCCCCTTAAGATTAGATACAGTTTTGGATCTTGATAACTCAATTTCTTTAACATCAAAGAGATCAGAAAAATTGAACTGTTGTTAGATCTGTTGCCTGAGCAGTTGCTCTGTTTGGAAGCATCTGCTTCTACATTTGGATAAGAGCAATGATGTAGATTATTGTGAGAATTAAATTTGATAACTTAGTAGAATGTTTTTTTTCCAGTGTCACCCATAGAAAAGTTCCATGGCAAACATCTGTCTTTCCCTATATCTCTTCATAAGTAGAACATTAATAAGTTCTTTATAGATTGCTGAAACTTTGACAGCTAAATGCCTTACAGAATAATTTATATATAGCCTATTGAAGAACAATATAAAATGCTGATTGTTAAAATACATTTTTACTATAGTTAAGGAGCTGTCAAAATTGTCAATTTATTGATTCACTAATACAGAAATATTATTCATAGTTACCATGCAAAATACACACACACACACACACACACACACAACACACACACACACACACACACACACACACACACACACACAAACACAACCCCTTCTCAGGCATAGTCTACAGTACTAGAAGAATCTCAATACAAAAACCAGTTCAAGCTGGCTAGATGTGAACTCTAACCCTGGCTAACATCTGAGAGTGTTTACATCTAATTTGTTTTCTTTTCCCCATTCTTTCCTTCCTCTTTAACATCCTTCTTTTTACTACCATAGCCCTTTTCCTTCTTTACCCTTCCTTTACTTTCCATCCATCTTCTTTCTCCTCCCTTACCATCTTACTTTCCCCTATCTTCTTCAAACCTGTGCATCAAGCATGTGTTATAAACCCTCCCCCTGTGCTAACTGTCAGAAATGCACTGACTGACCAGGATTTCCTGGTTTAGAGCACTCACAGGTCATAAATGAAGAAACAGACACATGAGCAATGACATCTGAAGCAAATGGTGATGAAAGTATGAGAAAGTCTTCAAGAGGCTTTAGGAATTATCTGTCTTCATTCCCAGTGTATTGCTCTTCTCAACATAGCCTTTGCTGTACTTTCCTATAGGTTCAGAATTTCATCACTGGCAGCTAGTTGACCACCAGGATGCCATTTATTCAAATATTCATTAAATACTGAATTATATTAGGCATTGCTATTCACAGACTTCCATATATGTATGCAGTGTGTGCATGTGTGTGTGGGGCATACGATGTGTGTGTGTGTGTGTGTGTGTGTGTGTGTGTGTGTGTGTGTGTGTGTGTGTGTTGGATGCCCATGCTCTGTTAAGAATGAAGAAACATACTGAGTTGCTTAAGATTAAAAAAGTTTAGACATGCATTATTTCAAAATCAATACCAAAATTGTGGTCATTCCCCAAAAGACAGATAAATTTAACATATGAAAAAGGGAAAAATGCATTTTATATAAAATCAACAACAGTAGATAAAGATAATGAATAAAAGATAAGATAATTGTTTTAATTGTGAATTATTCTAATCAGAAATATTACAGCTTATTCACTTGTATTAATTTTAACTTTCTTTAACATGTTGAATATAGTATTGGATTTTAGACTTATGTAAAAGTCCGTGATCAAACCTGATCACCAAAATTATTTCCGTAGGAATATCTACCATGTAATTGAGAATGTTTCTGAAAAGATTTACTATCAAAGGAAAGGAATATAGTAAGTAAAATTTGAAATATAAAGTCAGTGAGTATCTAGCATCTGATATGTCAGATGGTATAAGAATCCTCTAATTACATGATTATATATGACAAAGTAAAAAGCAAGGAAGTTTGGATCTATGCCGGTTTTCGCATTAACTCATTGAGATGTTTGTCACACCAGAGGCTTGGCAATGTTCTTCAAGTAGAGTAGTCTTTAATTGAATTCCACAGACTTGTCATGAGACAGAGGAAGGTAAAAAAATGACAAAGACACAGCGCTTCAGTGATATGCCTCTTTTCTTTGCTGTTTTCAAAAGATCCTGAATTAAGTACATCCACAGAGTGGCTTTAGGGTTCTCAGTCTTCACTCCATGTTTCAGGTCACCATTACCCTCCAGAGGTCCCACATCTTCAGTAACATCATCAGTGGCAAGATGGCATCAGCCTGTATTTTATACATATATCTTAGCATGAACAGGCTAGATGCCTGCTTTTACTGCTAGGTGCAGAAGACTGGAAAGACATAAAAACAAGTTATATTTTGAGCTTTTAGAAACAGGTCCCAGATCATGTTTACTTACAAATCTGGTATAAATGACTATATGTTTATTGATTGCTTAGATGCTCATTACAGCCAACTATATAAAGTCCTTTGTGACAGGAACATCTTTGGATGCAATTTATTTCAGTTCTTATATGAGAAAATGATTTCAATTATATGCCTACTCTTCGGACTATCTTACATCTTCCTTATTAATACTTTTAATGTTCTTCATAAATTTTCTTTATTGTATACATAACAAGTTTTTGAGAAAATATCTAATATATAACCCTGGTTGACTGAACTCAATATGTATATCAGTCTGTTCTTGAACTTACAGGGATACATCTTTTCTGACTTCTGAGTGATGACTAAAGACATGCACCAATTTGTCCAGCAAAAATTTTGTTTTATAAATGTCATATTATTTTTTGTTTTCCTAGTCAGTGTGTAAGCTCCACAAGGAGAGAGTATATATGTGTATATGTATATATATATATATATATATATATATATATATATATATATATATATAATTTAATCATATTTTAAGAATATGTCCCAGAGCCTGGCTCATAGCAGTTATAGTAAAATTTAGACAAAGAATTAAGTATTGAAAGGATAAGTACATATTTACCATGAGTAAGGAAGGGACTGGGCTAGGTTATAGTGCTCTATATTAGAGTAAAGTAGACTGGTCAAGTAAACTGATTGCATAAGACTGAAGCATGGAAGGACAGAAAGATGCATATCTAAACAGTTATAGGACACATGATATGTGATAAATCAGGAATGAAAAGAAGCGATACAGAAAGAGATGAACTCAGTCATTTAAAACACAAATTTAGTGGGATGGCACACATACCAAGTTTTATGAGCTAGAATACATAATGAATTTTGTAATGTAAGTTTATTATTTAGGTAGTATATTTTGACACCATTCATATACTTCAAAATTAATGTATGAACTGCACAAAGTAGCAGAATTTTAGCCTCTCTACAAATTTCAAGTCTGAATATTTAGTATATTTATACAAAGAAATTATTGTAACTAGCCTGATAGTGAGACACTATTCCATCTTGAAGTATCTTTCTACATTTAGGAAGAAAAACAAATTCTACTGAGAATAGGACTAAGGAGCAATTTTTATTTGTGTGAGACTTGTATCCAAAAGATAGATTCAGACTTGAATCAAACCCTATTTGTATAGTGTTGTCAAAGTCTCTAAACTCTTTAGCTTAACTTTCTGTATCTAAACAAGAAAGGAGTATACATACACAACACATACATATATATATATATATGTACATTATATATGTTATGTGATGTATACATTACATGCATATATATAAGTCACATGCATATTGTATATACTATACATTTACATATACATGTAATAGTGTTTGGCACAACTAAGTGTATAGTGAATATGACTTTTATGATACCAGCAATTGTTTTAAAGTTTCCATTAACCTCAGAATATTCTAAACTGATTAAGGTACAAGTAAAAAACTCAATTATATATCTTGCTGTGTTTTGCTTATATTACTTCTTCATAAAGTATTATCTTGTCCTCTGAATTTTCTATGTTCTCCTAAACACACTTTCTTAAATGTTTTGGCTGAGTTAAATATATTCCATGATTAAAGAAAAATAATAAGTTTACTGTGTGCCCTGGTAAGAATAATTTTAAAAGATAGAAATAATGTCATGACATGTACATGGAAATAAATTAATATGATATAAAATGTATGGATGAAGTATATTGGTGATAAGCAGAGCTATTCAACTCATGATATTTCTTCAGGTGTAGAGTGTTAGGAACCATGTCAGGAGAAGTACCCAAGTTTCAACAGAAGAAACTAAGCTTGTGAATTAAGAAGACAATCAGCAAGGACCTTTGCAGCTGTGTAGAGTGAATGGTCCCTCATATATGTATAGGAAACTTCACCTAACTTCTATGTGTCAAATACAAATCTTGTGTAGTGTCCATATCTTCAAACATTACCCCTTACAAGTAATAACCATATGGCCTAAGGCTGTAATGTATTAATCCATTACTTGAAGCATCAGTTTTCTTTTAGATTTTTTTCTCTATGCCTATATCTTCTACTTATATGTATTTGGCTCTTTCCTTTGAACATGGTGTATGTCCTATGTTTTCTAATCACAAAGCCATACACAGTAGAAGTCATTATATCAAACACTAAGACCATTGAAGAGCTTCTACTTCTTCGTCCCTTTCATTTGCAACCAGAAATATTTTCTAATGTGTTTATTTGTTCATGCAAACTTACCTTTGAAGCAAATTCTGGAGATTTCATATGGCACACAGGAAAGAGAAAACAACTACATTTGTGTTTGCTATCAACATTCTCCAAAGGTCAACTCTAATTAATTGTTCTTTCTGCTTCCCCCTGTAAATGTCTCTCTTCTATCCTATTTGCTCAAGGGTTTGTTGAAATGAATTGGAAGACATTGGCATGAATTTTAAGAGGATGCATGGCCCTTAAATATCAGAAGGAACTGCAAGATGAAGACATGTGCATCCTGTTAGTCGGAGATGAGATTCAGTTAGAGAATAGGGCCACTGGATTGAGCAAAGCACACTGAGTGTAAAACACTGCACCGAGGCTGAGAATTATTTGGCATATGTATTCTAAGAAGCCAGAAATTATCTAAAAAATGGCTAAGTAATGGCAGATCCACCAGAAGAATTTCTATTTTCCCTAACAACAGAAGTAAACCGGAGATTAGTTCACATTTATACCAATCTCATAAAGCAGTAGACAACAAACCACATCTCCAGTGATATCTGACTCAAAGCCACAGTGGAGAAAATGTTAGTAAAGATTCAAAGCAAAACAAACCAAATTGCAAACAAGTTTCTTGCTCCAAGCTCTGTCTTGGGTTTGTTAGAAGTTAATTCAGGATTTGATTTTTTTTCTGAAGTTTTCTTTCTTTCTTCCTTTAATTCTGTCTGCCTTACTTTTCCTCCCTTACTCCTTTCTTCCTCCCCTCCCCTCCTTTATTTATTTCTTTTTGTTGTTATTGAAGAAGTATTCTTGTCTCATTCAAATATTGTGACCACTGTTTTCTCTCCCTTCACTCCTTCCATCTCACCTTCTACTTTCCATCTTTCCATCTCCCTCAGATCCACTCCCCTTCTGGTTTTTTTGTTTGTTTGGTTGGTTGGTTGGTTTTTTTTTTTTTTTTTGGTAACAAGAAGGTCTCCAATAGACATTAGCAAAACAGGAATAAACGAGGCACAGTGAGACAAGGCAAAAGACCTCAAATGGAGTCTGGACAGGTAACACAATGGGAGGAAAAGTGTTCCAAGCACAGGCAAAAGAATGAGAGTAACATCTGTTCCCACTATTAGCCATCCTAAACCAACCCCTAGGGGACAAGCCTCTAATAAAGGGACTATAGCTTGCCTGACCACCATAGCAAACATGGCTGTGACAAGAATTGAACTTTTCCCTGGTTTCCTCTGCCTCACTAATAACCACTAGATTGCATCCCTAAAGCTAGCACCAAGTTGCATTCCCTTATTTGGCCACTTCCTCATAATGCTGACTACCAAGATCAACAATCAAAGTCTTCAAGTCCAGCAAAAAAAGCGCCCCATTTTGCTTGCCTAATTAGTATGCCCACTCAAAATTAAACACTTCATCCTAACACAGGGGTTCTGCTTTTACCTTTATGAACAGCCATTTGCCTGTAGGTCACACTTGTCTCCTCTCTATCCAGAGACAGATTCTGATACCCACCACCACTCCAGACAAATATCCCTTCCCTCTCCCGCTTGTCCCTTTCCCTTCTCCATCATCATCTATCTCCCATCTTTGTTTCTTATTCCCTGCCCTTTGTACCTCTGGAGCTAATAGTTTTCCATTGTGCTTAGAAATTGATCCTGTGGTATCTTGAGCCAATACTTGTATAGAAATTTAAAAATCAGCCCAAGAAAGACACCATGCTACAGAGCTCAGATTGAGGGTTATTTTATTAGGAGAAAGGGAGTAGGGAAAAGAGAAAGGGAGGGGTACTGACCTTTGGGGAAAGGAACAACAGAAGGAAAAAGAGAGGAAGGTAGACTGGAGAGACAAAGAGACAAATAGAGAAGCAGAGAGGGAAATAAAGGAACAAAGAGAGACAGAGAAAGATGGGAGGTGGGCAAGCCACCTTTAAAAGGGAATGGAATGAATGTGCACAGGTGGTGCTCTTAGTGACTGCGGCTGAGAACATATTCTGTCAGATCCTCAAGGGCAGGCTAGTACACATGACTGAATACTAACAATGCATCCCTTCACCTAAATTTACTTTTCATATCATAGACAACTCTTAAAGTGCATAATTTTAAAAATATGTCATATTAGAAATAAATAACTCACTAACAAATTTGTCATATATATGACAACTTTCATCACTTTCTTTACTTCAGCTTTGTATCACATAATATCAAAAACATTTTAAGGGATTAACTATTAATCTTATGAAATAAGTAGCACAGTATGACTTTGGATCAATAAAATAAAAGAATACAGGAGTAAGTTTGAATGAAGACAGTGTATCATAGTGTTCCTTGACATAGTCCAGAGAGACCTACTCTTTATCTGTGGACAGCTTTAAATAGTAAATATTGTTAAATCTCAAGGAACAGGAGAGATAAAAGAAAGTGTTCCAGAGAGGTGTGAACATAGCCTATCAAGTAACAATTTCCAGGTTATAGGCAAAGGTGTGAGTGTCCCTGTGAGGGGTAGTATGTGAAGTTATCATTTTCCTGCTGTGCTTCCAGGGGAAGAAAGAATAACAACATTCCTTTTCTGTAACTGCCCTAGTGGGGGATAGTCCAAACCAACCACTTGCAACTATATTACCCCAAAGAGGATTTCAAAGTAACAGCCAAACTGTTCCATTTCTACAGAGCCAGGAGGTACTTTCTCACTGCTGACCATTTCACTGAACAGAACTCAAGTTTATGCAATGAGCAAAAATATTTTTATATTCCCTTGTTTTGCTGTATAGAAGGGAGGGTTAATCCAGGAAGCTAATAAAGGCATCACTATAATTGTCTAACCAAATCTTGTAATGATTTACAATTCAAAATAAGTGTCATTTTATTAGGCTATGGGTCTTCACAAATACTCTGAGGTGTAGTCTTCTCAAGAATAACTCTATTTTAAAGATAAAATTAAAACTAAACAAGAGTCAGAATATTATAGAAATTATTAGTTAAAGATCACCCAGAAGTATAATATAAATAGAATTAACACTTTGAGTTGTAAATGTTTTATGAGGTTCCAGAGTGATGGATCCGAGGTTGAAAGCGCATATGCTCTTCCAAGGCCCTGCATTTATTTCCTATCATCTACATTGAGCAGGTCACAACCACCAGTAACTTCAGTTGTAGGGGACCCAAAGTCCTCTTGTGGTCTTTGTAAACACCCATCTGGATGTACATATACTGCTCACACACATACACATGAATAAACAATATAATGCATATTAAATATTATAAAATGTCAATGCTAAATTATTTCAGTGCACATGTTTCTTAATACTTGTTTGTGGATCTCAATATAAATTCTCCTCCTAGAAATATGGTGCAAACCCTGGCTTCGTCAGACTGAATAATGCAACACCCCAGGGAACAGAATAGGAATTATAGCTCATTGATATTGTCTAAACACATTCCACTGGGGGAGAATCAGCATCAAGAAGAAAGATGTGATAAAATTGCGATTGCTTGATGACATCACCTTAAATTTGCCATATTCAATAGAGTTCTATGTGCTTGACTATATTCTATGACAGAATTTATATGGTCTTTGTTCATAAGTAGTGTACTTTATCCTAATATTATGAAAGATTGACAGACTGATACCTTACAGAACCTTCTAAACTTAAGGCTATAAGTCAAAAACCAAAAAAAAAAAAACAAAGCAAAACAAAAAAAATATCTCTATTTTTAATATGGACATAGAGAATGTCAATATGAATAGAAACTTGCCACAGATATCAAATTATCCTTTATTTAATTTATTATGACTTTATGAAAATGTTGTTTAGATACAGCATGATCATGTAATATAGTTTTAAGTTCATGTCATGGAACCTGATAAGTAGAAAGTACTGACTACAATCCATATTTTTCTACAAGAACACAAGAAATTGAGGTTCTCTGTTGCCAAGACCTGAGTATACAGGAAATAAAATTAAATAAAATTAAAGTCTTTAAATGTTGCACCCAACCTCAAACAGCAAGAAGGACACAACTCTGGGAAGATCTTCTTCATGTAGTTTATTCAGGATCCTTGAACAAGATTCTTCTGCCCCCTGGGAAGCACCTGCACAGGCTTAAATCCCCTTGTGCTGACCAACCCCAGAGAGCTATGTGGACCCTGCAGATAGGGTACTCTAATGCTGAAGCAAACAGGCTGAACAGGCTTAACCAAATAAGGACTTGTTTACACCAGAGAGCAGAGCGCTCACCATCAGGAATGTAGACAGCAGAAGCCAGTGCCATCTTTAAGGTGTGGCACTTTGCAGCTCTCTATATTTAAAGTGCATTTCTTTGTGTGCTTTTTGCTATTGTTGAAAATATTTCCTTGTTCCTTTTTCTAATAGGAAAAAAAAAAAAAGGTGTGCATTCCATACTCTGATGGCTTGGAGTTTGCTTAGGGATTATATAAGTTAAATAAGAGTTTGTGGTGAGTGAATGGCATCTGTCAAGGTAATAGATCAACTAGTCATTTGAAATGTCATTTTTTCCACTTGGTGTAGGATGTTGCCTTGTCTTCTTGCTGTCTCCTTCACTAGCGTTCTGTTTTACTCTTCTGTATTTTGATTTAGACATAAAAGCTCAGACCTAATGTAAACTGACAGCGGAATCAAACAGTGTGACCTTGCCAGGACTGTTCCAGGCCTTCAACATTATCCACTGAGAGGAAAGTGTGAGCAGGGGTGGGGTGCGAGCAAATGGGAAAGGAGTGAGCTTTTTCCAGATGGTCTTGTGGTTCAGGCCCAGTGTTCCTGGAGAATTGGCCATAGGTCTGAGTGCTTCAAAGCCTGTCTATAAGGAGAGTATGGGCTACAGTGAAAAAAGGGAGAGAAGGAAAATAGTACACTTGAAAATTTAAAACCTTGGAGAAGTGGAATTGGCAAGAATATACAAGGGCCCTCACACAGCAGTTTTGGATTTATGTGACTAGGATTTGATATTTCAGAGCTTGGCCTTGATCAGGCAGGAAAAAGTAGCCAGTGTCACATTTGGTAGCACTATAGCAGTGGTTATGCAGTACATTAAGGAAGGCATAATACTGGGCATTATGCTTGGCATAAGGCACATAAGGCCTTGTATCTCAGTGGCCCTCAGGGATGTTTTCAGCAATAACTGTAGTGTGCATATATATTCATTTGGCAACAATGGGCAAGTTGGCAATGCCGGTTGATGTTGTATTAGTGCTCCAGGACTATTTTGTTACTCAGGGTTCCAATATGTTTAGTGGCTTTTCTAGTAAACCTTTTCATCACCACACTTACAATGCCTGCCCTTAAAATGCGCCTTTTCAGATATCATGCAGGATTGGGAGGCCATATCAGTAGGTTATTGATGTCACATCACAGATTCTCTGGTGTCAAGGCTCTCTCTCCAAAATCAGCTGCCTTAAACAGAGTCCATAAGAAACGTCTGTGATGTGTTTGCAACCATCCTTCCCTTTGCAGGCAAGCCCAACCCCCTACCATCATACTAAGGCACAAGGCAAGTTTGAATTCAAACTTTACTTTTACAGATTTATTGCATTCTTCCATGATAGCAGGTAGGCAAAGTCCTTGGTATAGAATGACTGGCAACCTGCAGAAACACATAAAACCAGAAATTCTCTTTGTGTTTTGAAACTGAAAGGTACCCCTCTCTTCTTCCAGAACTCCTTCCATGGAACACTTTTCTGGGCTGCTCTTCCTTTGTGAATAAATATGAGACATTCTGAACAGTTGGTTAGTTAAGATTGTTATAATGGAAGTCAGGGAGATAGTGGCAAAATACAGTGACTATAGCAAGATACTGCTAGGAAGCATCACTGGAAAGCCTGGGTAGATGGCAGGAATACGGAAGTGTGTAATATGGGAAAGGTCATGCATGCACTAAAGGCCTGGGCAGGTTTGTTATTATATATGAAAAGACAAAGTAAATAACAATAGTGACAGGCTAAATCGCTACCACTTAGTGACCACTTGCTTTGTACCCATGTCTGCTAAATATTTGTTTATGCATTTAATTATGTGTTGATTTACATTTTCTACCTGAGACATAATGTCACTTCAAATTGTATCTCAAGCTGGCCTCAAACTCCTTACCTTCCTTCCTCTGCCTCTGAAGTGCTGGGATTTCTGGTGTGTACTTGATATCTGGTACTGTTTGAAGTGCTTATTATGGTACCTCTTGTAAACCTTCTGACCACATGAGAATGTAATGAATGTACTTAGAAAGTAGAAAAGCCAGGTTTTTGTTTGTTTGTTTTGCTTTGTTTTCAGATTGATTGAAGAACTTTCATGCTGCTTGCTACAGGGATTCACCATGAGCTTCTCTCATCAGCATTCTTTCTGAGCTGTGATTTAGTTCCAGGGCTTTGAGCTACTAAAACAAATATACATAGTGTCTTAAAAGAAACTTAACATGTTGTCACAAAAGACAGCCTAAGATATGAAACTCATTCAAGTTTTTTGTAGACACATGTAAGATATAGCTAAATAATCAAAATCTTTCTGAAATAATTTTAAAATAGCTTAATTAAGAAAGTTCTTGTCACTGGCAGTGGTGGCACATGTCTTTAATCCTAGTTCTCAGAAGGCAGAGGCAGATTGATCTCTGTGAGTTCAAGAACAGCCTGGTCTACAAAGCTACATTGAGAAACCCTGTCTCTGAAAACCAAAGAGGGAGGGAGAGAAAAGAAAGAAAAATAAAATTCTTGCCATATAAGCATTTGAATTCAATTCTAAGAAATATGTTAAAATAATAAAACAAACAAAAAAACTAGGTGTGGTGTTGCACACTTATAATGCAAGTGAGAGGCAGATCTGGAATTGCTGCTGATTCAGTTTAGCCTAAATTAACAAGATCTAAAACATTGAAGAACTGTGCTTAAAAACAAATAAACAAGATGGGTAGTAACTGAAAGAGTAGCTGAAACAATTATCCTTTGGCCTCTCCATGTATTTATGCACATTCCTACATGTGTATGAATGCCCAACATACACAAATATTGTTGAACTATCTTTTCTTAGAGAGACATAGCTATAGATATATTCAATGCAAATAGGACACCATTGAGTGACCAAGGTGAGAATCTATCAAAGCCAAACTATTCAATCCAATGTATTAATTGTATTTGATTATAGAACAATAGTGAGAAGTTACTTACTCTATGGGTAGTAACTTAGATAATAATCTCTTGTAAGTTACATCATGGAGTGCCTCTTTCAGTCAGCTTGCCTCTCCTATAACTCAAACATCTACCAAGATCATGAGCAGATAGGAGTTGGGGCAGGGAAAACTATTGGCTGACATCGAAGGTGAGAATCTTGTGACCTTTAGCAGTCTATCACTATATGGTTCTTCTGCTATGATAATAATGATGATAATGATGGTTATGATGTCATGGATACTTGGCTAAGTGGATATCTACTATAGCATGGTATCTATTATGCCTGAACAATGGAGCATGCTACAACATTCATTTACCTACAGAAAACTACCTAATACAAACTTAGTACACCTAAACCAACATGGTAGTGCACACTTAAAACCCCAGGGTTAGGGATACAGAAACCAGGAGGCCCATTGTAGCAGTCAGCCTAGATTACTTGGCAAGATTTGAGGCCAATGAGAGACTTGATCTCAAAAACAAAAACAAACAAAAAAAAATAAAAAACCCACCACCAACAACAAAAAGAACAAAAGGAGACTGCACCAAAGAAATAAAACCAATGACTATCATCCAATGACTATCACTACCCTAACACACAGAGACATGTACACACACACACACACACACACACACACCTTCTTCCACACTTGTATACACACACATACACACAATATTATCTCTTCTCTATCTCTCTCTCTCTCTTCTCTCTTTCTCTTACACACAAAACACACACACACCAGAGTGAATACAATGCAATGATATGTTAAATAATGCTTGATAGAAATCATGGTATGAAATGAGACTCTATGAAAGTCACAGCAGGCAGAACCTGAAGAAGCATATGTGTGTGGACAGTGATACTGGGCATAGATAATGTTACATTTAGGTAAACTATTGTGAACACCAAAATGAGCGTGAACATACTATGTTTTAGGGATACTGTACTAACTGCTAGAAAATTAAAATGGAAGGAGTGATATGTAGGAAGGAGATGCAGAATCGGGCAGTGTGAGGGAATTTGATAGAAGCTGTTGTTGATTTTTGAGCCAATGGACTCCATGTGCCTTCCTGGGAAATCAACAGAGGCTGTTGCCATGGCCAAGCTGGGGAAATAGAGACATTGGAATAATCTGTCTTTGTGGAGGAAAAAAAAATACACCTTAGAGCAGGTATTATAACTTCTGTGAGGGACAGCCTTAACATCTGTAAGCTCAGCTTTTTTCAATGAACCACAGATGCCTATAGAGCTGTACTCCACACCAGAGAAATAAATCAGCTTTGCCTTTTTTTGCAGTCTGCTAGAATGCCTGAGATATAATATATGGGCTTCTCCTACTCATAGCTCCAGGAGTAGGAGTGGGAGGAGGCCCAGGGTTGAAAGGTGCTAGTCTCAGGCTTGTAAATACACCTTTGAGTTAAAAAGAGCCATCATGTGTATAGCTCACTCCACCCTCCCATTCTGCAAGCAGAGGCTCATCCCTCAGCTAACAGGGAATTGCCACATCATTTCACTCCACCAGGTTCTCTTGACTTGGCAGTTTTTCTGATTGCCTGGCAGTCATAGGCCATACTCTGTCTTTTGCTGATACAGAGACCTGGGTAATGAGGGAATGGGAAATTCCCTCAGGTTGTCTTGGGACCACAGCCCTGTACTGTCCTTAAATTGAGACCTGTTCTTGCTTAACTAGTCTGTCACTTTTCATTGCTTAGCTGACCAGAGTCCCTTTTGTTCACATCTAGTTCTCAGGTTTACTCTCTTCTAACCTCAACCACTTCCCTGAGGCAGTTTGTATGCATATTTGTGAGCAGAAACCATCCACATTGCAAGTAGCCTAGAAACTGTCCTTCATTTGTGGTGAGGCTTATCATTCCTGATTGAGGAAAATGCAGTATCTTTAGCGTCAACTAGGGTAGCCTGTGTCCAAAGTACACAATACTTAGAGAAACACATTTCTTCATCTTCAGCTTGTGGGAAACATTTCTTAACCTCAATGTGTCACTATCATTTCCCCAGCAAAAAAGTCAAAGGGATATTTCTTTCCACTGATGTTCCCAATCACAATCACTGGGGAAATCTGGGAAATAAAGAGGAAGTAGAAGTGAATAGTTGAAGTCCAGCTTAAATAAAGAACTCCTCTTCTTAAATCCAGATCCTGTGCTGAACATCCCTTTGTTAACAATTACACATCACTAATCATAACTTTGTAAAACATATCTACCTTTTAAAAATACCCTTTAAGCTCTAAAGCCCAAATTTTGGGGCACTTTTAGAGGTACACAATTACTACAAAGATTATCCTAAACATTAACTCCATTCCTATGACTATCTTATGCAGTGCTACAAATATTGAAATAATACTGACATATTGTAGCTGTATTTTACTCATCCAGCCTGGTGCTACTGTCCTTCTTAGCCTCAAATATGCACACAAAGGCTTATATTAATTGGTACACTGTTGGCCATAGGCTAGGGCTTCTTATTGGCTATCTCTGTCTTAATATTAACCCATTTCAATTAATCTACATATTTTCACATGGTCTCATCGTACAGAGAAGGGTCATTTGTGGTCTACATGGTGACAGTCTCTGGAGGGCTCTTCTGCCTACCTTTCCCAGAATTCTCCTTGCCTTCCAGTCCTGAGTATCTTCCTGCATCATTGACCAAATAAAAGTGTTTTATTCATCAACCAACAAGAGAAACATATATAAAGAAGGACATCCCCCATCAGATACATTGTTATTAACTAACGCTTTTAAAATTCACTTTACTCAGCAAATACACCTTTCTTTACCATGAAAAAAATTCAATTTCCATACATTTCTGTAATGAATTTCAGTCAGTTATTAAATCCTATTCCTTTCCCTCCTTGTCCTTCCTCTACACCCAAGACTTTCTCAATAGGTCCCCCTCCTACTGCCATCTTGATTTTCTGTGTGGCTGATTGAGCTTAATTAGAATTACTTGTCTTTTTATGGGTGTGAAAATTAATTTAGTAGAGCAAGGGTAACTATTCTGTGGCTACATCTGTGAAGAAAGTACCATATACCCTACCAACAAGCATTAACTTTTTAAGTTCTGGAATCCAATCATATGGGGCATCACAGTTAAATATGCCCACAATAATTCCCCAGACTCTCCACATTTCTGAGTTTCTGATGACTTTCATGGTTTTTAGTACTGATCAAATATTATCCAGAATGTATAGTTTAGGTGAGTTATAATTATGTTTTTCTCTTAAAGTGAAATTATAAGTATTGTGGAAGATCACTTCAAGGACAAAATATTATTTATGTAGCATCATTAAGGGTATGTATGAATAGCTTATGTTGGTATAGAGGGTGAGCACTAAAAATGTATTTACCATGTTCCATCACTAGGAACTTACTGCTCTTCCGTCAACACTGTATATTTTGTGGAAAGGTCACTATAAGAAACCCATAGTTAAGGAGGGTGAGTTAGGCTTTATTTCCTTAAAGTAGGGTAATTTATATAAGTGATTATTAAATATTCTGAATAGTGAGTATGTTTCTTTTATGAACTTAATAATTCATATATACTACTTTGAATTCATGGATGTTAGTCTTATGGTTAAGGTGATAATCAAATGTTGATTTATTTATAAACTTAAGGTATATATCCATGGCCATCGACAGTGCCTCTTACATGTACCATCAGTGTGTTCATTCATGAGCATTTTTTATCTTTCTGGCATTGTATGCTATCCAAAGTTTATCTTGAATATAATCTGCCCTGGTCCTAGTGAGTTATTTCTTTAATGAATCATGGTTTATGTCATTGAAGAATAGTATTAGGCACCAATGGATAGGTATTTGTTTGCAAACAAAACATTCAAGAGACCAAACTGTAAAATTTGTGTTCAGATCTATTAGATGATGAATGCGGATTGTACAAACCATACAAGAGATGCATCAGTATTATATTTTATAACACAAACATGAAGAGACAGAGGTCAATTGCATTGGATAAACAACAGGATGACATAACACAGTTACTTAATGTTATGAAGACAATGGTATTAGTGTATTGTGTGCTATATGAGTATACTATAATTGTGCTTGTTATGTGGAAATAAAGATAAGGGACATATCCATTTCTTATGCTACAGTAAATTAATTATACATAATACAATTAATTTTAGGAATAGTAGAGAGATTAAAGATTTTTTTCATGATAATATAAGCAGTGAGAAATAAAGCTGGAAGTTAATCTCTGGTTATCTAATTCTAGAACTATAACTCTGAGCCACTTATTTTCTGATGAAATTTTAGGTGAGGCTTAATTTTAAATCTGACTATATTTGAACATTCCTCTAGGGTGTCTTGGCAGGAGTTTCCATAATGGTTCAGATGAGGAGTAGAAGCTCATCCTGAATGTAGGCAGCCCCATCCTGTGGACTGGAATCTTAGGCTGCATATGGAAGAGGATGAAAACCTCTTGCTTTCTTTCCCTGAGCCCTAGACAAGGTGAACAGGTGCTTCACTTTCCTGCTATCTTGCCATTCCCTCTATGGTGGACTGGATTCCATATTAACCACAAACCATCATGGAGATAATTTTAAATAATTTTGCCAGATATTTTGTCACAGTATTAAAAGTAACATGCAAAAATTGTAACATTCATAGGTAGATGAAAACAAAAGAGTGGGTTTTGAGTGTTTGCTTTGACCAATTTTTCTGGGTGCCTCTGCAATGTGAAGCTGTTAGTCAAGTAATGATTAAGGCACAAAGCCTGGCATGCAGTAATACTTGATGAATTCTACTATCTCATTTGTTGTTGCCATCTTTACTGCCTTAATTGTCTGTTGCCATACATTTATGTCCCTGTTCCCTATATTTGAACCACTTCATAATGATGTCCTACAAAGTCCCTTATCTTGTGTCTTACACAAATGGCTAAGTCAAAAGGCAAATAATGTACTCATGGGCACCAATGCCATCAAGCAGAACATTTGGCAAGTGAACTAATTGGACTTTACAGTGTTATTTTTTTATTGTAGAGCAAAAGAAGGTAAGTCATATAAAATATGAGGAAGCTTCACTGAAGGAAAACAAAAACAAAGCTAAATTTACCTTTATCCAGTGTAACCAAATAGCTTGAAATCATTTGTAAGCTGACCCAAATTTCCTTTTTCTGAAGTGTCTCTTCCTCCCCCAATTCTCTTCATCACCACCCTCTTTTCCTATCTTCTTGTGGGTATTAATGTGGAGAATTCCTGTATTCACTTTCTCATCTCAGAAACCAAAACTAAAAAGATAGAATAAGCAGGGTGAGGAAGGCATGGTGGAAACCATGATTATCACAATGATCATCCACCTATATAAATTTTGATATATTATTATCATTTTCTAAATAGTAAATATATGTTATGCACAGACATAATTCACAAATTAAACAAAGATGGTCTCATTTCTACTTTAGCTTTGTAGTAGCCTGTGAGACATGTGCAGAGAGCATATATTTTTTCCTAAATACATACTGACACTGGATAAAATATGCTTAGAAAGAGAGGGACAAAGAAATAATAATGAGCCATTGTTGGGATTTTCTTCTTTCCAACATCCTGTTCATGGATTAAGCATCTTTGATCTACAAAAAGATGTCAAAGGATCTTTGAGATATGGGGTTATATGAGGTCACTGATCTCAACATGAATACTAACACAGAGCGAGTGATCCAAGCAGAAATAGGCAGAGCAGGCCTGGCAGACTGGTACATGTTTCCCTAGAAAGGCAAAGGAATTTGGCTTGCTGTTTGCCACTAGTCAAGTTCCAGTCAAGTGACAGCAGAACAATAATGTCAGATACTGAGGATATGAAAAGGACTGAGTTCTTTTTAAAGAATGAGCCACAATTCAGCTTTTTTAACTCCTATTGCTCCTTACTTTGGCTACTGCCAAGTTCATGAGCATCTCTTAAATGCTTTTTTTTTCTCTGTCATTTATTGACAAGGAGAAAATACTGCTTCTCCCTGTAGTATCCCCAATGGGCTTCATGTAGTAGCCATGGACAAATTATAATCAGTAAAAAAAGGAATGAATGACAAAGAAAAGAGAGGAGTGGAACATTTATGTAGTTTTATAGTACTTGTTTTGTTGTTGCTTGTGCTTGAGATCAAATCCAGGGACCCATCAAGGATAGATAGGTAAGTGGCTTGCCCTTGAGCTACTTCACACCTGCCCTAAACAGTTGACTTTTGATGGCTTTCTCAGCATAAGATAAAAAGGAGGAAACGAGGAACAGTAAATTCCCATTCATGTTCACTTACTTGTGGAAGCAGTAGTTGATATGATAGAAATAAAATGTAGGATATTTATTAACAGAAGTCAAGAGAGGTAAGAGTGAAGAGACATGGGGAGAGGGTGATTAATGAGAATAAAACCAACAGGTAGATCAAAAGAGTAAACTCTGTGTTCAATAGCAAAGTAGAGTGACCATTTCTGGCAAAAATAAATAATGTTTATTTTGACATAGCTACAAGAAAAAAGGCTTTTGAAAGTTCTCTTCTTATATATGTATATATATGTATGTATATACATATATGTGTATATATAAGATTATGTAAATAAGACTGAGTTCTTCCTCACATGTTGCCTATATTATCAAAATATCTAGCTGTACCTCCATAAATATGTAAATGCCATATGTTCATTGAGATGCAGGAGTGGATCAATGCTACATCTGTCTATACCAGTCATGCTTATCATTGCTCTCTATGATGTTTTTGCTATAGGAGTTGAGAAAAATCCAGATGACCATCCAAAGTGACTCTTTTTTAAACAGATGAGAAATTGCAAACATCTGTCAAATGACTGCAGAACAAATATCAGCCATGTTTTCTGGTATCTGTTAGAACTGTCCTTTCCTTTGCTTCCTCTTCATGTTTTAATGTTTTCCCTTTCATCTTATAATCAGCCCTAAGCACATGCAGAAGAACTGGTCCTATATTTATGGAGACCCACTGATATCTGGAATAGCTTTGTCTCAGATGCTGACTAGTATTCCCTGGCCCTGGGCACTTGTCCAAGAGCAAGTGCCTTTCTCTGCAAAAGGCCCTGTAGTTATGTCTCAGAGGAGGCCGGTATAGATCCAATACTGGCCTTCTGCTGCTTCCAGGTTATGATCTATCACAGACAGGTTTCTTATCAAGTGAAAGAAAGGCAACTAGACCTGCCAAGATGAGCAACATAGGCATGGGAGGTGGGCATAGGGAGCATTTGTAACAGCTTATAGATCTGGCTTGATGGATGGGGAAGAGGATAGGAAGAGACGTTTGAATTTGTTTACATAGGCTATTGTCTATGAACCTGAGACCTTTGGGTCATGATGAAATGCCTGTCTATTTTTCCAAGTTGAATATGAACTAAAAGATGAGACAGAGAGGACCTGAATTTAGATCAGTATAAGACTCTTAGGGGACAAATTATTTCTGTTTAATAATCTGCATTTATGTTATGCATTTCATACTAATTTAGACATGCATAGAATAGGTGTGAAAATTATAATTACAGATGAGTAAATAGAAGGTAGTGAAACAGAGCTTAAAGTTTATAAGAAACATAAATACTTAATGTTAATAAAATATTTTAGAAGTGTGAGAAGAAAGGCAGGACATGCCATGGAATGGATGATACACTAGTACACTAAGCGCATACACTGAGAATGGATAAAATGTTCATTAGGGTATAATACAAAAAGAATTATATACAGAGACTGGCAGGCTTAAATACCTCTAGGGAATTTGTCTTCTTAGATTGGAAAGCCAACAAATGCCATTTATTAGAGTACTGATTTTATTTTAAAACCACTTGGAGACACACGCAGCATCCACCTGTTAAAGACCAGAAGCAATGTGCCAAAGAAAAAAAGTCTTAACAATTTTTACAAATGTGGTAAGTGCAATTTATAGAGTCTGAATTAGATTAGCAGCAACCAGTTCCAGAGGTGAGAATAGACATATGAATGATCAAGTTCTGGACAGAAGCAAATGAGCAAGTAAGCAAGTCTGGTAATGAATGAACTTGGAAGAAGCCACGACCTCACTGAAAAGTAGTAAATAAGGAACACAGGGTAGGTGTGAAAGAACTTGACTCCCTTGTAGCTCCCAATTGTCTCAGGTGGGATTTTTTAAATTTTTATATTTAGTCAGGACCCTAGGAAAATCATAACATAATTTCAAACATAAATAAAAGCCATGGAGCAAAAATAGTTTCAGGCAAGGGACAATTTTTATAGGATAAACCTTAGCTACCAGCACTAGAGGTATTAGGAAGCTGTGAGAATGTCCACCCCACAGCTCAAGAAAGGCAGCCAAGTTTGAGAATAGTAATATATTGAGAGTTTAATGTTTCTAGGAAAAAAGCAGACCAACAATTGAACTTATGTTAGACACTTCTTAAAAACCAGGAGCAGGGCATGGAGTGGCTTTCTGACTTGAAATAACTGAAGGAATAAACAGAAAAGCAAGAGTATGCTCTGATGCAAACAGAAAATGATTCTACATGCATTTCATTCATATTGTGTTATTGTTACTTGATACTACAAACTGATGTATACAAGAGAACTTACTCACCATTCTGGAGGCTGAGGAAGCCAAATTCAAGAGCCTAACATGATGGCTTCTCTTCACCTAGGAAATACTTCACTGAGTGTGTCTTCAAAGTCTGGGTGTGGGGAGAAAATAGGTGTGCATCAACTTTCATCTCTTTCTGTTCACTGACTACATACTCAATTTTAACAGATACCTCACACTCCAGTGTTATGATATCCTATACCCCTCAATCAAAGAGACAAAAATAAACTTATTAAAAACTGATACTTTTTAGATAATTTGTGTGAGCAATGAAAAGGAAAACAAACTAATACACAAACTATCCAGTAATTGAAGTAGAAGTTGAAAAGACAAGAAAACTAACTTATAAGATACAGTAAAAGGAGGCTAAACCCATTTTAAAACTATTTATATAATTGTATGTATCTGTATAACAGTAATTAGGCTTTAATACGTGTTGTCCAAAGAGGCCAGAAGAGATATTTGAATTCCCTGGAACTGGAGTTATAGGATGTTATCTGCCTAACATATGTAGTCCATTTGGTGACCTGATAACTTTTTTGTTTGTTTGTTTTTGTTTGGTTTGGTTTTGATTTTTTGGGGACAGATTTTCTCTGAGTAACAGTTCTAACTATCCTGGAACTCACTTTGTAGATCCGGCTGGCCTGGAACTCACAGAGATCTACTGGCCTCTGCCTCACAAGTGTTGAGATTAAAGGTGTGGGCCCCACACCCGATGACCTTTTAAATGTTTTCTTAACACCATTGCACTCTCAATTAGAGATTATAATCCATGATTCTTGAGGAAAGCACTGTCTTCAGGGGT
This sequence comes from Cricetiscus sungorus, assembly GCA_030556225.1. Classification (NCBI taxonomy): domain Eukaryota; kingdom Metazoa; phylum Chordata; class Mammalia; order Rodentia; family Cricetidae; genus Cricetiscus; species Cricetiscus sungorus. The sequence goes on from JANBXA010000651.1 coordinate 19,643,474, forward strand.
TAAGAAGAGATTATATGTAAGCATGGAGGTGGTAATTACAGACTAGGGTTCAAGCACAAAGAGGCTATTGTATTTGCAGCTATGCTCATAGCTGTCTATTTGAGAGTGAGTTTCTTATTTCACATCATGCCTCATGTTTACTTAACTTCATTTGAATGCCACACTACTATTAATTACTTTTATGTTTTAGGAAACGGATACACTGACTACTGTCAAATCATTTTCTGTGCTTTTAGACTCACATATTCTGTATGGCCCATGGCGACCTGAATCTCACAGATTTTACAATTCTAGTCCCCCTTGGACTTGAGCTCCCTGAGCTCCACTTAGAAACTGTGAAGTATTTTCTATTTCCTCACAAATGGCTCTTGTCTCCTTTTAGCTTTTTTTTTTTTTTTAATGTCTTCTTCAACTCTTCTTTCCATTCTTCTGCTGCCTTCCTTTCTTTATCATATGGTTCTGGGGAATCACACTTCAAGCCTTTATATTTCTTTTGTCAGCCAAGTTCTATTCTCACATTTGTATCTTTATCGACCATTTTGAAACTATGATACTAATTTATTTCTTTATAGCTTTGACAATGTGTGTGTGTGTATGTGTGTGTGTGTTTGTTTGTTTGTCTGCTATGCATCACTATGAAAGCATACCTGAGATAATCTGTATATATGGATTATGTTTTGTGGCTATGATAAAATGCCATGACCAAGGCAACTTGTTGAAGAAATAATTTATTGTGGATTTACTGTTCCAGATGGGAATCAAAAATGGAAAGGAAGGCATGACCACTAGGACCAGAGCAAAAAAGTCACTTACCATATTTTAAGCCACACAGAGAAAAATAGAGATCATGAATTGGAAATGGGTCAAGGTCATAAGCTCTCAAAGATCACTCTCAATAGCATAATGGTAGCCAAGGCTCCACTTCCTGAATGCTGCATATCCTCCCCAAATAGTTTCACCAAATGGGGACTAAGTATTCATTTTGTGTCACAGCTTCAGAGGTTTCATTCCACAGTCAGTTGTTCTGTTCTTTTTTGGCCTATGGCAAGGCAGTGATTCACAGCCAGAGCCTGTGTTGGAGGGAAGTGTTTACCTCAGGATGGTCTGGAGCAAAGAGAGACAGGATGTCATTAAGACACACAAATAATGTAACTTCCCTCTTATTTTCTCCTGAATGTTTTTTTACCTCTTTCCAATGCTGGGACAGTCTAGGACATGAAATTAGAGGATAGGCATTGCCCAAACTAGAGCAAGATATAGTTCTCCTAAGAGCCAGAATATCTTTACCTCATTTGCCTTCACAACAACTCAGGAATTGTGTGGGCCAAGCGATTATACACACTTCACAGGGAAAGTAGATGAAGACTTCATGTGATTCATATAATGTGCACATACTAGGACTCAGATTCACATTCATCTTTTTCCATTTCAACTCTAGTTCTTATTGCAGAGACCCACTGCTGAAGAAAATCCCACAGCCTCTCTTTCACCACTGAGGCATAGGAAGATGGTATGATTTTCTTAGTTTTAAGCAAATTTACTAGTTGCCCAGGCAAGGCTAAAAGTTGTCAGTCTTCAGAGCTTACAGTTCCTTGTTTTTTTTTTTTCCACTCCATCACTCCCTTCCAATGTTTGACATGAATATTAGTATTTTCCTCTAAATTCCTTGCAGGAGTATTTTTTCCTCTTCTCTCAAGGTAAATAATGCAGAAAAGATGAGAGGGCTTTTATGCCACACCCCTTCAGCTTCAGAATACTGCCCTCTGGTTTGACTGAGTGAGCAGTTCATGCTCAGTGGGGTGTCATTGCAAATGCTACATTACCTCTTAGTCTATTTATGAACACCGTAAAAGTGTTGAGGATAGTGCTATGCTGTCATAGAGTCTCTGTGATAATCAAATAAAGCTATATTATTTACAATGAATTCATAAGGATTTCTAGACAGAGGATAATGACAGTAAAATTGCTTGCTCCAGCTTTGTATTGATATTTGCTTGTGAGCTTTCTTTCCCAAGAGTTTCTCTAAAGTTCATACTGGGTGGTCTTGAATGTCCTTTTGTTTAAAAGATGGTTTGCAATTGATGGAAAATAAGTGTGCTCATCATATACATATCTGTTTGAAAATGAATATATTTATAAACATAAATAATAATATTTCTTATTAAGTAATCATTAGTTTAAACAAGTTTGTCTTTGTCCTGAAGATCCACTCTTTGATCATTGTTTCCCCCCTTTCCTTGTCCTCACATGCCTCTTCATTTCTTTTTAAGTCAAGGCACCTGTGGTGTAGCTTTGGCCCTTCACACATAGGTGAAAATTGTCAGGTCTCAAATCAAAAGCAATGATAAAGGGGGAATACAGAAGTCTCACTCACATACAATACTACCAACAATTACTGGCATTAACAGCAAAAGGACAGTGGAAAATTACAGGCAAAGGAAATAGCTTTTGGTTTTACATGCTCTGCTGATTTCCTCATGATCACAGCTTGCAGTCCCCTTTCTCCTGGGGTCAGGTGTGTTGGAACAGGGGAGTCAAGGACAATTGGTGCATCCTGAAATGCCAAGCTCAGTGTGTTCTCTTGACTACAGAACATAGATAAAATCTTCACCTACATCTCATTTGTGTGCTGTTCTCTGCATCCCATATATACCCTAATAGATAGACTATTACACTTAGGTGGTGTCTCATCTGACTTGTAGCACCTGGGAAGTGCTGTAATTGGTATTGTATGAAATACAGTGTTTCTTCTCAGCAATGAGTGGAGGTGTGTTTGTGTGTGTGTGTGTGTGTGTGTGTGTGTGTGTGTGTGTGTGTGTGTGTGTGCACGCACGCGCGCACGCGCTGTGTATTGTGGGGATTACTTGGTAACACACATACTTCATATATTTTGAATTTTATTTTTTGATTTTCAAGAAAAAAGATGGAATTGGAACTATATGTACACTACTTGTAAGTGATGAGATATCATGCCAGCAGTCCTGCCAGTTAGAGTCCCTCCTACACAGGGACCACTTTGATATCTTCATCTTCCTCTTCTATTTACAATCTATGTAGCCTCTCAAAGGCAAGTTATTAAACCTGTCACTTACAAAGTTCAGTGGTCTCAAGACCACCTAAGCAGCCTTGACTGTGTGTGAAACAATGATAGAGGACGAATATTAAGGTGTTCTGTTCTTAGACACTGGCTCCTGTTTTAAAATGGGGAGAATAATTATGATTTTTTATTTAAGAACTCTGTTTCAATACTGGAAAGGATGGAGAATATGAGATGTATACAGATGACAACATGAAGAAAGAATCTGACACTTGTTCACACATTTGGTGGCACCCTCACAAAGGAAGAAATCATAGCCCTCTGGTAAATGGAAGGATCAAGGTAAGAGCTACATAAAGGAATCTAGGAAGTTTTGGTGTAGAATCAAAGAATAATAGAACCAAAGAAAACCCAAGATGAAAAGTGTTCAAATTTCTGTGTTTACAGATGAGATTACCATGACACAGTTACTTGATGTTACTTGAACATTTTTTGTTTGTTTGGTTGGTATTTTTGTTTGTTTTTCGAGACAGGGTTTCCTGTAGGCTGTCCTGGAACTAACTCTTGTATACCAGGTTGGCCTCAAACTCACAGCTATCCACAGCCTCAGCCTCCTGAGTGCTGGGATTAAAGGCATGTGCCACCACTGCCCAGCTATTTGAACATTTTTAAACAAATTTGCTACTTGCCAAATGAATGATATAAATCTAGAATGCCCTTTAATTTTTGCTTGATTGGTCAACATATGTGAAATGTGTGTGTGTGTGTGTGTGTGTGTGTGTGTTTCTTCATTGTTGTCCTTTGTGTTGTGAATTCTCTGCAGAAACATATTTTTTCTCTCTTTTTGAGGAAGGAAAAGCAGCCAAGATGAAGACACAGTAAGCACAGCTGTATCTCCTACTCAAGCAAACCCTTCTATCACCTCAGGTCTCTGTACTAATTATGATGATGACAGAAATTGGTGTCTTCATGTATTCAGTCTCGAAGTTATGTTTTACAAAGGTATTCCTCATTATCTATTGATTGGGAAGGGTCTCTAAGGCTCCCATACATGCTTTTGGCAGAGAGCCATTATTTTTTTTTCTTATGGAAACATTGAGTCAATAAGCACAGCACAAGCTTGTTTGGTTTTGAAAATTGCTATCTCAATAGCACCTATGGACAAGCTTATTGAATAACTGCTTTGACCATAACTCCTTTTCTGCAACAGAAGTTCAAGCTCCTGGCTATAACTGAGAAGCATAAACATAGACAGAGTTTTTAGTGAGACATTTATATCAGACAAATAATGGTCATTCTTTGTTTTTGAATTTCCAGTATTTTACATACCTATTAACATTTGAATCTTGTTTATTCTAACAACATTTCACTAATTGTTTTTAAGATACTGCAACAGAATTGGAATAAACTATGAGAGGAATGATGTATTCATTGTGTCATGTTCCAGACTGTCTATCCTTCATGACATGGAAAGCAAAGTGGAGCATCTCAGGCTTTGGGGGACCATTTACATGGCATAGATCCAGGAAGCAAGCAAGGAGTGAGATTTGAACCCAAAGTAAGGCTATAAACTTCAAAGGTTGGCCCCTAGTCTTCATGTTTGCCAAGCAGGCCCACATTTTAAAGGTTACATAACTTTGTGAAACAGGGATACCAAGTGGACCAAGGACTCCAAAGTCAATTGGGCCTGTTCGGAATGTTACAGATTCAAACTACATAAAATATCTTGTTTTCTGCTAATTGTCTAGGATATGTTGTAATAAATATGCACAAACACTGCTATTTAGTGGCTTGATAGTAGTCCTGAAATTCTCAAATCAGTAGTTTTGAATGATCTCTGAAATCAGAGAACCACAAACTTTTATTTGTCATGAGTGCACCATTGGGTTATTTGATTATGTTGTGTTTAGTAAAGTGGTAATAATCATGACACAATCCTTTTTATTATAATGAATTTGTTAGGTTTGTTAGGTTAGTTGAAATCCAATTGGTTAAGTATGTAGAAGTAAACCCTTAATTGCTCCTAAATAACGTGTGTGTGTGTGTGTGTGTGTGTGTGTGTGTGTGTGTGTGTGTGTGTGTGTGAAATTTTGAATGCTTGTTTGTGGCATCTGGATGCCCATGTCAACTATTAGCATCTTGTGAGTATGCTCTCATTCTTCCTGATAAAAATCTGTAACTGAGGTGGCGTAACCACAATTCAGCTAAAAGAGAAAAACAATGAAAGTGGATAAAGTCTTTACTGAAGCTCATATATAGGGAAAAATAATGTACCAAATTGTATAAAAGTAAGTAGAAAAGAGAACATGATTTCAAACAGTATATGGAAAAAAATAAAGATCTGATGGGCACTGCTGTGTGTTACTGTGTTGAGGGAAATATTTCAGTAGCTTCACATGTTGGTCAAAACCCTTACATACTCTAATTGGAGCTGTGTTAGTAGCTATAATTTGTATAGTGTGAGACTTAGAGAATAATCAATGGTCCTTGCTCCTTTATTTGCCCCACTCTTGTTTCCTTGGTAACGAATACTGCCTGATTTTATAAATTTCCAGAATTATGCTCACAGTTCATGAGCTAAAAACAGCTATGTTTTTAGGTGAGTCAATATTTGAAAAGAAGAAAAGGAAACCAAAGTGTAACCCCAAAGCATCCTGGTGCGAATACTAGAGGCTGGCATCTATCACACAGAGGGCTTATGCATTGAAATACAGAGCTCCCACCAGTAGGGTATCCTGGCTGTGCCTCTCTACTCACTGGACATCCCTCTTCTCATGTCATGATTGGAACTTTGAGAATGGGGTTTGTATGGGTGACCCAGAAGATAAAAATGCAAGAGGAGTGACAGTACAAATGAACAGGGTGAAATAACGGAAGAGGAACTGATAGATGCCTTACAAATACAAAAAATTTCAGAGAAGGAGGGGATAGAAGAGAGGCATGGTGGCAGAAAGGGGGAAGTAAGTTCATGCCAACTTAGCAGAAAAGGATGGAGTTTACTGATTTATTGCCATATTCATAGTCATGTAAAATTTGTTCTTCAAGTACATAAATAAATGCAAACAAAGAATTTTAAAAGTCTAAACTACCCACACACTACTAGATTTCTAAGCATATGCCAATATATTACAGGAAGGAGGTATCTGGAGCTTGGAAAATGAATCTATCAGTGAAATGATAGATACTCTGAATTAATTCAAAGAATATGCATCCAAATCTTTGAAATTTCTGGAACATTTTGGAATTATTTATGACAGTTTGATAAAAAATACTCCAAACAGGTTTTTTTTTTTTAATTTTACTTTACATTCCAACGAAAGTACATTCTCCTGTTCCTTGGCCTCCCCTTCAACCTACCTCAACATCCACTCCTCCCAACAGGTAAGGGCTCCTTTGGGAAGTCAACCTAGCCTGGCACATTTGTTGGGGCAAGACCAAGCCCCCACATCCTCTGTATTAAGGCTGAACATGGTATCTTCTTAAGAGAATGGTCTCCAACAAGCTAGCTCATTCACCAGGGATAGAACCTGATCCTACTGCCAGGAGTGCCTCAGATAGCCCAAGTTTCAGAAATTTCTCCCACATATGGAGGGCTGAGTTTGGTCTCATGGATGTTCCACAACTGTTGGTCCAGAGTTAGTGAGTTTCCAGATGCTTGGTTCAACTGTCTCTGTAGATTATTTCATCATGATCTTGACCTCCCTTGTTCCAGTATTTCCTCCTCCTGCTTTTTGACTGTATTCCCAGAGGCAGGCCTAGTGCTTGGTTTTGAATATCTGATTCAGATTTATCAATTGCTGAATGAAGCCTAAATGGTGTTAGTTTGGGTACCCACTAATCTGATTACAGGGATGAGAACATAATGTGTAGGATGGCTGATGGGAGATGTTATTCTGTATATATGTTTCTCATACTGGTTAATAAAGCCCTTCAGGCCCTTCTCCACTATTGGTAGAAGTCTTAGCTGGGGTCATCATTGTGGATTTTTGGGAATTTCCCTAGCACCAGGATTCTTCCTAACCCTATCATGGCTCTCTCTATCAAGACTGCTCTTTCCTTGCTCTCCCTCTCTGTCCCCCACCTCTGCCATCTGATGGGAGATGTTATTCTGTATATATGTTTCTCATACTAATTAATAAAGCCTGTGGCCAATAGAAAACTAGATAAGTGGGGCTAGGAGAGGAAGAGAAGGAAAGAGGAAGTGGGAAGGAGGGGTGGAAATGTAGCCCTGGAAGAAGCAGGACGCCTGCCGCGGCTCCCTGATAAGATGACCACGTGGAAATACTTAGATATGTAGAAATGGGTTAATAATTAAGGCAGAACTAGCCCATAAACAATAATGGTAATTGGTCAACAGGATTGTATCATATACAGAGTCTCTGAGTGTTATTCGGGGCTGGTGCAGCTTTGGGCCCAGACTGGCAGCAGGCGGGGGCGGGCTAGCAGGCTGGCCTGCGGGAACAACCTGCCGTAACATAATGGTGTCAGAAGTGGGATTGAGAACTTTTACTTAAAACTAATAAAAGCTTAAAAAATAGTTTTTAGAAACAAGGGAACAGAGACTAGCAAGACTTCTTGGTAGCAGCATTTTCTCGGTTGGATTTGTTTTGCTGTAGCCAGAGAGTTGCACGGCTCCTTTAAGGGAGATTTCCAAAATTAGCATCCCACTTCTGACACCATTATGTTAGGCAGGTTTCTCCCCTCTGGCCTCCCGGTCCTGCTGCCAGGCCCTTTATCAATTGCCTAGCCCCCAGTTTAGTCAGGAGATCTCATCTAATTCACCTTCAGAGGTTTATCCATTATCCATGTGTTCTTAGTGTTCTTGCTACTTAGCTTCTCTGGAGCTTTGGATTTTAGTCTGGTTATCATTTGCTTCAAATATAATATCCACTTATGAGTGAATACACACTGTGTTTGTCATTCTGAGTTTGTTTTTTTCCTCCTTCTATCCTTTACCTGCAGATTTCAAGATGTCACTTTTTTATTTCTAGGTAATATTCAATTGTATAAATGTATCACATTTTCTTTATCAATTACTCAGTTGAAGGGCATCTAGGTTATTTCCAGTTTCTGGCTATTACAAATAATGATGCTATGACCATTGGGTTTTTTATTCTCTCTCTGTCTCTCTCTGTCTCTGTCTCTGTCTCTCTCTCTCTCTCTCTCTCTCTCTCTGTCTCTCTCTCTGTGTGTCTCTCTCTCTCTTCTTTTCATTTCTTTTTTAAGCAGGGGGCAATGAAACCAAAGGGGTCCACCTGCCACTGCCTCCTGAGTGCTGGGATTAAAGGCATGTGCCAACACCATCCTGCTGCTTTGAATATTGTTGAGTAAGTGTCCTTGTAGAATGAGTATCAACATGTTTTATAATCTAATATGTTGTTCTTATTCTGTATGCTCTAATTGTCAATTTTTGAGGAGAAAATATAATTTTCTAAATCAGAGTAGGTGTTCAAGATATCTCACGTGGAAAGAACTTTCATATTCCAACAATTTAAAGGTAGAGGATTGTTAATGTAGTTTGTGTTTTCTATATTGTCAATCTTTTTTATACTGTTAGTGTTGTGAAATAATAAATTATACTCAAGATACATACTGTATAGCTTTTTGTAATTTCTAGTTTAAAAGTTGTTAATTTTATTGACACATGATTTGATCTTAGTTAAAGATCAGGCTAATACTGGAAATGGTTTTTCATGTAACCTAAAGCATAATTCTGTACTGCTGAGTCATGTAAAGACAGGTTTCTCAATATATATTAATACGAAGAGCTTAAATCTGAAAGCAGATTGCATTCCATATGCATACACTTGTTGCCAGGTAGGGCTCTATCTGCAAGACTTGCATAACTCTGCTGGGCCAATACTGTACAAACCTCTAGATCTTCTAGATCTAATCCTGGTTTCAGGGCAGACTCTAAATAATTGGACAACAAGACATAGTTTTGAAAAAGAAACATATCTGAAATCTTCACTGTAGACACAAATGGCCCAACAAAATGAACTTGATAATGTCATTGTTGATTTCCTGGCTTTTGTTCTCTGTCTATTCTATGACATGTTGACATAAGAATCCATCTTTTGCACAAACAGAAGATGATTTCAACAATTAATGTCACTGTAGCAAATTGCCATTGACAGACAACAGAGGACAATCTACCCTTTATAGGATGTAGGCTCTGACAACCACATTTCTTGACTGTATTGGTAGATGCATGCCTGATTATCCCCTCACTCTGAATTTCCTCAATTTGCTCTTAGTCTATTAAAGCTATTGCAACTTAGAAAATTCTATAAGCTTTCAAGGTGCTGCCAATCAAAAATTATATCCTTCTTGTGTTCTGCTAAGTCATAGACAATATTTTCTAATCATTTTATGATTTGATCACCATTTTATCCAGCTCTTTGGTTTATCCTTCATTCCTTACAATGTCTGCATTGCTTTCCAGTCATGAGTAATGGTTTTTTTTCAATCTAACAACATTTATCACTTAGAAGCTCTGCTGTGATAAGCCAGCTGGATCCCACTCTGTTTGCTATTTTAGAACAATGTCAATGGGTGGGTCACACCAATATTTAAAAAAAAAAATGTCAAACTGCAATGTGCAATGAATACTTTTCCATTTTATCCTTTAAAACTAAATCTAACTTTCTCTTACCTTGCATGTATAGAAAATAAAATGGACTCATTTGAAGAGTAGAGTATGAAAAAAAAATAGCAAGTTGATAATGGAAAACTCCAGTAAACTCTGTCTTTTCTGGGTTACTAAGATGAATATGAACAGTGTTAATTCATGTTGAGCTCATATATTCTTGGTATAATGTGATAGGGATAAGTGTCCTTCCTGCCTCCTATCCCTCTGCTTAACACATAGACTCAGAATAACTATGCCAAATTTATAATAGGCCAACTCAATTTTCAGATATTCCATGGAACACCTAACTAGTCAAGATCTTGAAGCAGTCAAGATCATAAAAAATTAAAGAAAACATGAGAAATGATCAGAGACTAAAAGAATGGAAGATAAAATGCAATGTAGAATCCTCAACAAGACCCTTGAATAGGCAAAGAAAACACATAGTATTAAAGCTAGTGGAATATTACTGAATACTTAATTCTAGCCAAGGAGAGATCTGTTAGTCAGTGGCTGTTTATTAGGCTGCCACTTAGTTGACTTGGTGATGGATATAGAAGAATTCTGATTATGACACATCAGTTTGTTTCCATTGTGAAACAACTTGTTTAGGTTACACACATCTCCATTGGTGTCCATGAGTTTCTGTAACCATGTGCCTTACAGTGAGTAGATTGGACACAGATTTATCATCCTAGAGTTCTGGTGGGTGGATGTCTGAATTAGGATGTCAGCAAATTTTTCCTTTTATAGACCACAAGGGCAGTATTAAGCCTTGTTTCTCTGCCTAAGGCCTGCATGACTGACTTTTCTCTGTATATATGCACATTAACCTTGCCTCTTTGCCAGTTGTATCCAGTGAGTTATCCCAGGTTGGAAATCATGAAGGAGCTCAATAAAACTTCATTCCTAATCAAGAATAGTGTATTCATGCAAATTCATCATCTGAAATACTAGAGTCAGAATTTCATCATATTCTTTATTAATGAAAATTATTGCATTTAGAGTGTGTGCTTGTATGTGTATCTGTGTAAATCTATAGGCATGGGGACAATTGAATGGAATTCCCATGTGGTTATTGGGTATCAAACTTAGATTAATATGCAAGCAACTTTTGATGCAAAGCCACTTCTTTGGCTCTTCTTTTGTTATCCCCTCATCTCTGAAATACAGGGCTAAACTCATCAAGTTTTACCTACTGAAAATTGCTGAAAAAGCATTCACTCCTCTTCTTTAGACCATCATCATCATCATCATACTCATCATCATCATAATTCATCTGGACTGTGATCCTTTCTCAACTGCATTATGATAAAACTTCTATATTTCCAGTTATGATTTGCTATGTGCAAGTGAACTCCATGGTGTGATGATGAATGCAGTTAAACAATGAAAACTATGTATGCTTCAGAACTTCCATGTTTCTGTAAATAAATCCCTAAACTTTTTTTATGTTCTCAAGGTCTATGTGTCCTGTCAACATATTAGCCAAACCAGAAGCAAATTTCTAATTCAATTTGTTAAACTCACAACCTCCTGGACACTACAGAAGGCAGGGCTCCTTTCTAAAATGGCTTTTACCTGGATTATATTCTTTCTATCTACCTATCTGGACAGCTTTAATTCCACCTCTGTCCTCCACCTTCAATCTCAGCTCAGGCATCAGAAATGCTTCCTCTACCTCCCAGAGCAAGACCAGTTTCTTATCATGTTCTATGTGAATACTTCAAATTCTTCAGATCATCTACCTCATTTTGAATATATATATATATATATATATTCATATATATATGCATATGTATACATATATATATGAATATACATATATATTCTGTTGTCTATCCCCTTACCCAAACTGGATTTCTTTTACTTCCTTTCTTAAGCTCATCCTAATCACAATATTTGACCCATACTTGATTATTGTTATTGTTATTACTATTATTATTTGTTTTTCAAGACAGGGTTTTTCTGTGGCTTTGGAGGCTGTCCTGGAACTAGCTCTTGTAGACCAGGCTGGTCTCAAACTCAAGGAGATCTGCCTGCCTCTGTCTCCAGAGTTCTGGGATTAAAGGCAGGTGCCACCACCACCAGCCACATTTGATTATTATACTTGTGAATTGAAATTATATTATGCATTTTATGACCATTCATCATTTATTATAATGTCACTAAGTAAATGTACTGTTAACATTTAGTTTACTATAAAGAGTTAATCCATGTATGTCAGGGCAGTCACATACAACTTGAGAACAAAATTAACTTTTATATGTGCATGTGTGTGTGTTTGATTTCCCAACGTGGTGACTTGAATAAAGCCAAATTGGTTATGCTAGTGTGAATAATGAAATTACTTTCATATTGAATAACCATATCTGTTAAGCTTATTGTACTATCATTTTCAAATAGCTATGGATATAGGACATATATATCTATGCATGTTGGAAATGTTTTATGTGCAATCAAGTGTAGACTTCTTTTCTAAGAAATGAACCAGAATTGGATATGTGGATGAAATAGATTTTGAGTCTTTCATTCATGTCATGTGTCCTAGGTAAACCTCCACATTTGGGTGAATTATACCCCAAAACAGACACTCTCTGCTCAGCAGTTTATCACGTATATTTCTCCAAAGCCATCAAATCCCACTTACAGACAACTCAGAAGACAAAAGTGCCCTGAAAAGTTTAATTTGCATAGCATACAAGGGTTTGATTGCAACAATTATATACAGTGATATTATTTTTTATATGTATAAGAGGGAAAGTAGGAGAATCACGGTTTCTCATAGGAAAAAAATTACTCAGATTAAAATTTAATATGCCAGAGTGGTATTTTCAGCATAAATATATACCCTTAATACTTAATGTATAAATTTTAAAAACAATGTAATGAACACTTATAGTGTGAGTGCTTATTCTGGGATATTCAACAACAGTGAATGCATGTGGACATAGACTTAGCTTTCATGGGCTGATGTTATTATTATTACTATTATTAATGCAGCAACAAGCTTACTGCAAGATGTGTTTGAGCAAATGCTAATTTCAGAGCCACTAGTGGGACTCTCTGGAGTTCTATGTCTCTAGAGAGGTGGCAGACATTTACAGCTCTATCCAGAAACCCACTTGCCTGACAGACTTTGTTCCTATCCACAGAAGCACAGAAATCCAAGTGTAGTTGAGTCAAGACAACTTCAGCTTGGTAAGTTCTGATAGAACAGAACAAGAACAGTTTTGATTGTTTCCCTCCACGACTTTCACAAAGTCTGAATGGCATTGCATCCACTTTGAACATCTGAAGTTCTGAGTTCGCATTTCCTCTGGAAGACATTGAATCATGGGGCTGCCATCTTACTAAAATCTCAGGAAGATTTTTGCCTTCATGCTTACATTACCAACCTATGAAAGGACTAGATTGGAAATTAGGACAAAAGAAAACACAGTCAATTAACATCCTCAGGCCTATGTCCTCGTGTGTGATAAAATCTATTTACAAACCCTCTTACTGACTTGTCTCTCCAATGAGCACATTTTTCCACCTGCAGTTTTCTATCCAGCTTCTTCCAGTGTGACATAGGATGGAAGAGTGACCCAGACAAGGAATGACCACTTACTAAATCAGAGTGAAGCCTTGTTCTCTATGAAGGCTTATCCTACACCCCAGGTCGGCTTCATGTGTGTCACAAACCTGACAGCTGGCTTGAAAGATATAATCCTGGCTGCTAAGTGCTCATCACTCAACACTGTGATACATGTACTTTTCTCTCTTCTACCTTGCCCTGACCTTCTGTCACATCAGATTCTGCCCTCTTCTTTCTTCCACATCAAGGACATTTCCCAGGTTAGGACCAATAAAGAAATTCTTATTTGCAAATGTCAAAGATGCAAATATTTGGTAATCTTTCCTATCCTGTCAAAATATTTTCTTGTCTGTTGAACTTGATTTTTTAAGATACTATTTTTGTAGCAGCTCTATATTTCTAACTAATTACAATCGACCTCCTGCTTACACACATACATCACCTCCCCCCCTCCTTGCCAGCATAATTCACTGAAATGGTATCTGTATTATGATTGGTTTCCTAAGTTGACACACCCTTGTACTTTTCATAAGAGTTTTTTTTTTCTTGGTTCTGGATATTATATAAGTTTGGACGAATAAAATTATCAAGTAACCATAAGTATAGTAGAATATTATATGGTATATTTACACTCCTATAAATACATTTGTATTCTGTCTATTCATCCTTTCCTGCTGTCCACTAGGCCCTGGAATCAAGTGGTACTTTTACCAACTCTACTTTTTACTTTTCCTGAATATTATATGTTGGGAATATGCCTTTGTGTCTGCTGTGCTGATTCCAGAATCATCTTATTTTTAACATGTGTTAATATACATTTAAGTTGCCTCTTTGCTGTTTCCTCATCTTATTCTTCTATAGTGCTAAAAAATATTCCAGTTTCTAAATAAATCTACTTACTTGTTCTACAGGGAATGAGGGAAGGGTCTTCATTTCTTCCAATGTTTTAGAATTAATAAAGGAATCTTCTGTGAATGTCTATATCTAGGTTTTATAAGATCTAACCTTTCAATGAATTTGAGAAAACAATGATAAAGAGTGACTTGTGGGTAAATTGGAGGATCCTGTTTGGTTCTTTAGGAAACTGACAAACTCTGAAGAATCCTTATCATTTTGTCTTCCTAGCAGCAGTGAGAGAGAATTTCCATTGTTCCTCAGTCCTCAAAATTTGATGTTGATAGTGTCCTAGTTTTTGACTATCACAATATATAATTATTTGTTAATATTTTAATTTCATTTATCTTATCTGAGAAAAATAAGACATAACACATTGATTGGCTTTACATGGTGGAGTGACAGCCTTTGGCCCATTCTTTTCAGCTAAGCTCTGTGCTTCTACTTTTTTTTTTTTTTTTTTTTTTTTTGGTTTTTCAAGACAGAGTTTCTATGTATTGTTTTTGAGCCTGTCTTGGAACTAGCTCTGTGGGCCAAGCTGGACTCTGTGCTTTCTTACCTAGTTTTTTGTGTACTTGAACTTGGCATGGGGAGGAGAGAAGAAAGTATTTTTATTGCACGGACTTTTGAAAATATTTTTTGCTAGTTTCTGATTGGTCCTTTCATTGTGCATTGTGATTTCTTTCTTCTTGTGTTTTTGTTTGTTTGTTTGTTTGTTTGTTTTGTTTTGATTTTGGGTGTTTTGTTTGTATTTGTTTTTTTCAAGACAAGTTTCTCTGTGGCTTTGGAGGCTGTCCTGGAACTAGCTCTTGTAGACCAGGCTGGTCTTGAACTCACAGTGATCCACCTGGGCCCTCTGCCTCACAAGTGCTGGGACTAAAGGTGTGGGCAACCACTGTTTGGCATGATTGCTTTTTTTTTTAACTTGAAATAATAATATCATTTATTTATTTATTCACTCATTCATTTGGGCTTTTGAAACACAACATGATCATAAACATGACATTGCTTAGTCTTTTTTGTAAACTGCCAGTAAGTCTGTAACTGTTTTGGATGTTTCAAACCTTTCTTACCACATATCACATGATGGACAAGAGAGCAAACTCTATAGAAAAACATGAGCATACACGTGAGCATGTGAGCCTGCCAAGGTGCATGTATACACAAACACACACACACACACACACACACACACACACACACACAAACACAATGCCCCACTCTGTTTGTCATATTCTATGGTTTGCATTTCCCAGGGGAGCATATAGAATTCTTTCATCCTCAATGACAAGAAATACAACAGTTCATTTGGCATGAAATGACAACATATGTTCTTGAGGTGACACTAAGTGGCAAGTCATACATTCACTCAAAAATGCATTAAGGAAAGAAGTTACCTAGCTTTTATGAGAGTCTGTGATGTTTGCATAAGCTTTTGTTCTCATGAATAACTTGTTCAACCCTAACTCTTCACTTATGTATGGTGTGATCATGATAGCAGCTGCAGAATATAGGCCACCCTCGTTTATTCCAGTGGCTGTAAGCAGATTTCTGACATGCAGGATGTTCTTCTGTGCGTCTTTGCTATTGGCAGGAGTGAATGGCAGCCAAAAGCATAGGACCAAAATAGCAAAATAAAAATATTTTTAAGCGGAAGGATTTTTAAAACTGGGCACATGGAGGGAAAAGAAAAAAAGAAAGCCATTTGAATACACTCTGTCCTAAACCTTTTCAGTGTTTCACAGCTCTTTCAGTCAGAGGAAGGACTTGCATTTTTTTAAACTTTGTTTGGAATTGACAGTGAGAAATAACCTCTTGACCCAAAAGGCCTTTAGGAATGAGTCCAGGCCTCAGCAGAGTTGTTGTACTTACAGCATCAAGAGAAGGAGAATGAGCAGCATGGGGAAAGGGTACAGGCACTTGAGGCAGGGCCATCAATGAGCTGCCAAAATGTTGCTGGACTGAAACAGAGGAGCCATTCTCCAAGTATGACACACATTCAAGACTTGGCAGTTAAGGGAGACTGTGAGAAAGGGAGCTGGGGAAGATTTCCCCTGCTTCATAATCTCTGAGATGTAGGTTGTTTGCCTAAGGATTAGAGCAGCTGAGCTTTAATCTCTGAATGGCCTCTCAGGAGCTCCTGTTCTACCACCCTCCCTGGAATTCAATGCTCCCAGGAACTGAGAACATGCGAATTGCTGATTGACAGGCATGCTCCTGTTTTGTTCCATCCATTCTCTTTGTAATTCTTTCTCTGACTGTTACATTAAAAACAAAGTGATTTGTATCTGATGGCACGCTTAGTTACTACTTCCATCCTTTCCCTATGATGACAGAGAACTGAGTCTATGGATGGCTAGCTGGTTGATTCTGCTCAGGCTGCCTCTGCTTTGACATAGTTAACCTGATCTGCTGTCTCATATCCAGAACAGTCTCAGAACCAAGTTATATGTCTTTCCTTATAGGAAATTGGGTTTAAGCATCTCATCAATCACCAATATCACTGCTAGCAATAGTTTCTATTATACTCTCACTCTGAGATATTCTTTTTTCAATCGTAACTATTGATAATTCCATTGAGTGATAACCCTTTGAAACAAGGATACTCTATGTGTTTACGTTCTCTCTCTGTTTTTATTGCAACATGATCTTTATCAGCCTTCCAGCTGGTGTCATCACTGAATTCCCACAGCTTCCACACTTCCTGGGATCTAAAACCTTGCTTGGTGAAAAGTTTTCATTCAGCATATAATGCTAGCTTTACCTGAATGTCTGTATGTGGCAGGACTTACTAGAGTTTAAATGGACTGATTGATATCCATTAGTTCTACAACTTGATGCATTTTAATCTATAGGCATATCCACATAAGCTTGTTTGCATGACCAATACACAGGTGCATATCTATGCATATTTATTTTAAGCAATTTGGTATGTTAATTTTGTAGCTATGATAATGTAATTTTAAGTTTAGAAAAATCATGACACTGAAGGCTGGCAGAGTTGGGAGTCTGTAGGATTCAGCAGTGCATCTTAATCTTATATCTTTAGTTCAGAGGAGCTTCTCAATTATGCAAAATACACAATTCATTTTAGCCTTGTTATTTAAAACATATACTTTTTATATAGGTTTCTTTATGGGTTTTCAAATCCATAATTCAAACCCATTATATTTCACTTCTTCACAGAAGTTGGAATTTTCTGAAAGGAAAAGGAAAGTAGAACTAGTGAACATGTACCTAATTTTCATTTTAACATCAGAATAAAGTTGTGTAAACTGAAACTTCTTCAAGGCTGGAGAGACTGCTTGGTGATTTAAAGTAATTGCAGTTCTTCTAGAGGACCCAAGTTCTGCTCCCAGTAGGAGCATAACAGGTCACAGCTGCCTATAACTCCAGTTCCAGAGGAACAAACACCCTCTTCCAGCCATGCAAGCATAACTCTCATATAAATCATAAGAGTAATTATTATTTTTAAAGTGTTGTTTCTCCAGGTGAAGCAAAATAAGATTTATCTCCTGTCTGCTCACCTCTCTTCTATTTTTGCCCCAATAGTAGTTTCAAACTCTTCCAAAATTTGTGTAAAACTACAGAATTAGGTAACATTTGTTGCTTGAAGAATATTTGACAAGTCTAAATGCTGTTTGTTTGCATATTAGATTTTATTTGTAGAGGTATTTAGTGTCAATAAGTATTATTAAGTATGTACTAATTGCATTTTTATAAAATAGGTAATAAGTGACCATAGTACATTTTTAAGGTAAGCTTTAGTGTTGTGTTTTGGGGTGCAGTGAAGCACACAAATTGTGCACTAACCTGCATTATATGCACATTCTACAGCTTAAAAAATGAGGCTTGGTGAAGACCAGCTTTCCAAATTTCATCTGAAGGATATTACGTTTCACTTACGAGTCCCACTGTTGCTTTTATACCATCATAAAGACTTAATGATGTCCCATCAAGACACATTAGTATTTCCTTTGAGCTGAGGTGATACTAAACCTACCTGAATCCTTTAGCATCTCATATCATCTTAATAACTAGTCATATTTTAGATCAAGTAGAGAGACTGTGTTAAGGGAGCAAATGAGCATGTTGAAGTTATATCTTGACTATATGATGTGGTATCAGGGAAATGAAGAGGAATAGGCCTGGGTGAGCTTCCTACCTCAAGATCATTCAAACTAAAACTAAGACTATCCCTTGTTATCCTCAGAATTACCAATAGCCCAAGGCATCTTTGTTTTGTTGGAAGCATGAGTGCCCGTGTCAGGGTGTTACTCAGTAAAGATAGCATTGGAATCTTTAGAGCATGTTGTATATGAACAACAGCATCAATACTTTGAAAAACATTCCTTCCCATACTTGTTTTCCTCTTTAAAACTGGGCATATTAATAATTTATTTTCACCAAGCAGTGGGGAAGGCATGCATTATTGATGGGATCATGCTTTATAGAGTTTCTGAATCTCTGGAGCTTCCAGGTCTATCATCTACCCTGCATCATAGTACTAAAACTCAATAGAGCATCTTCCAAAGGTTCTGGGTACAATAATGTGAGAAAAATCAACAGTTTTTATTTCTCTATTGTCATTGTCCATCTCTTTTGACCATGTTCCCTAGCTAAGAAGTCATGGGAAAGAAAGGATGATGGCTTGCAAAAGGTATTTCCAGACCTTTTTAATGAAATCACAGACTGGGAAAGAATCTGAGAACAGACACAAGCTCTTCGATGTCTTCCAATTGCCTGAACAGTGTGAAGAGATGATCAAGGGAACAGTGTTCCTCTGACTGAGGGCCACAGAGTACTTATTGCAAGCTCTATGTCTTATCACCTCTGCTCTGTTTTCCAGACGTAGTAGAAAGATTGCACAGCCAATTTTATCTAATATTGAAGATCACTTAAAGTGAATTAAAATGTCATGATATTGGACTTTTAGCCAGCTACTCCAAGTCATTATCAAGCCACCTGAATATCTTCTACAAGTCACACAAAGCAAGGAATATTTTCCTTTTTCTTTCTCTGTGTTTGGATAATCTAAGCCAGGAATATTTTTTGCACATAACTCTTGCATAGTATTGAAGGGGGCATGTCCTTCTGTATGTATGTTTCTCTTATTGGTTGATGGATAAAACACTGATTGATCAGGCAGAAAGAGAGTTGGGCTAGGGGGCAAGGAGAAGAAAGAGATTTGGGCTAGGGGACAAGGAGAAGAAAGAGAGTTGGGCTAGGGGACAAGGAGAATGCTGTGGAAAGAGGCAGAGTAGAGATGCCATGCTACCAAAGAGTAAAGTGCCGGATTATGGGTAAACACCAGTTTTGAGGCAATATATAGATTAATAGATATGGGTTAATAATTTAGAGGGGGCTAGCTAATAAGTAGCCCTAGCCATCAACAAACAGTTTGCTTTTAATTGATAAGTGTCTCTGTTCATTCAGTGCTGAAGCAGTGGAACTTGGTGGTACAAGAAAAATCTCCAGCAACACACAATCACCTTTTTGAGGTCATATTTTTCATCAGTCACTTTGGTTCCCCTGAATTATTCTCTAGTGGTCCACAGCTGGAAGACTGGGGGAAGTGTGAGCTTTCCTTCACAATTCTCCAGTTGGGGTGCCTGAAAGATTAGGAGTAGGCACTGAAAGCAGGAAATCTGTAATTTTATTGTATTATTATATGCATATGCAATCCATTTCCATACTTATATGTGTGGGAAAAACTTCCCCACTTGCCATCTGAGCCTATGGAGGCTATGAATGTCACTTTAATTCTGGATGCATCATCTGGGATCCAAGTACCCTTGGATTCTTCTGGGAACCAGAAATGTTACAAGAATATGTCAAATACATTTTATGGAAAACATGTGAAAGGTGTTCTGTTTTGGATCTAAGTTACTTTTATACTGCTATGATAACATGAACAAGAAAAAAATATAGAACAAACAATTTATTGGGAGCTTACTGTTTCATAGGAATTGAAATCATGACCATTATGGCAAGGAACTCTACCCTATGTCCTAGAGTAGACATAGTATGGGAGCAGTAGCCAATAGCTCACAAATTCAAGGTAGAGAAAATTCACTAGTGTTAACGTTGACACCTCTAAGCCTATCCCTCAGTGACACTTGTCCTCCAGCAAGACTACCCCTCCTAATCATTCCCAAATACTTCCATCTATTGAGGACCAAGTATTGAAACATATGAGTTTTGGGGACATCCTCAATCATGTTTTCTTTGCATTACTCCCCACTTAAATTTCAAATCCTGATGTTGTCTGAATATAAAACTTGCAGCTATAGCCCAACACTAGATTTCTGTTTCCTTAGTGTTCAAGAGAAATGACAATCTTAATTTTATACCATTTTGGTAAATAAAAGTAGCAACAATACTCAGAGACAGTAAGGAGAAGATACATTACATAGCTAGCAGTTTTCTATTTTTAACATTATTTTTTTCTTAGTTAAGCAAACATCTCAACCTTCAGTTAATAATGAACAGTTTTCTGAAAATCATATGATGTAGCTGATGAATGGGAAGGCCAGGTGGATTGGATGTTAGTCCCCAATTGTCCTGAATTAGTTATTCTTACTAAGTTGACGAGGATGCATTGCTGACCTTTTCATGACTCTGTCCTTGTAGATAACAAGATCAGCATGTGGGTGAGTAAACAAATTAATTACTTAGTATTATTTTTAATCATAAATCATCTGCCCAACACATTTTGAGAAAAATCAATATTATTTTCTTTGAATAATACACTAACTTTCAAAACTTTAGAATGCTATAGCTTAGAGAGAGCTTCTTAGGAGCCCAAGAATATTGCACAACAAGATCTGTTTTCTGCTACGTGAGAACGGCTGAAAATATATTTAAGCCAACTGTCTTTTAGCCTTTCTTTCTTTCCCTCCCCCTTCTTTCCCATCTTTCTCACTCAAACTCAATTACTTTTTTCTTCTTATCAGCTCAGCTAGTGTAGCAATGACAATTGCCACTAATATATTGTTTCTCCACAGCAAGGACTTTTGATATTTTTGAGACCTAAATGAACTTACCTATCATTAAAAAGATGTGAAGAGAATACCCGAGTATGGACCTGGTAGCTGGACCATCTTTCTTCAATTGAAATGCATTTCTAGAGGCAAAGAATAACTACACAAATTCTCAAGTAGACTCTGAGTCTTAAGATACATGAATATTTATGCTCTTTTATCAAGACATATTTCTAAAAGAATGAATTAACTTTATGCTAGCCTAGTATCTACAAAATAACCACTTGAAGAATGATTTATAAAGTGATTTGTCCAATTAAAGTAGTTTAGCTTTTATCCAACAAATGTCAAAATGATCGATCTCCACGATATCAAGGATTAGAACACTGACTTTAAGGGCAGGTTATGATTTTCTGTTTGAAACTGGGCGTTCACACATCAATGCATGTAAGAAATAAATTTGGTCAAGTATAGTTCACATTGATATTCAGTCTGACTTATGAGCACATTTCCTAAAAGATCAAGAGGTCTAGGCTTTTGGTGTCAGTCACAGGGAGGTACATTGGATGAGATTAAGACCAAAAATGTAAGCTCATCAGTTAGTTTGTAGCAAGAACAAGACCAGTGTGTCTGTGAATCTGCTCAATGTAGGAGACCCCCAGTCAGAACCCTCTTATCTGCTGTATGCCATAGCACCCTGAGAGCCTGATACAGTCAATGTATTTTTTATATACCTATTGTTAATGGATAAACGCTGAGTACTGGTGAGATGGAGTAATTAAAAATTTCCCATTAAGTACAATAATATGCCCAGATATGATATATGATATAAGACTAGAGGAATGACTGATTAGGTTCCTTTAAAACTAAAAGGATACTATGATAGTATATTTTGGTAATCAGTATTGGAATTGAAAAATTAATAATATGAAAAAGCCAATAGAAGCAGAAAAATGAACAACAAAAACAATTTACTACAATATAAAATAACAATGAATTAGAAAAAGGCAGCCTCAATGAAAGAAAACCTTTAGACAATAAGTGTTCTGTGATGTCCAATGTTATAGGAAAAAAACATATAATCTACCCCAGCTGGGACAATATAAGCTGGGTGTGGAAACTAAACTTCTATGCTTACTTCGATGAATGACCCTCTTGGAGAAATATCAGGAAATATCAAACAGACTTGATTCCATCTTACACCTGATGTTACCAGGTGTCATCTCTTCCTCTTTTCTCTAAAGCTTTGCTATACATGTTCTTTACATCTACTTAATAATAAAATAATATTTTTCTATTTTGACATTTACTTTATAGAAATTATGCACAATTATAATAGAAAATATTTGCTTTCTAAAATGTTGTCAATATTAGAAAGGGAGTTAAAACCATAAAACCACTCATAAAACTACGATGTGGAAAATAACATTTAGTCAATATTTAAACATGTATTCATAATACAATGTTCAAGGAAAATGTACTGTGAGATTTCCACAGAGACAAAGCAATGAGTAAGGAGACATCTTTGGGGAGGGGAGTGTGGCAGAGAATATGTAGAGAATCATGATTTCAGGGTCACCGGAGAAAAAAGTGGGGTTTAGAATATCTGCCCTAGTACCAATAATAAGGTTCTCTGTATTGACTGCAAGCTGGCATAGGATGAGAGGAAACCAACTAGGAGAGGTTAGTATCAGATTCATAATTACAAAACAAAATACTTTGCATTTTAGTTTGAATTGGAAGGGATTCACTAGACAGGTAAAAAGAAAATAGAAAAAGCATTTTATAAAATTATATTTGATAATTGAAGGAAATATTGCACATTCTAACATGGTTCTAAATATTGCAAAATATTTAAAATGCCTGTTATAAATGAGATATGTAAAGAAACATACAGAATGGTAGAGATTCTGTGCTTTAAATGAAAACATCAGTAAGAGTAGCTGTGTTATGTTCAATATGTGCTATAAATTCCTTGAATTACAAGCATACACAAAAAGATAACTTGGTAATACACTAGATGTTATACAAAATAAAATAAATGTGCAAATAAACAGAGAAAACAAAAGACAATAAAAATATCATAGTTAAACTGGGCATTGGTGGAGCATGCCTTTAATCCCAGCACTCATGAGGCAGATGCAGAATGATTTCTGTGAGTTTGAGGTCAGCCTGGTCTTCAGAGCAAGTTCCAGGACAGGCTCAAAAGCAATACAGAGAAACCCTGTCATAAAAAACAAAAACAAACACAAAGGAAAAAAATCATAGTTAATCTCCTACATATGACAATCACTTAAGGGTAAATGGCATACATATGTCAAATAAAAGAAATTACCAAAAAGGATTGAAAGTCATAAACTATATCATTTCTGAAAGAAATATATTTCAAGTATAATAATATAAGTGACTTGGAAGTAAAAGGATAGGAAATTTTGTAATATGCAAACACAAAGAGAGTAAAGTATGTATGTTAACCCTAAATAAAATATATTTTAGAGCCAATAAATTCACCAAAAATCATAGTCAAAGGTTTAATCTACAATAAAAAATAGCAATTCTTTGTAGGTTATGCATACACCATGTAACATGCATGCACACTATAGACCTAAATTTGATAGAAATGAAAGAAGGAACAGATGAACTCACAACTGTAGATGTATATTGGAAGACCTCCCTTACCAGGTGATAGAACACATAAAAAGGAAGCAGCAGTAACATTCAAGCAGTGTCATGGCACCTATGCTTCCTGACATTCCACCCACCACATACCAACAAAAGGCACAGTTTTAGTTGCCATAGAATACACACCAAGACTGATCATATTTTGGGTCATAAAACAAATTTAAGTGACTAAAAACATACAAAACATATTCTGTGGCCAAGTGGAATATGAATTGCATTAATGACTGAAAGATAACATAAAAATTCAGAACACTTGGAAAGAACACATTTCTAAATGATCCATAAATCAATGAGGAAACCCTACCAGAAAATGAAAAAAAAAAATATACACCGAGCTGAATGAAATGAAACATATGACAAATATGGACCCTGGCTAGTAGTGCTTTCTGGGAAGTGTGACATACTGCATGTCTTTGCTTTTTGAGGGGAGAAAGGATCTCAAATTAACAATGTAAGCATTTATCTGAAAATTGTAGAAATTCAAAGCAGTATATGATATGTGTGTGGGTGTGTGTTTAAAGATTTCTAAAATTAAAATCTTACCAAAGAATTCTTAGACAAAAAGGATAAATTAACAAATCCTTATCAAAATTCTAATAAAACTAACAGCTTCTTTATAATAAGAGATAGGCTGATAGAATGAGAAAGATTGATAGATTGATTGATGGATAGATGGATGCATAGATAAGTGGGTAGATGTTAGAGATAAGTAGGAAGTTATGAAAGTAAATAAATAGATAGATAGATAGAAAGAAAGAAAGAAAGATAGATAGATAGATAGATAGATAGATAGATAGATAGATAGATATAGAGAGAGACAGGAAGAGAGAGTGTGTATGTGTGAGAGAGAGAGGGGAAGAGAGGGAGGAAAAGAGAGATTAGAGTAGAGAGACTTAACAATCCTGTAAAAGGGTCAAATGGTATCACTGAACATGTTCTAGATAAGCAAGGAATGCTAAGCAGACTTTACGAAAACTATCACAGCAAATTTATCATCTTAAAGGAAAGAGCCAAGGTCTTGAAAGCACTAAGTACAACTTGCATCCTAAGAAACTAAAATGTTGTTTCCTAGCTTTTCTGGCAGTGTGAATAGTAGGCTGGAAATACTTTGTTCTATATCTAAAATCCATATATGAGTGGGTACATACTATGTTTGTGTTCTTGTGACTGGGTTAACCCACTCAGTATGATTTCTTCTAATTCTACATATTTTCCTGAGAATTTTAGGATTCCGTTATGTTTTTCCACTGAGTAGTACTCAATTTTGTAAATGTAATACATTGTTCCTTGGAGAAGGGTAAAGGGACAAGATACTCTGAGCAAATTGGGAGCATGGAGGGAAGGGAGAATGATTAGGAGAGAGAGAAGGGAAGAAGAGGAGGAGAGAGATGGGCAGGAAGATTGAGACAGGGAAAGAATAGAGGAGAACAAGGAAAGAGATTCCATAATAGAGGCAGCCATTATAGACTTAAGGAGAAATCTAGCACTGGGGAAATACCCAGAGATCTACAAGGATGAACCCAACTAACAACCTAAGCAATAGTGAAGAGGCTACCTTTACTGTCCTTTCAAAATAATGATATTGATGACTACTTTATATGCCATTCAAGAGCCTTCATCTAGTAGCTGATAAAAGCAGAAGCAGATATCCACAGCTAAACACTAGCCAAACTCCTGGAATCCAGTTACAAAGAGGGAGGAGCGATGAGCAAAGGGGTCAAGACCAGGCTGGAGAAACCCTCAGAATCAGCTGACCTGAACAAGAGAGAGCTCATCCAGCACCCCAGACTGATTGCTGAGAAACCAGCATAGAACTGACCCAGAACCCCTAAATGTGGGTGTTAGTTAGGAGGACTGGGCATTCTATGGGGCCTCTAGTAATGGATCAGCATTTATCCCTAGTGTATGAACGGACTTCGGGAGCCCATCCCACACAGAGGAATACTTTCTCAGCCTAGACACATAGGGGAGCCCTGCCCCAAATATTATGAAAAACTTTGATGACTCGCCATGAAAGGCCTCACCCTCCTTGGGGAGAAGAAAGGGAATGGGCTGGGGTTTGGTGGGAGTGATAGGGGAGGATGGGAGGGTGAGGGAACTGCGATTGACATGTAAAACAACCTTGTTTCAAATTTAAATTTAAAAAGTGGAAAAAAAATAAGAATAAGAAACTAAATGTTTGTCTTCTTATACCTATTTAATGAATTTGTAATTTTAAAAATACTCCAAATTAATCTATAAAGTATGACGTTTATTTAGACAATCCTTCAAAAAGTTTAGAGACCTAACACACATTCTTCAAAATCACTTCCAGAAAACAGAGAAAGCAGAGACAATTTTATTTGCATCAATTTTTTCAAATCATTACTGTTTTCTAGAAAGTCACCAGGCAAGCACAATTGGAGCTGAGAGAAAGTGAGTTTTATGAATATTAAAAAAACATGTTTTTACAATGTATTAGCAATAGAATTCATATGCATATGTATGTGTTTAAATTCACTTAAAATATATATGAGCATATACATTAAACATATTTATTAAAACAACATGATCAATGGCATTCATTTCAGGAATGTGAGGCTGGTGTTTTGTTTGATAATACTTTAGTGTAATCTGACTTTAATAACAAGCTAGGACAGAAAGTTTTACATAATTTTCTTTATTAATATGGAAAACACATTTGACAAGATTGAAAGCCTGTTTGTAATAGCAACCCTTAAGAAGTCTGAAATGGTAGTTCCTCAACTTCATGAAGAACTTCCTTCTCTGAAGGAAGTTGCATAATTAGGTCATAAGGAATATTGAGTATAATCCCTGAGAGTCACACGTGTTGACAAACCCTACAATCCAGTAAAAGGCAATAGGGACAGAAAATGTCATCTCTGAACTCATCCTAAGTCATGGCCATAGAGGCCACATAGTGAGTCCTTTGAAGTATTTACCAGATGTGCACATTCACAACATACATAATTACACAATAGCTCTCAGTTTGGAATTTTTGTAATGTGACAGAAAATGTAAGAATATAAATTTATTAGTAAAAGGACGAGTTAAAACTATCCTTTTGGAAAAGTATAAGAACTTGAAATCTTTTTTAATATGTTTATTACATATTTACAACTTTTTGGTTTTTTGTTTGTTTTTTGTTTTTGTTTTTTTCAAGACAGGGATTCTCTGTATTGCTTTGGCCCCTGCCCTGGATCTAGCTCTGTGAACCAGGCTGGCCTCAAACTCAAGAGATCTACCGGCCTCTTCCTCGTGAGTGCTGGGATTGAAGGCATGTGCCATTAACGCCCGGCTTTTATTTACAATTTAAAACTTTCTTTTCTTGTTTTAATTTAAAAAACATGCATACAAGAATGATAGTATAGCTGTGTTGTATACTATACAATACTTCATTTTATACAATTTTTAAATTTAATTATTTTTAAGTTAAAAATATTTGTTTTCAAATGCAGAGGGGATTAGCCATGAAACCATATATACACAAACCACAAAAACAAATTCCATAGGTTGCATTAGTCATTATATTCAGTGTATGAAACAATAATAAGCAAAGAATAAGAGGCTATCAGCATGACCTCAAGAGGACACAGGAGTAGATCAAGGGAATGTAGCTGGAAATGGACTGGAGGGAGTGAAGGGAAGGAAAAATTGATGTAATTTGTTTTCAATTAAAAATATAAAAAATAATTACAATCTAAAAACATTTTAAAGTCATATTATTTAGCAGGGCACATAAGTGAATTCAAGTTATTAACAATGAAAAATTAAGAGAGATAATTCAGCTGTGTGACTCAAGCAAAATATTAAAATAGATACAAAACCAAATGATAACACACAGGTGATACTGAAGTGCTTACAGAATAGAAATTCTCAGAGAAGAAGAGTTATCATCAAGACAGTATCATTTTAGCGGGAAAAATGAAAGAAAAAAGCTTTCCAGAAAAGGCAAACATCTTATTTCCAAAGTCCTTTCCTCAAGGTGGTCTTTTCCAAATCAGATCCCACATTAAGCCAGTAGTGAACATCTGACCAAAAAGAAGTAAATTCAACCTAAGAGAATACTTCCAAGATTGGGAAAGGGCAAACTAAAGAAATGGAGTGCACAAAGGGCTCAACGCAGCTACTCCCTCATCTCCATCTCCATCTCCATCACATTCTAAGCACAAATGCCTATCTCTAAGGCAGCAGTTCCTCTGATACCATTTCTGAAATCAAAAATATCTACCTCAAAAATATTCATAGAACACCTGCCCTTAATTATGTCATTGCTTAGGAATAGGAGAGCATAGCATAACAAAGTTTGGACATACTCAGAGACTAAGGAAAGGGACATTTTAAAAGGTCAAAGTATGAAGCATTGCATACAACCCTTAGAAAGTGATACCCTTGACTACAGGAGCAGTAACAGGCTATCACCAGCTGAAATTGAACAACTATTGGTTGAGAAAACATCTTTGCTGAAGTATTTTTATGAGGTTTTGGTGACCTGTATTCAAAGCTATGCTTTTCCCAATGTTTTGTGATGGTTTCATTGAGACAGTCTAGTTGAAGAGTGCTTCCTTCATAACCTCTTGCCTCTATTTCTTTGTCCTGAGGGCTGCCACAACTGTATCATAACTTCGTTTGATCCTGCCAGCATTTCAAAGTGTAACTGGAAATAAACCAATTGTTTCCTAGTGTGATTAGCAAAATACTATAATTATGATATATACCTGACATTTACTGACATAGTAAGCAACAAAAGCTGGAAGTGAGTTTCAATTGTGCTATACCTTCCCAGTAGGTAGGAGTATAAGTTGCATATTATATTAAAAACCTGTAGGATGAAAAGCACTGTAGTATGAAGCTATGGAAGTGTCTGCGATTCTATAAATGACTTCAAATATAATTTTAATATCACTACAGTTTTTTAATGAATTCATAATTGAAGTAAGTGATAAAATCAGTTAGGAATGAATGACAGCATTGTTTTTCTTTTTCTCACTAAGCTCACAGCCCTGTTTAAAATCCCTTGTGGAGAAATGTTCAGTCAGTTATGAAACTGCCTGGAGGAACTCTTGCTCCATCTAAAGGGTTGCCATCAGAGACAAATTCAGCAGTTATCATTTCTCTTTGAATTTTGCCTGATAAAGTATTTATTTTACTTGCCAGATTTTATTGTCATCTAGATAGCAACTTATTCGTACTGTAATACTCTTCAGTCCCATAACCATTGCTTCAATTTTTCATGTTACATTTAAAATTAGGGCACATTTTCTAGATTGATACTCAGTG
Source organism: Cricetiscus sungorus (assembly GCA_030556225.1). Taxonomy (NCBI): domain Eukaryota; kingdom Metazoa; phylum Chordata; class Mammalia; order Rodentia; family Cricetidae; genus Cricetiscus; species Cricetiscus sungorus. The sequence continues at coordinate 19,672,561 of JANBXA010000651.1, forward strand.
CTCCATGCATAACTTTATTACTCCCAAGGAATGATGGAGACCCTACTACTATTGGGCAATGACTGGCTATCTAGGTTTATTAAGACGTTAAGGTAAATGATGAAAAGTTGATTGTACTGTTGCCATGAGGAGAACTTTTGGGGTTTATTATAGGTTTTGGTCTTGTTGATATTATTCACACTGCTACTATTATTGATAAGAGATATTTGATGCATTTAAAGCTGGTAGAAAACTAGATGCCTAGAGAGTTTGAATATGTATTCATAGTACAGCAGATAGGCCTGGAGAACAAGGCTTCATATCGCATCTCTCCCACATTAACATATAGTGAGACTTTAGTTTCTCAATACAGAAAGTAATTAGATGGGGAATTCTCTTACTTCACTGACTTTCTATAAATTTCCACTATTTCTTCTTATGTAGAATTGCAATATTCTGTGAAATTCTATAGTTCAGATTTTAGTGGTAGTACTGTTAGAATAAACATTTTAATATTTCACATCAATAGGTACTCTATTACCCCTCTGAGCACATAAACATTTTGTATTTAACTTGTTTTTTTTTTTTCTGTTCAAGATTTTATCTGGCTAACTTCTCTTTTAATATTTCAAGTTTTTGGTTGATTTTCTTTCAAAAGGATAAAACTCCACTTGTCACAGATTTCATTGGTCTTCTGAAAAGTGTTAATATTAAGGATTTTGTCTTAGATATATTTATTTTTATTGTTCATGTGAGTGCTTTGCCTGATTGTATATACATGCACTACCTGTGTGCGTGGTACCAAGAGCATTTAGAAGAGAATATTGGATCCCAGAAACTGGAGTTACAGATGGTGTTGAAAGGCAACCTAGTGCTGGGAATTAACCTTTGGTTCTCTGAAAGAGCTACAGGTCCTCTTAAAGGCAGATCTGTTTCTCCAGCTCCTGTCAGTTTTAAAAATAGTCTGTATTTAGTTGCCTTATTGTTCTGTTTCTACTCTCAGCATCTAGGATTCTTCCCCAATTATTAACATTTGATGTTTGATCTTTGGCTGTGGGTGGCTATGAAGAGCAAGTGTAGAAAGCAGGTCTATTGTGAGGTTTATGTGTTTGCTATTCAAGTTTTCCTGTTGATCCACGTGGTAAGATCTAGTGATTTTGTGTCTGGAGATTCTTCTGTACAGTTAAGGAGAAAGTGCTTTGCACAGTATTCCAGGTGTGTTTCTTAGGATACTATTTTCCTGGGCATTTCCCAATGATTTTGATGTTCAGACAAGACTTATCACACTTTAGAAAGAATATCAGATGGGAAAAGTCAACCCCAGAGACTGGGGACCTCGAGGTGTCATATTTCCCACTCACAGCTGCAGCTGGAATAGCCCTTTTGTCTCAATGTCATCCTGTGTGTTTCACACTATTTGAGGAACTTGCCAATTTGTGGGAACTCAAAGGCCTGGAAAAGCCTCTCCCAGTCAGAGCTGTGGCTGACCTGGGCTCCTTGTTTGCTCTCCTCCTATCTCATTAATGCAGCTGTGAGTACATTTCCAGAACTCTTCACCTGACACTGTGATGAGGGATCAGGTGCCAGGTAGTGTAATCAATCTGGAGGGCTTTTAGCCTCGCATCCTGCCACTGTTTGACAGCATGTCTCCGTCAAGGAGACTGTCTTCCTTAGATCGATAAATCAATCAGTTCTTTTTACATCTTATGGAACACTCCTCACGCCCCATGTCACTCACACTGCACCACACACAAGTGGAGAAATCAGAGCCAAGTGTAGCCCAAACCACCCCCATATCATTCTATCCTATAATCGCAGGTCTTTCCCCCCAATCAATTCCCAGCCCAGTGGTAATGGATCACAGTCCAGTTCTTCATTCCTATAAACTGAACAGTAAATCTGTCTAACATCTAAATCTGGATGTTCTACTGTTGTTAAAGCAAAGTAAAACACATCTGGAATTCAGAGGAGACTAATTGCAAAGTTTATGATTAGAAGTGATCAAAGAAGACAGTACAAGCTTTATTTAAAGATAACACATTTACTGATACTGTGGAAAGGAACTTCAGAATTCTTCAAAGCTGTCACGATTGTAAAGGAGCAGGCCAAATGCATGTGCCTGTATACTAAGCAGTCTCTGGCTTCTTGTCAGCATGTGTTGTGTTTGCTCCTAAGATTTTTAAACACTGGATTAGACTTTTTTGGGCATAGAGTACAAACTAAGAGGTTAAATAATATCAGTTGTCTTCCAATTACAGTTGTAGACACATCTGTTCTAACTGTCTTATACAGAGATGGGTAGCTAATAAGTGGCAATTCCAAAACTTCTCCCAATAGTCACCATGCTAACTCCTGATTGACTGTTTGCCATTTCTCTCGGAAGATATGACTTTCCTTCCATAGCATGTGGAGGAACAGCTTTGGAAATAGTGCAACTCAGCAGTTCCCTATGAAGAGAAGTAGAGTTGCAAAGAGACATCTGGCTGCATCTATTGTTATTCTAGATATTATCATCCCACTTCTTCCTCAGTGGAAGGACACTTAGCCTAGTGAGTAAGACAAGGACTGATGAATTTAGAAATCAGATGTACAGAAATGAAGCTTTCTCTTCCCCAAAAGTACACACAGGGTTGTAGGATGGGAATTTGAGCAGTTAACATAAATCAATCTTCAGTGAAAAAGCAAACTTGGACCCATGTGTGACCTTGAGCAAGTGATATAAAAAATCTGGCTGCCAGCTGCTTCATCTGCCACTGTGAGAACTAGACTGTCTGGTGTGCAGGAAGTTAGGATAGTGCTATCTCAGCTGTGTCCCCTAATATTGTGTACCACCCAAACCTAGACTCCTTTTTCTTTAATTTAAATTTGAAAAAAAGCATGGTTTACATGTCAATCCCAGTCCCCACACTCTCCCTTCTTCTCCTAGCCCCCCATTCCATCCTCTTTCTGCTCCCCAGGAAAGGTAATGCCTTCCATGGGGAGTCATCATAGTCTGTCATATCATTTGGAGCAGGGCCTGGATCCTCCCCCATGTGTCTAGGCTGAGAGAGTATCCTTCTATGTAAGACAGGCTCCCAAAGTCCATTCACACACTAGGGACAAATTCTGATCCACTACCAGAGGCCCCATAACTGCCCAGTCCTCCTAACCAACACCCACAATCAGGGAGTTTGGGTTGATCCTATCAGACTGGAGTCCATGAGCTTCCCCTTGTTCAGGTCAGAAATTTCTGTGGGTTTCTCTAGCCTGGTCTTGACCCCTTTGCTCCCCAGTTAGGTTTTTTTTTAATACTTTGTGGTGGGTGAGAGTATACAATGCAAGTTAACAACAACAACAACAAAAGATGAGAGGAGAAGACAGGAAAGGAGAGAAAACAGAAGAGGGAAGAGGTAGAGAGGATGGGAGAGATAGGAAAGAGAGAGGAGGGACAAATATGGAGAGGGAGAGAAGAGAAGAGAGGAAGGAAGAGAAGGACAGAAAAAGGTGGGAGGAGAGGACAGAGAAGAGGAAAGGGAAAGAGGGGAGAGGAGAAAGGAGCCAGAGTCTACATTTCTAGGCCCATGAACCTGTCCTAGATTGAAAGATAATTTGTAAATTACTCTTCTAAATCAGGACATAAAAAGCTGGCATCCTTTTTCCTAATTCCTGTGAATAAACCTGGACTAGATCAGAAAACAAGCCTTTGATTATTTACACAGTAAGTTGGGGGAAAGGACAAAGAAAAAGTTCTTATTTAGAATGGTGAGAACATACTTTCCTTAAAGGATGCAACCTGATATTAGAGTTATAAAGTACTTTGGATCTCTTCTATGCCCTTGTCCTCCTAACCATACCCCTAATTGAAAACGGTGGCAGCCATGATACTTATTCTGAGAGACCCAACTTGAACTAGACCTCAAATCCCCTGCACTGTAGCCAAGGGCTCTTTTCAGTAAACTCTATTATCTTTCCAAGCTAACAGTTGTCCACGTGAGCATTGGGTTATCCAAAACCACATTGTGGTGACAGCCTGCTGAAATGAACATCTAATCTGATAATGATAGTACATTCCATATGGGCCATAAAGTAGCAATAACTGTCTTTAACTTCTTGGTTGAAGCCAGCCCTATAATCTCAAGATAAATAGCTTTGTTTGCTGTTACCAGTCTCCTGAGCAACCCAGCGCCTCTTGTGCCTCTACTCAGTAGCAGCATATGCTTAATTTTCAGAAGAATAGAACGATTTCAAGTAGATAAGTACATAGGACGCTGTTAGTTTATTGTTATTAAATGGATACTTGCAGACCTGACATGGTTGTATATTTGTCAGCTTATGTTCTCATTTCCTAATTAGACATCTTCTTTGAATGACACATATATTTTATTCTCTTCAATGAAACTGACAAACAGTTCTTTTACTCTCCTGACCTCTGTTATTAAAAGTAAAGGACAATGCTGGGCAGGGGTGGTGCCCAGTGGTGGCTCACACCTTTAATCCATGCGCACTGGAAGCAGGGCCAGGTGAAGCTCCCAGTGTGACCACATGGCTCTACAAAGGCAGCTCCAGGACAGCCACAGTAGTAAAACCCCATGTCAAAATGCAGAAAAGAGAAAAAAAAAGAGCAGTATAGGCAAATCCTTATAATCCAGTTTCTGTACAGTTACAAAAATGGCATTGTAGTAAGTAAACAGATAATTATGGCAAATTTAAAGTGGGAACTGGTGAAAGATTCATGTGAAACCAAGTCTGTTGACAGGGACCTGTAATTCTAGTTCCTAAAGAATCTAAGGCAGGATGGTCACTCTTTTAAAACCAATTTAGGAAAATTCTGTGTCAAAGAAAAACAGTGAAAGCAGAAAAATGAGGATTAGTTATGTAATTCAGTGGCAAAGTATGAAACTAGAAAAAGGTATAGGACAAAAAGTGTAAGTCACCAAGCATGATGAATGCCCAGAGCAGCCTTCCTGTAGTCACAGTAAATGTAGGCTGAGGATATTTAATGATGTGTATTTGGCCAAATCTCATTCCAGTTTATTATTTGTAATATTTTGTATTTTGTCTATCTTAATGTATAATTTTTTGTAATAGAAAGAAAACTTCCTATCAAATCTATCGAATGCAGGGTTTTATTCCTCCTGTAAGCTAGACGTGTAACTTGTGATGTCAGAGATAGGCTTAGTAACAATTGATGGGTACAGGATTCTGTTTGCACTTGATTTAGCCAAGAATGAAATGTGACTAGGAATGGGTACTGTTGAAGTCAATCAAAGTATTTTCCTTTCAGTGCTTTACCTGACAAGACAAGGAACATGAAAATAAAAATCATCTTAAAAGGTCATAGGGCACTATTGTCTGTAAAAATGCTTCCATGGAAAGGATGAGAAAATTCTACTAAAGAACATTACAGTGGTTAGTAAGCATTGAAAAGAGGAAATTTAACAGAAGGTTTGAGCCTGAGAACTGACAACTAAAGAAGCCTGGCATAGAGCAGTAGACTGTGCTATCATTCCCAAATATTCAGTTTCATTCCCTAGAGGAAGACTGTAATTCAACAGTCAATTAGCAAGGGAAATGGCTACGTCTTTTTTCCTCTGGCTGATGAAATGTGTGTCCTGTCCAGGATGAAACCTTAAGAATGAGTGTATACTGTGGTGTGTTCTGTTTCTTTCTGTCACTCCCCTGGCAATATTCCCAGTGAAGGATGTGTTGTAGAACAGAATCCCAGCCAACCCACTGTGAGCCTGTGGCAAAAAGAAATAAGCCTTTGTTGTTTTAGGGCATTCAAATTTGAAGATCATGTTAGAGGAATACAACTTATTCTGCTCTCAGAAAACAGGTATAAGCAGGTGTTCAAGGCAACAGAAATTAAGCCATCAGCATAGTGCTTTTCTCAAGGGACTGGCAGACCAGGCTAACTTTATGGGATTGCCAATTCAAAAGACACAGGAAGTGAAATTTAATAGTGTGAGACTACATTCAGAAAGACTAATTTGGGTCTGGGAACAAGTTACAGTTGGATAAAGTTCAATATTTGTGCGTGTGTGTGTGTGTGTGTGTGTGTGTGTGTGTGTGTGTGTGTGTGTGTGTGTGTGTGTGTGTTTCCCTTTCATATTCCCATATCTTGTTAAATGGTATCTATTTACTAATCTGTTGAAGTCATAGAGCACATTAACTTGACACTGTGACCTATAGTGAAATTTTTGGCTGTAAATGACCATGGAGACAAAAATAAAATATTACTCTTACGCTTTTTAATTGTGATCTCAGTATAAGGAAAGAGCAGTGTCTACCCAGGAAAACAGTTTTAGAAGAAATGTATAAATACGATGCTGCTTTCATCTCAAAATGTAAAATGTATGTAGGCAATAAATTCTTCATACTACTTGTGCTGGTGGGCTTATGATTTCTAGGGAGAATGGCAAGTGCAAGTTCACTATGCACTGTGAAGATTTATCTCTATAGAATTTAAAGAGTTATAAGGGGTTTAAAGGATAATCCTATTCAAAATATAATATACACTTGAATGACGTTTGCCATCTGGACAGTCTGTCAGTTTGCAATGCCAACTTTATTGGCTGCTGGCAGGCAGCTCCACTCCTTGTTTGCTGTTACTGCTCGTATCACTAAGCTTGTTGGAATCACTCAAGTCTTCTTCATACAGCTTTCCAGACCTACAACACACTGAATGTGCAGCTGCAAAAAGTTGAGGTGATATGTGCACAAACTAACTAGGTTTCTCCTCAGACCACTGTTTAACTTAATAGACTCCAGGCTGTATTCTGAGCACAGGCAAAAAACAATTTCCTATATGTCCAAAGCAAAACAACATTCTTTATTAAGGACATATTACATCTGGGGACTCATAATGCTACACTTAACTCAGCATCTGCTGCATCTCCAGCTGTGTCATGCTGGCCATGTCAAAAACAAATTCATTCAATTCAAAATTCAATTCGGTACCCAACAGCTAAGTTACACTCAAGTCCATAAGGAGCAAGAAGAAATGCCACTCCTAGCTCCCACACTGCTTCCCCATAGAGCACTGACATCAAATAGCTGGGAAGGTCAGGGTTGTATGTGCTATGCGCTATTTCTGCTATTGATTCTGTCTTCCCTGCATTCCTCCTCATTGTGAAACAAGGGAGAACAAATGCACTGAGCTCCTCAGAGAAGGCTATTCTTTTATTACTATTGCAGGTACAAGCTTCAGCGTCTAGATGAGTGGGAGGTAGGGACCTGGACTTGTACACACTGAACAAGCTAGCCTTTAGCACCCAGCTACCAGCTACTTCTTTCTATCTGTACCCAGAGAACCTGCAGGATGGCTCCTGTGTGTCTAAGGAAGCAGGTCACATGTCTGAGGCTGATTGGCTGGGTAGTTGGTGTAGATGCAAAATCTTGGCTTGAAACTCTCCCTTTAGACTTGAGATTTTGTGTCACTGTGTGCTCTCTCAGATTTCTGGCAGCCTGCCATTTAATAATAGCAATTTAGTTTTTTCTTTCTTTCTTTTGTGCTGACCCATTCATAGAATAAAATAGGCACTCATGATATTCATGGAATTGCATCTTCCGAGTCCACAGTAACACCCATATTCTGCTTTTGGAGCACATACACAGCTTTGATAGGCGATACTTCCATTTGACCTGAAACCTCATCTGTTTCCTCTCTCTGTCCCAGTGGGTAAAATACTCTCACAGTCTAAGAATGAGAGACTGTAATGAGAAAGAAGAGAGAGAATTCCAGTTCAGATCTGCATTTTTCAAACCTGTTGTTCAGTTTCTCTGTGTTGTACACAATATGTTTATTTTTATATGTAAAATACCCGGCGTGAGCTCTGATATACAAGGTTAACTAACTTGTGACCTCAATAGGATCTCTTGTAGACTTACTAGCCAACTCCAGAATGGAGTTCAGCTTTCTTGCTCATCAACAATGCTACATCAGGCATAGTGCATTTCTGGTCTACCACATAAATATGGGTTATAATAGAGGTCATTGACCTGTTCTCATAGTTCATAACTCTGTGCTATGTATACAGGTGGAGAAGGTATAGTATGCAATGTAAACTATCTCCTACACTAAGAAAACTGCAGCATTTGGGCAGTGTGCATTGCTGACTGATTGGCTAATCACATGAAATTCTGTGGAAACCTCTTTGGTGCCAAACATGGTAGGTGCTGGAACACACTCATTTCCCTTCCTTTCTTTTCCTCTCTCTCTCTGTTTCTTTCTCTCTTCCCTTCACAGCCTTTTATTTCCCTCAAGTCACATTGTTTAATCAACAGTTCTCTTTCATTCGTTCCAAGTATAAGAGAATTTACAATTTGATATTTTCAAGTATATTGCTTTTCTATAGTAAAAAGCTTCTTCCTTTAAAGAGAGCAGTGGTAACTTTTAGCTTATTCCTTATTATCACTGAGCAGAATTCCAGCAACCCAAAATGGAGCTAACTACGTGTTAGTAAGTACATAAAAAGTAGGATTTTACTGAGACTGTGACAAGTGAGTGGGCTGGGAAGAGGAGAGATGATGATGGTAGAACTTTGAAGATAATCCAGGCTTTAGAGATTTTTCTCCTTTAAGAAATAGAACTGTGATATATAATTTAAATATTTTAAAATTACCTAGTGATACTTTTTAAAGTTTTCTGCCTGAATAAGAAGCATGGTGATAAAAAGACAATGGCTTTAAAGTGTGATTTACCCAGGCCCTTGTCATGTGGAAACTTGTGCATGCTAGCCCCATCCCAGACCTATTCAATCAGAAACTCCCAGGAACCAGAGTTTTCACAAACCCATCATGTGTTTCTGATGTAAACTAAAGTCCTCCAGGCTGAAACATTTCTTTGACTCTGTAGTTCAGCATCTTACAAATCTACAGGGTTTGAAAACATGTAAGGAAAAAAATCTATGTCTAGATTGAAGACTGAAACAAAACAAATGCAGGCCATGACTCTCCAGCCCCACCAGACTCCTTGCCAAACCTCACAGCCACCCCAAAATTGCATCTAGTTCACTCATTCAGTGTTGAATGAATTAGGAACATTTTGGTTATAGTTGAGGACATGTATTTTTTTTCTAGTAGAAGGGTTAATGAAAAGGATGCAGACAGATACACAATCCCATAAACTACTCTCTGTGAAAATCCTAGAAATGTCTTTTGGATTTTGCTGTTGTTTGTTTGCCTGTTTGTTTGTTTGTTTGTTTGTTTTTTCAGGAAAGTTCCCAGTCAAAACTAGAGGTGTGGTAGTGACTTAAATGTTGTAAATTTCCAAACTCATGGAGTTTGAGGAAAATTTAAATCTTTGTTGGTGATCTGATTGATTTTGCTTCTCCCTTCTTCAAGAGAAGAAATACTTTTGTGGGCAGATTGGACGTATGTTACAGAAGGAAGACGGAATGATATCTTGAGCCTGTATCACCATCACAATTAGGACTGAGGGCAATAGAGAGGAGGGAAGGCAGGTGGTTTCACTGGAAAACAGGATGGGTAAGATGGACTGGGATTCACAGCCTAAGACTAATTTGGAGCTAAGAAGAGTGACCTGGGAGGATTTAAGGCAATAGCTCCTACCATACCTGAGCTCTCACCGCAGCAACACATCACTGGCCACTTGGTACACTTTTGCTTTTATAGAGCAAAACTATGCAACTGCAATGAAACACAGGCTGTTTCCCCTGCATTTATTTGAAAGACATTTTGCTTAATGCTAGAATCAACCTCAGGAAATGCTGTCTTGTGTGAAATAAAATCTATACTCTCAAACTTTAAAGCAGAATGCATATGCCTCATGTTTACATTAACTGAGCCAGTCAGTTAAAATGGAGTGGATTATTACAGCATGGTTATTATGTACTTAACAATAGCACCTGTTTCAGGGTGCCAAATATGTGTCATGTTTGTGCCCACAGCTCTCTTAAGCGAGGGGGCCCTTCTTCAGCTTATTCATAGAGAAAGAGAAGATCCATGAAACGAAGGCATTGGTTAATGTCCTGCAGCCCCAGTGCCCAGACATAACTTGCTTCAGCCGCATTCCAAACTGTAGTTCAGTTCCATACACCTTAATATTTTGCAGGCAGAGAATGCTTCCTCATTTGAGGAAAAGGTAGGTTGTGAATTAAAATTCAGTGGTTTTTACTCACTTTTATTGTTGCTATTCTACAATAGAACATGAGAATAAAAGCAAGCATAACAAGCACATGTTTTTCAGCTGAATGAACTGAGTAAGAGTGCAATGGTGCCATTAAGTAATGTTTTTAGAAACTTTATTTCAGTTAAAGAGCTCCTTAATTGAGGAGAATTCAAATCAGCATAGTCATTGCAATGCAGTGGATTGACTATATTAGCCTCTTACATGTAAACAGTGCTTTTTAGGACCTTTGCTCATCTTCAGCTCAAAAGACATCTGATCCCACAAAATAGTTACAGACTCTGTAAGCCTATCTTTTGTCCTATCATTCACCATATCTACCATGGTCTGCTGTCATCACGCAGCATGCTGTGTAGGCAACTCATTTTTGCATATGCTCAATGTTTATACTATTTTAGGACTTCATGGATTTTGAAGAGGAGGTATATTTCCTATGGTACAATACAAACGCCCACAGTATCTCCCTTTGGAGAAACCTAGATTCTCTTACTTTTCAATGTGCACAATAATTCGATTCTTCAACCAACCTCTCTCCTTCTCCCTTCCCTCTCACTCCTTCCTCCTCCAGACACAAACATACCCTAAACAATAATAAATTGTTTCAAATTACTTTATTTATTCATTTTTATATGTTTGTGCTTTGTTTCATGTATATCTTCACCACATTCATGCCTAGTGCCCACAGAGGCTGGAATAAGTCATTGGATCCCCTGGGACTCAGAGTTGGAGACATTTCTGAGCTGTCACCTAGTTGTTGGGAATTGACCTTGTGTTCTCTGGAAGAACAGCCAATGATCTTAATAACTGAGCCATCTCTCCATCCTTAAAAATGTTCTTAATAAATCTAAATCTCACTTCCAAACAAGGAAATTGTTTAACTACCCAAACTGATCTATATTTTTCAATGGTTATTATATTCTCTATATCCCCAGTTGTGCCCATACTTTTCAGCTAATAAGGCATTCTGCATGAATGTTTAAGACACAAATCTTTTTATCCCTGAAGATCATCAACACAGCATTTTGGGATATAATCTATCCTTTAATTCTGGGTAGTTTCCTTGACACCATTCTTGCTGCATTTTCTTCCATGATTCTTGGAGTCATCACCTTATTCAAGATCATGTTATGACATGTATATTAACATTTGTCACATCTGTTTCATCATTTTAGCCTCAGTATTCTTTTCCAATTAAATAGTGGTTTGTCTATCCTATAAAATCATTTAGAAAACTTTAATGTATAAATTGCCTGAAGCTCTTCAATTGATTATATATGCACAAACCAAAAATTATGTATAATATATTAAATATATGGTAAATTATATTTATATATGTAACAACAAAGAATAAAAGATCACAAATTAAAAAGAGAGTAGGAGAAGAATACATGAGAGGGATTTGAGGGAGAAAAAGAAGGAAATTATAATTGCAAACAGTAAAAATTAAATGTTTCAAAAATTCCTTAGGGCTGAGATAGGGTATATAAGAAACATGCCTGGCTGCAAGCACATTGTCTGCAGATGTCACATTATATTCTTCTAGTGTGTGTGTGTGTGTGTGTGTGTGTGTGTGTGTGTGTGAGAGAGAGAGAGAGAGAGAGTGTGTGTGTGTGTGTGTGTGTGTGTGTGTGTGTGTGAGTGTGTGTGTGTGTGTGTGTGTGTGTGTGTGTGTGTGTGTGTGTGTGTGTGCATTTGCCTTGGAGCATGTGTGTAGATCAGTGAACCACTCAAAAGAATTGATTCTCTCATACCACCATGTAACTTTCAGGGATCAAACTCAGGTTGTCAGGCTTGGTGACAGTATTTTTCCTGCTGAGTCACTTGCTAGATTGACTGCCATATTTTATTCTTCATATAATAAATACAACCCCTTGCTGGAGGCATGTACACTAAACTTTGGTGGAAGGGTTTATTCTAACATGAATTACTGCTAAGTGTAAACTAGTATTCTGAAGTCAGAGTCAGATGAGAGTCATTAATTGTAAGAAATTCTCAAGTACTTGCTTACTTAACTATTTTTTGCCCCTTTGGACAAGGTAGTATATCACTGATTTGAAGTACAGGAAAAAGATCCATATTTTGTTTCTTTTTCTAAGGGTAATAATGAGATACTAGCCTTGCTTTTTGTAAAAGACTGACTAATTGTAAACGTCTCCTAGTGATTCAAATAAAACAGAAGAGGCATTCTAGCATTTTCTGTGACCCATCTGTATTTACTGGAATATTTTCCCTCACAAATAATTATTCCATAAATAAATGAATTATCTTCCCCCCTCATTGTTTATCTTGTAGATTTAGTGAATAATATTTTCTGGGATGGGATCACATACAGTCTATGTCAGCACTAAACACAGGAGTTTGGTTAACACTAAGGAGTTGCACATCTTTTATCCATTTTATCCCTTCATCAAAATATTATAAATAATAAATTGAATGGGAAAATATTTTTGAGTTTTAGGTAGATATTACCCATCTCAGAAGACACTAAGCTTAGGGGTGACTTTGTTAAATATGAGATCGGTGAGCAGAAATTATATTAAACGTATAAGATAACACAATCACAATACTTTACCATAGAGATGATCAGGAGATAATAAAGGGTTTAAAAAGAGAACATGGTGAATACTCTATGACCTTGAGGTCATGTGATCTATAGTATTTGTCTTTCCTGTGTGTTAAAATCTAGGAAACATAACTTCTTCTTTACAAGGACTGAGTAATCTGTAGGAAATGGTGATTTCACAGAAAAAGCAAGGAAAATATTCTTTTCAAGCTTGATATCAACCATTTAAATCCCAAATATTCATTCAAAATATGTCTGTGTTTTTATGGGTAAACACAACAATTCTCCTTCCAACCATCTGTCCCTCCCTCCTTTACATGGTCTTGGCTTAATGGTGATGCCATGACCACTTGCTCCTTGGGCAGTTGCATGATGTCTGCCTGGCAACTCCTTCTCTGTGTTCCTCTCCCAGCATTCTCCTATCTTGTAGCCCTGCCTATACTTCCTCTGCCTGCGTTCAGCCTGTCCTTTGCCTGAAACAGCTTTATTTATCAACCAATAAGAGAAACAAATATTCACAACATACAGAAGAACATCCCCAATCACATGGTACAGATGGTAAAATATTTAAACACAAGAAGCATTAGTGCTACAACAAATCAGAAGGGTAACACAGCTTGATTCATGTGAGAACTGTGCTTCTGTCTGTGTGGGTAAAGAAGAAAGAACACAAGCCTTCTACAGTAAGTTTTTTTTTCTTTGACATAAGATTCATACACAGATATATTCTAAAAAGAAAATAACAGGAATGAAGGGAGTGAATGGGGGGGCAACTTTTTCTTTTCTCATATTCTCTTGGAACATGCTCCTGTTGCACAATTGTTCAGTGGTCAGGTTCCACGTCCCACGTGCCTGGTTCTAGATCTCATTTGTGTCCATGACTTGGTTAGTGAGGAAAGTACTTAGACAGAGCTTCTGTTTCAGGTCTTGCCCAACTACTGAAGGATGCCTGATTTAATGAGTCAGGCTCTTTCCTTTTCCTTTTCTTCTCAATTTTCTCCCCTTTGAAGTCATAGCCAGACAGGTTTTGAAGTCCTAATTATGATTAGTTCATTTAAGCCACTGAAGACCAACAATGGGTTTGAATTGTTAATCAGATGTAGAGCTTATTGCTAAACAGCCCACAGAATAGAAAATGAATCAGGCAAGGAAAGCAAGGGGGAAAGGCTGCTGTGTGGTGATGTGACATAAGCATTTTCAGCTGCTGGGCCTCTCGTGCCTGCGAGTAGGGCAGATGCCTGCTCTTCTCCTGAGAGAACCTCTTTGTACACAATAGTGTGCTGATTAATATCACTCCAGTCTTCCCTTGAGAGGAGCATGGCTGGCTCTTAGTCGTTTTCTCTTTGGGCACCATTGGACTCCCTTGTTCTTCCTGCTGAGAGGGAGCTGACATGCAGTTTCTTTTTCCTTTCTCTAAAAGCTAAGACTCACAGAAAGCCAATCTTCCTCCTGTCGCCCTGGCTCAAGGAGTGTACTTCATGGTAAGGCCATTTATATCATCCTCATGGATAAAGGATGCAGTAGAGTAAGGCATTAATGACAAAATGAGTAGGGGCAGAACTTTAGCACCCACAGATGTAAGAAACCAATTGAATGAATACATCTTTTAAAAATTATTTCTAGGATGTCCTTGCTGTCATCAAAGAGCTTTCCAAAGAATTTTCTTTTTTGATGAAAATAGGCTATGACTATGTTCGCCAATATGGCTCCAGTAACCGGATGTGCTTGTAAGCTTGAAATAGGATGAATGCCATAAAAGAAAACAACATTAGTACTATTTAGTTTTAATTAATACAACTATAAATAGTCATGCTCAGCTGTGGGATATCACATCATAATCTACTTTGTCATCTAGAACTTTGTCATTCAAAATCTGCCCTAAAGAGAAACTGTATGAAACCTCCATTTCTCATTATATTTTAAAACATTTTTCTACATGTTTTGGGGGGAGCATTTATGTCCCATAATAATGTCAGAGGACAACTTGTGGATGTCTGCTCTCTCTGTTCACTGTGGGAGTTTGGAAAATAGAGGTACTGGAGATTGGTGGCAAGCTACATGGCTTGGCTTGGCTTGGCACTTTATTGATAATACAGAATCTCAAACACCCAAGCCCCTGAATGATTGGTTTTCATTTGGGAATATCACCTAAGGGTCTTGTGAGCACACTAAATATTCAGAAGAAGTGTTCTGAGACAGCCATTGATAGCTACATGTACAAAATTTGACAAGTTCTTACCAAGTAGTACAATACTGATTATAAATGACCTGGTTTTATGCAGCCATTCTGGTTTCTGGGCTCATAAGACTCTTCAGTGGTAACTGGAATCTGTAAGCAAAGGATATTTGCATACCACCGATCAAGAGAATTGAATATTGTTAAGGAAAGTAATGGGAATTGGTAAAACAAAATTAAAAAGCACAATAAGAGGGAAATAACAAGCTTGTTACAAATTTAAATAAAAAATTTTATCACAATAAATATATTGTGTTGATTTTTAGTGTGTTTAAGTATTATGCTTGATGCATGCCATTTTCAATTTTCAGTTGATATGGGAGGAAATTATTTCTCTAAGGGTTTAGAAAAATATAGTTGCTGACCATCATTACACATTAATAAAATGCAAATAATCATTATACCGAAAACATGCACAGGTTTTTTGTCTTATGGACATAAGAATGATACATTTTGATTCTTTTAAACAACACTGAAAACATTTCATCATCCAGTCACTCTAGAACCATTTCAAGTATTTTCCAACTGGGCAAAATGTTGAAGGCTGTAACTATATTTTATCAAGTTATGAAGATCAGAATGGATGGATTAAATTCAAGAAAATGAGAGCTCACAAAACTTAAAGTTTCAAAGAAATCATTTAAAATTCTATATGTGAAGGAAATGTCCACTCCAAGAATAAAATTTCCCCCTCTTTTCCTCCCTTTAATCCCTGTCATGTACTCTTCCCTTACCCTCTTTCAAATCTGTGACTATTTATTCTTTGTTGTTACATATATAAATATAATTAACCATATATTTAATAAATTATATATATACATATATAGCTATATATGTATATATATAATTTATACATTATATATATATATATGTAATCAATTGAAGAGCAGGATGTGCAATTTCTACATTAAAGTTGTTTCCTGAAGAGACTGTCTGCCATGCCCACATGATAATAACAATTAAAGGTGGCTATATCAACTACGAGATGACATATTGGGATGGGAATGAAATAAGCCTGAAATGTGTAGGTACATCCCTCACATTCAAATGCAGGTATGCAGGGAGGAAAATCCTTTCTACAGATCATTTTGAATTGCTTCTGTCAAATTTCAATTCTTGAATAAAAATGCTGTGGCTGTAACCCTGTGGTATTACTTACCACCTCAGTTAATTTTGTAATACAAACTAAATATTTCATTATTTCCTATATGACAAAGAATTTTACCGATTAAGTTTGCTATGTAGTCTGTGATTTTTGAATCCTGCCATTAAAATTCAGAGCAATGAACACTGGCTCCTGAGTGTATTTCCATAGCCTTTAACTGGCACAGCAGATCAGCATGAGAAAATTGGTCAAAATTATCTTGTGATTGTATCTGGTTCCCCCTCAATCACTCACCAACCTTACTTAGCTCCATCCAACCTTTTGATTAACTTATCACTGTGCCTTTCACTGGGGTTCCCTCACTCCAGTAGAAAGAGGGTATTGCCTTCCAACACAGCAGGATTTCAACAAAGCAGAATGGGGTCTTAATTACAGATTTAATGAAGGGAAAGCCTGATATACATTTCTTGCTGATTCCCCAGCTGTAGGATGATGTCTGATCATTTCCCGTACACCAAAGCTTCCCTTCCATCTGCTGCTGTTGTCACCACTATTTCTGTTGGGCAGTTCTCTGCTGGGGTCCTTTCTTTGGCACACTAACTGAGAAAATGAAAATGTCAAACTCAGGGATCCACCCTGCTCTTCTTGAAAAAGAAGAGAGAAGGCACTAGTTTTACTAAATAATTTGGGTTAAAAATGTTTTCTTCTTTTGATTTCCTAATGGAAAACAATGTATGTATTACTCAGATCTCTTGGGTAGCAAAAGAGATTACATTTCACTTTTCATTATATCCCTCTGTCTTCATCTGGTTGTAAATTTTAGAAAGAATATGCAGTGGATGGATATTAGCGTCCCTTTCTTTTTATAGAATGTAGACATCTCAGTAAAGAATTTCTTTACTTTGAAGCTTTTGAAATTGCGTAAAGAAACACTATATATCTGCTTAGGCTGCTCATTTACTTAACTTTACATCCTCAACTGTGAGGTGGCAGAAATAAATGATATTAATGAATCGTGCTTAATACAGGTCTTCTCAGGAAGCAAGTATCTATTAAATTTTATTCATTATTTAAGTGTTTCCATACTCTAATAACAGAGAATTTATTCTATTTTAGAAAACATAAATTTCAGGGATAAGTATTCTCTGGGCACTTGCTTAAAAATATCCTTCTGGGACTAGGAAGAAAATCAAAGTTCAACAAATTTATTTTGAACACAATAAGACCTTGAAGAACCCAACATCTCACTTTTCAACCTAAGGAAGCATTCAGAATCAGAGGTAGAAGCTACAGATTCAGCCATACATACAGAGGCAGCCACTTTCCAGCTAACCAGTAGGATTACTCTGAGATATTCATTGTTCTCTGTCCAATTTTACTAAATCTATAAAGAGAGTAGAGTGACATAAAATCTAATATTTATTAGGATTATAATATAAATGCATAAAAATCAGTGCATTCTTTGGTAAGCCAATACATTATGTTGTTCTTGGACTTAATAAGGTGATAAAAGATATAATTGCTTTGAGAGATTTTTATATTTAATATACTTGATTTTAAAATGCTACACATCTAAAGTCTTTCTCTGACTAGTCTACTTGAAGTCAAAGATAAAAATCTCATTATTTTGGTTATGAAGCACCATTGAGCACACACACACACATACATACATACACACACACACACACACACACACACACACACACACACACACACTGCATACTGTACTGTATTTGGTAGGGCTCAATAAATAGCTACTGAATATTTTTCATTAATTTTACTTAATCTACCTTTCCTTTCCTTATTTTATCATTCAGTAAATATCAGCCCTCCCACATACAGTGCAAATAAGAAGCCTTTTTTATCTAGGTGTTTTTCTTATTGCCATATTAATGATAACATGTACATTTAGTCTTGACCCCTTTTGAAGTTTGTATCCATTTCCCTGGCTGCAGCTCCACTTTCCTGGCCTTGAAGTTTATACAGGAGTGAAGAGAACGAGTGTACAAGCTTTTTGATTTTTGTTTCTGCATTCTCAGACATCGCCTCTGTCCACTAACCAAGAGCTCTAGAATGGCCTCCCACTGACCATTCTGTCTTTTAGTGTTAGGCTCATATTTTCAGTGAGGTCTTTCTTAGATCAATAATAAGTCTCCTGTGGGCAAATGTACTTTGTACTTCTGCTCTTTTACAGGGCCCTGTACACCTAACTATTATTAACATCAACAGGAACAAGCAGAACAGCTAAGGAAACAAATGTGGGTCTCTTCTATTTTTGTGGAGTTCATTTTTTCTATTCAATTTAATAAAACAATCTTGATCCAAATAAAGTGACAGTGTTACTTTCTTTTCAATGAAAATTCCTTTTTGTTGTGTAAGGTTCTGGTATAATGTGACAGTGTCTGGATTCACAGAGGGGTATATATCATTACCAAAATAAAGAAGAAATTTTCTTCTAATTTCTCAGGATTATTTAAATTATGAATTGTGCACTTCTAGTTTCCATTCCTGCTGCTGGGACAAAATGCTTGACAAGAACATCTTAGGGGAGAAAGTGTTTATTTGGCCTCTGTTCCCAGCATTGAGGACAAGTGAAAGTGGCAGCAATGTGAATCAGCTAGTGCATCCATAGTCAAAAGTAGAGAAAGAATGAAAGTAGGCATGTATGGTTATTGCTCAGCTTACTTGCTCCTTTTTGGTTCAGGACCCCAAGCATAAGAAATTGTGCCTACCAAAGTAGATGAGTGTTTCCATGTCAATGAATATAGTAGATAATACAAATAAAGTCCTTCAGAGATATGCCTACTGGAAAACCTGATCTAGATCACATTTCACTGTAATTCTCTTCCAGTAGCAAATTGACAGTCAAAACTAGCCACTACAACATATTTTGTACTTTGTAGGCTAGATTTCTCCACATCTGAGATATTTTCAAAATGATTTTTACCTAATACCTTTATGAATTAGACACATTACATGTGGTATATGATTTCTTTTATGTGTAGCAACTCCATCAGATAGATATTCTTAATCCTGTTTTAAAAAAATGAAACCAAAACTCAGAGAAGAGTATCAATGTCAAGCTAATGTTTTCATCAAATTCTATTGGCTTCCAAGCATACACTAGTGTTCCCTATAGATGAAATTTTTCTCTCTCTCTGTCTCTATGTGTGTGTCTCTGTCTCTGTCTCTCTCTCTCTTTGTCTCTCTTTCTCTCCCTCCC
Source organism: Cricetiscus sungorus (assembly GCA_030556225.1). Lineage (NCBI taxonomy): Eukaryota > Metazoa > Chordata > Mammalia > Rodentia > Cricetidae > Cricetiscus > Cricetiscus sungorus. The sequence continues at coordinate 19,691,796 of JANBXA010000651.1, forward strand.
TCTCCCTCTCTCTCTCTCTCTCTCTCTCTCTCTCTCTCTCTCTCTCTCTCTCTCTCTCTCTGTGGTCCAGAAGATGACATTGGGCATTGGATCCCCTGTACCTGGGATTACACCCCTTTGTGAGCAATCTTATATAGTAATGGAATTCATATCCTCTGGAAGAGCAGGAAGCAGTCTTGTTATGAAATTACCTTTCAAACTTCATCCTCTTTGACATTTTAAAACCATCTGAATGCTTAGGAACCTCTTATAGGAGAGTCTTACTCAATAACCCTAGAGTAAATTGAATGTTTTTATTGTGCGAAACCCTGTATCTTTCTTTGATTTTGACTTTGAAAATAAAAACAAAAGACTTTGATCAGGAAAGACTTTGAGGGCACTTAGCCTTTTAACCAAAGATTTTGTTAAAATATTGGTCTGAACTTCAACTTCAAAGCATCAGTAACTTTTGTTATTGGCATATGCACAGGGTGTCTTTGAGTATCATTCTACATTATTCCAGCTCAGTTTTAAAACTCGTTGAAGAAATATGCACTTTTTACCTCAGTTACTAACTTACTGTAATATATACTAATAACCCAGGGCATAAAGTGACCCAGTGGTATCACTTGGTAATATCAACTGAGGACTTGGAAAAAACAAAAGTCGCCAATTTAATAACAGTTGTTTCAGAACAGAGGAAGAGAACAGCAACAGAGTGGGAGGGTGTGAGACTAGCTTACAAGCGGCATTTTGCCTGAAGAGGAGGGATTCGTGAAAGTAATTACATGGGAGGCTAATGATGAATGAATGGACTAGAGGACAAGGAAGGCAGAAACGAAATTACTGTATTAATCTGTGCCTCCAATATCCAAGCTTGGCACTGGGTTCCTTTTAAAGGCTTGGTATTTGCTACTTGAATTAACAAATGAATCCGAAAAAAATTGTAGAGAAGGCAACAAGACTTGCCAACTAAAAATCAAACTGGAATTCAAGGATTGGGGGAAAATGAGTTGGTGGTCATGGTAAAAGGAATGTATGTCCTTGGGTGAAGGGAAAGATAAAAATTCAAGCTAAGTTTTGGTAGGGGTGCTTTTCAGTTGGAGTGCTTTCCTTTGGCTTGCTGTGGACAGGAGGCGTGTCCTTTATATAGCAGCATTTCATAACAGTGTTTTGCATATGAAAATCTGGTTAAGCTAATGAGGTCCTTAATTAGGGCTTTTATTATCCTTTAATTCCTTGCTTAAAGGAAAGTGATTACAAAGCTCATCTTTATGATTTAGGAAACTAATCTTTCATTTCTGAAGTGTTTCGTTCCTTCCCTCAACATAGATATTAAAGAAAAGCAAGGCAGCCCACAGAATTTTATGAAATGTGTCAGTAATAATAAAGAGAAGCAGATGAACACATATACAAGGTCTGTGGTGAACTACAGAAGCAACTCTTGTATGGCATGGTCTATTTTTCTGTATAATGAATTAATAAAGACCTATTATGACTCTGTAGGAAGCATAACTAAAATTTACTCTGCAAATATAAAGTCTTATTTGTGCATTCTTAAAACTTTAATCACAGAACTATCCATGAGACTCCTTTCTATCCTCATGGGATATGCCATTATGCTTCTGTGTCCACACTAGCTAACCAATCTCATCCTATGGAAGGTCAGTATGTATTCATATTCTGAAGCTATAAAGCAGAGCTCCCTTACATGGAGCACATTTTACCTACAGTATTCTGTATGTAAAATAGAGATGAAATAATGATTTAAAAGTTTTACAACAAAAGTGAGTGATCCCATAACATAGTGGCCACTTAATTTAAAAAGGCTAGAAATTATTTGCAAATTCATTACCTATTAGTAGGGTGATAGGCAGATATAATCTTGGCTTTTAGGCTAATAATCCATTGCAAACATCTACAATATGTTACTTATTTGGCACTGGTTACATATTGGTAAATGCTTTTTAAGAGAAGACATGTTAATTACAACCACATGACTATAAAAAAAGTTGAATGTACAATGGATATCATGATATATGACAGAAAGTAAGCATTGGAAGTCAGTATGGCTGTTCAAAGAGGATTCTTGAAGAAGAAAATAAATCAGCAGGGCCAACACATGACAGAGTTTAGAACAACAAAAGAGACCGTTGATATCCCATAAGTGGACAAGTGTGCAGAGAACCATGAGAATGTACAGACAGCAGTGACAACTAATGTTTAATAGGTAGACCTACTTAGGGAGCCCCACTTGGGAAATCCATGGGATTATTGACTGGAAAACTGCTTGTTTCTACCTGTACTTTTCTTTGATGCCCACTGTTATGGCTCCTTAATAAAAATAGCTGTAGTGTTCTTTCCACAACCCTTTGGTGGTATGTTTCATATTTCTTGGACACACATATAACTATCTATAGCCAGAGTGATGATTTCTGACTATATTTTACATCACTCAGACTGTTTTAGGATACTCTGTCACAAAGACAGTCTTTTACACAGATAGCTAACTTTAGATTTCAAAGCAAATTCAAGGAATTCTTGTCCCTGGAGACATATATTTGTTTGCCCCTAGAAGCATACACAAGGTCATTTTTCCTAGGTGTTGTTTTACTGATTCAAGGTCAGAGCTTGAAGCAACTTTAATCTACACATACACTCTACCACTCAAGATTTAACTAATTAATTGTTATTGTTAAGTCTTGAATTTCAATTTCATTTTCTTTATGGGAACCCTTACCAAATTAGAGCTACCTGCATGTACGGCTCAATGTGACATGCTTAGTCTGAGAGAAACTATATGACTTATCATGTTATGAGAATGGAAGGGCCCTGGGAAGTAACTTATAATTGACCAGAGTTTGGCTATTAGAGAAACAGAGGCAGCAGCAGTGGTGATGTGGAGATAGACAGTTGTGTAGAACTAGGTGAGAGGTGCTGCAGAATATGAAGGGTGTGTGTATGCTGAGTAAGAGATGAAGAAGAAAAAGTGAGAGTGAATGAGTGAGGAGCTGTGTATGTAAAGAGAAATATGTAACAGCATGTGAAGAGATGTTGTAACTGAATGAAGAAATATGTAACAAAACAGGAGAAAAATTTATGTATGTAAAGAGAGATTGTCAAGAAAGAGGAAGTGTTTATGCTGAAGTAAAAGAGAAAATTATCATCAGAAAAGTGTGTACATATTCCTTTTTCCTTAGGTTACTTGCAGAAAGCATGTGTTTCCTTATTTTCCCCTCAAATAGAAAAGTCTAGCTCCCACTGCCTTCATGAATTTTCTTATTTACCCTGGTGCTGACTTGGGGCTGGCCCCATTTAATTCAGCTACAGAAGTGTTTTTTAGAAGGTGACTGATAAGAAAACTTAGCAAAATTAATATGATTCCGAACCCCCACCAATATGAGCATTAGTAATCTGTAAACATGTGGGGGTGGGACTAAACTCAGCTACTTAGTCTTTCATCTGAGCTCACTTTATACATGAACTTTAAGATATAAATGGACTAGTAATGTTTATTTATCTTTGTGTTGACCACATGGACCTGTCACTCCCTGAAAATTCAAGTTAAATACATATAATCATCTGAGAAATCACTTCTTATAATCACCCTAGATGTCCATCAAGAAATAAAAGAATAATGAAAATGCGGTACATTCTATATTTAGTCACCTTTGCCTTACCATATATTGTTATTATATGGGTTGTTTATTTTATGTCTGTGAAGAATATCATTTGGATTTTGAGGCTGGTCATTTCCATAACTTTATAAACACTTGAGCACATCTTTCCATCTTTTAGTACTATCTAGTATTAGATTTTTGCAAAGCAAACCTCCTAAGCAAATTGTGTCTACTGGTAAAACAGTGGCTTAACTGTTGTAGGGTAACTAAGTGTTTTCTGATTAAATTTGACATATGTTAAGTAAGAGTATATTTCATTCTTAGTTTTACAGTCATGTTCAAAACCCTGTGGCTGATGGGGTTCAAGATCCCAGGGTAGAATTTGCAATTGATATTTTGCTGAATGGCCATGCTATAACATTGTTTTCTAAGTATCTATGTTTCTGTACATAGACATGGGCTATGTACACCTTGGTGAGAGGATCTTCTATTTGCAGTGAATACTGGGGAAATGAGAGATGCATAACTTTTCAGAATAAGTGACTGAGTGCTTATCTGTATATGGGACATCCATATTGACCCATATTCCCAAAATTTCCCAGGGAGCATCACAAAAGAGGCAATAGAAAACTATCTTCTGGACATGGCATGGCCAATTAAATCATGAATTCACAGTAGCAGTGATTTTCTACACAAGACCTATGCAAAATCAAGCCAGCCAAAATCTGTCATAGATGGTCTCTAAGCTCCTCTTCCTAGTGAGAAGCTATTGGCAGTGGATAGTTGCTCAGGATGGAGAAATCACCTGCTTTTGAGGATGTCAATGCTTTTAGTTGTGGTAAATCAATAACAATTTACCTAAGGACAAAGCTAACTTTTTTTAGTTAATTATCAAAAGCAAAGCAAATAAAATATTAAAAAATGCAGTTGGGAGGGAAGAAAGCTGGAGGTAAACAGAATTATGAGTTAGGAAATAAGGATTAGGTATGATCATATATATTGTATACATGTATGAAATTCTCACTGAAAATATTCAAAAGAATGAAAATGTGATATGTATACACAATTAAATTTAGTTGGCTGCCAAGAAAAATTAAATTTGTTGGAAAATGAATGGAACTGGAATACATTGTTTCACTGACCTAGGTTATCTGCATACATGTTATAGTTGAGTAGCTTTGTTCTCTTAACAGTGGGAACAGGGGCTCTTCATGTCTTTTTTACAGGCGTTGGGACCCTACATCTCATACTGGATGATGAGGTGCTTAGTCTTATTGACACTTGATATTTCATGTTTAGTTTATAGTCAAGGAGATTTGCCTTTTCCTAAACAGAAAAAGAGAAGGAGTGGGTTGAGGGGTTGGAACAGAGGTGAGTGGTAGGAAGGGACTGAAAAGAGAGGAGGAAGGGGAAATTGTGGCCAGGGTTGTAAAATAAATATGTAAATATACTTATTTTTAATTAAATTTATTTTTTAAAAATGTAATAACTAATCTCAGAGACAGATGCTTCATGGTGTTTCTTTTACCTGATTCTAGTCCCTAACTGTTAAATAAATGTGTCCAGGTGGGAGAATATATGGTAAAGTCTAGCAAATGAAAAAGTGGCTCATGAGATGATCAAAACCAGAGATATAAAGTAGAGGAGTGGAAAAGATAATACCGAATACTGAAGTAAACGGTATGAAAAGATACAGCAGAGAGTGGTCATAGACATGAAGAGATATTAGGGTGGGAAACCAAAATGGAAACCTATTACTTTGGAAACTACTTTTTTTTAAAACTTGAATGATTGGGTCATAAAAATAGCTCGGCGGAAAAGATGCTTGTTGTTAGACCTGATGATCTCTCTGATTGGTGGAAGAAGTGATCCGACTCCCATGAGTGCACACACATCAATCAACATTTGAAATATTATAAAAGTAAATAGTAAACTTTAGATGTAATGTTACATTGAGACAAACTGATGGAGCAAAGTACCCAATCTCTCTTGCATCTTACAAAATGCTCTCAGTACCAGATATTATTTTTAAGTTCACACAGTTTTTACTTCTCCTCAGCAATTATCAATTATCACTTAACTTGATCAAAACTTTGGATTTTTTCCCAGTCCTAAATTACCATTTACTCTTACCTTTTCCTGAAAGCCACGAGACCCTGGACTCTACCACTTACAGCTGGGACATCTAAGCAAGTTCAGGTTTTGCTTGGAAAATCCCCACCAGCTGTTCTGCCTGATGCTGGGTTAATTGCTTTAATTAGCCTTTTTTTCCCTTTCTTTACAATTGCTTTCTCAATCAATCTTTGTGAGGAGATTTCACACTTACTTTACATTGTGCTTCCTTTAGTCATCTTTACAGACCTTTTAAAAAATAACCACTTCTTTTAACATGGCTGTTCTTTTGTAATCCACAAGGAAAACTACAAAAAGGAAAAGTAACTTCTCCCTGCTCCTGATGCCTGTTCCTTGGCTTCTCTGCATTTTCCCTGAAAAGTATGATGTTGAACCTCTAATCAAGACAGGTTATTCTGACTTTCTAAATTACCAGTGGTGATATCTTACTCCCTGATTCTCTCATGGCTCACTATGCCTTCCTTTCTAATGAATGCTTAATTAACATTGATGCACATTCTTTCTGATGAAGCTTGCACTTTTCCAATTTTGCAGCCTGCTGAAACCCTTCCTTTAAAGAGATTCAACATTTTAGTTATAAAATTTTAAAAATTCTACATATTATCCACAGCATAATGTGAGATGGATTTTATATTTTATTTTACAGAAATGTTATGAGGGCCCAGATTTTTATGGTGTCAGACCAGATCTACTCTATCATTTCTTGTGTTCTGTGACACTGATTTTTCAGTGGTAGAAGTGAATAAAGTCTCCCAACAAGGTGTGGTTTTCATAAACATTGTTTATTTTTTTTGTTATTGACCATTAGTAATGTTTTTTTCCCTCTGTGACATATAATCATTGATATTTTGAATTACTTTAAATGTTTCTAACATGATTTGGAGATATTCTAGTAATTGTACATAAATATGCAAAGATTTTTGTATAACACATTAGACAAAGCATATTTATTACTCACAGATAAATAAAAGAATAAGCAGAAGCTAGCACTTCTAGTTTGATGGTCTTTCAAGGATTAAAGAGTACTGCTCAGGATGGGTGGTTCTTCATTACACTGCTTCTGAGAGTGTCCAGAAGTAGTCCACATGGGTTTTTGACACATAGGAAATTTTTATCACATCATTGTTGGGAATGAGAATGACATGGGGACATAGGTTAGGCCCTTCCAGACAGTTGCTGCTTTCCTCAGGACATAGTCTTACTACATTTTAGTTATTCTGAGAACCTGTAACAGAAAGAATGGGAAAATTTGGGATAATAAGGCTTCTAGGCACCTATTCTGCAAACTACTGGTGGTTTTCATATTATGAGCATGTCTGTTTGAATATATGCAATATTATGAACTTATGTTATTCTAAAGGATAAAATTTCCTCAACTTTTGAAAAGACAGACGCTGTTATCCTCTATCATTAATAATGGAACCATTTTTAAATTCTGAAACCATGAAATGAGTACAAATAAAAGACCAGGAAACAAATAAAACCATGCACTAACTCAAGGAATCATCAACTTAAACTCTTGCTTCCTTTGGACTTATTATTAGAGAAAGAAGGGAGGGTGGGGGGAAAAAGGGGGTGAGGCAGACAGTCTTGTAGCAAGTTGTTCAAAAGGTAATTTATACTGATGTTAATTTCATGCAGTGCTTTGACTACATTGAATATGTCACTTTTAGTGCTCATTTGATCATTTTTTTCTTTGAAACAGTGTTTTCTGTGTAACAGCCCTACCTGTCCTAGAAATAGACATATAGGTTGGCTTCACATTCATAGATATCTACCTGCCTTTCTCTTCTGAATGCTGGGCTCACAGGTGTGTGCCACCACCTCCCAGCTTGATCAATTTCTTGATATCATACACCTAATCAGAAGAACGTTGTCATAATCTGTCTAGCTCTTTTTAACCCTACCCATCTCCCTAATCTGCAACCTTATTGTCTTAAAGAAAAGGTTTAATTTACTATAAAGCATGTTGAATTTTTGAGTGTCATCTAGAACAGAGGAGCTAAAGCTATAGAATGACAGATAAAATAAAATGATAAAATGGTGTGTGCATCAAGTAGTAGGGAATTATATCAGGGTAGAACAGAATGGAAAGTTATACTGTGCTATTACAAAAGTCAGTGTGGTAAGGAAAAACTTGTGTCACAACTTTTCAAATGTTTAAGGATAGACTTAGGTTTGAGAAAATTTCATACCCTCTGTATAAATGCCCAAATCACAAATTTTTATTCAGAGAATTAACTAATTATTAATTTAATTGAAAATGCATTACTTATATGTTAAAACTTTAAAAATTACATATTGGCTGTATTAGTTAATTTTCTATTGTTGTGACAAAAATACCACTATCAAAGCTATATAGAAAATAATGTGTTTAATTGGGTTTATGGTTTCAGAGGGTCAGAATCAATGATGGCCTAGCAAAGGAAACATGATAAAACAACTGAAAGCTTACACTTTGATCCACAAACAGGAAACAGAGAGAGCTAACTCAAAACTGCTACAGTTCTTTGATGTCTCAAAGTCTGCCCCCAGTGATACACTTTCTCTAGCAAAGCCACACATCCTAATCCTTAAGAAATAATAGTACCAAGTGGGGACTGAGTATTCAAACATATGAGCCTATATAGACCATTCTCATTCAAGCCACAACAGCAGAAAGGGTACAAATGTCAGGTAATCACTGCACATGCAAATAGGAGAATAAACAAAGTAAGTCAAATACTCTAAAGATACATCAGGGTCCTGAAACTTTCCACCATAACAATTAGTGTTTATTAATATTTGTTGCTGTTTACTGTATGGGTCAGGGCTGTAGACTCTGGATTGCAAAGTGAATTTCAAAATGTCGTGAGATCATACTTGTCAGATAATTTTCTTTCTGATTTTTACAAGCAAAGTAATGATTATTCTTATAAAACAAGCTTCTCCGCCATTAAAGAAAGCATTGAATATGTTTAAGAAATGTCAATGCATTCTAGCTAGAGGACTTACAGGATCATGCTGTGTCATCCTGTACATAGAGCATTTAAGAGTCCCATTCACAGTCCCTGTGTATGTCATAATGTTGACCACAACTGTCTTTCAGGCTTCCCAAGGTTTAGTCACTGAACTCACAATATAATAATAATATATGATAATCCTGGTAGGGATCTTCAACTTAGATTCTATTAGAGACCAAATGAATACTGAATAACAGGGTTTCAGGATAACTTACGGTACTATGAATTCAAGCTTAATTGAGTGTAATAAGCAATGTATAATATACAATGGATTTCTGATATGCATATTCCTTTGCACTGAGTATGAAATGGCCACAGCACAATGTATCTGCTTAGCTCTCGCTTTGCCTAGTCTTTTTATGATGCTACTTCTGCTAACTAAGCTCCCTGTCTTGAAAGTGTCCAGGATAATTACTAGTTTGGGGTCAGGTTCCTTGTTTTTAATTATAGAGAAAAAAGCCTTGGCTTCACCAATTACTCAGAATATCAAATATTTTAATGAAAAGTTCATACCAGCTATGGATAAGGTAGGTTTCTATTGTTCTGTATTCTGATGATATATCTGTGGTGAAATATCTTCACTGTGTAAAACAGGTACTCTCTAGATTGATTTATAAGACTCACTGAGATTGTGTGTGCAATTGCTGTCCTAAGTACTTCACTCAGATGTGTTTTATTTAGATCAATCTGGGAGATTTAGTCCCATGTTTGGTCATGAGAGAGAAAAGGGATATAAAATTTATACTATTTACTGATTGAAGAGTTAATTCTCACTTAAGGAGAAACTAAATAGGACTTTTTCTATGTGATTTATCCTGGGCAAAGACAAATATATTAACCAAGGAACAATAAAAACATTCTTGGATGTATCTGCTAGGATATTGTCTCGACACCCCCACTGAATCCATGTTTACATGCTTGCATCTATCACAGTTCAGAGACATCATCCATAAATTCTCTTTCACAGTTTATGATTCTCATCTCAATTGATAGGTTTAGACTTGGGCATCTTGTTTTGCAGTCCAAAGTGTGTGATTTGTTATCATGATGCTCATTGTCAAAGAAGAAATGAGAGTTTAATGCTTAATATAGTTAGAACCATATTGGTACAGATACACCTCTGAAATTAGTTAGGTTTCAAATATGCAAAAATTATCCCACTTACATTTAATATACCATACTCTGGTTTTGTCAAATAAGTGGGCTTCTTGTATTACCAAATCCAGACATAATATATTTTTATAAAGGATCTTCAGTAAATAAATTAAAATGTATTTATTGTTGAATAATTGTAATCCCAGAAATACTCCCGTGGAATATAACCACACACTTCAATGAACACTTGTTGGTTAAAAGAATCCCAGAGGATTCCATGTGGCATATTAATTATTTAAATGTTTCATTTCAGTAGGTCACTTGAAGTTGAGGTTGGCATTAGCTTCTCCATCTCTGTGTCTTCATGAATTTTATTTCCTTTTGTTTGTTCCTATTCAATGTAGCAGTAGAATATCAGTCATTCCAGAGTTTTTCCCTACCAAGGATTCACTTTACATACAGTAGATCCTCTGATTTATTGACCTTAATTAAATAGGATCTAAGTATCTTAGGGATGTCTACAGGATCACCCTTATGGAAACATAAGAAGTCAAGTTATATGGATTCAAATCTTATAATAATGAAATTTCTTGCCCTTGGGGGATTAGATAACCCCACACATCAGTGTGCTCAATGAGGAGATGAAAATCTTTTAAGAACAAGTACATAAATTACAATAAAACTCATCTATAGTTGTAGCCTAGTGTTACCCAGCAACTCTGGCTCCTCCTGCTATGACACATGACAGATAGCATTTATATGTTGAACACATTCCCATGGGCATACCCAGATTTTGACAAAATATCACAACATTCATAGGAAAATAAGGCCCTGCGATAATTCATAGTCAACACCATTATTGAAGTGGAGTCAGTATGAGTTGCTCCCTGTGGGCCTTTCACAAGGCCTGGATGTTAGGCATTAATAATTAATTTCATGCTTGCTGCACCTCTGCCTCCTTTTAGTATCACTGCAAAAAAAAAGCATGAAATCCCACTGAGTGATGATGACATAATTAAAGACATAACTTTGAACTACTCTAACTTGTATTTATATATTAATTTCACAAGATTTAATATTTTGTGATAAATAGAAGTTACTTTCTGCAATATACCTCACAACCAATTACAGCCAATAATCACTGAGATGGGCATTGTGAATTAATAATATGAATGTTATGAATGTTAGTATGCAATTTACTACTTGCAACATTGTAAATGTTTGGCCCTTTGCATTGACACACGGGAAAACAAAAAACCATAAGCTTATTATCATAAGGATAAAAAGACAGTGTTAATTTGTGCAATCTTATGTTTATTATGTTTGTTAATAGTTGTACACTATTTATGAAGTGACTCATCGTGTCATACCAAAATGCACACTTAAGAACTGTAATCTGATATCCATGTCTATTGGTTAAGGTGAAATTTAGACATGAATCTTCATGGTTAACAAAAGAATAGACTAAGGGTACCAAACAGAAATACTATTATAAACTGTGCCTCATTCCAAGTTGAATATGTTCCATTATTGCCTGTCTCAAGAATATGTGCTCTTCAGTCTAAGGGACGTCACACAGTAGAACCAGGATGTATTCCTGGCACATAAAAGGACATTTGGGACATATCCCCCATGAAGGGATACTCCCTTAACCTAGAGACAGGTGAGAAGTCCTAGTCCCTACTTCAAATGACTTGACATATTTACGTGACTCCACCTGGATAGCATAGCCCTACGTTTGGAATGGGTGTGGGGGGATGGGAGGGGAGGGTGGTCAGGGTGCATGTGAGGGGTGGAAAGAGGGTAAGTGGGTAGGAGGGAGGGAAAGGAAACTTGATGGGAGATGTTATTCTGTATATATGTTTCTCATACTGGTTAATAAAGCTCTGTGGCCAATGAGATAGCAAGATAGGCGGGGCTAGGAGACAAGGAGGAAAGAGGAAGTAGAGGGGAGGAGTCGAGATGTAGTCCAGGGAAGAAGCAGGACTCAGGCCGCGGCTCCCTGATAAGACGACCACGTGGAAATACTTAAATAAGTAGCAATGGGTTAATAAGTAAGACAGAGCTAGCCCATAAACAGTAATGGTAACTGGCCAACAGGATTGTATCAAATACAGTGTCTCTGAGTGTTATTTGTGGCTGGCGCGGCTGTGGGCCCAGACTGGCGGGCGGCGGGCTAGCAGGCTGGCGCCGGCGGCGGGAACAACCTGCGTAACAGAAACTGGGATCGATATGTAAAATTTTTTAATTATATTAATAATAATAATAAAAAGAAAAAAACCAAAAACAAAACAAAACAAAAGGATATGTGCTCTTTTGAGTTAATATTCTCCAGGAATATTAGATTAGACATTGTTGTGATCTGTTTTTAGATATTTATTTGAAATTATGTGCAAATTTACATGATTATGTGTGAGGTATGTACACACTGAAGCAGATGCCCACAGAGGTCAAAGACATTGGGTCCCTTGGACCTGGATTTAGTAGGGTTTAGTAGTCACCCTACGTTGGTCTTGGGAACAATACCAGGATCTTCTGCAAGAACAGTATGTATTTTTAGCTGCTAGCCATCTCTCAAGCTCCAGAAGTCATTATGATTTTTACATAATAAATATTATTGAAAATGAATTAATACAGAGTTAGGAGAAATCATTCTCAAGAGGAGAATGTAATAGAAGATTCAAAGATATAGGAATGGCAATATATTGTACATGTAAAGGAAATTTAACCATTAAGATTCAGAAATTACTCTGGGAGCCTGTTTTGACATTTACAAATGGTCTAGATGAGAGCATTCATTCTGAACTATCTACTAAAATCAGACTGTGATAAAGTATTGACCTGACTTACTTCGCTGAGAGTTTCATCATTCTGGAGGTAGAAGATGTTATGGGATATTGCAACTTTAAGTTTAATTCTAATTCACAGGGAGAGCTTTCTAGAGATGTGATGGGCAAATCTGATTTTCTTTTCAATTCATTAAATATAGTGGATAAATTTTTAAAATTGTTCAAAGATAATAAGCCAGGTACAGGAAAAACCTGTTGAATACAAATAATACCAACTTACAGAGTGCCCAGAAAAGAATTCTGAAATGTCTAACCTTAAAGCATGGCCCTAGACTATGTTATTGACTATGTTACAGAAGCAAATTATCATTAATGGGTGACAATGTGACAGTGGGAAACATGAGTAATATATAAAAGAGGAAAACAAGACTTAAAATGATTTTGACAGGCAAAACTCATGGTCCTAAAAAGCATGATAAAAAAATATCCTGAATATAGAACTTTTAAATACTTACATGAAACACACTGATGTTTACATTGTGGTTAAAATAATTATATAAATATTTGATATGGAGAAAAATTGAGAATTCACAATCAAAGCCATAGCCTTTAAATATGAGCTATCATTTCTGAAATATTTAGTGTAAGAAAATGATTGATACAATATTTAATGAAAATAACTAAAACATAGTTGGTGAAACTACAGCAATGCACAGCCTTTGAAACATGATAAAATTGAATCTGTAACATCAAAGTACAAGGGTAATAAAGCTGATAAAAGCTTACAGAAGAAGGGTATATTTTGTATAAAATAAAGTTTATAGAACGTGAGCCTGGTGGTAGATGTCTATAATCTCATCAGTTGGGAGGTAGAGGAATAGCAGGATTGTAATTACAGTCTCAATTACCTAGTGAGTTGGAGCTCAGTTTGGGCTATATGAGACTATTTCAAAGGGACCAAAAGTTAATACAAAGAATATCTAAATAAAGCTCATATGTATATAAATATAAAAATGAGAAAAACATGTAAGGAGACATCTATGGATGCCAATAACTACTCTGGTTCATAATTTAATTGTCTTCTAATTTTTCAGACATCCCAGAAGATATTATGAGTTTAAAAAATGCAAATGAGAGTGATTATTTAGCAAAGCAAAATTATTAGAGGGAACAGAAATTTAAATCATAGATATCCTTTCAATGTTGTGAGATTTTGAAAAAAATAAAATAAGCTTCCTTTTCTAGGGTTTCTTCTACAATTTTTTTCTCTGCCTTTTTCTGATTGTTATTCCTGATCAGATAGGACTTCTCTGCAGCTTCATGGAAGAAACCGTGTAGCTCTCTTTTTATATAGTGCTTACTTGTACCCAGGCAGCACACACACACACACACACACACACGCGCGCGCAAACACAACTACCACCTCTCCAAAACTGAATTAATACAATCCTGTAATGACTCACTCATATTCCAACACACCCATAAACTGTGAGTATTATTAGATTGTTTTAGGTTTGACAAATCCATTTTAAAATTCATAAAAACCCTGAAAGGGTTAAGGTTCATTCACACTCAGAATAAATTGCTTTAACGAGATAATCAAATCACTAGCTCCTGGGGCTGATGGCTCAGCAAAAATTCTCTTGCAAATTTTGCAATTTGCCTTAGAGTGTGGAAAGGGAAAGGAAGGGCAAGATTTAGGAGCTGATTGCAATTTGGGGTATACTTTGAGCAACAAATAGATCACTTTGAGAAACATATAGGAAGACAAAGGCAGGAATGAAAAATCCTAAATATTGGCTTTTTAAGGGTCATGGATGGTGATAGAGACATTTTTTTAGAAGACTGTGTGCTACAGACCAACAGATATTAATGAACATCTCTGCTGCCCCAAGTCCTTGCAGCTCTTCTAATGTGTTGTCATCAATTCATGCTATTTTTCTTTTAAGATGCTAGAAAGGATATAGGGATAGGAAAATTGGTACAGAAAAGAGTAATAGTTATTATTCATGTCCCTAGTGCCTCTTCCTTTTCATTTTTCATACTATTTGAAGCTGCAAGCCCTAGGATTTGCCTTTTTTTTTTTTTTTTTTTTTTAGGATAACTACATTGCCTCTCCCAGGAATTCCAAGGGCAATGTCTTTGTACAAAACTTTAGTTCATCTGCACTCCATGTGGTTCTGGTTGATGAACCTTAAAAGGGAGGAAATGGAGCTAGGAAAGGTCTGAAGAAGGGCAGATAAAATGATCAGAGGGATAAAATAGGCCCTGTGCAAGATCAGATTAAAACGATTTCTTTTCTACATGCTGACCTCTACAAAAATACGAAGAACACAGATAAGGTAAACACAGAGCAGTGGCCAGACCCTACATGCCATATCCACAGGACAGTCACAGAAGCTGGGGCATGGGGGAAGAGATGAATAGAAGATGGTAGCTGTTTCATAGCAGGGAGTACATTTATAAAATTTGGCAAGCTTATCCTGAATAAATGTAACCAGAGGTTGATATGGTTGTGTTTGAATGGTGGGCGGTGGTCTATAATGCTTCATCAATATGAGCCAGATTAAATTTTGGTATGTCTATTAATTTTTGATGTGGATAGTTAAAATAGTGGACTTCAATTGATCATTGGATTCAGCAGGGAACACTTTCAACATAAAGACTGCTATAGCTCTGGGTTCCCCCATCCAAAAATAGAGTTCCAGAAATATGGATTCAAATTTGTATTTCACAGAGGCTCTCCACCTGACACCGATCTTCATAGAATTAGGAATCCTGTCCCAGAATTTGGAATATCAGGGAAGCACTATTCCATGGGACTAAAGCATAGCCTATGCTATCAAGCAATGGATAAAGATTTTAATCCTTCCCACACTGTGTCTGTGTGTATGACTCTCCATCTCTGCAGTTGTATGTCTATTATAGAGTTGTGCACAAAGTTTCCAATGCATAGAGGAGCTGAGTAAGGTTGACTCATATTTACCACCACTGTTTCCAGTGGGGTCTCTTACTCTATCAAGGAGCAACTCTGAGGCTAGTGAAATTATGAATGCAAGTACATAATGGCAGGGGTTCCTAACAAACCCTACTGCTTGTCTCAGAGGTAAAGATGATTTTACTAAAGGGTGTGAATGCCTTGCTTGTGTGTCCTTCCCTGTACAGGTAAATGAGAGAAATAAGAAACATGTTTCAGAAATACTAGGTTTCGCTCACTGGATTCATTGAGTTCTTAGTTCATTGACTGATATTTGGGAGTGAGATGCTGATTCCTGTGGAGACTTATATGTTTTCAGATGAGCATATTGATATTTCTGTGAAGTTGAAACTAAAGGGAAAAAATAAATCAGTAGGGATGTCAAATTGTGTGTGGACACTCTTGGACCAAGGTATTCACTGAAACAGATGCTGAGGCAATGGAAGATTCCCTACCAGGCTGAAGCTTCGATCTCAGGGGTGGGGGATGGAGAGCAGAGAAATAAAGAGAGAAAGGATAGAGAACACAGATACATTTAGTCTATATTGGTTGTCATTTGACAAGGCTCTGAAGGGATAATGGGTCAGGGGTTGTCATATTGTAGTCTCAAAGTAGTCAAGCCTTTACACCATTTGGTGTGTATTCACTATAGACTGAATATTCATGTGTCCTGAAAAAAATTATATGTCAGCTCCCCACAAAGGTGATGGTATTAGGAAGGTAGTGCTTAGGTACAACCTTCATGGGTTGGTTCTTTAGAAAAGAGGTTTCCTCATTCCTGTTTTTGAGAAGTGAATAGACACCTCTCTATGACACAGAATTGGAACCTAGTAATTTCAAATATATTTGAACCTTAATAGCAGGCTTTCCTGCTTCTATATTTGTGAGAAATTAAATGCTTGCTCTATAAACCACCTAGTTTATGTCTTTTGTTTTCTTAGTAGAAAATATCTGTGTGAAGAATTTATCAATCATTTGTGAATTCATTAACTATCTTAAGGACACTGGGAAGTAACTGGAACTAATTTTGTGCATACACACTAAAATTCTGGTAAGAGAGGCTGTATCCAAACTTCACCTAGCAGAAACTAAAAGGAATGGGAGAGCCATAATATGGATTAGGTCTGTTTTCTCACCATAAAGAATGGAGTGACAGACACCATAGGGCTGTCTAAAGAGTAAATACAAGTATCCCTTCTAGATATCAAGTTGGGATTACTTTATATACCATAGTGTCTTGACAACCAGAAAAAAAAAACAGAAGAAGAAAAAGACAAAAAAAAGATAATCATCATAAACAAGATGACACTTTCCATGAAAAAGAGACATAATCCATAATCCACCTTCTGTATCTGTATAAGAAAGAAAAAGAAAAGAGAAATAGGTATACAAGAGCTTGAACTTCTCTTCACCTTTCTGTGTATATGCATGCATCCTTCCAACAGTGCCTCAGGGGATAACCTGTACTAGGATTTAGAAAAGAAAATAGTATCGGGGTTGAGATTAAGAATTGGAACCATAGGAGATAGCTCTCCAGTTTTTACAATTACACTCTATATTGGTAAATGAGAAGATAAAGAAATAGAGTTAGTTATTAGACATTTCATTTCAGAAGGATAAAGCATATTTAGGGGTACTACGGTTTGAATGTAAAAATCATTCCATATGCTCATGTGTTGCAATTTTTGTCTGCAGCTGGTGGTACTGTCTTGGGAGGTTCTGGAAACATTAAGAAGTAGGGTCTAGTTTAGGGAAGTGGGTACATTATTGGAGGTTATGCCTGGTATTAATACTGCTCTCTGGCCTACATGGAGTACAGGAACTTGTCTGCAACAAGCTATTGCCATGATGATGTTCTACTCAACACATGTAACCAAGCTTCCATGGAATAGATTATAGAAACCTGTCAATTTAAACATATAACAAGTAAATCATCCATTTAAGTCATTTATATTAGGCATTCTGTCACAGTGGTGAGTAAGCTATCACAGTAGACATTAACTAGAAAAGGTGTTTAATTTTATTACATATTCTGAATTCACAACGATTAGTTATATAAGTAGTTTTCATAAAAAGGAATCAAGAGGAGCCTCGTTAGGGTAGTAGGCAGCATATCATTGTCAAAAGAAATAAATAATCAGGCGTAAATATGTCCATCATGGAGGCTATGCTGCTTCACTGGGAGACAACTCTTCTGTGTAACTAAATATTAAATAAAACAAATTTAATGTGTGTCTGAACTTCTCTACCCAAAAACAGAGGACATTGACAAAGCACCCATAACTTATTTTTCCTAATTAGGTACAAAGTCCTGCAAGCTCCATTTCTGCTTTCCTTAGTGATGAGAGCAAAGACCCTAGTTTTTAATTTAACAAATAGAATGCTGAAGACAATTACATTTCCCCATATTGTATTCACTCTCTCATATGAAGATATATTGTCTCATACATAAATTCAACATAAATGCATCTACCCTATATATGTATCGGCATAAATATATATATATATATATATATATATATATAATATATACACACAAGTATATGGTTGTGTATTACATATACACAGATAACTTATGCTCTAATATGCATGCGTAGGTACTATTTTTCTAATATTTTCTTATTAATATTCAATTTGATTTTTTCTGTGACAAATTATCATTACATTCTTCTAAAATCTAAGATAGACAAGCAGGAATAAATACATGGATGACACCATAGATTGTGAAGCCAGATCTCTGAGTCCCTAAACTGTCTCTGTGACTTTGAACAAATGATTAACTATTTTGTTTACTATTCTTCATCCTTAAGCTTAAAATACATAGGATCCCTTCTTATTTTGTATGTGGTAATATCAAAGTCCAATAAAACATTCCAGAGAGTACCTCACAAATTATGCATATGATAATTACAATTGATTAGTCTGATTCTTTCTATTCTATAATAAGTTTTGACATGAATATACCATATTTTATTTAATAGTGCCTGAATATGAACACAGAGTCACTTTCTTTCTTAATTTTGTGGTATTTCAAACAATCTTGGACTATCTGGTTAATTTTGGACACATTATTATGAATACATGTTACCACAGATGTGGTATGTGCTTCTGTTGTAATAAATGTTTTTGAAATAATTTTATGTTAATAATTTTATTTAATTTTTTTTTGATTTACACACATGAAAGATCATTTTTCCCCCTGAGAAAACTTAAGGGAAGCTATATCCCAAGATTTAATGAATCTATGTCCTTCTTAGCTGTCAAGAATTTCTGGTTCTCTTGTACTGATATTCTCTTGAATTGTTGATAATTAATCAGGAACATCAGTGGTGAAATGTCACATAGATATCAAGATATCATTCCAACCCTACAATCTGTAGCTTAAAGGGCTTATTTTTCTTCCTCCCTGTCTTCTGGCTTGTCTTTGCTAAGCTTTCCTCTTATTAACCTTGAAATCACAGGGAAGAGACTCTACTGTGATTTCATCATGTCTCCTATCTAAGGAGATGTTATCACTCTCGAAAAATAAATTAAAACGAAGCAGGTCATAGTATATTTTTCTTGCAATGAGACTGTCTGCACAACCTGTCACAAAGCATCCCACATTTTGATGTAGGTCTAATACCCCATCATTTTAATGTTAAGATTATTAATCTAATACTGTAATTATTTAAATCATTGTATTAATCACTTAAAAGTTCTATTTTGCTCATGAACTATGTCTTGTCTGAGATTTTTTAAAAAGATACCTACTTCCATAAACAGTATTTTGAGCTTTTTGGTGGTGATCTTGGATAATAAATAATAGAAAATATATTTTTATGACAGCTTTTCAATACCTTTGTAAATTGTGCAGTAGAAAAGTCCCATTGCCTGTTATATTTCAAATATATCCTTTCGACAGTCTTCCTTGCATTTAGCACAATAGCTACCATAATAGGCATACATAGATAAAAGGACAATGGCTATTGTGTTTGCTTTGGCAGCTGGGATTTTTCCTCCCATCTTATAATCTTTTTGGCTACTCCACGTTATGGCTGCTACTGTTTTCCATGCACCCTTTACCATAAAGCTTCTATTAATACTATTTATTAATACCATTTTGAATGTCCAAATAATGAGTCAGGTTGTTTTAGAATAGGAGGGAAAATAATTAGAAAATGAAGAAGAGAAGAAATGGTCTAGGGCACAGACTTGCCTTGGATCAAAGTGTCCTACTGAACTGACCAATCCAGTGATTGTCACCAGAGTCATTCAAATAAATGCAAGGTGCTGGAATTTCACAAAGGTGAAGGACAAAATGAAATGAAGAGCAAATCAGAGCTGCTGTCGTGGATATGAATGGAATCTGGTTTCTCATCCTGAGGATTAGACAAGTGTTTAATCCACAAAGAATAAAATACTGGTAGACACTGAAGATTCAGGAGTGCAGAGCAGGTAAATTGACTGTCGTCTGAAGAGTTGTGATGAGGAGGTATTTTTTTTTTTACTAATTCAACAGTAAAAGGGAGTTTTTTTCTCTCAAGGTAATCTTATCCCTGACTTTCTGTTCCTAGGGGCTTGTGGACAGTCCCCGTGAACCTTCTT
Organism: Cricetiscus sungorus; assembly: GCA_030556225.1. Classification (NCBI taxonomy): domain Eukaryota; kingdom Metazoa; phylum Chordata; class Mammalia; order Rodentia; family Cricetidae; genus Cricetiscus; species Cricetiscus sungorus. The sequence goes on from JANBXA010000651.1 coordinate 19,711,978, forward strand.
CATTATTAGCTATTATTGGGGTAACTCTTGAAATGTCTTGTTTGTGACAAACACTGTCTCTTCTTGTATGGTTAATCTGGATGTCTTGGATAACCCTCAGAGAAGACTTTTGGTCCTGTTGCCATGTACCTATTAGTTCTTCATCCACTTGATTTAGTTTTTGGGGTTACTAAGGAGAAAAGCATAAATGGCAGTGCACTGATTACTTAGATTTGAGGCTCCTACAGGCCTAATCCTATGATCACAGAGTTGTTTATTTACCAATTACTCATAAAGATTGGCCTGATTTTTGATTGACTTTTATCACAATGGTCTCTCTGCTCCTACTTGCATCAGTTGTACTTCAAGATTTCCTCATTCAATTCACCCATCCTCACTCAATTTTGAGATGAACTTCAATTGCCCAATTCTCTCTTGTCACTGGTAGGCATAACTTTTCATTTTCTAGGACACTGTGTTACTGCTTGAGGTAACATTTATGAATTTCTTAAAATTTATAATATCATCAGTATCATCTCCAAGTATGAGTATTTTCTTTTTATGAAACTACTGACAAAATGAATTATAACACACCTTCCACATTTATGAATGCATCTAACGCTACTTCAATCCAAGTTAAAATAGAAATAAATGATAAGTTTTATAGAACCCCCCCTTGGGAACATTTAAAGTACATTAGAGCATCGACAATACATATCTGGACTTGAAAAGAAGCATTTATATTATCATCCCAGGTAATTTTATTTTGCATTTTATATCTTTCTATAATGTATTTACCTTTTACCACCATTATTACCCTGTCTCATGATTCCTCTCATTCCCCTGAAACTCCCTCTTCATGTTGTTTGACCTTTATGACATAGAACACAGAAATATGGGTACAGTGGTAAATTACCAAATTTGAGATGATGTACAATGGTCATCAAAATTATGTTAAATATGCTTCATGCTTCCTAACATTTTTGTGTTATCTACTTAAAAACAAACACATAAAAAGTATGTATAATTCAAAGATACCACAACCTATGTGAGAAAGGGTGCAAATCAGAATGTATTGAAAATGGTATAAACAGACCATTCCCAAATCTCTCTGGAACCTGTGCTATAGTTTGTCTTTGTCTTCACAGAAAACTAGTAGGGAGTGGACAGATGATTGCTTCCATTTTAAATAAGACCCTCCACCATCACTTTTTTCAGGTATAGCTTCTCAGGTTACATTACCAGTTTCTCTTTTTCGTTTTTCTGATAAAGTCCAGAGGTAAATGTAATCTTTCCTAGAAGATTCACCATATTTGTGCTTCTTTTTATTTATGCTACAGATTTGACTACTTATGTCTGTACAGAAACTTTCATATAAACATTTACAGTTTTATTCACAGTCTCTGAAAACTGGTACTAAGGTGCTTTTCAATAAATAAAGTAAACAAACTTTAGTACAACAATATGATGACATGTTATTCAACAATAAATAGAAATGAGCCATCAAGCCATGAAATTTTAAATGCATATTACTCGGCAAAAACCAATCATTCTGACTAAACTATGTTTGAAATATTGCATGGTTCGTTCATATAATATTTAATATCCAACTGGGCTGAATAAGAGAGATGTGAAATAGTTTTGTGGTAGTCAGAGTTTACTCATCATGAGGAGACTATGTCAAACACATAAAGGTAAAGCACAGGGTGCTGTTTCTAAGCTCGGCAAGCTGTTCTTTATGATGGTGGATTAACACTGTAGAACTATTAGCTAATATAGTATCATATATATATATATGCACATTAATAATATGTAAATATATATGCATGCACATTAAATATCTGCATTTTTGTTTAGTTTATGAATCCACACTGAATCTTGCAATGATATACTTTGCATATATGCTTCCCAAACAGTGAAACTATTTGCTTTTGTTATAAACTATCATTTAAATTTTAATTTAAATTTAAATTTAAATTAAGATTTAATTTTAATTTCAATCTCTTTGTGCAATGGTTTCAGAAATAATTTTGCTGACTAGTTTATGGAACTGTGTGCAGCTTCTCCAAAATTTAGCCATCTTCCAAAGTTACTCCTTTGAGTAACTCCATTTCAATTAGCATTTCTACACACTTTAATATGTTTAATACATTTAATACAAATGTTCTGTTTGTATTCTATATTACTACCTGGAATTCCAGACTACTTGATGATTTTTTTACTCTGTACATATAAATTTCAATTATTGGTGAGAAAATCTGACTTCTGAAAAATACATTGTTATGCACTCACTGTTGTACTATCATAGAGAACTGAGAACAGTGTGACTATGCGATTGGGTTCAAAACCAGTGTTGTTCTATTTATTTCGTTGCTCAAAAGATTTTAGCACTGTTATGCATTGGAAAACTTCCAGTTACATTCTCTCTTGATTTACCCTCACTGGAAATTTTCATTGTTGTTTACTTCATTGTTCTTTTTAGGGTTTTTGTTTGTTTGCTTGCTTGCTTGCTTGCTTGCTTTTTGCTTTTTTTTCTACGTTTCTTATACTATAGGATAATCCAGGTTCATTTTGTATAGCAGATTAAGTCAGTCATTTTTTTCGTGGGTCCTCACTTCATTCACTAAAGAATGTAATTAGAAAACAACATTGGATTAGAATCAAATGTATAAAAAAAACTGTGATCTCATACTGCTTTAACAGCATTATTAAAATAAGTTAATAAATGGAATCTTAGAACCAGATCACAAAACTCCATGCAAAAAAATAAATATTATTTTCATGTACACTCCCCTCAAAGAGGAAGCTCCCTTCTAAGTTTGGATTGCAAATAACAACATACTTTCAAAAGATATAGTACGAGTGTTAGAGAAATAGTGAATTTATTATGCAGAAAGCTGGCAAATACTCTTTCAACCATGAGAACTAAGTCATCAACATTAAATAGCCATATGGTAATATGTGCTCTTGACATGATATAATGGTATTTACAGCTTACCTCTTTGGTCTTTCAACCTCAAACTCAAAGGTCCTTCAAAATTATCTTTATCTAATGCATTGGGGAAACCCAAATACAAGAATACTGTAATATAACTGTCTAGGTCATGAAAAGAAACACAAGCTTCGGGGGTCAACAAATATAGTTTATGATGTTCTTGGTGGGATCCTCCAGCAGAGAAATAACAGGAGGGAAATAGATATTAGTTAATGGGTGTTGGTTCCTTCATTATAAAAAAAGTAATCATGTTAATATACACATTTTATAACCAGAGAATTTGGATCTGGTAGATAAGGAACCTGATACATTTGCACCTTTTTGCAATTATTAAGCCATTCCAAATTTAGAGCCTGGATTTACAATATTTTTGCACATTCAAATGGCTCAAATTAGAAACATGTGGTTACTGTCCAATATAAACTTCAAAATGAAATTGAACATCTCATTATTAGTATCATATTCATAATGGAAAAAGAACAGAAGGGGGATAAAAATACTACTGCACCTTCCAAAGGCACAGAAGGAATGGAATCTCAGATCTCTTTTCAAGTTAGAGAAAAGCTCCCAGAATCTTAGATTACAGTGGCAAGGGGTTTATTTCTCTCAGTTCTTAGTAAAGACAGCTGCCCCTCATTCTCTAATGGCAATACCCGTCTCCTTTTTATTATTCTTTCCTTTAATCAATTCTGTTTATTTCAACTGGAATGCTAAATTGAAAGAGGTTGAGTAGCCTCTCCATTACCACAAGACAGGTAGTATTGCCAGGGGTTCTGTTATGGAACCTTTCCTACAGGCACATAAGCATTGACCCACAGAGGCCAAACTCTTAATGAGAGAGATTTTAAGTCTTCCTGGTTGATTCAGTTCTGTCTTCTCTCTAGAGGCTCCAACAACAGAAGCAATTAGGGCCAATTGCAGTGGTGATAGTTGGCTGCCTTTCAAAATAGAAACCATCTCAAAATCTGTGGAAGAACTGGCCTCCCTCTCAGCTCCCTTACAGACTGCAGAGACAATCTATGACAATGCAGAGAATTATCCAGATTATCCATGAAGCCCCTAATAGCCCAATTACCCACACTTGTTTGCAGTCTTATTGTGTGCTTTCTCGAGTTCTTAAAGAATAAGTAGCAATAGGTATGGAGTTGGAAAGGGAGGCAAGAAAGGAAAATGAAAACCTTTCTCTCGGGATGAAATTATTTTCATCAGTGACTAGTCTATTCACAGCACCCATCAGAGCCTGATTTGTTTTAATAACCGCACCATTGTGTAGAAATGGTTTTTTCACACACTACGATCTTTTATTCCATGTATGTGACAGTTAGGTGTTTACTACCTTTATTTGAAGCAAAATAATTCTTTTTTTTTTTTTTTTTTTTTTGCTTTTTAATAGAGTCTTCTGTTTCCCTTCATTAAGAAGATACTCTCACAGCATTGAGCAGGAATCTTCTGAAAAAAAAAAAAAGACAGAAACAAATGTACCAATGTGTTGCTTCTTTTAACAATTTGAACAAGATTTCTTTGTTTTTAGAGGAACGATGACTCAATTGAGAGTTAACGAGATAGCCAAGAAACCCTTGTTAAACAATTAATAGTCATTTGTTAAATGTGCCATCCTGGCAGGGTGGAGCTGGATACAAGAAGTGGAAACCAAATTTCATTTTCCCTCTGAGAACATTTTTCCTCATCAAATCTAAAAGAGATTATATGAATGTCTACTGAATGTTTAGTTTAGTTTTCAAGCAGTACTAAATGATGCTTATTTTCCTACTTCCTTTTAAAAGTAAAGCTATTAATGTGCTGGTATGGTGTCTGATCTCTCTTGTGATGATAAACCAAGAGAGTCATACATGGAGATGTGATGACTATTCAACTCAAGCCTGAGTGTTGTCAATCAATTTCACCAGTGTTAATGGTACCACATAGGGCATTCTTCCATTTATTTCTTCTGACAACCTCCTGTTTACATTTAAATTTTACCAATTTTAAAAATATCTAAATGTTTCTCTTTCTTTCCAGTCAGTTTCTTTTAAATTACAATGATAACATATATGCAGACCATCGTAGCTATATTTCTGGAGTTCTGGAAATTGTGCAATTATGTGGATAAACCATTTGCTCATCTTTTTTTAAGAGCATCTGTGTTTCTCCATGAATGCTCATTTCTGTAGTTTGTAATTTTCATTTTGAAATACTTTGCATACTAGACCATTCTACACTGGGCAATGGCAGCTGTCTTACCTCTGATAGGATTATATTTTAAACTACCAAACTTTGCCAACAAATATTATGGAAGGAAAGGATGCCTCCCCCCTGTCATCCCACAGTGTGTGTGTGTGTGTGTGTGTGTGTGTGTGTGTGTGTGTGTGTTTGTGTCTGTGTGTTTGTGTGTGTTAATAGTGTGTTCATGTGTTAATTGGGATTGGGTTCATTGACTCATATTTGTTTGATAGTTCCCAATAGTTCTTATAGGTTATAAGCTTTATTCCAATTCTGTATCTGGTCAGTCTGAAATTGCTCTTTATAGTATGAATAACAATGCTAGGGGGATGGGATTGCTTGCAATCAAACACATTTGTTCTTCATAGAGAAAATGACCACACTACCAGACTGTCAACCTTCATGTTACAAAGACATGAACAGAGCTTTTCATAAGCTTAACATTGGCCATATTGAGTCCCTCCCTTGAAACCTGAATGTTAATATAGGTAGAAAAAAAGGTCTGAGCCCTGAAATAAGATAATGGCCTTGGATTCATCTGGAAGGTCATGCTATCAGCATGAACTGGAGTATCCCCTTATAAGATGGAGTTTAGAGGTATTCCAGACCAAGAAGAAGGTAGTGGGAATAGTGTTGGAGAAAGAATCAGTCTTTCTTGGAAGTTCAGAAGAACAAGAAAACTGTGTGCATGCCTTTCCTTCCAGAACATCTGTTGGCAAAGTTGGGTAGTTGGAAACATAATCCTATAAGAGGTAAGACAGCTGCCATGGCCCTGTGTGAAATGGTCTACTATGCAAAGGGTCCAAAAACAGAGATTCTTCTGATTGAATCCAGAGGCTGTAAAGGAATAAACTCCTGGTCTCAGCCAGCAGGTTTGTTATAGCTAGATAGAGCAGCCTCAAGAAACTAAGACAAACAATAGCATAAGCCCCAGGATATCTTGTTTCATAATATTCCTCACAGAATTATTAAATGAGCAGAATCCTTCAAAATCTTACTCAGCAACGCTCTCAAGCATTAGCACCTTCTGCCTGTCTCCAGATGCACTGTTCAGTGCCATAGACACTAGCCACATGTGGCTACTGAATAATTGAAATGCAACAAAGACTCATGCATTTAATTTTTAATTGTATTCAATTTTAATTGACTTAAATTTTTAAAGCTTATATTTGATTCAGCCATTAGAAAACTTTTTATGTAGACTTGGAACAATTTATATACTTGTATTTGGATTTACTTTTCATCTGTGAATTTTATGAAATACAAGTGTGCTTTAAATATTGCATCCAAACTGTGATGCACTTCAGATGTAAACCATATGTCATATTTCAAAGACGCATTATGAAAAAATTTTACTACTTTTTTTAGATTTATGTGAAATGGTGATATTTTGGACATATTTTATTAGACAAAATTCATGACTAAGTTGATTACACTTTTTTATAATTCTTATTAATTCTTTGAAATATTCATACACATATACATTATATCTCACTCATATACTTGCCTCATCTCCCACTACAGCTCCTTCCTGGAGACCCCACCATATCTCTCTCCCAACCTTATATCCTATTTTAATTTTTTAAATTTATTTCCTAATCCTCTGAATCCAACTAGTGCTGCCCATATGGGCACAGCCTCCAGGTATCAACTAGATATGGGGAAGCTATCACTAGTGACTCCTAAAAAAAAAAACCTTACTTTTTTTCCGCGCAAAGCCACCAATTCCACAATACATCAGTGAGACATGGGTCTCTGGGTGCCCCTTCTCTATGCATGTTGGAAGTTTTTCCTAACTTGATCTTTCCCAGACCTTTGTCATACACTACTATCAGAGAATTGAGACTATGTCCGATCCCCTGAAGCTACATTTCTAAGTGGTTGTGAACCATTCAACCTAATTACTAGGCATGGAACTTGAGTCTTCTGGAAGAGAAGAATCACTCTTAAGAGGGAAGACATCTTTCCAGCATCGAGTTTTCTAAACTTTATCTGTGGAGTAATATTTAAACTATAATAAGAAGAAAATGAAAACCTGATTCAATAGTGGCATATTTTCAAAACAAATCACAGTACTCTTTAATGTTTTCAGTTTCATGCTCAGAAACCTCAGAATTATGTTAATACTTGTCATTAAATGTTTGATTTTCTTCCTAAATGATATCCATTGGGCATTCCTGTTTTCCAACAAGATTGTCATTTCTCAAAGGACTGTACATGCGTAGTGTATGGTCCTGGTGACTCAAGCTGAAAAAACAAAACAAACCAACAAACAAAACCCAGGAGTTGTGTTTAGCAATAATATCTCAGGAGAGCTTCAATTTGTACATTCTTGGAATATCCTCTTTTGTCTACACATTCCTTATGAAAGAAACAAGGGTTACCAAGGGAGTGTGTTATTAATGGAGTTGTGAATATGGCATGCAATAGTACAAGCATATTGTGAAGTTGTCATTAAGAGGCACTCAGGTTACAGTAGGAATTATATTATATAAAATCTCTTAAGATTATAATAGCAGAATAGGGAAACAGATTAAGATAACGGCGTGGAGTAAAGGGATAAATAATGAAGAAATCCATGGACTTGGAAGTGAAAAGATGAGAGATCAACATTGGCGAAGAAGTCCTAATTCATCTCAAATTCAGAGAGACTCAGACCACCACTTAATGCTTAGAAAAGTGAACAAGAACTCTCCACATATTGCAGAAGCTTCTCTTGGCAGAGAGATTTGGAAGGTAGCATTAATTTTATTTTTGCTGCTCTTCAAGATGATGCATCGAGCCACAATGCCTCATAGAATATAAACATACTTTATGATTGAATTGGATCATCATTATTATGGTCAAACATGTGTCTTGTGTCTCAACTATTCAGTATAAATATAATTTATTAAAATTGGGACACTTTTGGATTAAATTGGATAGCTACCTCTAGTAGGGAATTTTTGGAAGCTCCTTCCAGTTATTCAAATTTCTTAGCATTAAATTTCCTCTATTTTTAGATGCCATAAGATGTCAGGGAGTGGGTAAAAGCATGAAGAATTAATTATTGATTAATTATTGGCTTGGAGAATATATATTCTGTGGTAAACATTCAACAACTTTTATATCTTCTGCTGGGATTGCCCTCCATACATTTCTGCATTTATATCATTCCTATCATACATTAGTCTTATCTTCCTTTTTGTTTCTTTAGCAAGTATATTTCAGTTTACTTTCCATTATAACTGGCTCCTTATCCAGTCATTATGACAGATGACCTCTGAAAATAGCCCTAAATGGACATGTAAGCATGATATGTGAATACAAGTAACTCTTTCAGATGTTTCCTTTGTATACAAAGTTTTCTTCAAAGTAATAGCTGAAGCTTTTTGCCCTTTCAGACCCACCAATCCTCAGGAGGTTATTTTCAGTGAAGTGGTGAGAAAGAAGAGTTCAAATAGGATTGATTTAATAGAGCTATGATGTGAAAAATCTTGCAACATGCTGTCTGCCTGAAATGGTCAATCATAGAAGCATTAAAATCAGAGTGGGAAAGAAAGTAGAGACAACCCAAAGAGCCCCCTGAATTTAGGGATGATAGTACCTTGTCATTCTTTAGTCATGAAATAAAAAGTATTAAAAAACAAGAAATAGTCAAAGGAATATTTTAAAGGGTTCTCATCTTTGAGCGGGAAACAACTTCACTCATAAATTTAGTACAAGAAAAATGTTTCCAATAACCTCTCCTTACCTATGACTCAAGAAATATAATTAAAGCTTTGTATTTCCTTTTTCTGTGTATCTTTTTACTTTTCTTTGCCTACAGTCCATACTTAAATCTTTAATATTTAGATGTAACATGTTTATTTCTTTTGTATTCCACGATATTTTCAAAGAAGGTTGTTCAACTACATATTATCTAAAACAGATTATTAGGTGTGACTACTCTAGCCTGAGGGAAGTCTCTTTCTTGGAAATCACTATTTATGATTGCAATCTAAACGAAATAAGTATATTGATTATAGTTCTCTGAAAATGAGTCAGTGATAAATAGATTAAATGTTAACAGTGAGTGAGTATATGACTGTTGAGTACATAGTAATTAATTTGGGGTGATTGCCTCCTAAGACCTTAAAAGTGGTATCAATTTAGAAACTATATTTATATATGTATATATGTGTGTGTATCACATCTGTAAAATGTTTACAAAAACACAGCAAACAAGAATTCTATTTAAAGCTACATATTTATTATAATGTTACATACAGACATTTATTGAAATTATTTCATTATAATGTATACATGCAACATATAAACATGCTTATTAAAATGAAATTATTTTGTTATTATGACATATGTACAACTATAAATGTGCATATAATTGTAAAATATCTAGTTACACTTATTATAATAAATACCTATATTTCATTTTAAGTATAAAACTGCCCAAATATGATAGCATCACCATAGGTATATTCTATGTATTCCATTGAGTGTATGTGTATGTGTGTGTGGGGGGTATGCTTGTGTATGTGTTTGTGTATGTGAGTGTGTGTGTATATGTATGTGTGTGAGTCTATATGTATGTAAATGTGTGTGTGTGTTGTGTGTGTGTGTGTGTGTGTGTGTGTGTGTGTGTGTGTGTGTAAAAGCACATTAATCCCTCATGGTAGTACTCTCATAGCTAGATTATTGCCAGGTGACCATAACAGAGCTTGAGAGCATTTTCATTAAGTGACCAAAGACTGGTCAGACAGGTGAGAACACATGTAATATATTTTTAAAATAAAAGAAATTCTGTAGTAAGTATCCTAGTGTTAATCAGAGGAAAATTTATAAGTGTAGCCAGTTATCAGAATATTATCATTGTGCTTCCAGGAGCACAGTGTGTAGAACATGCCCTTGATTATGACTTTTATTGGTCGGAGGTCATGGAGGAAAACCATAAGTGAAGGAAAGAATCACCTGTATGATTCATTTGAAGTGACTTTGAGTTCACTATTATTAATGGAAAGAGCTGCGGTGGATAACAGTTTTGTGGTAAGGAAGTGACAGGCAGAGGGAGGTAAAGCATAGCTGATTTATCAAAATGGGGTTCCTCTTACAGGGGTGGTGTCTTTGGTTAGTGGAATGAGTGGTGATAGACTGGAAGCCACAAGGGGAAGCAAGGAGAACATCAGCCCTTCTTACTGGCCTTGAGCTAATGGGATACATAAGAGAAAAACCTAACCAGGACTTCTTTTTAGTGAAGATATGTTGTTCTTCAAATATAGGTTTCAGATACAATAAAGAGGTGATGAAAGTGTTTTGAGAATGAATAATAAATGTAATGAAATTATGCTGAGGGAGTCTGAATAAGAGAAAAGTTGAAAACTAAGAGGAAGAGTTTTGTTAAAAGAGCAGAGTTGAAGAGCTGAGTTTCTCACAGGGACTAAAGCCAGAAAATATGGGGATCTTTCGTGGAATGGTCATGGTGAATGAGAGATGTGAAATGTTCAAGACTGTGGACCTTTGAGGCTTTCATACTGCAGCAGGATGTATTTGGGTTGAAGACTCTAGAGAAAGGATGGCAATGAGCCAATAAACCGTACTCAAAGTGTTCGATATGTAGACTTTCTTGGAGGGTTGTATATAAAGGAACCATCACATCTTGCAATAACTAAAGTTATTATTACATACCATGAAGCTTGTTTCAGCTAGATAAAGACTGGTTAACTTAAGTTTTCTCCATCTTTCTTTTCACACTGAATTTCTGAGTTGCTCTGAACTGCATTTCAAGGTAGACATTGGAACACAGAAACAAAAATTATTGGGAGATGGAGAGTAAAAGCTCTGAGTTTTACTTTTTCTTGTCAGCTGAGAGACTAAATCTCTTGCCAAGGAGTAGCATGAAAAATCCAGAATAACCCTATCCATTGAGGAAAACTAATGCATATTAATTTCAACTCCAGCCTGAACAGAGGGCTAAGGTCATTCTTGTATTCTTTTTAATTAAATTTCATTTAAATTAAAAGCAATCTTATTTTACATACCAATCCCATTCCTCTCCCTCCTGTTCTCCCGTTCCCCCAACCATCTAACCCATCCCATCCCCATCCATGTCTCAGGGAGGATGAGACCTCCTAAAGGGGATTATCATATTGTGTCACACCATTTGGGATAGAACCTCAGACCTTTCCCTCTCTAGCCTGAGACAAGGGAATGTACTTCCAAAGCCCATTCTTGCATGAGGGATACATACTGGTTCCACTGCCAGTGATCCCATAGACTGCCCATGGCCCCCAACTGACACTCATGTTCAGAGATCCTGGTTCAGTCTTATGCAGGTTCCCTAGCTGTCAGTCTGTAGTCCATGGACTCCAATTTTCTCAGGTCAACTGTTTCTGTGAGTTTCTTGTCCCCTTTGCTTATGCATGTCTCAATGGTTCTGACTCATGGGAAGGTGAGATCTGCCCCTTTCCCCCTTCTCCATTCTAAACAGAAGAGGAGAGTAGCTTCTGTTAGCTAACATTTTATTACATGGACAAAGATTATGCTACGAGACAGGACATGTTATTCTTTTCTAGACTAATTACTTTCTATGACAACGTGTCAGTAACATTAGGGCTGGCATCCAGCCCACCCCCACATCATTTTATTCTTTTTCTTTTTAACCAAAGTACCAATATCTGTGTAATTAGAATGATTAGCTTCCTTTATAACCACGATTCTTGAGTATTTACGTTAGCTGAGATAATACAATCTCCCTCACATAATCTCTCATATTTAGCAATGCTCAGAAACAGAACTTTCCTATGATGAGAATTCAGCTCTCCCTTTTGGGACAAAACTCCCAGGCTATTTTTGAGCCTAGATGAGAGAAAGTGATTTTCAAATCAACACCTGTCAGAGAAGCTTCTCTTCAAGAAACTTTCAGTTAAGTTATTTTAATCATTATCACTATGCTTAATTAATGTCACTATTTAGCCTGAGACAATTTAAGTGTTCTCTTCTTATTTCTCCTTCTGCACTTACTCTGGAAAGACTCCAGATAGCTTCTGGACAACTTATATTGTTATATTGTTGTTGTTCTGGACAACTTATATTGTCTGCAGCTAGACACATTGGCTCAAATACATTGAATATGTTGTTATTGTTCACTTAGTCTTTTACCTACATGTCTATTAAGGAGGCACCAAATATTATTCAGATTTATATTTATATTATATTTATATTTATATTTATAGTACTTATCTTACAGCCTGGCTCAAATACATGCCCAATGAAGAAATATTATAGGCTAGGATAAATTCAGTTGACAAACTTCTTGTGTAACATACACAAGGCCTGTGATTTTATCTCTGTTTGTATGAATAATACACTCTACATGGTGGTACATGATGATAATAATCTACTATCTCAAAAGCAAATAAATCCTATCTTCTTAGTATCTGGATCCTTTATTTGTAAGAATCCTCTTAATACCATAAAGTTAATTCAAACTACTTATTCACCTCTATTGAGTTAATTTATATTCTGACTTCTAGTGTATTGATTTATTTTCAGAGTGGTAGTTCTTCTTTCACAAATTGAGCAAGGGTATGACCTGGGAAAGGTAACTTTTGGTGAAACACTTTGAATTTCCCAATATTTATAAGAAAGCATTCTGCAATTATATCCCTGCTTCCCTCTCCCATTATCAACATAACCTAATCTTATTTATATACTTTCATGAAATAGCTAATGTATAATACTGAATAGATTAATTTTAATAAATAAAGGAACTACTGACTTGTATCCCTAAAGTGTCCACTTCACTTCACAGTTAGGAACCTGGACTGATATTCAGGCAATCAAATCACACACTACTGTGGCAAGAGAAGAATCAAATATATGTTGTGCAGCAAAACAGCTGTTTCACAGAAGGGACACAATGAGTGGCAGATTGTGAGTGATGTAGAAATCCATGTTTTAAAACAAAATTGTAATTAAATCCAAATAACTAGACTAAAGTCACAATTCATTGCAGATATCCCTGTGATTAAGAGCAATGGGTAAAGGGCAGATAAACTTTTCAGATTTTATTTATTATTTATTCCAATGTGTTTGAGACAGATGTCTCACTGTGTGATCTAGCTTGTCTTTGATTCTTTGGCTCAACAGGTTTTTATTCAGCATCCTGATTTACAGGGAGTTATAATCTCTAGACACACAACATCCTTTTTAGTTCAGATTTTAAAATAAATGAATGAATGGATGGATGGATGGATGGATGGTACAATGATCTTGTCATAAGAGAATGAGGACTTTTGTGTAAATTCTTCTTTGGCATGCACAATCATGACCATATCAGTGTGATTTGGCAACATTGGATATTTGCCATACCCTCAAACTTATTAATGAATCTTATAAATTTTAAATTTCACCTAGACACTAATGACTGAAGGAGCAAATTGTATAAATATCCATTCCAGTATTGATTAGATTATAAGAATTTCAAAATATTACTTCATATTGCATATTTCAAGTTGATGATGGCTAATGAGCATAGATTTCTAATCTATTGAAAGCTGTTTTGCTTTTACTTTTTTGTATTATTTATTTATTCTGTATTCCAACTCCAGATTCATTGTCCTTCGCTCCTTACAGTACCCTCTCCCCCTTGGCCTTCTTTCCCACTTCCATCCACTCCTCTTTCTTTTCTATTCAGAAAAAGGTAGATCTTCTGTGGATATCTATATGTACCTGACAGTTGTGTATCTTGCTCTTCTCCTGAGACTACTGTAGGAGCAGGGGCTGTCTCTGACATTTTCATTAGCTTATGGGATCATAATCCTCATACTAAATTGCCCAACCCAAACTTAATATAAGGGGAGGTACTTACTACAACTGTATATACTATGTTTTGCTTTTACTTTAACATCCAAGGATGCCCAACTTACTCCGAGCTCACATAGTTGCTGGATCTTTTATCACTGAACTGAAGAAGATCATGTTCCAATACTGTGAGAACAGATATGCAAAAAGATTTTAAGGCAGTTTGTAATGAGACCATGAGTAAAAAATAGCACTAACTTCCAGCCCACAGGTTCATAATAGGCCACTTGGGCATACCACATAATCTAATGTCTCAAGTATTCATATTACTTTACCAGTAAGAACAGAGTTACATATAATGGATAAAGAGATTAGGAAAAGAGTTAGGCTTTTTTTTTTACTTTCTGTAAGTTTTCTAATGTAGCTCAAAGCAACTCAAAAGTAATGGGTGGTTTAATCAAGACATAGATGATATGGGTTCCACTTTGCTATATTAATGAAGCCTGAATATATCTCAAGGCAAGGATTTAAGCGTGAAGAATTTAATGCCATAGCTTCATTCCTCAAATGCTAAAGAACAGATATTTTAAGAAAACAAGACAATGAAAAATGGTCATCCAATATTGTGGCTGCAACAGAATATATGCACACTACGTCAAAATATGGAAGGATAAAAATTACTAGACTTTTGACACAAGCAGTGTAATTACTCTTACTTCTAAGACTTATTATGGGATGCTTTGTGCTCTGGCACAAGCTCACATGTTTGAATACTTGGCCCCCAAATTATGGGGAAAATTTGTAGGCTGTGAAGTCTTTTTAATATGAGTCCATGCTAGCAGGCCTAGGCTATAGGTAGATGGATAAAAAGACTACTCTAACCTGATTCTGTCCTGACTACTCTGCTTTTATTCATCACAATGTAAACAGCTACTCATGTGCCTTCTCTCATCATCTTGAGCTGCCCTCACCACCATGACTTCATGCCTTCTCCATGGTGTACTATAACTGAAATGTAAACTAGAAAAGCAAAATACTCTTTCTACTCAGTTGTTTATGTTAGGTATTCTGTAATAGTGACTAGAAAACCAACTGTAAATATGGAAACCACATTAAGTATACTACTATACAGAAAATTGATACCAAGAAATCTAGTTTTTGTGAAACTGGGCACATGCTTCATTAGCCTTTGAAACTTGTTTTTGGAAGGAATGCATTACAGCTTGAAATATAATACTGCCCTAAAAACATACTAGATGATTATGGTGGGAGCACACATGGCATCGATACATATGATGAGGAAGAATTGCACTCATGAAGTTTCAGTGAGGAAAAAGGACGCAAGTGTGAATTTGGATTTGTGCTCTATATTGGCAAAGAATCTGTCTATATCATGCCAATGTTCTGAAAATTGGACATCGATTTCAACCATAATACCCTCTAGTGGAAAGAAAATCAAGACAGAGCAATAATATGGTTGTGGTGTGGCTACTATTCGTGATCACCACTACACTGAGAGAGGAGAAACTGGAACAGAACGGGGAGAATAATGTGTAGTTTGAAGAGGAAAGGAGTGAATTCAGTCTGGAAGATGATTGTAGACTAAGCAATGCTTATTGTTAAAAATTTTAGCACACTTAAAGAGAAATCTTAGGAGATGCACTGGAGCAATAAGAATGACAACTGGAAGGTAGTACCTCACACATCAGAGATTCTGGAGTGAAAAAATGCAAATTAAATGGAAAGATGAGTACCCAACAAGAGAGTTCCTGAGAAGATAAACCTCCAGAGAACCCTACACCAACAGAGCCACTGAGGGAAGTAATTTACTAGATCCATCGCTGAAGGCACACAGAGATGCCAGAAGTGAAGATCTCGGTAGTTTAGTCTGTATTTTGAGATACTAGCTGACGTGTGAAAAAAAAAAAAAAAAAAAAAACCTTTTCCTGGGGAGATGCAACACTCATATCTTCTCTTCCAAGATAGGGGAGCCTATAACAAACAGAATTTGGTGATACCACCAAATTCCAACTTAGTGTACCAATGACTGTTTTTGGTGTTAGTAGCAAGAGTGTGAGTGAGGGAGTGTATGCTTACAGGAGCTGCAATGACTGCATCACCAAGGCCCACCATAGCAAGAGTGAAAGCTAACAAAAGCTGGAACACACTGCTCAGCCTTGAGGCAACTCAGCAGCTTGTCACTTCCAAGTGACTCTTTTCTAAGCCTTTTTCATGAAGTTTGGGTGGTTTCTGCTTCTTTAGAGAGACGGTCTAGTATCAAATTTTAGTTTTTGTAGCTTGGACCCTGAGAGTGCTGCTCAGCTTTTTATTTCTTACTCTGGCATATAGGGGTCTCTTGAGTTTGATCAGTATCAGGGACTTTCTGAAGCTCTATACAGTTGTTTACCTTCCTGCTTAAGGGACTTCTTTGCAGAACAGAATATTGTAATGCCAGTAGAGACTGTTACACAACAGTTACAGATCCCGGTGTGATCCTTTGTGGATTACACTGGTTTTGTAGGAGTGTAGGATATGAGACTTTGAGCCACAAAGCCTTGCAGCAAGCTTCCAAGAAGTTGTGAAGGCCAGGAAATGTGTAGCAAGGCAGAATTCTTTGCATAAAGCTCTCAAGTAGACTGTGTATGAATATCTGAAGGTCATGTCTAATTAACAGTGAAAATTTCCTATGTTTTAGATACAAAGAACATGAGACATCCTCCTATGACTGTTATTGGTATGAGTAGAACCTGCCCAAGAGAGAAAACAAACATGCTGCTATGGGCATGTTCCCGCAAGCCTGATCCCACAGACGCATCAGACCCAAAAAACACACAGGCACTGTATTAATGTATTGCTGTTGGCCTGTGTCTAGAGCTTCTATTTGGCTAACTTTGTCTTAAATATTAACCAATAGTCACTAATATATATATATATATATATATATTTCTATGTGGTCTTATCTTACTGACAACTCCAGACTTGACTTGTGTCCTTTCCTCCTGAGATCACATGGCGACTCTCTTTCTCCTACTTCTTCCAGAATCCTCCTTGTCTCCTAGTCTCACCTATCTTGCCTTCCTATCGGCTACCACTGCATTATTCATTGACCAATAAGAAAAACATATTTACAGAATGACATCTCCCATCACCATTCTACATGAAGCAGGGGAAGAGCACTGGGGCCACGCAAGCTTGTGACAAGCCAGATGATAATACCAGAAGCTAGACTTATAGTTATGGTGTTTAGTGTTTGCTCTGTGACAACCTGATATGTCTTTGATATAATCTTGCTGTACCATTTCCCTATTATACTTTTTGTGATATCAATGCGAAATGTAGGTCATTATATGATGGAAGTATTTTTTCTTAAATTTTATAGGACCTCATCATCAATAGATTATAAGTTCAAAAGTCTTGGAATTCTAAATATTGTAAGACATTTTAAGACTATGGAACTTTTGTAATTTGAACTGAATGCATTTTATAATGATATAGCAATAACCCTATAGGATCCAGTGTTGGATTTATGGATTAAGTTTGAATCGCACTCCATGTATTTATGTGTTCCAATACTTGCTTCACAGTTGGCTATAGAGGGAAGTTTCTGTCCCACCAGTCCAGTAGCCACCATTTATTCTTAAATAAACACATAGAGACATATTAATTAAAAACGGTTTGTTCAATGGCTTGGGCTTATTATTGGCTAGCTCTCTATTAATTATTAGTCTATTTCTATTAGTCTATGCATTTCTGTGTGGTCTTGGCTTATTAGAGAATTCCCAGGCCTCTTTCTTCCTAGGCAGTTACATGGAGTTTCCCTTACAAGTTACTCCCTATAATCCTCTTCCCAGCCTTTCCCTAGTTTGGTAACCCCACTGTACTTCCTGCCTGGCTATATCATGTCTGTCCATTGGCCTAAAGACATATTTATTAAACAACCCATAAGAGAAACATATTCACAGCATAAAGAAGGATGGAGCCTAACTAGCATATGTAGGTCTGTAGGGGGGGATTTAAAATTCTAGTTTAGTCCTGGTTAAAGTCCAAGTTGCCTACTTCCTCATGGTGACATGATATAGCCAGACATAATTGTAATATTGCCCCATGCCCACACTGCCACTGCCACCAACCTCCCTCCCCCACAGTGATAAACTACATCCCTTTATTTATGAGCTAGAATGAATTCCAAAATTAGTTGTCTGTATAAGATATTCTATCATAGCAATAAGAAAAGGAATGAGTTTAGCAAATGTGTTAAAATGTATTTAATTTAGTTGGGTGACAGGTGTCATCTATAATACATCTGTAATTAAGGTGCATGAATGATTTCATTGTTTTCTTTGAGAACCTGCATTTGTGATGGTTTGTTTTTTCTCATTCATGGGCTGCACATTTTCAGAATTCCCTGCAAAATGCTAGCTAGCATGTTTACCACCAATTCCTTACTGGATGACCCTGACTTAGCATTTTTGAGTACCTCGGGATTGTTGAAAGATCTAATTAATATCACATTTCCCTAATTGTGGGTGGAAGAGATGTATCTGTCTCTTGACTACTTATTGCTTGGATATATTTAAATGTCTTGAGGAAGCCATAGCATGTATGGAACGACTCCCATCGTTGTAGTTTCTTCATGCTCAAGCCTCTCATGCCTGACTGACTTGCTAATTTTGAACTTCAGTTTCCATTTCCCACTCTCATAAGCCTATCAGGGGTTTTGAGCCTCTGTGTTCTGCGTGTGCTTTCAAAACTGTGCAGCTTACAATTCAGCAGACACTTTGAGGGGAAAGGCAGTGGAGAAAGTTGGATTCACCTCAATGTGTTTTCCTCTTCTGTCTTGGATCATTAAATTCTGGCTGCCTTCATTGTCTGTGATCCATTCTTACACTTTTTGTATTTTATCCAGTTTTTGTAGTTCACAGTGAAAGGCAAGTCTCTTACCAGCTGCTTTATCATAGCTGGAAGCAGGAGGCTCCATTCAATGGGGGTGGATTAGCTGGAGGTCAGATTAGCTCCTGGCAGAAGAGTCCAAGAGGCACTCAAGGCTGTAGAGCCAGCTGTCCCATTAACAAAGGTTCAATGTTGGAATAAGTAGTGCAAGCATTAAGTAAATTCTTTTTCTAAAATTGAGAATAAATTGTTACATGTTATACGTTTTATTTTAGGGTAAATCAATGAGAAATTGGATTAATTTTAAATGTTAAATCATTGCTTTATATATACCTTTCAAAACCATAGTGAGTGTACAAAGTAATATTGCTCTTTGTCTGGTCAGAGTGATTGCTCTATTTTCATAACCAACCCTAGAAGGCTAAAGTTTCCTTGAATTACATGGAGTGGAACATTGAGAAATAGTGTTTTTATCTGATAAATTTTTTCTAATAATCTCGGATTGGCTCAACGCTAAAACCTTTCCAATTCTGCCATTTATTAGTTGCTTTTTTCTTTTCTCTTTTATGCCTCTGGTCTAATTCTCTGTACTGGAAGGTCCATTTTATTTTATTTTTGCCCATCTCTATCTACAACTACAATACAACATTGCACTACTTCTTAAGTCACTTCCAGATGGCAATAAAACCCTTTCATCTCTTCATTTCCTAATATTGTCTTTCTTTTGTACTTGAAAAGAAGGCTTTTTCTGGCCAATCCTGAATCTGTAATATTATTGGCCCTTTGTTGAAGCCACTCAATTCTGCCATTACATGAAGATCTTGTTCATTACTATTAAAGAGATTGAGAAATATTTTTTAATGATTTCCCTTGAAGTTTTCTATGGAGTAAGTCAAGTCCAACTTGTTTTCTTGGTGCTTTTGTACCTGTAAAATAACTAAAACTTAGGTTTATATTTGATTAAATGTGCTAACAGTTTATTTAAACAAAGTTAATTATGAAATAATGTTATTATTTATTTATCCTTTCAACACAGTAAATGAAGCTAGTAGTAATGGATTACAGTATCAAGGAATAAACAAAGAAACAAAAAAGTCACTGTTAAGGTGAAGAAGGCAAAGTTCTCCCCTAATGCCTGATCACACAGGTTGAGACTACAAAGGAAAGTTAGTCTCTTGTTTCTTTTTTGTTTACTTAGAAAGAAATCAGATCAAGAGGAATGGTAGGGAGCCAAGGAAAAGAGCATTAGCAAATGCAGACCAACAGAACTGGTCAAATTAAGTTTTTCTCCTGTTGCTGGAGAAAATTGGTCTTTTCCTGCATCTAAGAGGATAGGTCCTTGTGGGAGAATGATGGACAGAGGACAAAGCAGAAAGATCAAGGACAAAGAAGCTAAAAGCCTGAAGAGGCAGCTAGGAATCAAACTGACCAGCCTATAGGATTAGTCCTCTTGTGAGTTATCCATTCCACTAGGCCACCATCTAATTAAAAAGAATTTCTGTAGAGAATGTGTGGATGTGTGAGGGAGATATTGATAAAAACTGAATCTAATTCTTTGTTGTCTGCAGAGACCATATTCTCTTGTGATAAGAGCTGAAAGACCACTATAAATCATTTTCCTTCCTCCACTTGGTGCTGAAGGAAAAATTTAAACCCCAATATCCACCTAATTAGAGGAAAATCAATCTTTTACATGAATCTATGATGAAAATTAGTAGAAAACTGAAAGAATAGCTGTGTATATTTCATTCTGCCATATTCAAAGTTAAAATTTGTTCTGTTTATAGAGTCAGAGGATTTCAGATTGTTTCTAAATTTTCATGCTTGTACTCATTCAGCTAACAGATAACAAGTGAAGCGTTGCTTTTCAGAGACCAAAAAAAAAAATAATTTCTATCCAATATTGAGAATACTTTCTGTGGTATAATTGTACTTTTCATTTCCTTAGATTTTCCTATACTGTATAGTTTTCTTGTCATCTCTGCTAAGAGGATAGAAAATGCCACAAGCTTATTTTCAACATATTTTTGCAATAAATTTTAAAAATATTCCCATAAAATTTGTCTCAAGTTTTAATAACATATCCATACTGGGTAGTGGTGCCATATTTAATCCCAGCATTTAGGAGGCAGAGGCAGGAAGAGCTTTTTGAGTTTAAGGCCAGCCTGATCTACAGAGCATATTCCAGAAAAGACAGGGTTATAAAAAGAAACCCTGCTTTAAAATAAACAAATAAATAAATCTGAAACATGATAATAATAAATAACAATAAATAGAATATAAATTTTGTTTATTAGTGTGGATTTACATTCTTCTTACACTGACTGAACTTTCAAGTACAACTTTTCTGACAATTATCTACTATGTTCAAGACATGCGAGTTCAATACATATCATTCCCTTTTAATATTGTAAGCCTTCAAGCACTAGATCCCAGAAACTTGTTTCCACATGTTATACTAAATTTGCCCTTGCTTCTTTATGTGAAATTTTCACATCATTTTAGTCTACCTCATTAGCAGAAACAATGCTTCTGAATTTGTTGGGATACTGTCACAGATCCAGATAGTGTATAACTCTTTCTTGTTTGGGGATGATTATCACTTTCTCCAAAGGACACTTGCTTTTGAAGGTAGCACTATGCTGTATTTATCATAGAGATCTACAATTAATGATGCAGTTGAAATTTACTCCTCACTACCATTTCTCTCCTTTCCTCTCATCTCAAATATTTTCATTAGGAGAGATTTAGACCAAATTGAGTAATAGGGAGGGGTAAAAAATAATGTCAAAATTTCCATCCATGTCTTTAGAGACAAAATATTATTTTTTAGTTATCTTTGTATCTCATTTGAATTAGTCTAGCTGATAGATGAAAACATAAACCATACATATTTACGGAGTACTATGTGGATCTTCCATACATGTAAGCATTGCACATCATAGAAATCAGGATCAACACATGAAGTTTAATGTTAGAGATTGCAGGAGGAAAAGATGTTCTCTTATCCTGATACATGTATTTAAAAATGATCACTTTCCTTTGAATACAACAAAATACAATGCACAGAAACAACACTAACTGAACTCAGCAGATTTTGGGTGTATATGTATGTGTTTGCATAAAAACAGTAATTAAATAAGGGGTTATGAATATGAAAGTGCCATGGGGATCACAGAAGGGGTTACAAGGGGGGAGAGAGTGGGCAGAAGTGATATAAATACAACTTACGTATGAAACTGTCAAAATAAATACACTAAATTAATGCAAAATTTAGGTTGCAACTCACACATCCCTAGCATGCATTCATGACCATTTTAAGGGTGAAAATTTAAGGCTCTTCTAAAAACAAACAAATAATGGAGGAAATGAAGCAAGATGATCCACATGTAGCATTTGTAGTCTGAAGTGACTGAAGATAAGGCTGTATGAAGAAAGTGTAGAAGCTAATTATAATCCAAGAAAATGTGACCTATAAGATCAAGAGAAACACTCTCTTGAGGAAAGTAAGGAAGCAAGTCCCTTTGTGATTAGAGGTTAAAACTCATCTGATTACTATGGCTCTGTTTCTCAAAACTTCATCTGTTACCTTCCTCATATTCATTATTTTCCATCTCTACATCTTACTTCATTGAATAACTTTCCTAATTATTTAATATTACTCTACTTGATATAATGAATCTGTATCTTTCTTTGTTATTTTATCTGTTTTTCTGTCTTCTATTCCATCTTTTATCATTTTGTTCATTTATTTTACATACCATCCACAGTTCTCCTCCCTCCTCCCCTCCCATTCTCTCCACATCCCTTCTATTCCCCCCAACTCACTCTTCCTCCATCTCCATTCAGATGGGTTAAGGCTTCCCATGGTAATCAACAAAACATGGCATATCTAGTTGAGGCAGGAACCACCTCCTCCCCACCTACATCAAAGCTGAACAAGGAATCCCACCATAAGGGGTAGGTTCCAATACGATGCCTTCACATTTCTGCATTTAACCCCAATTTTGGTTGTTCTGTCATGTGACTGATGCAGTGAAAGCAAAGGAGCCTACTAGCAAACACATCCTTAGAAACTTGCTCATTTCAGAATCAAGTAGGGAACAGCCTCCTAAGGGAACACATGTTCTCAGGCATTAATCCTCGGTCCTGTTCAAGGTTGCAGTCCTTTGGAGCGCTGGCCTTCTCGCCTCCCTCTGAAGCCTCTTCTACACTTGAAGCATGCTTCAAAGACATAAAGGATGAGCTTTTCATACAAAAAAACTAAGCTTTTAAAACAGAAACATGATATTCATCATTGGCTTACTAAGGACATCTAAAACAGCATTCTGTTTCAGAATAGCTGTTTTGCCATCATTTTAGAGTTGCCGGACATTTTCTAAGAATATAATGGTGAAGGAAATGAAGCAGGGGGATATAGCAACACATCTTCAATAATGTTATCTAAGAAGGTTAATCATGTTTATAGATCTAAACTCAGCCTTTCCAAATACACATGTAGGCAGACATTGGTGATTAATACATGGCGCTCAATTCTAACACCACAGATCCTGATTAATGGCAGTGACATCATGACTTTTAAATATGCTCTTAGTATGGAAGCCTGTGATAAATGCAAATGTGACATGTAGATTTTCATGATATTTGCATAGATGAGGAAAAAAGTTTTGAAATGACCTTTCCCTTAGATTAATCATTGATTTGTAAGGTAGTACCTAAGGGCTTGTTCAGAAAAGCTTGAAACTTTCTGGAGTTATTGGAGAAACTATGCAGTCCATTCCCTTTTCCTTGGCAGAACATAGCTTATCTAGTGGAGTTACAGTAAAAGGCTATTCCAGATATTATATTCTAGGAAGATGAATGCCATATCAGTTATAAAGAATTCCAATCAGCTAGGCTTCATCTATTCAATTGTTTTTCTATATTTTCACTTGTCTTAGAAAGTAAAGGAGGGAAAAGTAAAAATTAGACTTCTACCTGAAAATATCAGGACAAGACACCTCTGCCTGTTCTTAATGGGATTTGAGATGAAGACCCTCAACACTGCACATCTTACTAGATATAGTTTTAGCTGTTCTTAATTTCAGAGCTCATATAGTCTATGGTTATGAGTTCCTCCTAACCCACATACACACTTTTAGCATATGTACAATGTTATTGTGTGGGCAATGTTTCTGCTAATTTTTTTTGTGAAATTATGAGGTATGATTTTGTACTTAAACTTCAGAAGAGGAACAGAACCTGTTTCTAGGAGAGTCTACAAGACTACTTCTGGTAAATGCTGGTTAAGAATACTGGTAACAGTCACCAAGAGATGTCTGAAGCACTGGTTTCTCAAACAGGCCCTCCTCTCCAAGGAGCTTGGGATCTCTTATGGGTTGAGTAAAATATACGCATCATCAGGGGAATTTGGAGAACTCCAGACAGCATTAAAGACAGAAACTAGTTGAAAAACAAAACACATTAAACAAAATAATTCATAGAACAGTGAAGGGTACTATTTGTTAGTACTAGATGGATTATCTACATCATCTGTATTCTCTTAATTTTCAAAAAAATAAAAGTAACAACACTGGACCCCATTCATTTTTTGTGATATTTGGAAACCTGGGAATATAATTACATGTCTCTGAGACTCAGAGTTAAAAATGGGTAGTTCTCAATTTCATCTCATTATTTGTCTTAGTTACTCAGTTTGCTTTGTTATTTTGTATTGTATGATTCTTTGCAGAGTGTACATAAAAATTAAGTGGTATGATTTGAGGTATATAAATAATTGACTGATAAGTATATTCCGTTTCCAAAGATGGAGTTAGATCAAAGGATATGTTTCTGTCCCCATCATCTCTAGATCTTGTAAGGCGAACTAGACTGTGTTTCTTCCATGACCATTATTCTCATTGAACACTAGGTCTTGATTTTTTCTCCCTTTTCAATCATTTCCTGCTAAAAATTCTACCAGCTTCCTGTACTTGGCAGTGCTCTTCCTTTAAACTACAAGACACACATTATTTTAAGGGAGGCATAATTGGCTCTCAGCTTCAGGTGTAGTAATTGGCATTCACTCCAGCCTTTAGCTAGTTCTGTTGTTTGCAAAATTAGAAGCTGAGTAGCCTGACCTCTGATTCCAGAGAACAACAAAAGACTTGGCAAAAAGACCTTTTCTATACAAAGAACCTGCCTTGTAGGAATGGGACTAGAAGCAAGGTTAAGAAGGACATGTGCTGCTTAAAATGAATCTTGGATTTTGCTACAGAGGGCACAGTTTCTTCAGTTTCTTGTCAGAACCTCTCTTCTAAACTTCTTGAATGTTAGTGGACCCCAAGAGTACTGCCAAACACAAAAAATGCTAAAAGCAAAATGAATCTTAAAGGTAGCTAACTCTACCTTTTATTGAGTTTTTAGATGTTGAAACTGATGGTTAGAAAAACCGTAGCATAAAGAAACACAGACATCAGAGTCCTAATGACAACCACATAGTTTAGCTGTCATTTATTTATTTTTTTTAGGTCTCAGAGAAATTTGTAAGTTAAGTCACATACATTTTAAGAATAAAAGTCTTCCAAGTGCCTAGAGCAGTTTTAGTAAACTTCTGCCTGTCTTCACTTTGAAAGAAATCAGTATCGGTTATTTCATGGAGCATCCCAGTAAGACAATGCAATTGGCTGTCTTTATCCATGGTGCCACATTTATGTGTTTAATCAGTAATGAAACAAAAATATTCAAAAAGCATTTGAAAAGTACTGAATATCCCTTTGCCAGTATGCCCTGAAGAATACATTGTAACAGCTATTTACATCTACTTCCCAGTTTTTATTAAGTATTGCAAATAATCTAGAGATTATTTTAAACAAATGGAAATGGTTTGTAGGTTTTTTTTTATATTTAAATTTTATACCATTTCCTATATCATACTTAAGCATTCATGGACGTAAACATCTAATTCTTTCATGAATACTGAGGTATAATTATATTGATGTAGAACTACCAGCTCCTCCTCCAGCACCATGTCTGCCTGCATGCCACCAGGCCCCACCATGATAATAAACTAAACCTCTGAAATTGTCAGTCACACAATTAACTGTTTTCCTTTATAAGAGTTGCTGTGGCCATGGTGTCACTTCACAGCAATAAAAACCCAAGCTAAGGCACGATGTAAGAGACCTATTTCTACTGTGTATTATTTATAGGGAAATGTAAGAGTTGTGCAGTGCCATATTTCTAAGAAGTTACCCCTTCTGATTCACTTCACTATCAATCAGCCAACAGACATCCAAAAGGATGTCTTCTTTTTTTTTTTTTTTTTTTTTTTTTTGCTTACCTTACTTCTCTTATTTATTTGGAAAATAAGAGATTAAGAGAAAACATTACTTGACATTGGAAGAAGATTGGCCACCAAGGAAAGAAGCCCACTTGTGAACATGGCAGAAGGAAGTCTTTGAGACTGTTGATTACGTTGATTGGCAAAATACCAATTTAATGGCAATTTTGAAGTACATTATATCAAATAAAGAAATGTGAAATGTTTGGTGAGTTGATGACAGAACAAAAGACCATGGATAGGTATCTTCCTAATCCTGTCGTTGTTTTGTGGAAATCCACTTTCATGGTATTAACACCTGGTGTTCATTTACCATTCTAAATAAATGCAGCACTGAATTAATTCTCAGGGCCCTTTCTGCAGACCACTTGGTACAAGAATTCCTTTCACTGTTGTAATGCCAAGTTCCATCTAGTTGGAACTTGGAATCAACAAATCCATCAGAAAAGGTTCAGAAGATAAATGTTTCACACTTTAGAAAGCACACAATCTTTGTCACTACTAAATCAGTTACTTCATTGAGGAAAACAACCACAAATAATACAATAGTATTGTTTTGACCTGTAAGATACAAAAGTACAGGGATTTTAGTTTAATATGATTTCCTTATCATAACATCTCTTTCCTTATCATATCTTTTGTTTTCTTCCAATCACATAAAAATGTAGAAAACTCTCTCAGCATGTAGTCCAATTAATAAGTTCAGATATGTGTTTACTCACATATAAAGACCAAAATATGTGTGTGGACTGTAGGTTACCTGCTTCAAGGGTTTTCTACTCTTTCCTGATATTTTGCTTCTATGCACCAGTCATTATCTTGCTGATCTTATTCAACCAGGCACAATGACCCAATAAACTTTTGACACTTTTGTTTGATTTACTTAAATTATCTGCTTGATTTCTCCTTACATTCAAATTTTTACTCAACATTTCTAATCATCTTAACTTAAAATTGTAAATCATCTCCTTGCATGGGCACACACACCTAATTATACTTTCTCTTCTACAGTAGTGTCTTACTAATATTCTATAAATTTACCTAGAGTTTTATCTGTTTTCATTCAGTACACTGTGGCATTTGTAGGCTGGGCATGCTTTTCTTGTTTGCATTTGGTTTTCTTTATATAAATCTGAATATGAAACATTTTGCAGACATTTAAGAGATGACTGAATGCATTCTCAATAGTGTGAAGTTTTGAAGTTGTGGATATAGATTTTAATGAAACTCTTTAAAGAATATGAAAAAAAGTTTATTAATCTTCTGTGTCGATTGACAACTGCTCTAAGGCTTGGAGGGGTAAGAGGCAGAGAGTTTGAATTAAACGTACTTGAGAGGCTGAACACATTGAAATGAAAAGGT
The DNA here is from genome assembly GCA_030556225.1 of Cricetiscus sungorus. Lineage (NCBI taxonomy): Eukaryota > Metazoa > Chordata > Mammalia > Rodentia > Cricetidae > Cricetiscus > Cricetiscus sungorus. The sequence continues at coordinate 19,739,523 of JANBXA010000651.1, forward strand.
GGTAGACACAAGCCTCACAATTTGCACCTGACTGCATTTATAGGACTGATACTACACATGGCACTTAGGCAATATCCATTCATTCAGATGAAAGTAGGTTTAATAGCATCCATTGGTTTGAGTACCACCTGCACTGCCATGATTTTACCTGCAAAGCACACAGAAAGCTGTTTTATTGACAGTGAAAATATACTGGAGCCAGCTAGTCCCTTATCTATTCCTTTGCAGGGCACTGACATGGTTCAGGGGTCACTATTGACATTGTGGTGACAGGTGCTCATGTTGCCATCAGTGAGGGCCTGGCAACCATACAGCCATTTCTCTCAGTTGATTTCACAAATGAAATGAACTTGATGTGGTCTGTGCAGTCTCACCACATGCTGCCATATTCACCTTATTTGCCACTGGAAATGGAGAGAGAGCATGCTTTGCTCTGCCATATGGGTCTGTTGTCAAAGCCTGTGAAGTCTACAGTCTAAGGAGATTTTCAACACTCACATAGGATTTGAGAATCCCATCACCATTAGCTTAATTCTTGAAGAAAAGGTATGGTTCACAATGGATATAGGTAGATTAGCCTATCTTCTCATGAATTATTTAATGAGTGAGACATTAGTATTTCAGCTTACATTGTTATATATTCTTATCTGTGGTAACCTATGTAAAATTATGTTCATTCCATTCCTAAAAAAATTGTATATTATATTTTGTTATAATGTGTAAAATCTTTCCATTTAGTATGTTTTATACACATTTTTCTTGCCATATTCTATGTATTATACTTTTACTTTTGTTTAAGACATTTTGTATATTAATACAATTTGGGATATTTGTCTTGCTGCCCCTTAGAGCTATACCTCTTGTTTAGACATTTCTACTCTACCTGTACATTAAAAATTTACATATGTATATATATATATATATGTACATAGTTATATTATTTAGGTATTTATCCTTGCTTTACTCAAGAAAGTTTTTATTCAGGTTTTTTTAGCTAGGTTCTTGAGTATTACAGAATATCCTCATCCATGTTTCCTTTGCCTATGAGATTAGTCAGACATAGACGCTTAATCTTCAATTACTTCATAGACCTACAAAACATGGCGTTTAAATGTTTTTATATTATTACACTATTGATATGAGACACTGTTGCTCCTGAAAGCGCCGTACACTTTTCCAAAAATATGTTGGACACTGTTGTTGCTCCTTCTGAAATTCATCCTCGCTTCAGCTAATGACCTCTTGAGCAAAGAACTGCCTCAACTTTGACCACTGATTTGGACATGTGGTCCTATGTGCTTATAGGAAACAAACATAAAAGACTGCTAAACCTTGCCAAGTCAAGGTAAGACAGCATTTCTACCTCCCTACTTTTGTTGTGGTCTGTCAAATACTCCTGGCCTTAGCCAAAACTGGCTGTACCAACGTTGCTGTGAGACCTTGGGTGACTGTCCAGGTAGCTTGCTGTTTCTTTCCTCGTTGCACCTTTTGGAAGATGCCCATCCACATTTCCTGTCTACCCTAGTATCGTTATTTTCCTTCTCTGGTCTTGTTGAGGTTGTAACTTAAACTATCACAAGTATTATTCTCTCTTCCTAGTTAGATATATTAGGTACTAAACTTAAGCTTTCCAGCTTAGGACAACCCTATTGTAAACTCCCTTATGCCTTTACCCTAGGACTAGGTATGTTTGTGGTTTTGTTCTCGATTTTCCTTTTCTTAGAGCACACTTGTTATTCAGTTTTGTATATAGTTTTGTATCAAGCTTAAATCGTTTCCTTAGACTAAAAGGGGAATTGTAGTGGGATATTCACTGTGTCTGCTTCTGTGGCACTGACCACACCCATTGAGGAGTGGAGCCAGGAGTGGAAGTGACCTGTGGAATTAGGTCTCCAAAGGAGGCAGGGAAAGCTCTCTTGCTGGCAGGATGAGGAGAGAGGAACATCCAGTTACAACTGCTGTGTTCATCTGTCTGTGTTGTGAGTTGTTTCTCCCTTAATAAACATCTACTCAGCCTATTTGTTTATCCTGACCCTTATTACATCACAATAAAGTGTATATTACCTTTTGTGAAATTTACTAGTACTAGTGGGAAAAACATTAGGATCAATAGAAACAGACAGAAGACATTGACTTAAGTTTCAACTTTGCCACATTCTGGCTCTATGTCTTTATGAATACCATTCACCTACCAATTCTGTGAGCAGGGTTGTGACATACACACTTTATGATAGAAGAAATAATCATGAAGTGGTAACTAGTAAAGATTGCAGTTAGTAAGTATGAAAACAGAAATGTCAGCTCCAGTGTATAGGACATCAAAGCCCTTGCTCTAACTGCCCTTCTGTATTGACATCCAAGACATTGTTGTCTCTTTGCATTGTGTTAGCTACTTCATCATATTTGTTGATAGAAGCTGAATAGTAATTTATTGAATACCATACATTAAATTACTTTTGTTTTTAAATATTAAGTGTAACTTAAGTCTATATTTATATAGATATATGAAATATTTCATCACTACCCTTTTGTGGAGAATGTAAAGTTTATCCTGTGTTATTGATCATAGCAGACAAAAAATTTCATTCATTCTTTCATGGGACTAAAATATTCAAAATAATTTAGACGTGATAAAACCATGCAGAAATAGCATCACTCTCTGTGTTTAAAATTAATCTTTATTACTATGATTGTAAACAGAGAAGTTTGGGTTTAGAAATAATCCTATGGGTTTTTGGGAGGGGCATGTCTTTATAAAACAATTTATGTTAGGAAATTAATTTCCCCAGTTCCTCTCACTTTCCAAGAAAGGATGGACATCTGTCATTTTTTCAATGGGTGATTCAGTGTTAATTGCTTTTCAAACTATATCATCAATCCTCAATTAACAAACGCAGATTAATTTTAGATATGTATATTCTGCAAAGCCCATCTTTTCCACAGTCTCACACACATCCATGTGAGAACTTTTTCTCTCTCAATCATTTTCAAAAGTTCCACACACATAAGTATTAAAAGTACTTTAATCTATTTATTTATGGGTGTGTGTGTGTGTGTGTGTGTGTGTGTGTGTGTGTGTGTGTGTGTGTGTGTGTGTTATAGTGCACGTGAAAAACAAATTCTAGTGGTCAAATCATGCTTTCCATTATATAAGTGCTAAGAATGGACCTGGGGTCAGGAAATACCTTTGCCCAGTGAACTAACTTGTAACTCCTAAATCTGATATCGATAGTATCCAAATACAATCATCTTAATTGGAACTCTTCTCACTTTTTCTTTATAATTTGTGCTTCAGTTTCATTGGTATTGGGGATAAAAGTATTTTTATACACAAATGATGCAAGTTTTACTCTCATGTTCATGTTTTATCTCTCGTCTGAAGCCACAGTTGTCAAGTGTAGATTCCTAGATTTATGAGTAATCAGACACATTACCTAGGGAAAAACATCATTCCTGAATAACATGCTCCTCTGCTACCCTATTGCCCAAGTGTTCTTAGCTATGACACTAAATTTTTATGCAGATCAAAATGCACCTGCTAGTTTGTTTTGTGTCCTGCTCTCTGCTACTCTTACCAGTTGATGCTGCTTCATGCCTCTTTCTTCTACAGTGGCTGGCTAATTGAACATTTCCCTTTCAAAGAGCAGAGAGCTAATTCAACTAATAAGGGTGGCATTTAAGCATGTGCAAGATCATGGAAACATTGTCATTGATAGTGCCTGACCCTTCTTTCTCCTCAGTGAATAATGTCAGTGATGTGGCCTTAAGAAAATCATACCCAGGTGCAATAGCATAAAGACTGTATTATGTATGCAATGAATAATTATATTTGAAACTGCAATTTTGTTAAAGTCTTTACATAGAACACTTCATTTTAATTTTATGACAACCACACTACAAAATAAAAGTACTTAGAATTATTATCTATAGGTTAAGAAATAGGATCCTTGAAGTTACAGTTGAAACAACTAGTAAGGAATAAGCCCTAGTTTCCTCTGAAGAAATAAATATCTCAAGCAGGAAATTCTTTTAGTACTTGAAGTTAAAGACATTTTACTAAAGTTGTCTGTTTTCCCCAGTATTCTCATCTCTTTCTTACTATTACATCCCACCTACCTAATTTTCAGCTACTGATTTAACTCCATCACAGTAGCACAACTCTGTCTTTCCTCCATGAACCCACTACATTCCTTACAGCTACTGTATTCTCATGGGACTTCAACTTCATCTCCTATAGAACACTTACGCTTTGTATCTGGAAGAATTACTAAAACATTCATGAGCAACAGACTTGATCTCCTGGAGAAAGGCAGCAATACACTTCAACTACTTTTCTATCCCCTTCACCGCACTTGATATTTAGCAAACGCTCTGTAAAACTTTGAGTAAGAAAAATCATACTGAAATGGGTTTTTAAAAGACAGACAAAGGCATAATGGATGAAATTGCCTGCTCCTTCCTTCAGCCAGGATGTGGGGATTAAAGAGGGCATATGTCATGTGATCTTTAAAGACTACGGGTGATTATTTAGAGCTATTTTAATGGAAAATGCTCTTTTCTTCATGATGTGTGTGGTTGAACTTTCTTCCCCTTGCTCTGTCTTTATTGATGGAATTGTATTGCTCTTTAAGAAGCAGTCAGTCTTGCTGCTGTTGCTGCCAGTTCGCAGCTGCAATCCCAAGGTTGAACTCTCTAATCCTATGCTTCTGCTTCACATTAAGATCTATTCAGATCAAGGTGTCCTGGGATTAGTTGGGAAGGATTGACTTGAGTCAAGAACTCTCATTTTATTTTTATCATTTGCCTTTCTGTATCACCTTGTACAGACACTTAGTCCAAGTTTACATGTAAAGGTTTTCACTTTAAAACCATGTCTTGTGATAAATTTTCATCCAGACAGTGGAAAGCAATTTTCCTAAGTGCTTTACTTAATTGGTTTTTATCCACACGTGGTCCTCCAAGGCTATACTTACATATCCCATCATGCAATATTACCTCCATAATTCTCTGCCTCTCAGGACGGTACATGTCTCTGGTAATTTGTTTGTGGTTGCTGAGTTCATTCACTGATGCCTGCTGTTTATTCCCAGTGCTCTATCCGTTTTAGGCAGGCAGACAATGATACATTGCTCATTGGGAATATTGGTTGGCATTTTAAAAGTAATAAGAGTAGAACTGTAAAGGCACAACTTAGCTAAAATCAACACGGTGTCTGAAATTGTACCCTGTAGGGTGTGTTCCATTGAACTGAAAAAGAATATAACTGATGAAGTAGAGTAGGGTTCTTAGAGTAGCAGGCACTGGGGAAGTGTTCTAGGTAGCAGACTATATCTCTTTCATCATTTGCTATTAGTGGTAGAAATGAATAATTATCTGTGGAAGGCAAGAAGAAGCTAAAGGAAAGACACCTGTGTATCATTTTACACATGCACTCATACACGAGTGCACGTGCACGTGTGTGTGCGCGCGCGCGCACACACACACACACACACACACACACACACACACAGTTTTATAGCTCTTAGATAAATGTACATAAAGAGAGACAGGCAGAGGGTATAGATTCATTTGGTTTTAAATTAGTAGATGTATAATTTCAAAAAAACTTGAAAATATCATTTCATATTTTGAGTAGGGCATACATACACTCTGCTAAATATCAATTTGTTTTCAAAAATACTTACTAGGTAAAGGACTTGAAACATTCCTCAATATGTACCCCAAATATTTGGCAGAGGTCTTGGTTCAATTTTGTGCTGCTCTATTTTTGTCTTCTAAAAAGGCAAAGGAAATCCCATCAAGAATTATGGTAATTGTAAATATTTATACTATCCTACTCTCTGATATCTTTGAATGACCTTTAAATGTCACTTTTTGTGAAAATGTTAAATACTTATGCTTGGCTCAATTGTTTTCCTTCTTTAGGTCAATTAGCAATATCATAGAGTGTATGTGCTTCCAACTCCATTCTACAACCTTGAGAAAATCAGCTGGCACCCTTCTTCCTGCCTGATTCACTCAGTCCTTCCCTTTGGGATAACCTTGGCAGAGTCTGCTAATGCCCTCATTTCTAAGAGATGATATTGTAAAGAACTCATTGGCATCTGTCAAATACTTGACCTCAGGTGCTGATTGATGACTCTCTTCTTCTGACTAATGGAGTTATTTATTCGTGATATGTATTTAGTTCTCGTTTCACCCTGATGGATGTGAATGTATGTTTATCTGAAACTAAAGAAATCTCTGGAGTTTTCCTGATCGAGACATCAGGCATTGTCCTATTCATGGCTCAAAGGCAAGATAAACATCAAGAGTGAAACAAAGAAGTGATCATTAGAATTGAAATTGTAAAATAATGTTTTAACTGAAAAATTTATTAAGTATACAAGAAAGTTTTCTGAAATTGAACTGCCTTTTAATTCAATAATGCTTTCCTATAAGGACAGGTAAATGAACATGCACAGAATTTTCTAAAAGAGATATCCAAGAGTAACATGCTGTCTGGTATTAACTTTCCAGTTTTACATTTTAAATATGAACCTATCCCTGTATAGTTCTTCTCAGAGGAAGAAGTGATCTTCTTCTTTTTTTAATCTCTCAGAATAGGCAGGCCATCTATGTTTTACATTTACATTAATACTTTACAAATGATAATAAAGTATATAATATTGAAAAGACATTAAACTTCTCCCTCCTTCACATGAAGGACATTCTAATATGAACACAAGAAAGTGTAGTTTATTATAGAAACACTTGAGTACAATGTGAATGTCATTTTGCAGGTTTCAAATGTTTATTCTAATAGCAGATGGTTGTGTGAACAGAGGTTTTTGTCCCTTCTTGTCCTGACACCCTTCAGTTCCAAATAAACACACAGATGCTTATATTAATTATAAACTGTTTGGCAGATGACTCAGACTACTTATTGGATTGCTGTCTTTTATTAGCCAAAATCTATGTCTTGGTTTACCAGAGAATATGCAGGCATCATACCTCTTCAGTGGCTACATGGCCTCTCTCTCTGGCCACTCTCTGTCTCAGATTTTTTTTTATTTTCTCAGCATTTCTAGTCTGTTAACTCCCAACTTTTAGTTCCTGCCAGGCTACTGGCCAATCAGCATTTATTTACCAACCAATAAGAGAAACATATATTCATAGCACACAGGGACATTCCCCCTCATGACTATTTAAAGAAAAGATTGACTTGGAATTTGTGGAACAGCTGCAAAGGAAAGTAGCAAGTTAAGGAGCAGGTTTTAGAAAAAAAGGGATTTGACACATACTTGACAAAAGATTGAAAGTGAATATAAATTTAATATAATGTAAAATTAACATGCTTTGGAATAATATTATTAAAATTATACTTAAGAAATTTTATCAGAGACATTGATAAATTGATCAGAGACAAAAAGAATGATTAAATCTGGAAAAAGGAAATACAAAGAAAATACCATTATATGTTCACTCATTGAAAAGAGTAACAGGGTAAGATTATTTAAGTGAATAGAAATACATGTAACAGAAATGAAATGAAATACCGTTACCCAACACAAGGGGGCAGAGGTAGGTTTTCTACTCAATGGCAAGGTTCATGGACACAAACTAGAACAGACTGATGAAAAGTTCACAGTGTCTTTCCAATACTCTCTTTATACATTTCTGAACCATCAGAACTCATATTGCCTTCACGAAAACTGCCTGAGATACTGATTTATAGTAGGGGAATATAGACATACTATTTTTTAAAACCAGAGTAGATCCAAGATTTTGGGACCCTAAATTTCAGTTTGTCTAAAAGAATAATTTGCCTTTACCAGATGAGTACACAATCAAAATATACTTTATAACCAAAATCTTTGTTTATGAGTGTTAGTATAACATTGAGACAGGGAAGACTAATCTACCACAATGCGTCTATTGTACACACAGGGACATTTGGCAAAAGTGGCATATATAAGAGTCATGGTATGTGTTTCTCAATTTCAATTCCTGTATAGATGTGATTATATTTAGCACATTTATGAAAACACATAGTTGCATATAATTAATCTAGAATATTTTTCCAAAACAAGAGATGAACTCTCAACATCACTATATGAGACTGTGAGTGGGACCACAAACAAAAATCATCCTGTAGACATGGGGGACTTGGGTGATGCTCAACAGGCATTTCCTCCTGGTGCTCCATCTCATGGTATTACAACCCTTGCTGTGAAGATTGGAGGGGAAGAGAAAACTCACCCATGCCCTTGCTTTGTACTGTGTTCTACCATCTTCTGTATAACCCTCCTACTGCTCATACATTTTGGATCTACCAGTACATGAGCATTTATTATTTTACAGTGGACAAGGACTTGAATCTGCTCAGCAACAAACTGTAAAGCATTGTGGTTTGCTTTCTGCAAAGACATGCAGCAACACACCTGTGCATTGAAGCACATCCACAAATATGTGATGTACTTTGCTTCAAAAATGTGGTTTGCAATAAATCTGAGAGCATTCATGGAGACACAGCAACTGGGTGACTTTATTTCCTTTTATTATGGGGTTGAGGACAGACAACAATACTGAAATGTTCCAGGACATTAATGCATAATGGATTATTTGCGGAAAGTTGTCATGCTTTTTTACCAAATGGGTTATAACACCCTCGAGGAACAATGGCTGAGTATATGCAATGTCCCCACTCTCCTCCTAGTCTGATACTTACTTCTTTTCTCTTTCCTCTCTTTTCCAATACTAGAGGAATTACTTTTCTATCCTCACAGGAGAAATTGTTACAAATGTAAAAAGGAGTGTGTATGGGTCTATGTGTAAGGGCCAAGTGGCAATCTCCCAGCCCTGGCAACTGGCTGGGGAACATTGTCAGAAATCAGCTATTTTTATGGTGGGCCAGAATTGCTATACGGGTTATAGATGATCAACAGAGAGGAAATGAGACCTCCTGTTCTCTAGGATCAGCACTTTCACAAACGGAACCCAAGATGTGAATAGAATGACTCACTCATTTTAAATCGGTGTAAGATTTTGATGAGTACCATGTGGGTGTGGAGGCCTTCTAGTCTTGTGCTATTCCAAATCAGGAAAGAATGTTACATGTGCATCTACTTAGCTAGGGGCAGAGAACCAGAATGATAAACAGCATGAGAGGAAAGGTGTGAGATAGCTAATTTTACTAACGATCTCCTAGTCATCTTAGATGGCATGGATATTTGAAGATTCACTTCTGCCACAATGACAGCAGGCAACTTTGAAAGATAGATTACACATGATGGGCTCATTCATATAGCTTAGGAATATGACACTCTGATGTAGCATAGCTGTGAGAGCAGCATCAGGCCTTGAACTGAAAGGGGAGCAGAGCACTGAGAATCCTAAAGGACACAATTATCAAAACAAAGAATTAAAACAGCAAAAAAATAACAACAATAAAAATGACCACATTGTCTGTAGGGATTGAAAACAGAGTCAAGATATATGTAGCTGCATCTTCTCCTGAGCCCAATTTTAAATCCTTATCTATCAATCCATCCCTGTGTTAGTTGAAATTCTCGTGAGATCAGAGACCACAGAAGAATTGAAAGTGCAAGAAACATATGGAAACGGTAACCTGTGGTGGACAGATGGAGATAAAGAGGGGTGGAGGTATTAAAGTATATTGGAGAAATCCTCCAGACTGCAATGCTGAAGAGAGGGAAGCAAGAAAATATTTTGTGGATAGTCTCAGAGTGCTGCAGTATTCAGAAAAACATCTTGGCTAGGCTTATAGAAAAGTGAAAGTTGTTTGTAAGAGTAGTCTTATAGTACTGGGATGCATTCACTTGTCCTGATATACCTAGGCATGGATAGGAGCAGCCCAGGGAGGGTAGTCTCAGCAAAAGGAAGCCAGATAAACAGAGTGTGGGCTGTCAATCGGGTCTCTCAAAAAAAAAAAAAAAAAAAAAAAGAGTATGTTTATATGATGACATGAGGGACAAGTCTCTATGGCCTCTCACACACTTTGCATTTAAGTTCATGATATTAAGTCAGTTAAAGTCACTGTCCTAAGTAATGTTGCTTTGTCTATACAGGGCTTCTATTTTTTATTCTAGCAGTGCTTCATTTCTTTTAAAGATCACTATGGTTAGTGGGATTCCATTTCAAGACAGTATTAGTTGTTTAGTTCCACACCTAGAATTCTCCATAGTGTTGGGGGCACTCTGACATTTAAGAGAGAGAGTACTTCTGAGAACCTAGTTCATCAGCTTTTGTTTTATCTCTACATATTGATTTAAGGACAATAACTCATTAATTACTAGTCAGAAATATTTATGTCTTGCTTATAATTAAAAATGCAGCCGAACCATTTTGTGACATGTCATTTTATTTTATTGCTTAAGTGCTAAGAGACTCTGGTATTAGACTATGACACCCAGCTGGTCTCTAATTTCAGTTATTGTATATGAAAATATCTCTGAAATTTCTATAGCCAGAAACTCTCCAATCAATTTAGAAGCCTTATATTCAATTGTCAACTAATAATTCCACCTGACTAGTTCACAAAGAGCTCAAAATCAGTTGACTGAAACCAAATTTCTGTGTACCTGAAACCCAGACACTTTTCCCATCTCCTAAGCACATCTATTCTATCCTCTTTCTTCAGTTTCTCCTGAATCAATCCTGGTTCAGTTTCCTATAATTCATTACTGGGATTATTCGAACAGACTCAACTTTTCTCTACTCTGTCTTGTATACAACTATCAAAGTAATATTTTTAGCAAAATAAAATTGAGTCACTCTCTTGCTTCAAAGCAGCCATTAGTTCAGGAAGAATTCTTGTTCTTTAAGATAACATAGGTTTGAACATTGCCTCTTTTTTATATACGCCCACACATCATCAGGCTTACCCATGAGAAAAAAAACATGACATTTTCCACCAGATTGCTCTTGGATGTATACCTGTACAGGTCTACCTACCTTCCTGCCTTCTTATGTCACAGTACCTCTCACACAATGTATTTATAATTAAATTTAAATTACTGAAAGCTTGACACCATCTCCTCAGACCATAACATTTATAACTTCTTAGACACACTGATTGCCTTGGAATAAGATGTTGGTAGCTCAAGTGTGCAGATTTATCAGTTGAGATTTGTATGTAGGAAGCCCTGATGCATCACTGTTAATGATGCTAAGTGGCTTCATGTATAACATTTATCCACATAACTCTAAATATTTTAGCATGCACTGGTACTCTACTAGAGTCTTATACCAAAATAGAATAGAAAACCCATTAGTGACAAGAAATCATTCTAATTCTCTTTTCTTCTTCTCATTTACTAACAAGAATGTGGGAAAGATACCTAAAAGGCAGAGTGGTTTGACCCTTTAGACTGCTTTTGCAGATTTTCATTTTGTTATTCTGGTTCAGTGGCTACTCATTTTAATTGGAGTAAACTTATTATTCAGTTCAGGACTGTACTTTTGAAAAGTGTATGCTACAATTTATCTGGAAAGTTTTAAAGTTACATGTACACTTTCAGCATTTTTCCTTGTGTACTTTGGGATTAAACATCTAACATTTGATAGCAATGCATTTTTTTCTGATATGAAATACTGACAATTCTTACACACGGTTATTGTATGCCTTTTAGCTCATTGAAATGCCACATTCACCAGATATTCTGACTTTATTACTCTTCTCCTTCCAAAATGACACCAAAATGCACTAGCTGTCTGCCTGGTATTTGCTGCATTATTTTAGAAAGCCTATCTCAGTTTTTCAAACATGGCTTCACAGCTATTCCTTGCTTGTGATCTTTCCTTTTCTTATTTTATTTTTCTTTTCTTACCACAATGAGCAGTGAGGTTTTCTAGGATTAAGATGAGTAGTACAATCAATTTTCTGGCATGGAATGAGATTCTTAGCATGTGGTAGTTCTCAATTAAAGTTTGTTGAGTGAATCCTAAATAAAAATCAATTGAAGAAGAATATGGTTTGCTGATATTGAGCAATGAAGGAATCGATTGAAACAGAACAATAATTTCCTTTAGAGTAGTTTCCATAAGCACCATAATTTATCTAAATGGCAGGGATGAGTAATAGTGGCAGCAAATTATCACACCTTGCTTTTTGCCTAAGAAGTGAGTTACCAGTAGGAAGTCAAAAGGGTAGAAACATGTTTCTATATAGATAGAATGTCACTGTCACTCAGTGCATTCTTTTTCTGTTTACTAAAGGAGAATGTGTATAGATGAGAAAAATATGAAAGAAAAATAAGTGAGATTGACATAAAGTAATGGCTTCCATAGCTCAAGGTTACTCACTAAACTCTGAAATAAAACAAAGAGAAATTCTATAGTTATAAAGGAAAAGATGGGTCCATACAGTATTTTAATTCATTGTTGGTGTTTGTTAAAAGAAAATACACTGAATTTGCAAATCAAAGTCAATTTGTAGGTGATTTAGAACAAATTCATATTTTTTTCTCGAACTCAAAGAATTGACACCCAAGAGAATAAATTGCCCTTGAGCAGTGACTGCATTTGATTATGATATAAGATATTCTTAATCAAAACAGATGTGTTTCTACATATTAAGTGGGCCTTATTAATATTTTAAGACTTTGAGGAATTATCAACTCTAACCCCAGTGAAAAGGAACATACTTAATGCAGAAACCACCCTTTAACTGAATGACATATTTACGTGGCTGCAAAGAGATTGGAGCAAGTGTGTGAACTCTATGTGAAGGGGAGAAAGTCACCTGTCATCAATGCAGTCAATGTGAAGTTCCATGAGTCCTCTGGGCAAGGGGCCATGAAAGGAGGGTTAAATCCGCTTGACCCTGGAACAAACCTTGCATCTCCCTCCTGTCTTAGTCATCTATTTCTTTTTCTTTATGGAAGGATCCTTCCCTAGAAAATTCAAACCATAGAAACCTATGTGAATAAGAAGTTGATAAGACATAAAAAACTCAAGAGTAGAATGTAAACATAATGTTATTTTATTGCAGTTTAATGAAGACTCTGTCTTACTGTCTCTTTCCTACCTTGTGACCCCCCTGATTTGAAAATCCACATGGTTTCTACTGATACTATTTGTGAACATCTCTAATAATGGAAGATCTTCAAGGCTTTGTAAAAGACGAGGGCATGGGTTGCAGAGACGGGTATACATTTCTGTCCTAGGCTTGGGAATCCTCAGTCTTTTTTCACTCTGTGTGAGGGAAAGTTGCTCTTCTATGTGTTCACAGCTGTCCCTGTTCTTGACTGATCCCAATAGAAAAACACTTCTGTGTCTTAGGCATGGTTTATCTGTCCATTGTTTTCTGTGTGTTTTTAGACAGTGTTTCAGGGCTTGTTTTATGGTTTTCATACATTCAGTAGGTCATAACCATAGGGAATCGTTTTAAGATTCTGAAGTGAGATCACTTAAAAGATGAGTTAAGTAAAAAAAAATTCTCTAGGGTTGGAACCCAAGTTTTGGTATTTTTTAAATCTCAAGTGCTCCAAGTGAACTATGGATCTACCATGGTTTAAGTACAATTAAATAATGAATCTACAAAATCTTAAATCATAAGTTATTATATGCTTTTCTTGATTTATAAAGGTCATAGAATATGCGAAATGTGTAACAGTGCAAACCATTGAATCTCCACAAGAATGAACTCCAAGGCTTACATAAATATTATTTTGATCTTAAGTTACTGATACCTTACTCCACAAGGACTAGCAACAGCTATAACCAAGGGGCTTAAAGTACTTGTATCCATATGATAAATGTACAATGGGAAATGACAATGGCCAAGATGGTATTTTTACTATTGAGTTACTGTATCACTGTATTTATTTACTTATGATGATTGGATAATGATTCTGTAATTTTTCCAAACTTAGTTCATTTTGGTATAAGCTACATGAAATAAACAACTCTACCAGGAAGTTATTGAAGAGCCATGTTCTGTTCTCATGAATATTGATAAGTGATATGATTTTATTATTTTAATAATGAATAAAAAGTGACTGGGATCAAGTAGGAAACCCTATACTTTTAATGTATTCTATAATCTGTTTTCTGAAAATACTCATATCCACATTCCACAAATATTTATATAGAGTTCATCACTGATGATCAAATAATAACTAAGACCTTTCCATAAAATTGCTCATAGTGAAGGCAGTATTTCTCTGGGTGTTATCAGAATTACTTGGAAACTTCTGGAAATACAAGTTTTGAACGAGCCAAAATGCATTATCTTAATGGGCTTCCTCACAAAGTCTTTGGGGATGATACATAATCTGATAAATTTGGAAGTGACATATGTGTTCTTAAATTATCCATGGTGAAGAACACATATGCCTTTATTTTCTTTTTTTAAAAAAAAATCAGGGTATATATATATATATGTATATATATATATATATATATGTATATAATAAATTTAATAATGCCTCATAGAAATAAATTTCTACTAAACATGCAGAAGTATTTTGGATTTTTTGCTATTTTATTCAGTGGAGTGTACTTAGTCTATGAATTTGCCATACAAGTTATGAAATGTCTACTTTCAATTATTTGAAGACGGGAATTTCTGCATTTTTTGTCAGGATAATTCAGTGAGATGCTAATATAAGCTAAAGAGAAAGACTCTATGGTCATTAAAGTTTAAAAATGGTCACTTTTTTTGCATAGTCCCAAAACAACTTAAAGTGATTGTTCTTTCAGTGAGTATGTAAATACAGGAGAATGGGTTTTCCTAAGGAGATCTAATTACATATTTCTTTTAGAGCACACTGATGAGCAGCTCTAGGAAACCAAATTTTAGTTCACCATCAACAAATGCTGATATATGTTATTTCCATCATTTAACAGATGAGAAAACAGGTTATTTGAGATGTGAGCAGAGGCTTGGATTATTGGCAATCCTCTCTTGTGTTTGCCAGTTAACTGAATAGTTAATGAAATTAAAATGTGTTATAATACATCGCAAAATTTTCATGACTATTTACTATGTGTCAGACATTCTTAAAGTACCTTATCTTCGACATTGATAGAATCACTTATGGGTATGAAATATCTGATCAGCTGCCTCAGACATCCTCAGTTATAGTTTCCCTCTGCATATGTAAGTGACTAACTTCCATGTGTTCTTTATTTCATGTCTGGTGTCAATGCTTTGTAAGGTTTCTGTGCTTTTTATAACCAAGATGCCTTGAGTAGATGGTCTTGCCTTCAACTTAGCCTGACCCTGCTAAAAATGATTAGCCACTTAATCCAGGCAAGTGTCTGGCTAGAATGTGTATATAGTACTTCTGCTGGTCTATATCAGTGTTTTGCAAATGCGAACTGACAGATATCATTGTTTGAAGTCAGCATGTTTATTTTACATATTTAGAAATAAAAAAATCAGGCTTAGAAGTAAAATGCTTGTCTCAAAACATAGACAGCAGCTAGATCTTCAGATTATGTGATCCAGAATCCATGTTATACCAAGTTAAATGCTTATCCACTGTGTGAAAATGATCATGGTGCTAGCTTACGGCTACTGGAAATTACCTAAGTGAATGAGAATAATTCTAAAGAATTCAGGATGCTAATTGGAAAGGATTTAAAATGTTTAAATAACTGATCTTTTCTATTTAACTCATCTGAGTGAGACTTTTCCTCAGGAAATATGATAGAGAAGCTGTTCAAAGACAGTTAAGGTGATATAGACATATCTTAGAGGAAGATGATCTTCAAATATAATCACATCAGAGTTCTTAATTGCACCCCAGGAGTAGCACCAACTGTGGATTTGCTGTAATAAAATAATAGTGTTGTTATCTTTATGTATAAAAATGTGTAATGAACACAATTTATCATTTTAAAGCTTCTTTCTTATGATCTTTTCCCATTCACTTATTAGAACGATTTATTGTGTATCAGGTATTTACTCTGTAACATGCTAAGTGCTAAGATCATGCTAGGGAAAGCATGATCTCTGCACCATTCAAATTAGTCTATTGGGAGAGGAGGCTTCACAATACATAATTAAGCTAGCAAATGTCCGTGTATTACCATTTAGCTCCACTATAATCTATAATGAGGTAGAATAAGACAGCATGTTTTTGAAAGTAGTCATGCAACTATTGTATATTTCCTTAAGAACACAGTGATTTAATGATTTGGGGATGACTACTCTGTCCTACAATCATAATGAAATACTAGGTTTTAAAACCCAGCTAATTAATATGAGGTGAAATGGGGATAGACCTTATCAGCAAATTTTGAATGATGGGTTCTTTCAAATTTCTAACTTCTGGAGTCATTTTGTTATATCTAAGCACTCACAGTAGCCTAAACTTATAGAAAACAACTTATGTAATGCTAAACTTTATTATGAAACACATTTTGATTTAGAGGTGCTTATCACACATCAACTTTTAGATTTTATTATTATATATTTATTGGGTAAAAATGAATACTTACTAACATAAATGTAGTATTATATGCAAACATATAGGCTAATTTTTAAGTGAAACTGTATTGGTTAAATATCTCTGTTTGATGCTTTACTCTTTTGGATTATGAGTTGCCCACCAACTAGCTCCACAATAAATCACATGGAAACCAATTCTTAGTATCAATATCTGATCTTAGTTTGGTTTGTTTCTTGCCAGCTTTTCTTAACATTAATTATACTATTTATCTTTGGCTTCAGGGATTTTATTCTTCTCTATCCCTGTACACCTTGTCTTTGTTTCTTACTCTGTGGCTTGCTGTGTAGCAGGGTGACTGGTTAGCTAGACCCTGACATCCTTCTTATTAGGAGTAAGGTTTTCTGCCTGCCCTGGACCCAGAGCCATGCCAGCCCCAAAATAATACACAGAGACTCTGTATTTGATATTATGCTGTTGGCCAGTTACTTGTTTCTTATTGGCTAGCTCTTTCTTAATTATTAACCCATTTCTATTAATCTAAGTACTTTCACATGGCCTCATCTTACTGGAGAGAGGGTCTGGACCTCTGTTGTCTCCAGTCTCTCCATGTTGACTCCTTACTCCTTCCTGTTTTCTCCTTGTCTCCTAGTCCCTCCTATTTTCCTTTCCTATTGGCCAACAGAGCTTTATTCATTAACCAATAAGAGAAACATATTTACAGATTGACATCTCCCATCACCTTCTCCTTCCTTTCTTGTTCCCACATCCTAGATCTTCTCTCCTCTAGGTTTCTCCTAATGTTTATCCTCTCTGCCTGCAATTCCTGTTTATTTCTCACTGCTGCATTGCTATTGGCTGTTAACCTTTTTATTATGCCATCAGGTGCTTTAGACAGGCAGAATAACTCAGCTTCAGAGTTAAAACAAATGCAACATAAACAAAAGTAACACACTTTAAATAATATTCCCCAACACATCTTTGTGACCAAGCACCCAACAGAAACATATTAAGGAATGTTTATTTTTTTGTTTATGATTTCAGGGAATTCCCATCCCTCATGTTG
The DNA here is from genome assembly GCA_030556225.1 of Cricetiscus sungorus. Taxonomy (NCBI): domain Eukaryota; kingdom Metazoa; phylum Chordata; class Mammalia; order Rodentia; family Cricetidae; genus Cricetiscus; species Cricetiscus sungorus. The sequence continues at coordinate 19,756,989 of JANBXA010000651.1, forward strand.
GGGAAGGTATGGTGGAAGACTCCTGTTATGACAGGAGGTTGTTGATATTGCTTAATGTAACTGACTAGGATGTGAGAACATCCTAGGAAAAGCCAAGAACATTATACTCCCCAATAAACTACCCCCAGTGACTTGCTTCTGATAGCCCGACCCTACTTCTTAATGCATCTAGAACAGAGATATTAAAATTTTTGATTGCAACAAGACATCATTATTTACACATGCATTGGGCCACATTCTTAATTATTCTGTGTCACATGTGGCTCAGCATCTGCAAGTTGGACCCATTTGAGTCCTCCAGACTCTTCCCATATGCCAGTATACTCCTATCCTGAGAAAAACCATATGCCACGCACAAGAAAAGCACTACAGTATTATACTACAAGTACCTTTTGCTACTTTTTCTTCCTCATAAACAGATTAACAGAATATTTTGTTTGAATATTCTTAATGGATATAATAATGAATAATAAATAATTCCTTATTACAATTAATGTATGTCCTTTTGAGACCTTCATGTGCAAAGATTACATTTATTTCCAGAATGGCAAACATAGGCTTCATAGAAACAGGACATGGCATTTAGAACAAAGGGTTGGTATGTAAGTGTTGGCTCTCAAGACAAAATTACCTGCCACAAGGTGTTAGCATTGTTCTGCCATGGGTCACCTTTGTTGAGAAAGTAGGCAAATAAAAGAGAAGCAAAATAAAAGAAATTGGTGAATACTGAAGAAATAAATATAGCAACTTCATCATTTGATCAATAAATAGTTTTCAAAGATTTCCTTCCTTGGCTCTTTGTTATGCATAGAGAAAACAATGAGAAGCAATAGTACATTATTCCTTCTGGAACTCAAATAATAATAATAATAATAATAATAATAATAATAATAATAATAATAATAAGCACAGATACTTCAATGTTATTCCCTTACATCCTTACAGCTTCTTACAGGAATATACATAAGGTGATTTGGTTTCCTACTGGGGCCCTTTCACAAGAGTGTTAGTGCTTTTAAGGTTTAGAAGACATCCTTTTAAACTTCATAGGTGAGAGGGGATGGGACTGCATCCAAATGCTAGAGAAAGATTGTAATAATGTACATATGTTCAAATTATTTACACCATCAATGGGAAACATATTTTAGGGTGAAAAAACTATAGATAAAAATCATACCAAAAAGATATGTTTTTCTGGGGATAGCAAAGGTTTGGTATTCTTAAAGTATAAATATTATCTGTAGCATGATATAGGAGAAATTTAAACTTTTTTCACAATATAGTCTTATCTTAGTTTTATAAGTTTGATAACATTAACCAAAACATAATTTCATTTTATATTAACTATTCCAAATCTTATAATGAATTGTATATAACTACTGGCCATGGATTTAACATTTAACAAATAATTATCAAGTCTTGGTCTAGTGAAATGGGATATTCTGAAAAAATAAACATATCTCTAATTTAATATTATTTTTAAATTAGCATAACTCTGAAATAAAAGGAAGGAAAATAGGATAGAATGTATATAAATAGTAGTTTGGAACAAAAAGGAGCATCATTTCTCTGAAGAAAATAGAAAATTTAGTGGTTTAGAATGGAAATGTTGTTAATATCCCTAAAGAAAGAAAATTTTAAGGTGATGACTCATTCTCAACTTTGGAAACAGAGAACTGTGTTCATTGTTGCAGGTTTCCGTTTTTTTTTTTTTTTTTTTTTTTTTTTTTAAATCTCAGAATCCTTACAGTCATCAGTTACTTCTGTCATTCTCTGTCGTAGCCAAATATCAGGTACTACATTATCTAAGGGACGTTTCTCTTTATCATTCCTCTTATCCTTTAAAAGGCCTCATTATTTTGTGTCTTAGTGATTCTTCAATTTGCATTTGGTCTAATAAAATTTGCGGAAAAAAAAAACTCTTCAAAAGCAGCCACTCCAGTAATCAAGTTGAAAATATAATAATAGGATGTTAAAATATTGTCTCACTTGAAATAGATGTAATTTAGAACACACACTATTTGCTTTAGATACTTTCCAGACACCAAATTGATCACCTGATTAGAAAGCCAAAGAAAAACCCTGTACAGTGACATCATGGAGAACATCAGAAGAGGGAAATCCTCTAATATGTATAAGAAGAATCAGATGACACAGGACCTGGCAATCCCCCTCTTAGGCATATTCCCAAATGATCCACATCCTTGTAACAAAGACATGTGCTGAACTATGTTCATAGCAGCATTATTTGAAATAGCAAGAACCTGAAATCAACCTAGATGCCCCTCAACTGAAGAATGGATAAAGAAGATGTGGCACATATACACAATTGAATACTGCCCTGCGGAAACAAACAATGAAGTCTTGAAATTTGCAGGCAAGTGGATGGAACTTGAAGAAATCATCCTGAATGAGGTAACCCAATCGCAAAAAGAGGAACACGGTATGTACTTGCTCATATATAGACTTTAGACCTAAAGCAAAGGATCACCAGCCTATAATTCATACCGTCAGAGTAACTAGTATACAAGCTGAATTCTAAGAGATTCATATAAGGTCCCTCACAGAAGGACAAGTTCTCCAGAGCACATGGGAAGTTGGGGAAGGGCAGAGCGTGGAGAGAGAACTTGGAGAAAGGGAAGGGGAAGAAAGGAAAGCACATGGGACAAGGAATATTGAGTTAGAGTAGGAATAGAACAGAAGAGAGAGAGAGAGAGAGAGAGAGAGAGAGAGAGAGAGAGAGAGAGAGAGAGAACATGAAAAAGAGAGCCGTTATAGGATTGATGAGAAAATTGAAGTTAATGAAATGTCCAGAGACCTACAAGACTGACTCCAACTAACAATTTGAGCAACAGTGGAAAGGCTACCATAAATGCCCTTCCCTGGCAGTGAGATCAACATGTAACTTATCCACCATCATGGAGTCCTCATATAGTTAGTACCTGTTGGAAACAGAAGCAAACACCACAACTAAACAGTGAGCCAAACTAGAATCCATATGCAAAGAAGGAGGATGAGATCAGGCTGCAGAAACAGAACAGCTCACCTGAACAAGGAGGAACAAACAGGCCCCAAGACTGATAGCTGGGAATCCAGCATGGGATTGATTCAGACCACCTAAATATAGGTCTCATCTAGAAGACCTGAACAGTCTAAGAGACCTCAGACAATGGAACCAGGATGTGTTCCTGGTGCACCAAAAGACCTTGCGGGCACACCCCCCATGGAGGGATACCCCCTTAATCTAGAGACAGGAGAGAAGTCCTAGTTCCTACTTCAAATGACTTGACATATTTAGATGGGCACACCTGGATGGCATCACCCTACATGTGGAGTGGGGGGTGATGGGAGGAGAGGGTGGTTGGGGGTGCATGTGAGGGGGGGGAGAGAGGGAAAGAGAGAGGGAGAGAGGGAGGGAGGCAAGGAGGCAGGGAGAGGAAACTGGGATCGAGATGTAAAACAAAAATAAAAAAATAAAGAAAAAAAGAATAATTTGATGAAATTTTAGAAGCTTTGAGATTTGGCTTTCTTGACTTATTTCAAGTGACACTGGAAAAGGCTATAAATGCCAACACAGCTCCTTACCCATCCTACAAATAAAATATGTGCTTATACCTAAGACTCATCACTGCCTAGAACAGTAGTTCTCCAACTTCCCATGATGTAACCTTTTAATATAATTCTTCATGATACCATACCCAGCTACCATAAAAATTGTTGCTACTTCACAACTGTAATTTTGCTACTGTTATAGAGCATAATGTAAATATTTGATCTGCAGAATATCTGATATGAGGACCCTGTTAGAAATGTCCTTAGACCACAGAGGGGTGGCGATCCAAAGGTTGAAAACTACTAGTCAAGAACAAATATAAGCATATTTCACTTGGATGTTGTGAACATTGTGGGGTTTTGTTTGTTTGTTTGTTTGTTTAGGTTGGTTGGTTGGTTGGTTGGATGGCTGGTTGGTTTTTGTTTCTTTTCAAGACAGTTTCTCTTTGTAGCTTTGTGCTTTGCAGCCTGTCCTGGAACTTGCTTTGCAGTCCAAGCTGGCTTTGAACCTACAGAAATCCCCCTGCTTCTGCCTCCTTAGTGCTGACATTAAAGGCACATGGCACTGCCACCCAGCTTATGGTTTTATTAACAAGGAGAAATTGAACAAAAAGAAATAAGTAACATCTATGATTTAAAAACAAATTTCTTAGGCAGATGTGTTATGTTACCAATCAGTAGCTGGTTTAAGTTCCTTTTAGATTTAAGTACTTACCAGTGGCTACTCTCTGTTTGAGATCCTCTGACTACCAACAACGAATGCGTGGACTGTGAGCTACACAAAAATAGATGCTTGTCTGGTTGACAATTTTGATTGGCACTTCATACTTCAGATACCAGTAGTTCACACACACTGCATTTGAATCACAACACTGCAAATCATACTTTAAAATCTGCTTGAATTGGGCTAATGATTTCTTTTCATTTATTCATAAATTTTAAATTAATATTTTTGAATCAAAGCAAATTATTCATTTTTAAATTTACACTTCTCTTTACACGTAGTAAATTCCATAAAAATTTCCTTGTCAACAAATGTGATTTTTTTTTCGTTTTCTATATTAGTTTATTTTCTTATAACTGGGAATTTTGCTGTTATGAGCATTGGGTTTTAATCTTCTGGTCCTTTGTTAGTGAAAGACTTCAATACCCTCTCAGCCATCCTGAGAGTCTCCAGTGAGACTACCCATTTTCTATCATGGTGCTTTTAATAAAAAGATCATTTCTCTTCGAACTTTACATGATAGAAAAAAGAAAACCAAAAGGAGAAAGGGGATTAGTGGGAAGCTTAAGGGAAAGAAAGTTGGCAAGATCCTTGAGGCAGAAAATCAAATTTGAAACACTTGAAACTTCTAAAAGGCCAGGAAGCTCTGTGTGCATCTAGGGCTGCATACAGAGCAGATAGGATCTGCAACAGTTCTAAGTTGGAAGAAAAAAAGGGGAGGGGTTGTGAAAGAAAATAAATCCTTTCAAGTAGCAAGGCATAGTATTTAAATCACAAAGAATCGTTTCTTTCAGGTGTTACCATGAACCTACATACAATCTTTAGAGATGTGTAATGATAATTGCAGTTTCTGTTCACTTATATTTATTTAGTTCTTTCTCCTCAGATTGTTCATTTTCTTCTTTTCTCCTCCCACTCTCTTTCTTTACTGTCTTCCTTTTCCATTTCTTTTCTTTCCTTTGCCCTGCTCTTTTTCCTCCTTCTCCCTCCTCTCTTTTCTCTACACTGACCTCTTCCTTTCCCTCTTGTGTCCATCCTGCTTCATCATCATGTTCTCCATAATATTTGTAGGGCTAAATGGAGCAAAGTGTGCAAAGTCTGCCCCTAGAAATCACAAATTTGAAGAGAAAGATTACTGACATCTTAATAAGTTGGTTCTGTAGCAGGCAGATGAGTATTCGGTCCTTAGGATAAGGGTCTTGTAGAATGCTATAGCATCTGCCACACACTTCTCCAACAGCTTGCTTATCACTTTCCTTAGAAAGCTCATTTTAAGGAGAACACATTTTTTTCAGAATAGAAACATTTATTAAAGTCAATTTCTTCATTTTAAAAGTCTTGAGGATGGAAATACCTAAATAGAGTCCTGACATTTATTTTTCATTTTTCAAATTATTTACCATCATTTGGGAAAGGATGGAGTGTGGTTGAGATTCATTTGCAACTCAAAAAAATTGTTTTGTTTTTGTTTTTTTTTTTCCTTTTCTTAAAGTAGTACATATTATTCTAGTTAATGCTTAGTGGAGCTTAAACAGAACTTGTTATGGAACTGCTTCACACTGTTATATTAGTATATGTGTGGGTAACTATTTTCTCCTTCCAGGGCAGTGGTCCTTGGCCTTCTTATTGCTACAACCCTTTAATATAGTTCCTAATGTTGTGCTAATCCCCAGCCATAGCATTATTTTGTTACTATTTTATAACTGTAATTTTTTACTGTTGTTAATCCATAATGTAAGTATCTGAAATGCAGGTTATCTTATATGTGACCCCTGTAAAAGGGTCATTTGCACTCCCCCCAACCCCCGCAAGAGGTCTCAATCCATGGGTTGATAACCCCTGCTCTAGGGGAAGTAAAATACCTATGGTGCAGAATAATTCAAAGATAAAGAGAAATAAAAGTGAACTGAAAATTGAGTGTATATAATTCATCTGCATCATCTTCCTAAGGAAAAGTATCAGTGTGCTTTCTAATGAGGTCAGGAAGCAGGCGTTTCAAAACCCCTGTTGAGTGACAGCCCCTGGACACTGCTTTTATCTACATGATCAGAAGAATAGAGCAGTGTGCTTTGGAGCCCCGACTGAGCAACAGGCTTCTGTCAGCACTCTTTGTACACTAGCTGTTTGTGATAGGCATGTCAAGATTGTCCTGATTTTTCAAATGGGGAAACTGAGGCATTGAGTACTAGTAACATGTCCAAGGTTATGAACATATTAAGTAGCAATGCTAGTATTTGAACCTGCTATAATAAGCAATATCACCTCTCCTCTTATCTGCTCTATGCAAAATGAATGAAACACATTGAACTGAGAAACAGTATCAGAGTAAAGCAGTAAAATTGACAATCAAAATAAAACTAGGAAAATACAAAGAAAAATATATAATAGGGATTTTATAGAGCACATCTGACATACCTCTATTGTGTGTTCAGAGCATGCAGCTTACACTTCAGGTGGTGTGTGTGTGTGTGTGTGTGTGTGTGTGTGTGTGTGTCTGTTTGTATACAATGTATGAAATAGGTGGTTTGGTGAGGTTTTCAATTTCTTCCTGTGTGCAATTTGAGAAAATGCATAAAAGTAAAAATGACATGTTCCAGGAAGAGGACATTACAGAGTACATTATGTAAAACCAAGGTTTCATTCTTCATTCAACTGGTATAATTCACTAGCTGTGACAAAGTAATTTCTTCATGATTTACAAATCTTCATTTTCTCTGTGTGTGTGCCTTTGGAATGGATCATGGCATCAATTTTCTATAGAATTTCATAAACACATTTTTGAGACTACCAATCCCCAAGTCCTGGCACACCCCACAGCCATAGTACACACCATTTCTCTTATGTCTTCTATGTCCTGTGACTGTTTTGGCTCTTTGATTTATGTAAGTAGCAGTTAAACTCCAAGGTCACTCTAACTTGTTAAACGTAAATGTTCTAACAACATCCCCTTCATTGCTGTGTCTCTTGCCCTTGACATAAAGAAACAATTTTTTCCTTTGAGGCTACATATGAAAGAGTTGCATAAATTAACACAGTATTTTTCTTTGACTGACTTCTTCAGGTATAATGAAAACTGATATATCCAAAGACCAAAGAAGAAATTCTAAAAAGCTTACAACCATTAGCTAATGTAAGTGTTAGGCTTTTTCTATAGATTTATTTAGGTTGTCTCTACTCTTGCCAACCACAATAAATAAGAAATGATTGAGGTTACTTCTGGCAGGACAAAAAGATATATTTTCTGGGGCAACCTGATGATGGGCCAGGAAGACCTTGCATGGAAGCTCAACACTTTTATGATTATTTAGATGGCTATTTTCTTTGTGACCACCATAATGAAAAATGATGGTGCCACTGATTTCCTGTCAGATGGTTATTCTAGGCTACCCTAAGTCCATAATTAATCCAGGACATTGAATGAATGATAACCTTGGTTTTAACATTTGACTTACAGGGCATATTTCTATCTCACCAAGTTATCTACTTTTAGTGTTATGGTTTTATTATGAACCAAGTGTTTTGGGGGGTTAACTAGTAATTATATATACAATCAGCCCTCATTTTCTAAGAAGCCAGTTATTCCGTGTAATAATTATTCTGGCTCTTTAGTTTAATTTTGCTCCCTTATGTGCCCTTTATTAGTCATTCATCAATAGCTCTACCACAGAGAGCACAGGCAGGGTAAGAAGCTAAGCATAGTACCATGTGAGAGAGATAAACTTCAGGAATTCTAAAGCTGAATAGTATTATACCGTATTCTTATTCAGTATTTACAACCAAACTCATAACTACAAAAACCAAAACCCCGTACTAACTTGGGGCACTGCCTGTCTACAGGTATGTATTTTCTCAGCACTTTTCCTTCTGTATTGAATCCTTATAACTCTGACACTGGTTTAATCTGATACCACTTTTATGTGTCAACAGAGCTTGAGTGCACACCTTTGCTAGGGACATTTTATCTTTTAGTTTCTGCATCTGCAGTTACATTAATTTACCTTACAGTCATTAGGAGTAGAACATTGCTACATTGTTTTTGCTACTGAATAAAGGTATGGTGAAAGAATTTTAATACATATTTAATAGTTATTTTATGCCAGGTATGAAATGATGTCTTTCTAGTATGTGTTCCAAGTGCAAGAGTAAACTCAGGTATTCTATGGCAGTTGCATCTCCAAGTCACTTTTGTTAAAACATACAATTCAAGCAGAATTTTTCTGCAGAAGTGCTCTCTGTGTGTCTCAACATATGATGCATACATGCTTGTTGACTGTGAGTCCTATTATCCCCTAATGGGGCACTATTTACAGTTTTACAGTTAACACAAGAGAGAGGGTTAGTCTTCTCCAGGGAAGAGCACACCAACTTGTTGTCCAGTGACAAATGTCCAGGACTGAAAACATACATACAAGTAATAGTATATTAACTAAACTGAAATTGAGATATATATATATATACATATATTATATATACATATATATATATATATATGTTGCATAAAGCCAATAACAGTGGGAAAAAAAGACTATGAATTTGAAGGAGAGCATGGAGGAGCATTTGGGAGAGTTTGGAGGAAGGAAAGAGAAGATAGAAATTCTCTAATTATATTACAATCTCAAAAAGATTAAAACACAATTATAAGAAATTGAAGGAAAGGAAATAGGACTGAAGAGGTGGCTCAGGAGTTAAAGTCATCAGAGGGTTAGAGTTTGGAAGTCAGCATCTTTTATAGACAGCTCACAAATGCCTGTGACTACAGCTTCAAAGGACCCAAAATTCCCTAAGGACTGTGTGAGTGCTTTCTTTCTCTCTCTCTCTCTCTCTCTCTCTCTCTCTCTCTCTCTCTCTCTCTCTCTCTCTCTCTCTCTCTCTCTCTCTCTCTCTCTCACACACACACACACACACACACACAATAATGAATGAGTAATCTTATTAAAAGAACTGAAGCTGGTGAGATGACTCAGCTATGGGTAAGTTTTTCACTACCAAGCCTGATAACCTGAGTTTGATCCTGAAACCCTCATGCTAAAAAGAGAAAAGCAACTCCCAAAAGTTGTTCTCTTACCTCTACATTCCAGCAATGACATGCACATGTCCCTACACATAAATACAAATGCACACACAAGGGAAGTACAGATAATTTAAAATGAAATGAAGCAGAAAAATAGAGTCTACCAAAAGACAAGTTTAATTCATGCAGTGTATTCCTCAATAGCAATAGCACTCATGTGGAGATTCTCATGACTGGTGGGGGGCGGATCCTGTTTTTATTAAGATTTTTTTATGATTGTGTGGAAGTGCTTGTGTAACTGTGCGAATGACTGTGTGTGTGTGTGTGTGTGTGAGTGTGTGTGAGAAAGAGAGATAGAGAGCAAGGCAGAAAGAGAGAGACAGAGATATGGGGGAGGGAGGGAGAGAGAAAGAGAATACAGTTGTCTGCAGAGGTCAGAGGTGTCCAGTCACCTTGGAGACGGAGCACAGGTTGATATGGGCTGCCTCACCTGGGTTCTGGAAATCTGGGAATTGAACTTTGATCTTGTACAGGGACAGTGTGTATTCTGAACCAAAGGCCCATATCTCTAGTTTCTATTCACTTTATAGTACTTACAACATTACTACATAAAGGATTAATAATCCGAGTATCAAAAATATTTCAGGGCATGTGCTGTCCCTATGAAAGACTGGCAGAGAATGGCAACGGGCTCCTGCAATGCTGTGTGAAAAATCAATGGTCAAGCTCTGCTCTGTAGTATACCCCATTGTCTTTCTAACCAAGATCAGGGAGATATCTCTGTCTATGTCAAACCCATATTGTGTTATTAGTGTGGGCCCCTCTTAATGTGTTTATTTTTCTGTTCCCCACACTCCAACAAAGCATTTAAAGGAAATGGGTTATTAAAATGGAAAGGAAGGAAGAAATTAAGGAAATTTTGAAGTACAACTTTTTAACTTAATCATTCTCTTAGGTTTTATTTTTTGAAATTATTTAATTTATTAATCAGCATTTGTGGTAAGGGGTCATGCACAGGACATGGTGTGTAGAGGTCATAGGCCAACTTGGTGGACTTCTCCTTCCACCTTCTGGCGGGGTTCTGATAATCAAACTTATATCACTGGAATTGGTAGCAAAAGCCTTTACCCACTGAGCTGTCTCACTGTCTGCATTTCTAAAGTAGTGTCTCAATTAGCCTATGCTTGCTTCAAACTTCCTGTATATCCCAGGATGACCTTGAACTCCTGCTCTTGCTTCACTGCTGGAATTATAGATATGAGATATCATAACATGCTCAGCTTAGTCGTTTCATTGTTGTGTCTTCTTTGAATAGACATGTACTGCTAATTTTCACACTCAAGAAATGTGAATCCAAGCTTTGTAGCAATTGATGAACCTAAGCAACATTTTTGTATAGTACAGAAAGATGCTTAGCCACCAAAGTCTTAGTAGCCCTTACAGAGGGTTAATCAGTAGTAATATGAGCAATATACTAAGAACATGATTATACTCACAGTTTACTCTTAAGGATGAACCAGAACACACACACACACACACACACACACACAACACACACACACACACACACACACAGATATTTATTTTTGTACAGTTATGGAAACTTGTCTCCCATGAGCACATTAAGCAGCATATGGAGATGCAGCTGCTGGAGCATCACATCCGTACTGAGAAGCCATACTGATGACGGCTCTTATTCTTTTCTCCTGGGACAGTGGCTGGATAGTGAGATCTGTTTCTTGTTCTTTACCACTATGTCCCTGGTACTTTACCAGTGATGTGGGGCCTTAGCAACCAGCTCAGTGACTCAGGTGCAGCGCTCAGACAGAGTAGGACAGATACCAAAGCTTGCTGCAGCCATTCTTGAGTCTCCTTCCCCACCTGCTGCTCTGCCCCACCTGAATCAGCACTTAGTATCTTTGGGAATAGCTTTGATACTAAGCCTTCTCCAGCGCAATAACACACACTGGCTCATTTCAGTATGATGAATGAAGAGTTTTAATGAAACTGGCCCAAACTGCTCTGGCAAGCTGCCTTATTTTTATGTTTTAAATGGAAGTGATCCATCAGCCGCAGCACGCACACTGTCTCCTCTGCATCCATCCTTGATGAGTAGGCCGTGTGGGCCTTCATCACAGAGATCTCTGCAATTCTTGTTGTACTGTTCTTGTCCTCTGTGCTTGACCGCTGTGCTGCCGCTGATCCATTGTCCCCTCTCACCTTATATGGCATTTCACCTGCTGAATGGTCAAATCGCTTGCTCTGTGCATAGACCTCCCATTCCATTTTCCCTGGGCCCAGGATCCTGGCATGCTGACTGGTGGATGCCTAGCGGGTATTAATTACACTTACTGGCTGCTCCTTCATTAGTGTTGCCTATCTCCACTGAGCAAGGTAGTAAATCAAACAATGATTCCTGACTTTTAAAAAAATTGGAAAAGATAAACAAACACTAAAGGGAAAAAAGTCCTCCCTTAATAATAAATACAAACGAAGAGGAGGACTGACACCTTAATCAAGGTGGCTGGGAGCCGCGAGCAGCTCAGCAGTTTGCTAGACTGGAAACTGGTGTTCTGTTAGATGGTTCCTTCTCCATGTTATTCATTTCTTTTAAAAAGAGGAAATAGTACAGAATTACTTTTCTTTCTTTGGGGGGCTTGTTTGAAATTGAGTATATGATGGAAAATGCCAGCACAGTCTGCACAGTTGTGAGAATGATGGTGCTGAAGAAGGAGCCTCACTTACCCAGGAGTTTAAATAAAAGGGAGAGAAAAATGAGGGTGGGGAAAGCAGAAGATCCTCTCCATGTGGGAATTTTCTGGAATGGATCATCTTTTGAAGATCTTTGGCCTGAAACTGCTCCAATCTCATTTTAGGCTCCTTTTCAACTAGTCTCAAACTATCAATGCTATAGTAAGGTTATGTTTGTCTCAGTAATACAAGGATAATATAGCATTTTTTTAGAGTCTAATGTCATTACTCACATGTATATAATTTGGAGACAGAGATGTGCATTAAGATAATTTATACAAATCTTTTGGTTTCAGTAAGTCAGTGTAGTTTGTTCACTGCACTTCCAGTAATCCTGGCATATGCACTAAGGTGTATTTAGAAATTATAATATTTATCTTTGATAAGTATTAGGTCCCTGGTTATTGGCTTCTTCTACCAATCCAATAAACCCAATCAAACCAAATTAGTATTCCAGATTTAGTAAACAGAGCAAAGCAAGCAGAGGACTTCTGGGAGACTTTTGGGGAGGCAGGATGGAGAGCATGAGTGAGGTGTATGGGCCAGGTCTTAAATATCCTGTAGGTATATGCTTAATTAGCTTTGAGGGACAGGGAGCTGACTTTGGTGGAATCTGGAATGGGAGGAGTGAGACTTGAGTAGAGCTTCCCAGCAGTCTTTATTAATTATAACCAAACACTGCAACTCAATGACATGGTGTAATTAACAAGTCTTTGGAATTCAGAGATGAGTATGCTGGACCAGTTGGGAAAGTTTCTTGTAAAAGGTTTGACTTTGAAAGATGAAAAGAGTTTCAGTAGGTATGAGAAAGAGGACACTGTTAAAGGGTGAAGTTTGAACAATGAGGGATGAAAGGAAGAAAACTGTTTGCAGAACAGTTTTGAAAATGGACAGTCAGGTTGAGGTTCTTTATATTACCCAGGCATTATGTACTAGATCAGTTAAACTATACATCCTTGTATTATAAATGGGCCATAGTAACTCTCAAGAGTATTCTATCAGGGGCCTGGAGAGATGGCTTAGTGGTTACCATGGACTGAATGAGTTTCTGGAAAGCTCAGGTTCAATTCATTTTTCAGATAGACTATTTGGAGAGAGGACCACATCTATATCCAGAGAAAGATGACTTTGCTGATGATGGCATAAAGAGCCACAGAGGAGCTTGGTCTCATGGGTTTGAAAGCTAGAAGACCAAGCTTTGGATGATCAAGATGTAGCAGGGCAGATTTCTCATGAGGACTGTGGGGAGGACTGTGGGCTCCAAAGACAATCGCTAACATTTTTCTGCTCTCTAATTTCAGCCTCCATGTTCAAGTGGTGTTCTTTGAATATGTTTATTTCTGATTACCTGTAGGCCTTTCATCTATTTAGAAAGACATGAGCCATGTTGAATTAGAGGTCACCTCTGCTTCAGCATGATCACATCTTAACTAAGGACAAGTAAGGTCTTTAGGTATTAGAGAATGATGACTTTAATGTATAGATTTGGGGGATTGGGATATTAAAATGTATTTGGGGCCCCATGCTAAACCTGCACCCAGAGGATGAGCGATTGTGCCTGTTCTTTCCAGTAAAAGTGGAGATGGGGCTTTTTCTTTATGAGAGGCAAATAATTGAAAGATCATTCAAGATTGTCTAGTTTTATAAGCAACTATTTGAACATAGGGAACCAAGCTGATCTCCCCAGAGTCCTACAACTTTCTATTAATCTCTGCAGCTTACACTGACAGGGATCATGTTCTGATAGATGTGCCTTAGTCTTTACTAATACCTGGCATCTTCAGGACACATGGCTGTCTCATCCAGAAAAATCCCCCAGCAAACAGAACTGTGTTTGTTGAAGTGGAAAAAATCAAGGACAAAGAATATGACTGAGACAAAAGAAAATGATCCCTCACCATTTGTATGTAAGACCACATGCCAAAATGTCCTTATCACTCATTGCTGACTCACAGAGTATGCAATATCGGTCCACATGCACACATCTAAAAAGAAAGGACACATTTTAAATATTTTCATCATGATTAGGAAGAATACATCAGATCGTTGTTATGAGTATGCTTTGTGTAAAAATAATGTTTTCAAACACGTCTGTCAGGTGAATACAGAAGTCAAACGACATGATAAACATATTCACAGTGCTCCACCAGGGGGCGCTCCCCCAATGTAAAGACTAATAATAAAACTACATGAAAATGACTGACTAACCCCCAGAGTAAACATTTGTTACTACTAAAATTCATGAAAGGAAACATGTCTACCCATTGAAGGAAAGTAATAATGGTTTATAGAAGGATGTTTGATGGATATGTAAACATATACACCATAAATGCATGTAGTTAATTCAAGCAAAGTAAATTTGAGGCTTTACTATTTACAGGTTTCATTAGTTAAGATGTGATGTATAAATTTCCATAGAGATTTCTCATGCAATTTCCAGCTTATGAAAACTTCTGAAAAGCTACTATTTGTGCTCAATATCTGTGAAGGTTCTTTGTCTCATAATGTTAATTGGCCATTGTTTTGTTGTTATTTTGTTTGTTTACCTTACACTTCCACTTTATATATATATCATGTCTTTCAATTTTGGAGCCTTATGATCTTCCTGAGTGTGTGACATGTGTGTCTGCATCTACAAGCATTTATTGTGCTTTTTCTTGGGCTCTTTTTTTTTCTCATTCTGTTTTGTTTGTTTTTATTATTTAATGTTATTATTATTCTTTAGATGCCTGTTTTTTTTTTTCTAATAAGAGAGAGAGAAAAGTTGTGGATCTAGATGGGAGGGCATGTGAGGATGAATTTATAGGAGGAAGGGGGGACCATAACTAATGAGAAAATAATATATTTTCAATAAGAGATAGAAAAAGAAATTTGTGTGTCTCTTAACACACACACACACACACACACACACACACACAACACACACACACACACACACACAGTACTGGAATCACTGTTTATAAGGAGGCATTCCAAGACTTGGTGTTACTTATCTTCTGGGAAGCACTGGTTTGATAAGGCACAATCAAAGATCCTAGTCTGAGATTTTATTTTTTAATACAAGCTGTTTGTAGTTCAACTTTTAATTAACCCAGAGTTTAGTACACAGCGTAGAGCTCAAGAAACAAATTTCATTAAACTTCTTAGGTTTTTTTTTCTGTTTACATTATGAGCTGTCTTAGTTGGGGTTTCTGTTGCTATAAAAAGATACCATAACCACAGCAGTTCTGGCTTACAGTTCTGAATTTTAGTTCATTATGGCCATGGTGAGACACATGGTGGAATGCAGGCAGACATGGTGGAGAGGTAGATGGGAGTTCTACATCTATATCTGCAGACAGCAGAAAGAGACTGGGACTTCCAAGTCCCCCTCCAGTGATACAAGTCCTGAAAATATGCCATACCTACTCTGACAGGGCCACATCTCTCAATAAAGCCACTACCTATGAGTCTATGGGGCCATTTCATTCAAATTGCCACATAAGTTGTTCTCATACAAATTTTATTTTTCAGTTATGAAATACAACTTAGAGTATAAACTTTGTGCGAGTGTCACAATACAAATGGTACCAAACTTGCTAATGTAAATGGGATAAGGGTGCTCTTGTCATCACTTCACCTAGCACTCTCATATTTTGTGCACTGTCTCAGCATTGGAGCAGAAAAAGAAAACAAACAAGATGTTTTTATGGTTAAAGTAGACTTGAGTTGCTTTTAATCTCATGGTATATATTTATTATTATGTCTTTGATGGAGTGATATGGAGTGATGAAATGCCCAAAAGCAACTGGAGGAGGGAAGATTTAATTGGGCTCACAATTCAAGGTTAAGGTCTGTGAGACTGAGGAAGCTATGTTTGTAGAAGCGTGATGAGGCAACTGGTCCCATTGCATCCACACTGAGGAAACTAAGAGAAAGGGCTGCCTATACTCTGCTGCCTCCTTTATGGTCCCTCTGGGATCCAGCCCAAGGAATGTTTTTACACCTCAGTTAACCTAGTCTAGACAATCTTTCACAGGTGTGTCAACAAACATCGCCTCAGCTAATCTAGATTCTACAAAATTGACAATACTAGCTATCGTTTAATAAACATTGATAGCTCCCTCTGCCTTTTGTAATATTGATCAGTGTTGAGGCTACAGAAATTGGTTAGGTTTGAATAATTCTGATGCACCTGCAGAAGATGGGAACTTGTTCCCTAGTATCTGCATCAGGTGTCTTGCACTCTCTATAAGTCCAATCCCAGCTTCAGAAGTACCAGTTCTCTCTTCCAGGCTCATTGCAGCACCCACAGGCACATACATACACATGGGAAAGAAGTTATCTTTTTGTTTAAGGATTCATATGTTGATATAGAAAAGCTATTAATCTGTATGTTTCCAAATATATATGTATATATATATATATGTACATATACGTATATATTTCTAGAAATTTTACAGCCTTCATAATGCTCCAAATGAATTGCCTCAAATACCAATGCTGATTTTGATTTGGACACAGCACTGCAGAAAATGACTCACTATAAAGATATCAATTCTACATAACATCATTTATATCACTCTATGAGAAAATCATAATCTTAAATATATTCCTTAGTCGTTACCTTATTGAATTTTGCTTTCTACAATCAGGACAAACAAATAGGTATCAGAAGGAACTGTATTGGTGAAAGTTTGTGGATTAATTCTGCATTGCATTTGCCTGATATGCTGCTTTTTATATATTCTGCTTAATTAAGCCTGAAAATAAAATCATGGATCGATGGCCCTAGATACGTCATTACTGAGAAAGCAACCCTGGGATTAACTTAACCAGCCATTCTTCCATATAGTAAGCAAACCTTGTCCTGGGGATCTCAGACATATGGTGTGACACTTATGTGGCTTTTGCTATGGCATGCACCCTACCTTCTGTGCTGGGTGACTCACACATTTGCCTCATCAGCGGTCTTCCCTGCCAGTTGGGGGGAAAATTCCTGAGCAAAAGGAAAATGACAGTTACTTTATCTCAAAGAGAGAAAAATAGTTTGTAGTAATTTTTAGTAGAAGACTAGAGTTAGTACGACAGGTAACTGTCATTGAATTTTGTGTCATGTTATATTTTTTAATACACCTCTGTAAGTATACACCCCACTTTTTAAAAACGATTAAACTTCCATTCTGAAAACATTGAATAAGTTGGTATCAAATCATGCAGCTAGTGTATGGGTAAATTTCTATTTAACCCCAGGCTGTATTAACTTCCATGCCTTTCTATTTCATGTCAAGGATATGCTATATGGCCCACTGTAGACCATTGTTTTCTTGCAAGTATAGCATTTTATAGAGTCACTTAGTAACTCGTTCTTTGTACAACTCTGGGGAAGTAACTAAAGGCCTCGTGGTGTTTGATTTCTCATTTGTAGAGTGGGAACAAGGATAATACCAAGTGCAGAAAGTTGTGGTAAGGATTACCAAGTATATAAGTGTATAATTATATGAAGCCCTTTTGAGAGTGCTTTGGGTACAACAAACATCACGTATGACAGTTATTATGTTAAAGTCGTGGCCCAGACTAAGGTTCAGTGAAGATTGCTCCCTTAGAACATTTCAGAAAGACATGCTGCTTCTGAGTTACAAATTCCTCGAAAGCAGGCCTAATAATGTCACATCTGTGTGCTTACATGATGAGGAGAGTGCCATCAACCCTGGACTTTACCCAAGACCAAACTGCAACTAACTAGCTATAGACAAATGAAATTTCAGAACTGCAGCTCTGGTCTTTCAGAAACTTGACCAAATGTGCCCTGAATTTTATTTGAAATTCTATAGGCATGTCTCTTCTTGAAGAATGAACCATGTAGTAGGATGTACTTTTTTTTTTTCTTTTTTGTTTTTTTCTGATCCTAGATAATCAGAAAGGTGAACGAGAAAGGCAAAGTGATAGGAAGTCCTGTGTCAAAAATCTCATGGTGAGGAAGTATACAGGAAGGATACAGGTCAACATTAATACACTATCATTTATTTATAACTTGAGATTCAAAAAGTTTGCACTGTTTGTGCTGAAAGAGGACAGTCTACCCTCTGACTTTTCCCTCTGCATTGTCATTTTGCCCTCTGAACTCTGGTTCATTGTTTACTGAAAAGGCAGCTGGCTCAACCAGCTTCCCCAATGTTCTCTTTTGAAAATAATAATGAAAAACAGTAAGAGTTATTCTCCAGAGGAGATATAAAGATGTGCCGCATTCCTATACACCTGCCTTCCTTTCTCTCTGATGCTTAAATGATGCTGCGCATGAACAAGGATGCCAGTCATGTGATGTTTCCTGGGGTGACCCTGCCCACAAGCCCTCTGTTCCCACAAGCAGTTGGAGATGAAACTGCCCTCAATTGCTCATCCCAGCTCCAGCTGAGTTACTGTGTCACCTATTTAGAATTCAGGCATACCAAGACATGGCCACAGCATTCTAAAAACTTCATACTGCTGCCTATGCGTGTACCCTACAATGTTGCTTTTTATCTAATGAGACTACACACAGGCTTGTGGCTAAGCTCTTTAAATCTAGCTCTAGCAATCTGTCCATGTCAGTCTTCTATACTGACAGGTCTATAGCTCTACATGTATGGATTTTTTTTAATAAAAAAGAACTACAAGAACTAAATCAAACACAATTTTCAAAATGCAAAGTATGTCCCCATATTTTTTCATTGCCAGAATGTTTTCGGGTGACCAAACAAAGAGTTGGTAGACAATTTCATTCCAGAATGCATCCTCCTAAAAATGAAGCCAATTTTCCTTTTATGACTTCTGACAAGATTCCAGGTTAATACTCTACAATTTTTTTTGACAGATTTTGCTCTCTGAAGCATGTCACCCTTATCTCTAAATAACCTCTTAGTCTTTCTCTCTCCTCCAATTACCTCTTGGTAGACATGAATAGAAGTTTATCTTGGATAATCTAAGAAATTTTATTTTCTGGGTACTCTCTCAGTCTAGAGCTCCCTCTCAGCCCTCCAAAAGTCAATCTTCTCCAACTGTATTACATGTCTGATAATATGTAAGTATATTAAATGCCATATGATTTTATATTTTAGTAAAAAATATGATAAAATAATATGATAAAAGATTTATTATGTGTTTTTGTTTGTTTTTTGTAAAAGTACTTCAAGCAACTTTGCATTGGCTTGTGTTTGTGCACCCAACTCTTGAGAGTTTGAGGCAAGAGGATTTCTCTGAGCATAAGCCCAATGTCAGCTATAGTTTAGGAATTTATTTCAATAAAACAAAAATAAAAACAGGATAACCAAACACTAGCAAAGGGACTTCAGGAGCTTGCAGAATATAGCACATTTCCATTTTTATTGAGGGACAGAATGCTGGTTGTGCTCAGTTTCTCAGGCATTAAGGACAGAGGAATCAGCTGTTCCTCTTGTGGTAACCATCCCCTCTCCACAACATAACAAGTTTTATTCTGAGTGTTTTCCATTTCACATTCTTTTGCACTGTGCTCTCAAACCTGTGTGAGTGCTTGTGCTCATGTGTGGTTGTACATCTGGAGGCCAGAGGTGATACTTGGAATTATCTCCACTGTTCTAAATTAATCCTGAGACAGGTTGTCTCAATCCTATCCAGAGCTCACAGATATGACTAGATTTTTTTTCACCAGCCTTCTCTGGTGATCCTGCCTCTGTGTTTTGCATTCAAAAACTGGAACCTCTGGCCTCCATGGTCTCCAAGTATTTAGATAGAAAATTATATATTTAAGTAGATTTCTAGGGCTTCAAACTCCTGATTCCACTTAAAGCAAGAACTTTAACTACTCAACTGCCTAGGGCTACTAAGCAATGTTTATGATACTTAAAAAGGGGGATTGCATGTAGTGATTATTTAAATAGGAATTTAAATAGGATATATAACAAAAGCTGTAACCTTTGATGCTTCACACATCTTAGCAAGTATAGGAATATATATAAAGAGAGGCTGTTTCAATTCAGATTCCTGTGCCCTGGTCCAAGCCTATGGGATTATCACTATTGGTGAAAAATCCTGGACTCAGCATTTGAACAATAAAGCTGTTGGTCCACCTTATCAGAATAGGAAGTGGGAAAAATCTGGTTTAAGTTTGCATTTTCCCAAAAGCAAACATTTTTAAAGACACCTAAATTCACTTTGGGGATACTTGTATGGGAGATTATGTTTTTGTTTTTAAACACAGTCAATCAGAGTTCTTGCTTCAGGCCAGTTCTAAAAACCTCTGGTGAAACTTCAGATTCAAGATGAAAAGCAAAGACTCAGATGGTGGCACACCAACATGCCTAGAGCCCTGAGTGTTTGTTCTGGCAGAAATGATCTTCTGAAGACAGTGCAGGAGAGGCAGGAGGAACCAAAAGGTCTGCTTCCCTGGGCTCAGCCCACACTTCGGCCTGTTTCAGGTTTGTTTGTCTGAATAACAAATGCTTACTTGCATTTATCCCCACACGGTGTACTGTGATGAAGACAGCGTTGCTATCTCAGAGAGGCAACAGGTGACACTTGCTCTTCAGCATCCTCCTGGGGTGCACTCAGCAATGCCAGAGCTAAGGCATATAAATATTATGTAGTTCAGATATACCCTTATAAATGTGCTAGCTGCTGTCACTTAAGAAAGACAAACTAAATGTCTAAAATTAATTGTATACTATGCTTCATCCAATAATATGTAACCGTCCTAACATTTCAGACTTTTTTTTATATAACATTGTCAAAACCAGGTGTGTATTTTATACTTAGTGTAAATTAATATGGATAAGTCACATTTCAAGTACATAACAGCCATAGTTGACTAGTGGCTACATTATTGGACAAGAGGATTTGAATGGTTTATAATTTGTTTAATAATTTATTCAAATTATTGGTTTACTAGTTGGTCTAGAAACACTGTAATGGATCAAAGCACTGTAGGGTGATTCCCAGTTGTCAGGAAGCAGGGGTTGTATAATGAGTTCAGGACCTGTTTAAGCTACATAGTGACACCAAGACTCAAAGTCTGAAAAAGTGAATATAAGTAAGTAAATAAATAAATGAATTTGAATTTCCATATTGGGGGCTTTAAAATATATATATATTTATTGTTCATTAATGTAGAAATACATTGCAAGGTTTTTTTTAAAAATTTTCAGTGATGACTTTTAATGGTACTTCCATTTTATTTACATAACCTTGTCCAAATATGTGCTAAAAGCAAAGAGGCAAAGAAGGGGGGGGGTGAAGATTACAAGAGAAAGGGAAAAGGGAAAAGACGAGTCACTCAGAATATCTTTTTTCCTTTTCCTTTTTAATGCCAAAGGGCTTCCTTACTTCAAGCGAGAGCTGCATAAATCCGCATGCCTCTATCAAGCCTGTAATTCTCAGGGACTATCTTTGATTGCGTACTTATTCAAAACTCTGAGCATCCCATGAGATTTTGTTGAGAAAATTCACAGCAGCAGCGTCTGAGCCGAGACCTGAGTACTCTGTTCCCTAGCAAGGGAGCTGAGATGGTAAAGGAGAGGACTATTTCTAGAGATCACATTGCAAGGGAGCTAATCAGATGTTCCATGGGTAGTGACAACCAGCAATTTATTGTGATGCTTCTCAGCTCAAGGGAACAGCAGGGTGTGACAAAAAGTTTGCTTCAGCTACACATATACATCACAATTTACTCTTGGATTTTAAAGAAAACCGCCGTGTTTATTTCGGCAGAAAAGAGCCAAGACCCTCAGTATTTGGAACTGCTGACCCCTGACCCGGAGGCTCAAGACACCAAGAGCGATCCTCTGTGGAACTGTCCCTAAGAATGAGATAAACAGTCACTTCCCATTTGTCCTGGGCTGTGTCCCAACAAGCAACAAGGGCTGCGTACCAGGGCAATTTCTTTCTTATTTTTTTTTAATATTTTTTATATCCTTTATTAGTAGTAACTAGTAACTATAGAAACTTAATTTGCATTTCACAAGTGTTTCATTTATAAATCTTTTTTATTAATAATCTAATTTAAAATTTTTACATGTCGATCCCAGTTTCCTCTCCCTTCCTCTCTCCCTCCCTCCCTCCTTCCCTCCCTCTCTCTCTGTCCCTCCCTCCCTCCATCCCTCATACACTCTTTCCCCAAAAATACCTTTTATTTTTCTCTTTCAAATTATGGAGATAGAAGGTGTGGGTAAAACAATGAGCAAATATAGTATTTAGTCACTCCAGGAGAGCCTTGCTGCTCTCTTCAGTCTTTTACAGCCTGGTGAGGCTTGGTTTCCAAGAAAGCACATTCAATACCATTAGCTGTCTTACAAATTAAAGCCATCACATTAATTGGGCCAATTACGATTCCTTTAGCACCTACAGAATGCACATTGTTCTCTTTGGGTCCCTTGCCTCCACTGAGTGGTTATTGGCAGGAACTTCAAGAGACAGAGAAGATACTATTGCTCTCTTTTCAAAAAGTTTTGTCAATGAAGAGACTTTACCTCTTCTTGGAAGATGACTCGGACCACTCCCACCTTTGTCTTTGAGATTATCTTCCTTGTTTTTTAGGAATCTTCAGTGCCTTATCTATTTTTTGATGCATTCCTTTCTGATGGTTGCTCACTGGCTTAAACTGTGTGACAATTGATGATCAGATTCAATTGACTCAATTCTTGCAATCAATGTGGGAAGTAGTATGCCAATTGTTGTATGACCTTGACACACTTATGCTCCAGGCACCACTATAAGGACCAGAATGTAGCAACAAAGCAGACAAGGAAAGCATCTTCCTTTAAGGGACTTACTCTCTACTTGAGAGATAGTCTCTAACCATTAAACAAACAAACAAACAAAAAAACATTCAACTAAAAAAACTTCCATAATAACATTGAATTTTCTCAGGGAATATTGCAATAGTTAGCAAAGCCTACACAATAGAATTCTATAATTTAATGATGAACCAAATAGAAGTTTTAAAAGGAGATGAAATGATGCCCACTTACCTGTAAAATTCGGTTCCAAACAAGATCCGATAAATAAGGAGGAGAGTGTAGCTGTGAAACTGGTCACATATTTTCTAAAGGCTAAAAGCTAAGAGTGTTCTAAGTGTCCATAGTGGGTCACAGCTGAGAAATCTGGAAAGCAGCCGGTATAAGCACTGGGTTCAGACATTGCTAGTTCATATTTCCTTCTTGAAAAAGCTCATTTATAAAGGAGATAGATCTATCTCTTTGGAAGAATTAAATAAAATGTATTCAGTACTGACGGAAAACAGTCTACATTCAGACACTCTTTTCTAGAAGTATGCTCCCCATAACCTCATTAGGATCTGATCTTTGAGAACAGGCTCCAACTATGGGATTTTGTGTTCATCACAAAATGATGGCCTTAGAGGCCATCATTTCTAGAGCCTGTGTAATAAGGACTGGGACAAGTGTTTGTGTCCCTTTTGTTGCTTAACTTGCTTCATAAAGGAAATTATTATTTAATAACACTTTATCTTTATCAATAAGCAGTAATCTAGAAATACTTAAAATGCCACTCTTCATGGACAATTCCCTGGGCCTTTTCCAAAAATATTCTGGATTTTGCCTGATATTTAGTGAGAGGTAGCTGAAATCTGATGTCACGGAGAAGTGTTTCTCTTCTGTCCACTTGTGATGGAGAGGCAAAACATTGGAGGAAAACTTAGCATCCTGTTAAGATTTTCCTCTTTGTGACATACATGTTGCATTCTCCCATCTAGTAGTTTTATTCATGATTGTGCATTGGTAAATGTTTACAAATTCATTCAACCCTCCAAATGCACCCATCCCTAAAAGAGTCTCATGTCATTGATGTAGGGTTGTACATGGACATAGCTTTAAAGCTTTCTGAATGTTTCAGATTGTAACTTTAGGGCAGATTTATCTTGACTCAAAGACACTTAGAAAAATGTATGAAAGTTCCATCATTAGTAAATACAGAGAACACTGAGTAGCTTCATTTCCCACTTTGTTCCTCACCAGGAGAGTAAAAGACAGACAGTAATTAGCTTGTTTCCACATTTTTACTCAGTAAAGTAGCTGGACTGAAAAAAATCCATGACAGGAGATTTTTTTTCCCTTTGAAGTACCATGCATTATCTTTCAATTCCTTCCCAATGAGATCAATTCTACAGTTCAGAACAGTCTTTCTCCATTCCTGTCAGCTACATTGCCAGCAACAGTTCTTTTGTTCTTTTGCTTTCATTGGCATTTCAGCCTTAGCTCACCATCTTCTGCAAGGAGGTAAAATGCTTTGAATTGTAATTTTCTCCAAGACATGTGATGCTGTCGTGAAAAGATGCAAACAACCTTCTAGAAGTTATGACAATTTATCCACATGATTTTTTGGTTATTTGTAGATGAAACATATCTGATGTCTTTAATATGCTAATACATGCCTTTTCAAAAGTCTGAACACTGTTTGAAATGGCTAGTTCTAACTTACTGGTTATAGAATGTGCTATGCTACTTAGTACCAAGGAACTTTAAAGTCCAAGGGACTGTAGTATTATGAAAAATTATCCTTATCATTCAAAAGCAGAAAATCCCTCACCTGCCCCTTAGAGAAATTCATTGAGTGAATAATTATTTTGTGAGTGTGACATGCCTTTTCCAGATGCTCAAAGTCCTGTAGGAACCTAGATTAAAAAAGAATACAATTTTAATAGAATTTACACCTCCAAAATCATCCCTATAGATTCAGTCACTATAGATAAGATACAAAAAAATTCAATAAGAGCAATGTAACAAAAATTGTAGTAGATTATTAAATGCTTTCTGAACAAAATATAATGTTTATTGTATGACATAGACATTAATTACAAGGCTTCCACAGTAGAAATATTTCAGCTTTTATAAATGTTTGATTTGTTATAGCAAAATTTTTAAGGAATAAATTTCAGGAAATGAATATGCCCATCAAAATATACATTGATATTTAAAGTCAAATATAGCATAAGAGAAAAATATGTCTATTATAGAAAGGGAATTACTCTTAGAATAATAGGCCTGTAAATCAGTGGTCAAACATTTAAAAGTAGGTAAAAGATCAAACAGAAAAACATAAAAACATACAGTAGACAACACTAAATTAATCAAATTTAGTGTCACAATAAATGAACATTTCTTTAGGCTTCATTAAACATTAAACCAAAATGGCTGTGTTTAGATATTTTATAGAATGGAATTGTTCCCCAAGTGTATAAAAGTGTTAGAATTTATATAGCCAAAGTTATGAAAAACAGTTAAGAGATCTATATAGGTAAAGACTTTAAAATATTTACTTCTGTTTGACATAATCAACCAACTTTTTAAAATTATTTTCTAACAAAATGAACAAAGATATAATCAGAGATTTATCCATAAGGATATCATTTAAAAAGTGAAATGATGTATAGTAGAAAAGTTTAAATCAATACCATAACTGTTATAGAAATAATTGAGCACAAATTACTCATCATTGAGAGGATTAATTGAACAAATGTGCACATGAAATTGATAAAACATTTAGAGAAACATATAAAATCATAGCAGTTTAAAAGAAAAAAATGTGTGTCATGAAGATAGCTCAGCAGGTAAAAGTGTTCTAAGTCTAGAGATCTGCATTCTAAGCATAGACCCACATGGTTGCTAGAAAACCAACTCTTGCAAATTTCTAACATCCTCTATCTCTCTGTGTGTCTCTGTGTCCCTGCCTTTCTCTCTGTCTCTTGTCTCTGTCCCCCACCCCACCTGTCTCTCTCTCTCTCTCCCTCTCTCTCTCTCTCTCTCTCTCTCTCTCTCTCTCTCTCTCTCTCTCTCTCTCTCTCTCTCTCTCTCTCTCTCTCTCTCTCTCTCTCATACACACACACACACACCAACACACACACATTACAACTTAATAAACAAATGTCACAAAATTTTAATGAAAATGTGCAGTTATAGGTAAAGAAAGAAATTTGACTTTCAAATAGCAAAAGTGATATTAATGAGGTGCTTTTTATTTTAGCTTTTCCTATCTTTTGTTCTGCATCTTCTTTAATTGTTTTTTAATGCTTGCAACAAACTTGTTTACAATGAACAGAGTGGAATATAAAACATCTCACACACTTTTAACTTTTTACTTCAGATTGGCTGCTTCATTCATAAGATTAAAAAAAATCGTAAGAGATTTAAGTATCTCTACAATCAAGGTAGGGTAGGAAAAAGGGAAGAACCCTCAAATGGCATTTTATACCATGTAAGTGTCACAGTTTGTAGTGTAGACTCAGTCCACCCAAGAGTTCTTGAGATCTTAGGAAGATACCTTGATTCTGTCAGACTCTGTGATGTAGTCAAAGGCCCCTTAGAAAAGCTCCAGATAGTTCTTTTTGAGAATTTAGAAGTAGTATATGAATCACAGTAGCTCATGCTACATTAGATTTCTACGTTTGTCTCTGCCTCCTATATATAGTTTTATATATAAATATATATATATATATATAGTTGCATATGTAAACATGTACACATAAGATTACATAAGTCACTTGCAAGTTGCTATCATAGATAGCCATTTTGTCTGAGCTAAGCGACTACAGATTTCATTATTTTTACAGTATGTCAGTTTAACCAAAAGGCTATTAACCTAATCACAATGAAATAATGTAGAAAATAAATACAGTATTATTAGTCTAACATTTCTCAATCTATGACTGTTTAAATCATGAAAGTTATTATAACTAAACCAAATGTCAAGGAAAATCTATGATATTACTCCATAAAATCTATTTTTAGTCCTTTAAGAAAGGGCTGATAATAATTGAGACAAAGTTTTACTGTTATGCCATGTTGTGAGAATTATGTGATGGGCAGTGAGTGGTAGTGACAGAAAGGACTTCTTAAAAACAAATGAATACCCAGTTTGCTTCTCCTGGGATGGTCATTTAGATCTGCCAGAGCTGTGGAATATGAATCTTTACAACTGCTTCAAGGGATCCTTAGGAAAAACCTGTCTCTAACTGACTGATTTCAACTGGAAGATCCATATGCATCTTCTGATTGCTTAGAAATATATAAATATAGAAATACCATCCTGGGTAGGATGCAGCCAGGAAGTGTACATACTGTACCTGATCTTGATGTCATAGTGATGTGGTTGGGACAATGGGCATTTTTAAGAAAACTGCTTTGTGTAAGGCACTTTCTATAGGTGATACAGGAAAATATATTTAAGAAGCTTCTTTTTCAAAAGGAATATCGGGAATTTAAACATTAACAATAACATCTATAAAATGTTAACAAATACTGAAAATAGAATTCACAAAGCTTAACTAACATTTATAGTGTAAGATATCCCCCAAATGGGGAGAACACAGACCTTAAGCTGGGTACTGAAGAAAATGTGTCATTAATGAGGTTAACAGGGTGATAAACCCTTTCAAAATGAAAACACAAGGGGAAAGAGCAACAGTTTAGAACTTGTCTCAGAGTGAAAAATGTACTTGACAAGTATGTGTTCTCATGACCACTCTCTGAGTTTCTGAGCTTAAAACTTTAAAGAGTTGGGGAATGTGGACCACTGAAGGCATGTGATGGATTACACTCCTTATGATATACTGCAGTGTATACATTGACCTTTCAAAGGCTTAAAGACCTTTTAAATTAGAAGTGACATATACTAGATAGACTGGTGGTAAAGTATTTATACCACCTTCTTCAAACTTTATCAGCCTCGGGTGATGGATTAGCACTTTGGTTTGCATTGCTAAATTGTCTCTCTTGACATCATGTGGTTGAGCACCTAAGAAGAAGAGAGGAGTGTGTAGAAAAATGAGTGCTGGACGAGTCATGGATGAAAATGTAATTTTTGGTGCCTTATGCCACACCTGCATATTTTCTGGGCTCCTGAATTTAGGATAATTTCCCAGACTAATATGTAGCCTAACATTAATCACTAAGGTGATGCATAAAAAAATAACAAAAGCAAAATTCCAACCCTAGGTTCATATCCAGTCTTGCAGCATTCAAAGTTGGTTGTTCTTGGCAATTGCCATGGACTGTTCTTGAAGTATGTCTTTCTCTGCTCTGTTTCAGGTGATTGTGGACCATAGACATATGTATTTGTGGCATTTCTCCCTATTTGTCCTTCTCTGAACTTGGTCATTAAATAGTTTCTGAGTCCATAGTCCTAAATTTACATTTACCAGATTACTCTGTTTATGAAGGATAATAA
Organism: Cricetiscus sungorus; assembly: GCA_030556225.1. NCBI lineage: Eukaryota > Metazoa > Chordata > Mammalia > Rodentia > Cricetidae > Cricetiscus > Cricetiscus sungorus. The sequence goes on from JANBXA010000651.1 coordinate 19,785,200, forward strand.
GGTTCACTCCTGACCTGAGCTGACAGGCTAAAAATCTGATTATCTTTATGGTGTTCCCTGTGTTAATGGCCTTGGTCATATAAGCAGACACAGATAATTAGTCATCACTGCATAATTAATCTCCCAAAGATGTGAACTTTATCACACAAAACTTAAGATTTAAGAAGAAGCATGTTGATATTTGTTGAGGCAAACAAGTATGTGGCACAGAGAAATATTAGAAAACCAAAACTAAAACACACACTAAGCAAATAAAGCAATCATTTCTTATTTGGTAACTGATATCCTGATATCCTGATTTGTGGGGGGTGAGAGAGAGAGAGAGAGAGAGAGAGAGAGAGAGAGAGAGAGAGAGAGAGAGAGAGAGAGAGAGAGACCATTCCCTTTCTGCTCCCCAGGGAGAATGAGACATTCTATGGGGTATCTTCTAAGTATTTCATATCATTTGAAGTAGGGCTTAAGCCCTCCTCCATGTGTCTAGGCAGAGAGAGTATCCCTCTATGTGGGATGGGCTCCAAAATCCATTTGTATACTAGGGATAAATACTGATCCATTAGTAGATGCCACATAGATTGCCCAGTCCTCCTAACTAACACCCACATTAAAGAAGTATGGGTCAGTCTTGTGCTGGTTTCCCCACTATATGACTGGGATGCATGAGCTCTCCCTTTTTCAGGCCAGCTATCTCTGTGAATCTGACTCCTTTGCTCATCACTCCTTTCTCTCTGTAACTGGAATCCAGACGTTCAGCTAGTGTTTGGCTGTGGGTGGCTGCTTCTGTTTCCATCAGTTACTAGATGAAGGCTCTAGGATGGCACAAGGTAGTTGTTAATCTCATTATCAAGAAAGGGCATTTTATGTAGCCTCTCCACTATTTCTGATATTGTTAGTTGGGTTCATCCTTGTAGATCTCTTGGCATTTCCTTAGTGCCAGATTTCTCTTTAAATCTATAATGGCTCCCTCTAGTATGGTATTTCTTTTCTTTTTCTCCTTTATCCTTCCCCTGTCTCAATCTTCCTGTTCCCACATGCCCACCTCTTCCCTCCTCCTCTCCCCTTCTCTATCTTCAAAATCTTTCTCCCCTCCCTCCATGCTCCCAATTTTCCCAGGAGATCTTGTCCCTTTTTCCCTTCTCCAGGGGACCATGTATGTCTCTCTTAGGATCCTTCTTATTTCCTAGCTTTTCTGGTGATGTGAATTGTAGGCTGGTAATCCTTTGCTCTCTGTCTAAAATCTATACACAAGTGAGTATATACTGTGTTTGTCTTTTTGTCACTGGGTTACCTCACTCAGAATGGTTTCTTCTAGCTCCATCCATTTCTCTGCAAATTTCTGGATTCCATTGTGTTTTTCCACTGAGTAGTATTCTACTGTATACATGTACCACATTTCCTCCATTCATTCTTCAGTTGAGGGGCATCTAGGTTTCTTCAGGCTCTGGCTATTACAAATAATGCTGCTATGACATAGTTGAACAGATGTCTTTGTTGCATGAATGTGCTTCTTTTGGATATATGCCTACCAGTTGAATTACTAGATCTTGAAGTAGACTAATTCCTATTTTCCTGAGGAACTGCCACACTGATTCCAAAGTGGCTGTACAAGTTTGCACTCTCCTGAATAGTAGAGGAGTGTTTCCTTTACTCCACATCCTCTTTAGCATAAACTGTCTTTGGTGTTTTTGATTTTAGCTATTTGACTGGAATAAGATGGTATCCCAGAGTTTTTTTGATTTGAATTTCCCTGATGGCTAAGGGCTGCCATTTTGTCTTGCTTACTGTGTCCTTTGCCTTACAGAAGCTTTTCAGTTTCAGGAGGTTCCATTTATTAATTGTTGAACTCAGTGTCTGTACTATTGGTGTCAAGTTCAAGGGTACCTCTGACTTTCTCTTCTAAGAGGTTCAGTGTGACAGGCTTTATGTTGAGGTCTTTGATCCATTTAGACTTAAGTTTGCTGCATGGTGGTAGATATGTATATTATCTGCAATCTTCTACACACCATCATCCAATTAGTCCAACACCATTTGTTGAAGATGCTATTTTTCAATTTTTTTTTAATTTTTTGTTTAAATTTAGCTTCTTTGTCAAACTTCATGTGTCCGTAGGTGTGTGGGTTAGTATCAGGGTTTTCAATTTGATTCCATTGGTCTACCTGTCTATTTTTGTGCCAATACCAAGCTATTGTGAAGACTATAGTTCTATTGTAGAGTTTGAAGTCAGAGATGAAGATGCTCCTGGAAGTTCCTTTATTGTACAGGTTTGTTTTGTTTTTTTGTTTGTCTATTTTGTTTTGTTTTATTCAACACAGGGTTTTTCTGTGGCTTTAGATGCTCTTGTAGACCAGGCTGGTATTCACAGAGATTCACCTGACTCTTCCTTCTGAGTGTTGGGATGAAAGGCATATGCCACCATTGCCCATCTTTGCTACAGCAGGTCTCCCCGCCGGCCTCCCGGTCCCGCCGCCACGTGGGCCCACAGCCGCGCCAGCCCCAAATAACACTCAGAGACTCTGTATTTGATACAATCCTGTTGGCCAATTACCATTACTGTTTATGGACTAGCTCTGCCTTAATTATTAACCCATTTCTACTTATCTAAGTATTTCCACGTGGTCGTCTTATCGGGGAGCCGCGCGGCAGGCTTCCTGCTCCTTCCCGGGCTACATCTTGACTCCACCTACTACTTCCTCTTCCTCCTCCTAGTCTCCTAGCCCCACCTATCTAGTTTTCTATTGGCCACAGGGCTTTATTAACAGTATGAGAAACATATATACAGAATCACATCTCCCATCATCTCCTCTTTTCTGTCTAAAGTAAAAGAAGGGGTTTAACCTTAACATAGCAAAATATACCATACAACAGTTATCAAATAAGAATCACAGTTAACAATATTTAGTCCATTAACATTTTGTAAGACTTAAAGAAAATATCATCTATCCTATCTTTGTCAGTCTAAAGACCTATATGTAACTTATTTTTAATCCTAACTAAGAAAAACTATAATCATAACTATCTGTCTTCAACTCCTTCAAAGACCACAGAAGGATAATATATAAACTCTAGAAATGACAGAGACAATGCATTGCCTGGTCAGTCACCCGAAGTTCTTCTGTAATGTTCCATCTTCAGCCCAGAGGCCATAATGTGTGTCCAGACTCCTCAATAAGGCAGGAAACTTTTCTCTGTGTCCTGTAGACTATCTGGCTGTCTGGCAGCCTCTTCCATGAAACAGGAATCCTGTAGCAATGTCCATCTTGCATCAGCAGTTACCTTTTTGTGGGTCCTGCATGTCCAGTTTCTACAACATATAGTCAAACAGTTCAGAAGAGCAGTACCTTGCCCAAATGGCTAGTCTTGCCATATTAGAAGCAAACTCCATAATGTGTTTCTTCGATGTCCATCTTCCTTTCTTCTGTAGGTGGTGTTACCAGGAGCAGTTGTGCCTCACTGTCAAGAAAAACCCTAAACCATTTTAAATGCCATATTCTGTAGGTCTTTGAAAGGTTTGAAGAATGCCTATCCATCTCAAATACATCTCTATATATCTAGAAATCCAAACTAACTTAACTCCCATAGGTAACTCTCTATAATCTGTACTAAATTATTACATTACATTTTCTAATGAGCTATATAAACACAATACCTAAACAAGAGGAGAAATATACATATCACAAAATTGACCTTAAATTGTATCAATAAAAGAAAATCCATTCCAAAGCAAAGTATTCATATCTATACCTTAATTCCCTTTTTTACCTTTACAAGGATTGCTTGTGTCATTAATCATTTATAACCAAGCCCATATAAATGAAAACAAACATTTATAAACAATATTTGGGAATTTGGGCGTCGTTCTTTCCAAAATATTCCTGCTGGTAGAGGGCGCTGTCATGGGGGTCCAAAGAAGATGCAGAAATCTTGGCAGTAGTCTACAAGGCTTTGTCTCAACTGCTTTGAATGTTGGATCACCTGGGGAGTTGTTTCAGGGGGTCTGGCTTGATCAAACCACATAAGTCTGGAAAGAATCCATAGCTTTTCATTTTCTGTGGAAATAAAAATAGAAATCCTTTTCCCCAGTAACTTGTCCTTAGGCTTGAATTTTTGAGTCAAAGCATTTTTAAAATATATAAATTGAATTAATCTAGCAGCATTTCTTTTATTAGTAGTTGTTTTCTCAGCAATTTAATAATTTAAAGACAACAGAATCGCGTATAGTATCCAAAATTTCTCTGTGCTTTCCATTTTTATGTGGCTTTTTTATTACTCTATTTCTTCTACTTCTATTTTTGCATATTTTGAGACAGGGTTTCTCTGTGTAACTTTTATCTGTCCTGGAATTCACTGCATACCAGGTTTACTTTGAAATCACAGAGATCTGCTTGCCTCTGTCTGCTGAGTGCTGGGATTAATGGCGTGTGCCATTACATCCATCCATTTAATTCCTTTTTTCTTTTTAAACCATTGTATCCCGTTTCTTTTTCTCTCCCAAGCCAGTGTATTTTTTAAAACACAGTGTAAACCTTTATTGCAGCTCTCCTACACACCAATGAATTGTTAGCAGAGCTCTTTAAAAGCAAGGCGGTTTTTGCCGCTTATGCTAATTTTGGAAACCTCTCTTAAAGGAGCCGCGCAAATCTCTGTCTACAGCAAAACAAATCCAATCAAGAAAATGCTGCTACTAAGAAGTCTTGCTAGTCTCTGTTCCTTTGTTTCTAAAACATTTCTTAAGCTCTTATTAGTTTTAAGTGAAAGTTCTTATAGCCACGTTGGGCGCCATTTGTAGCTTGTATGTTTCTGCCAGCCCGCCAGTCTGGGCCCACAGCCGCGCCAGCCCCAAATAACACTCAGAGACTCTGTATTTGATACAATCCTGTTGGCCAATTACCATTACTGTTTATGGACTAGCTCCGCCTTAATTATTAACCCATTTCTACTTATCTAAGTATTTCCACGTGGTCGTCTTATCGGGGAGCCGCGCGGCAGGCTTCCTGCTCCTTCCCGGGCTACATCTTGACTCCACCTACTACTTCCTCTTCCTCCTCCTAGTCTCCTAGCCCCACCTATCTAGTTTTCTATTGGCCACAGGGCTTTATTAACAGTATGAGAAACATATATACAGAATCACATCTCCCATCACATCTTACTGTGTTGTTTTGGCTATCCTGGGTCTTTTGTTTTTCCATATAAATTTGAGGATTGTTCTTTCAAGGTCTGTGAAGAATTATGCCGGGATTTTGATGGGGATTGCATTGAATCGGTAGATTGCTTTTGGCAAGATTGCCATTTTAACTATGCTGATTCTACCTATCCAAGAGCATGGGAGATCTTTCCATTTTCTGGTGTCTTCTTTAATTTCTTTCATTAAAGACTCAAAGTGTGTTTTATATAGGTCTTTCACTTGTTTGGTAAGCATTACCCCAAGATACTTTATATTGTTTGTGGCTATTGTAAAGGGTGATATTTCTCTGATTTCTTTGTCTGCCCCTTTATCAGATAACTAAACATAATAAAAGAAATATACAGCAAACCAACAGCCAACATCAAAGTAAATGGAGAGAAACTCAATGCAATTCCTCTAAAATCAGGAACAAGACCAGGTTGCTCACTCTCTCCATATTCCCTCAATATTGTATTTGAAGTACTAGCTAAAGCAATATGACAATAAAAGAAGATCAAGGGGATACAACTTTCACTATTTGCAAATGATATGATAGTTTATACAAGTGACCCAAAAACTCTAGCAGGGAACTCTTACAGCTGATAAACACCTTTAGCAAAGTAGCAGGATACAAGATTAACTTAAAATAAATCAGTAGCCCTAATATATACATAAATGTTATTTTTTCACCAGTAAAAAATAACATGTGACAGTGCCAGGACATGAGACACCCATAAAACTTTTGTAACTTTTGAGGATGCCATTTGTTTGTCTGAAATAGGACTAAACATCTTAAAACAGCAAATAATTATCTCAGTACAAGAGCTGCTACTTGTGCATAACATACCATCCAGGGCCTATGGGTCATTTGCACAAAGCAAAAAACTGTTTCCAGTACTAATTCCCAGAGCTCATGTTTTGGTGATTATTTATATAGCATAAAAGATGTGGCTTATTAAGAATAAAATGATTTACAGATGTAGAAGTGTTCTCATGTTCAACACAGCTCACACAGAGGTACTATTGTTCATAAGGCTAGATGGGGAATAGGTTAACACAACACATATTGAAAGTGTATGTTATTATTATGTTATTATTAGATATTAGGGAGAAGACCTGCTCTGGTCTTATTTAAAATTAAGAATTGTGCAGAATTTTGTTTTGAATTGTCAAGTTATGAATGGCCTCTCAGGCAGGACAACAACCTTGATTCTTCCCACTGGACCATGATGTTATTGAGATAGACCTAACACATACTCTATAACTTGAACAGCAGGTATGGCCAATCCGGAGGCACATATTTATAGAGCTTATGGTAATAGTCAGAAGATGCCACAGGCCTCCATGAAGGTTTACTAGGCTTGAAAATATGAGTCTCTGCCTTTTGACCTAATGATGGTTCCTGACATGTCTTATTTTTCAGATCTCTCAACAGCTGAGAAGATACAGGGACCCTGCTGTGCCTTGTTAGAACTTCATATATATATATATATATATATATATATAATCATATTTATTATATATATATAATAAATATGCATATATATATATATATATAAGAGAGAGAGAGCCAAAACAGCAGTTACTGTTTTCCATTTTCCATATGTCATCAAATTGGGCTTTAAGCAAAATGAATCTTCAGAATAACTCGGGGCCCAGATAATCAATACACTCACCAGAATGGCTGTATTTAATTTAGTAGAGACTGTTCTAGATTCTTGATGCTGTTGTTCCTAGTGCCACCTCTGTTTATCATATATTATCGACCTTCCTACTCACACACACACACACCAAATTTTGTCTCTTGTATCCCAGATGAAGTACCCTCCAAAAATTGAAATTGTAGTTCACATCTATACTTTTTAGACAACTGCTGGATAGTTAGTTCTTAAAATATCAGTTACTTCTATGTCAGCTTTCTTTCTCCCTTTAGTCTAGAGTGTAAGAATAGTCACTAGTTATTTTAGAATTTCCTCATTCTCCCCAGTTGAGAAGACTCCCTGTGTAGGAAAGAGAACAAAATATAAATGGAGCTACTTTGAGAATAGCAAAACTGCCTGCTCTCAGGCCACTGGCTGAATGCAAAGTGTTGCCATTCTGCAATACAAGCCTCTTTTACACCCTTCCCAAGTAGCAGTTAATACTCTGTGTCTCCCCAAAGCATAGTTTTTTCCCAGAAGCTTGTAATGATACCCTCCATGTCTTTAATCTTCATGATGGAATGCTTCAGCTAAGTTTGAATTGTTTAGTTTGATAACTTCAATACAGGTTTTCTGTTCTCAATCCATTGTTGGGATTTTGATGTTCTTGTTTTTGTGTTTTGTTTTATTGAGATAGGGTTTCTCTGTATAGCTTTGGACCCTGTCCTGGAACTCTCTCTGTAGACCATGCTAGTCTTGAACTCAGAGATCCTAATGCCTCTGCCTCCTGAGTGCTGGGATTAAAGGCTTGCCCCCCCTCTGCCTGGCAACTTGGGGAATTTTTACATCTTGGTTTTTACCTTTAGCAAGAGATGTCTGGGAAGAGATCACAAAAGCAGCTACTCTGAGATGTATGTACTTGGAGGCATCAAATTTATTTTGTCATCCCATGCTATTAAGGATATACATGAAAGAAACAGTATTCTTCAGGTAGTTTCTATGCTTATATAAGTCCCTCAGTCTGCCAAGCATAAATACCAACCTAAAGCATGCCATGCTCTTTCTAGTATAGGCTTCCAATATGTTGTTCAAAAATTTTTTCTTTTCTTTTCTTTGTTTCTTTCCTGTTTAGAATTCTGTTCCAAACTCATCTTTATGGATTCTGCTGTAATGTTGAGAATTCATTTTTATGGATTCTCCTATAATGTTGAAACTCCCACTTAATGATCCCCTGTGCCAGCCAGGTCTTCCTTCACAGCCTTCACCAATAAGCCAATAAATGACTTTTTTCATTATTGTCTATTTAAGCAGCCTCATTCTTCCCTGTGGCAATCATACTGTTTTGTTCTTACACATATTAAATTCTGTTCTGCATTTTCTTGTGCATTCCCACCCCCGACTCCCAATCCATGTCACCTGTGTATGTGGGAAATTTTCAGTAAACAAGAGACACAATGACCTAACTCAGGGGCACACACTAGTCTCAAATATATTTGAGATATATATATATATATATATATATATATATGTAATTTTTTTTAGAATTTTTAAATTTATTTTTTATTTATTTTTAAATTTACATATCAATCCCAAGTCCTAGACCCCCGTCCTCTCCTGATCCCCCCATCAATCCTCATTCCATCCCCTTTCTGCTTTCCAGAGAGGGTGAGACATTCCATGGGGAGTCTTCAAAGTCTGTCATTTCATTTGGAGCAGGGCCTAGGCCCTTCTACATGTGTCTAGGGTGAGGGAGTATCCCTACATATGGAATGGACTCCCAAAGTCCATTTGTATACTAGGGATAAATACTAATCCATTACCGGAGGCCCCATTGACTGCCCAGTCCTCCAACTAACACAACATCCAGCGAGTCTGTGTCAGTACTATGCTGGTTCCCCAGGTATTAGACAGGAGTCTATGCGCTCACACTTGTTTCTATGGGTGTCTCCAGAATTTAACCTCCAAAAAATTCAAATGTTCCAAATTAAAATGGGAATTCTTCACTTTTACACATCTGAGAATTATTGCCAAAGTAGTGAAGATGAGAAATAGCATTCCTTATGTACTGTGTGCTGGCGACTACTCCATAGATTATTACACCATGTCCTCATTAACAGCTCCAGCATTCAGAAGAAGACTACTAAGGGAAAGCCTTGAATATGGATCTCCCAGCTCCTTACTATGACCCAGGAGGGTGGTGTGTGAACTGTGCACAAAAGGTTGTTTGTTTTGTATGCATAGATTTGGGGAAAGATCATGTTCGATCCAAATATATAATAAGCATTAGGGCTTCTAATACCTGAATCCATACACCCCCCACCCCCACAAAAAAGATACTGAGAACCCACACTTTTCAAATGAAAAATCTGAAGCACAACCCCATATAAAAAACATCTAGGAATGGAAGGAACCGTGTCCTGAATTGTTTTGCACTATAGGCAGCAAGTAGACATGCACTTACCAGATAAAGAGTGCATTATGGTATGGCTACTGTGTCTAATTATAACATTTTCTTAATAATAGACATAAAATTTCAAATTTTGGCATCTATTTCATAGGGCATGTTTCCTGAAGACATTGCTAAGTATGTTGTCAGTCTAACCTTTTGTTTAACCATGAACAAGCTGAGCAAGCTGCTTGGTGACTTTTCTAAGCTATTGAAAGGGCACATGTCTTTGATTACTACTGCTTCATTAGATTTCTTCAAATCCTTATAAATAAGGGTAGCCTCATCATTGGTCTTTTGTTTGTTTGTTTGTTTGTTTGTTTGCAGCAGCCCTTCTGAGTTTACGATTGGATTGCATGGTGGGAAAAACTAACTGCAAGCATAAAGAACGGATGAGTTCTACAACTACCAAATGCTCAGAAACCTTTCCAGAATGGCTGCTGTTTGCCTAGTAGAAATTCAGCCTCAGTCCTCATATTGCTCACATTTGCGGGGCAACTGCTCTTCTTTGTGCTGTAACTCCAACCATCCACATTTTCTTTAAAGCAATAGGTGTTAATTACAAGAAATGAGCTCTGTTGGTTAGGCCAACTAGTTCTGCAAATGCATTCATGAGTGTAAATACAAACATGCTTAATTTAACTTATTAGGAATATTTAGTGTATTTTGTATAAGTGTATATCCTTTAATCAACATGAAAACCCAGGATATTTACTTCAAAAGATACAGCTGGCTCCCAAGAGACACAAGAAACTGGATAGTATGTTCAATTGACTATCCTGACTTACATAAACTGGGCCCAGAGACACATTCATTGATTTTGCCATCCATTCAAACAGCATATTTTAGTCATAGTTGCTATGTGGCAGACATTTTGCTATTTTCTAGGGACACAGAGGAAAGCAAAATGAGCCACACTGTTTCCATCATGAGCATTATAGTCTTAGTTAAATAGACATATATCAAATGATTATACATATGAATTCTTTACTTCAAATGGAGTCCATTTTTTCAAAATGGAGGTTGGCAAATGCTGGACCAAACAAAATCATTCTCAGTTTTGCATCTGTGCTGCCAAGACCAAGTAATTGGATGGCAAACATGTGGTTTTAGGGAAGGTGATAGAAGACATGAGCACTCTTGAAGCCATGGAGCATTTGGGTCCAAGAATGGCAAGGTCAAAAAAATCACCATTGGTAGCAGTGGGCAACACTAACACTTTTGACTTGTGGGCATCTTACTCACCAGACCATTCCTTCTATAGCTCAGGGTAATACTCTCTCCCCATCTGCTTGCAATACACTCTGATCTCTGCTCTCACTAAAGTGACTTTGGTTCCTATATTTTCCTCATTTCCTTCAAAGTTTAGATGTGATGCAAAGTTAGGTTTATGATTATGAGTAAAATCTAATAAGAACTGGTAAAGACAGAAAGGTTCAGAGATGTCAGTAAGCTACATCTGAGGCTCCCCCATCCATGCTGATTGTTACTATTAGAATGATGGGGGAGCCACTGAATCTGAAGAATACTGTAGTAAGTCAGAGAATTCATCATTTAATTTGTGATTTAAGAGACTTCCTCTGAACCAGGTGGTGGTGGTGGTGATACACACATTTAATCCCAGTACTTCAGTGGCAGGGGCTCGTGAATCTCTGTAAATTTCTGGCCAGCCTTGTCTACAGAGCAAGTCCAAGGACAGACTCCAAAGCTACACAGAGAACCCCTACTTTGAAGCCCCCCAAATAAAGGAGAGACCCCATGATCTAATATATGAAACCAATTAGTTAAGCCCCAAATGGATAGATAAAGAGATTATTTCAGGCAAAAGATGATGATAACTTACTCGGACTATAGTTCTGGTGAGTTATAGTGAGAAATTAATGGGTTCAAGGATTTCCTGGGTTCAACATTAAATGAGGATTGGAGAATGAGAAGGAAGTTTCACTGTTGTCTTCAAAATAGGACAGGGAAGTCATGTAAAGACATTGTTCTCCGAAGGGTAAAATATGCTGATGAACCTGATTCCTTTCTGCATTACTTCCTTGGTTTTAGCAGAGATTATAGAGAGATCTTTCAGTATGTGTTTGCTCCAACTAAATAAATACGGTGTTAACCCTCAAGATGGTCACAGTTCCATTGAGATGCCATCTTGAAAATAGTCACTTGTACTTTGAAAAGAATGTGAGTGGATTTCCTGCCATATGTGCACAGGTTAGCCATGTCTTCTTTTGAAGGAACATTTGATTTTCTGAGCAAGACCAATATCATTTCTGCTTTAATCTGCAGGGGCTAAAAATGTTCTGATTCTTGTGGAAAACTCAGCTATGATTATTGTCTTGAGAAAAGTGCCCAATTTTTTGTAGCTTCTTCCAAGGAAAGGTATGGTTGGGTGTGAGAAATGATTATAGAGGTGTAATGCCCTTACTATCAAATTCTAGGCACATGCTGTATTGAGACACCCACAAAGCTATAGGAGTCCTTTATCACTGCACCTGATAAGGAAGCAAATTCCTATTTAGTTCTAAAATTGCAGGTGCTTCAGGCCTGGTTTTGATTATTTCTGCCAACATATGTAGCAGTGTTTACTAGGTTTTTTGTACTTTGCTGTTTCTTGCTAGTGTTTTGTGCCAAAAACTCAAGATACACAGCAGTTTTACCAGAAAATGTATTATAAAGAAATTTCCATCTCTGCTACCCTGCAGCAAAATAGGACACCAAGGGCAGATGACACACAGGCTGTCAATAGCAACAAACCAAGTTGTCAAAGACCATGGGACAATTCCTCTTTTTTTCCAGAATTACGAATGACTGAGAAAATGTATATTCCTACTTATAAACCTAGATCTGTGTTTTTGAAGATAGCTGTAGGTATCTTGCCAAAACACAACTGGGATATCCTGAGAAACATGTCAAAACATATCATTCTGTTGTTATTACTGTTGTTTAAACAAGCACTCCTGCTTTTATTTGGCAAAACCATCCTTTCTATTATAAGTGGAAGATGGTAAGAGTTGGTTCAGCACGTATTTTACATTATTTATCATATTGACCAGGGAGCAGGATTTCAGAGTTCAGAATAGAACTCAAATGGAACTGGGTCTCTGCCTGGAAGGAAATACAGTCTGCTTGAAAATACTTCAAAACCAGATGAAATATTAAGAGTATGTGTAACTTATCAAGGCACAGAATAAAATATTGTCAGATGTAACTAAAGTGATTAAAATATCTGACAAATAAAATTTATTTTGCATGTATTTGAGAGAATTAAAAATATTTGAATAATAAATGTTCATCTCGCATGATGGGAGTTAATTTCACAAAGACTTTCCCCCTTTTTTAAAGAATATTCCCAAATCATTGCATTTTATTATGCAGACAAATATCCAATGTAATCATTATAGTTGGCTCTTGTTGATCAGGCCTGCCAGGCATGGATTTAATAAAAGAAACCGGACTGAACACAGTCTATAGCATAGTGGTTCTCAACATGTGGGTTACAACCCCTTTGTCAAACCTCTATATCCAAATATATTATTAAGTAACAACAAAAACAGTTTTGTGGTTGGGGTCATAACAACATGAAGCACTGTATTAAAGCATCCCAGCATTAGGCAGGTTGAGAACCACTTCATAGCACATATTCATGAAATGCACAGTTTACTTAGCAATTAACTATTTTAATACCTGTATGATATTGTATAATTACAATTAAATTAGACTTTTATGGAGCAGAATTTTTATGGCATTCTTTTATTGTACTTGATATAGATTTTATCTGTTGGGATTCCCTCATTTTATAAAATAATCTGTCCATCTTTCACATCTAAAATTTTATTGTTCAATTAATAAAACTTTGGAAGGATAGTAGTGGCCTAGCCCTCTCTCTACAGGGATTCACCAGTACACAAGGATTTTATTAGAATGGAGTTAATTTCCTTGCATAACATGGTTTGCTGTAATCAGCTAAATATGTCAACACATTAGGGGTGTGAATACTATGATACAAAACTAGGACACAGTATGTATAACTAACAATAAATGACCTAATATTGAAAATGTTTCATGATCTCTGATAATAGTTTGTATGCTGTATCAGCAAAAAATAATATTGCTATAAAACAGGACTCAAATTTAAATGAGAAACATAGGAGATGAATATTAGATAGCAAATACAATATTGTATCTTTTTTCTCAGTTCAAATATCATCTGGAAAAGAATAATTTTTTTCTTTTATATTTATCTTAGTTTTATTTTATTTTAGTGTGGTAGGAATTTCCTTCTAAATATTACAGAATACACTGGGATACCTTCTACTTGTGTTCCAATTAAAAACAATGTTAATAGCAAGTCATTAGCATTGACACTGATAAGAAAATTATACAATTAGCTTTGCTTTGGAGCAATTTATAAAGCCATGTAGAAGATTTGTCAACAGAGTAAAAACAGTCATTTAATGTTTTGTTGTTAGAGTTAGGAGAGAGAAAATTCTAACCCTTCAATTTCTAAATGAAACTAAGCAACATAGTAATGCCATTTTCCATTGAACAGAAATATATGAAAATATTTCTCTTCACAAATAAGCTTACAAAAAACTCTCAAACCTTTTTTAATAAATTACTATTTTTTCGCCACTCCAAGACTTATATTGAAGTACCTTGATATTTAGTTTGAGTATCACAGAATTTTTTTTGTTTTTGCTTACTAGACCACACGACTTATAGTGTTTTATGTGTAAGGCATATCTTTATTTTAATGAAGCTTGATGTTCAGGCATTGGAGTTCATGTGGCACATACAAGATGAATTCAATTATATTAGGGTTGAAGTAAATAAAAATTTTAATATTGAAGTAAATAATATCTTTTACTATTGAACCAAAATTAGGAGACAGTTTAAACTCTTACCCATTAGCTCAGCCTTACAAGGGTCTTGTTAATTAGACACTTAAACCTCATGACCTTGTAACAGTTGCGAGAACTATGTGCATCCTATTGCCATGATCATTATACTGCATAAGAAGCTCTTGACTTTTATCCTTTCTACCATTCAACATAACCCTGCTTATTATTTCTTCCTTCTTTTAATAGTCACTTCTGTCTCATTATCTTCTATCATACAAGTAGACTCATAGCATCAAATAAACCATTTTTGACATTTGAAACAGCTCTTTCCTGGATGAACTATTTACTGAATATAATTTAAGAAGACATCCATAATATCTTTAGTCTTACATGAGATAAAAAATGTGTATTACCATTCCTGATTTGTAATGAGTCCCTCATTGTTCTGACAAAGGGCTAACATCAAGACAAGATCATAATGCACTATTTAATTCTAATTTTCTGTGGTGTAGCAACCTTCTGAAATATACACCTAGTGACCTAAGGATGATGACATTTATGGCTAGATTCCATGACACTTGAGCAACTGTGTAGAAATAACTCTAGACTGGCAGAAGAAGGGAGATTTTAATTAGGGTATTGAGTGTTTTATTTATGATTTTTACACACATATACAAACATAAATACGGACAATGTGTTATAATTACGTTTAAACCCATTATTTTGTATTACACCTTTTCTCTGGCCTCTAATCTAATTTTCTTCCCAACTGCTTACTGCTTACACCTACTTAAAATAACTTTTCTGCAGTGACAATTAATAATCAATATCTTCTCAGAATGCAGTGCTATATCATACTCACTTTTCTGTTGCTCTATAAGACAACTTGTAGAACAAAGTGCTTATTGGTGATTATAGTTTAAGAAGGTGAATCAGTGACCACTATGTCAGGAAACATGGCAGCAGGCAGGTAGGCATGGTGCTGAAGCAATTGATGAGAACTTATACATGATTCAAAAGCAGGAGGCAAAAATGAAGGCTGTTAGCTTTTGAAACCTCAAAGCCGAACCCCAGTGATATACTTCCTCCAACAAAGCCACACCTCCTAATTCTTTTCAAAGAGTTTTGTCTAAGCAGGCAAGTAAATGAACCCATGAGGTTTACTATTATTCACCATATCCTGCATCATCTGTGATGAAACTCTGAAGGGCCTATGTTTGTGCAGGTCTCCATTGCTGCTATGTGTTCATGATTTCAATAAAAGTGTGCTATCTGGATCGCAGTGCTTTATGGCATTCCTCCATTCCTCATGCTCATATAGTCTTTAAGTGTCCCACAAAAGGAGAATTTAATCCTCCCCGGGTCATAAAAGTTAATATAGATATCTGCATTAGGGTTGAGCAATCAACAGTTATTCTCAGTACTTTGAATAGATATGAGTCTCTGCATTAAGTTTCCCACTGGTAAGGCATTTTTGTGTACAAGAGGAAGCAAGAGATAACATGAATGTCAGAATGACTTACTTTTCAGTCTCCTTCCATATTCCTTTACTCAGCATGCCATGCAGCCATATTTGCAGGCTTTGGACATGATGCACATCCTTAATGGACTTTCTTGTACAGGCTGGAAAAAAAATGGAAATTTGAAACCCTCATCTGAAAGATTTTGATTCAAAAAAGGGTTGGAAAGGAAAGCTAAAGGAGCAAAACTCTATGCAAATAGGACAAGTCACATCTCAATGCTTCCAAACAATTTTAAATGAAGAGCTCTTTTGCAATCCAGAGCAATGGTATAGTCTTCCTATTGGTTTCCTAGGAAACACATTTTAATATGCTTTAATGTAAATCATAAGCCCTTGTGAATCACAATGTCTACACTGAGTTTTAAAGCATTTGCTTATTACTCCCAAATGGAACTTCATTAAGTAAAGAAGGAACTTGTAGGAAGTGTTCAGGAAATTTGTGAAAGAAAACTTGCTTCTCCCACTCTCCACTGTGCAGTTTTGACCTTACTCCTTCACATGAAGTCTACTCATTCATTTGGGAAGAACTTTTCTACCAAGCACAAAACAGACATGTACCCCACCCAACTTTGTATCTCTCAAAGGATGTGATGCTCATTGCTGGGACACAGCCCTCTTTTCATACAGCAGTCTTTAGCTGGGCACCATCTACACTACCTATAACTTTACTTTCCTCAAGCCTCTCTGAGCACCTTGGCAGGGGTCTTCAACTTAGAATGATCTTTGTAGTTCATCAATAGTTCATGAGTGTTTGTACTAAAATTGAACTCTGAACACAACAGTTTCTAATTTGGCCTGCCAGAATCCAGCCATATTTAGCAGGTAATGTTTTCATTCATCTACCAAAACCGAGATATTTTGACAGATTTTCCTCTACCCCCAGTGCATTCAAGAAAATAATGTAATAGGTGCAGGTACTAAGGAGACACTAGCATGATGTAACTGTCCTTCAAGTTCATTTACTCTGATAATTAAATTACACAAAATGATCAGGATTAGTGAAGCTATATTATCCATCAGTTTTTTTGTTGTGTCTTAACCTATCCTTTTCTAAGTGGACACATGCAAAGGCCCATTTTGCAGAACAGGCTTGGTACCTATTCCCTGAAGCAGTTGCCTCCTGAGTTCATTATTCTGTGAGCATATGTGCACTTTGGGTATGAAAATATCCCGGGTAAGTTGCTGATGTGGGGAAGTCACATAGTCAGCTCATAAAGCCTTAATTAAACAATCAATGCAATCTCTTCATTCTAGTATGCTAAAATCTACAATATCCCTTAGGAACTTTTAAAATACCCAACAGAGCCCCAGCACCTCATTTACCAACCATTGACTCAGGCCAGTGAATTAGAGGGATAGTGTTTGGATTCAATTACTTTAGAATAAGGAAAGAAATAGAAGTAAAGTTAATTATCATATTGTTGTGGATGGGATGGCTTTTTAATTTAGAAAAAAGAAAAAAAAAAGATGGGCAAGGACGACCAATGATCACTCTATTCACTAGGCTTTCACACACCAGGACTTTCCATAGTAAACAGTAATTTTGCTGCTGGTGTCATCTATGTCCCCAGAAACAAAGGCCTCATCACTCAGAGCACCAGCTCATCCCTCCCAAAAAGGAGACTCCCTGCAGGTGAAAACACTTCCATGGTTTTCATAAAATATTGTCTAACAAAAGCCTAGTGAGTGAGGCTCATGTTATTATACATGCAGCTGTATGTGAACGTTGCCTTTAGTTACAATCCTATCAAAAAGGCTAGGTTGTGAGTTCAATTCCAAGTCCAAGCCTAACATTTCTCCTTCTTATGTAGACATTGAAACATTGCTAGATACTCCTGACCCCTTCAGAACTGGGGACAGAAGTTTTACTATACAGTTTAATTAAATAGATCTTGAAAGTATTGCCAAGTAGGCTTTGATATAACAGCAAACCCTTTCAACAATATAACTGGCACTTGATAGATCAGTCTTTGTAATCAGCAGTGTAAATAAGAAACTATAAGAAACTACACACACACACACACACACACACACACACACACACACACACAACACACAGTGGCATTCATTTGTGTACTCAGACATTTGGTGAGATAATAGGAAATGTTAATCATTTACCCAATTAAGAGTATGGACACCTTGTGTCACTTTAAGGAAATCGGTGGTTAGTGCTGCAAGCAACCCTCCTTACAAATGGAACAATAGGCTGAGATCAATAAAATGGGATTCAATAAAAACAAATGTGAACTGCACCACCAACAGGTCCATGGAGATGAATGTGGGAGCTATAATGCATGATAAGCTGAGTATAAATCAACAGTATGCTATTGCTATATAAAACCCAGGTACTGCTGTGGGTATATTAACATGGAGAATGTGGATAAAAATCAGATAATTATTTTGCTCAATCAGCACTCTTAGGCCTCAATTGGGTAACTGTGTTCAGTATTTTTCCTTAGTTGAAAGAGAATTATAGATAACTTTGAATCGATTCAGAAGAGAGCAACAAAAATGATAAAAGCCTGTGAAAATGAGATCTATGAGGAAACATTAAGGGAACTGAGTCTATTCAGACTAGAGTAAAGATAACAGAGATGTGAAATAACTACTCACACATCAGGAAAAGATACTGGAAATGAAGGAAGGGATTGATTATTCCCACCAGCCACTCAGTAGTGAGTGGAGTAGATATGCACTACCATAGATAAAACACAGTTTGATTGTGACAGACAACTTTGTGAGTAAAGAGCCATTTAGTATGGGAATAAGTTGTAATTAAGAAAATTCCATAACTTTGAAGTGTCAGTCTTGAAAGTGTTCTTTGAATTTTCATATAATGGGAAAGGAGATGACACAGCATATATCTAACCCTGTGTATGTAAGTCAAAGCTGTAAAAGTATACCTATAATGTATGCTTCCCCTGATGAAATTATAAATAAAAATCAATTTACTCACAGAGCTAGCCACAATCCCTTCAGCCTCTCTTACCAGGATCTGGCAGGTAACATCTGCTATACCCCTACAGTTACAATGGACAGACCCTCAACCTTCCCCCATCATCTGATAATCAGAAGCAGCCAGGCTGTGGCATATAGTATGTGCTACCTATTAAACCCTCATGGGACATCGGGTTGTGAAGACTCCCTAGTCCCTTGGGATCCTTTAGAGGAGGAACACTGCTTTGTGTAGTGGAATGGAAGTCTCTGGTTTAAGGACCTCACTGTACTCTAAATATCATTAGTGGTTTCCTTGAAAAACTCTTCCCTGATGCAGAATTTGTGTGGGCACTACTCTCTTGAACCTACCACCTTGCACATCCAATATTGACTTCATCTAACAGGCTTCTTTGTTGTTAAATGTATCTTCTCTAAAGATCCCTGGGATTATCACCCATCAAAAATGCCCTTCATTGCTTCAGTGCTACCTCATATGTTGACTCAGATTCTTTACCCTCACAGCATCCTCCACAATGCAATCAGTGACAGTGCTGAGTGATGTCAACAAATTCTCTGGGCTTGACTTTTTAACAAGACTTTCTGTGTTTTCATAATTTTATTTATTTATTTTTAATTATTTTGGTATGCTAAAATGAGTGAAGTACTCAGGGGCTTTCAAAGACGAAGCTTGAAGGGTTAGTTTTAATTAGATGTGTGACTTCAGTGGAACCCAATAAATATTCCATATCTGCAAAAAACTGAGCACTGTTTCAGTGAGAGCTTCAGTGACTTTTTTGTCTCTTACATAGGGTTATGCTGTAACAATAAGAATTAATGACACTATTTATGCAGAGCCCCTGGCAGAGAACAGACAAGGTTCTTAATGAGCAAGTGTCCAGTCTTCACATTCCTTTAAAAACATCATAAATGCTATTTTCCTAAAACAACTCAGTAGTAATCTTGCTCCCCATACACATTCCTGCTTCATTGGACCTATATTCTGGACCACCAGAAATGAGACTATTTTTTCCTTTCTAATCATTGTTTGATGACAGCAAACATCATGAGAACATAGCACAAGAGACATAGATATGGCTTTGGGGGAAGGACTATGGTTTGAATATATCTTGGTCTTAAAGATTTATGCATTGGAAACATGTCCCCTTGATGGAGGGAGGTGGTAAGATGGAAGCTAGGGGAAGATTCTGAGGTTGCAGGGGATATTTTTCTCTGAAGGAATTCAAGTGTCTATGTGGAACATTAGATCGGTTCCTGAAATAGGATTGTGATAACAAGGACAACTCTGACCACTGAGTCATACGATCCCTTTGTATGTCTTTTTCTGTTTCTGGTTGCTACCATTTTGAAACCAACTACTTTGCTGTACTAACCAAAACTGAGCCCATATTTGTAGTATTCCCTTATTCACCAAAACTGTGAGCTAGATAAATTTTATTTTTTTTCTTCATAAGGACCCAGGGACTTCATTAAACTAACAGAACACACACGCACACACACACACACACACACACACACACACACACACACACACACACACACACCTGGCATTCTCAGAACTTTTTCATTTCTACCCAAGTTTTGATTTCAGAATTCTTTCCTGTAAGTGTTTCTAGAAATCATGGCTGGCAAGAATCATACGAAACACCTGTTTTCGATTACACTATTTATATACAATTGCCATCATCTCTGATTTCTAAAATTGGTATTTACACTGTTTCTTTATTATACTGCAGTCTCACTTCGCAGAGCTGCAGTGGTCCTGTTTACACTGTTGTTTTCAAGCAACTTTCTTAGCTCTCACAATGAGCCCATTTGAAGTATACTGATACTGAAGCTTCTGATAATAGAGTATTGGATTCTCCTGAAGTCAGATGAGTTCTTGGAGTTCTATGTCAATGCCTCAGATAGAATATGCCTTTTCAGAGGGAAAGAATGTTAGGGAGGGAAGAATTTAAGGTGAGAAGAGACCTGCTTTTTGTCTGCCTAAGTGATTGCAGCAGCTCTCTACTCACCCATCTATATTCAGTCAGTCCTTCACAGAATTTTGAGTCCTAGCCTTCTCAGCTGCCTCAAGTAGCTTCCTATTTCTGACCAGAGCTTAGCCCCCCATCCCCATCATTTTGAGTATACATCGCAATTTATTGACAACCAATGCCTCTTTCCTTGCCAATGGAGAACACATAGCCTAACCTTTTGTCTTCAAGGACATGAAGCTCTTGTTATCTCACAGCCCTCCTGGACCTTTACTTTTTCTCCCTGGAAAGCTATGTTGTTCATCTGCCCCTCCTTTTTTCTTTGCTTGTTGGAGACAGGGTTTCTAAACTGTGGCTTTGGAGGCTGTCCTGCATCAAACTCTTGTCTTGAACACACAGAAATCCACATGCCTTTGCCTCTCAAATGCTGGGATTAAAGGCATGTGCCACCAGTGCCCCAGCAGCATCTGCCTCCTTTTCATCAATTAAGTTGACTTGCAAAGTTACCTTATGAAGGTGCCCACTTTTAACCTCTACCTTCAGATGTGTTCTTGTCGCTTTCTTTCTATATACCACAAACATTTTCACATTTCCACTTCTATAGTATTCCTTTTTAGTTACATAAACATTTTTTGTTCATGCTTATACCTTTCTTGTCTATGTCTTTCACTGGATTGTAAGCTGCAGAAGATTAAGTTTTATAAAGCTCACTTTAGTGGAATGGTGATAACAGTAAAAAAGAAAAGAAAAGAAAAAAGAAAAGAAGAACCCAGGTCTGGATGACTGGATGGATCCTGAAATGGACCTTATCTCTATCCCAGAGGACATTCCTCAGTCCTTCTCCTAACTCTTCAGCTTTGGCTTTGTTGTATCTTTGTTGATTTTTGGCATTGTCTGATCTCATTCATCTTTCTAAGATAGATAAAGCTCAAAACAAGAATAAGAAACAAATTTGGTAGCACATATTTAGCAATTCTACAGTCCCTCCTAATTAACTACACATTTTTCTACTGTAGAGCCTTTGATTTATTCATAAACTAGAGGAGACTCGTATCACCTGTAATAAATAATTTAGTGCCCTCAATTTAGAACATATGAATTCAGGTTCCCAATGGTATCACCCTCACAGATTCTTTCTGATGACCCATCACACATAAAGTTTATTGAATAGAAGTAGTGGCACTACTTATGAAAGTAGAAGACATTCTTACTAGAAACCCTCAAATTTCACAGTTTTTGCTAACTAGGGACTGATAACATGGCAACATACTGGTCTTTATTACTTCTGGAGATTAATAAAGTATTAGTAGAAATAATGTGCTAGAAAAACACTTCACCTTTCCCCCCTATTACTTCTTATATTACTCACTCTAAAAGGAACACTGTGTCATAAACAAAAAACATTGGCAGTAGCATAAACTGCCACAAGTTACTTTTTTTGTACATCATCTACAGCTAAAATGGCAAGTAAAAAATAAGTGTCATGCAAATAGAATAGCATGATTCATGTCACCCTCCAAGAAATCAGTGAAAATAGCAGAAATTTACCTAGAACTTTTCTGAAAATCTAATAATGTGTCTATTGGCTGCCATTTTTAAAATGCTTAAAAATTATTAATATTTGTATTGAACAAAAGTATGGATTTTACTGAAATATTTGTATTCTTAGACATTAATTTGTTTTTAAGTTTAGCCTGCATTTGTTATGGATGTATGTATGTGTTCATATTAGGGTATTATATGCACATCAAGAATAATAATATCTCCTATTGATTTGCTGTGATGAACCTGTATTCATTATGAGAGAGAAAATACCATTTTGTGATCAAAGAATGGCAAAACTCATACAAAAAGCATATTTCCACTCTTCAATATGTTTGTAACATCAAGACCTGGCATATTAAATCAGTCCTTTTATTTAAACACGATGGGCGTGTATTGAAATGCTAAACTCTAGCTGATTTATGTAGATAATGGTAATTTTTTTCTTGTCCCTTGTTCCAGCAAGCATTTGATGAAAAACACAACATGCAATGCAGGACATGTACAGCTGTGGTTTTACCACAAGCATAAGGGTGATGGGAATGTTAACTTGCACTTTTCAGTGCAATATAGTTTAAGTATTCCTCAAATTTGGAAAAGGAGGACAGAGGGACAGAGTTTCTAAGCAATTCTCTACAATTATAACATATAAATATAGAATATGAACTTAAATTAGATGTTTCATACTTTGGCTATTGTTTCTCGTCTAATATGAATATAGCTTATTACCTTGCATTTAAAAAATATTTATATAAAAAGATACAAACTATTCTTTTAAAAGAATTATTTGATTAATAATTCTGATATCAATGGGTATAATGTTTGATATTATATACCCTGCAGACATCATTGCTAAAAATCAGGGACCTATGCTTGTGATTTTTAGGATGGCAGGCTGAATCTAGGCTTGTCTTTCACAATGGAGAATACTGATGCATCTGTAATCACATGATAAACTTACCTGATTCAAAGAAAAATAAATAAAAGAGAGAATAGGAAGGCAAAGCCAATTTGTTAGAACGTAATAAGGGTATATTAACATAATTGGGGATGAAAAGTCATCATTTGTTTAGAATTGCTAGAAATAGTATTATTCCCCTTATTCTCATTAGAGTCATTGGAATTGGGTAGATTTTTCAACTAAAATTGGCACCTCAGTGAAGAGTAGCCAAGAATGAGAAGATAACCACAACCAGGAACTGCTGCTAATACACGTGATTCTCATTTGTCATTTTCATGGCACATTGCCGTTGCAAAGTGTTTTGTAAATAGTTAGAACTCCTTTTGCCTATAAGACACCTTTACAAAGTCCCAGTTACCTCATTGGTGAATGAGACACTGGACTTCAGAACACTAGGCTGTGTCAAACACATAGTGTTTTGAAAACAAATCAGAATGCCAGTGTGTTTCATCCACTATCAAAAGTATACATTAAGGAATGGAAAGGAATTTTAAATTTCTCACAAATGTGTGTGAAGCACTAATCACTTATTGTGTTGTCAAACAAGACCTGGAGTTAGCAGAGGAGGATCCAGAAAGATGAAAAGCAAGACAAAACCAAGGATCTATGAGAACAACACGTCTGTAGAAGAATGAATTACAAACAAGAATGAGGAGCCAACTACAGACATATGTTTAATGAGGAATTGAATCAGCTGTCCAAACACAGAAAAGTTGAAAAATGGAATAACATAAAAAAGCCAGATGATACGTCATGTTAATATCTCTTCCACATTCAGTGAAAAGTGTATCACTATCTATATAAGTTATCAGCTTTTATTTTAAATTAGTTATTTTTATTTTACATTCCAACCACAGTTCTCCCTCCTATCCCTCCTTCCATGCCCCTCACCTAGCCACCAACCCATCTGCCATGCACTCCTCCCAATAGTAATGGCTCCCATAGGGAATCCAGAGTCTGGCAGCTTTACATTACAAAACACAAGCAAATGTTCAAAACCGAATCTAGCAGCTGTTGCAATTTCTTGTTCTTTTAGCTGGGATAATCAGTTATCATTGCTTTCTGTTTAAATTTTATTTATATACTTACTATTTATTTATTTAATGTGTCTACCATGTGTGTATTTGATATCCTTGGAGACCAGAGGAGGGTGTAGTTTCCCCTGGAATTGGAGTTGCAGGCAGATGCTGAGAAACGAACCTGGATCCTCATCAAGAAATGTATGTGGTTTTTTTCATCTTCTTTGAATTTTAAGACAGGGTCTCAGCATCTTAACCAGTGACCCATCTCCCCAGCCCCCATCATTGTCTTCTAATGCCATTACAGAGAACCTTGTTGCATTAAAATGTTTTTAATTTTGCATTAAAATTTTATGCTGTCTAAAATTTGTTTTCCAAAGAGGGCAGGTATTTCGAAATTTTCCCCACTTTTTAATTAAAAATAATGAAATAGAGTCACTTTGGTGGTATGCACTGGGCTAGGAATGAAGACCAGGGCATCTGATTCTGCTTAGAGCCTGTCTCAATTCTCTGCCTCTTAGTAAGACCAGAATCTTAGGCCTCACCTTTAAAGCAAAGCCCGGGAGTTTTTCCTCTTTTGGAATTACTTTTGATTGCAGCCACTGACCTCCTTCTGCCTTTACATGTAAAACATCTATATGTCTGTCTTGAAAACATACATATTCAACATATTGAGCAAATATCAAAAGCACAAACACTTGAACATGTAGAATTTGAAATAGTAAAATGTTACATCATTTTCCTTGGCTAGTTTGTGAAATGGATCGACATGGTAAATATGAATCATGGTTTCCTATAACACCCATTCTAGATGAAAATGCTGTTTTCCTTTCCCAAGGTTCCATTACAACAAAGGAGTTCAGGGTAGGCTTGTAACAACTTTGTAAACTGTTGGTGATTTAAAAAAAATATTTATTTATTTTTATTAGTTGAGTATTTTGTCTGCATGTATATAGGTGCCCCACTTAGTAACTTCTTTAAAATAAGTATATGCAGTATGGGCTTGGCTTTCTGGGTTTTAAACAGACTTTACATAGATGATAATAATCAAGTTTTGCAGAATTTTAAAAGATGATATATTTATAGAAAGTTGATATTGATCTTCTATGTACAGTGATAATTTACAATTAAAAGAAATACAATTAAGCTAAATTTTTTTTGGAAAAAATATTTAAATAGCAGTAAAATGATAAATAGATATAGAAAAAGTTGTGACCCAGGGTGACTAAGTTTGAGAAAAGCTTAAATGTTGTATAGGATCTTCTGTCACTTCCCCAAGATGGCCAATGCTGGATGTTGTGAAACCCCACTCTCTACATTTAATGAGCAAGGTCTATAAGCAACTAAGTTGTTTTAACTTAACTCCAGCTGTGAAGTCATTGATTCCGTGTTTTGAAAAGCTGGGCGTCTTGGTGAACATACTTGTAATCTTGTTCTGATGACAACCATTTACATCCTGAAATCTATAACTGTATTTCTTTCATGACAGCTTTACGCCACACAATTCCAACGCGTCTGTCTCTTCCTTATAATTTCAAAACACTTCATAGCATACACACATAGAAAGTTGATGTGTGTAAAGTTATTTATCATAAATGAGTTCCATTAGACACAGGGGAAATATATAAATTAATATACAAACAGTAAGTAACATTAGGAATTTTACTTACAAATAGTAAACAGTTTTAGTAATGGACTAATATAAAAAACAAATTACATTTATCGTATTCAAAGTATTCAAAAATATCTTCAGTCAATCTATTTGTTTTCCATCTTAAGTATTCATTTGCACTATTAGGACTAAAGAAGAATTGACTGAGATTGTACAACTTACCCAGATATCCATTTAGTAATGCATTTTTAAATCATTGTGTTGTCTATCACAAACAATAAATTTGGAAATAAGGTATACCAGAATATATTTTCTTTTGCCAGTGCTATAGTAAGCGAAGGATTGCTGTGAACATGCTGTAGAAATGGAGTACAAGTGCTAAGCAATGCACAACAGAGACATCCATAAACTACTAGCTCCCAAAAAGTGTTTCATGCATTTAGCTTTTGTACTGGCTCAGCTTTGAAGTTATATAAACATAATTAGTCGAATACACCCAAACAAAGTGTAACTTCCTAAACAGGTCTGGTATAACATAAATGGAATTCAAGGACACTTATTCTCCAGTATTTCCATAAATTTAAAAACTGCAAAATGTAGAATATTACTTTATAAAGTTACATTTATCTCTCAACCACTTTAGAGATTATAATGTGTGTGTGTGTGTGTGTGTGTGTGTGTGTGTGTGTGTGTGTGTGTGTGCATGTGTGTGTGGTGTGTGTGCAATTCCAGGCCATTTCTACAATCGCCTACAAAAAAGGCACCATTCCATTACTTATCTTAGAAACGGAGAAACAAATTCTAGTCAAGTTAAATAGTTTGACCATTATAATCCATATATACACTAAAAATAACTGTGATTGAGTAGGCACTTTCCACTTTTCTCAAGTTATTTTTGTGAATATACAACTTGGAAACTATATCATTTAACAAAAATGTTGCTTACTTGTGAAGAAACATATAGGGCAATTGTGAAACATATATCAATCACAATCCTGAACTCTAGACAAAACATAGAAACTCTTCCAGAAACATTAATAAAAAGATTGTATAGAAGCCACTGACAAAACCTTAGAAAGACTATTGGATAGCCCATCAGAAGCCCTTTTTTAGATCTATTAAATTATAAACTGTTTGTTGAATATATGCTGTCATTGTTACTTCTTTTAGAGGACTGCTATTAACTTTATTATACAAAAAAAAGGAAATTCAGTGGTGATTATGATCTTTCCTTAAAATCATATTGGAATAAACTATTTTATGAGAACAAAAATAGTTGCCTGAATTTGTGCATGTTAGTTCATCACATATGATATCTAATATAGAGACCCCAATTCAGGAACAAACAAAGGAACTTTCAGTCATTTCTGACATATTTGTACAGCTTTACAATTTTTAGTTTAATTATGCAGGCTTCTTCCTGGCTAGATATCATAGCCAAGAAAGACACATTTCTATCATTCTGACAGAATATCTAGGATAATCAACTTACAGGAATATCTTTGTCTCAGCTCACAGTTTCAGTGGTTTTATTCCAAAGCCACTTTTCTCTTGTTGGGGCAGAGTACCAAGGAGTGATGCATGGAAGGGGAAAGGTGCTTATTCCATGATAATGACAAAAGGAGGAAGTGACAAAGGGTTACATTCAAGGTGTACCTTTCCAGGACACTTCTAGTGAATAACTTTTTCTATGTAGGTCCCACTTCCCAATAATGCCATCAAGTTATAAGCCCATCGATTAAGTACAAAAGGGGATAGATTTGTACAACAAACATATGGAGGGCTTTGCAATTTCTGAAGCATTTGCAATGTTTCTCTTCCTTAAAGTCCCTTAATTCAGTTTCTGGATTTTTTTTTTTTTTTTTTTTTTGCTAGTGCACTTCTGATTTTCTAGCATTCCTGTAACAACATGCCACAAGCTGAGTTAATACAACAGGAATTTATTGACTAAGCATTTTAGATCTTTGACATTCAATAACAGTGTGTGCATGGAATTGTTCTTCTGATGGTGGTGGGAGAATCTTTCCTTGTCTATCCTGCACTGGGTGGCTTTGCTGACCATAGCTGCTGTTTCATCTTCCTGTACTTTGTTTGTGGAGGTTTATGGCTGTTGTTGTTTTCCAAACTGTATCTTTCTACAAGGACACCCATTATATTGGATTTGCACCTACTCTAATAGCATCAGCTTAAGTAATTTCATTATAAATGATCCCATTTCCAGATAATGTCACATCTTGAGATACTGGGGGGTTAGGTTCCAACAGGGTTCCAACAGAGAAATCAAACAAGTGGTGTGTGTGTGTGTGTGTGTGTGTGTGTGTGTGTGTGTGTGTGTGTGTTGAGAGTGGGGGCAGAGGCAGGCAAGAAAGAATATGAATATATGAACACACATTTGTAATTTATGTATATATGTCTATACAGATGCATGTGTGTATGTATAGACATATAGCATAAAAACACACATATTTACAGAAGGAATTATAGTAATGTAACTATAAAGTCTAAGTAAGAAAGTCCCCAGTGTTCATGACAATTAGGAAGGGTAACTTGAAAACTCCCTTGCATAATCTGTTGAGACTGCTCAATGGGTAAGGGTGTTTACTCAACAAGCACGGAGACATAAGTTTGAATCTTGAGCAACTACATATAAAAGAACCAGACATAGCTGTGTATGCTTGTGACTCCAGCAATGGGAGTGATTGCTGATTTGCCAACTTAACTAAATATAACAATGTTCTGCTATTCACTGAGTGACCTTGCCTCAAAATATGAAACAACAGAGAAAGATGGTAAGTGTCTCACTGTGACTTCATCATGACTGGCATAAGCTTGCACACCTATCTACGTACACAATATAGTCATGACACACATGAAAGAGACAGAAGCAAGGAGAAGAGGAGTAAACCTGTGACAGAGGGTGCTACTGTGTTGTACCAAGAGAAGCTCTTATTGTTGGGGCTGATGCAGGAACACTCCATCCTAAAGCTTTCCCTGGAAACAAATCACCTGTCCCATGTAAAAGGGCGATACTGTTTATACTAGCTGACAAATTCTGTATATGAATACTACCTGCAAAATACTAAAATAGCATCCCAACACCTGGATTCACATTCTTAAGAGTCCTGGGCATTAGAACCTAGCCACATTGACTCATAAATGGATATTACTATAAACGATAGGAAATAGGACTTAGGCCGCTCTCTAATATTTCAGACTAACATGCATGGGACCTAATGTTGAGTGTGTTTTAACTAGTATCTGGGTGCTACCTGGCCTCTGTCTGAGAGGCGAAGACCTACATTGTCTCATTCTGATTTGTCAAAGACTCAATACCTCAGTGACCTTCTTCCTAATGTCTCCTTAACCCACCTTTTCTATCTGAGTGCATGCCATGCAGCTCCAGCTTCATCTTTCCCTTCAATTTTGTATTCTCAGAAGAAAAAAATGCCCAAAGCAATTTTCACCCCATCACACACTGGTAATCATTTTATTTTCTGATTATGTTTCCTTCTCTCTTTCAGCCCTTTGGTACATTACGCAGAGACCCTTTATTCTCATTCTCTTCCTTTCTGTCTCTCTGTGTGTCTGTGCTAAGTGCCAGCTGTCATTGCTTGGCAGATAATTACCATTTTACAAACAGTATTTAGGGAAATGACATCAGTTTCTGAATGTAAGGCTGTCATGGCTTATTCATGGGGCTTTCCTCCGTTAACCACCTTCTCTCTGTGCAGACTGGGTGGCAGTGATGGGGATTAAGGGGAGGGGGAAAGCAAGACCCACTTGGCTCCAAGCTTTTGAAAAACAATTGTATCCCATTTGTCACTGTTAGTTTGACAACCCTCATTTTGCTCCTCCCAAATTCCTCTTGCTGTATTCTGCTTTTTTTTTCTTTTTGTGGATAAATAAATGAATATTTTTATGCAGTCCATGGACTGAATTTGCTGTATGCAGTTTGGATGGTTGGGAACAGCTAGTAAATACAATGGCGGAAGGTACTGCTCTCTGCCCTGGCTCATAGCATCCAGTAAAGGATAAAAGTCCTTTCTGATGTTATGAACAGGTGTAAGTGAGAAAAACAAAACAGTTGTAAACTATTTTAACTTAATTAAATAAGCTGTATCCCAACATTGTTGGATGAGTACCCTCTAAGTGCATAAAGCTATACATACAGAAGCAGGGCACAAAATTAGAAACATACACTAATTTTTGTTTTAACTATTAACTGGTGTCATGAAATAACATTAGATTTCAAATTAGGTCATCGGCGACTCACCATAGGTAATTACTTAAGAAATGACTCCTATTCTCTTTCTCCTAAATCCCTCTCCCCTCCCCCCCCCCGTGCTCCCATTTTTCTCAGGAGATTTTGTCCCTTCTCCAGGAGACCATGTATTTCTCTCTTAGGTTCCTCTTTGTTTCCTAGTTTCGCAGGCAGTGTGGATTGTAGCCTCTCTGTGTAATATCCATATATGAGTAAGTACATACCATGTTTGTCTTTTTGTGACTGGGTTACCTCACCCAGAATGGTTTCTTCTAATTCTGTCCATTTGCCAGCAAATTTGAAGAGCCACAATATTTTTCTACTGAGTAGTACTCCATTGTGTAAATGTATCAACTTTTCTTTTTCCATTCTTCAGTTAAGGGGTATCAAGGTTACTTCCAGTTTCTGTTTATTACAAATAATGCTGCTATGAATATAGTTGAACAGATATCCTTATTGTATGAATGTGTATCCTTTGGGTATATGCCTAAGAGTGGAATTGCAGGATCTTGAGGTAGACTGATAGCCATTTTCCTGAGGAACCGCCATACTGATTTCCAAAGTGGCTGTATAAGTTTGTACTCCCACCAGCTGTAGAGGAGTGTTCCCCTTTCTCCACATACTCTCCAAAATAAACTGTCATTGGACATAAACATTCTTATAGAATTTTCCTCCATGCTTTCTGTTTCTGACCAGCATTAACATAACTGTTAGTCTTCTTAACCCCAAACTGTGATCTAGCATCACTTTATTCAAAACTCTTAGCATATCTTCTGAAATGTTGGACCAAGGAAAACAGGCACAGCCCCCAAATGAGCTTTTCTACTCTTTTCTCATTAACTTAGTAAACAGATGTGGGCTTATCACATTAGCTAGTTACATGTGGGTGTTAAATGTTGACATAGTAGAAAAAAAAGTGAAGTGAGCATTGGAAAAGGTCACAAAAACAAGCAATATTAGCATCAAAGGTATTGTCCTCCTTTAGACGATGCACCTGACATTCTTGCCATGAGCCTACATCTAGTAATGTGGCCATTCATTATCCACTGTTTCCAATTTTCTCTTTATATTTTTTTCACCTTATACTACAGCACTCGATAGCAAAAGTCATAGTATTTGAGTTAAAAAAAAAATCCCCTGTAATTAAACAGATCACCATGTTCTATGGAAATGTTTCATTAAGTGAACCTGTGTTTTATATTCATTTTGTGACATGCCAAAAAGGCTTTTGTTGCTTATGCTTCATCTTGCTTCTTCCAGCAAAGATGTAAAGTAGAAAGTGAGGTAATTATCTGATCACAAATGCAAAAGCAAGGAAAAGTAAATAATGTAGATTTTATAAAAAAAAGAAAAAACTTTATATTCATGTACACATACATATTTATATTCTAAACTTAAAATTTGAGGTTTGTATTGCATATACTTAAGTTCAGAGCAACCAAATTGGATGGGGAGGAACTCCTAATGAGATGGTAAATTATATCCTGCTGTGACTTGAAGAAGATCATCTGTGTATAATGTTGACACAGTGTTATGACTGGGTGAGGAACATTTCAGGGAAGAGAAATGTTTGTCCTTTCTTTCCCTTTCCTTCCATTGCAACCCCTGAGCAGCATATCCTCACAATCCATCCCTACACTGCCCAATATTGCAGCTACTAAGTTCTTTCCTTCTTTTTTATTGAATGTGTTATTTTTTATTTTTTTCTTATTTTAAATATTGATCCCAGTTCCCTTTCTCTCCTCCCCCTCTCATAATCCCCGACCCTCCCTCCTCACCAGTCCCATTCCCCATCATATTCCCAGGAGGGGTGAGGCCTTCCAGGAGGGATCATGAAAATCTGTCAAGTCATTTAGGGTAGGATCTAGGCTAAGGGAGTATCACTCAATGGGGAATGTGCTCCTGATGTTCTCTCCCGCACCAGGAATACATTCTGCTTCCCTGTCAAAGGTACCATAGACTGCCCAGACCCTTGGGTCTCAGTTAGAAGGCTACTAAGCTCTTAAAAAGCGACTAGCCCATGCTGAGAGAGGCTACAAGTTAATAAAAAAAAAAGCACCACATGTTTGATGCTTGTTTTGAAAATGTAACTATACTACTAATATTTTTATATTGATTTTTATTTAAATAATGTTTTCCATAATAAATAAAGCAGCCTTTTGGAAATTAATTTACCCATTTGTTTTTACCCCTGAAAGTGACACTAACACTTCAAAACTTTGTGCATGTTCTAAGTATATTTCTATAGAGTGCCAAGGTACTGGCATGTAGTTTAAGCAGGGAAAGACATGATGGACTCTACTCAGTGACAGACTTGGAGGGCTCAGTACTTCCAGCCTTTAATTTCTTTGGGAAGAGAGTGAAAGGGAATTCTTTTTGGCTGTTATAAAGGGATAAATTGTTGAGATATTCTTTCTCAGCTCATAGCAACATCCTAGAGTGTGGAATAATCCAATGCTTCCTTTTCTCTGATATGGGACATGTTCCTTGGGAAAACGCAAGGAATAACTATACCTCTCATATTTCTTTTATCACCTGAAGAAATTTTCAGTGGCCCAATAATATTTTGTTTGTTCATTGTTGTTTTTTTAATTCTGTATAGAGGTAGGTTTTCCATTTGTCCAGTTTCTCCTCCAAGATACTATCACTGCTTCAGAGTGAATCAACCTTATTCCATTGGAAGATAATTGCATCATCTCTGAATGGAGAAATAAGACAGTTCACCCTAGGCCATAGAGATGGATTTTGCTTGCATCCATTTTCTCATGTGTTTCAAACTATAGTCTGTTTTCACTCAGTGAAGCACTTTGGGACACCCTCTGTGCTTCTTCGTGACTTAGTCTTGATTTTATTCAGGGTGAATTGATACTCACTTGTGTACAAACTATCCTTTGTCTGCTCTCTTAAAAACACTAGCTGGTGGAACTTAATTCCTTCCAAAGCTTTATAGTTGAAGAAATCATGTCTAGGCAATACCTTGTCCCCATTTCCATTCTCCAAATTGGCCCTAAACAGGTTGTTATAGAAATGTGAGCCCTTGAAGCTTGATGTTTCCTCTAATTCACCTCATGTTGTAAAACCTGCACAAACAATATTTCTGTATAGTGCCAGTGTCCAGTACATTTTAATTAAAGGTTGATATTAGTTATAAAAGGAAAATGAATCAAAATATTTAATATATAGCTATATATATATATACATGCATGCACTAAAACACAAACCTGGAAATAAGGACCTAGATGTGATATAGGGTAAAGAAAGAACAGCTATATTAGAGGGGTATCTGCAAAGTGTCAGTCTACAGTGTTTGACAGTAGGAAATTTCCTTGGCAAAGAAAATTCTCTGGGAGATTTGAAGATCCTATTGAAATTCACACTGCGAATCACCATTCCCCAGCAAGGCCCCTTAAGCCGAGACAGTGAATGAACACAAGTCTCCATAACTGGACCAGAGTTGACAGCCTTGGCACCACTCTTCATATTGCAGCTGCCTCTCCTGTCAGTCGCTGAGCCTGTGGGACTTTCAAAAGCCTGGGTAGAGGCAAGAGGAAGGTTTATCTCAGGGCCTTGTGAACTCTCCATGGGCTACAAGCTAAAATGTTCACTCAATCAGATTCCCTCTGTGCTGAGAGAGAGAGAGAGAGAGAGAGAGAGAGAGAGAGAGAGAGAGAGAGAGAGAGAGAGAGAGAGAGAGAGAGAGAAGAAGAAGAAGAAGAAGAAAGGCTGATTTCAAATTCACTTTAGGATTTAAAATCTATTATATCTTCCATTTGAGTTCTTTAGAATCTGAAACTCTCTTCATTTAATCACCCTCTGCTGGCATTCAAGTACCACTAGTGGATGGACCAGCAAGATTGCTCTTTACAGCAAAGGCCACCTGAGAATGGCTTGCTTTTATTGCTTTTCTTATCAGCTTTTTTCATTCCTAGTTCTCATCTATTTCCCTCCACACCCACCCCCTTTGATGTTGCATTGCCTCTTGGCCTCAACATATGTTCATACTCTTTTAACATTGTTCAGCACATGTGAAAAACCACCACACCACCAGATTGAGAACCCATGGGCTATTCCTAGACTCAATGACGTATCTACCCATTGTTTCTTATTAGCTTTCCTCCTATCAGAATTTGATAATCGTTAGTCTTATATGTCTTTTTTATACATGAGATGATAGTGAAATTGTATAGGACCTAGTTTTTTGCAGACAGCCTGCTCTTTCATGGGTAGATCTGAGTGTACTTGCTAGTCCTAAACATAAATACAAACCTAAAGCAAAAGCTAAATGACTTTATATCAGCTGAAATAGTATAAAAATGAAGATACCAACTCTGCAATTTCAGAGATAAAATTTTAATGTAACGTAGAGTTGCAAATAATATCTTTTTTTCACATATTCTAATACAGACACTGTGTGTGTGTGTGTGTGTGTGTGTGTGTGTGTGTGTGTATGAGTGTGTGGTTCGGGTCATAGCTCAGTGACAAAGTATAAGCTTACCATACAAAAGCCCTAGGTCTTATGTCTATCATCACAAAGGAAAACAAATTAAACCCACAAGTGTATATTTGCATGGTAAATAATAATTTGCTGAGAGCAAAATGTATTATCTCATGTTAATATTTTATTACTAAAAACAAAACCAAAAAACAAACAAACAAAAACTTCTGAATTACAATTCTATTTAATGTATTTCACCTGCTTGGCCAAAGCTTCTGTGGAGTTGCAGGATAATGACACATTGTCCCAGGGAAAGTCAAGTGCTAAAACACCAGTGGTTTGAAGATTATTAGTCATTTAGTGAGATATGACATGCAAACGTCTGAGCCAGTCTTCACAACACAAATTCTAAGCAATATTCTGCCTCTGCATATCAAGAACGACACCCTGGGGATAGACATGTCTTTCAGGTTATATTTCATGTCAAAATGTCTATAACCCACCTAAAAGTTGCTGCAAGAATTGCCAGATACATTCCTCCATGAGAACAAATTACCAAAACTTCAGAGGCTTAATATATTTTTCTGTCTTCTACTGGAGGAAAAGCAGAATTTCTGTGCAAAATAGAAATCTCTTCTAAAGTCATTTCTGAAAGTACAGAAGTGAAGTTAGAATCTCTAGCAAACCTAATTACTTCCGTTTGCATGACAGTTGTTGAAGCATCTCATTTTAGGAATAGATATGTCATTCATTTGTTCCTAAAGTGACTTTTGTCAGTTCTGTATAGGAAATATTATATTTCTATTATGCATCATTTAAATTAAGTTTAATTCAGCAAGCATTTTCTGAGGGCCTATTATATGTCCGGCAGTATGCTGGGCATATGTATGGGCTTCTGAGATGAATGAGTTGCAGCTGTTGCCTTCAAGAAGCTCATGATCTATCTAGAGAATACAACCTCTCAAAAATTATCTTTGAAGGAAAAAAAGTGGCTGTGATGGTCATATTTAAGGAACAAAAAAAAACCACTATAGATGCAAGAAAGAGACCATAATTAATTCCACTCATAGGCATCAACACAGCATTACTGGAAATAAAATTAGAGTGGTGTTTTGTGGCTTCAGTGGATGTTTTAGTGTTTTTTTTTTCTTTCCAATAATGAAGAGTATGAGAGAGCAATGTCCCAGTAACAAAAATTCAGAGTTAAAATTTAAAGACAAGTTTCACAAAGCAGTATTTATAAATGGGGGTGTCCTAGTTAAGGATTCTATTGCTATGAAGAGGCACTATGACCATAGCAATTCTTACGAAGGAGAACATTTAATTGGGAATGGCTTACAATTTAGAGATTAAATCCATTATTGTCATTGCAGGAAGCATAGTGGCACATAGGCAGGCTTGGTGCTGAGAAGCAGTTGAGAGTTATACATCTGGATTCATAGGCAGCAGGAAGTGACAGTGACTCTGGTCAGGCTTGAGCTTCTAAGACATTAAAGCCAAGTCTCTAGTGACCCCCACCTGCAGCAAAAGCACATCTACTCCAACATGGCCACACATCCTAATAGTGTCACTAACTATGGGTTTATGAGGACCACATTTCATTAATTAAATTTATTTATTTATTTTACCTCCCAACTGCAGGTTTCCCTCCCTCTTTCCCTTTCCCTACCCTCATCCAATCCTGTTCTCCACTTATGCTCAGAAAGGGGCATGCCTCCCATAGACATTGACAAGGCATGGCATATGAAGTTGAGGTAAGACTAAGAACCCCCGCCCTTTGTACTAAGTCTGGGTCAGGCAACCCAGTATGAGGAGTAAGTTCCTGGAAGTCAGCTAAAGCATTAGGGACAGTCCCTGTTCCCACTGTTAGGAGATGCTCAAGTTTACCAAGTTATACAACTGCCACATATATATATAGTGAGCCTAGGCTGGTGTCATGCATGGACCATTTTTATGCAAACCACCATGGGGAGTGAATGAAAAAAATGTGCATGTACTCTGTGGCAAGAACTATCATGATCATAGGCACACCCTCTGTGGTTATGTTTTGAGTCAAATTCTCTGTGTATTGTCAGCTGTCACACCACTGAATCTTTGAAGACAGTAGTTAGATGATTTTTAAAAATATAACTGGAAAAAATCATACCTGATGCCTTATGGAGAATGAATTTGATGAATGATGATATTGGAACCAGAGAAACTCCATGTTACAGAAGGTATGAATTTAAAATAAAGGGATGACACTGGGAAAGAGATGGGAAAGACACAAGACCTTTAAAGGGCAATGTGGAAAGGGCGTGGCATGGAATGAATTCTCAAAAGTTCTTTTAGATAAACAGGTAGTGAAATGCCTTTGACAAAAAAAAATGTAACTGCTTGAGGAATTACTTAGAGCCTTTAAGATACATTTACTTTAACTTTGGATATTTGCAGACTGAGATATTGTGAACTGCCCCCTACAAGATCCAGATACAAGGAGGAAAATCCATGAGAAAGGTCAGGGCAGGATGCCATCCACCTCTTATGAATTCTCTCTCCCAATACTGAATTAATGCTTAACTATTCAACATGCTGATATTAGGAAATGTATATTGAAACCACAGCAGCATTGTAAAATTCAGTCTGTGCCCTAAGGTTTGGAAAAGTTGTTGATATTTGATCCACAGTACATGGCTATCTTAAGCCCCTTTGTAGACTATGCAACAGTGATTGTTGACAGGTATGCCTAAAGCATTTCCCAGCATGAATCACCTAGTAGTGGTTACATTGAATTCAGGGCAAGATCTATTCTTGAAGGAATTAGAGTTTTGTAGGAGAAAAGAGTTGCCTAGAGACTAGAATTAGATAATAATTAGAAAATTGTCCTATGCCTGGTTCCATAAATAATGAAAAATATAGAGTATATGAGGAGATTGATACTGGAAGCTCCCTTCCACCAAAACACACTGAGTTCCTGAAATTCAGAAGAAATGGAGAAATGGCAAGATGTATCTCAATCTTAAGAGCCTCCCTCCTCTCTCTCTCTCTCTCTCTCTCTCTGTCTCTCTCTCTCTCTTCTCTCTTCTCTCTCTCTCTCTTTCTCTCCCCTCTCTCTTTTGAGATAGGATTTGTCTGTGTAGCCTTAGCTGTCTTGGAAATCACTTTGTAGACTAGGGTGGCCTTGAACCTAAAAGATCCGCCTGCCTCTGCTACCCAAATGCTGGGATTAAAGGTATGTACCACCTCTGCTCTGTTTAATTTAAGAGGCTTTAAAGCCTGGTGGTGGTGGCACATGCCTTTAATCACAGAACTCCTCTGGAGACAGAGAGAGGCTTATTTCATTGAGTTTGAGGCCAACCGGGTCTACAATGAGTTCTAGGACAGGCTCCAAAGTTACAGAGAAATCTTGTCTTAAAAAAAAAAAAAAAAAAAAAACAGAAAGAGAGAAAGGAAAGTAGAAGAAGAAAAAGAGAAAAAGGAGAGCAGAAGGGAGGGGAGGGGAGGAGAGGGGAGAGGAGAGGAAAAGAGAAGAGAAGAGAATATACATTACACATTTTGTATATATGATCACAATTCTGGAAAGAAATAAGAATGACACTTCATGTCTTCATGCACTGCCTAACCTTTTTTTGGTGCAATGATTTAAAATGGGCATGTCTATATGCAGAGATGACAAAGGATAAACTTGTGATG
This sequence comes from Cricetiscus sungorus, assembly GCA_030556225.1. Taxonomy (NCBI): domain Eukaryota; kingdom Metazoa; phylum Chordata; class Mammalia; order Rodentia; family Cricetidae; genus Cricetiscus; species Cricetiscus sungorus. The sequence goes on from JANBXA010000651.1 coordinate 19,823,240, forward strand.
TTCAATCTCCATTGTCATCTTGACTGTTTTTTAGATCTAGCTAAGAGGCATATTTCTGGCATGTCGATGAGGGCATATCCAGAGAGGTTTAACAGAAGAAGAATGTCCACTCTGAACAAGTTTATCAGCATCTATGGGCAGGTATTCCATATCAATCAAAAAGAAAAGAATGAGAAAGTGCTCTGAGCAGCAGCACTCAACTCCCCCTGCTTCTCTGGCAGACAGTGACTAGTGTCTCATAATCTTGTCACCTTACTATTCTAACCCTGAAGGCTTGTATGAGCCACCATAAACAATTATCTTTAAAATTCCTCAATCAGTTACTGTGTCAAAACAAAAACAATTGTTACATACACCCCAGTGCTATCATCCCTTCCATGAGACAAAAGCCAAACTCTATCAAGTAATTCTCTTCTACAAAAATTCACAGTTGATGAAACACCTGTAGTCAAGTGCTTATAGCTGAGACAGATGTCCCACGATGTACTTTAAAGCACTTAGAGAAAGGCAGGATATTTTTATCATATAGTGAATACATGTTCCTCGTTAAGTAGTAGATCCACTGGAAAAAAAATGTCAGGCAATCTGTCAGCAATACTTCCTGTGGAAGACAATCTACAAAATACTGAACATGAATTTTGCCTTTATTTTAGACTACTATCAAGAGGTAAAAAGAATTATCAAATTGTATCATTACCAAGGTAACTATTCAAAAATTGTTTAGACTATTATGCATATTGAATATCTAAAGTTGCTTTAGAAAGAAATATTCACTTCTTCAAACCCCCATTCCTTCACTATGCAATTATAACTTCAAAGTTTATATAGGGTTTACATAAGGGTTCTTTGAAATTAAATATTTGAAGCTGCATAACAGAATCTGAAATATGAGCAGTGCTTAATAAATACTTATTAACATAGATTCTGAAATGCTTTGGAGATCATGTTGGGATGACATTTTTTATCTGCCTCATGTGTCCCTGAAAATGCCAAAGGATTCCAAATTTCAATCATTTCCCCTGACTTCCTTTCCTAAAGTTCAGATCCATGCCATTTACTGTCTACTCACTGTCTATGATGGATGATCTTCATAAATACCTGAAAGAAAATAGCAAGCTCTGAACCCCTGAGTTTCTCCTCCAATTTTCTCATTCATGATGCCTATCCATCTTCATTGGTTGAAATCTACTCTCTGGATGTACAACCCTAAGTCTCAAATAACCCAGCACCTCCCTATCCCAGTACCCTATTTGTATGAGAATCAGCCCTTGTCTCTCCTCTTGAAGCATAGTTTAGATTCGACCTCCTCTGTCCAGTTTGAAGTTTGATCATAGCTACCTTCTTTGGAACTACTATTGAACACTTCATTGTATTGCCATCATGATATCCTAACAGTCCTGGTTTAACTTTTGTATCCGTATAGTTACTCTTGAAAGGGCAAACTTGAGTACTCTAATTAAATTTCCAAGAACATGCAATCATCATTTTCGATTATACTACAAACTCACAAATGTGGGCTCTGATTTCTGAGTTTGACTTTTAAATTAAGATTATTACAGTTGAGTAAAAAGAGATAAAACCAATGAGTAACACAGGTTGAAGACATGTTCTCACAAAAAGGCAATATATGTCCTATATATATCCTGGAAATTTATGGCTAATGAAAACTGAGGCAATTAACTGAGTTTGATTACTATGCAGTTACTAGCAACTAGCAATGTTGAAAATATACAGTCTCAAAGAATTGAAAAAAAAAAGTCAGGTTACAAAAGTTTACAATGTGTCTATCCTGAAATGAAAAGTGAAATGTTGGTCAATTGCCTAAAGGTTGGTTGAAAAGAATGGTAAATATAACATGGAAATTCAAACATGTGGTCAAAGAGGTAGAATGCCAGCTATCATAGATGTGGAAACCCCAGATTTCAGAAGTGCCAGAGCTCTGCTTTCTACACTAAACTCAAAACCATCATTATATCCCCATTTCATTTGAATTTTTTCCCTATATTTTTTATGACTTAGTGGAACTGCTTGCAATAACTTATATCCTCAAAGTGGAGTTATATGTCTTATACGTCTTTCTTCCAGTCTTATTCACTCCAACTTTATTAACCTCTAGGCTTTATTAACCTCTAGGGTAGTTATAGGTGTGGGGAACTTCAATCATTCGGAGATTAAGAGAATAATTTAAACATTACATTTTGAGATGCTTGCAACATTCATGAAGAAGACAGTATCTGACCTAAAAAGAGTGAAGGTGAAAAGTAGATTTGATACAAAAGGGATAAATGAAAGAAAGAAAGAAAGAAAGAAAGAAAGAAAGAAAGAAAGAAAGGAAGAAAGGAAGAAAGAAAGAAAGAAAGAGAAAGAAAGAAAGGAAGAAAGGAAGGAAGAAAGAAAAAGAAAGAAAGGAAGGAAGGAAGGAAGAAAGAAAAAAGAAAGGAAACAACTGGCATGTTTCTCATTCCCAAGAAATTTGTGCATTTATGCTACAGTGGGTAGAGCAGTTCATAATGACCCCTTAGCCAGCTGTCTGCCCCTCTCCAGCCACTATACCATCTTTAGTTCCATGTTCCTGGCTTGTCCTCTCTTTTTGTTTCTTTCATGCCTCCTGTGCCCTGTGAGCAGAATACCTGCGTCAAGTTTCTTCACAGTGTGGATCTGCTTGTTATTCTAATTGGAAGACAGAGGTTACAAAGGCCCCAGCTTCAATAACACAAAGGCTTTTCACAGTCTGTTTATGTGTCATTAGTGACAGCTTCAGGCTAAGGTGAGGCACTCTGACAAGCCATTGTCCCTTTCCTAGACACATTTTAAAACTGGACAGAGGTGGAGTTATGGCGTCTTTTGTCTCCAGGGTCCAAACCAAAGACTATCCATATAAGCTGAGCTTCAAACAGAAGAAAACGAAGAACCATGACTCCTTTTAGCTTTGACTCTCAGATGTTTTACTTGCTGGAAAATTATTTTCCCCCTCCTATGATGAAATATCTTTCAAGTAAAAAGCCCATTTTATTGTCCTCTGCCTTCATCAACTGATTGTTGCTGGCAAGAGAGTTCTTTTCTATATACATTTTTCCAGAAGCCTCTTAACTTTTCTTCCTCCCTTCTCAAGTCATACTTCCAATAAATACCATAATTAAAATGAGCATGTTGTTTTCATCAAACATTGCCTTATCTCAGAATTCAAGATCAAGGGTGCCACATGTTTTGAGAATTAGCAATTGTTTCTCTTAGTGTTGCATGGTACACAATTATACTTTGGATTACATTAAAATGTAAGGTTCACCCCATGACAAGCAAATATGAATGAGGTTGACTCTTTTTCTAATTCTCTGTGATGTTTTATATATAGGAACTTTCCAATAACTTGAGTAAATGTTTGTTTTCCTGCATAGAAAATATCTCTGTAAATCCCTTCCTTGATGTTTGTTGATACAATCTAGTGGTCATGAGTTTGCATCTACTTACCCCTTCTCTTCACTGCTGCTCTTAAATAAGTAGTGAATCATTATTGCAGTCATTGGCAAAGGTTCCCATATGACTGAGTTCCTCACTAACAGAATGCTATTGGATATTTCATCTGTCTTCCGAGAGGCACTGTCATTGCATGAAAACTCAGTATAAAATTAAATCAATACAGACTCTTTACTTTTGCTAAATGCATAGCTTCAGTTGTTGGTGGTAATAAAGACACTCGATTCGTGGAAGTGCTTCTGAGTCCTGACATTTTTCTAATAGCTGTGAAGTAGATGATTACTAAAAAAAGTATCATCTTTTATCTTCTTTGTAAAAATATTATAGGAGAAACACACTATAGAATAAATGCAGTAAATATCAGTGGTAATTAAGACACTAAGGTATATACAAGATATAATAAGGAAAAGAGAGGAAGAAATTGACAGAGAACATTCAGAGAACATTCCCAGAACACTATGGCCCACATGGAGTCTTTTATAAAATACACAAGGGTCACAAATACTTAAGGAAAATATGTTTAAAATTCTGATGAAGTTGTTTATTTATCTCAGTAATTCATAGCACTGTTGAAGATTATGATCAAAACAATGAAAAATAATAATAACACGGTCTGGGTCTCTTTTAAAAACAAGATTATCTAAGTTATTATAAATAACTTTTTAAAGTTTTTTAGAAAATGGTGCATAAAAACTTCAGCATTTTCATAATATGGAAATCCAACCTTGGCTATACATAAAACTTCCTTTTATGGTAAGCCAGACTCAAGTACTACATCTAAATTTGGAGCACTTTGTAGTGATTAGTTAAATTATTATGAGTTTCCATAAGCCTAAGCTGCTTTTCATTTTTAAGGATATATCTCATTTTGATATTAACTGATTTTGATGAGCTGGCCCTCCTGAGGGGAAATTCTTGATGTCAAACTTTTTCATAACCTTCAACAACTTAATTATCAATTAATATTTATCAGTTCCCCTAATATCCATGTCATTGCTCATTTATCTACCTGTGAAAACTTTATGTGATTTATCATATTTAAAGCTAAGAGTTTATTTCTACTAGTTAAAGGCTCTTACATGGTGTTTGAGTATAAAATGTATATTTTTCTCAACATGGTTTGATTAATAGCTGCATTTATGACTTCATCATAAATTTCTTATTTTGAAAAGTAGAATATTAGCATTACATATTTCTGTTATATTCATCCCTTTCCCATATATAAAGAGAAAGCAGAAAGTTAACAAACTTATACTTCTTCCTATATTTACATGTGTGTACATATATATCCTATGGATCATTTTGCAATATATATTATATTATATTTAAAATACATAAATAAGTGAATTGAGTTATAGTAACACAAATAGTATGCTATTAAGCTTCTAGGAAAATGTAAGTCCTTGTAAAAGTACCAATGAATTCTGAAACAAAATATTAATATAAAGAAAAATTTGACATTTAATTGTATAAAAATTGGAAATTATTCTGATAACAATAAACAGGAATAATAGCTGTCAAAACATGAGGATCTTCTTAAAATTGTCTCTATTATATTCCCAAATATGGGCTATTTTCATAGGTGTGGTAAATGTTTAAATAAACCAAACAGTATAATTATTACTATTGCATAAAAATACATAACACTTTATGTATATATACATCTACTTTTCAAATACTATGAAAGAATTAAATATTTAAAATATAACTTTAGCTCCAATATAGAGATAATACATTGCATACTATCAGCCACCATATAACTTTATCTGACTCCAATAAGAATCACAAAAAATTGAGATAAATTACAATTTAAAAAAAAACGTTTTCCTAAAATGTCTGGAGTCCTGTTAGAGAAATAAAATTATACAAATCATAGATGTTGTGCAGTAAGAAGAGCAATATACTCAAATTGTCTCTTGCCATTAAACTTTGATGATTTTGACTTCTTATTTAAAATAGGGTACATTCTCTTCAATCATGCACCTCTTCTATTCAAATACATTCATTAAAATGTTATCAGATATAATTAATAATTTTTTCATTACTTTAGATGAATTGAAACAAAAAGTAGAATTGAGATATTCATTTGCCAACACATTTGTGCAGAAATGCAATGTATGTGTGTGAGTGTGTGTGTAAATGGTAAATTGTAAAAGATTATGCTTCATATCTCATATGCTATAACATGTTGTATATCAAACTTGTTCTTGACCTAATTCCAGCCTGGGGTTTGGTATTTCTTTCTAATTCCAACCATCATGAATTATTCTTTTACACGACCACATTTATTGAGTGCTTTTTTTTTTCTTAGGGGAAATGACTGGCTTGGGCAGTTCAAACACAAAATCTTTATTCAGAACTGAAGCAAGGACAATGGGGAAAGAGGAGCCACAGAACATACTTCTATGACTGATCCTTAATTCCTTGTGTTGACTAAGACTACATTTAAGAAAAACTGGAGTAGAATTGTTAAGTAAATTCTTCCAGGGAGTAAGATAGGCATATTGCTGCTGTGGTTCAACTTCAGATTTACTGGATCCTGAACAGGAGTTGCAATATATTTATTCTTGATCTTCAACTGTCAGTTTAATAGGCAGAATCTAACCAGATTTGCTTCACACTGGAGCAACATAGTTTTGAGCTAAGTTTCTTCATGTTTTCTTTAGTGTCCAAGGAGAGAAGGCAAGAAATAGGTAGACAATGAACTCTGTGCTGAGAACAGTCAGTGTTGTTTGTACATAATGTGTTTAAATCTGATCATTTGGAATGCAATAACCTAGCAAGATTCTGGTCCTTAAAAAATATAATTTCATCATTCAGCAATTACTTACCAGCTGTTCATCTAGGGGTGGGGTATTGTGAAATTCCCTCTGTCTGTGTTGGAATGTAGAAGAGTGCTCTCTTTATGCAGTTGTTGTAAAGCTCCAGAAACATCTTCCTTGTACATTGTCTACTGTTGTGAATAGCATGATACAATTGTGGGCTATCCCACTGTATTCTGGTGATAAATGTCAAACAGCCCTTTCCAGAGTGTAGTCATATTGTATACCCTATCCATATACTAATGACTGAATATTTGTTTCAGCTATTAGATTGACTCTTATAAATAAACTTTAGTGTTTGTATTCAACCATTCCTTATGTTGTTTGTTAGAATCACAGTGTGAAATAAGAGTATTGGCTATAAGCTTAAGATTTAGAATGTAATATTAAACTTTGATGGTATAGCAAAGTGGTGATAGCACATTCTTTTCTATGGTCCATGACTTTAGTAGCTCCAGGAAACTGGCTAGGCTTCCAGGCATGATTCCCTTCCTCATGAGAGGTTCTTAGGTTCAATTTGACAATTGTTGGTTGTCTTTAACTTATGACTACCACTTCTTGAATTGGTATACATATCTCACCATTCTTGCATTTGTTGTGGTTCATTTATTGTTGGTAGGAATAAAAATTAGAGCAACCACCTGGAAAAACTATAAAAAATTCTCAAAAAAAGTCTATGTGTGACCCAGTTATACCACTCTCCTTGTGCATATCTTTTAATTAAGCAATTTATGTATAGAAGAATCATAATATATAGAACTTCATACTAGCCACAGTTGCAGATGTTCTTACTCTTGATGGACAAAAGAAATTACTATAAATGTGATGAATACATCATATGAACTAGCTTAGTTATACAGCTGTAGATGTTGAGGTAAATGTTTTATCTCTTTCAATGATTCAATATTCTTGAATTTACAAAGTCTATAATTAAGCCTTGTGCAAGGTTCTGACAGAATTTAAGTGTTTTCTCTTACATAAATGAATCCTCATCCTATTTGACTCAACAACATTGTATATTCTGAAATGAAAGAAAATTAGAAAGTTCAACTAAGGAAAGGAAAATTGTTATGAAACTTGTTTATTTTGTCCTTGTTTTTCAATTATACAGGCCACCCTCATACAGATTTTCAAAGTAGATCTAGCTTTCTTCAGTTCTGATTGTCCTTCGCTCTATCATATCCACCTGGGACTCATACTTGTGGCTCAGGCAGTACTACACATTTCCTGGGTCTCTTGATTTACAAAAAAAAACTATGTGATATAAGAAGTTAATAAGAATATAAAGTGGGTACTAAGGTAATACTTTCTTAATATTTTTATTGATAAAATTATGGTTTAGGATAACACTAATGAAGGAAGCAACTTTAAACAAGGCCTTGGTGTCCAATAAGAAATTATTTTCAGTGTAAGAACTTTCCCTCCAGACAACTAAGACCCCAACATCTAGATAGAAAATTTGTACCTATGGCAGCACAACCAGTTTATTAAAAATGTAAATCTTATTCCATTCATTGTCATTAACTCCAGCAATTGGCTAACAGATTTAAATGAAACAAATTTTAATGATTTAGGGAGCAACTAGCACTTCTTCAAGACAACAAGAATGATATCTGCAGATCAAGAGAATTTGTATCAACCCAATTTACAGGGAGTAAAAATGCTGTCATGAATCAGATCATTTTACATTGTAATTTTATGACACCAAAGACTTGAAGTTGCTAAATGAGAAAATGAATTAAGATTTATCAATAAATGGAAGGACCTCAATCATGTCAATGGGGCCTTCACTCAGATTGGAATTTCAGTGACATCCATCTTTAAATGCAGTAGACTTTAAGAAACCCCCTTTGAAGTTCTTTAATGTGTATCCTTGGCTGGCTAACTGCTGGACTATTGCTTGCATGTGAACGAATGTGTTTTACACATTTATTTCTCTGAGATTTCCATTTTGACTTTCTCTCCCATGCTCTGGTTAATGGGTACTTAAAGTAAAGTGGTATCCATTTTGTTTTATTACTTTAATTTCTTTAAAAGTGAGTTCTATTCCTCTTCTATTTCCAGTTCAATGACAGCATATATTCTTAATAAACTTCAAATGTATTTGGATAGCTGATAAATTTAATGATCTCATCAACTTAAAAAATAGCACGTAAAAGTAAGTGATCTTGAGAATAATTAACAGGGCAATGATGAGAGAGGAAAGATTTCACAGAATAAATGGGGCCATCCTTATTTCAGTCAAAAGTTCCAGTGAGCAAGTGAAATATTTGTTTAGCCTTTATTTGTAGCTTCCATTGAACTCTCCACAGACACTATATTTTATTGCAGCTGTTGAAAATAATTTAAAAAGATACTGTTATTATATTTGTACTCTTTATTACTTATAAAGCAAATGTTTTTAACTAGATTTGCAGAAAGAAAACACTTCCCTAAGACTGTGAAATAACAGTATATTGGTGGCCAAGTGTTAGTCAATATCAAGGAATTATTTTTTCCCTAAACTAAAATGGTAGTGAATATGAAAGGACTGTTTTATTGGTTAACAAATGCCTATGATTTCATTTCATAATATGCCAATATGATCAACTGGATATGCTTGTATTCATTCATTTAATTCATTACTCTAGAAAAAAATGTAGTGCCTCTAGAAAAAAATATATCATAGTGTATATGTAAGAGTAGGAAACAGAGGTATTAGAAATTTCTGTATCCAAGGATAGAAAAGTATTTGTAAATATATTTTTAAATTTTTCATTTATAATAAAAAATAAAGCAATGTTTAATTTTTTTACTGCTTTAAAAGCTTAATAAATAATATTTACATTACCAACATAGATGATAACATTCCATTTTGTTACCCTTGGCCCACTATGGATATTTGTATGATAGTACTTATTACCACAAGAAAAGTGGTACTGTTCTTCATTTGGACAATGACAATACAGACATAGAAATTATTTTTTCATTTAATGACATGTGAGTGTTAAATGGTAGGAGTTTGATTTCATAAACCAGTTCTAACTGCTACATTCTATTGTACACACAAACTGTTAATAAACTTACAAAAGGCTATAGATGACTTCAAGATATTCAGATGGTGTGGATCTTAGTTTGCACTTCCCTTCTTAATTTATATCATTTTAGAATAAGATTCAGTTTTCAAAAGTAAATTTGTAATTGTAGCATATTGACATTAGTTTATACATTCTGATGTAGTGAGTTCTCTCTCATTCTTATATCGGGTTTTGTTTGATTTTCTTTTGTACAGGATACATTCCTTAATAATTTTCAATAGATTTTTTTCTTCTAGTACTAATGCATTAATAATGTAAGTTGACTAGTCTCACATTATATCAAAAGTAATATAATCCATCACTCTTGTTATATGATGTCAGATTGCCTTGAAGTTGACATGGCCCAAGCCAATAATTCACTGATACCAATCAACATATAAGCATTTCACTGAGTACATATTCACCAGGAACATGTTATGGTTGCCATTTTCATTTCTGATTCATGCTTTAAGGTACATATCAGTGGAGAAAAATGGTGCGTGTGTGAGCTTCTGGTATGCAGCAATTACACCGGTGTGTTCAACTACAATCTGAGTCTTTTCATTTACCTGTACAGCCATTACTGAAATGGCAGACACTATTTTTAAGGAAGTTTTGTGATGGGCTCAGTCTTCTAGGCAAATACCTGCCGTAACATGGTACTGGAGCAGTTATCTTAGATTCATGGACCATAAAAGGATGGCAGGAGTTTGAGAGAGTTTGTTTTTTCATTGTACACTCTGCTTCAGCAAATTGCATGTATGCTCCAATGCACCAGGTTGCATTATCTCAGCTCTTGCTTTTGTGTTGTAGTGACAATATCCATAAACACTGCCGCATCCTTTCCATAGGCTGTAAGTTTCTATTTCTGTTTGTTTTCCTTATATGATGAGGTGCTTTTAAAAATATTGAAATATAAAACTACAATATTATTTATAGTTTAAACAAATAAGGTAAGACCAAGATATACGTTTTCTTTATGTACTTCATTCATTAAAAGGTTAGTTATGCACTTTTCCATGATTTAGAGGTTTCTACTAAAAGCTAGCAATTCATGAATGTTATATTTATTATGTAGTTACTATTAACTGGTAATATATTATATTCTACAACTCTAAAATCAGAGGGTCTAAGACAGAATCTTTTTACCACAGAGAATAAAACAGAAATAGCAGTAAACTGCAATTAAATATCACCTGGAATGTGCTACAGTAGAGACAGTTTTCCTGAAAAATAAGACAGTAAATTCAGTAAGGTGTTAGGTTAGCCTTTCAGGAAAAATAGTGACTAACATTTGATCAGCTAGAATTTTTATGGGGCTAGGATTAAATACTGAAAATGTATAACACTGCATTTAAAGATATGAAAGACAAAGTGGGAATGGTAAGAAAACTGCAGAGTACCTCTCAGAATGCTGCCCTTTGGTCATAAACCTCTGCTCCTAGATGCATGGACGCTGAGTCCTGGGGGGCAGAGCAAGAAAGTCTTGTGAAACTCTCAGTAAGATATTAATAGAGGAGCATGGATGGCAGGATGCCACAGATACTCAATGTCATAGTAGGTGTAACAACAACCAACATTCAGTATCAGTATTCCCATTCCATATTTCTTGGCAGAGGATGGATAGGACTTTTGACTTTAGAAACCCATGAGGCAAGGAACGGAGAGCTTTCCCATTCCATGTTTAATGTTAAAGTAGGCACTTACTTATTTCATTTTTCTAATGGTATTAGTGTGTTGCCTATAGATGGTAGTTAGGCTCATGCCTGACTGTTGGGAAGACATCATGTATTACAGGAGCCAGGAGCTTGGGACCATTAAGCTGGCTGTCATTGTTGCTGTTGTAAGCACTTTTTATTGCTGACAGCGTTATTTCTCCTTTCAAATTTTATCCCCTCAGCAGAACTTGTCCCGGGATGTTTATGGCAAAGAATAGTGTATAGCACATTTCTACTCCAATTTCTAGTAGAAAAATAAGCCATTGGAAGGCACAATATTTTAGGGATTTGAGTCATAGTTAATTTTAAATATCTAATTATGAGATTTTTGTTAACCTGGATGTCCCAAAGTTTCTGATTTATTGTACATTACCCACTTTGGAAGGCATCAGTAGCAAGTGCATGTTATTCACAGACTTTATGGGCCCCTTTTCTCTCACTTCCTTTACCAGTACTGTAATAAGAGAGAGAGAGAGAGAGAGAGAGAGAGAGAGAGAGAGAGAGAGAGAGAGCAATGAGGCAATGAGACTTCAGCACGGTCCTTGATGCCAAGTGTAATCGGTTTCTCAAATGATCCCCATGTTATCCTGATGCTCTAATGCTCATTTCCACCTGGATTGCAAACATAGATCAGTTTCTCTGCCCTACATCTCTGTGTTGTTACCTTACTCTAACTTACAATTTGTGACATTTTGGTATAAAAAGTGCTGCATTTCTGTCACCTTAGTTCCAGGTCACAGTATTGGGATTCTAATAATCAGCACAGAAGACATAGATCACAACACAAGTAGCCCATAAATAGGGTTGTGTTCATGCTGTACTATTATAAAATGCAATCACATAGACATATGTCTAATACTGCTATAGTCAGAGTATATGAAGGCCTCCTCATTGTCTATTTGAAATGCCTGTTTTTATTCTAACATCTACTGGTATCAGCACCATAGGTAGCTCTTCCTTAACATTACATACTGATTTTCTTCTGTATGTGGTTTTAATTGATGGAGACATTGTCTTCATTTTGTTCAAGGTGATAGGCCTGTCACATGGAAGATTTGCATATTGTTTATAAGATGGTTATTGTGCTTTGGCCAGGTGACTGTTCCAGAAATGTCAGCTACCAGTAAAGAATGCCTTGGTAGCAAACCAAGTGTATTTGGGCAAGAAATGACAGTGACTTCAAAAAGTATAGGCCTTCTTTGAGCACAATATAAATATATCAAAAAGTGAGATGAATTTCCTTTATATTTTTTAAACACACTAGATATTGATCTTTTTCCTCCTGCAGCTCTTACCTACATCCTCTAAGGTTTCCACAGCTACTAGCAACTTCCACTGTTTAAGATGGAAATGCATTTATAAATGAATGGATAAACATGCCTGCATACATTATATAGATATCTGTTTTAATATTCATAGTAGTACATCCAGAGACATCTTCATATTCCTAGCTTCAGTCTCTGCTAAATACTCTAGCTTCCTTCACAACATAGTTGATACAGCTCAGTGTGGCTTAGCATGTGAAAAGAATCTAAGCAGGTCATTGGGACATATTTAAAGTGTTTTCCTTCTGAAGGGCCTGGTGTACTTTTCTTTTTGCCTATTTCATGTGATGCAATTCTTTTACATTATACCAGAAGCATTCATGGGGACAGTTTAGGCACATGGAAGAGTGCTAGAAAATAATTGTAATTTCACATCTTCTCCTAACTGAGCATACCCTCTGGCCAAGTGGTAAAATACCACCTCCGCCAGTCCTAACATCCATCACTGTAATGAGCTACAAAATCAATCTGTAATTGATAAAAGCATTTTTAATCAAAGTATGAGGCATTTAGAGTCTCCAGACACTGCCTTTGTGTCTTACGTCAGTATTTACTTTAGAGCAGGATGAGAGGTATTTGCTTTTGTTATAGGGCATGAGTTATGCTTCCAAAGGTTGAAAAATATACTTTTCAGAAACTCCTCTCCTACCTACCCATTGCCCCCAAAAGAGAGGGCAGTTGCTCATGATTACATATTCTCGTCATTCTTTAGTATGTTAAAGAAAACAGAAATATGCTTTGTGAATGACTATTTGAATGCTATCAATTTCTTCTTTCTAGCCAATTACTGTCCAGCTAAAACTATTGTTCATGAAGAACTGAAATTCAACAGGTTCTTTTCCCTTCTATTACTCTTATCTTAGTTTTCTTGATTTAGTTTTAGGAATATGCTTATGTCTCAAGATTTCTCCTTAATAGTATTGTGTTATGGCAGGTTCCTCCCTGCGGGCCTCCATGTATGTTTCTGCCAGCCCGCCAGCCCGCCAGTCTGGGCCCTCATCCATGCCAGCCCCAAGTGACACTCTGAGACTCTGTATTTGATACAATCCTGTTGGCCAATTACCATTATTGTTTATGGGCTAGCTCTGCCTTAATTATTAACCCATTTCTACTTATCTAAGTATTTCCACGTGGTCGTCTTATGGGGGAGCCCCAGCGGGCTTCCTGCTTCTTCCCTGGGTTACATCTCAACTCCTCCTTCCCACTTCCTCTTTCCTTCTCCTTGTCTCCTAGCCCCGCCTATCTTGCTATCTCATTGGCCACAGAGCTTTATTAACCAGTATGAGAAACATATATACAGAATAACATCTCCCATCAGTATTGTCTTCATTTTTCTTTGCAAAATTACTTCCACTCCTCATCAGAATGGTATGGAATATTTTAGAAAACTATCCGTAAAACATTTTAGTGTGTTTTTCAAGTGATGGTAATTATAGCCAAAAGCAATATATATATATGATTAATTCAATGACGTTCTGGGCATCAGTTCTTGTGTTTTTATGGGATATACTCCAGATATTTAGTATCAAATCTTCAGTGTGGGAACTACATTAGGATCATAAATTGGAAAGATACCTGCTTGGATACTGAGCCATATCTAGCATTACCCAGGCCTTTAGTCTTAGTTTATACCAAGAGAAACTACATCAATTTCTAGAAGATTTTCAAAGAAAGTTGTCCAGAGGCTTGAAAAATAATGGAATCATACTCTTCATAATCTGATGTTTTCATGTGTGCTGTTAGGGTAGGCTGCATGTATATATAAGTGTTAGGCAAGTCTGATAAGTTGTTACTTTATCAATTTAAATTCTTTCAGATCTTATCTAAGTGATTAGACTGTCTCAATAAACTTGTATTTTAAGCAAGTTTATACAGTCCCTTAATGATTTACTTTTTCTGAACACGTGATCTATATAAAATTATGAATATTGTACATTTTCTCATATTCCGGGAGTGCTTAGAAGATTTCAAGCATTACATTAAGAGATTTGTGTATATCATCACAAGTGGTTTTCTCAATAATGTTTTGAACCAGATTTTATTATTCCTGAAAAATGTATGAGTAGGGAACAGAAGATTAGCAAAGCAATGTAACTTCCGAAGACACATAGTCTATAAATAAGGGGTGTGGCTGAACACAGGTCATCTGATTCTAAGGTAAAGTCTATTAAACTCTGTTCTATGGAGGACTTAAGCATCTGTCAATTCTGGCCATTCAGCATCTTTTAAGTTTCAGCATTGTCAGTGCTACTTATTCACAATCACATATCTTTTGATCTTTACTTTGGTTCATGGAGTCAGTACTTAGTTTACTTATGTATTTAGTAGGGTATCCCTAAAGGAAACATTCTGTAACCTTAGTTGTAGTTAGATTTTATGATGCAGCAGAAATATTATAATTAAAACAACTGAAACTACATTGCTAGTGCAAGCACATTAATTGTACTGCTTTGGATCTCTTGTTGCCTTGGAAAAGAAGAAAAATCATGTTAAAAATATTACATTAGTCCAATAAAGGTTAACTTTTCTTTGAAAAGACAACATTTAAACTTGATTGATATCAGAGTTGAGTTAAATTAAATAATACTTGTACTTTTATAGCTAGCCTTTAACTTGCTTAGCAGCAATCTGAGGAGTCTTAAATGAAAAATGAAATTTCTCATTGTATTAGAGATGTCCCTAGGAGCAAGGATAGTAACTTTTATCAGGAGGCCAATGTTAAATAACATCTTGTTCTCATTACAAAGTCAGCTCTTATTAATAGATGACTCCTTTTTTTCAAAGAACCTTATATTAACTGTTACAGCTTATAAATGAAGAATAGACAATTCACAGATAATTAATCACACTCAAATCCCTAATTCCTGAATTACACCACAATAACTGTCATGGAATACTTAGCTTACAAATGTACTCACTGTGAATTGGAGATATGCCACAGTGCAGTCCTGAGTTCGGGTCACAACACCCTTATTGGGTAGCTCACAATTGCCTACAACTCCAGGGGTCCAAAAACTTCTCCTGGCTTCCATTGGGCTCTGTATTCAAATACACCCACATGCATACATACATATACACATAATTTAAAAAAATAAATATTTAAAAGAAGTATCTTGTTTAGTCTGTATTTTAGAGCAATAATAAAACTCTAAAGTATTTGTGATCTAGTCATACAAATATTGAATTACCTACTTATATATAGCTAGATAGTAATTCAGCAAGTATATGTTTAAGAAATAAGTTGAAATTGGAATTGTTTCCCCTCCTAAATTGTTGAATTTCCCATAGAGTTTTGCTGAGAAATTTTGTTTTTTGACAATCTTACAGATGTATGTAATGTATTCTCAATACCTTCTTTCCCTGCCTTCACTTTTTTCTCTTTAATTTGTATTATTATGCCTTCTACCTACAATTCCCTTTCCCAGATTAGGACTTTTGGTTTGGTTTTGTGATCCAATTAGTTTTAATTGTTGATGTCAAATCTTGGATTGTATTTATTTGTAAAAGTTTTTAAAAATATTATCATATTATACAATTATCAACTAAAATGCTTTTGTCTTCTATTTAAAAGTAAATGTAACTTAGTAAATATTTAAATGTCCCAATATTTTACATCACAATAAAATGTGCTTAAACCATTGTTTTTTCTTAAAAACAGCTGTTACATGTATTAATATTGAAAATACTGTCAAAATGACCTTTCCTTCTTCCATCTATTATTACCAAGTTTCATCCAATTCATTCCATAGCTGCCTTAACAGTATTGAAACAATTACAAAGCATATCAATTAAACTTGTATGACAGCAAATACTTAGATGAGTGGCTGTGGATACAACTATTACAGCTACTTTAAAAATTTAGCTCCAAACTGTTCCTTGGCTTCCCCTAACAGGCATGCCTAGATACTGTGCACCTGAGTGTTAGTGAAGATACAGAAAGATTAAGGAAAAGCCTGAAAGTGCTCAAAAAAGATGAAAGTAAAAATCTATATCTTCATTCCAGTAGAGGTAAGTAGCATGGTGCCTATCTAAAGCCATTATTGGAATTGACAGGACGTAGAATTCATGGCCACCTATTGACCTGAACTAGACTCTCCTTAATGACATTTGGATCAGAATCACAATAGGAATAAAGGGTGCAACTCTGCTGTCAGCTCCCATGGAATCTGTACTAACTGGGATAGTCATTAGCTTCTCTCTTAATATTCATCAGGATTGATATGGCACATTATGGTTCTCTGCACCTTTGCCGCTAATGAACTGATCACAAATTCTGTGGGAATTAATGAGTCTATCAAAGGCTGATCTCAGTTTTTCAACTCTATAGAAACAGCATCTCAAAGCAAAATAAAGTAAAATCTTTGCTTAGCTTTATATGTCTTTCAGAGCTCCCTTTCCTTTTCTTTCAACTTGTTATTCCCAGAACAGCCTGCTGTCAAACTGATCCTGCTGATTTCCAAGAAAGGAGGATGTAGATCAAGAATAAAGTTCAGGATCCGTATTCCCCAGGGCCAGTCTCCTTGTTAACGTTTTTTTTTTAAATATATTTTTATCTATTGGGCCTTGGTGCTTGTACTTATGAAATAGTTAAAATTGCTTCCAGTATGGGTTTCTGTAGTCTGATGGAATAATAAATAGCACATTAACAAAAATTCAGTAGTACATAAGCCGGCCACTATAGGTACACCAAGCACCTCAGGACTTTTGTTTGAAGGTAACAATAAATCAAATGCATTATTTCACTATTTGATATCTTTTACTGTCATCCATTTTCCATGTGTGATATTCTATATAACATAAAAACAATAAACAGAGATCACCTTAAGTTTTAAATCTATTGTCCCGAATGTGCATCTCTTTATCATTCTCTATTGAGTCATTTTATGTTGTGTAATTAGTGCATGATATTGCTAAAAATAAACAAACAATACTACCCACAAAAACACAAAGATGCATTCATAAGATCTAGCTCCACTATAATCATGAACAACTGAGTGACCTTGTTAAGTGTTTCTATTTCTTTAGGTCTCAGTTTCTCCATTTGCACAAGTTGGATTGACTTAAATGCAATTCTCATTTATTTTCAGAGAAGTGACTTTGTTTTACTATCTATTTACCATGGAATTTGTTAAATATTATTTGTTAAATTTCAATAAGTAAATTTCTAATTATTATTCATCAATGGTTTTTTATTGAGCCTATCTTATAAGTATGTAAAAATAACAATAAAGACCATAAAATTAGTAAAATGTTCAATAATGTGCTTGTTCACATGAATTTTTTTAAATAAGCACTTGAGTTTCACTGGCCCTTTAAAATGTTAGAAAGAGATTCTCCACCATCCTCATTCCTCTAGTGAACCACTGAGGGTCAAGAAACACTGAATATGTAAAGTAACAGAACAGACAACCTGTAAGTCTACCTAAACCCCTCCTGTATTATCTACTTCAAATAACAAGAGTCCGTGCATTAGGTCTCGGTACCATGTGTTTTATTTAAGATTTTTTTGGATTTGTTTTTTGTTTATTAAAACAAAAACAAAAGCAAACAGTAACTTTAATTTTTTTTTCCTTAAAAGTCCAGTGAGCTCTTTAAGATCCTCAATTTTTCCATTTGGAAGCTGACATCTCCAATGTCTTTTAGAATTTTGTCTACATTCTCCCACTAATGATCATGAAATACACAGAGGCAGGGTGTAAAATAATTAGTCAAATGGCTTGGGTAATGGTTCTAACAAATCTCCATGATGATTCCTGCATCCACTTACTATTGCCTAACAATGTTCTTCAAAATAAAATGTCACTTGCCAGTTCCAACTAATCTTCCTGACAAGCCATGCAGGAATTCAAGTGTTCTGAGGTGATTACAGGCTTCTTTGGGTACCTCAATCCCAAAGGATTATCTTTCAGATCCAAGAAAAGCTATGATTTCTCCACACCAGAGCTCACTATCCCTACCTCTCCTTATCTTTCCTTATGAATAGGATTCCAGGGCTACATAAAGAGCCTATTGCTCAGGGGTGAACCACTTAAATCAGACATTCAAGGAGATGCAGGCACACATCCCCAGTTAACACACTCTTAAGATCCACAGTTTGAGCTCCTTCTCTGGCCTCTGCCCCAACACACTTAATAGCATCTTCCTTCACTCTTCCTATTTCTCATTTTTCCTTGGACAGTATGGTCTTTGTTTCCACTCTCCTTTATAGTTGATAAAGACAAATAAGTTCATAATAGTTATCCTCACCCTACATAATCATATTGGTTGAAAGACTAAATGAATATCCTTCAACTATAAGGTTAAGGAATAAGGGTAGTTTTGTAGTGAAGCAGCAGAACAATTCTGAGGAATTAAGAAAAGCAAATCAGATCTACAGAAAAAATGTCGCTGTTGTTTATAGTGTTTGCCATTTCAGTATAAGAACAGGTTACCTCTCCCTGCATCAGTGCTGTTATGTTATGTTACATTATGTTATGTTCTTTGGAAATGAGAAAAGATGTGGTGGAAGAAGAGAGGTCAGAGTACAGATCATTCTTGGAAACACTGTGAGGAACTCTGTTATTGTTGGAGAAGACAAAATGCCCAGTTGCCCAGTTGGACAGCACAGGGGCTACTGAAGGGCCATGCCAGCTCCATTGGAAGCTTTCCTTCTCTTTCCACACCAGTCCCAGTCTTTCAGTTTTGTGATTACAACCTGTGGCTAAAATTCATTTACCACACTTTCCAAACTATTCCACGGAAGTAATTAAAATCAGCACAAATGCAGTTTCTCATTAAGAAAGTAATAAAAGCCATAATCAATCTTAGCAATCTTAGAATCCCTGAGAAGTGTAGGAAAATGGAACAATAAAAATGTCATTATTGGTCTGGGAAGGGCTCCTCCTTAACTTATTAAAGGAATGATATTTTCTTTCACTGTATTTTTCTGCCACTAGAGATTGGCCTTGAGCTCACCCAAATTATCACAAAATCCCAAGAAAAGTGCAGAAACACAACACACCATCACCACTTTCTGTTCTGTGCAAACTATGCAACTCACCCATGGGCTGCCCTGCCTTTGGCTTCATTCCATCTCCAAGGTGAGATATAGGGTGATATTGGCTAAAAACCATGGTCGGGGATCAGTACTGTGCTTCCTTCTCAACTTGTGTGAAGTGCTAACCAGGGTGCCAGCAAGTGAGCATTTGTGTAAAAACTGTAGTACATGAGCTGCAATCACTCCTCTCATCTGCTCCACCCACTTCCTGCAGTCTTTATCTCTGAAGTGATACAGATATTATGGCATCTGTGTATGTGTGTGTTCTCTGTCTCTCTCTGTCTCTCCCTCCCTTTCTCTCCTTCCCTCTCCTCAGTCTGAAGAGACTAGTTGTTTCATGAGCTCTCAGCCCAATGCTCCACTTTGTCTACTATGTCCCTACCTCTCTGATGACTCCTTCATACATCATTAATTTCCCCTCCCTGTGCTTCCCACTTCAGGTTAGCCCCTAATGCTTTTTGTTTGATTCCCATCCCCAAAGTTGGATTTGGTTGAACTTGCCTCTGAGGTCTCATAGAACTCAGGACAAAGACACAAGCATCTTAGGGATTGTTTCTCTTAGAAAGTCAGAGGGAAAGAGAAGGGGAGGAGTGGAGGGACATGAGGGATCAGGAAAATTGAGTTGGGAGAAGAATAGAAGAGAACAAAATGAGAGATACATTAATAGAGTGAGCCATTATGGGTTTAAAGAGAAATTTGACACTAGGGACCTGTCCAGAGATATACTCCAATGACCCCAGCTAGGAATCTAAGCAATAGGGGAGAGGCTATCTTAAATGCCCTTCCCCTATGAAGAGATTGATGGTTCCCTTATATGCCATCCTAGAACCTTCATGCAGTAGCTGATGGAAAGAGACCAGATATCTACTGCTAAGCACTGAACTCCTGGAATCCAGTTGTAGAGAGAGGAGTGATGAGCAAAGGGGTCAAAACCATGCCAGGGAAACCCACAGAAACATCTGACCTGAACAAGGGGGAGCTCTTGAATGTCAGACTGACAGCTAGGGAACCAGCATAGGACAGAACCAGGCCCCCTTAACATGGGTATCAGTTAGGAGACCTGGGCAGTCCATGAGGTCACCAGGTAATGAAACAGCATTTTACCTGGTGTACGAATGGATATTGGGAGCCCATTCCACATAGAGGGATACTCTCTCAGCCTAAATGCATGGGGGAGGGGCTGGGCCCTACCCCAGTTGATGTGACAGACTTTGATTATCTCTCATAGAAGGCCTTACCCTTTTCATGGAGCAGAAGAGGGATGGGATGGGGATTGGTAGAGGCATGGGAGTATGGGCGAGAGAGGGATTTTGGATTGATATATAAAATAAGATTGTTTCTAATTTAAAATTTAAGTAGGAAAAATATTGCAACTATCCAAATTGTAACTAATTACCATCTTTCCTAAAAAAAAAAAAAAGAAAGAAAGAAAGAAAAGAAAAGAAAGTAAGTAAGAAGAGGGATTTCTATGTTCTCTGTTGCACTAAAGTATGGGAAACATATAGGGTTATATATTAGGAGATGTTAGTCATGCCTTGAAAATGTGGTAGAGGAAGAAGGAGTAAACTACTTTATACACTCACTCATGGCTCATGACTGGGATTTGAGATTGGCAGCTTCTCAACTTGCCAGACCTATTCCAATCCTGCTCAAATATTTGTCAGCTATCCTTTGAGGAAGTTTCTGTTCTTGTCCCTATTGTTGCTTGTAAGTAAGAGCCTGTTTTGAATGTCTTCCTGCTTCTTAGCCCTTATAAGCATTCCTGTGTCAACCATCCAGAAAAACAATTCCTGCTTTAAGCAGCCAGGTCTCACTTTCTTTGTAGAGCCATCAGGCTCTGCAACACAGAAGACTGAATAGAATTTTAAGCAAAAGCAGTCTAGGAAGACATGTCCCCACAGTCATACAAAGTTCCATGTATCAAAGTTCTTAATCTCACCTAACCTCACAACAACCTCTGAATAAAACCATAGCCCCATCATAGTCTCTGTTCCCTATCAGATTTATTACTTCTCCATTAAAAACAGCAGAGTCAAGCAAAGTATACGCTGAAATGCATTATATCTTCTTTCTCTTCCTGTCTGTTATTACTTTATGATTTTTAATTTTCATGGTATTTTACTTTATACAATACATGTATTGTAGGTGTGACAATTCATGCCAGTAACCCAAGAACCAGGGAGATTTCTGGAAATTCAAAGCCAGCATGAGCCAGACTAGGATATATATATATATATATATATATATATATATATATATATATATATATATATACTTTATATAATATATATATGTGTGTGTGTGTGTGTGTGTGTGTGTGTGAGTGTGTGTGTGTGTGGGAGAGAGAGAGAGAGAAATAGAGAGAGAGAGGGAGAGAGAGAGAGAGAGAGGGTATCTAATAAATAAATAAGCAAATAAATTAATAAATTTAAATACCTGACCAGCTTGGATAAAATGAATACAACTCAAAAATGTCCTTTTGGGTTAATTAATATTACTAGGATACCACTGTCTTCTCTTGACCAATTGTCTCAAAATAAACTTTAATTGATCTCAGAGTACCAAGAAGCATATTTTTTTTGAATTAATGCATTTGTAATGCATAGCACAACCAGACAAAAATACCCTTCTCATAACAGCATTTGGAGTGTGTCCATTGTTTAATTTTGCTTCATTTGAATGCTGGAATTTTTACTATAATCCAAAAGCAATAATCATTCTAGCTATTTTTATATTTAAAATACAAAGAAAAATTTTATGTAGGGACCCATGGACATGTCTCATTTTTTTAAGAATTATTTAGAATATGAAAAAATGATTTTCCCTAAATTTGTATGTACAGCCTCAGGAACAAAAGAGCCCAAGATTGTCACATTATCTAGTTCTCCTTCTCTCTCTCTCTCTCTCTCTCTCTCTCTCTCTCTCTCTCTCTTCTCTCTTTCGTTTTCTCTCTCTCTTTCATTCTCTCTCTCTGTCTCTCTGTTTTGTATGAATCAATTACTAATATACCAATTATAAATAAGAATTTCATCACACCTGATCACTTGATACAGAATCTGGTCCTGTATACCATCCATGTGAGGGTCCTCAGCATCTCATCTCTCTCTTATGATGTTTTATCTTGCCTTGAGGCTCCATAACAACATGCAAATCATTTATTGCCTATTTTCACAACATGAATTCAAAAGAACTGGAGTCTTTGGAGGTGGCTATAGGAGACTGGAGCTCAGCTCTTTACTCAGAGGAGCCCAACTCTGTTCTCAGCAATACTATTGTTCTGTATTCAGTAAAGACTTTTCCCATCCTTGTTAGTATTATGTGTCCTGTTTATTCTGAACTAAAAAAAGGATTCAAAAAATGTGTTCTTGTGTTTTTAAGTTAATATCATTAAATATTTCTCTGATAACAATGGTTCAGAATTTTTCCATCAATTCATTTTATATTGAAAATGAAATAGATTAAATACAACTATAAATGATACTCTAACGACAGCTTACAATGTTAAAAGCCCTTTCCTTAGCACCATTTTTGTTTTAGAAGGACAAATTATTCTTACTAGATCAAAAGGGTCCCATTGGCCCCCAGTTAACCCACTAGTTAGTACTATTGTGAAATGTTGATACATCCTCTGGCCTTTTGATATATTTGTATGTGTTTTAATTTCTTTCTTTCCTTTTTGAGTAAGGGTTTCTTTGTGTAACAGCCCTGGCTGTCCTGAAACTCAACATGTGTTCTAAGCAAAAAAACACAAAAATCAAAAACAAACAAACAAAGCACAATCTTTTATATTCGATTTTGTAACCTACTTGTAAAGAATATTATATCAAAACTAGTCTCAGCTCATTCAGTATTCTGCATCTTTCACACATGTCTTTAACTTTCATATGCTCTGACCTTAAAATACACTCTCCAAAAGATAGATTAAAATTAAAATTGAGGGGAAAATGAGTTGCACATTCCTTGAAAACTTTGTAGGTTGATTAAGTGATCATATTACCAGTTTAGGCAGGATATTTCTTCACCTTGTCCCAGGACACTGCTCTGAATTGATTCTTCAATTAAGCCCATCAATTTCTCAATAGAAAGGAACGTCCTCCTACCAGAGAACAAATATTGAAAACAGAAGAGAAAGGGCTGTCACGGGTGGATAATACATTTTAGTGCGAATATACTAGGCTTTATTTAAAAAATTGTATTTGTATAAATTTATTTTGCTGATAATAAAAGCTAATAGGCATGTTTTAGCAGGAAAATTAAACTAAAAAATTAAAGTATTTCAAAGGCAGGTGTTTGGTTCCTGGGGAACTGGCATTCTCACCCCCATGTGGCATAACTCCATTTAAATATGTCTATGTAAATATATCTGTATTTACATATTGTTTTACAAGCTTCTTTAAATCACACAAGCAGATATGTAAGCCCGGACACATGTGTACATTTACGAGTGTGTGATTTAAAGAAGATTGTAAAATAATATGCTTCTCCCTGTTTTTTTTTTTTTTTTTGAACATCCTTAGTGTTATCTCTTCTTTCCTCTCCCCTCATTACCCATCTTCTCACTCCCCAGTTTAAGTCCCTCATTGTTCCTATTGTGTGGCATCATACCATCTATGCTCCTAACTCTAGTGCTGGTTTGCATCCATGGCCACTTTTTACTTTCTTCGCTTCTTTGAATACTAAGTTTATATACTAAAATCCACAAATTCAAATCTAAGATCTACATATAAGAAAGAACATGCAACATTTGAATCAAAGTAACCTCATTCAGTAAAATATTTAGCTGTGATTTTATGATTTTACTTTTCTATTCACCTAGATAGTCAAGCTGCCACATAGGTTGTCCAATACAAAGTAGTCAGCCCTGGATATGTAAATACAAGTGATGTTAAAAGACTCAGATAATCACAAGTATGTGCATACTCACACACACACACACACATACACACGCACAAGAATAATAATTGAAGAAGGTGTCTTGAATTTCAAAGGAGGAATATGGGAAGATTTGGACAAAAAATAGAGGCAAGAGACTTCCAAATGTAGTGCACATGTACTATGCTCTCAAAAACTAAAATCATACTTTAAAACCTTAAAGCCAATATAGTTGGGTGGTAGATACCTGTTTGGGCCTGAATTTGTGTGAAATAATACTGAAACACATATCAAAATTTTTTCACCAAGAGCAGAACACCATCTTTCTCATGAGAAAGAAGCCTTTGACTTCAAATGTTGTTGTATTGTGAGTGTTTCACTTTTTTTCCTGAGTAGTCAAGAACTAGAACGAGTCAGATGTATGGCCATCCTCCAGATAGAATGCACCTTGCTTGCTGTTCAGTATCAGGGAAGCCAGTGATTAGACATGACAAATTCCACTAAGACTACAGGCAAATGGCCAAGTTTTTGTGCCATCTTAATTTTCATTCTACCTACCTGAAATACTCCACTAGCCAAATATGAACTATTCCTAAATACCTGGGTAGAAGCAAGTCTGAGAAACAGAAATATGAAAAATGGTGTACTAGAGAAGACACATAGTGATCTCAGGCACTTTGGAATTATTTATTTATTTTAATTCTAAGAAATGCTTTCAACTTCTTTTAATGATGAGCCATTTTCAGTACAGTTTTTACACAAAGCTGGCAATGCTAACCTGAAGATTATATTAAATCCACATCTCCCACAAGAATCTGGAGAATCAGGCACTCCTATTTATGTGATGTTGACAAACAATGACCTGATTAACTTTATATGTCTGAGTTTTCTGCCTGCATATGTGTGTACTATTCATATGCTTGTTGCCCTCATGTATGCTTGGTACATCAGATCCCATGAAACTGGAGTCACAGATAGTTGTGAGCCACCAGGAAGTTACTGGGAATCAAAGCTGGATCTACCAAAAGAGAAGCAAGTGTTCTCAACATCAAAGCCATCTCTCTGACCATCCTTTCTGGATTTTTAAAAGTCTGTTGTCATCTACAGATTATTGATGAAGAGATGGCCTTTCTCTGAAGTGTATTCAACTTGCCTATTTTCTGTGATATAGGGGTTGGGTCTTAGTTTGCAGTACTCCCCCAAGAGTCAAGCACACAGAAAAGATATTTTTAAAGCATAGGTAATAGAAATATTCAAATACTAAATCATACTTTTATTATATGAATACCTTTAATAAAATGATATATTTTAATTATGCTGTGACAAAACAGCTTGACCAAGGAAAAAAGCAAAGAAAGCATTTGATTGGTCTTATAATTTCAGAGAACGTAAAGTCTGTGGCGTGAACCGCTACGAGTTCACATCTTGATCTGCAAACAAGAGGCAGAGAGACAACACTGAGAAGCCTCAAAGACTGCCCCAGTGCCACTGTGCCTCCACCAAGTCCACAGTTCCTAATCCTTCCCAATTGAGTCTACCAACCAGGAAACATATATTTACACATACAAGCCTATGGGGGGGGTAGTTCATCCAAACAACCACTTGGGTCTTAATGCCATCTGCATTAAACATCAATACCCTGATTTGTTTCTAACCCCTTAACTAGTTCTTCAGCTCTGTGGTGAAATAATTCCACTTAATAGATGACACTGCGTATTTTCCTATGGAGAACATCTCTTTATTTCTGAGCTGCCTATGAGGGACCTGGGGAAGAAAACAAACAGAAATCTTGACTCAAGTTGGACTCCATGGAAACTGAGACTGTTTTGTTTGGTTTAAAGTCAGGTTCTCAATGCCTCCTCCAGTTCATGACACTGAATACTTTCCCAGTAAATATTGGATAAATAAATGAATAAAGAATTTATGATTGAATTTCAATTAGAAGTTAGTAATTAAAAACATTGGCGTGTGTACAAAAGATCACAGAAAAACAAGGTCCGAAAAGGACATGCACAATATGAGAAATGAAAAGAAAAGGCTCCCTGAAATTAGTAAGGAGACACAACCAACAAAGGGCTATGAGAAGAACATGTAGGAAAAGAGACAAACAGATATGTATCTGGCGAGAAGTAAATAGGTTTAATAAATTAGAAATTATAATTAAAACAGAGGGGGACTATCAGACAAAATAGAAAAAAATTAATATAAATAATCTGTGAAAGGAGTTGAAGAAACATTCAAGTTTAAGAATGTACCATTGTAGAAGGTCCAGGCACCATAATCTTCCAAATAAATGCTTCATTTAATCAAAAGAAAAAATTTCCTTTGACTTTCTTAATCAAAGTTTCTAGATCTGCTATGTTTCACAAAGAGATAAATGAATAGCTGAAATTTCTTTCAGATCAAGGAAAAAATGCAATCTAGTTTTGCCCAAAGTCTTGATGTTAAAACAGAACACTCCATTTTTGTTTCATATGCATGCATGATTATGTACTATTTTGGGAAGTAATTCATCTCTAGTGCAGCTTGAAGAGATGAATGAATGGGAAAGTATATAAGCCCATGGCTATTCCACCTGGGAATCGGTTGTTAAGATTTACTGGGGAGGAACCTCTATAAAGACCTTATGTTTAATTTGAGTAGGGATCCTATTAGCACTAGCAATTACATAATAAAATCTATGACACTTAAACTGATTGTTTTAAAATTTACAGAATATATTTACCCAATGTGTAACTTTGTTTCATCAGATAATATCTTTAAGATATAATTCTTTTAGTTTCTGCTATTTTATTTTTGAAATTGAAATGCACTCACATTATTTCCCCTTTCCTCTATTCAGTGATTTCCGCGTACTATGTACTTTTATCTGTCTCAAATTCATCATCATTCCTGTTCCTTAAATTGTTAAAACTCTCTCTCTTTAAAATCTATGTGTGCATATATGTGTGTGTGTGTGTGTGTGTGTGTGTGTGTGTGTGTGTATTTCTAAATTTATTTATACAACCTTCTCAGTCCATAAATGTTACTTGTATGATTATGATTTTAGCCCTGGTTATTTGATATTTGAGAACCAATTTGGGGCTCTTCCCTGAGGACAATTTCTCCTTCTTTCACCATTTCTTAGTTGCCTATAGTTCTTTATCTAGGATTGAGCTACTATGAGCATCTTGTCTTCAATGTTATCATGTCTATTAATGTAGTCCTTGCTCAGGTCTTGTTCAAACAACCATGATGAGCAGACTTCATGGATGTAACTACTTGGTCACTTTTAGAAGATGCAATTTCAGAGCAAATGTCCTGTTCTGGCATTTACAATCTTTCTGGCCCCCTTTTCCATTGTGATCCCTGAGCCTCAGGGACAGGAGCTTTGTTGTAGTTATCCCTCTCTTCTATTTCTGAAGCAATGCTCAGGGGGGTAAATACATTTGATATTATACTCTTTAAATAATGTGATTGATGATGGTATGGCAGTCACGTGAGGACAGAAAGGAAGACATGAAATTTATGCACCCTCTGTGTAGGGAAGAATGTTCTTAATTGGAAGCATAAAACAGGAAGCTGATCTCTCAGGTTCCACCATGAGAAGAAGGGAGGATAAACTCTTTTACTGCAGCTTCTCTTCCATTATCCTGAGACACGTCTAGACTGGCTTTTAAAAATCTCTGCACCACCTTCATGATTATCAGCCATATTAATTTCTTCAGTGACACCTATGCACAGTTCTCCCAAACGGATGTATGGACTAATGACACTAGATGAACTTAGAGTTAAAACCAAGATCTTTACCTCACTCGTCTGTGAAACTTAATAGAAGAAATTAAAAGGTTGTTGCTGGTTTAAGAAACTTGAAGATGCAAATTTTAGGGACATCATACTCATTTGAGACAAGTTTTAAATGTTTCCTATATTTTAATAATTACAGTTTGGAACCATTAGAAGAACAAAGCATAACAATTCTGTACTGCCTGTAGCACAAAGAAAGTGTGTGTGAATGTATGTGTGCATGCATGGGTGAGTGTGTGTGTGTGTGTGTGTGTGTGTGTGTGTGTGTGTGTGTGTGTATTCTTATGTAGATGTTTCTGTACATGGGAATGTGTGGATTTTGTGTACATGTGTGTATGGGCACATGTGTACAGGTGCATGTATGTGCATGTGTGTGCATGAATGCGGGGGCATCTGAGTATATGTGAGTGTTTCTCCACTTGAACTCTTAAATGTTGTCTGGGAAAACGCAGTCCAGTGTTTCACAGAACTGTAATCTCTAATTTCTCAATCGCAGGAATCTTTTCATGGTCTAGACTATCAATAAGTCATTGGAAGTATCTCTTCATTAAAATGATATACCAAGGAAATCAGTTTCCAAGAGTAACTGTCTTGCACAACTCTCTTTAAAAATTGCTCTCTAGGATTTTTAGAGTACAGTATTTAAAATTAGAATCTTCTCCGTATAGTAAAGAGAAAGTAGGTAGCAAATTTGGTAAAACTAACAGTGAGAGTAGCGCCCCTATCTGCTTACTTCCCTCATATCACAACCTCAAATTGCCCTGTGATATGACAAAGAAAAATGTAAAAATGAAGAGGAAAACTTGAAGGCTTTTCATACATATTCTTTATCAAGATAAAAATATGAAAGACACAGAGCCCATTAACTGTTTAATGTAGAATGTGTTTAGTTTTCTTCAAATGCTCAGTGACACTGAGATGCAGCTCTTCACAGCTGTATAAACACTTCTCCAAGTGACACTTTTAATTACTTTTAAAGAGCTACTGTTTTTTTCAGGGCCTGGTGAGCTGGCCAGAGGTTAAGAGCACTTCTTGCTTTTACAGAAGATGGGGTTCTGTTTCTAAACGGTCTCAGAGACTGACCACATGGCTTACCTTGAAGAATTTAGCTAGTATTGAATCAGGAAACCAAATTCTTCCCTCATGTGATCTAGCAGATATTTTTTTAGTGGATTCCTACACTACAAACTGAACCTGTTCATAAGCAAGTTAGTCAGCCAACCGTATTCTGAATACAACCACACAGCCTAAGTCAGAATTAGTTATTTTTATGAACTGTCTAAATTATTTGGATATATAACTAAATCATTATTTGCCTCAGATTCTTATATCCATGCCTTTACTCAGAAAGGTGATTCCTCCTTTGTCATCAGCAATCATCCTGAGAATGAAATAAGGAATTCTTTATTTGTATGATACTTATATTTATCCAATCCAGAGATGCAACTTGAATGATATCTTCTTTTAGTTATTGAAAAGAAATTTTTAAATCTTTGCTGTTGTTGAGATTTTTGCTGAATGTTAAAAAAAAGAAAGAAAAACAGGATACAACTAAATTAGCATATTACTTTCATTATTTTGAAAACAAATCACTTAGTTAGAAAGATATGAAATGGTGGTACAATCCTTAAACTCAGCACTAGGAAGGTAGAGATAGGCAGATCTCTGTGTCTGGGGCCAGCCTGGTCTACAGAGTGAGTTCCAGGACAGCCATGTCTACACAATGAAACCCTGTCATGAAAACATTAAAAACTACTTCTTCTGACTGAGAAAAATTCTTTAGGTATCTTATTCTTTGGCTTACTTTTCTCATTTCTCTAAAGACTGCTGCAATCACTGCTTGACCTCTGAACCAAATGCTGGCATGCTTAGCCTGAGAGGTTAGCTCAGGCCCTGGAGTCAGTATGATAGGCTGTCCTATACAGACTCTGCAGGTTAAACTTCTCCTCTTGCTAATCTTTGAATGTCTTTATCTACAACAGCTGATATGCAGAGCACTTAAAGAGGTGGCTCAAATGAGTTTTAAAAAATAACTTCCTTAATATAGGACTCAGGATATAGATTTTTCAAAATGAGAAGGTATAATTGCCATAAGTATTTTTAACCTCACACTGCGATTTCTGCTTTAACTCTTTTACTAATGCTGATGAATTAAACTAAGCTAATCATTCAATTGTCTAGTTTATCTTGTAGGGGATCATTAATTCCTAAAATGAGAAATTGATGGGACTTTTAGATATTGAAGGTAAAAGCCAAATTCCCTTTTCAGCAGTGTTTCTCAACCTGTGCGAAGTGACAACTTTGGGAATCATTTATCAGATATCATGCTTATCATATATTTGCATTATAACACATAACAGCATCAAAGTTACAGTTATAAAGTAGCAATGAAAGAATTTTATGGTTGGCGATCACCATACCACGAGGAACTGTGTTAAAGCATTTCAGTGTTAGGGATCCCTGACTTTGAGGGCTATTGTGGGTTTGCTTCATTTTACTATTTTCACTGTGAAAAGTTTGGCTGACTAGTTTCAGAAAACACATTTCAATTTTGCTTTTCTATAACTTACAAATGAAAATTTTACTGTCTGACCTAGGTTTAACACAATACCCAAAATAATCCCTATAAACTTCAGGTGGGTTTTCTGAACCACTGAATCCCACATTTAATCATAATTGAAAGGGAAGGCAAGACCCCCTGACTTACATCATAATCCCAACCATGTTTACCTACACAAACCACCCCCCAAAAAAATAAACCTCAAATCGAACAAAAAATGGTATTCTCCCAACACAGAGAAACAATAATTTCTCTTTAAAAAGTAATAAAAAATATTCCATTCCTCAAACAAGTCATATTGAAAGGCAGATGTTGGAAAAAAGCTGGTGAACAGTAATGGCAACTTGTTTTTGGTAAAGCCAACATTGCTGAGGAGGCAAAACCAAAGTTAACAATTGTATCTTACTATGGAAGAGTTGTTCTTGCTACTTAATTACATATGTCTTTATTTAGTGGGAATGTAAAGGAAATACCAGTTCTCATGAAAAACAATGTGAGTTGACCCAGTCACAAAAAGAGGAACATGGTATCTACTCACTCATATAAGGATTTTAGACAAAGAGCAGTGATCACCAGCCTATAATTCACACCACCAGAGAAATTAGGACACAAGGAGAATCTAAGAGATTCATACAAGGTCCTTCACAAAAGGGGAAAGGGACAAGATCTATTGAGCATATTGGGAGTAGGGGGGTGCAGTGAGTGGAGAGGGTAATAGGAGAAAGAGAAGGGGAGGAGAAGAAAGCATGTGGGACTATGAAGATTGAGTCAGGGGAGAAATAGATGCAAGAAAATTAGAGGAGAGAGAGAGAGAGAGAGAGAGAGAGAGAGAGAGAGAGAGAGAGAGAGAGAGACCCTTATAGGTTTCAAGAGAAAACTGACTCTAGAGAAATGTCCAGAGACCTACAAGACTGACCCCAACTAACAATATGAACAACAGTGGAAAGGCTACCATAAATGCCCTTCCCTGATAGTGAGATTGTTGACTAACTTATCTACCATCATAGAGCCTTCATCTAGTAGCTGATGGAAACAGAAGCAGACACCCACAGCTAAACACTAAGCAGAACTAGAATCCAGATGCAAAGAGGAAGGAGAAGACCAGGCTACAGAAACCCACAGAGACAGCTGATCTGAACAACGAGGAGCTAATGGTCCCCCAGTCTGATAACTGGGAATCCAGAATGGGACTGACTAAGACCTCCTGAACATTGGTCTCAGTTAGAAGGCCTAGGCAGCCCAAGGGACCTCTGACAGTGGAACCAGGGTGCATCCCTGGTGCACAAAAGGACTTTGGGTGCACATTCCCCATGGAGGGATACTCCCTTAACCTAGAGGCAAGAGGGAGGGCTTAGTCCCTATTCAAATGACTTGACCAATTTAGATGACTCCTCCTGTAAGGCATCACCCTACATGTGGAGTAGGGAGGGAGGTTGGGAGGGTGGTCAGGGGGCATGGCAGAGTAGGAGAGGAGGGAGAGGAAACTCTTATGTAAAATAAGAGAAATAAACAAACAAAAAAGAAAAAAATGTAGACGAGATTTTCATGTCTACCTACATAAAAGCACCTATCTAGGCACAACGCACAGAGAAGTTATAGCAATGAAAATATGAACATGTGGTTTATTTCATCCTAGAATGTACAGCTTGTAATTAAACACACACACACCAAAAAAGCTTTAATTTCTTTATCTGTAAGGGTAAATTAGGTAGCACATATTCATAGAGTATGTCACAATATATTTCATCAAAGTTGTATAATCAGTGTGGTTCCAGATCCTGAGGAAATGAAATTTGTAAGGAAACCTAAAAACTATCCACATCAGCACACATGCGTGCAAGCACATGCATCTATGCCAAGGCATGCACACTCACAGATTGCTGATTTAACATTTACTGTTTAAGATTTTGATTTGTCAGTCTATGCATGTGATAGGCACTGGAGGTAAGTAATATCATCCTGGGCAGAAAGTATGTGGGAGTTGTATGCCACTAATTAAAACTCACTCAATAAGTGTGGTTTTTTTTAATATGCTTTATTAAATTGATCAATATGCACATGGATATATGTGCTTTTTTTTTCAAAGCAACATTGTTCATGGCTTAAGATGCATTTCCTAACCTTACCTCATTCCCCCTGCCAAGGATGAGTCAGGATGCAGTTTTTAGACATACATGGGCTAAAGCATCACATCAACAGGATTGCACATACTGGGAATTAGGACTGGACAAACCAACAGAACAGATTTTGTAGTCATAATCTTAAAATCATATGTAAGATCTACTAAATAAGGCAGCCATGAAATGACTCCATAATTCCCCTTTGTGTTTCCACAGAACATATCATTTACAGTGTTGAAGTCTCTCAGACAATTGTTTTCTATAACCAATGTTTGAAGGCTGTACCTGAAGTAGCTACTATTATTCTAACTTGAGAAAAACAATGATCTTTGAACTGAGAAAAAAAAAGTAGCATCACGACTCGGCATGTGTCAAGTCATCTCTATTATATTAATTCAAGACTTGCTAAAGGCACACCAGTGGTTAGGAACTGTGTTGAGTGCTGCACAAAGAGGAAGGCAGAGGTCTTCTCTCTACCTATGATTGAATGCAGTTAATGAACAGAAATGTACAGAAAAAGAAATCAAGGCTCAGCCTATGTTGCTGATTTGTTTTAGACATACAGCTCATAACTGACATACAGGAAACTGTATGTAGCAATGTCATCTGTCTTTAGAGCCCATTCTCGTAGCCAACATTATAAACAGCGTCCTGTGAAATTTACTAGTATATGGTAAACCAAGTTATCTTTCATATCAGGTGTTCTTTAATCTTTGGTGTATTTCTTTCTACTTTTCTCATAACCTATGTAATCATCCCTTTATTGAGTTGCAGCTCTCAGTGTATGTGTGTGTGGGAGGTTGCAGATAGCATGCCAGTGGTTTTGGACTCTCACTCATATTTACCAGCTGTTCAGGCACAATATGTATTTGCCCCATAAATACTAGGCTCATCTTCTTTATTTATATAAAAAACGTGCCAGTTGATAGTTGGTTTGTTTTTCAACTCAAAACGCTGTAACATAAGGTATCCTGACTTCAGGTTCACAGTCTCCAGATCAACAGAATCCAAACCTCACAGTATGTAAGCATCTCACAGAAAGACCTGTTTGCCACACAAATACCCCATCAATACTAAAATCAAGTCACTCCTATTCCAATTTTGTAAATGACTCTCTCTACCTTCATCAACGCAGGTAGTGGTTAATGAAGGCTAAGTCATTCTAATTTAATTGTAAATGCTCCAACTTTATATTTGACTGTGTGACAGGTGTCAAGCTTATACACTTCCTTCCAGAAGTTCTACATGTTGTACGTGATGGTCTCTCAATTCTACCAAATGCCATATGGCAGAAACACTACCTGTCTTGTAGAAGATTGGCCCATTTTTCTCTTTGGTCTGCTGTTCCTCCGTGTTGAAGAAAACAATGTATGTAATTTCCCAAGATTATCTTTAATAATGCACTAGCCAACCATTACCTTGTCATGTCCTGAGATTATCCATAATAACACACTAACCAACCTTGTTAGTTAGTTACTTAGTTAGTTAGTTAGTTAGTTAGCCCCCCTAAACTTTAGTCTTGAAACATGCTGTTTTGAGTTTCTAAACAAAATGTTTAGATGCATCTAACTCTCACCTTATAAACCATTCCACTTTGTTTGTGGAATAATTATGGTTCCCTCACATAAATATAAAAGTTTATTAACTTTTATTTTCCATTAAGTGGTCTGTCTTTTTAAGACAGTGCCTTCTGGAAGATAAAGTGCTGAATGCAAAATAATTTGGAGTTAAGAGGAGAACATTCAAGCAACAACATAAACAACCTTTCTCTTTTAGGATAGAATTTTAAATACATTACATATTGTTATTACAATTCTAAGGAAGTACTCACATATACCCACTCTAATTCTCGATGGAGACTCTTGTTAGGCTGAGAAGGTAGCACTAGGAGAGAATAAGAAAGTAGTTATACCTTCCCAGCAGTTAAAAGAATATTGGTGCATGACATTTTTTCCTGCTTCTTTAGCCCTAAAATTATTATGCTCTCACCAAATATAGACTAGTCTCAACTTCTAGTATATTTACTCTTTTTCCATTTTCCAGTGTGTGTGTGTGTGTGTGTGTGTGTGTGTGTGTGTAGTCATGCCACATGTTCAGAGATAGGGAGCTGCTCACACAGGTGTGTGTATATATGTAGGCCCAGGTCAATGTCTAGAATCATTCTCACTTACTTTTCCACATTATTGATTGAGATAAAACTTCTGATCTGCCTTATATGGCTAGTCTTGCTGGTCATCTTCCTCTGAGCCCCATTTTATCCTCCAAAGGCTAGGATGCAAGTAGGCCACTACACTGAACTGACATTTGCATGGGTTCTGGGGTCCAAACCTTCTATTCTCAGGCACACTAACCACTGAGGTTTTTCTCCAGCTCAACCTCTAGTATTTTTATGTTTGTAATATTGGAAAGCTACTTAAAGCCAGAAAGAGAGATTGCATTGTACTTGTGTCCTGCTTCCATTTCATATGTCATTAACATTCAGGGTTTAAGAGAGGCATGGTGCTGCAGGGAAAGGATTGTAGTCATGCCTGTTTTCAGTAACTGTTGAGCAAGTGTGAGACTTTGAAGTTAGACACTGCCTTATACTAGGGATTTCAGCAAATAGAAACCAAAACTACATAATGCTTCCCTCTAGTTTTTGTAACTCTGTTCATGGAATAGTGCCTCGGGGCTTCATCATTTCTGACGATGTTTTTCCTGACCTGTAAATTGCAGCCTCAATTGAGTGGGGTATTTAAATCTAATGGATATTTACAGTAACCTCCATGTGTACTGTGCTATGGAAAGTTACTCCTAGAAAATCATTATTTTATATAGGTTTCTGGTTGGGTTTTCTTGTTTGGGATTTAAGAATATTTAGGATGGGGGCGTGTTTACTATGTTAATAGTTTTAAAATTATACAAACACATGTGAATCAACTACCCAAACCTAAATGTATGCTAAAGTATGTTACAAAAATAAAACATCCTGAAAATTTTCTTGATAACATTAATAGTAAGTCTGAATATACCTGAAATGAAAGCTGGTAGCTCTCAGTCACTCTTCCCTTTGGAAACCTACTCCATGGCCTTTCTTGATCAGTCTTTAAGATAGGTTTGTGTCATCCTTTCTAATGAAAAATACTATAAAATATGACACAGGAGGCAAGAAAGGCAATGACCCTGAAGGTCTTCACCTGTTGCCATCTAACGGTCACTTTAACCAGAGCTCATTTTTAAGAAAAAATGATGTAGTAGAAAAGGCTCAAAGTGGAGCAAGGGGAGATTATGATAAGGAAGACCAGTGGCATGTATGGGCTCTGGAAGTTGTCATGCAGTGGTGCTCAAGGAATGACTGAAGAAGCACAGAACACAGTGGTTTCCTTCATCTACTAGAAAACTGCAATGAAAGACAATTGACTTGCTTTTGAACAAAGGCACACAGCTAGCACAGAGGGGTGGCCTGGCCAAGGGGGAACATCCTGTCCCAATAGGAATAACTTTGCAATGAATGACAAGCTTTTAAATGCAAACAACTGCCTTGTGTTGGAGAGACTCTCTTTTCCAGAGTGTAGTCTCTTCTCTAGAGGACAGACATTTATGCTATTACAGTATGTAATGTCATGCAATAATTTGTTAAAGCTTCAATAATTGAATATCACAGGCTTGTGGCTGATGGGAGATGTTATTCTGTAAATATGTTTCTCGTACTGGTTAATGAATAAAACACTGTGGCCAATGGGAAAGCAAGATAGGCGGGGCTAGGAGACAAAGGAAAAAGAGGAAGTAGTAAGGAAGGGTCAGCATGAGGAGCCTGGAGAGCCCAGCATGCCAGCCCGCCATGCTTCGATAAGATGACCATGTGGAAATACTTGGATAAGTAGAAATGGGTTAATAATTAAGACAAAGCTAGCCAATAAAAAATAATAGTAACTGTGTATTATTGGGGGCAGGCATGGCAGCAGCGGGACCAGACCAGAAGCAGGAATAACCCACTCATAACAGGTGGCTTTATCAATGGAAATGTATTTCTTTGGGTTCTGGCAACCAGAAGTTCAATAACAAGGTATAGGCAGGTTTTATTTCTCCTGAAGCCTCCCTGGCTTCCAGGTGGCCACCTTCACTTTGTGTTTTCATAAACTTTACAGTGTTTGTGTGTGTGTGCGTGTGTGCACATGCATGTGTGTGTGTGTGTGTGTGTGTGTGTGTGTGTGCATGTATGTGCATATGTGTACCTGTCTCTCTTATAAGGATGCCAGTCATACCAAATTATGATTCACTGCTTTTCCTTTATGTGCACAGTTCTTTAATACACCTGTCATCAAATAAAGCCACAAACCCAATATAGTCTGAAACCTTAATTATTGGGACTATATTGGGCATGTGGGAATGTTCATGGTGATATTGTCATAGGCCTAATTGTTTCAAGACAAGATTTGGGATAAATGGATGGGGAACATTTCGGTCCATCACAACATCCAAGTTCAGTTCCTATAATTCTTTTGTAAAATTCTCAGCACATACTGAAACCTGCAGCCTAGAAGATAGAGAAACCCTAAACTCAAGTACTGGGCAGAGCTGTTAGCACCTGCTCTAAATTAATTTCTACCACCAGAGGGGTCTCTTGTCTTCTGTCTGCAAATATGAGTTAGCCATAAACCATGCTCTTTGGCTTCTCGTAAATGTGGTGAAGATTAAATTCATTATAATATTAAGTAGATCAGGTGGAATTAGCTCAGCAGAGTGCAGCTGCTGGTTCCATCAATGTTGTGACAGACTCTGCCAACTATGCAATGCAAATATAATCATCTGACTTGCACTGTTTCCAGACCTTGACAAGCCTTATGGATCTATGGTGCAGTTTCTTCAAATCTGGTCCCCCAGTCATTGTGACTTAACAGTGGCTATCTCAGAGGCTGGAGCACAGTGTCTGTGACAGTCACTGGAGATGAAGGCTGAAATAAGAGAGGAGGTTAAGACCTAGAATGATGGGAAGAGAAAGATTCAGGCACATGTGTTCATTTTGCTTTTATTAATATAGTTAATATTGATTTAGCTACAAGCAATGTTGCCTGAATTTTGCTTAGAGCAGCAGAGTGAAGGTGGGACACAGACAACACAGCGCCCACTCCATTATTGAAGAGGTTTAATTTTGCTGAGTTTGTGCATGTTTGAGTTCATAACAATATATTAGGTTGAAAGAATATAATGTAATTTTATGTTTTCTGACTTTGCTAGGCTAGATAGGGTAAGATGGTTTGAAATTAGTTAATGAGGAACTAACATGGAAAGAGGCTGAATTAAGCACAGCAGGGGAAACTTCTCACACAATTAAAAAAAACATTTTGGTGACAACCATGTAGCTATTAAAGAAAATATCAGATGATTTCTTTCATTCCAAGGAATAAGTAGAGTGAGGAGGAATAATTGAGAATGCACAACACGATGTAATTGTGATTATTAGGGAGACCACACACAAAGCAAATCAAAGACTATTCAGAGGGAAGGAAAATAGTTCAATAGGTGAAGCACTTGTTGCACAAGCATGAAGTCCTCAGCACCCATATAAGAAGCTGACTTCTACATTCCTTTAAGGCTAGCACTATGAGGCAGAATCAGTGGGACGCCAGGGGCTTCCTGGATGGCCAGTCAAGCCAACAAATGAACTTCTGCCTTGGTGAAAGACCCTATATAAAGAATAAAGAGTGGGGAGCAATAGAAGATACCTGCCTCCAAATGTGCATATATAGGTTCATTTACATGTACATATACCACACATATCTCTGTGTCTCTCTCACACAGAGACACAACACAAAACAAAAACTCTCTATCTCATTAAATTAAGTATATACTATTCAGCGAAATTCCTGGGAAGTGCAGGTAGATATAAATGCATTTGATGGGCCATTTCTTCATGCAGAGAGTACTAGGAGAAAGAGGCAATTGCATATAATGGTAACATAAACGTGGGTGTTGGTGGAAATGACAATGAAATAGGGCAAAGGAATGCTACCCGAAACTGTTATTTAAGAAGGAACTGGAACCAGATCATCCAGCCTGTGGCCCTGCTCTTGTACGTCCTTTTTCTGAGTCTAGGCTGTTTCTGCAGAGGTTATGGCCTACTTTCATGTTGATCCCTCAGAAGAACATTGGAAGGAGATGAGTGAAGACTCATGGTTTGTTAAAGCCATCACCCATTGCTACAGCCATTCTTTCGACTCAGTGTGAGTTTATAAGGAGCACCAGAAGCAGAAAGACACATTTTCAGGCTCCCTGTGTTGCAAAGATTCCTCTCTATTGTGACCTTGTCCTGTAAGTCTAACCGATAAGCCATGAGATGCTGTGCTTCTCATATGAATGAGGAAAGCACACTCTTTTAGTGTTCGCATCCTCTCAGGTAGTATAGGCTCATGACACTTTTGGTAACATGTTTACCTTGTCTTGTACCCATATGCTTACAGCATGAGTATTGCAGCAAGGAACAGTTGTGACCATTCCAAGAGTGAAGAACCCTTAGACTTTAAGCTACTTATGAAACTAAGTATTTATTTCTACAAATAAACTACTGTGATGTGTGCTTGATCTCAGAATTGCAGACTACACCCTAACTTTTTTTCAATATGCTTGTTTACAGGTTGAAAATATGTTTACATTTAAAAACTCCTGCTTTTCAATCAGAGCCTGAATTAACTATAAGGATAAATATACATTTTCTCTATATCTTCATTCTGGCCAACCTCTAAGGCTCTCTGTCTTCTTTGGTTCTTCTTTCACTAATATTGTACTTTCACAGTTTGTGTCTGTCCTCACTAGAAAACGTCTCTTCACCCATTGTAATGTAAGGCTAGGTAATACTTATTAAGCATGTCTGACATGCCATGTGTTGAAGAAATTTGGAGCTTGAGAGATGACTCTGACTTGAGGTAATTTCTAGGGGGGATATACAGAGTATAGCATGTACTTTCAGATTGTTTTCAATATTTTTGGACATCTGTAAAAAAGTACATATCTAACCAATGAGAAGTGTAATTCTGTATACCAGTGCATGGACTGTTTAACATCCACAGAATAAACATGTTCTGCTGAATTCCTAAGTAATTCCTGGGAAGTGAACATGTTCTTTCTTCATGTACTGGGGACCACCTACTGTGCAGATGGGCAACTCATCTAACCATCCTTATTTTCCAGCCCTGGTTTTACACCTGGGGAACAATGCTAATCCCTTAGAGTATTTTACTGATAAAAAATCTGTGCGGAAATGGGAATTCTTAAAGGAATCTCTGAACATACCCTGACATGAAACTAGTTACATTATCAAAGATGAAGAATATAATCATTGTAAAAGGTGGCTGTCTATGTAGAAGAAAGGGGAAAAAGCCTTTCAACAAAATTCAATAATAATTTTTGAATTTAAAACAAAGAAATATCTCATATTGAATAACCAAAAAATAAACTTTTATGCAGATTTTCTTTAAGTTCTTTTCTCTATTTTCCAAATTCTGCTGTGTCACCCAAGTCTCTAAGGGTATGGAGGTTACTCTAGATGTGAGATGTGTTATAACATCATGTTTTTCTCTGACTGTGTAACCCAGAGAGCATAGAGCAAACTTCCACAACAAGGTTGCCCTGTAAGTTTCCAATTTACTGACCCATTTGCTATTACAGGTATCTTTTACTGGAAGATTTCTTGTTGATATGCTGGGAGTAAATTTGGAATTTGTCACTTTGTCCTCTCAGTTATTGAACATAGAATAATCCAAAGGAATTGCTTCCATTAAATAATTCTCCCTTGGCTCTTCTTCCCATGTGAATATAAACCCCAAAAGAATAATCTTTATAAAGGCGTTCATTGGAAGATAATCAGGAGCTATTCAGTTGACTTACATTTTAAGGTCATATATAACCTTCAAAATATTTAGCAACCTCATTTAGGGAACTGGGAAAGGGATGAGAAGTTTGAAACCAGAAAATATATCATAAGAAAGAAGATAAAGTTGGCAATGAGGATAGTGAAGGTCTGTTCAGTCAGTGTTAGCACAGAAAATGAGGCTCAATTGCACTGTCCCTTTCTCCTGATTAATGTCAAACTTGTCAGCAAGATGACCAAAAAGGAAAGCACGGTCAAAGCAGAGAGCATGTAATAGTGAAGGCCTGGGTGTCTTATTATATCAGCCAATCAGTGTTTGAAATATACTCTGCAGAGACAATGATTAAGATAACAATAACAGCAAATAATAATAATTACATACTTTTCAATAGGTTTACTTTAATTACAACTTTAGCTACAAACTATCATTTTGTGCAAGAGTATATCTAAGTAGTAGGGAGACAGGAACAGTGGAACAAATCACTTTTATTCCAACTGATATTATCGGTACACTATTTCTAATCCCAGTTTCTGGATTTGCCAGTTAAACGACTTTTGTAATATCTACTGGAGGAAAGCTATGAGAATTAGCTACTGCCTAATTTTGGATATAAAAATTCCAAAACTGTTATAGAGGGCCTGGGGAAGTAGTTCAGTGGCATCATAGGATGTGGCAAGCCTGAGTTTTGTGCCTAGCATTGCAAACCACATAAAAACTCAGATTCAGATTTATTCTGTATGAGACAATAACACTGTAGACTGTGTCTTGGAGGTGGTTTTATCCTTTGTTTTTACTTGCATGGTGCTGGGGTTATACCAAGGCTGTCATGCATGCTAGGCAAGCATTCTGTCAATGAACCACACATTCACCCCACATCTGAAGGTTTAGTGTCATGGTGCGCCTGTGTGTGTGTGTGTGTGTGTGTGTGTGTGTGTGTGTGTGTGTGTGTGTGCATGCGCGCAAGTGCCTTACTTCTACCCATGGCAGACTGTCAATTTCAATCTGTAGTTTTCACTTGCTATATATTCTATTTTGTAATCTGTACAGCTTTTTATTCTTTAGCATATTTTTGATCATTGAGGTATGATCATGGGTCACTACATACATTCAAAAACTGCATTTTGTATGCAAATAAATACATCACATTATTCCTTAAGAGATTTCATCTTATTAATATGTTCTGAGGAGGGAGGAGGAATATATGCTTTCATTACTGTTTCACTATGATTTTTTCCCTAAAGTGGGTTTATCACAAGGAAAATTTAGTAGGGGTTATTTAATTATTCTCTTAATAGTCAACTATTATCAGAATTGTTTAAATATGTGATATAAAACAAAACCAATAATATTGCATCTTGTGAAAAATGAGAAGAAAAAATACTGAGGCTAAGAAAAGAAACAAACAAAAACAAATAATAGCTACAAATTTCAGGAAGGCCATGACAGTGGAAACCAGAACTGCAATTTTATTGGTTTTCCTCCTTTTCCGTGACCTCTAGAGAATACACAAATAAAATCAATTAATGGGCCTTGAAGAAGAATCACTTTAAATTGTTCAATTAAACCCTGCAATGCAGAGAACAGAAGGGAGGAAAACACACACACACACACACACACACACACACACACACACACACACACACAATAAATAAGTCTTAAAAAATGGACTTGTCAGAGGCGCCAGGGTCCCGACATGCACCATTACTGACGGATCGAATAGCACTTCCATTAACACCATAATCTTATAGACTCCACAGGCTGTAAAAAAGGGATTTACTTTAATCAGGTTTGGTTAGGACTGAATCTGAAACGCTCTACAAGTGAAATAAAACACGACCTCCACCTCTTTGATTTTTCTCCTGTGTTGGTTCCCTGGTATGTAATTTGCCATCCAGTGATAGGTCATTCTTAATGACTATGATATGCCAGTATATTTCTCCCTGGTTCTGCAGAGGAGATCATTAATACAAACCTGCAATATGCCTTCTTAACTATTCCACTTCATCTAAGGATTGAACAAGCATTGTCACTAGAGTATGGTAGTACCTAGTCCAGGCCTTTCAAGATTGCAGAAGACTTTCCCAAGAAAGGTATCTAAAGGGCTTTCTCTGTCAGAACTCTAGGTAGAGCTTTTATTATGCTAATGTGATCTCCATGGGGGCTAGGGCATGCAGTGTTGACAGCACCTATGTGCCTAAGGGACATTTTTAGAGCTTCTCCAGAGATTTATGTTCCATAGCAAGCACTATGAGAAACACTGACTTAGGCAGCTTTATTTCTCACTCTGTAAATTCCCCACAATAACTTGATTGCAGCCTGGTTGGTAATAAGCACTCAGCCAGAGGGTGGCCGCGGTGACTCCAGTAGGCCAGGTGAGATGAATGGCCATTAAGGAGCCTGGGAAGTCTATAAATCTAAAGGTGTCAGAATAATCTTCGCAGGCTGCTTTTTGCTTCATCTTTCAGCCCTCCCAATTTATCACAAGACATCGGCTCAATATGCAGCTGGATTTCTGTCCCCCTGCTTCACGGAGGAGGGGATGTGGAAAGACATGTAGTATCTTGTCAGGAGGCAGTTGCCTTTGTCTGGTATTTACCTGAAGGACAGATGTTTGGTTTTTAGTATTAAAATGAACTGAGTTTTGCTCTGTATGGATATTTAATTAGTAAGAAT
This sequence comes from Cricetiscus sungorus, assembly GCA_030556225.1. Classification (NCBI taxonomy): domain Eukaryota; kingdom Metazoa; phylum Chordata; class Mammalia; order Rodentia; family Cricetidae; genus Cricetiscus; species Cricetiscus sungorus. The sequence continues at coordinate 19,866,529 of JANBXA010000651.1, forward strand.
AATAAAGGCCACTAACCCATAGTTGTTTCATTGAGACTCATAATGCCATATGGACTTGAATGATCATACCTCAGTGTGGGTGCAAGAAATCAGTGGTATGATTTGAGATCCCCGACCAGGATATCTCAGCCCTTTGTATAGCTGGTCTTAGTGAATTTGCATCTATGTTGACTTGTTCCAGAGTTGATTAAGAGTTATTCCTAGCTCAATAGAACTCCAAGTTCTTTGCCATCTACTTGTTCTCTTAGCACCTGGAGGGCCATAAGGAGAGAGAACATGAGTAGATGTGTTCAGTAGTAAGTAGGAAAATTCTCCCACAACAAAAGGAAGGTCAAAAGTTCTAGATCTGTTGCTTGCTCCTAATTAGGTTCATCTGTATATAAAGTTCAAAACACTAACGGGTAATCTAGAGAAGACCTGATTAAAATTAGAGTATAAAGAGAAAGAGGGGAAGGGAAGTCAAAAGGAAAGACCAAGCAAGAGATCCCAGAACAACAGAGAGGAAGGAGAAAGGAACAAGGAAGCCACATGAAGGCAAGAGGCAGGTTGTCTGTTGAGGGAATCCCGGAAGGAACACAGGAGGAAGAAAGCAAATAGGATAAAAGCAGCATAATGAGGGCCCCCAGGTTGAAGGATCAAATGAAAGATTTGGTCATAGAATTACAAAGTTAATTCCAGAAGCATTTCTAAAAGCCCCCCAAAGCATAAAATTCACTTTCAAGGAGCTCCAATTTTAAGAGTTCCCCAGAGGCTTGTAATAGAAAAGGGCTTTCAAACGCTATTTCTATTCCCCCTGCCCCCATTTTCCTTAGGGGGTGTCTCAGAGGGATGATTTATTGTCTGTTATATTTAAAGTGACAGCCAATTTTGAAGGGCCTGCTGCCCTGGTGCTAGCATCAAAGTACAAGGGATTGCAGCAGGGATTGCAGCGAGTACCCTCTAGACAGCTAGTCACTACATGGCTTCTCTTTGGTTTGGACTGCATGACTGACAGGAAAGGAAAGAGATAAGCACATAGACCTCTAGCATTATAAAGAGAAGTGATGTCCTATGCATATGAAATGAGACCAGTTATTGTAAAAAAAAAAAAACATTAAATAAAATGTATGTTTTTCCTTTGCCAACATAAGCAAACAAGATAAAAGGGGAGGAAATTTTCTGAAAAATTGAGATATTTATTGAGGACTAACCAAACCAAACTAAACTGTGGACACATCCAAAGACTGGGGTAGGGAATATGCTTTTTAAGGCAAAAATGCAAGTGACAAAACATTTGGGGCTGTAATCCTTGCTTAAAGTATGAGTAGTCTCAGTTCAAGGTTGAAGAGTCAGTGGTACCCTTAAGTTCATGGGGAAGGACATGTAGTATAATAGTGTAAGGCTACAGGAGCCACTCTGCAATCTGGGGACTCTGGATGTCTTCAGAGACAGTGTTTATCAATCTGTCATGCAGTCCTTTCTTCATAACTACCTTGATGTCATTTGTTTTTTTCTTTGATAGGATTGACATAAGCAACTCCGTTTTGATTCTGACAACTTTCACATGTTTCTTACATCATCAGGGAAAATTTTGTTATGATATTTTTGAAAGGTAAATGAGTACACTTTCTTTAGGAAGAAGATGAAAAGGCCATCCTCTTCAAGCCACCATAGAGTATCTCATTTTCCTTTCTTGGGTTGATTCTTATATCATGGAGCCTATTTTGGGCACCAGTTTAGTTGTTTTGCACAGAAACAGATGGTAAAATGTGGAAGGAAGAGGTTGAGGAAGACAAGGAGGGAAAGGAGAAGGATGAACAGAAAAAGTAAATAAGTAAATAAAAATAAGCCACTTGAATCAGGGTGACCCCAAAGAGTTTAAAGCAAACAAAACAACACAAACAAAAACCAAACTTGACTTAAGTCTCATCACAAGTACACTTAAATTGTGCAATTGCTTTAAGTGAGAAAAGTCTCAATTCATAATCTGCTTACCTTCAAGAGTGGTACATGTGTAGTTCAATTATATAGATAATGAAAGCCAAACAATATTTTTAACTAAGACTACTAAGGATTTTGTCATTCACCTCTTCCATAAAGTTTAATATTTTATGGAATCGGGTAATTTTGTCAAGTACTCATTATATAAGAACATTCTTTATGCATTTTTGTTATCCACATGTATTGTGGAATATTACTTAACTAGGTGAAGATGTGTTACATTTGTTTATCCTGCATTTGTATAACTATGTCAATATGTGTTACATTTCTTTATTTGGTATTTGTTTAATGATGTAAAGAAGTGTTTCTTTGCATGCCTAAGGCACCCAATAGTTCTAATGAGTCAAACAGTTAATAGAGAGGCAGTAGAGGGATAGATGGGGCTTATGGGCTGAGAGAGAAAGTAGGAGAGAAATTAGGCTCAAGTGAGATGAGAGATGAGAGAAAACTAGGGAGAAAAAGAGGGAGATACCAGGGACTAGCCAGCTAGGCACAGAGTAGAACATACAGAATAAAAGGTAAAAAGCCCCAAGGCAAAACGTAGATGCAGAGAAACAGGTTAATTTAAGTTACAAGAGCTAATGGCACAAGCATAAGACAAGGCCCTGAGGATTAATAACCAATAATAAGTTTCTGTGTCATGATTTGGGAGCTGATTGGCTGCCCAAAGAGAGCTTGCAACACACATGGTCTCCAGCAAAACAACTTATTGGAATAATATGAAAACTCATACATGTTCCCCATTTCACATTATTTTTTCCTCAGATATATTGTCATGTCTTTATCGTTAATGTTCATTCACCTCACAAAATCAGATATCATGGAAAATAAAGAGAAAACAGAAAACTACCAGCAATCTTATTATCAAGATTTAAGAGTTGCCAATATTTTACTTATTTTCTGTCTTTAAAATATACTGTGAGAAGGGAGAAGGGCTGACAGGAGATATGGCTCAGTAGCTAAAGTACTCGTTAAATATCCAGTGTATGTGAGGACCAGAATTTCCCCTGTAGAACCCATGTAAATGCCAGGTGGCTGTAGGAGACCACCCGAGTTCCACAAATAAGTAGATTATCTAGAATTTTCATTACCAACAATGTGTGGTTGCAGCAGATTGACTACGTCAGTGAAGGGTGCAGAAAGCAATTGAGGAATAATCCAATCAACCCTGGGCCTGAACACATTTGCTACCCACATGTTCCTCATCTGTATACACACATTTAGATACATATGCCCAAACTCAAACACAGCATACATACATACATACTGTAAAAAAGAGAACACTGCATCTGTGGGAATGAGCCTTGTTTCTGTAGTTGCAAGTGAAATCCTCATTTTAGGTAAAATACTTTTCTTAAATATTCAACAAGTTAAAATATGTGTAATTCATTTATAATTTCATCTTGATATTTACTATGAAATATTTTCATATGAAAATTAATGCAGGGCATAAAATTGTATATATTTCAGGTTGGCATATATATGAATACATATTTTCATAAGCTTATTCTTTTCAAAATTTTTTTCTAGAAATAATACTTTTAATTTAATTTGACCTAATTAAGGCTGCTTATAAAAAGTTGCTAAACCATTAGTAAATTTTTTTTTTAATCATTGTGTTTGTCCTTGGAAACTAACTCTCCACATCTGTAGTAGTTATTAGCATCTTTGCTATTTCTGCTTTTCATTATACACCTTCAAATATTTATGCAAGTGAGTCTATGTGAATGTGTGCTTCATGTGTGTAGCTGCTCACAGAGGCCAGAGGAGAACCTCTGGAGCAATTGCTACAGGCACTTGTGAGCTGCCTGATATGACATGTTTGTCAGGAAGCAAACATCATCTGGAAAGACTACCTCTTAACTGTTGAGACATCTCTCCAACCCCAATCTGTTCAATGTTATTTTTAATAAAAAATTTTATATAATTTTAAAGTCTGTTTATTGTTTCCGTGAAACACATAGCTTATATTTCAATCATTTTATTACATGGCATGTTTAAGCCACATTATAATTTTTAAAAATAAGAAATTCTTTAGATGCTATTGAGTCAACTACACACATGATATTATCATGGGACAGTATTCACATTACAACTTGTATGGAGAGAGTGTGGATGTGAAGTTTGCCTTTATTTTACTGGTGGCAAAAACAGAAGTTTCTTCCCTTATTAGCAGATAGGAAAAGCATCTTTATTCTTCAGAAGACACAGTGGCTGTTATAGTGCATACTAAAATAAATTCAGTTTATGGAATCTAAAACAAGAACTTTTAACAGCAAATACATAATGTTTTCAATAAAGCGACAAGAAATCCAAACAATGTTTCATTTTTGAAACATATATATATATATGTATATATATATATATATGCATTATATAAATGCTTCAGAGTTCATTATATACAGATTTGTGTTTCTGTGTGGATTAAGTTATGTGTATTGTAAAGAACATCACAGTGATTGGCCCATTCTGATAAAAATACCAAAATTTTTAATACATTTTGTTGTCATGTTAGCAAACCTTTGTATAATTATTGAAATCTTCACTGAAGCAATGAAGTATCATCAAAATGTTTTAAAGGTGAGAAAATTGATGATTATTTCCCCAGGGAAGTGAGTATTCTCCAAGGTTGTCTACACTTGAATCAGTCTCTACAGGAAGTAACTCAATATTTATTAGTGGCCACGGGAAATGTCACAATTATTGTCTCCATTATGATCAGGAAAAGAAAGATGGGGAGAAAACTTCTGGTGTCTTGCTTTTTTTTCAATAGGCCCATTATGCAGAATTTTCTGAAACTCAAATCTTAGAAGAAAAGTTTTAATCTATTGCTTTACTTTAAAAAAATAAAGAGGATATTAAAATGTTTCCCCATGAAAGTATTCCAACCTCTTTCCCAATTCTCCTATTTCCTGGGCTTCCATCTGGACTATTCTATTCACACAGACAAACAAGGCAGGCATCTTCATGTTTAGTCAAGATGGCACTTCCTTACCCATCCCCACACCACAAACAAATGACAGACTCTTTATAAAGTAGCAGAAAAAAAATAACGAAATATGCTTGTAATGCTCATTGTTCATATTTCTTTAAATAGTTTGACTTTCAAAATTCGTTGTATCTTATTAGAGCTCCCAGTTTAAATGTGTTTGTTTGTTTTCTGATTATTTGTGCTATAAAACATTTATCTACTTTTATAAAACCTATACTGAAATATAAATAGGACCCTTGTCTTTCTAACTACTGGTCACACAGTGATATCACTGCAAAAGGAAAGAAGTCATGTGAATTATTTTTTAATCTGTATTGTTAGATTACAGCTTTTACAAGAGTTAAGTGATAGCTGAAAATGAGGGGCTTTACATTTTCCCTTCTTAACCTTCTGTTGTGATGTTAGCAATAGAATCAATGTTCAGCATCTGGTGGCCTACAAATCTAATATTCAGTAAATAGATGCAATGATGTGGTTAAATCCTTAATCTTTTGTTTAACATTTATTTACTTTTAGCAATAAGGATTTTGAAAGGATATGTACCTTTACTTAATGACTCATTTTTCTTTTTTGTGGTTGTTACAAGAAATTAAACTGAAGCAGTCCTTACTCTGTTTCAAGAACTGTAACAGAGTAACAATTAAATTTTATAATAATAATAATACCCCAACACCCAAGTAGATTGTTATATTACATTGGAAGAAACTATGGCAAATGGCATGCCCAAGGTACTACATCCAACAAAATATTCAGCAAGGATTTGAACAAGGAAATCTAGCTTTTCAGGAAATGAGGATTTAAACCTTACTCAACTCTCACATAAAACAGTCATTGTAATCAGGATGGATGCCTCTTTTTATAGTTATTGATTCTATTAAGGATGCCTATGGAATAAATAAAACTGCATATCCATTAAACTTATATTTCCTATTGATACAATTTAGTAAAGTATTGATGCATGTCAAGACTTGGTATGCTTCAAGGAACTAAAAAATTAATTGTCAAACTTTTACAATGTGATAAAATTAATGAACATGAGTCTTAATTGACATAGGAAGTGCTATTGCTGGTTGCATTTTAATTGACATAGGAAGTGCTATTGCTGGTTGCATTTTTGCCATTTCTCTTAAACTTCTTTTAGTCAGAAAACTCATTAGCTACTAGAAGTGTCATTCTACAAGCTAAAATATGTATTTTCAGTAGGATCAAAATCTTTATTTTGAAATTTCTGACCAGCGATTTAATGAATCTATTTTAAATAAGTCAACTTTGTTCATTAAAAGCAAAGCCTTTGAAATAGTCTGATTAATTTGTTATTATTTTCTCAAATATGCCTACCTTCTCTGGGTCAATTCATTCAACCTTTATTCAGCTGACAGTGATCATGGCTTTTTTACTATCACAGAAGCTTTTCATTTACCTAAAATTTGTTGACATTTTAAAATATATTTAGAGATAAAAATATTATCCACCTATAAAATGACCACCATGGAATAGATAAATCTGTGTTCATTTGTGTCCAGACACTGAATTAATGTAAGATTGAGAATAGGGGGATATTCTTGACAGCATTCTCACATGGTTGAATTATAATGAGACTTATAGTCAACTATAATGGTTAACTCAGACCTAGCATTGAAAAATTTAACTTACACTTATTTGCACTTATAGAAAAGTAATTGAATAACATAAATTTTATTTTTGCACACAAAACATTTCCTTCTACTGTTGTGGTGTTCATGTCATAACATATATTTTACCCTAGGCATATTTCTTAAGTTTGGTATATATGTTGTTTATACAACTAGATAGACATAGATGAATAGGTAGTTAGTTGAATAGACAGATGATATATAGAAATTTAGATAGATAATATATAGATAGGTGATAAGTGGATAGATTATAATCTTGTTATATATTATGTGATTTAAGTATATGCTTATGCATGTATTCAACCCAAATTATTAGTAAAAATATTTCATCATGAGATTAAAATTGAGTTTTCCTTATACTGTTAGTCTTTTCTCCAGCGTGAAATAAAACCATATGTTAACATGTTTATATAGTCATTCCCTGGTGGCTATTACTAACTGATGGGTAGTCCAGCTCTTGTTTCTCTTCTTATTTTAAACAACTGTAATATTCCCTCCGTTCATTTATTATATCACAAACATTTATTCCCATATAAGTCTTCTCCCTTACTTCTACGGTTTGTGAAAGTTACAGAAATTAGCAGCAAATAGTATATTTTTATAATGGAAAACAGACTTGCTAATATTCTATGGCATGTTAAACCTGTATAACTGCACCCTTCTAGCATAGCTGCTTCTTGACATAATGTTGCTTTGAAATGAGCTTTTCATCTGCTTTGATGATTGCTAAGCATTGATATGAACTTGTATTTCTAAAATGGTGTACAATAATTTTTATTAGCTATTCTTTTAAATGGTTACATGAAGTACTTCAGTATCAGATTCATAAAAGAGTCTGGACTGTCATCATCCCAGTGAAAACATTCCCTTGAGCCACCAGCTCAAGTTTGATTTCTTATTTGTGAGAGTTCAAATTGCACAATTGCACAGCTCCTTCTCAAATGGGGAGATAGAACAAAAGACATGGTTATCAGAAAGCCATAGATACCAGGAGGGCTAGAAGTCATAAACCAAGAAGTGCTTTGATTACCACACTTAGAGCTGAGATCTACCCTCCTCCACTGTTTCCTCTAACACATGCACTCTCTTCTCCCTGAACACTATTTCAGATGATCTCTCCAAATGCATAAGCTCTGCTCTCCAAATTAAATACCACTATTTCCTGTTTTCCAAGGTATGACATTTTATCAAAAGTGGTTTATTAATTGCAAAAATGGGAGGAATAACATTTGAATCATAAGTTGACAGATGAGCTAACTTCGCATGCGTATTCGAGTCCCTGCGTAACTTTCCAGAACTTTATTATTGCTCCTGTGATGTGAACTCTTCCATGCAGCTTGCTGGATTAGTGTCGTGTTCATCCAGAGTACACTGTCCCTTGACCTTCCTGGCAGGATCAGACACCACAGTGCTCTGCTTGGCTCTGGAAAAGTAAAGCTTCACAGGCTGCTTCCTAGGTTCTAAATGCTCCATGATACTTCCTTCCTTAATCAAGCTGAGCATCACTGCTCCCCCAAGTCACCCTCTGCACTTAATTGACCAATAGAGCTAGACATATGGCAGATCGAATCACAAACGCAAATCAGCAGTTGTCAGAAGAGATTAATTCAAACAGGAGGTAGCAAAACACTTGTTTTTCCCCCCTCCTCACTCTGTGCTCATTTCAGGGAGTCTGATGAGAGAAATGATTATTAATAACTCCAGCTGTGCCCTCAGGCAGATGCCAAGAACTTCTGTGAACTACTTGCAACCTCCCAGCTCTGTTAAGTCTTTCTTCTGGAGATGTTTCTGGCCCTTTGGTTAACCAGGTGGCACTGGGGTGAGTATGGCACAATGATGGCTATGAGTCAAGTCTAATCTACAGACGTCTCTCTGCTATGAGATTTCCTGCTATTGCTGCCTCTCACTCAGTCAGAAGTGAAGATGACCTAGTCCCCATTTAATTTCTCCTGGGTATGCTTCCTAACCTGTCGGTTGATCTGTCAATGTGCTTATTTAGTTTTTGTTTTGTTTTGTTTTGTTTTAACCCTTTCTAGGCCCAGCGGGGGATAAAACAGAGAAACTTAAGGGAATAATCATTTTCCACAAGATCAGGAAAAGAAGAATGTAAACTAACAACTACAAGATATTGAATTAGGCATTCAAAACTTAGGGGTTTTATGTCAATTGCTTTCTCATTCACTCCTCAAGATGTGTTTCCATGTGACATTAAACATTACTCCATCTGACCTGAAGGGAAAAGAAAACAAATAATCTGGTAGCTCACATGTCAGAGAAAGAGGCACATTTCATTTTCAGTCACAGTTGGAGCTAAGGGGTCCTGAGGACCCATGATTTCTCCATCTCTGGCCACCATTACATAACTAGAGTGCCTGTAGGTTCCTAAAGCCATAAAAATACAGCCAGCCTGCCAGCAAATGTGGAGGTAAAGAGAGCAAAGATGCTTACAAACATTGCTAAGGGCATTTGAGGCTGATCTCTCACTCACCTAAGACTTGGTACTGATAATCTAGGTCTGAGGCCTGAAGATACTGCCCTGCCTAGAAGTTAACATTTCATCAGGCTTTAAAACTGGCTTGCATCTGTCATTTTGGGCAAAGTGATTCAATTTCTGATTTTGGTTGTTGTTAGTTTTACTTCTATCATCTATATGGAGAGGAAGAATCTACTGAATATTAAATGGGCTAGATGTTGGGAGTTCTGAGAATGATTTCAGAAATTTAAAAATTATTGTTCATATCCAGTGAGCAGGTTGTTTTACATACAAACTGAACTACATGAGTTAACTGAACCACCCAACTCAACAATTTCCCTAGACATGTTATTATTTAAATTGGTTTTATTTGTTCTTGTCTTTCAAAAATGTCTAATTCATTTAGTAGCAGTAAATTCCCAATTATTATTGTGTGTGTGTTGTGGAAATATGTGTGTGCACATGTGTATGTGTGTGTTATGAATGCATGGGAGGGCACATGTGTATGTTGGACCACTTTCCATAGTGTCAATCTGTGGAAGCCAGAGGTCAATGTCAGGTGTCTTCCACTATCCCTTCTCACCATATTTTTTGAGAAAAGATCACTCAATAAACCTGGAGTCTATTATTTCTGCTAGACTGGCTACCTAAAGAGACTTCCACCATCCCCAAATCCACCCATCTCTGTGCCTAAGTACAGAGGTGATAGGTATACCACCACACCTGTCTTTTTGTGAGTGTGGGGTCTCCAATCTCAAATCCTTACACTTTTAGAGCACACACTTTAAGCACAGTAGCCTCAGTAGCTCCACACATTCCATAATAGAACATTGTAGTTTGGGGGAATAACCTGGAACATAGAATCAAAGTGTATTATGGTTTTGTAACACACTTTCCTGGACTCAGGACTTTTGTTTCACTGCCAAGAAATACCTGTAGTGGACATAACACCATGCTATGAGGGCATGACACCATCAGCAGGAAAAGGACATGCACCACTGCCTTAGATGATGAAATGAAGTTGGGAACTACCAGCAAAAGTCCCAAGCCAGTGCCAGGATTTTTTGTGTGCAAAGAGTGAGGGCTTTGAACAGCACTGTGGAAAGGATGCACTGTGGGACTGGACAGTCCATCCAATCAGCATGCCTTTCTCAGCTGTGTTTCTAATGTGTGCTGGACAAGGGAATCACAACAGAAAACACAATAGCATAATAGAGAGCAAACTGTGCTGAAAGAGGACCAGAGGTAAAGACACCTTCTTGTGAGGACACAAAAGAGAGCTTGGCGATACAAGACTCTCCAGGACAGGTGTGACATTGGTGGAGAATAAGTTGGCTTTGTTGAATGAGTTGTTTTTATTAGAGTCTCTGCTTTATAGTTGAAAGATCACTCTAATGTGACAACTGAGCAAGTGCCTCGTGTTCTGGACATGGTGGAGACAAGCTGTGCTTCTTGCAGTGCTTGGTAGCTAAGGGCTGTGATTTAGTTGCTCAGGGTCTGGAATTTATTACTGAGTGTATAGGGGCTATGTGAGACTACGAGACAAGTGGGATGCACAGGCTAAATGGAATAAGTCTTCTCTACAAATTTGATTTATACCACACATATATCTCATCTCCAGAAAGTGTGTAGTATTAATAAAAATAACTGTCTTAGGAGGGATTTTACTAGTTACCCCTGAACACAATTCTGTCAACATGCTATTCAGTTTAGCCTTATAACCTTAGCTTCAAAATTTATGATTTGCCATTAAAAAGTCCTCCACATTGCAGGCTTATGCTGCCCCCTTCTAAAACTATGCTGTATTATAAGAAACACGTTTTTCGTTAGGGAAATTGTCCTGAAAGCATACTGTGAGTGTCTTTTTGTCTCCTGCCCTTACACTGTGAGCATCTACATGTCCCCTTCCCTTACACTGTGAGTGTCTTCTTGTCCCCTGCCTTTTTTATCTTGTCATTCCTCTAGCTGTTTTCCACAAGGATCCTTGCTTTGTCACACCTGTTTCATTGTATCCTGTTTCAACTTAGGATGACTTAGTCTTGTTCACTGCGTGCTCCAGTAACTGTAACCATCTTGTTTTTGTTGAAAACACAAGTTCTATGGTTACTAGCCCAAGAATACAATTTTCATTCAAGCTCTTGGTGAGATGTTTATACATGTCAGTCCTTGAGAAACTTTAGTTCTGCGCATTGATTCCACTAACTGCTGTCATATAATTTTAAATTTCCTAGTTAATAAATTATAACAAATAAAAAGAAATAGGTGAATTTGCTTCCATTAATGTGTCTGACTTATGGAATCTAAAATATTTTTTCACCAAATACAGGTATAGACATATTAAAATATTTCATGTTCTGATTTATAAAATACCTGTGGCAATCCAGTGTGTAGATCAATTTCATAGCACAGGTTATCTAAGAGCAAGCTGTCCTGCAAGTGTTCGGTAGATACATGTGATCACTGACCCTAAGAATTTCTTTTGTAAGATGCACAATGGTTCTGATTTGTGACCTGACTAAAATTAATGGTCACAAAACTTCATATTCTATTAGCTATGTGTCTTTAATATTTGGTCCTGCAGCTCTTGATTATATAACAAATGAGATCATTACTTTGACATTTGTTTCCTCTCATCTATGGGATATTTACTTCTGTCAGTGAAAAAGTGATTTATTCTCAGGAAATACATAACAAGAATGAATGTTCTTTCAAAGTCTATAGAAAAAATTAAATGGGCTTTTTGTTGTAATGACATTAATAAAAATGTCTGTCAAGCATTTGTTTTGTGTCAGGTACCATTTTTTGCTCTTTATATAGTATATAAAATATGTTTATTTGCTTTGACCTCACCAAGTCCATATTATTCCCATTTCACAATGTAGGAAACGGAAATGGAGAGTCTAAGTTGACAAGGTTTTCATAGCTACTAAAGTTCTATCATATTTCAGATGAAAGGTGGACTTTTGATGTAATTATAATGCCCAAAGATTTCATAATAGACTTAGTAAGTTATGTGTTGTTTCTTTTGTGTGTGTGTGTTTGTGCTCAGATTTGATAGGCAGCTATTTTCACCTGCAAATACTTTAATCCAAGTGATTCCGTTTACATACATACAGGCTAGCTAAAATACTGCCATAGCTTTGTGAATTCCCATATTTTTGTATGGGGTTTTGGCCAGAAAAGAGAAGCAACCCTTCTCATCACCCTCCTTGGGCTTTTGTCTGAGACTAAATAATCTTCTGATATACTTTCCCAGTCTCCACCAGTCATCTTTACCCACAGTGAACAGTGAAACCCAAGCAATTTGGAAAACGTTTGACTTTGCATCCCCACTGCCTTCCAGCACCAGGCAAATGGAGATAAATGAAATCTTAACAAAAGCACAGACCCGATCTGAGAGTCAGGTTGGGACCTGTGGGGAAGTGGGGCCAGCGAGCACCTGCAAGGGGAAGGCCTGTGTTAGGCAGTAGAGGGGTGGGAACCAGCTGTCTGGTTGAGCTGCACAGGTGCGGGGGTACTCATTAGGTTCCCATAGGCTCTGTCATTAAGCCTGTGGCAGATGTTCTTGAATGTGACTAGCACAGTCACAGGGGAGGCAGTAAACTCAGCTAACGTTCAGAGTGCTGGTGAGACGCTGCTGGGCACAACATTGGCGAGTTGCATCTCCTCACCCAAGCGGCACCTGCTTGATTCCTCAGCTCCTAGTGTCTCTGTCGAATTCTTCTTGGCAGCCTCATCATAACTCAGAGGCTCAGTTCTGCTCCTTTGGAATTGGACTTGAGTTACTTAAAAAGAAAATTCCACACAAACAGAGGCACTATAAACAAAACCTTTTCCACCTGGGGATTATAGTGTAGTCCTCAGCTCATGGTCCTAGAAGAGAATAAGTAATACTAATTCAACTCCAGAAAATTTCAAGAAACTTCTATATGAAGCACTTACATTGGCTGGTAGCATAGTTCTGGGACCATTTTGAGAATCACATTTGATACCCAGGGATTTTAAAGACTTCCCAGTAAATAAAAAATGCCATTATCTTCTCACAATATGCCTATTTGATCTTAGATCTACTGTGGACCTTTATATTTTTGTTATTATTGCTTTTTCTCATTAATATTAATCTGCATCACAAATGTCATACACCAGGAATGTAGAGTGATATATTTTTGTTCATAGTAATGAGGAAAAACTTGCAAGCCAACTGTGTCCTTTCAGGAATGAAAGGTGAATACTAACTTGGCACCATTATGGGATGATACAAGACAGGAAACCATTATCATTGAATCATTCAAACTTCTGTGAACTCTATGTCAATCTATTTAGGTCTTGGTCTCTCGAGTTTTTTTTTTTTTTTTTTTTTTTTTTTTACATGACTAGGCAAACCTTGACGGTTAATATGTTTTGCTCAAGAAGCAACCCTTATATGAGGCCTTCTATTTCTTCAATATTCCCCCATGGAATTTCAAATTCTATGATTTTTAGGAAAGCCTTAGTTGTGAATTACTTTTATTTGCAGGAAAGTATACCACGTTCTTGTGGAGGTGGAACTTGAGCTCTATGTGATCAAACATTTTGGTTGACATAGCAGTTATCTTCTCAACAATATAATGGGGAATTCAGCTGTGGTATAGAGAAGATGAAAACAAATCTCAAGTAAAGGTGATTTGCTCAGTGTTAGTGATTACAGGGAGGGGTCCAGAAACTCTAGAAGCATTACCTACATTATCAGTGTTGCTCTGAAACATGGCTCCGTAACAAGGGATTTTCTAAGTAGATCAAGCTGGCCCTGAAATTACAGTGGTTTTCTGTCTTTGCTTTCTGAAAGCTTGGATTACAGAGGTGTATCACCACTATAGGTCCAAGATCTTACCTTTTGTATAATTGGTTATAATATATGTGAACATTCAATAAAACAAGGCTGCTATCTGAAATAGAGCTCTTCTCTCAGACAGTGGTCATTTCTTAACCAAATTTGGGACTTTGACTTCCTTTTCTTTGACTTAAAGCATAAAGCTAATATTTCTAACTTTGTTCTTATTAATCTCACCAGGTCCAGTTTATTAAATTTCAATCAGATTATTACATTGCTTTTCCTAGTGCATTTTGATAGAAGTTTGAAAGAGGTCTCAAAATTCTTCCCATGTTTAGAAACACCGTGACCTGGTTTCTTGCCAGTGGTGGTCAGTATATCATTTCAACATCATCTCTGTATCTCGCTAGTTTTAGTCTCACTGATCAGCATCTCTGCTCTGTGAATTTTACACAAATGTATCCCTAGGTGCCAACCAGACCTATAAAATTCAAAACCCTAGGAATGCTTTCATACTTTCTTCCTGAGCAGACTGTTAAATATTCATCCCCCCTTAGAGTACTCATACCCCTGGCCTGTATAAACATAAACCCACATAATTTACTGGGAGAATCTCCAGCTAGAGCTAAAGATACAAAGTCAATTTTTTTTGCTATACAAAGACAGGCACTGACACAATGATTGGTAACTTCCTGGATCTTTTGGGACTTTATGGAAATACTGGGGATCCCTGCATTGCTTTCTTCCAACCTGATTTGTTATACCTTAGTTCGGCTGTCCTTTTAAATGTCCTGGACCTAATTTCTAAATCAGATAGTTAATCCTTGTCCATTCATCTGCAGTCTGAGTATCTCTCAAGTTGCTTACTGTTTCTGGAGTGGGATTTCCTGTAAAGTCAATAAAAAAAATGTCATATAATCAAAGGCTTCTCCGAATATGGAAGGTATCAGATGCAATCAAGTCATTATTAAAAGGGCATTTGTCTGTGTTTTTATTTTGACATAGACATTTCATATCAGACTTTTGCATGCATATTATTTTAAAAGATGGGAGGAATCTATTAAAAGCGTCAGGCACAAATACCATGAGATTCCACTTCACAAAAGCATTCTCTATTAATGTCTTGTACCAGTACAGAAAGGAAAACAGCACTGTTTTCAAGGGACTGGCAGTACATTTTATCCAATCTCTAAGTATGATATGCAATCATCAGCCAAAATTTGGAACATAGCTTCATGAAAGTCACTAAAGAAGGGTCAGTGGGGGTAGCAGTTTCCCTGGGAAAGAAGAGGGGACCTATTTGTCATACTGCATAGAAAAAACAAACTCTGGCAGCATTTCTCCATATATGCAGAACAGTTCTATTTTTTCTTTTCTTTTTGTTTATTTAGATATCGATCCCAGTTCCTTGTCCCTCTCTCCCATGCCTCCCAGCACCCCTTCCTGTCCCATTCCCCACCCATTCCCCAGTGAGGGGGATGCCTTTTAGAAGGCATCAACAAACTCTGTCAAGTCATTTGGATTAGGGTCTAGGCCCTCCCTCCTGTTTCTAGGCTAAGGGAGCATCCCTTTCCTGCACCAGGGATACATCCTGGTTCCACTGTCAGAGGTCCTGTAGTCTGCCTAGGCCTTCTAACTGAGACCCATGTTCAGGGTGTCTGAGTCATTCCAATGCTGGTTCCCAGCCATCAGTCTGGGGGTTCATGAGCTCTTCCTTGTTATGTGGTACATTTATACAATGGAATACTACACAGTAAGAAAAAAAAGGAATCTTGAAATTTGAAGGCAAATGGATAGAACTTGAAAAAACCATCCTAAGTGAGGTAACCCAGTCACAAAAAGAGAAACAATTTATGTATTCACTAATATATGGATTTTAGACATAAAGCAAAGGATCACCAGCCTACAGTTCACACCACCAGATAAACTAGGATACAAGCAGGAAACTAAGAGATTCATACAAGGTCCCTGACAGAAGGGGAAAGGGACAAAAATCTCCTGAACATAATGGGAGGGGGAGAGGGCAGTGAGTAGAGATGTAGCTAGGAGAAAGAGAAGAGGAGGAGAAGAGAACATGTGGGTCCAGGAAGATTGAGTCGGGGGACGAATAGATGAGAGCAAATAAAGAGATACCATAATAGAGGGAGCCATTAAAGATTTGAAGAAAAGACTGACTCTAGAGAAATGTCCAGAGATCTACAAGGATACCCCAACTAACAATCTGAGCAACAGTGGAGAGGCTACCTTAAATGCCCTTCCCTGATAATGAGATTGATAACTAAATTATATGCCATCCTAGACCCTTCATGAAGTAGCTGTTGGAAACAGTAGCAGATACCCACAACTAAACACTGAGGGGAATCCTGGAATCCAGTTGCAGAGAGGGAGGAGTGATAAGGAAAGGGGTCAAGACCAGGCTACAGAAACCCACAGAAACAGTTCTATTTTAAATGCTACTATCCTGTATTTTCTGCATTCATAGGGCTGAGACTGACTTTTAATATCTGAAATACTTTATGATTTATGGTACTTTGGTGTGTTTAAAGCAGTCATATATACTTTCCATATATATTGGCTTCCTTAGATCTACACAGTCTTAATAAACAAATGGTCTATTTAATTTACATATTGTGGAAATCAAAACCAAAGATTCAGTTCCTCCAGCACACTAGGTACATTTCAGTTTTCTGACATTATTAATTGACTTCTTGCTGTAGGACACAAACTAGGGAAGTCCTAAATGCCACTTCCAGTCTTTTATTTCCCACCAGAACTTTGTTAACCCTTTAAAAATATTCTTTCCAGTATATTTTACAATGTCTGAAAATATATAAGGCCACAAGACAGTGAAATTCTCAGTTGGATGTATTTTAATTAACCTGGGTTCTCTTTTAAAGAAATATGTTTTACTTTTTAAATCTTACAAATTATCCGAAATGTCCAACCTTTAGCCACGGAGCCATATGCATCACAGACTAGCTATGGATTGAAGCCTAACACATCTATAAATGCCAAAATAATGTGATGTCAAAACATGCATACTAGTCCCATTAAACAGAAAAATGTTTCCACACAACTAACTTAATCAGTTTACTGTTACTGGATTCCTTGGCCCTGTGTATTCAATCTGTATTTTAGTTCTTTAGTTGAAAACAAAAATGGGCATGATGTCATCAGTTCTTTTAAGTATTTCTTTGTATTTTGTTGTTGTTGATATTTGTTTGTTTTTTATTTCTGTTTTTTTTTTCTTTACATAATCTCCACATATAACACTTGCTACCCTGGTACTCACTATGTAGTGCAGGCTATTCTCCAACTCATGGCAGTCCTCTAATCACAGCATCTTATATAAGATTTTAGGTGTAAACCAACACATCCAGAAAGATCAGTCCTTTGTGGTCATTATGTAAAAGTATTCAAAGCCCAACACAAACTTCCTGTTCCATCAGTGAAGCTTATTCTTTTACTATAGACTGTAACTCATGCAGTCATATTGTTTCATTTCTCATAAGCAGGTGGGTTATGAGACAGCCATGTGTCCATACAAGGCTAGGAGTGTTGAGTGGTATTTCCTGAACAGTGGGCCATAGTTCAATGAGTTGATGAAGAGCATCACCTTTTTATAAGCGAATGCAAGAAATGAAATAGGTCCAGAAATATCACACAATAAAAGATAAGATCCTTTTTCTTTTATAAGTAAGAAGATGAGATGTTTCCCGATAATTTTTATATAAAGAAAGCATGAACGCATTTTATTTTAGTAGAACACAGGTCATAAAATTTGACATTCTTCTAGCCACATCTTAGCAAAGCTTTACTGACATGGTGTCACAAATCTAATCTGAATTCATGTGATCATCCCCCAGCTTATTGTTGACATGAATAGATTGGGTATTTGTGAAAATTAAATTGTGATGGGTCATTTTATTTACTAGATAACAGATGGTCACATCTCATTACATTGTAATTTGGTCACCACTTAAAAAGATGTTCAAATGAGTATGTAGTAATGATATTTCAATCTTACTCTATACAGGTTTATTCAGCACCTACAAGATTGATTTGTTTGTGTCAGGACTATATATATCAATGAACCATGCAACTGAGGGGTGAGAAGTAAAGGCTCTAAGTTGTAGCATGTAATAGTTTTGTCTTCAAGCAAGGTTCACATGTACAGAAACTAAACTGTACATGTTAACATAGTGTGATGTCAAAATATCCATGGTAGTATTAGGAAAGAGACAAAGAACAGGGAATTGGATTGTTTGCTTCTTCATTGTGATTGTTTTTCCTGTGTACCTCACATGTGCCTTGTGCCCACTGAGATCAGAAGATGTGATGCATCATCTATATGTGAGTTACAGATAATTGTGAGCCACCACAGAGGTGCTGGACACCAAAACTTGCTCCTCTGCAGAAGCAAGTGCTGAAGCATTTTCTAACTTTTCAAAAATTTTTAAAAAGGTATCATTTTTTTTAATGCCTAGATGTTGCAAGGCTTTTGCAAACATTTACCACCCTCTAATCAGCATTGAAACCATAATCTCACAGGTAGATTAATCTCACACTTCTGATCTCAATGCATGCAAGACAATACCCAGAATGATTGCCATGAGTTTGAGGCTAGCCTGGGCTACACAGTGACTTCTTGAGTAGTCTAGTTTAATAGAACAAAACAAAGTAGTCAGGCAGTGTTGGCATATGCCTTTATCCCAGCACTCAGGTGGCAGAGGCAGAGGCAGGTGGATCTCTATGAGCTGTGAGTTCAAAAAAAAAAAAAAAGAAAGAAAGAAAGAAAGAAAAAAAAGAAAAGTAGAAATCTCACATTCCACAATGTTTCCTGCAAAGAAGAAGGTGGTGAACCTCAGGTATTAATAGACCCACCCACGGGTCACATTTGTAGTAAGCAGACCTGGACCATGCATCAATCCTTTACCACACCCATTCTCCAGTATGTTTCCCAACACACTGAATGACAGTTTCTTTCTAGGTATTCCAGAGCATGATACAATAAAACTGTGCCATTTATTCTGTTAGAAAATCTTTAGAAAGAAAAAGCTGAAAAAAATAATATTAATAAATGGTGCCTTGGAAATCAGCTATCTAATATCTCAACTACAATTTTTATAAGCTTCTGTAATCTCAGTATTTTAGCCCAGATTCATGAAGAACTGCAGAATTTCTTTCTTGTTATATTCACATATACTATATGTAATATAGATATCCCATAGTTCACATAAACATTACTGCAAAGAGAGGCATGATTTCCTGAATTTTTCTTAGACCTGCTATCTGATATGTTTTAGGCCTTGGGCATATGGGATTCAAGTCATTTGCATGTTAATTAAACTCATTTAGACAATGCACAGCTTAACAGGGGAATAGACAGCTTCACTCCAAACACTTCATTAAACCACCTATGCTAAGGCTATTCTACATGGCAAGGCCAAACCCACATCACGAGATCAAATGTGTTGTGCACTTTTCCAAGAAATTAGTCATCTAGAAAACTGGCATTGAACTCCCTGAAAAAATGTTCTTTCCCAAGTCCATGTCCCTTTGTATTAAATTGCTGTTCACTTATTTTTCACATATACCTACCTCCATCCTTTGCAGCAACAAATAAGCATTAAAAGCTAGTTACAGCCAGAAACTTTCAGTATGAAGACTAATATGATGGATATGACTGACCTTGCCTTCAAGAGATCACAGATTTAAAGCAAAAATAAAAGGACATGGACTTAGGGAAGCTGCAAACACTGGAAGAAACAATGCCATGGGACACTTGACTTGTTAGGGGCTTTCCCAAGAAGAGGCAATTAACTGAAACAGATTGCTTATGCTTTGTTTCACTTGTATTAAATCATATTGAATTCTAATCAAGTACTCAAAACTCAAAATTTTACTTCTAGTATTCAATCTCATTGGATCACTGTATGCTCCATCCACCCTGCACCTCTGAAATAGAAACAGTTGATGTGATCCTGACATGGGTATTTCTTTGTTTTGTTTTCAAGACAGGGATTCTCTGTATTGTTTTGGAGCTTGTACTGGAACTTGCTCTGTAGACCAGGCTCGAACTCACAGAGATCTGCCTGCCTCTGGCTCCCAAGTGCTGGGATTAAAGGCATGCACCACCAGTGCCCGATGCATGAGTACATTCTTAATCACTACTGTAGCAAGATATTCACCATGGCTGCACCTGTGGCTTAGGCCATGCCCATTGGGGCGGAGACAGGGCCGGAAGTGAGCTGGGGGAAAAGTCTGGGAAAGGGTCAGGCCACTCCTTTTGGTGGTGGACGCTGGAAGGCTTAGGATCCGCTGGAACCGCCATGTACATCTGCCTATGCTGTGAGTCATTTCTCCCTTAATAAACTTCTGTTCGGCCTAATTGTTTATCCTGATCCTTATTAAATGGTAATATCGATCCTAAGCCTTCCAGCGTCCACCACCAAAAGGGGCGGCCTGACCTTTCCCAGCCTTTCCCCCCCCCACCCCAGCTCACGTCTGGCCCTGTCTCCGCCCCAATGGGCATGGCCTAAGCCACAGGTGCAGACAAGGTGAATATCTCACTACACACTATGTCAATACAGCTTTGTTGGCGTTGAAAGACTAAAAATTGTTTTGACAGGTGATGAGGGAGACCATGGCTATTGGCAGGATGTAGAACCATATGTAAAGGCACAGACATACCTTTACACCTTGTTTGAATTGCTCTGGTTCTAGCTACTGGTTCATAGCTCTGATAGGATGAATGGCCAGGATGCTGCTAAAGGAGGGATGGTCAGATCTCTGCTCAAGAATGAAAATGAGCAAGGGCCTAGGACAAAGCCTGGGGACTATTGACATTTGCCTGGCAGATGGCAGTTGCTAAAGGTGATAGCAATAAAAATTGCCCCTTCTGTATCTTTCCTGGAACGGCAATAGAAAATAATTAAAATAAGGATAATGAAACAAATAGTAACTGGGAAGGATCATGCCTATCAAATATTTATTGAAAAGCTCCCCTTGGCACCATGCTCTACTATTACTCTGCAGAAGTCATTTACAATCAGTCAGCGCAGGAAAATGATTAAAAACCTTGTAATAAAGAACAGCAATAACAGGGAGCATATTCAGCTCCATCCAACTCATCCCTCTCAGACTTCAGCATTTATACTGCCGCACATGCATGCACATAGCAATAAATAAAATGTATAAATGAGACAAGCAAATATAGTCCTAAGAATACTGCAGTATGTATTCACTCCACACAGAGAAAAGATAAATCACAATTAAATCTAATAGATGGATCTTCAGGTGCGTGCGTGTGTGTGTGTGTGTGTGTGTGTGTGTGTGTGTGTGTGTGTGTGTGTATGTGTGTGTGTGATCCTATTCTAGTTGTATACCTTCAGTCTTTAATAGAATAAGTATTAATGTTCTTTAGTAATGTGATGCACATGGTGATTCATATCTCACTTCTCAAACTTAGTGGCCATTGAATTATTTCCTGTGGAATGTGCTACATAGCATTTCTGTGGAAGTCACGCTTGTAATATACATTTTGCCAAGTGCTTCACAAAAACTTGGGTTCTATGTTTTGTTTTACATTTTAGCTTTTATCTCTCTCATGATAGAAGAAGAGGCAGGTTTCCAAAGTAAGTCTGTGTGTTCTTAGAAGCTGCATTTCCTAAGTTGCCTCTCCATTCCAATGTTAGATGCTTTCTTCTTAGTGTCTAGAGGTCTTTGTACCAGACATGCTGTTTGCACCTTGATGTTTTCTCAAAAGCTCCTTGATCATGAAGGCAGCCTCCTCAGCATTAGATAAGAGCCATTTGGTGAATAAATAAACAAGAGGCGAGTGCTAGAAACTCTTAGATGTATAACAGCATAAACATTATCTTGGGATAAGCAACACAATAATTCTAAGGATGCTGTATTCCTGGTAATTGTATGTAAATAAACAGAAGGTCCCATCCATCACAAAGAAAAGAAGGCCTATAATGCTGTTTACAGTTCACTTCATTTGTTCATATGCCACCTTCCATAATAAGAGATGGATTCTAAATATGTGACTTGTCTCAGTGGCATAAGGTATTTCACAGGTGCCCTCACAGTCTTGACTCAGTGAAGGCAAAAAGAAAAACAAAGTAAAGCAAAGCAAGACAAAAGACTGGTTTACTGACAAAACCTGAGAGACTGAAAGCTGTTTCCAATGATCGATGAGATGGTGAAGGAAAGCTTATGCCTCTTTGCCTGGCAAGATGCTAACTAGTCAGAGAAATTGATTTGGTAGGGGTTGTCAGCAGTGGCGGGGGGGGGATATCAACACAGTTCCTAGCCTAGAAAGGACAGCTGGGGGTGAGGAATAGGCAAATAGCTTATCTGTGAAGGAGAAGATATTGATCAATCAGAGAAGCAAACACACTGAGAGGTCCAGCAAGTTTATTTTATGTGAAATGGATAGTTTATTTTTAGAAGCATTCCAAGCTAGGTGGCCAATTATAGTCACACTTACTCAAAAACAAACAAATACCCCCAAGTATTCCATTTAGGAGGAGGAACTGGTCTATGTGGTTTCTGAAGGTACAAAAAGGAAGCAAAGCTGTTGTGTTGTGGTATTTAATTAGTCAAGAATGGCATGTAGAATCCTGGCCTCCAGCCCTCCTTGTGTTAATCAGACTCTCAGTAAAGGTTAGGAAGATATAAACAAAAGACTCAGAAACCTCTCACTAGAATAATGCACTCTCAAACATTCTATGTACTTGAATAGGACATGGCCAAATGGAAGGCTTATAAACTACTTATAGAGAAAATCGAGAAATAAAGTTAGGAAAAAAATTTGAGTGACATTCTAGACAAATGTTTACCGTATTTCCTTGTGTTGAAAAGAAATGGATGCTAGCTCCTAGTTCCACAGAAATGGCAGCCCTGGCACTGAGAAAGACTTAAGTATATTCACACTGCAGAAATTTTCCCTTGCAGGAACCTGATCTAAGACAGAATTAGTTGTCTCCCCATTACTGTGTGCCTTCCCGTCCTCTAGCATTTCCAGTTCCCATCAATTATCATTATTCCTTATATTTGAAGTTTCTGCTTCCATGTACTGTAATATTTCATTTGCCCCTTAATTGACCCTTTATCTCCCAACATTCACTATCTAAAACATACTTTCCCTTTCTGTGTCATTGTAATTCCCATGTTGGTGGCGAAAAATTAATCGGTGTTTCTTAAATGGTTTAGATAATTTTTCCTAATAGAAATACTACAAATATTTAATACATCTTTAACTTTATTTAACAACTTCATCAGTTAGTCTGAACTTGGCTGTGTAGATTCTCATTTGCATAAGGGTAGTACAAATGCACTTAAGCAGAGTCTATACATGTCTGGCAGTTCATTAAGTTTCTAGTAGAGATGTTTTTGACCTGCCTCTGTCCCAGGGGTTAGTAATTTGCTAATAGGAATATGTGAAATGTAATACTAATGTTCCTATTCTTTTAATTAGGGAAGCCTTTCAGAAATGAATATGCTTTCTAAAAATAAGGAGAACTCAGAAAAGAAAGTCTAAGACACACTCCCTGTCTGACTTTGGGAAGACGTTTTAGGTTTTTGTGCAGTGTGCTCTCCGTCTTTATCCAAATAAAATACCCACAATCTTGGAGTAGAATCTAAAGAGCAAAGAGGAAGGGACTGGACATGAAGGGGAGAAGGGAAGGCACTGAGAGGGAACAAGTAGCCATTGCAGAGGGAGAGGGAGGGGAAGAGAATCATGGAGAGACAAAATGGAAAAAAGAAAGGAAGGAGGAGCAGCTAAGGAATGGTGTGGGGGAGGGATACAAGGATCAGGGGAGGAATTCAAGGACAACAGAGAAAACGAGCTGGTGGAGCTAGTATGTTCTGAGAAAGTGGTGGGTATTTTATTTCAGAAGAGAGAAGAGAGTGAGAATATGAAGGAGCACGAGATTGTACCTCTGATAGTCCTTACAGCTCTCCTGTATCTTGAAGGAGTACATGGCATTTTCAAAGACTGTGTGTCTGTGTGATCCCGGCCTGTGGTGACCCCAGCTCCAGTCAGCACCTGTATTTTCACCGTTCTTCTTTTTACATTGCACAGCAGCCCCAGGCAGTTTCTGTCTTCTAACATTCAGAGACACACTTGCAGAAGGTGAGAGGGATGTGCATAAATAGAGATCTGAGGAAGGCTAATGTAGGGGTTGGATTCGAAGAAGAAAAGGCAGGGCTTGTCCTTGGCTGTACAGCATCGGTTTTACTCTATGTCAGATCTTAAGCAAATCCACAGTGAAACTGTCTTTCCTTCTCTGCCTGCACCAAGCACAGTGCTCTGCTCTGACAGTTGACACATTTCATCCACACCTAAAGGGATCAGGGAAGGAGGCTAAAACTGAGCACTTTGGTGGATGGTGGGGTTTCTTTATTCA
This sequence comes from Cricetiscus sungorus, assembly GCA_030556225.1. Classification (NCBI taxonomy): domain Eukaryota; kingdom Metazoa; phylum Chordata; class Mammalia; order Rodentia; family Cricetidae; genus Cricetiscus; species Cricetiscus sungorus. The sequence goes on from JANBXA010000651.1 coordinate 19,890,857, forward strand.
TCAATTTGATGTGTTAGAGTCATTTGGAAGAAGAAACCTCAGTTGAAAAGTAATTATTTTCATGAGATTTTTGATCAAATCTGTGAAAGATTTTCTTGGTTAATGATTAATATATGAGAGCACAGCCCACTGTCGGCAGTGCCTACCTTATGCTGCTGCTTCTAGATTGTATGAAAAAGTAAGCTAAGGGAATGTTGGGGCACATGGTGGAAATCAATATTCCATCTTGGCCTCTGTTTCAGTTTCTTCCTCCATGCTTTTGACTTAATTTCCTGCCTCAAATTTACTTAATGTTGGACTGATATTGGAACATGTAAACCAAACAAACATTTCCCCTACATAATGGACATTTCATGTCAATTTTCCACAAATTAGAAATATGTAAGTATGGAGAATCATCTGAAGAAGTGTTCAGATTGTCTTAACCTTAATGAGAAGACCCTTACTGATGATGGGTGGAACGTTCTGGTATAGCCAATATAAAGCAGTGGTTCTTAGCTTTCTTAACATCTAACACTTTAATATAATTCTTCATGTTGTGATGATCCCCAGCTATAGCTACAGCCTAGTAGCAATACATAGTTTAATAGAATTGGGTTAATAATTAAGAGAGAGTTAGGCAATAAGAAGACTGAGCTATTGGACAAGCAGCTAATATAAGCCTCTGTGTGTTTATTTGTGACTAAATGGCAGCAGGACCAGGTGGGACAGGAATCTCTGTCAACACTTTGTCTTAGTTCTCCTTCTATAGTGTTTGCTTACTCAGTTGTTTTCATACTTTTCTACTGTTGTAAAACATGTTTTTTTTGTTGTTATTTTAATGTTTCTACATTATTTTTGTTGTTCTTTTTTTCCTCAACTTTATTTTCCAGTCTTACTGTCTTGAAGAAAATGCTTCTTATGTTAGAATTGTGGAACTCTCTAATGATGTGTGTTTTACTAACAGCTGCCTGTAAGACATCTTCACAAAGTAGTATGGTTTTTTTTTTTTTTGATAGTAGCCATGACTGGAAGTGTTTTCTAATTGTCCTGTTGTTCTCTCAAAATACCTGACCAACAGTAGAAGGTTAAAAGTGGAAAAGACTTCCTTTCATTCCTAGCTCTAAGTCAGTTCCTAGTAGTGATAAAGGCCTGGTGTTTATGCTTGTGTTAGCCCTGGTGGCTGGGGGTATTTGACATACTTTATAAAGAAGCACATAGGGTTTGTAGTGATGGCTCAGCATTTAAGAGTACTGACAGCTTTTTCAGAGGACCTGGGTCCAATTCCCAGCACCCATGTGAGATCACAGCTGTCTATGACTCCAGTTCTAGGGGATCTGGCACCCTCACACAAATACACATGCAGGCAAAACACTAATACTTGTAAAATAAAGTAAGACTAAGAAGCAGAGACTATGAATGTTTTCTTGAAACAGAATTAATTATCACCTTGAAGGGCCGCCCTAGTGACCTGACCCACTTGGGCAAGGGCAACCAACAGTACCTAAGGCTTTACAGCTCTCTTTAGCAGGGCCTTCAGCTGGTGATAAGTGTCTAGACACATGAACTTTGTTGAGAATATTTTCACAATCAAACCACAACAGGTATTTCTTGGAAGTTTCAAAGCATATATAATTGAGTTCAGTTTCAATTTCACCCACCTGCTCTCCCCTGTACTTCTAAGGAGGACATTAGCTACATGGCCCAATCCTTAAATGTACAATAAAGAGTATGGAGACATATACAAAATATATGCTCCATTGGCAACTGATAGCTTAATGATGTGATAGAAATAATAGACAAAATGGGATGCTGCATTTTACACCTCAAGTGTCAGTCTAGTAGCTTCTGATTTGGAGCTGGGCTTTATTTCAGTCTCTTGGGAGCAGTTTGCACTATAAGGAAGAGGCTTGTCTTAGGTGGTATCAGCAAGTACTCCAGCAGGATTCTTGGGGTTGCCAAGTCCCCAGGGAAGCTACCCTGCCACGGCCTGAGGTGCCAGGGGATGCTTTCTGGGGGTGTGTCGGAGAAGGTCGGGATGAAATGGAAATCTTTGAGCTCTGATTTTAATTAGGACTACTTATACTCAAATGTGTACTTATAGGTTGAGAGGAGTGCCCTTAAAACTTCTCAGTGTTTTGGTTTCATAGTTATAAACCCATGAAACTGATGTTTTCACCTTTAGAACAAGTTTGTATTGTTCTGATGGCACAAAATATAACCTCAAATACAGAATCCCTTGATGTTAACAAGGTGAGCTACCATAGAAGATTGTTATAGTAACTTATGTGAGGACACAACACATTTAGGCTTCTGTGCCTTACCACTGCCTTATCTTAAAGGGAGTTGGCAAATAAGATGGACATATCTGAGGAGTCTTGACATCTATAAGGTATCCCTTAGGCGTGTTTTTCAGGCAAATAGAGTGATTTCCAATACAGTAAATGAAAACTCATAATCCCAATAACCAAATTTGTAAGAAAAAAATTTCTTCACTTGTAAAAAAATATAAACAAGAGTTCTATTCTCTGGTTATTGTAAGGAACAAATAATTTAAACACTTGCTATCACAGAAGTATACAATGAATTTTAACGTTATAGCAAATATTGTCATTGCTATAAGAGCATAGACACCAACAAAGAGTCTAGTATATAGGGGAATATAAAATATTTAGAACTTCCTCTAGAACAATGCCCCTAAGAACACAGGAAAACACATTAATTAAAAGAATAAAAAATTTCAAGTCATTATGGTGGGCTTATTTTCAATCATTTGTCCAAGAATAGATTACACTATAATAGATTAAAATTTAAAAGTTCAACAAAGCCCCCTATACTCTTAAAGGGCATGTATTTTTGTACTTGATTTATAAAGTTCCTATTATGGAACTCATGGGTTGACTTGATAGTAAAGGTGATGGTTTCCTAAGCCTCACCATTCACTTGCTGAGGTTTAGCAGTTAGAATAAAAATTTTTTATGGCATCAGATGAAGATTAAACAATCCAGCCTAGTCTAGAGTGCTTGTTGTATTTGGGGGAGGGCATGGGTCCTCAGAAGGTTAGGTTATAAAGGCTGAGTTGTCCTTTTACTTGTTCACAATTCATAGCACATTGAGAACCATGAATGCCACTATATTATGTTATTAGTTATAATAAACAGAACCATGTAGTTCTCATTATGAATTAGCATTTCATTCCCATCCATCCTGTTTCATTTGCTCTACTTCATTAGGCGTTTACACTTTCCTTAATCCTCAAGAATCTGGATATTGAATGAAGTGAGACTGAGGAAAAAAATAAGGGAAGGAGAATGCACATTCATAGAGCCATGTTGGTTATTTTGGTATCAACATTAGAGTAACTGCCAATAAATTTGTCTTAAAATGGAAGATATCACAGAAGTTCCATCTCAAAAATGAAAAACATCCTCAAAAAACTTAAAATCTTTCTTTGAAGATAAGAGAGAACTAAGGGATTCAATTTGTAAGAGTTATTTGTCTGACCAGACAGGGATATCAAATGAACCATGGCTGTCTTGGACTGAAATCTGATGAAAATATTTGAAAAATGATGATCCATCTTTACAAGCCATCCCTTATGCTTGTGCTGAAATGTCTGGTCAGGGAAAGACGGGGTTATATTCTCTTTGTAGATGCAGATTCCAATAGGAAGAACCAATTATTGTTTTCTAATTGAAAATAGTATATAAGATTAGAGATGTTTACTCTGAAAGTTCACCATGGCAGTGTACATCTTTGATCCCATCTTACAAGACTAAAGGAAAGAGCACTAAAGCCTTAAACTTGAGACCAACCTTTGGCACTACAGCAAGAGCGAATCTCTGGAAGCCAGCCCAGCCTGGGACATGAATCTATAGGAAAAAGAGAGAGAGAGAGAATTTAGTAATGGGTATGCATATATTACAATACATGATACACACACACACACTATATATATATATATATAAACATGTGTGTGTGTGTGTGTGTGTGTGTGTGTGTGTGTGTGTGTGTGTGTGTTTGTATATACATAGAGAGAGAGAGAGGGAGGGAGAGAACAAAGTGTATTGTACTAATAAACCCATTGTAAATGGAAACTATTTTAAGTACACGTTGCCTCTATTATACCTACAGTAATGGATAGCAGAGCTTAGCAGCATAGTACACTGTAAGCATCAATTGCTTGCTATCATGACTGCATGATTAACTGGTAGCTTTGACTCTCAGTGAAGTAAACTGTTGACTTTGGAAAAGATCAAATTCAAAAATTTAAGTGCTGTTAATATTGAATGAGTATTGTTTATCACAGCACTGTAAAACTGAAAACTTGTAAGTTGGGAACAATCTAAATATGGGTTAGGGTCTTGGACTAGATCACTGAAAAGTGTCTAATCTCTGCACTTAAATAAGTGAAAGTTAAAGAGGCAGACCAACATATAGAGCTGTGTCTAAAACAACATTAAGTGTGATAATTAATAATAAATGTAAATATGAAATGAACTGGGCACTTTATGTTGACCCAGACATAATGCAATATGCCGAATCTCTCTTGCAATCAATAGGTCATAAGCCCAGCTTAGTGATTAATTGTAAATATTATTGGGAGTGTCTTAAAATCTTATATAGACAGCCATAAACCTTAGTATAAGATTTACTCATTAGCAAATCATTTCTCATGACATTTTAAATAGATGAATTCATGCAAGTTTTGCTATGAGAAAGCTGGCACCTTCCCCCTTGTGCTTGGTGACATAAAGAGTTAACAAGTGAAGCTTAGCTTTCTGATACTCATGTATTTTCTCCTCACCATTCTTGAACTAACTGAAAAATTATTTTCCTTCTCATAAATATTTAGTATTCTTCCTACATAATCCTGTTCTTATGATTTGACCCCTTTTCTGTCTACATCATTATATATTGTCATTAGGTGAAATTCTAGAGAAAGTTTCTTGGATATATAGTAAATCAATATCATACTTATTAAACAAATAGTTATTACATGAAAATACTTTTGTCATAATACAATGTGTCCATTATCTGGATCCCTCTTATGTTGCAGGGCAACCATACTTAATTTTAATTCTGTGCCACTAACATTTTGGTTAAAGGGAGACATCAGCTCAGTTTGGACCAGGAAAATTCATCAGTATTCTACCTACATCTCACCTCCTTGCTGGAGACCTTCTGAAATGGGACCTTGAGATGTGAATACCTGAAATCCTTGTTCTTTCCATTGTAAGAAATGAACTCTGGAGCTACGAGCTCTCATTGTCCTTCAGATGTAGACATATTTTAATTCATCATATCTCTGTAACCTGATGTTAGCTACAGCTCTGAAATGCAAATTCCATCCCATATGTCCCTGCCTCCTCCTCAGAGGTGACTTAAAAGAACATATAGACAATACCTTTGGCAATCTTTGCTTTCAGGAGATCTGAAAGGTGAGGTTTTTGTAATGTATGCTTTCAAATCTACTGCCACAGACCATTCTGATTTCCATCAGACACATATAGGCTGGAGTACCTTAAATTTGATTGAAAGTGTGGATTTGGTTTACATGTAAGAGAAAATTTTGCTGTCTTTAAACAGATGCCTTCACAACCCTGATACCAATCAGTGAAAAGTGCAGGATATACTGTGAAAATCAATACACCATCCGCGTTGGACATTTTCAAAGAAGGATAGAGTTTCTGAAGTTAGAAATATTTGTGTCACCAAATAATTCATTTTGACTCTACTTCCAGGGTTCTATCTTGTGGTGGTGGTGTTAATGATGGTGGTGGTGTGTGTGTTTGATGTATTGTTGTTGCTGCTGCTATTGTTGATTGAAGCATGAACCAACAAAACGAAACATTCAGATAGAACATCAAGACTGAGCCAGAAGAGGTGTTTTAAAATGCTAAATGGATGAGCAAACAAATGGGTTATGTGCTTGGCTGTGCAGTTGAGCAGCATTGGGAAGCAATAGATGCTAGCATGTTTTCACCAGTAACTGCATTATTCTATGACATTTTTTTTCCCAGTAACTTTTCCTTCTGATATATAAACATAAAAATATTTCAACTGTAAATGACTTATTTAGTATTAAACATGGAACTAAACATAAAAGGCCCCTTAAATGAGAAGCAACAAGTTCAAAACAGTTAAACAATTTGAACAACAGCTATTTTTTGTGAGGGGTAAGTGAATTTTAATGCTCAGGGGTCAGTGAGTGTTGTTTATAGAGCTATTTTGATCTTATGTTATCTCACAATATTTTAAAAGCTCAGAAACACAGTAACATCTGTCACTGGAAAATTTGTATCTTTCAGTTTGGTGTAATGTTTATCAAACAAAAATAATTTAGGCATTTTTGACAAAGGTGGGTCAAAATCAAGTAAGTCTAAGAAACTTGATGATGTAAAAGTAACTCCATAGAAGTTTTGGCCATGCCTTTGAAGTGTCCAGACTACTATACAAAGTGTATTCAGTGTGCAAACAGCTTCTTACAGCATCATTCTACCTTGTAATCAAAAAATAATAACATCTCTATGTAAACCAAGTCTTGAAAATTTTTACATCTATGTAATAATCATGCTAAGACTGAAAATATTTTCAGAATATCTATTTTTTTCTACGAATGTGTGCTAAAACATTTTCAGTGTGCATACAATTATTTTATTAAAGGAAATAATAGCAATTAATTTAAATACTAAGACAGTGGTGTCTTCAACCTATTTCTTCTGCTCTTTACTTGACATTAATTTACCTAAATACTGATAACTTCAGCTAAAAGGAAAACTGTGGAAGTAAATTAGATATCCACATCACTGCAATGAAATATTTGGCTTGATTTCATCACATAAAATTTGACAAATCTTTACTTACTTTGCGTGGTAAATTTGAACAAGCCATAATGCAATTCCTAATAGAAATAAGTATGGCTTATAGAAACAGCTATCCTCAATTTCTTACTTGATTAGATGGGGAAAATATTGCCTGACTTGAAATAGGTTTGCACTGAAATCCTGTTATGACCCGAATGTTTGCTTACAGATATAATGTTCTGTAAACATAACTTTCCTCAGTATGTACATAGTCTGAAAACCACACCATGTAGAAGACATTGTACCAAGATATCCTGGACACAAGGCTGCCACTAAACTTCTGAGTTTTTTGTCTGGCAAAAGTTTCATTCTTGTATTTTATAAGAGAAGAATACAACCCACCAATTATTTAAAGGATGGGGCAGATGTACTTGAGAGACATGTGAAGTAAGAGCCAATCATTCTTAAGAATAATGTTTTGATTGTCTGGGCTCTTGTGGAGTAATCCCAGGGAAAACTGAAAGCCAAAGAGAAGTGTTTTCTTGATGTTTTTCACAGATCCTGTGACTACAGTAATGCAAGAATAACTAAAAAGGGAGTGTCCAGAATGGTTTTTCTTGTTCTAAGTCACATAATTTCCAGGGAATAACTAACCTGGCAGTTTCTGAGTGTGTGGGAGGGTGTCTGTCAGAGATTCCTCTTTTTATTCATACTCCTCACAGTCAGTGCTGCTCCTTGACACTAAGGATGGGAAAGGACAAATGTGCAGCTTTGGCTTTTGTGCCTACGGAATGGTTAACATTCATAGTGTCACATGCCATTTGTAGGGAGTAGATTAGCATAGTAGATTCCAAGTCAATTAAATTTATATGAATAAATTAATAAATGAGTGCATGAGAATGAGAGATAGAGAAAATGAGAAGGAAGATAGCCTGTTTTCCTAATGATAATTTAAATCTGGAGACAGGGTAAATATGTATGATATGTATAATTAGACAGTTATGACACTCAATGCTTAATTTACCATTGATAGCAGAGTGTATGAGAATGAGCTTGGATATCAGACAGGCTTCAGTAGATTCAGCCTATCATTTATTAATAGCACATGTGGGCAAGTACTTTTACTTCACAAACTCTCACGAAAATGTGACCACAACACGTCTTCCTTATAGATTCAGTGTGAGGAAAAGAATGTAGATGCCTGTACATGCAGGGGCCTAGAAAACAACTTGAGACTACACTGTAGAACAGACACACGGAAAAAAAATATGAGGGAGGAATAGCATTTCAGACATTGGTAGATATAAAGAATTCCAATCCCCTTCTTTGACAAGATCCCAGTTATGGACACTATGTGCAGTGTTTGGTAATCTGGCATCACTGATAGAGACATTAGTTTATATCAGTGTTACTCAAGCATCTAACCTGACCATACTCATTGCCTGGTTTTAGGAATGAATGGAAAAGCAAAAGAAACATGAATCATGATGAAGGTTTATAATCTAGCTATGAGAACTGAGAAATCATAAACCATGACACAGGAGCAACGTTAAGAACCACAGCAAGCAGTCTGAGCATTTGGTGTAAGAGCTCAGAGACAGAAGATAGCTCACACCAACAGCAGTTATAGCAGGCCTTTCCAGAGAAAGGATGAGCCAGGCACACACAAGGTACAGAGCTCAGAGTGTGTGCAAAGGGTCTGGGGCTTCATGGAATAGTTCTTCATGGCATCCATCATCATAACCAGTAGTTGAGTTGTCCGAAGTCATGTTGGAAGTCAAGAGCTGTGCTTTTGCTCAGCACTGGCTTGCTTAGATTTATTTCATCACAAAACCTACGTATTTTAGTAACTTATCAACTCAATGATTAAAAAAAATAAAACTCTGTTTTAAAACATGAAATGTGTATATAATTAAATCTCAAACAAGAGCCACCATGTTTTATGGCTTGTTATTTTGTGGGTTACTGGAATGAAGTCAGCTATGCTGGCCACTCATGCTTCTTATTCCTAGTGAATGTGGAAAAGTAATAATACTCTTAATTCGGATCCAAGGATCCAGGTGAGAAAGCTTTGAAACATACATTATGGGACCTTCAGTAATACATTACTCTATCACATATTAGACTATATCTGGGTCATCATAAAGTACCCAGAATAAAATTTTGTCTTTGGAGAGCCACATTTAGGTCGGCCAATTTTTGCTGGGACGCCAGATTGCTCCTGGGAGCACACACGACACAGCAGGGGAAAACCAAAGTGCATCTGAAAGCCAGAGACAATGGGATTGGATTCAGAGCTAATATCCACATTCTAATGTAAAATATGAAAAGTTCGATAACACTGCAAAAATCTCCTAAAACCTAATAGCATTCCTAATGGCTTTACTGACATTCCCTCCCTCCCTCCCTTTGGGGCCTAGCAATCATCCCAGAGTTATGTGAAATACATTTTCAGAAAGGATTGTCTAGTCCAGTGTCTTTTCTACCCTCTCATTTCTGTACCACGCCCATAAAACTGTTTCAGCTTTAGTGGCCTGTCCTCGTAAATGCATTCAACTCTCCATTACCCTCACCAATGAAGGGTAGCCTGCATGCACATAATTGGAATTGGTGAATAATCTTCTCTGTTGAACTCTGGCCAGCTCCCCCCACTCAGCCTGGACCACATTTCTGTCAGGAATGAAGACAGGCTTTGTGCTTTGAGGAAGCCAGCTTCTAACCTCTCTAGCTAACCTGGGTCATAGATGCTTGTTCTCTCTCCTCATCAAGGAACCATCTTTTTATAACTGATGGAGACCATGACTAATCAAAATGCAGCCTTACAGAGAAACATTTACAACACAACTAATGGCCCCAGGTCTCAGGGATCCCTGTGGGAGAGGAGGTAGAAAGATTGTAAAAAGCAGAGGAATGGAAGGTTTGCTGTGAGACTGTGTCACCTAGAAATATTAGAAATTCCACTCGTGTCCCAGTGACACAACTGCCTAAACATGACCTGAACAATGAGGACAATAACAGAAATGCTAAAATTGATGAGGAAAAGCACAGGAGTGCTCAACCCTAGAAGAACTGCAGGAAGCTAAAGAATGCTGATAGCACAACAATTTGTTACTCAATAACAAACGTACAAGTATATAGTGTGCCTACCCTCGACCAGCAAGGAAGATGCAACTCCGGGAAGATCTTCTTTATGTAGTTTTAATCAGGATCCTTGAACATGTTTCTTCTGACCCCTCTCCCAGGGAAATGCCCACACAGGCTTAAATCCCCTTGTGCTGACCAACCCCAGTGAGCCACATGGACCCTGTAGATAGGCTACTCTAACGGGGGGTGGGGGGGTGGGGGGGTGGGGGGGAGGGGAAGCAAACAGGCTGAACAGGCTTAACCAAATAAGGACTTGTTTATGCCAGAGGGCACTCACCATTGGGCAGTTAGAAGGCGGAATCCAGCGCCATCTTTAAGGTGCGGCACTTCACAGCTCTCTACACAAGTAACAGGTTGTATTTATATATTTAGGAATATACATATATAATGTATATATATTCCAGTTAAAGAAAAGTGGTAGATAAATTGGAACCCAAAGGAGGGATACATGGTAAGACTTGAGGGGAGGATAGGAAAGAGAGATGATGTAATCATAATCTAAAATATTACAAAAAATAGTATGTAAGTCCAAAGCTTAGTCAGAATCTCTACATTAAATTGCATTCACCCCTTTGGATTACAAAGTGTGTGTTTGTTGAGTCAATAATGGACATTTTTAGAGTCAGAGATGAATGGCACATTGCCATCAATTCTACTTGCCTACCTCTGCATGAACTCAGACTCACTGAGCACTGGAGGCACAGTCTAGCATGTCTCCTCACTCCTTCCTTATTATTTTCCTACCACTGAGTACCACAGCTATGGTAGAAATGATGTTTCTCTCCCTGTGCAAAGTCAACAGGAGCTGTCCAAGTCTTAATCCTCTTTAAAACATGATTAGTGTCACCTAATTTCTCAATACAAATATGTTTTGTAAGGTTCTGGGTAGTGATGAGTAATACAGGCAAAGGCCACAGCTATGAAGTGATCTATTGGGGAATTGTGGATCATTCAAACTGTTCTGCCAAGCTCATAAATGCTGAGAACAAAATTCCACATGGTGAAGTGCGTCAAATCCCTAAAACCTTCTTAGAACCCTAGACAGATGAGAACTCATTTGTCTTTCCCTCTGTACTCCCAGTCTGCTGCTGCCTTAGTCTTCCATGTCCCTATCTTCATTCAGCTCCCATCACTTTCTTGCATCTGTCTCATGAAGACTGCCACTCTCTCCCATATCTTTTTGGATTCCCCCATTTTAATATTCTTTCTTATATAACACTTTTTTTTTGCTTTCTTAAAATACTCCCCAAGTCCATACCTTCTTTTCCTTTGTTTCTCACACCAATTTTTCCACTTTCTTCCCTCCCATCTGCTCTGATATCCTGCACTCTGTTAGAGGCCATATGTGTAACAACGTAAACAGATACATTGCTGTTAAAGTAAAAGGCTTTTCAATGTACCAGCACAGAAAGCATAGTCTTTTCTTTTGAGGACATCGGCACCTCATAGCAAAGGGCTGAGGAATGTAAATGAGGTTTTATTTTTTTCCTTCAAGCAGCACAGATTCTCAGCAAATCTCTCTCAACTCTTTTCCCATTTTATTTGATCTAAAGAGTAAAAATCCGCACATTGGACAGATTCATAAATATCCCTAATGACACTTGGATCTCAGTACACACAGTGCTTTCCTAAGTAGAGGAAGCCCTCATGACTGTCAATGTGCTTTATCCACTATCCATTGTGAAAGCTGTGACCAGGGCCAGCATTTACTTTGCTGATTTTTCAGCTGCAATAACTAAGGTCTTGTCTAAATCAAAAGTTCTTTGTTTCTTCCTAGCATGCTTTTTATAATCTGATGTGTCTTTTGAGTGGACAATAACAGTTAAAAGCAGTCTATGAGGTCAGATGATCAGTCCAGACTGTATTCCTGTCCTAGCAGATTTTACCCTATAGCATTTTCTGCATACTGGCTCTGATCAGATCTCAATCTTGGTTGAGGACAACAGTCAGTGACTTTAGGACAAGCACACTGATATGTGTGTCACTTTGAGTTTCCAAGGGAGCATCGATTTCCATTTCTCCTCAGGATGAGTTGGATTGCTCATCTGGAATAGCAGTGGGGCACAGGGCTGCTTGTCCAACAGCTAAGGATATAGAACCCAGGATCAAGCAGAGAGGGTGATGTCATTGGCAGTGTATACCACATGCAATGTGCATCCCCAGGTCACCAGGATGTCTAAAAAGAAGACAGTGCATGGCCCAGTATTACATTCTGACAGCAGAGAACAATAATTCATTCCCATCCTTTACAGATAAGAAAACTGAGGAATAGTTACAAAATCTCCCTTCCCCCACAGAGAACCATCCAGCTCTTCACCCAGTCATAATTTCACTTTTGGTTCTTTCTTTCTTTATTTTCTTATGGAGAAGAAAATGTATCCTTTCTGCTTGAGTGAACTTTTGACACCTTCTCAAACCAAGTGCTATGAGATTTTGACAGAAGTGCCACCTGTTACAAGGGTTTTATAGGTCAGGAGATAATTCTCAGCTGTTCAAACAAATAAACTTTAACACCACAGGTCACTTGTACCTGATCTTTGTGTCACTAGCACCCTGCTGGGATGCCCTGCCATCTCTTCCTAATTGAACAGACTGGATTTTTGTGTGTGTGCCTGTATTTTTTGTTTGTTTGTTTTAATACTATCATTGTTAAAAATTAGCAATACAATAAAAATTATGTAAGCTTTATATAAGATAAACCCCATTACTCCCAAGGCAGCTTATGCTAGAATTTAAATTTCACAGGTACTATATAGAGCCAACTTGTGGGGCTGAGACTGCCCAGGTTTGCACAGACATATCAGAGCCCATTGCCCTCATGTAATTTTGCAAAGCTCACTACACAATAGAATTTATAGCCATTGTACACTTCACAAAGGATCCTCTCTGTTCATTCAGAAGGCCTAGGAATTCATTCTTTGTTTTCCAAGAACAGCAGCAGAGTATGTGACGTGGAAATCCCCAGCTCTCTAGGTCTAGTCCTTCACACACAGTGGGAAGGTCAGGGTAGTCTAGCCAGCAGGCACACCTGGGGAGCATAGCAAGATGCATTGTTTCCACTGGCAGAGGTCTGCAGCTTCCCCATGGAGCAGAACCACCAAGCCACAGGGTCTTTAGTGCATCCCTCTATTCTGGTTGCTTTGAGTTAGCTTCCTCCTCACTGTTCCTTGCAGAGGAAGCTTCTCCCACCCCCACACTCTTCAGAACTTCTGTTCACTTTCAAGTCTCTTTCTTTTGTTCTTTTGTGAAGATCGCTTCTCTTCAAGTCTTTCAAAGCTTCTCTGAGGCTTCTCAGAGACACAAAGCCCTGTACTTTTGGATCGCAGCCCTGGTTATTTCAAGTAGGTGTCTGAGAGTGAGATCGATGTGTGTAGGTGCACATGATACTGTGTGTCCAAAGTTACTAGCTCTGGCCTACTGGTGTTCGGGGCAGGATTGATTGACTTTGGGCATGTAATCTGTGGTTCCAGAATTTCAATATTTTTCCCTTCACTTTTGTAAATATTGTATGGTCAGTGTTATGTATGCTCAAGACAATATATTGTTTATCTAGCTTCATTTTGTCTCAGGGGAAAGGATGCCATAGCTTATTATTTGTGTCATAATGCTGTTTGATTTTTAAATACCCCTTATGAAGGTGCACAGTGCTTGAAAACACTCCTCTGGTTCTGGAAAGATGGTTCAGTGGGCAAATAAGTGTAAGAACTGGAATTTGAATCCTCAGAATACACTAAGATGTTACATGACCAATGGTGGTTGGTTAATTCCAACCTCAGAGGATAGATAGGGCAAGCTGGCCAAGAAAGGTTACTTCTACCAGGGACCTTCGAGTTTGACTAGGAGACCCTGCCCTCAGGAATAAGGGGGAAAAGCAATGTAGGATGCTTTCTGACATAAACTTTGATCCTCCCCAGGCAGGAACACACATGTGCACACACATGCAAACATGAATACACAAATATATACAGCATATACACATATGAAAATTGAAGAAGATTAAAAAATACTTCTCTTGATTCTCAACATGGAGATTTAAGTATAGAGTGTGTGGGATAAGGAGACAAGAAAAGAACAGGACCCACATCCTGACTTCGGAAACCTCAGTGATGCCTGCTGTTCTCTGGCTAGGTAAGTAGCACTGACATAGTGAGGTGAGATTCTTCACTGTTTTACATTATAGACTATTTACTAGGAAGCACTTCGAATAGAGTAGTCTGCTTTCTTAGCCAAGCCTTGTGAATGTGAACCATAATGTTGTTACTTTACAGAAAGCCAGTTTATTTTCTCAGCTCAATTAGGCTTCCAACACATTATTCCTCCTATCTTAGGAGACCCAGGTCTTTTTACTTACTGTTTCTTTCAGGCAGAAGACACAGAGGAGTGCTTTCTCCCCTCCTCTGCCTCACTACAGTGTTGTTTCAGGTTGAGTGTTATGTTCTTTCCTACCAAAAGATCTTTAATGATCACTGACTTTAGCATATCTATCCCCTCTTTCCCTCTTCCTGATATCTCTCTTCCCCAACACACAGGGTCTCCTTTATGCTGCACAGGTGGCCCTGAACCCTGGGATCATGATATCTTCCTGAATCAGTCAGTCCTGAGAAACTGAGACCAAAGATACAATGTGTATAACTTCTGTGTTTATGTTGTTTACCCAGATCTGAGCTCCACATTGCCTGTTAAAGGTAGAAGCTGTCTCTCAGTTAATCAGATCATCCTCTTAGGAGGTGACCCTGTCTTCATTGTGACCACTGACTTTCCTTTTCAAAGTTTCTTTTCATTCAGTTTTTATACACTCAAGGTCTATGTCAAAACTTTTCTGGAAATTGGGGACTAGGGAGGTCATGGATATTGAAGAAGAATCTACAACCATTACTTTACTTAAACAAGCTAAGTTCTCATAACATTCTAAATATTTATACTTACACCCACAGATAAGTTTCTATTACTCCTATCAAAGAAACTTCTCTTTGCAATCGATGTAGACCATCAAAGAAACCACAACAAATCAAAATGAGATTCTGGAAATGGAACTTCATGCATGCTCACCTCTGTGTTTTTTACATTTATGCAATGATGTATGCACTGGCCTGCCACTGTCAGTGCTCCAAAAGACAGACTGTCAGTGATGATGGGTAAATCTAAAGACTGTTATAATACAAGACACCCAGCCAGTGTTGCTATAGAGCTATGCCTTGCTTTTGATCTGTGAAACAGGCACTTCATTCTCCTTCATCATCTAGCCATGAAATCGGCATCATTTTTAATCCAGAGGGGAAAATAGAGAGACAAAATGAAGAAAATAAATGCACACATACACACACAGAAACAAACACACATACACACAGGCTCACACCAATAATAAAGAAAAAGAGGTGTCAACTTGAGGGGATGGATGTGGGAGGGGTGAGAGCAAGGGTGGCAAGAGGTATCAAAATGCTGGAGGGAGGAAAGGGAGGGGAGAAAGTGATAGAATACTATTGTAATTAAAACATTTTAAAAGTTATTATCAAGGAAGAAACAGCTGACATTGTGCAATATGTCAGTGATCTCCAGGAGTCTGACTCAGATGAACTTGCTTTTTGCTTTTTTCAGCTCATAGAGAAATGCTAGGGCTTTCATGACTCATGGATGGCTTCATCTAACTTCATTCAAAGCTGCTAAGCTTACCCTAATAATGTAATATGGTCTTTAATCAATAACAACATAAGGTTACTGAGATGAGATGTTGTAGTCACACAATGAATTCATTTTAGAAGATTAGTGAAGAAAGAAGGCATGACACCATTTAGCAAGAATATGTCTGATCATAATGAAGATTTCCATAGAGTTTCACATGTCCCATGTACTAAAGACATTACACTATCCCCTTCCCCAATAAACCCACTCATGGTAAATGAAGTAGTACTAACATTTTTTTTATATTCCTATTTATGGCAAGAGGTCTATGAGTGCCCTGATACATCCTACCTTTGTTTGCTAAGTGCAGACCTCCAGATTTTGAAAGTGTGTGGCAGATGAGAAAACAGGAGTTAAAAATTGAATTTGAACTGTTTGCCAGAGAATTTCTCAACACTAATTTGTGTCTTGTCTTCCATGCTTGGAATTTTTAATCTAAAAGTTCATCTTTCTGGACTGAAAATATTGCTTTCACCGATAAATGTTGAGAGTTAAAGAGTTGAGTGTGATCATATGTCTCAGTGGTTAAGGATGCATATTACTATGCCTGATAATGTAAGATCTGTCCTCCAAACCCACATTGTAGACAACAAAATTAATTTCTACAATTTGCCATCTGACCTCCAGGTATAAGCCATGATAGCCATGTGCACTCTCATAAATAAGTTTAAAAATGTACAATAAAGTTAAATGAGACTAAAATAGGTGTGTGTGTGTGTGTGTGTGTGTGTGTGTGTGTGTGTGTGTGTGTCTGATAAGTTCTCACTATGTAGCCTTGGCTAGAATTCACTTTGTAGATCAGGTAGGCCTTGAACTCACATAAGCACAACTACCTCTGCCTCCATCATTTTGCTGTCCATCATTGAATATCAGAAAAAAATAGCTTTATTTAAATATACCTTTATATTCAGCAAGTGGATATTACAAAATCATACTATCAAACATTACAAAACAGCCAATTTTCTACCTACTGCCTTGCCAGTCTCCTTAATCAAGTCCTCCCCAAAAGATATTGAAGCATTTGCTGTAGCATTTCTGTTCCCATTTGTTTTTCACTAGTGTTGCAACCATTTTCTAAAGACAGTGACAGGTTGTAAGAATGGTCTCGCTGGAAATGATTGAACACCACTCCAGCATTGATGATGTTTCTGCAAAGCCCTCATATGTCTTAAGTTTCCCAAATGGACATATAAAACACAATATATAGTCCTGCTCTTTCTTTCAAAAGCCTGAACTTGCAGAATCTCCGTAGTGGTGAGCATCACAGGTCACTATTCCCTCACATCCAGATTCTTGTAGGAGATTTAAAGAGCTCAGATAGCAGACAAGTGTAGGAAAAGTAATATGTGGGAGGTAGAAGCATAGAATTGTGATGGCGACCCAAGGACACTGAGAACAAGCAGAAGAGAAGTCAGCAAGCTTCTCTGTTGTTTGCGTTTTCATCATGCCACATTTCCTGAAAATATTAGTCTGCAGAGTCAAGTACTGAGCTCATTCAGTTCATGTGGACAGAAATCAAATGAGGAAAATACAAATAAACTATAAAATGAAGGTGAAGGAAGGTTTCAAAGCAAAGAAGGACAACTACAGAACAAACCAGTAGCCCTCTGTGAAGAAAGAAATAAAGTTGCAGGTGACTTCAGAGGAAGGGAAAGATACAGTGAGAAATAGTAAATCAAGAAAGAGAAAAGAGAGTTCAAAAGGATGCAACAGAAAGATACAGGAGTGGCAGGGGTACTCATGACAGCTGGGAGCAGCTGGAGAAAGGTCATGCCTGCCCTCTGGGCTCCCAGCAGTACAGGAGTGAGATGCATTGTCAGAGAAGATAAACAAGGGACAAGGGAGGCAGCAGGACTTAGACCCTTCTTATCACTTGCACCAGGAGCAAGATGAGTAGTATATCCCCATCATATTGTCAGAAATTAGAGAAGAACATGCCTTGCCCCCCCCCCCCCCAAAGTAAGCAGCAAGCACAGAAGCCCTCCGTCATCAGGTTTAGACTCCCAGGCTGCCCTGGCTGCTTTCTGGATTCAGTCCAATTATTTTCCACACAATAGAGCCTGGAGGCTGCTTTGTAGCTACCCACAGTGACATGAAAGTGACACTCTTTCAGGAGTGGACCAGTTCCAAGCCAAATCATTGGAAGGTTAAAGGGAAACACAAGTTGGAGACTTTTGAAGGGGAGATAATGCTAAGCAGAGCAAGTCTGAGAGCCTAAGTCTAAGAAGAAACAAATGTGATGGGTGAGCAAGAGAAATGGATTAGTGATTTTTCCCCTATCTTTGTCAGAAGCTAGCACATTTAAATGAAGCCTTGGATGGGAAGAAATGCACAGATGTGTGGAAATCAACAACAGAGGGTGACATTCAACAGAGCTAAATTGTTTTCATTTTCTCTCAGCTGCTCAGTGCCTTTCTGGTTCCCACACAGTGTAGAAAAACAGCATAATTCTCATCTAGGAGAGAATGATGATTTCACAGAGAGGAGGTTTGCATGTGGAAGTGGTTGTCTCACAGATCTAGACTGTTCTTAAGGGGAACATGAGTTAGCACTGTGCATTCCAAACTTGTACACTGGAATAGTAATGTTGCTGTTGCTGGAGTTGAAGAGCAGACCGCTGCTGCTTGATGGGATGTCCATATCTGGATCAGCAGCCTGCCCATTGTGCTGAGAAGGAGTGAGGACTGAAAAGAGGCAGTAAATGTTCCTCCATGGTTGTGCTTTTTAACTTTCTCAAAAACAGAGTTGCTTCCCTGTGTGAGGAAAGGTGGTAAGAATATTCTCTTCCAGGGTTGGTTCTGGGCTTGGTAGGAAGTAGACGGGGCATGACTGGGAGTCAGCTTGTCAGAGTACAAAGTTAGGAACAGAAATCAGGGAAGTCCAGATTCTTTTTCTTTTTATTCAATGTAATTCAAGTTTTACATAATGAGTTTATAAAGTTACCTTGCTTCCTAAAGATGGCAAAAAGCAGGAAACCATATCCCTGGTGTTGTGCTCTCCCTCCCTGGGCCATCATGAACACTTGCTGTTTGTGAATTAACAGTTACAGAACATTCCTCAAGAAACAATAGGGTGATGGGAGCAAACACTGTCAGTGCTCTGGAGCTTTGCTGCTTCCTGGGGTGCTTGCCATTAGTGTTCAACATTATCTTTGTGAAATCTCAGCTCACACACTGCAAACTACAATAGAATAGGAAAAATAGTCCCTCCTGGTTTTGTTATGGATAAAATATTTCACTAATGGTATAGTGTAAGAGGGCCAGAGAAAGACAACATAGGAAAACATGGGAAAAGCCAAGCCATAACAAGATTGAAAAATTAGGAACTATAGAGATGTTCCACAGTTTAGAACACTGGCTACTTGTGCAAAGGACCTTGATTCAGTGTTCAGCATCTACACAGAGTACCTCAAAACTACCTGCAATTCCTGTTCCAGGGGATCCAACTCTCTCTTTTGGCTTCCCTGGGAAACGTACACTTAGGGTACATGCCACATAAACTGCGAAGTAGATAAAAACGCATGCTTTAAAAACAAATCCATAAAATTTTAAAAGAATAAAAAATATAAATCCAAAAATAGAAAGAAAGAAAAAGAAACTAAAAAAAAAAAAACAAAAAAAGAGAAATAAGCCAATTAATGGAGCACATAAAGCTGAAAGAATATACTAGAGGACAGAATTTTAGTGGATAGGAGAAAAGAAATGCAAGTTATATTCCTAGGTTAAATGGAGATTTTAAAGATGGGTTAAATGCAATTATTCTCAGAAAGAGTCAGAACAATAGTAAGAAATGGGAAGCTGAAAATATTCACAAATACTTTCAGATTAAGGGTAACCTTACAAACAATTGACCTTCTTTTCATACCCTTGTTCCACTTCATGTCAAGATGCCTTCCCACACACAGCACAGACACAATCGACTCTGTGTGTGTCAACTTTTGTAAAAACAACAAACCCAGGAATATTTAAAAGAATCCATTCATAGAAAATCTTGAAATGGGGTGGGGTGGCATATTGATGAAATAAAGAAGATACTAATACAGGGTAAAACTATTCTCTTTAAGCATTATTGGTGGGAAATTCAGCTTATGTTTGAACTATCAAATGTATGAGATCTGTGACAGTTATTTAACCTATGTTGATGATAGGTTAAAATCTCCAAAACGGAACAATGACTGCAGGTTTATTAATTCTACATGCTGCATGCTCCTCATAAATAAATAAGTATCTGTGGAAACTCATTCCTTTGCCTTTGTTTACCAGTCACTCCAGCTTGTCTTTCTGTAATCTGCTGTGATGTCAAAAAGCCACAGCTTTATTAATTTGACAATATTGATTTGAGGGAAGAAAGGCTGGAAAGGGAAGAAGTGTTCTGCATCTGTAAACCACATCTATTCTTGTTGCCACCAAACTCTTCACCTCTATTAGCAGCAGCCTAAGCTTTACATGCATTTATGAACTTGCAACCTGAGTTGAAAGAGACACAAAAAGATGGTATAGTTAAGTCTCTGTAGTTCTAGTTCTCTGACTGGGAGGAGGAATGGAACCAAGAAAGGAAGAAATGGTCCCATCCTTGTGATGAACTAGCTAATAGAATTGACTTCTGTGGGTCTTCCATTCCACCACGCTTGTACTGACCTCTATGGAGCTGCCTTAGTCTTTTACCTGATCCTTGTGGTGTGACTTTTACAGAGCTGGTGACTTAGAGCTGAGTGGGGAGGAAGTGTATATCACCCTTGTGGGTCATTGCAGCATTTAACATGCCGTTTCAACTGCTGTTTTCTCCATAAAGAATATCTTTCTTTGAAGTTTATTATACAATGATATGTTTCTTTCCAAGATACGTACAGGGGTTTGTGTGGCATTATAACTCATGTATGAGCCACAACCACTCCTCCAAAATTTTGCTGTTTCTATTTGGACACTGTAGGCACTTGTGAGAGCATGTCTTTGTGTGTAGTGTCACAACTTTGTATGTATACAAGAATGGTGGCATGTGGAGATTTCCAGAGATATGTATTAGCCTTACAGAATAAACTTATGTCCTTCCACTATAAATGGGAGAAGATAAGTAACACCTGTCTTGGTGCTGTACTTCAAAAATAAAATGGGGCTTATACTCATAAAGCAAATGGGGCTTTAAGTTCATGAAACAGCTGGCTGGGTGTAGCTTGACCTTTGTCAGGCTCCAGTTTAAGCAGCTCTCTGACATGCTAACTGCCAAGCTACTTATGAGGGTAAGAAATTACGAATCAGACAAATGATATTAGAGCTTTTAAGTCTCAGCACATTTACAGCTAGGATTAATAAAGGCACAAAACTTCCTAAGGATATGGGTGTCAGTTTTCTCAGAAGAAAAAAAACATATTTACAGTGTTTTTAAAATTATACTTATTCTCAAAAATATACTTTAAGAACCAGAGTAGATATATAAACAAGGACATCATTAGACCCTATAATTACTGTTTTGTCCCATAAATTTGAATCCACTATAAAGTTTAGTTCATGTATTATTTATAGTAAGATATTAACTCATTTTGAATATTATACTTTACTTAAAGGAATTGGGGGCAGAAATTCTTTGAATTTAAAATTTTTTTGGGTTAGGTTTTCATAGATAGATAGATAGATAGACCTATATTGATTTTCTTATAGCTTTGACAAAATATCTAGCTAAAGCAACATAATGCATGGAGTTTTAATCAGCCCATAGTGGAGTGTGCAGTCCACCATAGCAGAGAGGATGTGGTTGCATGAGTTTGAAGTGGCACTATACATTGCATCCACCATCAGGAAGCTAAGAAAGATGAAAATCAGAACTTAAGCCAGGACACCAACACATAGAATGGTGCCAGCCACATTTAGGAGATCTTCCCACATGAATTAACCCCTCCTAGAAATTCCCTTCCAGCCACACCTAGAGATCTGTTTCCTAGGTGACTAGAAATACTTTCAAGTTAGTAATTAATGTTAACCATCACAGAGCCTCAAGTGAAATCAGGGTTATGAGCATACATTCACTGAAATTCTCTGACAATCAATATGCAGCCAAAGTAGTCACTAAGTGACCATTTGGATGTGCAGAGTGTGAATGCACTGGGCAAGTGGATGATTCATATCCACTGTCGGTAGATGGAGTGGGATAATGTGCAACTCCATCATAATACTTAAAAGGAACACAACTTAAAATGTGTAAGTTCTTTTCCCTAACACCGTAGGACCACCA
Source organism: Cricetiscus sungorus (assembly GCA_030556225.1). Classification (NCBI taxonomy): domain Eukaryota; kingdom Metazoa; phylum Chordata; class Mammalia; order Rodentia; family Cricetidae; genus Cricetiscus; species Cricetiscus sungorus. Next base: position 19,912,690 of record JANBXA010000651.1, read on the forward strand.
CAAGAAACTGAAGCGGAGGAAAGTAAACTAATAGATAAGGAGGAACTTCTGTAGTGTACTATTAGGGCTGTTGGGTTGAGGAGCTATTACCAAAATGAATTGTTGAAGGAGATCATAAAATATAACAATGAATATTAACAACTAACAAGAGGGAACCAACAAAGAACACAGTTCCAAAGAGAGCTGGAAAAGGAGATGACAAATTAGAGATGATCAGATGTGTCTGCAAGTTTGATTCAGTAGGCAAAGTTGTTCTAATATTAATATGCTGGCAATTCAAATAGAACTGAACCCAAAAGATGGCTGTAACATATATGTATATATGGGTACATTCTGTTGTCATAACCTGAACCTGTCACAACATTCTCCAGTGTCTTCTGGTAAATGTTTTTTAGGTCATATTAATTGAGTTTCTGTATGTGAGAACTATTTTTCTGACATTATTCTTATTGTGTGACTTTCTAGAAAGCTCAGCTTGTCTCCGATTCATAGCTGATAAAATTGTATTTGATGGCTGCCTGCAGAGATAACTTGAAAAGTTAATAAATAAATAACAATAGGAGCTAAAATCTATAATAATAATGTGGGCTAAACTCTAACATGCAAAGCGATATAACTTTCACAGGTAGATACCATATAGAGTTTACAAGGGATTGGAAACTTCTCTTTTCCTATGTTCTTTAGGATTCATTCTTTATACTCTTATGTATTATAGAGGTCTATAAAGTATTTGGAGGATATACAATTTGTATGAAAAAGGCTATAGAAAAGAAGGATGATTCATTCTTACCATATATAACCTTAAAGCCTTCTCTTCCCACTCAAACATTGCTGCTAGGCAGAAAAGGGAGTCCTACCTGATATACAGTATTGGACTTAAAAGTCAATGGGAATGGTTCACAGGGATCTGCAGCCGATTTATGGTTCATAGTATGTGTATTAACTTAGAAAATATTTTGAATGCTTTATGACCAGCAGTCTCGAGTCAATTGAAGTATCATGACTGGGGAAAAGAAAAGCCTGAATTCCATCATTGTGAAGGTTAAATTGGAGAGATGCTTGCCTTGGATCAAGCTTTAATGAAACATTAAGGGTGAGCCCTAAGAAGCAAGCCTGGTGACAGAGGCAGTGAGTTGATCTTGCCTCTTCCCCAAGGTCACATTCCCTATAACGACTCTCCTTTTTCTGGTTCCAATATAGAGTGCTGGTGTGAAATGGCCTCAGTGTGGTCTGAACTTGGAACTTTTTCTAATTAAATTTTGAAGTGTTTAGTGTGTTTTCATTTTGGTTTTCTAATTTGATGGGTCTCATTTGTATCATTACTATGGATTTCTTAAACCCTCGCTTCGGTTATTAATTTCTCATTTGTCCCAGGCCAAGTCGTTATGCTTTGATGTACACATAACAGAAAAGAGAGCTAGAGGAATCATCCAGAGAATTTAAAGGCAAAAAGCATGAATATCTGAAAAAGCCTCTGTTTTAGATAAAATAACATGTTTCACCTAAATGACTTGAATGGTGCTTTGACCTTCTACTCCTTCAGCTGTAAGGAAGAACCCATTCTAATAATTTAAGGGACGCCTAGGAGCAGGACAACTTACAGTTTAAAGATTAGATTCTTTATTTTAGAGAAGAAATTCCCTCCAATTAGGGATGACAGTCATTATTGTGGAATATTTCCCTACAAACCCCTCAAAACCAGGCATTAGCCATTTCCCCACTCACCTTGTCAGGATGCTAAGACAGAGGTGGATAGGAAAATTCCTCTACAGATACAACTGCACAGAGAATACACCTTTACAATGTGTCACATAATCTAGATCTATAGGCCAGGTAATGGGGTTGAGTGTGCTTATAAACATGAGATGTGGTAATAATTAAATATGGTAGATTAGACTTCCTAACATAAAGAGGACAACAGAATGGGCACATAATAAAAGGGAGAACTGGAGAATAAAAACACCTATTATCTTATGTTTTCTTTGAGTTAATAATTCTAGACTTAAGTCCATAGCTCCAGAGAAGCTAGACAACCAGGAGGACCCTAAGAGGGACACATGGATAATCCTGGTAAGAGAAATTAGATGATATATACAGGGCAAACTGGGGGTGTGGTGGTAAGGGGGAGTGAGAGGAGATGAGAACAGAAGGGACCAGATGACCTAGGCTGGGAGGGATGCAGTAGAAGGGCAATGAAAAAGATATCTTAATAGAGAGAACAACTGTGGGCTTAGGAAGATACTTGGTGCTAGGGAGGGGGGCTTGCGAGGGAGAACTCTGGTTGGAATGTAAAATCAAAAAATGGAAAAAAAATAATTCTAAGTTTCATCTGGGGATACTAGGGACACTGCTATCTGTAGAGTCCTTGATGAAGAAAATTGACCCTTCTTTCATTGAGGAATTAAGGACTTTCTGCAACATAGATGTTGATTTGGGAGGGAAGTATTCTATTCCATGACTCTAAAGACATCTATTATAGAAATCTGGACGCTGTTCTAGTTGTGAACAGAAACGGTGATTGTGTCTTCATTCAGCTTCATTCAGCACAGCTTTCCTGAGTGGTATATAGTCTTCTTAATATGCAAGGGGTCAGAAAAGAGGGGTGTTTGTGAAAACCATACCTACAGGAAGGCCCAGTGAGTAGCACAGACTAGCAAAAGTTCTCCGCCAGCATAGGCAACTTAGTAACAACTTATTTTAAATTGAAACATTTCTTAAAGAGCCAGATGTTTGGCTCAGAAGTACTCTTGCTTAGCAATGGGAGCCCTGGACTCAGTCTCCAGTGATTCCAAGTTATGAATAGCACTTCTAATATCCAAAGCCAAGGAACAGATAATAACTAAGGACTGACCTCAAGTGTGACTGTGTCATTTGGTAGGAGATGGCAATGAGTGGAGGACCTCAGCATAAATATGGTTAAGCTCCTGCCCCATAATTATTACATTTACATATATTTACTTGCATTAATCAAACTGTAGAAGAACCACACATATTGTTTCACATTGTAGGTATTGACTTTGAATTGAGTCATGTGAAACATAATACTCAAGTTCACCAGAAAACTGTTAAAATTTTGTGACTGAAACATTTTAAGGTATTTCCTTTAAAAGCAAAGTCCTAGGAATGTTACTTTACCAACTTTCGTTTTCTTTGTTTTGCGTGGGGTCAAACAAATGATTTTTATATGATCTATAGGCTGTGTGATGTTAATGGGTTAAACTGCTATGTGACTGAGTCCCCTTCCCCTTAGTGCAGCTAGCACAGGTCAAAAGACAATTAAAATTAGTCAATGGTAAGTTGGAAGAACCCATAAGATTGGTTCCTGGGTACTAGAAAGTTAATTGGATAACACCACTGAATTTATCAGAGGCACGCAGCATACCTGGCATGGTGCATTTGAAACCCAGAGTTTTCCAGCACTTTCTCATGTTGGCCTTAGAATTTTGGTGCTGTGTTTTGTTTTGTTGTCTGTGTGTGTTACAGTGTGGTTAAATCTAGCAAATTGCCAAATCCACTCCTCCACAATTACTGTTTTCACAGTACCTAGCATCCATGTGCTATTATTAACCATAGTTACTGTTTTACAATAGTTCTTTAGAAATTTATTCCTCCTATTTTTCAGCATGTCTCCCTTGAGCAATGTCTTCCTATCTTGTTACTCTCCTAACTGCTCTAGCATCCGTGTGATGAACAGTATAGCTTCAATTTCTAGGTGATCAACTCTCTGAGATCCTACATAAGTGAGATCATGTAGTATTTTTCTTTCTATGCAAGGACATTTCCCTTAACATAATGACTTCAGGCCTGCATATTTTGCAAAGAGTGACAGGATTGCTTTTTGCTATGGCTGAAAATTGTTTCTTTGTGTGTATGTGTGTATGTGTGCGTGTGTGTGTGTGTGTGTGTGTGTGTGTGTGTGTGTATGTGTGTGTGTTGTTGGGTGTCTATATGCCACATTTTCCTTATCAGATCATCCATTAATAAATGGACACTAAAGTTTATTGCATATTTTGACATTTATGAGGTATGCTCTTACACATATGGACAAACCAATATTTATTCAATATACTGTTTTAATTTAAATATAGATACATTAGGGGAACTGCAGGGTAACTTGGTATTTCTATTTTTTAATATTTAACAACTGTTAAATTGTTAAATTTTATGGGGCTGGAGAGATGGCTCAGTAGTTGAGAGCACTTGACCTATTGTGGAAGTCCTGGGTTTACTTCCTGGCACCCATAAGGTGGTTCACAATACTTCATAACTCCACTTTCAGAGGATCACAATGCCTTATTCTGACCTCTGTGGGCACCACTCACATGGTGCACAAACATACCTTCACACATCACTTATGCACATAAAATAGAATGAACACATCTAAAAAAAAAGCAAATATTAGTATAAAAAGTTAAGCTTGTGATGAAACCAACCATGATACATTAAGAGATGCATGTATCCATATAAATTTTTTATATTTAATTCAACATAATGTTTAATAAGGTTTTTTGATATTTTCCATCTGTCATTTTAGAAGTCCTTCATTTTAAAGATAATTCTTTTTTGACTGCAATTATAATCACAGTGATCATTATACACTTTCATGTTTTATAAATTCAATTTCTTCTTCAGATATAGTTTCCCCTTTATATTTTGAGGTAATGGTGTGATTATTTCTGCAGTGTCTGGAGAACCCTGAAATACCAGCAGATCTTGTGATGTCTTTCTTTTAGAATACTATGAAATTCTGGAGGAGTGAGAAAGTAGGCCTGTTCATCTAAAAACATCTAAGGCATTCAGTTTAGGATTGCTTCTTTGGTCAAGGACCCTTATAACTGTTGCTTAGTATCTGAAGAAACCTGTAGGTGAAAACTATCTCGTTGCCCTGAATAAGCCCAACAGTTTAACTTTTTAATGTCTGCAGAAATCACGTTTAGTCACTCCAAGGAGTTATTAAGTTTCTATTGATAGTTCCCTTGGGACATAAGCAAAACGTTCAGATAGAAAGATGGTATAGATATGGGCAGTATCTATTAGTAAGAGAAATCAGACACAAACATTATAACCTTAGATGGTAACACCATAAAGGGGTGGATTAATGGCACCATGGGAATCCAGTGTGGGGAAAATGTTCTATTCTCACAAGAGAATTCAAAGTATGTGTGTGTTGGGGGTGCTGTATAGAGAGGCTTCATAACAGATGTGATTCTTTTTAGCCTGGATGGAAACAAATGGTTGATGAGTGATGGCTAAGGACATGTCAGATACTTATTCAAAATATGAATCCATGAAAAGAAAGAAGAGAAAACACAAACAGAAAATATATAGATAAACATGAGGATGGATTCCTCTACAAATCAGATTTTGAATACATTTTTATTTTGAGAATATGAGGAAAATGGAGATGGATATTTTGAAGGTATGGGGAAGGGAGAATACAGGTGGTTCAAAAAGACTTGGCAGGTGTTTTGAGAAGGGAAGAAGCTGACTATATAACAGAGGGCTATTTCTTAACAGGACTTACAATCGACTTCCAAGACCAAATACATTCACATATGCTACCTTCTGATGGTGATTTTCTGCCATTGACAGTAATGTAGAATAGAAACTTGAATCATGGAGAAAGTACCTTGTTTGTGGCTTCTCAGTAACTGTGTCTAAATAATGACCCCCAGAAATGCCTGAAATAGAGAAAAAAATCACTGTTGGCTAAGAATTTATATTTATCAATATTCTCAGATAATATTTATGGAGGCACTATGGGCTGTAAGCTTCCACACTGGGTGCTTAAAAACAGGTGAATGGAAAATACAGACTTCCTCAGAGTAACCATGCCAGCAATCATAAGCAATTATTGTAAATGCATGTAGAAAAAAGGATGTTTAATAGGAAAAAAAAAGAAATATACCTTTTAAGCCAGTACAATGTCATGGTGTTCTGAATCTCATGCCCTAACTGTGATATATTCTAAAAAAAATACCTGAATTTATTCAAACATAGGGCTCACATCTTCTCTTATGAAATGCCAGTTTGCTGGTGAAGGGAGTAGATATAATTTCTTTCAAAACAGCATGGGTTCTATGGGAGCAAGATTACATACCATGGTTACTAATTTGTCATTTTTGGTGTGTTTGAAAACTTAACACTTTGTGAGTATTGCCTTGGTAAACCCTTGAAGGAGCATGAGTGAGGAAATACAGGTTTCTACTACACTTGCAGCTGGCTGATGCTTTTCTGAACTGAGTTACAGATAACCAGAAAGTAATACTCTCCTATCAAATGTTGTTAGGGATTTTATCAGAAGATAGTCCAGTGAAACATTACCTAAGAAATTTATTTAAACAAACAACTTAATTTGGAATAGTTTTTGAGATGCTTTATTATGTAAGACCATTGTGAATCCTCAATAAAACTTCCTTTACTATGTACCTTAAAAGGTATTGAACAGGATTTTGCAGTTTTTTTACCCAAGAATTAACATATCATGTACTTTGTGACTAAACTATAGGAAGCCTGAATACTGTAGTCCTCCCCATATTATAAATAGCTTCATCAGTCATAGGGAATAGTTGCCACAGAAAGATGCCTGTGTGTTTATCATGACATTCAAAATAAAACCAATTTTGTATAATTCCAACCATATATAATTGCTGATACTTGTATTTTTACACTAGAAATATAATAATATACTTTAGAAGTGAATAGTTCAGTTCACAGACCAATCATATTTCTTATAACTAGAAACAATTATTTTTTTATTAATGGAATTGATCATTGTCTGGTGAATTTCCTTCTAAAGATCTAAATCCAAATATATTAAACCGATCATAAGTAACATTCCTCTAGTGTCCCACCTGGAAGATGAGATAATGTTTTGCTTGTTTTCTTGTTCTGGGGCTATATAAAGATTTCAGACAATTGAAAATGCTTGAGCTTGAATGCAAATATACTCACAAGAAAAAGCAAGCAATGGGAATCTCATCCCTTCCTTTTGTTGAAGTCAGGAAAACTGTTAACATAGGTAGTCTGTTCCAGTGCAATAGAACAGGAGACTAACTTTAAAATATAGAATTCTAACCTGTAAGTATAAAGAGGTAGGGAACTTTTGTCAAAGAAAGTATTAATGATATGGGACACACCCTTTTTATTTTCTTTACCTTTTTCCTTTTCTTTTCTTTCTTTCTTTTTTTTTTTTTTTTCTTTTACTTTATGTGAACTTCTGGCTTGTGGTTAGCAAAGAAATTCTATGAGTAAATAAAATTATTAATTCTGAACACTGGATTAATTATTTACAAGCTACCTAACCTAAAAAGTTTTTATCTAATAGAATTCCCCCTTCCAAACAGAAAATACACATTAAAACTCAGGAGCCATTTCACCAGAACAAGCCAATGGTCCACTCCTTTTTCCAAAGGCAGTTATTAGTAAATGCTTCAGAGGAAGATGGAAACATTTGATAATGCTCTCCATTCAGTGGAAAAACCTCTAATTCTTACAGAATGAATACTTATATAGCAATAGGATGTAGAATGCATCTGATTTTAGGCAGGTATCCCTGAGTCTTTAGTCAATATCTCATATTATTTTGGAATGTATTTTTGTTCAAGTCAATACAAAATCAGTAGTGCAAACAAAATCTTAGAAGGAACCACACTATTAAAAGTGAAGTCACGTAAATTTGCTGATTTTGTTTTTTGTTTTGTTTTGTTTTTTTTACAGAAGAATTCCATTTGAATTTTAGTGGTGGGTACTCTGTTATATATTTGCATTTTTGTCTCCAAAGAGGAGACTGGTATAGACCCAGAATATACACATAGAACTGTATTAAATAGGATTTACTCTTACATACAGACAAGCATCTCTTATTCAACTCTTAATGATATATATATATATATATATATATATATATATGTGTGTGTGTGTGTGTGTGTGTGTGTGTGTGAGTGTGTGTGTGTGTGTGTGTGTGTGTGTACAAAACCAATATGGTGTGAATAGATGTAAACAACACTTTAATGTGTATATCCAATAAGACCCATAGTGTTTTAATATTGTCAGCATCAGCCTTAGTCCTAAACATATACCCAATTTGTAATTTCTATGTCTTTATTTTTATATAAAGGCTCTGTGACTAGAGTGGGAAAGAGGAAAAGAAACTTGTGTCTATTCATGTGTAAAGTTCAGGGCATGAGAAAGCTCCAATTTCTATCAAGAAATGTGTTCACATTATTATATGTCCCTGGGATGAGAAAATTCAATTAAATTCCAAACTTCTGCATTGGGTCTGACAGACCCAATGATCTTTTCAGGGGATAAATGTTGAAAATGTCAACTTCACAATATGGTAAAATGTGATGTTTCTCTATTAAAAACACCACAAACCATTTATTGATTTTAAGAAAAAAAAAAAACAGAGAAAAAGAAGCAACATGTACCTATTGAATAGAAAGTCAGACAATCCAATTATAGTTATGAAACTGGAGCACTGAGTCTGACAGACCCACTGATTACAAACAACTTCTAGAAAATCCAAGAGAATAGTAAAGCATTCACAGATGTACTTACACAGAAACATGTCTCATAGCTAAAATGAATTGTCATGAAAAGTCAAGGTTCAGCATTTTATTACTGATTTCTTATAGTTACATTGAGCTGTGATATATATTTGAAAGTTCACTCATGGTTAGTGGATTTTGGAGGAATGTGGTTTCATTTGTGTTCTACTTCAGTGGAATCTGACAATCAGAAATCTGTATATGAGATCTAAATATTATTCATTGTGCTTGACCCCTTTCAATTTGGTGACACAGCTTCACTCTTTGTCATGTGCTTTACCTACTATTACCCAAGATTTATTATTATCTGTCCCAGTGATATGATTATACAAAAGCACTCCCATCACAGGTTGATATAGATTTAGATTCCAAGAGGAGTGAGATTGTTGTGAAACATATAACCTGGTAGTAATAATCATCATGAGATTAAAGAACTTATTTTGTGAAAGACAAGTGTGACAAAACTGAACAGAACTGTGTTTTCTCTGTCATATGAAAGATAAGAGAGAATAAACAAGTGCTAGTGGTGAGCCTGAGAGCAAGAGTGAGGAGTTGAGGACTCGTTATGTGTGGTGCGAAAACACTGATGACCATTGGCATCATCTGAAGCACTCTTACATTGAGTTGGCGGTGTACAGGTACAGATGAAGCATCCTTGGCTTGTTTACTATCTAGGTGACTGTGACTCCATTCATGTACTACAAAATGAAGCTTGCCTATTTTTTTCATCTTTGAGACAATAACTGCATATTTTTTTCTTTCCATTCCCTCTCTCTAAACTCTTCTATATATTCCTCCTCGCCTTCTTTATAAATTAATGGCCTCATTATTACATTGGTTATTGTTACAATATATATGTGTATGACTATATAAATATATACCTAAAAATAACCTGATTATAGTCTATGTAGTATTACTTGCATATCTGTTGTCAAGGAAGACCACTTGTTATTGGATGACTAATTCCTCATACTCTCAACAAAAATATAGTATCTAAGAATAAACCTAACCAGGGAAATAAAGAACTCTACACTGAAAACTTAAAATGTCTGAAGAAAGGGAGAAAGTTACTATAACATGGAAAGACATCTCATGCTCATGGATTGTTATGACTAATATAGTGAAAGTGACCATTTTTCTAAATGCTATTTACAGATTCAATGCCATCCCAACCAGAATCCCTTTCTCATTCTTCAGGAAAATGGGGGGGGGAACTATCCTAAAATTCATATAGAACCATGAAAGATCCAAGATAGATAAAATAATCCTGAATAAAAGGAACAGTTCTTTAGGGATTAACCTTACAGAATAATCTTTTATGATAGATTACAAAGCTATGGTTAAAAAAATAATATGGTTCCTACACAAAAACAGATATGTAGATCTATGGAACAGAAATTAATACCCAAACACAAATACCTGGAAATTCAACCATAAGATATTGACACAGATATCAAAAAATAAAGTGGAAGAAGAAAAAACACATCTTCAACAGGTAGTGCTGGGAGAGTTAAATGTGCCCTTGTTTCTCCTGTGAAATGTCTCTAAAATGTTGGAAAGCATGAAAGGAATTTGAAGAGAAATAAATTGATGCTAAGTCTCTGTTGAATATACCATTACTATTTTCCCATGAATACAGGCAAGACTATGCTTTTATAGATTCAAATTTGGAAGAGAACCAGCTCAAAGTTCAGTAAGGAACTAATATCCTTTATGCGATGTAGCATGAGTAATAAAACCCAGATAGATATTGGTGTTCAAACTGATGATTAGAAAAGCAAAGCATAAAACCACTAGAGAGTTCTTACTTCTACCAAGGCTGGGGCGATCCTGTCCTCAGCATGATTGAATATTGACTGTGACCCTGAGCTCTCTCTTATTTTTCTCTCTAGTGCTGTGGTTAAAGGAATGTACCACTATCCCCCAGCTTCTATGGCTAACACATCTGGTTGCTGATATTAATGATGTGCAACACCACTGCCTGTCCTCTATGGCTGTGACCTCCTTGGCTTTGCGTTCTGATTTTCAGACAAGCTTTATTAGACCTTAAACAAAATATCAACACAAAGGTGATGTTAATTCTGTGTTTTAGATCTGGTATACCCTCCAAAGTTTATATGTTAAAAGGTCATTCCTGAATTTAGCAATGTATATCCGTGAGTGTTTGGGGGAAGTGTTTGGCTCATGTTTGCTCTGATCTCATTTATCCATGGACTCATCCATTGTTAAGCTCAACAGCTAATGGAGGAATTGGAGGTAATGGAACATTAGGAGATAAATCATGTCAACAACCACCCCTCCCCCCATGTTTTCTCTTAGTTTCCTGTTTGCCATGCAGCAAGCTGCTTTCTTTAACATGTACTTCCTGTCATGCAGCTCTATGCCATTGTAGTTCAGAAACAATAGAGTTGTGTAAACATGCATAAACCTCTCATAAACCATAGACAAAACAAATCTTTTCTCACTTGACCAAACTTCTTAAGAGTTCTGCCATATGATAGTAAGTGGGACCCTTGCTAGTCTTAAAGCTGCTTTAGTCATTGGCAATTCCTTGCTCTGTATCCAAAGTAGTCAAAGAATTGTAGACTATTAATCATTTAGTGTCTTATGTGCCCTTGTAGGCATTTATGATACTTTAAGAAAACTCATATATTGTAACACTTATATGTGGAGTTGAAAATAGTGGAGTCTTGGGGACCCGGAAAGATGAGCCCAGTACAGAGGAGAAAAGACACAGATGAGAAGAATAAGCATTGCTGATCTCTGTCACAGTAAGGTTGGTGGTACAAGGGTGTATATTTCTTTTGCTTTTGAAAGGAGAAATTTTCATGGAGAATGAACCAAAAGCTTTAAAGATGATAGGCAAAACACTTTACCATTGAGCTATATGTCCAGATCTCTACTGCATTTTCAAAATTGATGAAACAGAGCAAAACAAGGTTTGTAATGCTTTTACTTAAAAAACTGGTAAATATTTGATGCATGATATATATCAATTACCCTGCATTGATTATTACACACTGTATACATGTATGAGAAACACACTATTCTCCATAACAACATACACTTGTTGTCAATTAAAAAATATCACTGAGAATTTCTAATGATCAGTGTGGTCATATGAAGGTATGTGTTTTCAGCTTAAAATCCTGAACCAAAGAGATGGCACACAGAAGCCATTTTACTCAATCCTGCATTCTGGAAGAACCGGTTTCTATAAAAATGGTCTTCATTCATATTCTTGTTTCCATGTTATCTTTTCCTGTTACTCAGAATGCAGTAACGACAAATTACTGCAAAGGTAACCAAATCTTCTCAATACTTCACAGCAAGAAAAGTTATTGCAAGCAAATAGGTTAATCTTTTAAAATATGAGGCAATACAAGAACAGTGTCTGGCCAGGAAGTAATTGAACAAGTAGGAAATACCTTTTTTGTTGTTTTTTGTTTTTTCAATAATTTAAAATACCCATTGTAATTGCTGCATTTGAAATGCTTGGTTTACAGTGTATGTGACACACTGCTATAAGGCAGTGTTTATTACTGCAATGGTTGATCCCACACTGTTCAGTCAGCATCTTTTCCCCATAGTATCTGAAATGAGTAGTTGATACTATCTGACTTAAAAAGTCACTGAACAGCTTTATAATATATACTATTATCTGTATTTTATATGTTAAAAATTAGCATGCAAAGAGATTTAACCACAGCAGTTTCTTATATAAGTCAACAATCAGAATTTTAATCTAGTAGCTTTGGCTCCAGAGCCTTATTTCTTTATCTTTTATTGGAAATAGATGTTTTTCTCACTGATTATATACTGATTATAATTTCCCTTCCCTCTATTCTTCCCAGTTCTTCCCTCCCTCCCATCCACCTATCCTGATTCACTCCCTTTCTGTCTCTCATTAGAAAGAAAACAGGATTCTGAGGAATAATAATAATACAAAAATAATAAGATAAAATAAAAACTAATACATAAGAATAGGACAAAACAACAGAAGGTATAAAGCAACAAAAAAGTCACAAGAACAAAAAAAAGAAGATCCACCCATTTACATGCTCAGAAGTCCCATAAAAACACTAAAAAAAAAAAAGCCACATTATATACACTAAGGACCTGTATGTTAACATGTTAACAGAGAGAATATATATCTATATCTATATCTATAAATATATATATACATATAAATATATATATTTATATATATTAACATATTTTTTACAAAAGAAGCCCTGACATAAAATTGTGAGACAAGGAACTTCAAAGATATCTGAGTTTATTTTCTGTTGGCCATCTACTATTGGGCATGCAGCATACTCTTAAGAGGAATTTGTTTTCCCAGTAAGACTCCCTTGGTAGAAAGGATTTTCATTTGCATGTGGTTATCTATTGGAGATTGCCTCTGGTTCAGGGATGGAGGATGTGTCCACTTCTCCATTCTGCTTTAGGTCCCCATCCAGTGCAGACCCATGCAGGCTCTGTGAGTTCATATACACAACAATATTGTTGATCTAGAAGCCCTTGTTTTCTTGGTTTCCTCCACACCCTCTGACTCTTACACTCTTTCCACCCCTCATTTCATGAGGTTCCCTGAGACCTGTGAGGAAAGACTTGGTGGAGACTTCCTGTTTAGGGTTGTGTTCTCAGGTCTCTCACTGTATGCATGATATCTGGCTGTGGGTCTCTATTTGTTTCCTTCTGCTGCAGTATGAGGCTTTCCTGATGATCAATGCCTCATTTCCTATAGTCTACTTTGCTTAAAGCCAAATAATTCTGCTACTGTACCTCTCATATATATATGTATATATATGTATATATATAGCTTAAGGGTTAGGGTTAGGGTTTGGCTTAAGTCAGTAAAGCTTATGCTAATTTCATTTGTGAGTATTTGGAAACTATAATTTCTAAGGCAAAAAGTTATTATATAACTATCTATGTCATTGGTTTGTTTTTGTCTCTGGGAGTAGAAAGGCTGACTAATCAATAGAAATCACAATAGCCTGTGTAAAAGAACCCAGTTGTAGAAAAGAAATAAGTAATGGGCAAAGGGGTCAAGACCATTCTGGGGAAACCCATGGAAACAGCTGACCTGAGCAAGTGGAATCTCAAGGACCCTCGCCAAACAGCTGGGGATCCAGCATAAGACTGAACCAGGACCCCTGAACATGGGTGTCAGTTAGGAGGCCTGGGCAGTCTATGGGGCCTCAGGCAATGGAACCAGTGCACTAGTGCACTAATGGATGTTGGGAGCCTATCCCCCCATGGAAGGATACCCTCTCAGTCTTAATACACAGAAGAGGGGTGGGGAGGGCCTAGGCCCTGCCCCAAATGATGTGACAGATTTTGATGATCCCCTATGGAAGGCCTCATTCTCCCTGGGCAGTGGATGGAGGGTGGGATGAAGGGTGACTGGGGCAAGAGAGGATGGGAAGAAGAGGGAACTGTGATTGATATGTAAAATAAGATTGTTTCTAATTTAAATAAAAAATAAACAGGCTGTTGCAGCATAGGGAAAACACATTTGGTTGTAGAAATAGGCACAAAATAAAGAATATCTAGACAAAGTAGATTTCTGTTTAGATCTCATCTATATTGAAGATCACTTTAACTTCGTTGATCATAAACTTCTAAGCCTACCAATAAACAAACACTTCCACATTTTAATCTAGCCCTGCTAAGCTTTTTACAAAGGAGAAAACATAGCAACACAAATGAGATGGGAAAATCATTCAAATTGCATGTACCTGCAATTTATTTCTGTTTATCTTTGGCCCATTTATTTGGTCATCAGTTAATCTTCTTGTGCATTTTTTGGGACTGGGGAAATAAAGGTAAGAATTTGTTCTTGTATCCTCAGGCACATTGCCGTCTTCTATAAGGAGCCACAGTGCAACAGTGGGACTTCATGGGTATAAAGAAAATGATACAAAAGCATGCCCAAGTCTCACAGGATCCAAGAAGAAATAACTTCTCTATATACAATATGTTCACTGTGTGTGGAAGGAATGACTGCAAGGTGTGATCTGATCTGTATGTTCCCATCTTTGTTCACAATAACTTATATATGTATCCTGACGTAACTGGGCATCTACAGATCATTGTTGAGTAGTGTGATACCCAAAAGCCCCAACCAACAATGACCTGTTTTCCAAACCAGCCTCAGCTGATGATACTTTTATAGAGCAAATGCTGAACACATTCATGATTTATGGCCCACTTCAACCTTGGAGAATACTGTAGTACAATTCCCTCTTTATCAGACTGACATACCAGATGGCTTGATGACCTGATGCTGACCATTCTGTAGGGTTTTGACAACTTTATTCTGTTGATATTTTTACTAGATTTATTATAATCATTTTTATTCCTCAATGCTGGAAATACAAAAGAAATAGTCTCTATTCATGGAGTATAAAGCATAATTAAAACATTTGATTGCTTATGGGTATATTTTTGGATTCATACAATGATACTTTAAATCAGGTCAAAGCATTCCTTATTAATAAGATCAAATAAGATCAAAATGATTATGATATGCATAAGCTTTCAGACAGACACTGACAAAATGGAAAGAATAGTGACAACAGCGCTTCACATCCAGGGTTGTTTCTCATCATTTATACTCATGGAAATAGGTAATGAAATGTAAAGAGTTCAGAAGAAGTTGTCAAATTCAAGCACATGTGTCTAAATTTTATCTCTGCTTTATTTAAAACAAAAGGATGTGTAGAGACTCTATGGCAGGTTGAATAGCATGATTGAAAATGGTAATAGAGAAAAGCAATGATGAAGATGGAAAAAGTGGATGTGACTCGCCCAAAGAAGTGAAGACTAGATGATATCAGGTCAACTTTAAATAGAATTACTGTGAAGAGTCTGTCAATCACTTATTCTTTGATTTTTATGGAAATACAAATTTTGTTTACCTGATAGCATCATTGACAATAAGTTAACTCTGTAAGCAAACAGGTTAACAATTAATATTTGAATTGCCTCCTTTAAAAGTTATAAACTAAAAGAATCTGGAAGACTGCATATTATTATGAGAAGATCCTTTCTTTACGGAAATACTTGAAATCTCTGCACCTGGAGCTACATTTTCCTTCCCTGCCCCTGGGGATCTGCTACCTTCTGACCTCTTTAGGCACTACACTGCATACACAAAGTGCACTGACATACAAACAGTCAAAACAGCCATATAAAAATTAAAAATAAAAAACAAACTAAATAATTAAAACAATGTAAGGTGAGAGTGGTAAACATTCAAAGAGGGGAGAACACACTGAAACTAGAATACCATGAGTTTTTATATTAGAATATTCACAGATTTATAACACTGTTCTATATATAGTTTTAAATTTAAGAGAAAAAATTATTATTTAAAAGCTATGGTTATATCATAGCTGTTTTATTTGACAACCTAAATGAAGAATTAAAAATGGCTGTATATTTCCAGGAATAATATCATGAGGCTGTAATTAATATCATACTTTACACACACACACACACACACACACACACACACACACACACACACACCACACCCTTTGCATTTTATTTTCAGAATAACTCCTGGGGTAAAGATGTGAGAATCTTAGCTCAGAACTTGGCACCCTATAAAAGCTTCAGAAATACTAATAGCTTAGATGGCTACAGTGATGCTGTTGGTGCAACTGGATTGGAACAGTTTCAGAAACTAAAGCGGTGAAAAGTTTGCATTTCATAGACCGTGGGGCATTCCTAAAACTTTTTAGGGGACAATCTTCAGAAAGTCATCCTGGAATGTGCACTGTGAGAGAAAGCAATGGGCACCATTAGTCAGGGATTGTGAATTGAGATGTTTGCACTTCCAGAAGTAGAAACGGTCTGTCCTAAGTGAAGCAAAGCCTTCACGCTTAGAACCTACAGAGTGAAGAGATTGATTAAATATGTTGCTTCCAACAGCAGCCATCCACAATTTATCATTTCTAGCTACTGTGATTATTTTGCATTCAGCACAAAGATGGCAATCTGGCAGGTTTGTGAGCCTTGAGTCTCCAATAGATTGGGGCTGAATTCTTGCTTGTTTGTCAAGGCAACGGAGCATGCTCCTGTCAGTCAATGTGCCTTTTCTTGCCTTGTCGAAGCTATTTCCACAAGATGCCACTGTCAGTTGCCTTTCCCAGATATGGCTCCAAAATATTGTAACAAAAGTTGCTATTTAATTTGAAGTTGTTTTGGCAGGTGAGCACTGCTGTTGTAAATTGCAATTCTAAGTTTGTGATTTACAGAGGAACAAATCCTTGTTGAAATATGAATGTTATTTAACATTGAAGAAAAAAATACTATGCAGTCATTCATTTAATCAGTATGATGACAATGCTCTCAGAGTGCCTGGTAAATTCTGAAACTATAACGTGCTTTTGGAGAAAACCAACAAACAGAAAATATTGATTTATCTGCCATAGATTCCTATTCAAAATGGCAAAAATATACCCTCAAAATGAATAATAATTTCAGTATTAGCAATTTACAAAAAAAATCAGTGAATACAAGCACATGGTTCAGCATTGAAAGAATATATAATTAGGTGGATATAGGCCAAAGACATTATGTAGAGTTAATAGTTTTATTTCTGAGTTTCTATATGATAGGCCTCAACTTAAGGCTTTCCCAAATATTTAAAGAAAGGTAATACAAATGAATACATTTTCCTTAGAATTGGGTAAGCAAATTTGTATTTCAAGAAGTAACTCTTCTTGAACACCATTTTCCTTGGGATAAACATGAGTATGATTCCTAGACTCCCTCTTACTCTACAACTGAAGTAGGTACAGCAAGGCAGTGGAGGTGTTTGTCAAGGCAGAGGGCAGAGGCAGAGGTTCACAACATCATCCACTTACCCTGCTGAGACAACAGGTGAAGTGGAATATTTTCTGCACATTTGTCATATTCTTTAAGGATACTGACTTGTGTGGTATTTGAGAACATAGGCTGTAGTTCATAGCCAGAATGTCTGATGACTTCTGTCCGGGTTGTCCTTTGATGCAGGTCAGAATGGTGGCTCCAGCACAATTGGCTACATTGATATTCCAGTGTTAGTCTAGTTATGAAAGAAGTCAAAGGAAAGGATAGGAAGAAACATAAATAACTAGGTTCTGGTCCCAGGGACCTAGCTGACAACATTAACATCTTTGAGTGATTCTATTCATTGAGATGTGTGCATTTACAGTCCTGTACACCACTCTCATTTCTTTTACAAAAACACCACTCACACCTTTATGAACTTACATATTTACTTACTTTCCCTCCATTTCACCTTAATTCTTCTTCAACAATATCCCTTGGAGTTTTCCAGGAATTTATGAATGTTATGAACTGATTCATAGGGTTGATATTTAAAATGGATGGCATCAAGGGACAGGTGACTTTAAAAGCCAGCTGGCAGCAACAGGTAGGGGACTTCTGTATGAGAGGGAGTCATTATTGGCCCTTGTTAAGAAAATGCTGCAGCTTTGTGAATATTCAATGTATAGAACAACTAGCAAATATTGTAAGAAGAAAATATTTAGTTTAGAAATTCTACACTGAATTTTAAACTGTGAAACGAATATATAATGTTGAATGCAACAGGCTTCTACTTCATCTCTAGACATTCTTTCTAATGCTTCTTTGATAAATTGTTTAATAACTACATCTTATATCTCTATTTCTATTTATAAAGGACCATTGAATGTATACTATACAATGATTCTTGACACCTCTCTGTGTAATAACTACTGTAACTATTATGATGTCTGTATTACAATTAAGAGGGATTAGACCCAGGAAAATTGGATGGCTCAGTAATTTGTACTCAGAATCATTTAAATTATTAGTTACTGTGTATATACTAAATACTAAGTAATTGCTGCATTCTAGCACCTATTTTATCTTTCAATTATTGTTCATTAGAACCTGATGGGATTGGTGATATTATTGAAATTAAGGAGATACTGTTTAGTACAAGAAAACCACTAAAAAGAAATGTGTAGCTCTTGAGTAATAGATATAAGACAGAAGTCTGTGTATTATGATTTTAGTGAATAGCCTTTTTTGCTATGATGTCAAATATAGCTGCTATCATTATATGTAATAAGTAGGACAAAGACGCTAAGGAGATGCATGTCATAAAAATATTTTCTCATCAAACCATTCATCTAGCAGAAAGCATAAACAGAGACATGATAATCGTGTTAACAATAATGATAAATCTACTTGATGGGATAAACTATATATATATATATATCTATGTATGTTATATATATATATATATATGCATAGTAATAAAGACCTATTTTTGGGGATTTGATACTGATAGCTTTGAAGTCCTGCCATTGTCTTTATTCTTGCACTTCATATATCAACAGAATAAATTCTTGTGTTCCCTCATTTAGTGACAGCAGAATATAGAATCCTGGCCTGGCTTATGCATCATTTCCTAACTAAGCTCTTGTTCCAAGATAGTTGTTCTTCTCTAAAACCACTTTTAGACTTGTTTAAAATTTGGACTTGTGCTGTTCAGAAAACATCATTGCTGAAGAAACTATAATTTCATATCTCTGTGTCTGTGTGTGTGTGTGTGTGTGTGTGTGTGTGTGTGTGTGTGTGTGCGCGTGTGTTTTGTCATATATCTCACCAGTTCTATGAAATTCTGCATGGAAGGACCACACCATAATATTTTTGTGATGTATTCAACACACAAATTTATACTCATTCATCATGTTGATTCCAAAGTTATTGCTAACTATACTTGGCAGATCAGAAGTCTGTAACATTAACGAAGAAATTGTTTTGAGTCTACAGAATGGTAAAAAAAAAAAGAAATGGAAAGGAATTTGTTTTACAATTTAAAGAAATTTTTTCCAGCCTTCACTGAAAAACAATGACTTGAGATATAAGATGACTAAATGACTAATAATTGAGTTAGATAATGTTTTGTAAAGTTTTATAAGGTCTTTTGTAGTTGTACTAGAGACAGGTATAATGAAAATTGATATTTCACAAATTCCTGCCTGTTTATAAGCAAACTGTGTCCTTCAAATATATAAAAGCTCACCCTCAAAAACAGTTTCTAAATATGTTCCCTGAAGAGAGAAATTGGAAGATACATTCTGGCTGAATTTTCACTCCCTGCTGGCTTAGAGAAATCTTAATTAAAATGTGTTACCATCTAGACTTCCTCAACTGAGTCTCAGTGAGACTGAAAAGGGATTTACAAGGTCTTTCTTTACCTTATCTTTTCTGCCATGACTTTAGCCTAAGAACTGAGTGAGAACTTTTGTATTGTAGCTTCTGTGTGATTTTTTTTATTGGAATTTGACATAAATGTTAAGAAGTATAGATATTAAAAGCAGAAAAAACTTCACCCATTCCAAGTAATTACTGCAATATTTTGGCCCTACTATGTCAGGGCCAAATTTGTTTTGTGGGTTATGGAGGACATTGGAAGAAATTGCTGTTAGATCTCTGCTAAATTATTAACTGTTGTCTTCTTTACAATGCTTTCATATAGGATGATTGTTGCTCAGGAAACACACTGTTAATGTGCAATTTACTCTCTCATATTCTAGTAAAAATTTTAAAGCTATTTTCTTATATTATTTTGTTTCCTTTAAACATAAGACAACTGATCTCTAGATTTCTGTTTGTTTGGTTTGGTTGGTTTTATTCCATAATCTCACTTCCCAGTTTTCTTATTTTTCCACGTACTCTTAGCCCACCTAGTGCTTGCAAGTATCTCTTGGATCCGTGCCTTTAGTCACGAACAAACAGGAGATTGTAGTGACATGAGTTGGATCAATAAACAGGCTGTCATTGTGTACTGTGAATGTTGAACTATGGCTGATAAGAGAAGATGGAAGAAAAACAGATAGGAAAAGCTTTCTTCTTCAGACTTCATTTGAGAAATCTGACAATAAGAGCTTGAGCTTCAAATGAAGGAAAATATGGAGGTAGTCATGAAAGCCACACTAGAGTAAAGTTGTACCTAAGTGAGTCATTGTGCTTTGTGCTGTTCATGCAATGACCTACAATACTATTTACTGTATTACTCAATTTCTCCACATACTGATCATGGGAGAACAAACAATTTAACTTGCCTGTTGCACAGTGAACTAAAAAGAACATGATGTAGAAAAAGACCTACAGTAAGGCAAAAAGGGAGGAGCAGAGACTGCAACAATCAAGAAAGCATGAATGGAGAGTTTATTTCTGGGCACACGAGAAACTATGTAAACTGGTTTCCGGTTACAGTGTTCAGAAAGACTTAAAAAGACATGCCTATTTGAGTGTAAGGATAGTTTTGTGTCTTTCAAAATATCTTCTATTCCCTTTAACTATGTGCCACTGTGCTTCCATTCATCTATTCTTCAGCTCATTTTGTGCAGATGGACTATTTGACTTCATGCTATATTTCTCATGGAATCTTTGTCTAACCCTTCAGCACATCATTCACTTCTTCTAAACCACCACCTTTTCATCTTTAAGCCATGGATAGTTGCTTTAATTGTTGCACAGGACCAATATAAGAACTGAGTGAGAAAGTCCTAGAGATTAAAATCTATCTAGGTATTGTTATTAGTATTCCTTAACAATGATCACTAGATCTACTTGTTTAGGGGACAACTTCTGAATATTTCAATTATGTTTGTTTTCTCCACTGGTATTGAGGATGGCAATGAAGTTAGAAATAACCATATTTGAAAGTATCACTTTTATCAAATGAAACTAAGTAACAAACTCCTTTCTTCCTTCACTTTCTGAGCTATGAAAAAATGGGAACTGGATGGGAACATAGGCTCAAATGTCATAGACTTAATGAAGGGGCAAACAAATCTATGGCAGTTTGCTGTAACCTAAAGCAAAATGCACCCTTTTCAATGACGTTGTAGCTGGATTTATTAAAGCAAACTTTCATGAGCAGAATAGAACTTTGCACCATGAGGGAATAAACACTAAACATCTCACCTCTATGGTACTAGTTTGGTACATTTTAGGATGTCCCTAATCTCAAAATTATTGTCAACCATTGGTACAGTTTTAAATGTACCATAGAGACACTTAGATTACAAAATATGAGGATGAATAAGAATCAGAAGAAGAAAGACATTGATTTCCACACTCATATTGCAAAGATAATAAAAACATCTGCATAAATAACATTTTCTATCTTTAGGTTTCAAAGTGTTGTGGATACAAAATACAACTCGTACCTCATCACAAAGAGGCAGGTTGTTCTTGAACTACAAACAAATGACCAAGGTCTAGTAACAATGATACAGGTGGACCTAAAATAGCACATTCCAAGGTTAAAACAGTGTCATGACTTTTTAGGGCTATAAAATAAAATGAAGGCATACATCAAAGAATCAAAGAATTAAAACAAAATACAGTGGTCTAAACATCAGGAAGGTGGGTTACAGTGAAGCAGGGAAACTGCTATAGATTTCAGGTGCCGCTTGATGCATCTCTTAGCTCTGAGTTGATGGATGTAAGCAGTATGTTAATACTTTACCAAACCCCTTTAAAGGTAATCATGCAATCAGACACAAAGTGGACAACAGGTGTCCGTTAAGGGCTTCAAAGGTAACCCATGATTATTTGGCTCCAGGTTTACAATAGTCCAACTCTCTACAACCACATTTTAAATTTATTGTGTGTCTTTCATCTCATGTCTTCACATCATGTCTCCCAATTTCATCCAACCCCCTCCCCTCCCTTAAGTAAAACAAAGTACAGTTTAAGAGGGGAAAGTCAGGAAAAGGAAAGGAGACTATTGTCATGAAAACTGCAGTATGAAACAGCGAGTTATGCAGTAAAACCTTTTAGCCATAGATTTTTACATGTAGGTGTTCATTCTAAAAGAATCATTGCTCCAGTTTGAGGCCCCTGGCCTCTGCTATACCACTGATGCTGGATTCTGACTGCCACTCTTCCTGGACATGACTTTGCTCTTCTGTGTCCTGGAGATCTTGCAGCCTTGGTTCCACAGGACCAACCCCACCGCCTCTCTGGTCCAGGAGATCACAGATGGGTGGTTCTGGGCCTGGGTTGATCAACCCACCAGCTCTCACCTGTCATCCCCACTAGGGTGAGCTCTCCAACATTGCCCCTGCTAGTTCACCCCTTGTAGTGATGAGAGTGGGGCAGGGCCATTTCTCCTGCTTTCAGGTCCTCTTGGTTGGTTTGCCCATACCTATACCTTCAGGGCCAAATCTGCTGTGTTGCTCAGGGGTGCTATAGGGGCTGCTTCTCTGAGTACTGAAGCTGATGGGGGGGCAAGAATAGCTCTCTTACTCTTATGACCTCAGAGATTGTCTTCCCCTTGTCTCAGAGATTGATGGGCATATAGGGGGCATATCTTTTCCACCCATGCTGCCAAATGACAGATGAATAATGGGGACAGCTCCCCCATGCTCACTACTTCAGGGCTGGCTCACCCTCACCTCTGAGTTGTGTCTAATGTACTGTCCCGGTGAGGTCCAGGGCCTGCTCTCCATAGTGTTGCAGCTGGGGGTGAGAAGGTACTGCTCATCTGCTCCTATGATCTCAGGGCCCACCTGCCTCAGGTGTTGATGGGTACAGGAGGGGGAGGGGGTACCACTTAGTTCTTATTAGTTGTTTGGCCTTGTAGAATCTTTAGTACAGGAATTAAAGGTGTGTACTATCAGCTCCCACCTTTTATGGTTAACTAGTATGTCTGCTGGGGTTATAGGTGTGTACTACCACTGCCTGCCTCTATGGCTGTGGCTGTCTTTGCATTCTGATCTCAACACATGCTTTATTAGATCATAACTAATATATTGACATGGCTTTGAGAATGTCTAGCATCTAAACCCCCAAATAAATGAAGAGATAGATAAATTGGTGGCTTAATTAAACTCATAAAATGAGTTAATCTATAGCTATGAGGTATAATATAGTGAGAAACCAAAAATGTACTTCATGAATGGCTGATATATGTGATGTTCCCAACAACATTTGAAGCTCCCAGAATACATCTGTTTGTCAGCTTTGTCTTTGGATCTCAGGTATGTGTGTATTACTTTCCTCACAGCTTGAACAGATAGATTCAATTGTAGCTGCCTTGGCAAGAAGGTAGAAATGTTCAAGTTCACAACTGAGTATTGGGATAACCCCTTTCTAACACTTAGTGAAGTGTTATAATACCTGTACAAAGACATTTTCCATACAGGTAGCTGCATGTCTTACTTATGTCAGCAATAACCTTCTTAACATAATATGAACATATTTTTCTAAGAGATTCAGAATGGTGTATATCACAAAATGATCAGGCCTATATCTGGTAACCTATTCATCTGGGCAGACCAGAAAGGCCAGGCTTTTAAACTACCTGAGTTGCCTTCAGATTAGGAATTTAGGAACTATGTGGGGTCAAGTTCTGCTGAAGGTCCCATGAGACTGTAGCAGCAAACTCAATACTATAGTCACTTCTGTTCTACAACAAGAAAACACCTGTATGGACTTGTAAGCTTTATGTTGTTTCACTGTGAACATCAGGAAATTCATTTTTATTAATAATAATTCTATTTGAAGCATATTGTGCATACAGTAAATGTTGGAAATAAAAGCATTTTAAAATATTTTGTGATTAGCTCTGGAGTTTAACTTTGTGTTATATCTAAGTATATCCTAGACATTTGTTTGTAGCATTATACATTTTTTGCTGTTTTTCTCTTTATTAAAATGCATTGTATATATGATTTCAATATCTTGTTTTGAGAAAACAAGTGGATTATAGTAAATTGAAATTTTTCACTGAAACAAATAAGCCATTACAATTTTTTACTATAATGTGTGTAAAATAAAATGTAATGAAAATATACATTTGGTCTCCTACTAATTGATCACATGCAAACCTTCACTGGACTCAATATGCCAAGTTTTCATTCTTCCTGTGTTCTTTTCTTTTAATTTTAAAAATTACACAATTAAGATTTTGTGTGTGTGTGTATATATATATATATATATATGTGTATGTTCTAGTACTTGAAACTAGGATGTCCCACACGTTAGCAAACTCTTTACACTAAGCTATATACTCAATCTAGATATTTTTCTTTTAGAATCATTTGAGGGGGATGGTACAGAAGACCAGAAACCCTGTTTAGGTGAAAAATAAATTTTTGTTTTTTTCTTAAGGTGACTAATAATAGAATAGTCAAGATGCATGTTAGAATCTAATAGCTTAAGACTAAAAGTCCTATGTCTCTCCTCTTGTAACTATGGTCTGGGTTGAAGACCAAGTGGGAGATGATATACATTAAAGAGCCCTTTCCCATTTCTTTGCCTATCCAGGGATCACCCCTTCAACGCATATAAAACCACTGTGCTTTACACATATGCAGAAGTTAGAGATAGGGACTGCATCTTCCCAAATGAGGCTTTTACCTGATGCCTATCAAAGAGTGGTCTCATACTACTGAGTGTGTGGGTTTCTTTTATCCCACAAAATCTGACTCAGTCCTCTTCTTACATTATTATTCTGTTTTTTGTGCATGGTTTAGAACATATATCTTTTACCTTTTAAGAGGGAGTCATATAGCTGATTCAGATATACTTAGGTTCTATCTGTCTCAGACAAATAATTGATCAAAATGCATGTCATGAGAATAACTATTTGTTTTTAATGGTTTCTTATCCTTATTGATAAAATCATTTACAAATGGGCTTGGAAAAAAAGTACAACAATATTTTTATTCATGTTTGATACAAAAAGAACTAAAATCAACCAACCAAGCAGAAAAACAAAGAAAATCTCAGGGCAGGCATGATGAAATTCCTGGCTACTGGAAGGAGTAGGATAATAGAGGGGAAGAAGAGAGAAAGCCATGAATAAGGACTTCTGAGCTAAGATCCACAATGGCTATCTTCAAGAAGTTGTTTGTATGAGACTCTCTACAGAAGTGAGGAATAATCCCAGAGTGTGCAGATTAGCAATCTTAATATGAGTACCACCTGCCCCCCCAAAAAAAAACAGAAAGGGAGAAATGGAAACTATAGTTTTGAGTTAAGGAATCAGAAATCTGGAAGCAGTTGTCCAAAAGGAGGGGCTGCTGGGATGTATAAGAACCTTAGCTTATTAGGTGGATTATTATTCATTGCATATCTTATTGTGCCCAGTTCCTAGGAGATGTTGCCTATCCAGGTGATTTTCAAGATCTCTTAGATTGACACTTAAGTAGGGTTTAAGGGGAGGATAGTAGATACTGTGTTAATCTTTGGAGCCAATTAGAATACCATGTCTTCACACAAAGCCAAGGACAGAACTCAGATCCAATTCTTTTGTCCCTTAATGGTTCTCAAGAAAGCTCTGCTATTTTCCATGTTTTCATATGATAAATGAGAGGCAGATTCCACAGCTGATCATGAAGGACAGATCTATGTTTAATGGCCTCTAGGTCTATTAATGCTTATCTAACTAGCTACCTATTAAACTATTTCTACCACAGAGAATGGAGACAGGATGGAGCCCAATTTCCCTTCCTCACTCACACTTAAACTTGCGTCTGTTCTGGCTTTTGTTTTAAGAATTCCTCTAAACTGCAAGATGGTCACAGACACAGGCACACTGAGACGAAGTTGGATTTCTTTCCTTCCCTTGTTTAGCTAAATTGTTGTGGGGGAGGGAATCATTGTCATTACCATTTTCCATTTCTTAATTTTTTTGTATAATGCATGGAAACAGAAGCAGCTAGGCCATGGACATTAGTACCTGGTCAAACTTAGGGAAATAATTATGAGAGGCATGCATTCCCCCACTGTTTTGAGCCCTGTGAGGCATTTTTCTGTTTGTTATAAAGCACTGTATAGTCTGTATTGCTATTCATATATTTAAGACCAGATCTTCCTTAGAAGCCTATTGCAATGTAAACCAACTTCAACAATGACCTCAGCCAGGGTAATATTTGCCCATCACTCCCTTTTTTGCAACGTTGATGGACTATTGAGTAACTACATGTACAACACTAAGCTCCAGGAGAAATTGTTCAAGTCAAAGTGATAAATGTGCTCACAAAGCAGTTATTTTCTACTCTCATATGAAAACAGCAACACCTACATTTAATTATTTTTCAAACTGCTGTCCCCAAAGTCATTAATTCACCTGCCATGGCAAGTCATGATCAAAAATTAGTTCATGGGAATGCTCATGCCTCTGATACCAGAGACGTGTATGTATCTTGTAAACTTTGAAATATGAAACTCAGGAACCTTCAGCCCTATCTTCAAAGTATTCCAGAAAAGCACATTAACAACCCAGAAACAACTTTGTATTGGTTTGTTTCATTTGCTATTGGCTTGGCCAACACCATTGCTTTCTTTGCTCTCTTCTCACTGTTCCTTCACCCTTTCCCCATAGCAAGGCACCTCACTGATGCATGCTATCCCTCCTCTTGGAATTCAAAGTAAACGGTATAGCTTCACGTGAAGGGGGCAATGAACATAAATGATACCTGCAGGTAATGGCTTTAGAAATTTCTGTGTTTCTAGGTAACTAGATATAATTACCAGTACCCTGGAATCCATAAGGCCACAGTACAATTATCACTCTAATTTTCAGAATAAAAAAGAAAGATTACAATGGCATTGCTACAGTTCAGGATCCAGAGAAAAGGAACTTGCTAGAAAGATAGTAGTGGTTCTGCCTATTTTTTGTAATATGTGTTTCACATTGGGAACTGGGGTATATAAATCTCACAAATCTAAGTGTAAACCCTACTAAGTTATAATGCATCGCCATTATGGCTGTGCTATTGCAGGGTTTCTTAGTGAGTAAAAGGGAGGTAGGCAGAAGTAATGAGTGTTATCACTGCATTGTAGCAGTGGGCAGATTACTGTGTCTTCTGGAAGTAATTAAAGATGATCCAGTGATGCTTCCCAGACTAATGAGTGATTCTGACTCTGCCTCCCAGCGGGGAGGCTCCTGTGCATAACTGTGTATTCCCCCAGTGTTTCCTGGGGGAATGAGTGTTATTGCTGTGGTGTAACAGCAGGGTGCACTGCACACTGTGTTTCCCAGAGAGCTCAGCCATAATTAGAAAGCAAATGTGATTGCTGTTTTGCAAGACACCAATCATGATCTGTCCCTGTATTGTTCCATAGTAATTACCAAATGACATAGTGCAATTTCCCAGGGTATTTACTTTGGACAAACAAAAAAATTTTTAAATTAAATTAATTAATTTTTTGCTGCTGTTGAGACTTAATGACACTGTTTCTAATTTAGTTATAGAATGTAGATATATAATTGTAAAAATGTTATTGACTTGTAATCACTTTCTCATCTGCCATCTTTGCTTCCACTGACTGGGCTGTGGCAGTGGGTTAACTATGCATTGGCTGTGTTCTTGTAGTTTCACAACTCAGGGATGATGAAGGGGATGTAAGAACAGACACCACAGGCATGTTCCACATAGTCATCCTTTAAAATTTACTTAAACCATTTTATTTGGTTTATTGGTTTATTCTTAATCTTGTGATCTTGCTTTGTTTCTAAGAATAAGAACAATGTATCAATCAAAAAGACAGAGTCAGCACAACAAAGCCTCAGATTGACCCTTATTTTCATTGTGTTTTATGCCATAAGAGAACAGAGTTCTGTCTTGATTTCAAATATTTTGATTTACTGTCTGCACCAATGACTAAATGATCCTATTAATTCTGATGTTTCCATTTGGCATTCCGGTGCTGTCCGATTTTAATCTAGTAGAATGTGACTCATGAAAGCAAAGGAGAGACAGCAGTGTGGTTTGTGGAGAGAGGGTCTAGAGCCCACTCTCCTCTGCAGCCCCACCTCTCCATTGGGTTTTCTTGCTTACAGAGTTGTGGTAAAGATTTCATTGCTTTGGAGTCTAGGTGGTCAGTTCTATCCAACTCCCAACTTCCCTCTGATGAGCTAATATCCATTGATCAATGTCTTGATCTGTGTAAACTTCAGTATCTTTGTTAGTTAGAGGAAGGTTTTAATGGTACTCTATTTGCTTGTAATATGATTTTATGAGGGAATGTATATTGAATACTAACACAAAGGCATGAACAGATAATATATGAACTAATTATATGGTTACTATTCAACCTGTTGGGCCTTAGCAGGAAACTGTTATTATTGTCTCTTTAACAGCTTTGTCTCTAGTCTAAAAGTGATATTTTATATCTGATTTTGTGTCAAAAAAGTACACTTAAATGATTGTACTTAGTAGGGCTGCTTACCAGTTCTGAATTACTGAGTTTTTGTTTTATGTAAGAGACAGGCTCCATGTTTGAATCCCACCTGTGGGTTAGAGATAAAATTTACAGAATCTTAGACTTTTCAAATGGAAAGAAAAACCCATTTGGTGATCACAGTGGCACTTAGAACCATGCATATTAATTTAAGTTCAGCAGCATCACATAGATGGAGTAAATGTCACTGTGAATTCTCATTGACATGTAGAAATCCCCATCCTCTAAGTCTGCATGAGAGGTGTTGAAGCTTCTTTCACTCTCAAGCTTCTCTCTCTCTCTCTCTCTCTCTCTCTCTCTCTCTCTCTCTCTCTCTCTCTCTCTTTACTAATAGACTATTTACTTACCTTTATGCTTCCACTTGAGACTGTTTATATGACATCACAAATTCTGAGATTTGAGGAATTTACATTATGGTTGGCTGCAGAGAACAGAGAGTGATATAAAACGACACTCAGAAAATGATGAGCTAGGGCTTTAGTCAGTTATTAGGAGTATACTCCAGAAGGGAAACAGGGAGAGAAGTAGAAACAGGGGAAACAGGAGAATATATGTTGTGCTTGATTCTAAACTCCAGGTGGTTTTATGGGAACTACATACTTGAATAGAGTAAGGACATTTGAATGATATGATTTCCTAAGTCAGTGTTAAAATCCTTGATTTAAAAAGTCAGGCATAGTAACACTCAGTGCAGTAATCAGTTTCTAGGAGATCTTCTTATGACATTAACTAGGGGACATTTAAAAACTCAGAAAATCATCTCCTTCATGAATTTCATCCAGTTCCTACTATATAGTGTGTTATAGAGAGATTATATACGTACATATATGTATATACATACATACATACATACATATATATATATATATATACATATATATATATATATATGTATATAGTTCAGTAAAATGGATACAATTTTAGGTCCAGACAATCAGTTGTTAAAACATAAACACTTTTATTGCCTTTGTAACTCCTGAAAATACAGGTAAATTAAATATAGGAAGAAGATAATTGTGGAGTTGGATTCCTTCTTTCAGAGATATCAGGCTTCCTACAAAAATGGTTCTCCATATGGTCTATTTTATTCAAAAGTGGCTAGTCAGCTTATGCAGCCTGGAAATCTGTTCCCTGCTAGTTCTGAGGTCTCCATCATTTCTCCATGGCATGCCCTCCATCTTTGTGAGCACAATTTTTTATTAATCAGCGAAACGTTTAGGCCTTTGAAATTGAAATGGATTTCAGTCTTCTTTATATATTAATTATTGATAAATGGAGCCTAGGAGACAAGGAAGAAGTCTGGCATGATTGAAGACAGCTAGAATTTTTAATTTTATGTCTCTTGCAGTGACAGAGAAATTTAGTTTAATAGGAGTAATTTTTCAAAGGAGATGCAATCATGAAATCGTATGGACAATGAACAGAATGGACTTAAAGTGGACGGGTAGGTAGGGGACACAGGAGGATTTCAGATCTGTCTAAACATTTCCTGGAAGGCATTCTCAACAAGAGGGGTAGTAGACATTTGGAAACTGTACCTTTGCCTCAGTAAAGAAGAATGATCTGACTCGGGCATTGGTGGCAAATATCTTTAATCACAGCACTAGGAAGGCAGAAGCAGATGGATCTCTGTGAGTTTGAGGCCAGCTTGGTCTACAGAGATGGATCCAGGACAGGCTCCAAAGCAATACAAAAAGTCCCTGTCTTGAAAAACCAGAGAGAGAGAGAGAGAGAGAGAGAGAGAGAGAGAGAGAGAGAGAGAGAGAGAGAGAGAGAGAGAGAGAGACAGACAGAGAGAGACAGAGACAGACAGAGAGAATAGACTGATCTTAGAATTAGAGTCATAGATTACAGAATTGTCAAATGGTTTACATTTCTAAGAAAATTTCATATTGTTTACATTACTTCTGGATCTCCAATAAACAAAGTCTCAAGTTGCCTTACTTATACCAATGCCCTCAATATGATGCAAATAATAGGAGCTACAGGAAAAAAAGGCAAATAAGACTTCTGAGCTTCTGAGGTCCAACAAATTTCTACCACTTACCAGTTTTCCCTGGGAACTCATCTCACCATTTGCATTCTTATATTCTTCATGTGGCAATAAAGATATCACACAAAAGCCAGGGACAGAGATAGTTTTTGAAGAATAAAGAAATTACATTGAAGATTTTCTATGAATTTTATGTCTTTAAGGAAAAAAACAGGATATTCCTATAAAAATGGAACAGGGGAGACAGCATGAGCATATCAGCTGCCATTGTTCACATACATACATACATAGATACATACATAGATAATACATACATACATACATACATACATACATACATATATTGTAAGTATGTTACAGATCCTGTTCAACACCAAAAATACATTTAAGCCTGAAGGTGTTCAGAGTCTAGCCTGGAACCCAAGAATTTTGTGCTTTGGAATTGAAGATAGCTTCTACAGCCAAAGTATCTCACAGCTCTCAGCCCCCACTAGAGAATAAACCCATTATTATGTGCTCCTGCAGAACTGGCTGGATGCCTCTTGCTACCTCCATGTTAACAGAATTCTTCATTTGCTATGTCTTGAAGAGTCAGCAAAGAAGGAAAAGAATGGAGGTAGAGGGCACAAGAAGAATGTAGGAGGTAAAGAAAATTGGAGTCTATGTAGCAGAGTATGCAGGGCTCTGGGCTGAGGCTGTGCTTTGAGCTGCACTCTTCAAATTTGGTTCTGTAATTGATAGAAAAAAATATCCCTAGATACAACCCTTCCTTGCCCATTTTAATGATTATCTCTAACCTGACTTTCTGTATTAATCTTCTTAAAACCTTTTCATTATGTTCTTAAACTTCTCAAAAGTCTTCAATGACTCTCCCTGGCACCGTGTTAAATCCATTTTTTCCATTCTTTTTTCCTCCTTTCAATCTCTTTGCCTCTTCAATTTATTTTATGTTTGGCTGTACCTCATAGCTGCTCGATAATATTGCAGTTTCCTTCGAGTGTGAAGCCCGTCTTACTCAATTATTCCCCTGTAACTTGCCCACAGAAGGGAAGGGAATCAATAACTGTTTCTGGATTGATTGCAACCATGAAACTGAGTACTTGGTTTTATCATTTTATATTTCTTTCTAATTTGTATGTGCATAACTATTCTCACATTGGATGATAATTAAAATAATAGTGTTGGCTTGAACTTTTTGTTCACTTAAACAGGGGATCAACACTAGGTTTCAAATGGATGTTTCCTAACTGACCAACATTACCATTTATGTTTTCTTGACAAAAAACATACTTTTTCCTTAGTGAAAGTTTACATATAGTGTTATTACATCACCAAGCAAAACCCCTTTATTTTTTCTAGCACTATACATGTATCACACACACACACACACACACACACACACACACACACACACACACACTTCTAAGAATCACTGTTCTGGACTTGTTTCTTGGGATCCAAAATCCACAGGGCACAGATATTTTTGAATAACAATTACTGGGGATATTCATACTGTATAAAATTAGTAAACACAAATGTCTTTAATTTATGATGATTCTACTTACAATGATGCAAAAGCAATGGGTATTCAACAGCAACTGTACTGTGATGTGTGATTACTTTTCCTTTGGTCCTATGTGACACAACATACAATACTTGATCATAATACTGGGTATTTGAAGCAACAGCAGCTATTCATAGCATCCTGCCAGCCACATACATGTCATGGGAGGGCAAAACAGTTATCTACAGTGGTCTTGCATCAGAGCTATAATTAATGGCAGGTTACATATACTGAATGCAAGTTCACTTTATGAGGTTGTTAATGGCAGTGGACTTTTCAAGCCACAAATAATGTTGTAAGTCAAATAGCCTTCTGTAGATGGTGAGAAAAAGACTAGACATACATATGTAATACAAAGTGCAGGTGTCAACAAACATGAGTTTACCCCATGGCAGAACCAGAAGATATGAGTAAAGATGGATTTACTTATTTGTAGTAAGGAAGAGGAGCACTGTGAAATATTTCCAGACCAAAGTCAGTCCTTGAACAAAGACAGCAATGAAGTTTTAAAGGAGACCCAGACATAGTCATATGGGAGTGTGTTTCTCAACATTTGTAGAACCGTTAATAATTATTTCAAGAGGTAGTATTTTCCTCCTCTTTAAACACATAAGCATCTCACTGGCCCTAAAATACCCACATAATAGCTAACGAGGTAGCTTACCATACAATTAGGTTGTATATTCAGCTGACTACAGACAGTGCTGAAAATTCATGCCTAATGGACAAACAGCTAATTGTCCCTCTTTTCATTCTCAGTCCATCTTATTATTTAGGCTCTACAAATCTTTGGTGTGGACTTGAGTTCTTCTTGTCCTGTGATATGTGTGTTAGTGTTGAAGCAGGGTCTCTGTTATAAGAGTTTAAAAATATGTTTAGAAAATTTCTAATTCATTGCCACTAATTCACCAAGGAAGCTTTCCTTTCTTCCAATGAGCTTTCTTCAAGCTGGCTGTCAGCCTTACTTATTAGACTTCGAATGGCCGCACAGTGACCCCGTTCACCCTTTTCTGCTAATATGAAGATCCTGGATGCCAGCTAGCAGCAACCACGTTCTACCTCTTATACATTTATTTTCTCTTAAGATAGGCTCATGTTTATTAAAAGATGAGGTGAAAATATATTATTCATTTGCCAAAAAGATACAAGGTTACTTCTATGGTATTAAATAAAGTCATCTCAGCTACAAGTGGCTGATATGAAGGACAGTGAATGAGGAATTTATTTCAACTATTGCTAATTGTATTGGTTGCACATGTATAGGAAATTAGTTCCTTCCATGTGCCAAAGTTGATTTGTAAGAACTGTCAGATGTTGAAGATAACAAAGGCTTTACCCATTACTTCTAGTAAACATTGAGGCTAAAGGAAGACACACGTGCCAATAAAGAAAAAAATCAAAACAAAACATACATACAAACAAAAACAAGTAGCAGAACAAGAAATGCATGGCATTGACTCATTGGTAGTTACAGTTTCACTTTTAAGATGCAGGTAAAAGATACTCTAGGTCCAAAATAATACAATGCATATTAAACCACAGTAACAACAAGGAGCTTATCACTCACTGGCACATTAACCTGCAAATAATACAGGCTTTGTATGGAGTCCAGAGGAAGATTGGATCTGAGTCAGTAATTTCAAACGCAATTAGCTTCTTTCATTCTTGAATTATCCTTGCCAATTTCAAGATTAACCTGAACTTTAAATTATGTAGGTTTCCTCTTTCAGGTTTGTGTTACAATTGTAGGCTTATCAAAAATGTAGATGGTAGGGCTTTGCTATCTCACTTTGTTTGGTTTTCTCGTCACTGAATGGACATATTTATTCCTAGTTATTATAATCATAATGACGCTGCCAAAAATAATAATAATATTAGAGGTTGTGAGGATCTCCAGCCAGGCTATTGTGGAACCCCTGGTGCCAGAGCTAGTTTGCCTGCCCGGAACTAATATCTCAACATAATTGGCTACAGTTATTGAAATGACTGAAAAGAAAGAAAGAGAATCCAGTAGGTCTGATAGAAAGGTTATAGTATTCATATCTGAATGGTCTCCAAATATACCATTTTACTTCTAATGACACAGGATTTGGAAGGAAATATAATTGAGGTTTTTATCAGATTCTTAAATAAATGGTTTGTCCAACCCATCCCCTCAGAACCACATTTGCTAAATTATATAGATATAAGAGAAATGGAGCTTAAAGATTAAGAAAGGCAAACTTAGCAGAAGGCTGGATGTCTATTTTTGGTCTTTTTTCACCATTCTCAGTTTATTGAATAATTACTTTTTTTGTAAAGTTCCTCTAGCAATGCTCACTAAGCAATTTCCCCATTATTTAATATTCTTGAGTTACTGTAATTTTGGCAGAGTGAAAGAGGGAAAACAGACAGACAGACAGACAGAGAGAGACAGAGAAACAGAGAAAGGCACACACACACACACACACACACACACACACACACACACACACACACACAAGAGAGAGAGAGAGAGAGAGAGAGAGAGAGAGAGAGAGAGAGAGAGAGAGTTCTGAAAATCCCAAGTTTCCCAGGGTACCTCAGTACTGTAGGACAGGGAATGATTTTTAGTGGGACATGTGTGTATACATGGATTATTGCAACATCATTGCAAGAATATGAACATAAATCCATGCTTTCTTTTTGGAATCTCCTCCTCTATTGCCAAACTCTACCACTCCTCATCTCTAAAATCCCATTGAAATGCTTATACTTTGTCTTGTCTTTATTGTATCTAGTTCCAAAACCACTCCAGTTTCTTGGTTTATACTTGTTGACTTTCCAGATCCAAATTCAGTTTCTCCTATTGGCACAACTGCTTCATCTTTCTGTATGTAACTATCAGTTCCAATATCTCAAAGCCACTACAAATTTATGTGATGATTAATTTACCTGCCTCTCATTTTATGGTTGTGATCTCTATGTTCATTGATCCTAACACACTTATATTGGTGAAATACATAATAGGTCTCTAACAAACACTTGTTTAACTATGGAACTGAGATAATTTCTGAATTGCTAGAACTGTGTTCTGATTGGTGCTCATGAGAACTTTTTATTGACAGTCCTTTCTTCCCCTGTACTTACAAGACAGAACATGTATTCATGGCAGTGCATGAATTGAGGAAATGGTCATACTTTTTTAGTTTTTCTACTGAGGTGAATACACATGTCTTGGTAAGTTGTTCAATGTTTTCTGGTGCATTCAGTTCTTTATTTTTATTTTTTTATTTTTATTTACATATCGATCCCAATTTCCTCTCCCTCCCTCTTTCCCTCTCTCTTACCCTCCTATGCCCAGTGACTACCCTCCACTCCCACCCCCTGCACTACACAGGGAGGGTGATGCCTTCAAAGAGGGGTCATCTAAATCTGTCAAGTCAGAATTAGCATGGACACAGCTTTCACAGTTCATAGGATGTCCAAACCAATATGTTGTTAAAATACAATAAGAGGTAGTTTGTCCTTCTCGCCAATAGCTACTTCTTTTTGTTAAAGAGCCACTCATAGACAATAGTTCTATACCAGGCACCCTGCTGTTCACCAATGTTCAAAAACTATTGCTGTCTACTATAGAGAACTAAAGGGATAACTTAGATGCATTCTCTCTACAGTTACTGAATATTGTCCATGTGGAAGCCAATGTTGGAAGTTACTAGTTTGTTTTGTTTGTTTGTTATTTATTTTTCTCATTTTACATATCAATCCCAGTTCCCTGTCCTGCCCTCCCTCCCTTCCTCTGTCAAACCCTCCCATGCCTCCTGACAACCCTCCCATCCCATTCCCCCACACACACTCCACAGTGAGGGTGATACATTCCAGGAGGGGTCACCAAAATCTGTCAAGTCATTTGGAGTGGGGACTAGGTCCTCCCTCCTGCATCTAGGTTATGAGAGTATCCATTTATGTGGAATATGCACCCAAAGTCCTTTTGTGCATTAGGGATACATCCCGGTTCCAATGTTAGAGGTCCCTTAGACTGCCCAGGCCTTCTAACTGAGACCCATGTTCAGGGCATCTGAGTCAGTCCCATGCTGGGTTCCAGCTATCAGTTTGGGGGCCCATTAGCTCCTCCATGTTCAAGTCAGCTGTCTCTGTGGGTTTCTGTAGACTGGTTTTGTCCTCCCTCTCTGTATCTGGATTCCAGTGCAGCTCAGTGTTTAGCTGTGGGTGTCTATTTCTGTTTCCATCAGCTACTAAATGAGGGCTCTATGATGGTGGATGAGTTATTCATCAATCTCATTATCCGGGAAGGGCATTTATTTTACGGTAGCCTTTCCACTGTTGCTCAAATTATTAGTTGGGGTCAACCTTTTAGGTCTCTGGACATTTTTCTAGAGTCTGTTTTCTCTTCAAACCTATAATGCTCCCTTTTTAATCTCTCTCTCTCTCTCTCTCTCTCTCTCTCTCTCTCTCTCTCTCTCTCTCTCTCTCTGTCTCTCTCTCTCTCTCTCTCTCTCTCTCTCTCTCTCTCTGTCTCCCTCTTTTCCTCTCTCTCTTTCTCTCTCTCATTTATTCCTCCCCTGCCTCAATCTTCCAAGTCCCACATGCTTTCCACTCCTTCCCTTCTCTTTCTCCTAGTTCCTTCTCTACTCACTGCCCCTCTCAATCCCCATATGCTCAGGAGATCTTGTTTCTTTCCCCTTCCATTAGGTGCCGTGTGTGTGTGTGTGTGTGTGTGTGTGTGTGTGTGTGTGTGTGTGTATATATATATATATATTCATATATATATCTTCGTTTCCTCCTTGTATTCTAGTTTATCTGGTGGTGTGAATTATAGGCTAGTGATTTTTTGTTCTAATGTCTAAAATCCATATATGAGTGAGTAAATACTATGTTCCTCTTTTTGTGACTGGGTTACCTCATTCAGGATGGTGTCTTCAAGTTCCATCCATTTGCCTACAAATTTCAAGATTCTATTGTTTTTTTCTACAGAGTAGTAGCCCATTGTGTAAATGGCCATATCTTCTCTCTATTCTTCAGTTGAGAGGCATCTAGGTTGCTTCCAGGTTCTTGCTATTACAAATAATGCTGAAATGAACATAGTTGAACAGATGTCTTTGTAGCATGAATGTAGATCATTTGGGTATATGCCTAAGAGGGGGATTGCTTGGTCCTGTGGTAGACTGATTCCCATTTTTCTGAGGAACCGCCATACTGATCTCCAAAATGGCTATACAAGTTTGCACTCCCACCAGCAATGAAGGAGTGTTCCCCTTTCTCCACTTCCTCTCCAGCATAAGATGTCATTGGTATTTCCAATTTTAGCCATTCTAGCAGGAGTAAGATGGTATCTCAGAGTTGTTCTGATTTGTATTTCCCTGATATCTAAGGGTGTTGAGAACTTTCATAAGTGTCTTTCAGCCTTTTTGATTTCCTCTAATGAGTATGCTCTCTTCAGTTCTGTACCCCATTCTTTAATAGGGTTATTTGGTGTTATGTTGACTAGTTTCTTGAGTTCATTGTATATTTTGGAGATCAGCCCTCTGTCAGAATATTTTTTCCAGTCTGTGGGCTGCCATTTGATCTTGTCAACTGTATGCTTTGCCTTACAGAAACTTCTATGTTTGAGGAGGTCCCATTTATTATTTGTCTATCTCAGTGTCTATGCTACTGGAGTTATGTTCAGGAAGAGGTACCTCCCTCCCACTTGTTCAAGGGTACCTCCCTCCCACTTTCTCTTCTAAGAGGTCCAGTGTGGCTGGATTTATGTTTAGATCTTTGATCCATTTGGACTTGAGTTTTGTGCATGGTGATAGACATGGATCTGCAGTCTTCTACACACCATCATCCACTTGTACCAGCACCATTTGCTGAAGATACTTTCCTCCTCCCATTGTATACTTTTAGCTGTTTCATCAAAAGTCAGGTGTTTGTAGTTGTGTGGGTTAATCAGGATTTTTTATTTAATTCCATTGGTCTATCTGTCTATTTTTGTGCCTATACCAAGCTATTTTCAGGATTATAGCTCTATAGTAGAGTTGGG
This sequence comes from Cricetiscus sungorus, assembly GCA_030556225.1. Lineage (NCBI taxonomy): Eukaryota > Metazoa > Chordata > Mammalia > Rodentia > Cricetidae > Cricetiscus > Cricetiscus sungorus. The sequence goes on from JANBXA010000651.1 coordinate 19,951,071, forward strand.
GATGTTGATGCCTCCTGAAGTTCCTTTATTGTACAAGGTTGTTTTTGGCTATCCTGGATCTTTTGTTATCCAAATAAAGTGTTTTCCAATCAAGGTGGCTTTTAGTTTTTAAGAAGTAGGAAAGGTATGTAGTCTAGGGGCAGGTCTGTGATAGAACACTTGTCTAACATTCAGGATACCTTGGAATGTGATCCTTAATGCAGCTAAAAAGAATAATTGTGAATTATTAAATTTTAAATGACAAGGAGAAGAGGGAGCAAAGAAAAGTGACTACATTTTTGGAAAAAGTCAGAAAACTTGACTTTTAACAGTCAACCAAGGGTGTAAATAGTAATGGACAGACATTCAAGAAAGAGAGACACATTCAGAGTTACATGTAGCATAATAGGAAAATTGGATAGAAAGTTGAAAGAAGTGGCTGAAGCTCTAGGAGTGTCAGTGACATGAGCAAGTACACATTATAATCTGGCCCTTATTAGCTATCCTTGGATTCCTCTTCAGATTCTTATTCTGGTTAAGGACTAGAATTTACGAATGTACTCAAAGGAAAACACTAGGAAAGTTTATCAGAGTTTTAAAGTAAAAGCTCCAAATAAGGTAAGCTGAGGTGTCAATTGAAGCTGCTGTCCAAAAGAGGGATATGGAGGGAGAGAGAAGCCATTTCACTAGAGTTAGTCATGAAGGTCAGTAACAGGGAGGACTAGGGAGTCACGAATGATCAAGGAGAAAGAAGCTTTAGAGGATAAGGGAGGAAGCCTCAGATGTTAGGGAAAGATGCTTAGGACAGAGATAGACTTTTTTAAAAAAGGAAAGTTATGCTATTCTGAGTAATTCAGAAAAGTGGGTGGACTTACAAAGTCATGGATCAGAGAGTCTGGGAAGGAAAAGTATGTATCTCAGGGATAGTTACTCATATCTTTAGTATGCCCTAAAGTGGACTTGCCTTCATGAGTGGTAGTCTACAGGCTAGGTTATTGGTCAGCCTAACTGCATTTATTCATTTATATTTTTGATAGATTGAAAAGTTAAGTCTCTGCTCAAGCCAAAGAAAGAGCTTTCCCTAATGGGCATTCATGGTACCCTGATCAAGTTAACTGTAATATGACCACAGCATGATATCCTTAGAGAGGGGCTAAAAACTGAATTCAAACAAAGTCAAAGGGACACGAAACCCTGAGTAGACAGCAGAGCACCAAAACCTTGAAGAAAAGAAAAATGGCTGCAAGAAAAAATTTGTGTGAGTATATATTTTGGCCTGTGTGGATGGAAGGATGCACAGATGGATGCATTTAAGAGAAGTTTGCAATGACAAAAGACCATTTTAAAACCCCCAATGCAGATTTCTCCCTAGTAAATGGATGGCAAGGAGCTGTGTGTGGCATGAGAAGATGTATGATGGTTCTTCTACTGCCTCATGTGCAGTGGAGATACACAGAAGGCCAGGCAGGAGCCCAACTTGTGCCAGAAGAAACTGGAGATCAGATTCAGATCTAGTTCTGTGCTTAATTAATCCCCTAAGGCAAGCCCAAATAAACCCTGGGACTGACACTATTCTTTAAATAACATTGACACTGACTCGTGTCGATTAATTAGGGAATTAATGAGCAATGGAAGTGCGCACTCTTAAGCAATTGGTCACTTATGATGATTAGTGTGCTGTGTGTACTGTGATATACCAAAATACTTAAATGTGGGCACTAAAATGTAAAAATTGAGATAGAAGTAGCCAATTAGAAATTTTTTCTGTCATAAAATTATCAACTGGAAAAAGTATGGTTCAACTTCTGCACTAATTACTACCAACTGTTTTAATGGTAATGTGAAAATGTACCCACCCCTACTGCCTTAAGACACGTAAAGATTAAATTACTCTGCCAATACATAAATAAATATATGATGATGTGGGATTTTAAAATAGTAAAGAAGGGTATGACGGTCTTTACTCGCAGTTATCATCCAAACCAAATTTGTAAGCCAAGAAGCAAAGAAATATGTTTTCCAAAGCTGAGATAATATTTAAACAACCATTGCCTTTAAGAATCAGGTTACACAGACACAAAAGTAAATAAATAACTTTATTTGTATGAACTGAAATAGAAATAGCTACCCATGGCTCTGAGGTAGGCTTCCGTTTATGAGCTAGCCATTTCCCAGTAGGTGATGCACTTGCTGACAAAAAGCTGCATGATACTGTCAGTAATACAATGGATTCTAAGCATTTTAACTGAGAACAAAGTGTCAATGGTTAGTAGTCTCATATTGAGATAATCACAGGAATAGAACTAGTATAGGGCACTGCCTTGTCACTCACTGACAGTAATGGTACCCAGTGCTATGCAAAAGCTGTTTAATGAAACCAGAGATTTCTATCCTCATTCTCTAGAAAGTGGTCAGGGAGACTAAGGCCTTGTCCTGTAGAATGCTCAAATAGGAAAGTCATGATTTATGTTGACCTAAAAAAATATAAAAGAACACACTGAAGAATTTTGAAGACATTCATGAAAACTGATAGCATAAAATAATACAGTCTGATAGTTAGGAAACCAGCATTATACTGACTCAGACCCTCTAAATGGAGGTCTCAGTTAGAAGGCCTGGGCATACTAAGGGACCTCTGACAGTGGAATCAGGATGTATCCCTGGTGCACAAAACAACTCTGGGAGCACATTCCCATGGAGGGATACTCCCTTAACCTAGAGGCAGGAGGGAGGGTCTAGTCCCACTGTTATGAGCAGGTTTTTTCCCACCACAGGTCTGGTCCCACTGCCATGCCAGCCCTCAATAACACGCAGAGACTCTGTATTTGATATAAGGCTTTGGACAGTTAATAGTTTCTTACTGGCTAGCTCTGTCTTAATGATTAACATATTTCTACTATTCTAAGTATTTCCATGTGGCTCATTTTACCGGCCAGAACAGCTGGCATTCTACCTTTCTGGGCTCTCCATGTTGACTCCTCCTTCCTACATTCTCTTTCCTCCTTGTCTCCTAGTCCCTCCTATCTTCCTTTCCTATTGGCCAACCGGGCTTTATTCATTCACCAATACAAGAAACATATTTACAGAATGACATCTCCCATCACCCTACTCCAAAAGACTTGAAAGATTTAGATATCCCCTTCTGGAAGGCATTACCCTCCCTGTGTAGTGGGGGGTATGGGAGGAAAGGGGGAACAGGGGGCATGTGAGGGAGGGAGAGGAAATTGGGTTGACATGTAATATGAAAATAATAATAATAATAATAATAATAATAATAATAATAATAATAATACCCCAGTCTAATATCTAGGAAACCAGCATAGAACTGACCCAGACCCCATGAATGTGGATGTTAGTTAGGAGAATTGGGCAGTCTATGTGGCTTCTAGTAATGGATCAGTATTTATCCCTAGATATGGATGAACTTTGGGAGCCCATTCCACCTAGAAGGATACTTTCTCATAGACACATAGGGGAGGGCCTAGGCACTGCTCCAAATGACATGACAGACTTTGAGGACTCCTCATGGAAGGCCTCACCATCCCTGGGGAGCAGAAAGGGGATGGGCTACGATTGGTGTGGGTGATAGGGGAGGATGGCAGAGTGAGGGAACTGAGATTGACATGTAAAACAACCTTGTTTCAAATTTAAAGGAAAAAAAATACACAAGATTAAAGGGGAAGTTCTCTCCGCATGTATCAATGATTAGGAATTCCAAGTCCTGGGTGCTACCCTTCCCCTGCCACACACTCACAGACACAGTATATATTGTGGTTACCTGGGCTTTGGCTGTAAATTGGTATGACACATACCATTTGGAGGATTAAAATGCTATGTTTGACAAACTGATTAATTTTCAAAACTCTTAAATTCAAGTTGAGAAAATGATGCACTTTCGGTGAAGGGAAGACATTCTATATTAACTTGCATGTTATTTTGTTAATATACTATGGTATGATGTGGACACAACTTTTAGATATTATGGTCAGTTTAAAAGAAGAATGTTTTATATTTCTGCCTGTACTTTCTATTCATTTCTTAATCCTTTGTAAAATAGGAATACATTGTAGGATGAGATTAGAAATAAAGAATGAATTGGAGAGAGAAGGAATGTAATATAAATAAAATGCAAGACAGTATTTGGCTAGGGTGGCTCGCTGCAAGTGATAGGACAGAGACAGAATTATCAGGAACATGTGCAGTGCACATGGAGATTCTAGAGATATGTAGAAGGAACATTTCTATAAACTGAGCTTTTTTCCTATTATATCTTCAGAGATGAAGTACAATATTTTGTTCCCTGTATCCTCTTTAAGGGGAGTGGGTATCTTGTCAGCAGGTTGCTAGATAAAGACATCTCTACCCTCTCCTACTCAGAAGAAGCTACTAAGACAGAGGTGCAGGAAAAGCAAGAAGTTCTGGGGTGGCCACTCTAAGCTTGCGTCATTATAACTCTAATCTTGGTTGTTTGAAAAGCATGTGGTAATATTGTTAACACTGACAATGCTCTGTGCCTTGGCATGTTAAAGGCCATGAATGTGATTTCTCAAACTTGTTTTCTGTCCTGCCTGTATGAAAAGTAAGAGTGGTCAAATCTATGTAAGCAATTAACAAGCACAAGTCCTCTGAATTCCTACAGGTGTTTCTGCAAATCACATCCAACACAGTTATATGAACCTAGAAAGTTCTGGAAGAATCTAGAGTGTGCTTAAAATTCCATTCTGAAGTGACTGAAGACGTTTGTTCCAATCCTTATGCTTCCAAATTATATCTTTCTCTTAGAAGTTATAAGAAGTTCCAAATTTCAACTTTACTGAGGTTCTGTGCAAATACAGACCTGTGTTTTAATGCATGGCACATGAAATAAATACTAGCTCTTGTATATTTTCTTCATGTATAGATAAACTCAGTAAAAGCTAAATGATCTTGTTTTTATCCTGCCCCCTTCACTTATTCACTACTATATACCTCACACTTTGTCATTTTAGTGATTAAAAGTGTGTCTCCACTAATATCCTTCACTGTAAGATTTTTGTCATTTAGTAGACATACAAAACAATGAGTTTCTTTATGGCAATTTAATATAACTAAGATCCTTTTGAATTAGTTGTTCTAATCTTTTCTTCTCCTTTTCTTCCAGGTAAGTCCTGCCACTTTAAATATCACCAAAATGTCCTTTAAAGAAGTGGTAAGTTTTTCCTGTTTACATGTACAGACATCATGATATTTTCAGCTACATTTGGTATCAGCTAATTTATTGGCTTTAAATTACTAAGAAGAAAATGTTGTTGGTCATAATTTGTTGAGGCAAATCTAATCCTTTGATGGTCACTGATTCTTTGGCTTGGCACTGGCACAGCAAGTCCACTGGTGTATGTTCAGAAAAGCGCCCAATCTGCTTCTTGGCACTGAACTTTATGGTCTGGGATTACAGATGGTACATGGTGTGAAGTGAAAGAAGATTACATTTCTGAGTATCAGATTATAGAACCCTGAAAGTAACTATTATTCCAGTGAGAATAAAACCTTGGAAACACACACACGCAAAATACACATCACATCTCCATACAATGGCAAAGCTTTCAAAGGAAATGCAAAAAGAGTCAGTGAAAATGAGAAATAAAGTTCACAGAACATATCTGTTTTGATTAACACTTCACAAGGAAGGATGTTCACACAGTAGTTTTCATAGAATTAGTTTCAGTTCCATTAAAAGAAGCATAATTTAGCTCTGTGCACCTCAGTCCTTCATAAGCAGAAAGGCTACAAAGTTGCAAGGGGCCTTTGATTCATCCTCCTTAACATGAGAGTACGCATAGCAAACTGAAATTATGACTTCTTAGTACTGCCAGCTATTTCAGTTTGTGTCTTTGGTTTCATTGCTGTGTTGTACATAATTATCCTTATACTAGCTTCATTATCACCTGTTTCTAAAGACAATTTTATATGCTTTTTCCTTAAGTTTGAACATTCATTTGATACCACCAAAGCCTAATAACTAGCAGAAGAGAAACAGAATAAGAGGGTTTTTATTTCTCAATCTTTAGCTATGTTAAAAGGAATGAAAAACAAACCAACAAAACACCCCAAAACTTTACATCAAATGTCTCAAGTCTCCTATATTTTATAATACTGAGACAGACTCCAATGACTCAATTACACAAAGTCACCTGACAGTGTATAGACTCCTCCAAACGAAACTATATGAAAATTACATAAAATAGAAAAGTCAAGAATTAACTGATATAGCTGTTATTCACTGTAGATTTTGTGAGATCTTATATAGTTGTCGAATAACATCTATCACAAAGTAATCACTTTCCCATATATTTCTTCTTTTAGTACCATTTAGATTTTCACCTGTTAAAAATAACAGAGAGCAAACTGGTTTAAGCTGGAATTCATGGTGTAGAACTAAGATGTCTAGGGATAAATGAAACTTTAAGTTTCAAGAATCACATCGTGACTTGGTTACTTAATCTCACCCTTTCAGAGGTGTGTCCTCTTGCTTAACCTCTTAATTTTTAGAAACAAAGTTTTATGTCACAGACAGAAAGCAAATTGACCCTAGAACTAATGACCCTTTGCATAGCATTACCATTGGATTTTGTCACTAAATTATCTCAAAGGGAATATAACTAACTGACTGACTCAAATCCGTTGTGGGCTTTATTCATACTCTGAGAGAACAGGGAGAACTCACATGCATTCAGTGATAAAACAAAAAGCAGTAGTTTGTGTCTGAGGAAATAGATGTGGCGAAGCTAAAAAATGAGTTAATAGATTTCTATCAATTTTCCTTATTGCTACCTATTTTCTCATTTAAAACACATTAATCCTTTTCTCCTTGGAATGGTGTACAGTATTTGGCCAGAGCAGAGTTGTCAAACACATCTCAGGCTGGCAAGTAATATATACGGACCTTTGCAGGAGGTAGCATGATGGGTTTACAGCACCTGGTAGCATTTTTTTTCTATGAGAGTCATGATCCTTATGCCAACAAACCTGCCACATGAGCTACTACCCATGCTGCTCCTCTCATATTTGCATCTCACTTCTGGTCTTCATATGTTTTACATATCTACTAAGTATTATAAAAGAGCAATACTGACACTGTGATTCTGGTGCTGTTTACGGTTTAAAGGAAAAGAAATGAAGTGAAAAGTATTTCTCATGCAGATAGAGCAACTTACAGGTAATTTATGCATAGGTAAAAAAGAGAATTTCAGAGGGCAGGCATGGTAGTGTATGGTTGTCATGCCAGCACTCTGGAGATGTGAGGACCATGTGTCACAGGCTACATGTCTCAAACCAGCAAATAAATGCCTATCTAATGCAATTGCTTTCTTCTGGAAATATTACCATGATTGTTTGCCTTTAATTTCTGTAAATAATCCCCAGTCCTTGGTTTGAATTGAATAATTCTGGGTAAAAAGAAATCATTCTTTTTTTTCCAAATGAAACACAAATGTATTATACTTTTAAGTGTAATGAAGTTGACACAATGTATTTACAGCCTTATTAGTTTGCATTTTGGACACATTTTGGACTTGATAATGAGGATCCTTAATATTTTAATTTTTCTGTCTCCAACCTGATTCCCTTCTTATTTCCATTCCCACTTGCCTACAGTTCACTCATAAATATTTTTCTACCCACCCCTCTCCAGAGATATCCTCCCTGTATTCCCCTTGAACCCTCCTCTTTACCTAACCTCTTTGGATTTGTGGATTGTTACTTGGTTATCATTTATTTAGTGGCCAATATACACTTATAACTGAAAGTATGCCCATATAGAGATTTGGAAGGTTGGAGAAGATGGTCTTTGTGATCTTTTGAGAATAGGATTAGAGAGAAAGGGAGATCACAGCAGGTTTTCTGTTACAGAAATGCAGATGAGTCTGGGGATTGGATGTCAAGAGCAGTAAGAGAGGTGTGAGTCCTGTGGGATTAGATATGGAGGAACAGAGAGAGAAGAGAAAATCTGCAGGCAACCTAACTAGTTTTCTGATAGGCACAGGCTGAAAAATATTCCACTGTATACAGATAGGACATTTTCTTTATCTATCCCTCTGCTTTTGCATATCTAGGTTGGCTTAGCATCATAATACATTGTTTAAAAGAAGCATTAATCTGTAACACAGGAAATCTGTTTCAATATCTTTCATTATAAATAGCATTCCTTTGGTTTAAATGTATTATATTTTTTCTGTGAGTAGGTCAATGCATCTCTATGGATGTCCAAGCATACCTTAGGGGATTTCTTTCTGTCTTTCTACCATAAGGCCCAAGATTGAATACAGGTTGTTAAGCTTGCCAGTATGTATCTTTACTCCTGGGTATTCTTGCCAGCCCTAGATACCATTCTTGAAAAACAACAACATCAACAAACAAAACAAACAAATAAAATACTAATAAGACTTGAAAGCAAATCATATTTCTACTTCTCACTATTCAGAGATTATATTCTTCTGATAGAACTTAAATCCTTCCAAACACTTGCTTTGTTTTGTTTTCTGTGCATTTGTGTGCTTCTGTATACATATACAGATGACACATGTGTATATTGTCCACAGAGGTCAGACAAGGGAATCAGATACACTGTAACTACTTGTAAGTGATTCAGGTCATGGCATCTGTATCATGACCACAAATGCACATAAAACAAAAATAAATCTTAAAATTGCAAACAGAAAAAAACAAGTTTTTTTCAAAGTAGTATTCTTCCTATAGATCAATAAAAAAACACAGCATGGGGGAAACAACCACTTTCTGACTAGATTTAAAGCCAAACTCCGAAGAATGAACTCATATCTGGTACTGTTTCCTGGGCAAAGGACCCATGACTAGGTTGATGGTAGACACTAGAGGAGAGGCTACTAATATTAGCTTGCTAAGTTGGAATGAATACTGTTCTTTATTTTTTAATATTTTCTTTAAATACCCACCTTTATATCCATATGTTAGTATTGCTAAACCTTCACCAGCGATGCTTCTCTTTGCAGTAGAAACCATTTAGTACAGACACATAATCATTATATAGAAACTAAAGATCCTGTGAACTTCTCTTCTCAGCCTGAAATGGGATATCTATGTCATAACCCTCTGCCTATGGCCTAGGAATCATCTCAGAAGAAGAGGTAGAAAATTTGTAAGAGCCAGAGGTACTGCAAAACTAATGTGAAACAGTATCATCATGGTGTCATTGCACACATGAACATACAACAGCTATGACTTCATGAACAAGACCAGTCTAAATACCATCATGGATCAGGGAGGGAGTCATGAATTTCCACTTGTTGCTGAGGAACTACATGTAATTGATGGCTAATTGGGAAGATAGAGCATCAGTTTTCTTCTGGGATGCAACCCATTATATCTATGCTCGAGTTGCATCCATATACATACTAGCATCACTAGTGGACTTATTGGTGCTATAGCAGATGAAGTTGGGGTGGAAATTATTGTAGGACATGCTAAGGAGTTGAAAGTAGATTTGACCAAAACCCATTATATGCATGTGTGCCCAGTCACAGTGGGTCCAAATTACAATCAGTGTTCTTAGAAGATACTTCTTTCTTACTAAAATAAACATAATTATTCCATAGAGAAAAACTTACCTATCTCTTTCCAAAACTGATTTGAAAATTAGGTCCATACAAAACCTGTATGTGTATTGCAGCTTTATACATGATTGTTAAAATCTAAAGGCAAATGTTATTCAAAAATGAATGGTGAAACTGTGGCATTGCCATACATCAAAATGGTATTTGGAAATTAAAAGGAATGCATTAACAAACAACAAAAATTTGGAGACATCCTAAATACAAACTGCTAAATAAAGGAGCAAGGCTGAATACTGTGTGATTTTAACCTTATGGCAGTCTGGAATTTGAATACTGATAGAGAGTAAGCAGAGAAGTGGTCATTAAAATGGTAGATTAAGCTTATAATTATAGAAGAATTATAATGGTAGAAGTATGGTAGATTGAGGCAAGTGGATTAGGTGATGCACAGGAGATATTTACAACTTAGAAAATGTAATGTTACAAATAAAGGACCCTATTTTTATAACATATTTATTCTTTTAAATTTCATTTTACATTCCAACCACAGTTCTCCCTCCTCCCACTACCACTTGCCTCTCCCTCCCCCAACCCACCCCCAGTCTACTTCTCCTCATGGGTAAGGGCTCCCATGAAGAGCCAAAAATGTCTGACAAAATAGGTTTGGGCCAGACCCAGGCCCTCTCCCAGGCATTAAGACTGAGCATAGCATCCCATCCTAGGGAATGGGCTCCAATAAGCTATCTTATATACCAGGATTATATCATGGTCTCACTGTCACTGAGCTTGGCATCTCACCCTAAGGAACGGGTTCCAACAAATTAGCTCATGTACCAGATTTGTATCATGGTCCTACTGCCAGGGGCCCCTCTGATAGGTCAACATTTCCAATTGTCTCCCACATATAAAGGGCCTAGTTTGGTTCCTTGGAGTCTCTGCTACTGTTGGTTTAGAATTGATGAGTTTTTATAAGCTTGGTTCAGCTGTCTTTTTCTCCACTATGATCTTGACTTCCCTTGCTTATGTATTCCCTCCTCCTTCTCTTTGACTGGATTCCCAGAGCTAGACCTGGTACTTGATTGTGAATCTCTGCATCTGGTTCCACCAATTCCTGGATTAAAGCTCTATGATGATAGTAGGCTTATTCACCAATCAGATTACAGGGGTAGGTGGTTTGGGGGATCCTCTCCACTACTGCTAGAAGTCTTAGCTGGGGTCATCCTTCTGGATTCTTAGGATTACCATAGCATGACCTTTCTCCCTAACCCCATAGTGGCTCTCCCTATTAAGATATTGTCATTACTCTTCCACTGCATCCCTCCCCTATATACTATCCCATTCCCTCATGTTCTCATCCTCCCCTTTCCTCCCCTGCCAACAGAACTCCTCCCAAGTTCCTAGTTTACCCAGTAGATCTCATCTAATTTCCATTTCTAGGGTGATCCTTGTGTCCCTATTAGTAGTACCCTATTTTTTAAAGTTTATACAAATGCTAGAAGATTGGGAATTCTCAAAATGGGATGAAGAAAAATCATAAGAAAAAAATCTTACCACATTACAAAAATATGACCCAACCTCAGATGAAATTTACAAAAGACAATAGCATTCCATCCATGTGGTAATGGATTTGAGCTGAAAATGGCAGTGTGAACTCATTAGAGTGCCATGTACATTCCTAAGATTCATACATATAACTGAATAGATATATCTCAAACTCAATTTGTATGAAAAGCATTCATATAAGGAATTTACAACAGAACCCACAGTGAGCTGTTTACCTATCCAACAACCTTAGCAAAGCAAGCAAATAACAATGAAAATGAACAAGTCCCACTAGGTAACTACACTCTATTTAATACAAATCTCTATGAGCAAGTATGTCACTGAAAAGATACATGTGTAAATGAGCCCAGTGAAAGCTTAAAGTGAAGACGCAACTTGAACTTGTTACTGCTTTTCCTCTGTAAGAATAAAGAACATATTTAAACTTTCTTGAGATAGTTTACTAATTATTTCTGGAGATGACTGAATGTCCCAGAAGTAGGCTATCCCATCTGCCTGAGAACACACTGTGACGATCCTAGAGCATGTGGATTTAATTATTAGAAATTATGGAAGAGGTCAAAACTCACACATAACCAGTTCCCAGAAAACTCAAAGGATGAAGTTACTGTCTGTGTTCTTTGGGGAGAAAAGTGCTGTCATCATGAACATGCCTCACTCCCACTGCAGAGGGCACTTGTAATGTAGTCTGTTTTAGCAGGTCCATAGATCTGCGAACCACAGAGAGGAAGGCAGCTCATGAGTGACACCCTTTCTAAGTGTCTACAGTAACATCTGTCTCAGAATTCCTGATGTTTAGGGTGACAAAGGTCAAAGAGCTAAAAGCATACTAGGGTATTCCTGATGGCAACACATTCAGAGTAAGAGATTGTTCAAAGAGATGAAATCTTGATAGATGACTTTTTTTAGAACTTCTAAAAATGGAGACCACTTCAAACCACCTTATTATTAGAATATCAGTGTCACTCAGTAATGACAAATGCTATTGTTTGACACCTCAGTGTTATGGAAGGGTGTTTTTAAGCACCACATCACTTAACTTTTGGGAATCATCCATCAACCTCCCAAAACATACCAATCTCAACTCCTTAATGGAGCACATGAGAGTGTGCAATACATTGTTTTGGCCTTGATGGTTTCACATTTGAAACCACAAACCGCATAATCCTCCATTACAACTAATGATCTTTTATGTAATAACTTCTTTAACAGTAGTGTTAGAAGTACATTAAACATGTCTTTGAATTTTCTGATAGAAAGTTGGCCTAACCAATTATGATATTAAGTGTTTCTTCATTTCAAAAATTTCAGCAAAAAAATATGTCATGCTAGATCTTTATCTTAAGACCCATTAAAATAGAAATTCTCCTAGAAGAGTAAGTTTACAATGAATCCCCAAGTTTTCTAGACAAGCTTGGATATTGTGAATATCTGAGCTTCCTAGAAATAGATGCAACTGTAACAAAAAGGGGCTATTTTAAATTCACAATGTTAAGAAAAATCACATTTTAGTTCCTCAGAAGGAATTGTTTTCTATCCCATTTGAAAAGAACAATTTCATGTGGTTTATCAGAAAACAGAGACCACCAACTCATTCAAGAATTTCATTGAAAGAAGTTAGACATGGTGATTCACAACTGTAATTCTATTATTAGAAGCTGAGGCAGTATTGCAAATTCCAAGCAAATCTTGGCTTCTTAGCAAGACCAGTTCTCAAATATTGATATGTAGATTCATCCATTTTGCCAAATTCATGAAGGCAACTGACAGGTGACGGTTGGATAGATTTCTCCTGATGAGAACCAGAAATATTGTTTTCTAATTCTCTAATTTGATACAAACTTTGAGAAGACAGTGGACAGCATTCTCTGGGGATAATTCTTCTGACTGTTGAAAAGCCCTTAGGTCAGGTTCCCTCTCTGGTTAACAGTGTTTTGTCTGGCATTTTGCTGAATACTTTCAGTTATGTGTAGAATTCTTTATACTGTTAGGCATACAGAATTCGTTTAGGAATAGATACTTTTAATCCCTTATTGAGTTTCCTTTATATTTTATCCTTTTAAGTAAACCAGCATAGCATACTTATTTCGCACAGACCATGGGTATCCTTAAATGATATTTGACTTTTCTTTTGAAAAATTGTTGACAAAAAGGGTGGGTAAATTTTTCTATGGTCATTTTCAGGAGAGGAAGAGGTGTAGTTAGGGTCAACTAAGTGGTAAGTCATTAACGTTCTGATTTCACTAAGGTCCTAATGTCTAATATTAACATGGAAGAGTAAGTAACACCCCTGACCTCAATTACTTTCACCCATGTCATTCTGTTTTTCCATATTATCTTTTGGAACATGATTTCTGTCTAAAATACATTTGAGGTGGAGACTACCCAGTTTTAGTTCAGGGGATGTAGTTTTTGAGACAAGGGAGTGTTCATCGGGTGATGGGGATGGAGACTAGGAAGAACATTTTTCTTAAGATCTGTGCATGTCATCCTCTTCTCCGTCCCCACCTCTCTCGTTTCCCTCTTGTCACCCTTTGTCTCATTGTTAAAATAATTCTTTTTTTCTCTTTGTGAGATTTTGTCATTAGATGAAAGGTCATGGTTATAATCTGAATCCCAGATAATAAATACAGTGTAAAATGGATTGAAATGCATAGAGCAAAAAGACTTTTTCAATTAAAAAACAGTTTGCCAAGCCTGTGCCAGAAAACCAACCATATAACACTGAATTCTTTTCACTTATAATTAGCTGCTACTGAAAGTTAATTACTTTCAGGATCAAAGGAAACAAAATGAGAAATAAAATGCAAGAATTCCTTTTAGATTTACAGCTTGAGTAAATGTTTGCATTCAGAGCAAACCATGCCAAAGCTGTCCTAGGGGCTAATGAACTCAGAACTCTTCAATACATATAGACCAACTTTAAAGTTCACTCTGATGGGCACACAAATAAGGTGGATTTTATTTCCTTTGGGAGTGTCTTCTGGGAGGTTTATAAGGGAGAAGTAAAGAGTCTCTGCATCTCCTTAGTTTTATGTATCAAAGAAACTAAGAATTATTGACCCTTTTGAAAAATTTATGCCTCATCTGCCTCCTTCTTGAAACTTATACTCAAAGTCCTGATTTGATATCTGATTCATCTGAGCAGCAGATATGTGTTATTAAGGAACCCAAATTTGAGGGTGTGACTATTCCCATTGTTTTCATTCACTGTCTAGCCAATCCCTGTTCCCTTGCTTTGTTCTCCTAAACTTAATGCACTTCTAGCACCTCTTCCTAAAATGATTGTAAAATGTCAAAAACAGAATATAAATGGAATTTCTCTATCATCATAGAGTTTCCGTTTCTTTTCTAGTAATAGAGTGTGATCTTTGAACAATATGTTGGGGATGGAATGATTAGGCTATATGATATTTGTGAAAGATTTATGTTGGTGAGATGGCTAAGCTAGCTTAGAACCTTGGAGAGGAACATGGATGACTGGAACAGGAATAGTTATAAACAAAGTTATTCATCTTTAGATCTGGACTCAGCAATAATGTAGACGTGGCTAGCCTTCAGTTGCTCACTGACCACAATAGCCATGCAAAAGATCTCAGGAAGCTACCAGTTTTCACGCTAAGTCTTGTAGTTATTTATTTTTCTACCTTATCTATTGACAGTATCACAAATGGCCTTCACTAAATGGTTCAGATTATCTGATAAGTGCACAAGAGAGGAAAGTCATCTCCTCTCTTCTTGATAGGCAGCCTGGATAAGAGTATCAGTGAGTTTCTGGATTCACATGGTATCATGAAACTACAGGTCACTGTGGTCTGTTAGAATTAAAAAAAAATCTATGTTCACAATCACTGTGATAACATATACTTCCTTTCATTTTTAAATGAAAACAAAACAAACAAACAAAAACCTAGCATTCACCTTAGACATCATTGCTAAGTGTGCATAACTTGGTTGTGATAACCAGATGCACAATATTGTAAAATAAGTAGCTAGAGCCATTTTTATCTTAAAAATTGAAACTCTATGCAAATTTTGAAAAACACTGTCTTGCATTCTATCTTCTCTTTCTATGAATTTGACTTGGATATATATCTTGTGCTTGCTAGTTTTTTGTCAATTTGACACAAATTGGAGTCATCTGAGGTGAATACCCTCAGTGGAAAACTTTCCCCACAAGATTTGCATGTGGGCATGTCTGTGGGGCATTACCTTAATTAGTTGTTGGTTTTGGAGAGCCCTGCTCATTGAAGATGATACCGGCCCTGGGAAAGTGAGCCAAGGAATGGTCTTCTCCCATGGTCTCTGCTTCAGTTTCTGCTTCCAGATTCCTGACGAGAGGTCCTGTCTTGGTTTTACTTAGATGAACCATAGGCTGTAAACCTAATAAACCCTTTTCTTTTCCCAAGTTCATTTTGGTCAGTATTTTAGTAAAGCAACAAAGAAGCAAAGTAAGGCAATCATGTAAGATTGCCCACTCAGCTGTTGAATTTCTGCAGTGTCGAGATATATCCATGTTGGGACATATGACATGATTTCCTTTTTAATTAATTTTCAGGACAGTATGTCACTGTATAGCTTTCTTAGTTAGGATCATATTGCTGTTAGAAAGCACCATAACTAAAAGAAACTTGAGGAAGAATGGATTTATTTCAGCTTATAGTTTCCCATCACAGTCCATCACAGAAGAAAGTGGCAGCAAGAACTCACAAATGTGGAGTCAGAATCTGACACAAAAGCCAAGGAGTGTTGCTTCCTGGATTACACCCCCTGGTTTGCTTATCCTGTATTTTGTTTGTTTGTTTGGTTGGTTTTTTTGTGTTGTTTGTTTGTTTGTTTGTTTTCACCACCCAAGACAACCTCCCCAGGGTTTGTACAGTATACAGTAGGCTGGATCTCCCACATCAACTCTTAGTCAAGAAAATGCTCAGCCAACTTAAGTATAAATCAATCTTCTGGAGGTATTTTTTCACAATTATGAGTTCCTCTTCTAGAAATGCCTAGGTTTCTGTCAAACTGGCAAAAACCAACCAAGACAAATGATCACAATTGGTTTAAACTCACAATCTCCAAACATCAGACTATAAAGTGATGGAGTTACAATAGTCTGCTAATATTAGGGGTCTTTCTTTCCTTTAAAGGGGAATAAATAAACTCTTTTATGACCATTATTTCACTGTCTGTTCATTTTAACTTACATGTGTTGATTCATTCCATTTCATGGCTATTGAGAAGATACTGTTATAAATATTGGTTGTGCCTAAAAGTCTCTTTCAGGTGTGTGTGTGTGTGTGTGTGTGTGTGAGAGAGAGAGAGAGAGAGAGAGAGAGAGAGAGAGAGAGAGAGAGAGAGAGAGAGAGAGAGAGAGAGAGAGAGAGAGACAGAGACAGAGACAGAGAAACTGAGCCAAACAGAGATCAGAGAAAAGCATATTATTGTGCATTCAGTTAATCAGTTAATTGTTTGAGAAATCCCTATAATGTTTGCAAAGTATTAGAGACGTTTTACTTGCCAAACACCGGTATATGTGTTCTTTTAAAACATTTAATTCCCAGTTTTTCATGATGCTGATCACATTAATTCAAGTAAACATATTCCAGTCTTTTAATTTTTTCATTTCCCTGAAGATAATTTAGTTTATCAATATTTTATGCAATTGTTGACTGTTTTTAAATCTTCATTTGATGAATATCTACATAAATAAGCTGTTTACTCAGATTTAATTGCCTTAGTTTTACTTTATTTTGTTGTTAAATAGTTGTAATTTATTTAGTGTCATTCTATTAATTGTGTTTTATATTGTGTAGCAGTTTTTAAGTTTAAAGTTGCATTGCTCTGCTGCAATTTTGGGACTGATATATTTGGTGTCACATTCAAGAAACCACTGCAAAAAGTTTTCATTTATTATTTTATTAGGGGTTCATAGGTTTTGATCTTGCACTTCAGTTTGGTTTCTTGATAGAGAATGTCCCAATATTGATTACTGAAATGTTTATCTGTTTCCTGTTGTATCTCCTTCATGCCTTTGTAAAAGATCAATTGATCCCAAATGCATAATTATGTTCTGGGGTTGATTTTGTTCATCTTTATGTTAGTTCTAAATTCTTTGTACTTATATCCTTGAAGTGTATTTGACATCAGAACTGTATGTCTCTCAGATTTTATTTTTATCAATATTATTTTAGATATTAAAGGTTTTTCAACATCCTAAACATTTCTTCAAAAGAATTCCAGTAAATTTTTAATAGGAACTGCATAAATCTCTGTAGGGAGACATTTATGAAAACTAAATTCTCTAATCCATGAGTCCTGGATATATTCCTTCCATTTTTTTGTGTCTTCTTAAGCGTCTTTCAACATTTTTATAAGTCATTATACAAACCTTTCACCTACTTGAATACTTTTCCCTTAAGGTTTGTAAAAGACTATTGCAAATAAAATTGTTTTCATAATTTCCTTTTCACCATATTCATTGTTGAAATATAGAAACAAGACTGAATTTTGTATGTTGGTTTTATATCTTGGGACTTGAATGAATTCATTGATTAATTTACATAAGTGTATGTGTGCATGGGTATGCTTGTACATGTGCACATGCAAGCATACAGGCACACTCAGATGTACTAATTAATATTTAAAACATATATAGAGTCATTATATTTTAGCAGAGATAATTTTACTTTCTTATTCAAGTTTAGATATTGTATTTCTTTTTTTGCATATTTTTATGGCAGGATTCCTACTACTATAGTAGACATCAAAACTGTGGAATCTTTTATTGTTGCTTTTCTTACAGGGAAAGCCTTTATTCTTTTTTCTATTGAGTGTAATGTTCTCTCTGGCTTTTTCCAAATCTATTTTTGTAATGTTGAAGTAATGTAGTCTATTTTTAAATTAATGTTACTATAAAAGGGCCTTTTGTTGCCAGATAGTCTTGTTTTGTACCACTTGATGTGGCCACATATTTTTATTCTTCTTTCTAAAATATTATCCTTCATTGATTTTTCCATGTGTAATAATTCTCATACCCCAGAAATATATTTCACTTAGTCCTTATGACTTTTAATGTGCTGTTGAATATGACTTGCTACTATTTAGTTGAGGATCTTATATCGATTTTTAATGATATTAGTCTATAGTTCAGCTGTGTGATCTGAATTATGTATCAGGAATGTGCTAACCCCAAATGAATTTGAATATGCTCTATCTTCTTTCATTTTAAGGAGACTTATGAAGAATTAATGATATGTAATAAAAATTAATTGGTGAAATTTTCCATTAAAGTTCTATTGACTTAGCTGTCAGAGGCTATGGGCATTGCAGGAGGTGACAACTGTGGTCAGACATCAACACACCAGAGGAATGATCTCTTTTGGGGGAGAATCCCACAGAGATACAGCCTGTAGGATGATCGACTCTGGAGGGTATTGATCTTATCTGTAATTTCACTTGTGCAAAAGCAGTTTTGATGTCTCTCCTGAACTGTAGTGTGTAATCTCATGTGATGTGTATATGTAATCCATGATTGCATCTCGGATATTATGGGCACATATATCCATGGATGATCAGAAAAATGATTGCTCATTGAACTATATAATTTTGATATAAAGAAATACACTAGGATATGCTTCATAACTAGATCTATTGTCCCAAGAGGACTGTGAGGCACTTAAAAGCTTGCTTTGTTCCTTTAACTCAGGCTAACACAAGAAAATAACTATTTCTCCTCAGTCTAAAATAAACTGCACACAATTAGCTAATTTTTATCTTACAGCAAGTTCAAATTACAATCAAGGTGTTTGTAAACAGATCATGAGTTTAAAACTTTACAGTTTTGTACAAGGTCAAAGTCACAGGTATGTAACAAAGGTTATTAACACAAAGCAACCTGGAAAAAATGCCTATTTTTTGCTTGCCAAGTCTGGCTGATAAAAGACCTATGTCTCAAACATTGTATCACTGGGTGCTGTGTCCCTGCCCTCTAGTCACTATCTTGCTCCAGGAACCTTGAAACTTTGCATTGCCATGGTCAAGAGCTCTGCCCTTATTACACACCCAGAGGATTCTGCTTATGACCAATGATATGTAACTAGAGTAATTTTTGTATTATTGCTTCAAGTTTCCTAGGGGGGGAAAAAGTATTTAGGCTAGAAAAACGTAGGTGCAGGGAAAAATTGGAAGAGAGAATTAAAGGAGAATTAGAAGCTGCAGAGTTAAAATTAGAGCCAGCAGACGAATAAAGTATGTGATTAATACAGCATGTGTATGAGTTATTCTCTTACACCTCAGATTAAAAATTTTGTAAGTTTCTTTCACTGTACTGTGACTTCTCACCAGTACCCTGGAGGTAGATTGTGAGCTGGGCTCACAAGCTATGGAAACAGTCTTCAGTTATTTGCCAATAGAAACATACTAACAATGCATTGGAAAGTCACCAAACATACAGTTGATGTTAGCAGTCATGTCAGTGTAGTCATTGGTACCACTAGAACTAAAACTATAAACTAGGGAACTACTGTACAATAACAGAAAAAAAAGACAGGGCAATCCATGGAAGAATTCATATTAGCAGTTATATTGAAATTCTGACAGCCACTTCCCTATATCCTTTGTCAAACTGCTGTAACCTTTCAACTCCCAGGTTCTACTGGGACTCAGACAGTGCTTCCAGCATATTTAATAATACCAAAATTTGACTCCTCCTTCCTTTACTATAGCATAGACCAGAATTAAACAGTTTGAAAATTCAAATGCTTTTCAGTGGCCTGGGATTAAGCTGTTTGTAAAATGGTTTTCGATGAAGGTACTAGTTTTAACTGAAAGTCCAAACTCTTCCAAACCCAGTTACCTTTTGTATTCTAATTATCCTTTATTTACCTATTGTTTGTATTTTTGTTAGAATTTATTTAGGGGATGTCTTGAACTAGGGTTAGAATTTTACTCATAATTAAATGAAATGAAAGACATGAAAAAATAGGGAAGGCTAAAACTAAAGAATTGTAAAATGGTAAAATTCCATGGTAAAAACAAATCTTAAACTACTTAGATATTCAATATCCTGTAGTCCTGGTAGCTTTTTCACATTAGCTGGGTGAGCCTAATTACCATAAGATTACTAAAGACCATACGGGACAATGAATTTTAAAACTATGTTATCACCAAACACTTTTTTTACATTAACAAATACTCAAGTACTGTCAGGAAAAGTTGCTGTTGATAGATCTGCGGTAAGTATACTTTCTATTTCAGATTAAGTGATTCAGAAAAGCAGGGTTTATCCTCTCTCACATTGGTCCTCATTTATTATGGTCCCACGATGCTCATTTTCTCTATGAATGTAATTATCACCAAAATGCAATTATCCCATAATTTTAAAGGGAAACTGCCTTAAGTCCTACCAATCAAATCTTACTCAGCAGTCAATATGAATGGATTGCAATGACCTGCTTAAATATACTTTGCAGAGTTTTCAAGTGTGTATCTATAAAGGGGAGGAAGGCTACTCATACTTAGTATTGGGATATGTGGTAGAAGCTAGGTTGTCATTTTACATTATTGCCTCGATAATTCTAAGAAAAACAAGGTTACAAGTAATAGAATTCAGAGAGCTTAGCTAAATGGTCTAGTGTCTAACAGCTGAAGTAGCCATACTAGAGGCAGTACCTGAGCATTAAATCTCTGGGCCATTCTACTTTAACATTGAAGTAAATTCTTCTCTCTTTAATAATATTAAAGTGATAAAAATCGTCTTTAATGATATTAAAGTGAAAAACCTATCAGAATTATTATGCCATGAACACCATGAAGAAGAATTAACATAACTGGTGCAATGAAACTTTATAACATTTTCCCATGGTCCATTGTGTATTTCAAAACATATAAGAACCTAAAACCTTAGGAAAATAAAAAGTATATCAAAGCAAGGAGGTATTGGCTTTTATAGCAGGCATAAGCATCTGATAGATAATTGAAAATAAAGAAAAACCTTTTGGAAATGACTTCCTGGTAAAATAGTTCAAAAGATGTACTGGCCTTCTGTGATTTATGGTAGCATTTCCCATGTTTGTGTAAGGACTCAATAGTCATCTATGGATGGGATGAGTTAGCTGTGACTAGAAACAAAGTGCAGGTTTTATTGAATAAGAGAAGGATCCGTGAAGGACAAGGGAACAGTGCTGGAGTTGTTATAGTGGTGAGAAGTACCAGGAAAATCATTGCTGTAATGTATAAACATGGGTTTCTGAGGTGGGTAAACACCAAGTGTAATTCTGAACACCTACAAAATAATACTATTTGAAAAATAAAAATCTCAGATTCACTGATTAGACATGATCACGATGATACATCTATAAGCATAATAAAGTACTACATTCAATAGAAATTTAATTATTCCCATAACCATACAATCAATATTATTTTGACTTTAATAGATGAGAATGGTTTCACTATTGAAGTTATGTTTGTATCAATATGAAGTAGTATAGAGAACTAGAGGGTTAAGAACACTTTGACTGCTACGGAATCACATATTTAGTAATATTTAAGCAAGTCCTCAGCAGTGGCACATGCATGATTTATTTAGTGAAGCAAAAAAAAAAAAAGATATTAGGCATACACTATTTTCTTATAGAAAAAAGTGTTATTATTTCTCCTAGCAAATTATATTAAACTGTTAGTACACCAAGGTCAAGAGTCATAGCTCATATTGAACAGACTATAACAGGCTGGTATAGAACAGGTAACCTCACTTTATGAAATAAGGGTTGGATTCTTAGTTTGGAATCAAATTATAGTTTCTTTTTGTAAATGTATGCGACCTTAAACAATTTTCTACATCTTTGTAATTCAGTTTTTCACAACTTAGAAGGACAATAATTTTATCTATTTTTTCATCTTCCAAAGGTACAAGTCTTCGCTTGGTATTGCTCATAAAACAAGACATTTAACATGCAGTAAATGTTAAAAGTGACAGCACTCTGGTCTTGAGTCAACAACAAAGGACATGTGGAATTGTCACTAACCATTCTCTGTGACCTTAGACGTGTCATGGTGTCTCAGAGCCCCAATTTCTCCATTCATTTAGAAAGATTCATACTCAGTCTCCTTGTATACAGAAGGTCTGTCATCTAGGTGTTTGGGGTGACTTTGTTAATAAAGTGCTTTGACAGGAATTTTGAACCCAGAACTCACAAAAACGAAGCTGAGGGCAGTGGCATGAACCTGTAAGCAAAATGCTGGAGATGCAGTGCAGAGACAGGAGAATTTCTGTGGTTGTTGACCTGTCAATCTCACTAAACCTGTGAACTCCTAGTTCAATGAGAAACTCAAAGAAACTAAAAGTATTAGCCTGTTGTTTCTGTGTTCTCTGTGTTCATACATCCTTCCATATGCATGTGCTCACATATGTGCATATGCACATGCACACACAAAACTTCTGTCTCCCAACACATAGACACATACATAGACACACAAACACACACACACACACAGAGAGAGAGAGAGAGAGAGAGAGAGAGAGAGAGAGAGAGAGAGAGAGAGAGATTATTAAGTATCCAAGTATTTGTCTCAAGTTTTGCTGCCTTTTTAATAGAATGGTCATCTCAAACCAGCTAAAATCTTCAGGGTAAAGCGGTGGCCAGTGGTGGCCACTATGATTATTTAAAGAAATACTAAATCTAGACTTCCCCAGTTCTCTTCCATACCAGATGCCATTACCTTCTTCTCCATGTTCCCTACATTCTTGCTATTATATATCAAGGAAACCCTTAAACTGCATGATACAAGAGTTTATGGAGCTGATCTTTTATTTATAATTTGAAAATAAATATTCATGGAAGAAAACTAAATTAGCAAAGACTAAGGTGTCTACTTGCCCTATTTTGTTGGTCCAAGATATCTTTGTGCATGTGTGTGATATCTAGAATTGTGTGATACAAAAAATAGATATGTATGCAGGAGTCTTTGTCTTTAAGAAATTAGTGCATTCTTGATGGGAGAGGAGACAGAAATAAGGAGCTCAATCTGGAGGAAAGGTGTGAACAGTTTTCACGCATCACCAATGTCTGACATTCTGAGTGGCCCTGTGGGTTAAAGGGGTAAGGACATGACAATGCTCACGTCCTCAAAAGGCATCACTCCTTTCCCGTAGAAAGATTCAGAACCATAATTATGTTCCTTATGATGACATCTAGTTTTTTGCTAGTTACTATTTAACTAACTATTTTGGATGTCTGAATTGGAGGATTCACAATATTAGGGCATATCAGAAACATATTCTTATTTTCTCATTATATGAGAGTAATTTTGAGGGTAAAAAGAAAGTCTACTTCTTGATAATACTGGAAAGGATATTTACTGCCTGTTGGCTAGATGAATAGAACCCGCACTTTGCCAGATCTGCTCTTCAGCATATCTTGGCAAGACCTGTTCATTGCCAGATGGATGACAGAAAGCCTGGAATTTTCCCTTGATTCCGACCTGGTCTGGCCCAACTTCTGCATCTATATGTACACATCATTTATCTCTGCTTTCCACCCTGGAATGCTCCATAAGTCTAAGGGTTCTGTGGATCCATGAATGTCTCTATACAGAGACTTTTATTACTTGTTTAAAGTTGAATGATAGGTCAGTGAAAACAGTGTAAGAGATAACTATGGTTTCTGTGATCTAAATTGGACATTAATATTTTTAGCCTCATAACTATAGAATGGAATGAACCATAGTAGTGATGGGGTGGTTTGTCAACAAAATAAGAACCCACATTCAATTTTTTGTTACATATTCTTTGTTACACTGTCCTAGATAGTGGCAGAAACAGCAGTTGATGTCTTCATTAAGTTTTACTGAGTGTCCAAAAATAAAGAGATTTCTGGATGAAACAAAATAAGAGAAATATTGAACAGAAGAAACATAATGGCTCAACCATACTGGATGTAATACAAAGTTTTCTCTTTCTTTTTTATTTACATTAGAAACAATCTATTTTTACATGTAAATCCAAGTTCCCTCTCCCTCCCCTCCTCCACCAACCCTGCTCACCTGGGAAGGTGAGGCCTTCTATGGGGGAATCCTCCAAGTCTGTCATATCATTTGAAACAGGGCCTAGGCCCTCTCTTTGTGTCTAGGCTGAGAAAGTATCTATCCATTTATGTGATATGTGCTCTGAAAGTCCATTCATACACCAGGGATAAATGTTGTTCTACTACCAGAGGTCCCATAGATTGCCCAGGCCTCCTAAATGACACTACTTTCAGGGTTCTGGGTCAGTCCTATGCTGGTTTCCCAGCTAACATACTGGGATGCATGAGCTCACCCTTGTTCGTGTTACCTGTTTTCTGTGGGTTACTCCAGCCAGGGTCTTGATCCTTTTGTTCATCATTCCTTCCTCTCTGTAACTGGGTTCCAGGAGTTCAGCTCAGTGTTTAGCTGTGGCTGTCTACTTCTGCTTCCATCAGTTACTGGGTGAAGGTTCTAGGATGGCATATAAAGTAGTCATCAATCTCATTATCAGGAAGGCCATTTAAGGTAGCCTCTCTACTATTGCTTAGATTGTTAGTTGAGGTCACTCTTGTGAATCCTTGGACATTTCCCTAATGACAGATTTCTCTTTAAACCTACAATGGCTCCCTCTATTATGGTATCTCTTTTTTTCCTCTCCTCTTTTCTTTACCCAACTCAATCTTAATACAAATTTCTGTTTCAGCACATGAGTAGACACACGGTGAAAAGATAAAAGTAAGGGATAGCTATAGGGGTGGATTAACAAAACAATGTTTTGTTGACCTGGGCTTGGCTCTATGTTTTGAATTACCTATCCCCAAAGGAGCTCCAGAGGGTAAATATAAGCCAGTATAAAATAAAGATACAAGAGCAAAACCCCTTTCAAATATGAGGCTAAAGATCTATTTTCGAGGGTCTAAAATGTGGTGTGCATTGTCATGGAAGTTGAAATTGACAATATGAACGTGAGATATGATATTTTGGAAACAGAGAACTAGGCTTTTGAATCAAAGTGCAGGTGCAGGGTAGGAAGTCAGTCTTTTTTTTTCTTTCTTATTTTATGTAGCGATCCCAGTTCCCCCTCCTTCCCTTTGTTCCCTCCCTCCCTCTTTCCTTCCCTCCCTCCTTCTCATATCCCCCAGCCACCCTCCCATTCCATCCCCCCCCTCCACAGGGAAGGTGATGCCTTCCAGGAGGGAACAACAAAATCTGTCAAGTCATTTGGAATAATCTGTCAAGTTATTGGAATAAGGACTAGGCCTTCCCTCTGTCTCTAGGTTAAGGGAGTGTCCCTCCATGGGGAACATGCTCCCAAAGTCCTTTTGTGCACTAGGGATACATCCTGATTCCACTGTCAGAGATCCCCTAGACTGCCCAGGCCTTCTAACTGAGACCCATGTTCAGGGGGTCTGAGTCGGTCCAATGCTGGTTTCCCAGCTATAAGGCTGGGGGTACATTAGCTCCCGCTTTTTTAGGTCAGCTGTCTCTGTGGGTTTCTGTAGCCTGGTCATGTCCCTATTTTCTTATTATTCATCCCACTCTGCATCTGGAAGTATGTCTTTATAAAGGATGTTTATTAAAACACAAAACTAAAACAAAGTCTAGCCAAGGAACTTTTCTAAAGGTTATGCATGGACAGGATATGTGTATATCACTGTCACTACAGACACCGCAGTTGGTGTTGGGTTTTCAGGAAAATATGAAAATGAGGACAACTAGAAATTGCAATACCTCGGGAAGCTACTCATTCATATGGTTCTGTGTTTGTTTCTGCCTCCCCCAAACAGTTGGAAATGGTGGATTTCTGTAAATGTTGAATTATTTTAATCGATGTTAGGCAACTTTTACTGCATTGCCCTGTAAATAACTAGCCTTTGTAAAAGAAGAAATCAAATAAGACCTAAGCTATATTCCTCTGCAATAGACTCTTGTATCATGATGGGTACAATTTGTATACCTGGCTCAAATCTAAACATCTCTGGTAGGAGTATGTTGACTTTATAAATAAGGCTTTTAAAATATGTTCTTAATGAGTAAATCTGTATAACACCTTTCCTAATTTTAAACTTTTTACCTATTTGTCTAATAGTTTGTAATTCTAGGTTGAATTTATTCAGTAGAATAAATATAAAATAATATTTATAATTTTTGTGTAGTAGTTTTATAAATAATTCATAAATATAAGTGTTAAGCTATATGCTACATTTGGTCTACTGTGACATTACTTAAATGACACCAATTTAATCTTCTGGCTTGGATAAAGACTATGAAATATGAGACCTACCTTTAGATAAAGGATCTGTGTTCTTCAACATAAATATTTTTACTTATTTGTTAACTTTCTTTAAGTCATGATTTCTTCATGAAAAGCAAACTTCTTTGAGGCAAGGGTAGTCTCAGCATATTCACAAGACTCAAACTTCATTTTTGTATATTTTCTTATTCTTTTTCTCTACTCTTAGAGAAATGTTTTCTGAATCTGTCGTCACCAAGTTGCTTTCATAAGGAAAAAAGAATAACTGTTTTCATCAACATGTAACAAGGTCTACTTTGCCATTTCTGAAATAAAAATAGTTTTCTTTGTGTTATGGCTTATATTATGTATTTTAACTTTTGAGTTATTATCTTAGTCATGTCAGGATGAAAAATGGATCTCTCTAGGAACTTCCATTATGTCAGATTGAAAAATCATTTCTCTTGACTGCTTTGGGCAACTGCATGTTCAAAGCCCCTTTGCCTCATTCCTCATGGTGGACTGTGTGGCTACGCTGCCTTCCTGTTTTCAGGCCCATTTCCATTGCCAATGACAAATCTCACACTCAGGGTCACACTAGGTCCATTTTCATGTAACAATCGCCAAGCTCTTGGCAATGATTTATTTGAAAACTTCTCATTACCTGAAGCTATTTATTCCCTGAAATGTCAAATTGTACACATGTGCAGTGTAAGTTATAAAGAACAGTTATGGTACTCACACATGTTCATATACATACCCACACAGAGGATGGGAGCAGGAATCATAGACCATTGGCTTAACCTGTAAGACCCCATCAATTTTTATATGGGTTTAAAATTCTGTAAACATTATTGCCAATAGTGAACACATATTTGCATAGCAGTTTCAATTGTTGATGAAGGACTACAGCACTTCTAGGAGATATGAGACAATTAGAATCCTAGAATACAATTCAGACTTTTGTTTGTAAAGAGGCCATTGAAAGATCTCACCCTCTAATTTCAGTGACCTTTTTATCTGTCCTCAATTCCTTCTCAACTTTTAAAATGCTCTTACCTTGTGTCATACCTAATGGTAGAAAAGACAAAGAGGAATATATGGAGCTGCTAGTGGAGCTCTCTCATCTGGCTGCCATCCTTTCCCGTCTCATACTACACCAAACGTCATGAATAATGTGTGTGCTTTTGATGGTCGGACATGTCCCTGTTCCTCTTGATCTTCTTTCCTATATTCAGAGGACTTCCTTGGATAACTGTCTTTTCTAAAATCTTCTTGATCATCCTAGATGGAGGGGAGGGGAACTTCTGTCCCCAACTCTGTGAAAATTTTCATGTGGCCTTAGAACATACTATTTGGTATAATTATTTATTTATACCTGTTGCTAAAACGTCTAGATTCTCAGCTCCTTGACAGTCCATACGAATTTATACTCCACACAGCAAACAACTTACAGCTTGGTTGCCACTGTTTGTATTCAGAATAGCAATTGACTGAGTGAATGTATCAGGGTGAGTCAGGAAAGCAGTGGCAAATTGATGAGACTGTTAAACAGGACAATTTAATGACAATGTCAAGTGTGATGGAATGCTCATCAAACTGTAATGATTCATTCTTGAATTTGAAACAAAGGAAGCATATATGTTTAAAGGGCATTTTAGCTGGTAAAAAGTCACTGAGGCATTAATTATTATTATAGTGACCCTTATTATAGAAAATTGGCATTTCTATCTAAATGGCACTCTATAAAATTAGATTTTTCAATAACATATTTAGCAAAAACATTGTTCTTGTAGGTTAAATCTGAGATTCTTTGAAATAAAGGGAATGAAGCAGAAAATTCAGAACTAAAATACAGTATTGATTTGACATTAAGTTTAATGACAAATGAGAAATGAATACTGTGGGCAAGAAAATAATAAAATAATTATATTCCTTTTGAGTTCCTCTTATCAAATTAAATTTTCATTAGTATTTGAACATTAGTATCAGAAAACCTTATTTTATGTATAAAAATATTTAAATCATATAGACACTAAATGGCTTAGATAATATGAAATGAGTCAGGAAGACGGGAAGATATGTGGGAAGAAGCCATCGTACATCTTGAATAAAGTACAGAAGACAGAAACCACAACAGGTTTCCATTGTGCTTCTGGCTAAATAAATTGATGTTTAGTAATGTAGGGTTATTATACCAGTAATAAGAAATAAGCACCTGAAATAAAATAAAATTTGACTTCTAAATACTCTTTTATTTGGACATGTAAGTTTTACATTAAATATATTGAGAATGCATTTGTGTCAAGGTCATATGGAGAAAACAGACAAAAGAGTGAGAAGGTCTATTTTATAATATTGAGAAATAGAAACTGGAGAGATTGGCCAGTCTTTTAGAGTACTTGCTCTTGCCGAGAGGTGGGTTCAATTGCCATCATCTACATGAAAGCTAACAACTATCCATAATTCTAGTTCCAGTGGAACCCAGCACTCACTTCTGACCTCCACAGGCACAAGAGATACACATAGTTCACCTGCGTCCATGACGGCCAAAACCTAATACACATAGTAGACATAAATACAATAAGGAAAGAAATGTTGAAATTATCACTAATATGCTTGTAAATACAAGTGTTTTTTTACATGTCCATGTTAGGAATAGGAGCTTAATTTATTTACTTATCCAAATAAAATTTGGATAATTTTAATCCAAATAAAATTTGAACAACAACGACAAAGTAAAATAAGACCTTGGTTTCTATTAGGGTTGTGTTCATGGTGAGAAAAACATAGGGAAAGCTGTAAAGAATTAATTGTGTATCTTACAAGGAGTAGGTACAACATCATGGCATAGTATCATCAAGAATGTAGGGGACTGTTTGCTATTTGAGAGAAAATGACCATCAATGTCTGATGCAATAAAAGCCCTTAGTGTTCATAGACTCATGTCATATTATGGGAGACATCACTTGGAAAAGAAATAGAAAATAGAGTAATTGTTGGGAGATGTTATTCTGTATATATGTTTCTCATACTTGTTAATTAATAAAGCCCTGTTGGCCAATAGAAAACTAGATAGGCGGGGCTAGGAGACTAGGAGGAGGAAAGAGGAAGTAGGAGGAGTCAATATGTAGACCTGGGAGGAAGGAAGACGCTGGCCACTGCTCCCCATAAGATGAGCCACGTGAAAATACTTAGATAAGTAGAAATGGGTTAATCATTAAGACAGAGATAGCCTATAAACAATAATGGTAACTGGCCAACAGGATTGTATCAAATACAGAGTCTCAGAGTGTTATTTGGGGCTCATGTGGCAGGGGGACCATAGCGGCAGGACCTGCGGCAGCTGGCGGGAAAAACCAGCCATAACAAAGAATAAAATTATTTGGTGTTGTAATCCAGTATCTTACAAAGCAGAGAATATTTAACTGTGGGTTCACAGATGTACCCTATAACCAACCCTGAATTAATGTGTGATGGTTAAGGTGCTGACGTTCTCTAAGAATTCTTGGAGGTGGAAGTCTCAACTGTACAGTGATATGAAAGTAACCTACCCGGCCTTGTCATAGTCAATAGTCTCCTCTGGAACTCATGGTAAACCTATGCTTAAGTATAGAGCACTATGTTCCCTAGAATGCAAACCTTTCAAATTATTGCTTCAGAAATTGATTTGAAATTGAATCTGAAACAAAGGAACCCATACCCAAAGTAACTTTGTGTTTCTGTTATCTCTAATTTGGGAAAGAAAAATAACTTTCCATTTTTCTTCTTCAACCATCTGATCTTTTCTCTATTGTGATACAGAGCATGTTCTTATTTTTTTTTAAACTTAATAAAACTCAGAGACAAGCTTTTATGCATATTCATGTATACTTGATTAATAATTGATGAGAAGGTCTGGGGCAGGTGGTAGAGAAGAAAAAACCTTTAGCAGGGAACAGGGTGAAAGAAGATCTCTTAACTAACCTCCTTCCCAAGGGGAAAAGAATCAATCGGAATAAAAGGCAAGGAGGGTAGGGCAAGCACAGAGCTGAATGTCATCCCACAGTGCTGTTTCCATGATTTGCATATTTAATTGCTTCCTGTCTTTAGCAGTTGGGCTTTGTGATTCTGACACATTCTGTGAGAAATTCATCTAAAGACCAAAAAAAGTGCACAGTGTAGGAAGAAAAACTGAGTTGAAGTCTGCAGGGTGTCCTAGGAGCTGAGGAAGGGCCATTGCCATTGTTGTGTTCTTAGACTCTCAAATGGTTCTATAAACATCTAACATCCAGGACCAGCTTCCCACAGACAAGACAGCATTGTAAAAATCAGGCCAGGCTGGGCCAGTACCTTGAAGTTGAGTTTCATAATTAATTGAATATATCTTTATTTTACGTTACACTATGTCATGTTTCCCTCAATTCATATGGCTACTTATGCTTTATGAAACATTTCATTTACTTTACCAGATGTCAGTATTATTATTTCTGTTTATATCATGAGTGTATTCTAATATGAAGAATTCATGTGACTCATCCAAATACTGCCTAAGCCAGAAGCCAGTTGAGAAAGCATCCTGTCTGGACTCTAGTAAAGGACAGTTTGCTCACAGCAGACGACGCCAGTGTCTGGGCACAGTTCACACCAGAGTTTTGAGTTTCTACAAATCCACAGATCATAGATTTTATCTTGAATTTTCAGTGTTACCACATGACACATTCATGCCATGTGCTACGGCACTGAATTACATACATTTTAAAATTTGAAACTGCTATGTGAATATACATTCACTATCGGCAATATGTTTACAGAATTCTAAACCCATAACAAATTCCATGGAGTTTTAAAGATTAAGCCAATGTTCTATGAAGAGAGGAGTAATTTGATTCTCTTCATGCCACACTGAGAATAATAAAAGTAAAATTCACAAGGATATTTTTAAAAGCTTCTTTATTTTCCTTACTGTATTTGAGTGAAAGCCAGTATGGTCAAATTTCTGACTGTAGCACTGTAAGGCAAGAGCTGTAAATTGGTTGTGAGCCTAGGAAATGAGAAGTACCCAGAAGAATGGAAATGGTCAAAACCTTGGTCTTATGATTATCTCATCACCAAACAGTGTACTATTATTGGCCATGCTTCTCTCAGTACAAACACTGATAGTGAGAACACATGTGGAATGTGCCAGTGGGCCAGGCCAAAGTCCATTTTTCATTATGATTTTTCCTATGCAGAAGATAATCCTTTATTTATGATCTTGGTGGTGAAAATCAAAGTAATATTTAAAAAACAATGGCAATTCTGGCCATTCTCATTTTCTTTTGTGAAGGCAATGATAAATAATAAATGAACAGTTTATGCATATTTTAACAGAAATGAATCATTGTATAAATGTTAACTATTTATTTATTAATACTTAACTACTGTTTATAGTACTTACTGACAAGTACAAAAACATATTATTTTTCTCTTTATTCCCTTGTAATTTTCAAGACACCAAAGAAAATCTATCCCAAATTTATGAGATGTTACTACCCACCATTATGTTTTGAACTATCATTCCTGAGTCCTTATATTTGACATTTCCAGTGGTTGAAAATTGATTTGAATGTTTAAATGAATGACAATGTAGAAAATCATAACTTTTCCATAATTCTTCTCACAATTTACATTTTTAAATTAACTTCACTAAAGCTTAGTTTCACATGTGATTGGGTCCCAAACACGAAGTTTTAAGTTGTGTTTTAAGAATGACACAACTCAAGACCACTTTTGATGTTTTCGAAATCCTTGGCTTCATGCTTCTAACTAACTGACCAAAAATGGTGCAGTATTTGCATTATTACTCACTTTCTGTTCCTTCCCTGTGACTAATACCCATCACCACTTGCTTCTCCTATTAAGATTTTTGGCCTTGGTGTTATTATTATTTGTTGTTATTATTATTATTATTAGTGTGTGTGTGTGTGTGTGTGTGTGTGTGTGTGTGTGTGTGCTACATTGTGGATTTCATCATGTGAGCAGATTTTGAACTTGGATATTAAAAAAAATCTCCTCTTATATCCTGCTGCAAGATGGGCTGACCTCATTTTAGATTTTAATTGGAAGCCATACTGAACCATTGCAATGGATTTCTTCAACCCTTTGCTGTTTTGGAACTTCTATTTCCATGGCAGCAGAAACTTCATGGTGTCACTTCCTTCTCAGTGACTGCATACCAAGTTCTTCCAATCATAGGACAAACTTAACATCTTCACGTGAAATTTAAACATTTGAGAGAAATTCTTAACTTTGGTAGCATACTCATAATGATGTTGCAAAATTTTATTCTTTTACATTTTTTTGTCTTAGTCTTGTGTCTTCATGTATGCATGTACAGTACCTATTATGGACAGAAGAAGGTGACAAAAGCCGTCGAATTGAACATACAGATGGTTATGAGCAGGGAACTGAACCCAGGTCACTAGCAAGAAAAAAAAAATGCTCTTAAATGTTAATTTCTACTTTATGAACAATAGTATTCTTTTTTATCTATCTATGGCAGTATTTTACATATACATCAGTTTTCTTCCTAGGAATTTTGCAGTTTTCTAGAACTTATTACTTCCCCCACTCCATCTAGGACACTTCGTGATCATAACTGTGGTCGTTACACAGGCAAATAAGGGGATCAAATTAATTCAACAAACTAGTAGACTAAGTATGACAGTGAATCACATTCACGTTGAATGCCCCTAAGAAGGAAATTCACCATGAATTCCTACTGAACTTCTGAGTCACTGTGAACAAACATGGAGTCCAAGGATAGCTACAATTTGAGAATCCTCTCTTTGTGAAGAATAAGGACATTTCAGAATCACTGCCTCCAATGACTGCATACTATGTGTTTTTACATTTAATACAATATTACATTTGATACAATTTTTAATATTCTTTGACTTAATTTGCGTTCTGTTTATTGTTTGTTGCATTTAAAAAATGATATACAGAATTTTTCTTTATGATGCCAGCATTATTAGACTCATGAAAGAAGCTTATAATTATTGCAGAGGAAGAGAAAATTTTATGATTTAGTTTAGTTAAGGTGCAGACATATACCAGAAGCAACATTAAAACAAAATAGCCAGCAAAATACAGTGAAGGTATGCATTCTCTGTTCTCAGAACTGACTGGCATTTGGTCTCAGTGTAAAAAAAAAAAACTTTAGAAAGATAACAAGAGTCAAAGACATTGGTGGGAAAACACTGTACAATGCTATATAGAAAACCACCATTACAAACATTGAATATACCAAGTAGAGATTGGAGGGTAGAGCATGTATACTCATCCAGCAATGCATCTGGCCTTCCAACACAGCTCACAACTAGGCCTCACTGTCTCACACTGTCACACGAAGTATGGCTCTACACATATTAGGTATATATATATATATATAGAGAGAGAGAGATAAAAGGGAAAAATCTATTCAGAGTATCATATTGTACATAAAAAGAAATATAGGTGTATGAGCCTGAATAATCCATTGATCACTTCCAGAAAGGAATTTGTTTCTATCTCAGATTAGTTTGGAGCCTAGGTCAGGGGAAGCTGTATTAAGCTCTCAATGTTAGTGAAACAGTGATGATCCTTCTTGTTGTAGAAAAATATGATGTAGAAAAAAATAATAGGCCAACATAGCTGAATGTAGAAGCCTTCATAGGGAAAAGTCTCTTGCCATGTATTGTGCATGATCAGTAAGCCAAGGTAAAATTTGCCCACAACTGAGTTATAGTATTTGCAACAATGAGATTTTTTTCTTGGACCCTTTCTAACAAGTACATCAAGATAAATATCATCTGTCATCTGCAAAATATTAGCAAGATGCCCATGTGTTATACCCTGTGGTAGGATCTAGAGAATGTACTCTCTTGAATGGAGACTCCCATGTGTTATACCATGAGCCAGTCTGGAACATGTAGGCTCTTGAATTGTTCTGTAGACATGACTAAATTAGAAATTTCAGAGGAGAATGTTTCAAAATGGAACTCAATAGTGGATGTTTCCTAACTGAAGAATGTAAAGGGAACCATTATTCTGCTTTTATTTGGCCTAAAATGTTGGTATGTCCTTAGCTACCTTACTCCTCTGTTTCTGTGCCATTCTATGTTTCAACAATTCTACTGTTTCAAAAATTTTTGTTTAATAACTTAGTCTTACACAGTTAAATAATAGCTCCAGGTAATCATTGTTTTTATCCTTTAATAAATAATAACAAATTCATATCTGTATATGGTACTTGTATGTAAGTACAGTTACCCTTACATAGGAGAAGATGTCAGATCAGTGAATCTGAAATTTATGGCAGTTGCCATCACACAACATGAGGGTTGGAAAGCAACTTTGAATAGTCTGCTAGAGCAGTATATGCGGGTAATCACTGAACCATCTCTCCAGCTCCCCACTCACACTTGAGTCCATTGTGTATGCTGTAATTAATAAATAAGTGTAAATAAGATGTGCCTCCTTCACATGTTCATTTGTTAATCTAGTGGGGCTCCATGTGTAGTTTTACCCATACTTTCTTATTTAATCCTCTTTGCATTCACTTAACACATTTATTGATTACCTCTTCTGGGCTTTTACATTTAATGATCAGGAAGGCATATCTAATAACTAGTCTTATGCTGTCAAACACCTGGTTTAGCAGGGACTGCCTGAGGATGGGTTTGTTAATATAAATGTAAACGAGGGTGTTCTCAAAGGAAATATTTAAAAAATGAGGCACACAGGAAAACATTGCTTTATGGGAGGAGGGGCAGAGCAGAGGGATTCTGGTGCTTATCCACTCCCTACAGGGGATAGATTACTTCTCTGCCTTCACAATCTTGCCAACAGTTAGAATCATAAGCCAAATACAGACGAATTTAGGCTATCAGTGTGTCATCATTAACAGAGTCTAAGTGAACTAACTAAAACAAGATCCTTGGCACCTTGATCATCTGATGTGGCAATGATTTGTTCTCTGGAGCCTCCCTGTTTGTTATTGAATTCTGTCCCCAAGACAATCTCTATATGAATCTTAGCCAAACTTCTCTCATCTGCCTGCCTCGGTTTCCTAATAAAGAAGATAGAGAGAGTAAGATGCCATATCTATTTCACTTCAATTCTTTGAGGATTTAGTTCTTGGAGTACTGGCTAAGCATTTTGAATAGTGGTTGTTGAATAGTTATCTTTATTATTCACACCATATGAACTGGACATTTTGTTCATTTTATGAGGGCTAGCATGCTTTCCTTATTCCTAGTATTCATGCCTGACAAATAGTGAAAAGATGTTGGTATACTTGGCAGATTCCATTGGATCGTAAAATACTGTCTAGGCCTCCCTCTTTGGATAAGTTTTATATTGAAGCCTCTCTGCTCTAATATGGAAAAAGACTCTTTCTACATCGGCTATACCCTTTGTCCACAAAGCCTGACAAAAACAGTGAGGGGAAAAAAGAAAAACATAAGCACTGTCTGGTGAGTAAATTCTACAAGTTATGCTATTTTTAAATAGTGAAAATAATAATTATTGCTTAAAAATAGGCTCAGTGAAGCTCTCTAAATAACCATACCTCTGTTATATTATACCACACTAATTATATTAAAAAATGCCTCTAGTAAAGTATGGCATAAAAATGGGTTGTGACCTTGTACAGAAAAGGAAAATGACATGAAATCAGCATATATAGAAGGTTCAAATATTAATCTCCAGGATTCTGAAATTATTTATCTGAAAATTAAAAAAGTTTATTTTGATTCCAGGACCACAGAAACTTTATGTATAAATTGCTTCTTCGTTGAAGACTATGTGCTATGAGATCAACGAATTTTCTCTCACCTAAATATTCTACATAGATAACATACAAATACATAAGTGTTATAAATATATTTGAAATGGATTCTATTTAAGAATATTTGACTTGACACTATCACTTTGTTTTAAAAATTACTTTCTTGTTTATTATCATTGGTGACAGTAAGTGGTATTTATTGTGTCCTCTTGTTGGCAGAGCAGCTTGTTAGGACATTCCTCTCCTGGATTTATTATCGATTTGTTCTCTAGATTTTTTTTTGGCACTTTTGTTCCACAGGTGGGACACATGGGCATACATTTGTGTTTGGGTATATACTTGATAGTAGAGAAGTGTAGTTTGTTATTTCTAGTTGAAAAAAATAAAAATTTTTACTTTCTTAACAAGAGTGGTTCATTGAAGGAGGTGGGATGTGTTAGTCACTGTTTTATTGCTGTGTAGCGACACCATGACCCAGGCAACTTCTATAAAGGAAAGCATGTAATTAGAGGCTTGCTAAATTTTCAGAGGCTTACTCCATTATCATCATGACATAGAGCACAGTGACATGCACAGGAAATAAGGTGCTCCATACATATCTGACAGTCACAGCCTGGCCCTAGGCTGAAAGAGAGAGATACTTTCCCTATCTGCCTTGTATGGGCTTTTGAAAGCCTCACACTAGGAAATCTCAAAGCCCACTTAAAGTAGTGACACACCTCCTCCAACAAGGCCACATCTACTCCAACAAGGTCTAATCCTGAACAGTTCACCAACTAGGGACTAAGCATACAAAG
The DNA here is from genome assembly GCA_030556225.1 of Cricetiscus sungorus. Classification (NCBI taxonomy): domain Eukaryota; kingdom Metazoa; phylum Chordata; class Mammalia; order Rodentia; family Cricetidae; genus Cricetiscus; species Cricetiscus sungorus. Next base: position 19,988,001 of record JANBXA010000651.1, read on the forward strand.
GTGGACTTTGGGGCCATTATCATTCAAACCACCACAGATTGGTTACGCACTTTATGAAAAAATTATAAAAAGCTAATAGTTTTAACATAAGTTTGAAGTTGATGTACAGGACAAGTGTATGGAGAGTAGATAAGAAAACTCAAGAAGCATCTAATTGCTATAAAATTAAGATAGCAATGAGGCAGAGTGACAGAAGAGATTCAACTAAAATTCGACAGGGTTAGGTGGAAGGATGGGGACTAAAGGGAGCATATAGGAAGAAAGAGAGACAGAGAGATAGTGTACTATATACTACATTATGAACTGGTAAGGGTGGTAAAGGATTTAAAGGGTCAGCATGCTGTTGTGATGCTATTCCTGAGGAGATGGAAACTAATACCTGTTTTCTGTCATATGCAGAGGGATGTGTGTGTGTGTGTGTGTGTGTGTGTGTGTGTGTGTGTCTATCTGTGTGTATATGTGTGTATGTTGTGTGTGTGTGTGCATGCTGCCAGAAAACTAGGAAGAGAATAACTGGAAAACGTAGTAATGGAATACAAGTGACATAAAAGCAAGCAGAACAGGTGACTGTAAGGAGGGAAAGCATCAGAAAGAGTATAACATTGAGGCAAGGAGAGGTGAGTGGGGGAAGATGTTGAGTAAGAACAGAGCATAGTGACACATAGATATGAAAATGTAATGTGAAGCCCATTACATTGTACAGTAACAAAACTTATTTTAAATAACCATTTTGGGGGGCTAGGGTTGTGGCTAAATAATACATTACTTGACTAGCATGTCATCTTTCATCTCTAGTGTGAAGAAACAATAAATAAGTAAAAACATAAAATAGGAAACATATTGAGATGGATCTGAAAATATATACAGGTCAGTGAAAGAGTATAAGCCTAGCATATACAAGATGGGAGGGAGTTTGGGGGGCATGGGTGGGAGGCAGGGTGTGGGAACTGGGATCGATTTGTAAAATTAGAAAAAAATAAAAATAAAAAATACATCAAGTCCCAAGGTTCAGCCTCTGGTTCAGAGCCAATTAAACAATGGAAGAAAAGTAACAAGCAAATGACGACTTTAGGGAATAACTTGTGATGTTTTGCTACTTTTCCTAAATTACAACTTGACATCACCATATGAAATGGTGCTTTAGTTTCTTTTCTCTCGATGCATTAATTATGCAATAATTTGCATTCAACCTATTTCAATCCTGTAGCTTTACTTTTCCTATGGTTTATATCCAACTGATTATTTTCCTATTCAATATATATTCTAATACCAGTTTATTTTTTATAACTGATGGGGATGTATATAGATCTGTGAATGTTGTGTGTATGACAGAGACAGAGAAAGAGAGAGAGAGAGAGAGAGAGAGAGAGAGAGAGAGAGAGAGAGAGAGAGAGAGAGAGAGAGAGAGAGGAGACCTATGGAACATTACAGGCATGTTCATATTGATTTATTGAGTTGTTGTCATCCATATTTTTATTGATACCTAATTACAATATTATCAGGATTTCAGGCAGATGCTAATTTACAGAAAAATAGATAACTGAACTATTTATCATCTGCCATTGAGTAAGAGTGACTAGTGAATACTGTTCCCTCTGAGAAGGTACTCATCTGAATGTCACTTTTCTCTATTTAATTCTCTTGAGAGGAGTGGTTCCAATTTTAAAGCACTGATGATCTCCAGCTAGAGCTATAGCATCATTAGTGGTCACTTCTAGACTAGTGTTTGACATCCAGTTCTCTGCTATGCTCTTCCTCACCAATGGAGACACAGAAAATAATAGCTACTCATTATCTGAATGTTTTAGCAATTACATTGTTTTCACTTCAGATACTATTGCATTTTTATTAGTGTTAACCAATTCAGAATTTTATAACTACATCACTTTAAATTACATTTAAAAACCAGTGTAATAATATAGGCAGTAATTCAATCAAAACTCCATGGTAACTTGGAACTACGTGTCATGTATCCCTGAACTAAACAATTGCTTTTCTTGTTCATCCTGTTTTTTTGTTTGTTTGGTTGGTTTTTCTTGTCAGTTCATAGGTATTGCAGACCATACACTCAGCTTATAGCGAGGTAAAAACTCATAAAAGCATAGATTCACAAAGATCTTGTGGCTTTGTTTTGTTTTTCAATGTTACAGTATCATGCCAACTAGATTCTTTTTTTGATTCCTGCTTTGAGCTCCCACAAAACCTCAATGTAACACATAAATTATAGCTCTATGTTTTGTCTGTATTCTCTATTAAATCCAAGACAAACTAATTTCTCTTGAAATTGGCAGTGAGCTCGCAATACATTTTTAAAAAGTTTTGTGACATTTGAAGACATTAACAAAACTGTTGATTTTCTCAGTTCTAGTTTCATCTAGGAACTCCATTCTATCATGATGCAGCCTGAGCACAAGTAGAGAATACTTTATAAATGAGCTGTATCATATTCATACTGTATCATACCAGTACAGAAAAAGGTTTATTAAATATAATTCTACTGAGAATTACTGCTCATTGGAAAAACAGGATTATCACATACAAAACTGTATGGACTTGCTAATCTGTAGCACCTTAATAGCAAGACAATAGAAAAGGGTTCTCCTCTCCTGTCATTCTTGACATTTGCATCTAAATTGTAATAGGACAGACCCCAGAAGTAGGATGTGGTATTTTACAAAATGTAAGAATGAAGAGAGGATTTTTTTTCCTCTTTTCATTTAAATTTGAAACAAAGATGTTTTACATGTCAATCCCAGTTCCCCGCACCCTCCCATCCTCCTCTATCACACCCACCAAACCCCCAGCGCATCCCCTTTCTCCTCTTCTTCTATGGGGATCCTTCAGGTCTGTCATGTCATTTGAGGCAGGACCTAGGCCCTCTCCCATATGTCTAGGCTGAGAAATATTCTTCTTGTGGGATGGGCTCCCAAACTCCATTCGTATACTAGGGATAAATACTGATCTGTTACTGGAGGCCCCATAGACTGCCCAGTCTTCTTAAGGGAGTCTGGGTTGGTCCTATGCTGGTTTTCTAGTCAGTCTGGGAGACACGAGCTTCCCCTTGTGAAGGTCAGCTGATTCTGTGGGTTTCTCCAGCCTGGTCTTGATCCCTTTGCTCATCACTCCTCCCTCTCTATAACTGGATTCCAGGTGTTCTACTAGTGTTTAGCTGCGGGGGGGGGGTCTGCTTCTATGTCCATCAACTACTGGATGAAGGCTCTAGAATGGCACATAAGGTAGTCATCAATCTCATTACCATGGAAGGGCATTAAAAGTAGCCGAGAGGAAGTTTTTAAAATAAAAAAAAAATCCATGCATTCTTCTAATAATATAATCACTGTATGTAGTGTTCTACTACAAACATTATACTGTTGGCAGCTTTCAGTGAAAGAACCAGTGGTAATCATTTGTTACATGTAAAAGTAGAATTATAATCTGGTCTGTCTATCTATCTATCTATCTATCTATCTATCTATCTATCTATCTATCATCTGTCTACCTACCTAGCTATTATCTGTTTATTTACCTATCATCTACACTATATCATTCTTTCTATCATATGTCTTTCTATTAATCATCTATCTATCCATCTATCTACACTTACTTGTTTTATGATGAGTGCTGATTTTCTCACTGTTTAAAGTAATTGAATTAAGTTTCTTTTGATTCTTATATCAATATCATTAATCTTTTTTTTCCCACTCTGCCACTTACTGTCACTGAAAATGGAAAAGAAAGATAAGTTTTGAGGGTTTCAAAATGTACATTTTTATAATAACTTCAGTCAGGTTTTGAAATTTGCTGTTTATTAAATTCAGAAGCAAGGAGAGAAAAAGATAAAGTGACATCTGATTTAAAACCTTTTCTGGTCCAGTTTAACAGGACATTTCTACTAACTCTGACTGCAGGTTTATGAACCTCTAGGGGAGACTAGGAACCATCCAAGTTCTAATTGTACTTTGTTAATGTGATCATTTAAGTGTCTCTTATTCCAACACATTATTTTCAATAGCTATTATATCTTTTTATGGTCAGGTATAAATTGTTCTTTTAAAAATCTCTCCTCTGCTCTCTCTCTCTCTGTCTTTGGAATTGATGCCAAATTTCAGCAGGGCACATAAAAGCAAATGTGGTTCATTGTCTACAAACTTTGTGCTCAGTGGTGACAAGACCAGTGCCTATCCAGTAAATGGATGTTCTGCAAGATTTTCCACTGAAGGCTTATAAGAACCCAGTCCCTTGACTGTGAAGACCAATGCTGTCTGTTGTGTTTATGGGGGAAAAGTTGAGAAAAGTTCTGAAAGCCACCAGTCCTGTCCACAACAGAGTCCCTCTGCCTCTGGAAGTAACTTTTCTTCCTTTCTTGTGGCTTTAAAGCATGTCGTAGAAAGCTATCTGTGACTGAACAAAAGGAAATGTCAGATTTAGTTATTTTTCATATCCATTCCTACTTTCTGCACTACTCTCTTTGTGTCTCTTTTTAGCTTTTCTTTACATGATTCTTACTGCCCATTTCTCCCTATTTTTCTAATCTACCATGGGTTTCATATGTATGCATTTGGTGTATTAGGAATATCACAAAAAACTCCAAAAGGGCTTATAAAACAACACTAAAAAAAATAATCACATATCACATCTAGTTACTTATGTTTAAATAACAAAAATGGTCTCTACTCAAGTGCTAAAGATCCATTATGAGGCTTTTTTTATAGACAAAGCAAATTAATAAATCTAGCACACTTGCTTCAATGGTAATGGTAGTAGCGCATGAGAAGCCTATTAAGGTGCTATTATCTTTATCACCACCCTTATTACAGAACTGATCATAAAGTTTTTTGAAGGGAAATAGATGTCTATTTTTAAAGGTGCTAATTATTGAGAAGTAATTGGTAAGTGTTGGATCTCCTACTCTAATTTCAATCACATCAGATGCAGTTAGAGATTATTTTTTTAGTATCTGTGATCCAACTCAAACTCATGGAATTCAAATAATTGGATACAGTAATATCTACAGTATAACCTAAGTGCAAGTGTAGTCAAAGTGAGAGGTTGAACTTGCTCTTGTTTCATGTGTCTTCAGCTGAAATGTCATCTTCACAATAGAGGGCCCTTTGACAGCAGAGAACCTAGATCAAACTGGCTAAGGGCAGTCCATACACACAAGGACTATAGGTATTTTGAGTATTACAAAACATACTGTGGCTTAAAACAAACAAGATGGTAAACAATATTACTTAAGCCAAATAAAATAAAGACTGGGTTCTAGTTCGACTCAGTGTTTAGTTATGGGTGTTTGCACTGAGTATGGGTCTCAGCTAGAAGGACTGAGCAGTCTAAGGGACCTCAGACAGTAGAACCAGGATGTATTCCTGGTGCACAAAAGAACCTTGGAGACACATCCCTCATGGAGGTTACTCCCTTAACCTAGAGACAGGAGAGAAGACCTAGTCCCTACTTCAAATGAATTGACAGATTTGCATGACCCCACCTGGATAGCATAACCCTACATGTAGAATGTGGGTGGGGGGATAGGAAGGAAGTGTTGTCAGGGTGCATGTGACAACCCGGGGGGAAAGAGGGTAAGAAGGAGGGAATAAGAGAGGGAGAGGAAACTAGGATTTGACAGGTAAAATTTTTAAATGATATTATTAATAACAAATATAAAAAATAAAGACTGGGAAATTACTCCAAATTTCACATAAATAATAAGCATAACAAATATGCCTAATACAGTGGGACACACACACACACACACACACACACACACACACACACACACACACACACACTCTAATATACTTAGAAAACTTTGTTTAACTGAATCCTTATATCCTAACTACTAGTTCTTATATACCTAAACAGGACCCTAAAATACAATATTGCCTCAGACTTGGAGGTAAATAAAAAGACCAGAAAGACAAATTCAGAGTGGGTGGTGGTAGATAAGCAGAAAACCAAACATAAGTTTTCATCCTTTTTTCTACAAACCCAAAGCCCATTTTTTCTGATGTGAAGAGAAAAGGACCTGCTATTTTGTATTATTATTACATTCTTACGCTTAATGCAATAGAAGAAAATTTGACTTATTATGAGATGCTTGGGAAAACAATGTGAAAGGGAAACTTTTCTAGGAAAATTGAGGGTTCATTGGCATTTGAATGAAGTCACATCCACATGGGGAGGTGGTTTTGGTCCAATCCATAGTCATAATTCCAAAAAGTTCTCTGGACTAGCTTAATGCTGATATAAAATTAGACTTCATCATGTATCAGAAAATGTCATCTCAGCGTCTGTTCCCTATAAAACATAGCAGTGCTCTGCCATATTAGCCTAGGCTGCAGAAATATTTAGCGTTCAGGAATTGATATTGAATTTTTATTGAAAGAGATGGTCTAATATGCTTTTGTTTTATCTTTCCTTTGAATATCATTAAGCATTCCTTAACTCTTGTCTATAAGTTAACTATTTTAATCTTCTCTGATAGCTCCTGGTGATTTCCAGTCAAGTAGAGCGTTTGAATGAAATCCATAATGTCAATCATTTTATTCTGTTTGATAATATTTTGGTTACCAAAGGAATTGTCGTAAGGCTGGAAATTATTCTGAACCTTTTCAAGGAAATGATTCTCTGTATATTTTATGGGACCTATTATAGTGTTTCCCCTGATAAATTAATCGTTTTGTTGAAAGCCAAAGATATACACTTAAGGTATTGCAAGATTTGAATATTTTATTCTCTATAATGGACATAGGGTGATAGACTTGGAAGTTCTAAATATATAGAAAATTTGCAATTCCATATTCAGACATCCACATACATATACACACATATGAATATGTGCATGTCTTCATGTGTGTGTGTGTGTGTGTGTGTGTGTGTGTGTGTGTGTGTGTTACCAAATTGTGTGAAACATTCTCAGTGACCAATATAGGGCAAATAAGTGGAAGGAAAAATGGCTATTTGTCACAAGCACACTAGGGCAAGTAATGTTGAAAGGATAAGATAAATAAAGCTAGAGCCGTGGCTGAGTGAGCACAGGTAACATCTTATCTGTGAAATGAGATGACTTTCCAACTCAGTGATGGAATGGTGGGAATGATAAGTGACAGTGTTATATGAATATTCATGGAAAATGATGAGACACTCTCAGAGTGTAAGTCATCATCTCGCTTTGTTGAAAAACAAAGAAAGGAAGCAAGAAAATAAAAGCACCCATAAATGCTAATAGGGTAAAGGAGACATGTCAGGGTTTTCTTTAAGTCTATAATCAAATTATCCATATAGCCAGATATCAAAATGCTAATGGGAAGTAACTAGTTGAGTTGTAGTTGAACTCTCTATAAAAAAGAGAAAGAAGTATAGGAGCCAGAGGGACCAAGGACACCATGGGAAGGCTCAAATAATCAACTGATCTGGGCTCATAGGGGCTTTCAGAGACTGAACAGACAACCAGAGTGACTACATTGGACTGACTTTGGCACTTTGCATATGCGTTAGAGTTGTGTAGCTTGGTCCTGTTATGGAACTCCTAACAGTGGGAACAGAGGCAGTCTCTCACTCTTTTACTGGTGTACAGGACCCTATTCCTCATATTGAATTAAACTTGTCCAGCCTTCATACCTAGGGAGGTGCTTAGTCTTACCACAACTTGATATGCCATATTTTATTATTGATACATATGGGATTCCTGCCCTTTCCTGGATAGAAATGGAAGAGGAGGTGATTGGAGTGGAGAATCAAGGCTGAGGGAGGGTAAGACGAGAAGAGGAACTGGAAAGGGAGAATGTGGGGGACAAGGCTACCACCCGAATGTAAAATATGATTAAATTTGAAAAAAAAAAGATAAGAAGAGAAAAAAACAGTAATGGTTAAAACAGGCATTAAAGTAATTAATAGTTTTGCTTTTATAGAATTTGTATTTAAGTGTGTGTGTGTGTGTGTGTGTGTGTGTGTGTGTGTGTACACAGGTGTGCATAGAGGCCTAAAGTCAACACGTGACACATAATTTTATCACTTCGACATCTTATTTCTTGAGAAAGCCCCTGTTACTGAACCTAGAGCTAGCTGATAGGTTTAACTGATGGTCAGCAAATCCAGGGATCCTCTTTCCTCTTCATCCTCACCACTGGAACTACAGCTACACCATGTTGAACTCTTCATGGTTGCACAGAAAGAACTTTACCAGTTGATCATCTCCTCAGCTCTCCTTTTATGTAATTCCTATAAGCAATGCCTTGATTTACTTAAAAAAATAAGACATACATAAATATAAGGAGGAATCAGTTTTTTATTAATTTATTTTTTTATTTTTATTTTACATATTAATCCAAGTTTCCTCTCCCTCCCTCCTTCTTTCCCTCTCTCCCATCCTCTTATGCCCCCTGACCAACCTCCCCTCTCATCCCCCCCTACTTCACATGTAGGGTGATGCCCTCCAGAAGGTGTCGTATAAATCTGTTAAGTCATTTGGAGTAGTGATTAGGCCTTCTCTCATGAGGAGTCAGTTTCTTATCAAAATGTTCAGTCCAGAAATTTTCAAAACTATAGAGAAATATGGATAAATTAAACATCTCAATCCCATCACACTATTTTGTTCATTTTAGTCATTTTTTAAAATCTTGTACACATATATAAGCATAAATATATGACTATATTTAGTTAAACTTTATATGTAATTATTGATTTTTATGTATTTGGTTTTCTTCAGAAAATTTTGTATCATTTATAACCTGAACCTTATTTAACACAATTTTAGAATTTTATTTCTAAGAATAGGCATTTAGTAGCATTTTTGTTACTTTAATGAATTCCCCAGTAGAGCCTTGATAATGATTTTTAAAAATTGTTTTGTAAATGAACTTATTAATTTCTTGAAACTTTAGAAAAACTAATTTACAAAATTTTGTGAAATTGTTTAATAATTAGGAAGTTCAGTATTCAAAATCTGACAAATATTTACCCAGAGTTCCTTATTGAATAGGATATGTTGTATATCCTTATATCGATATATGGGATATTACTTTTTCCACTGCAGCTGTTGAGAGTTTGGAACAAATTGACTTGTTAAATATATTCTTTAAATCTAAGGAACCTTATCATTGGTGTCATGGATGTTAGTTAATAAGAGATGTATATAGGATGTTTTGGCCTGCCACTATATCCCTAAAATCCAAGGTCAGAATATATCACCAAAGCAAAGCATAAAATTTTAGGTTTCTACATTTATTCTGTGGAGTAATTTAGTGTAAGCAATTCCACAAGAATGGCCTTTTGAAATAGTGTGTGAAGGAGATATTCAGAAGAGGACTTTAATTTGGTGATCAATGAAAAATGTTTATATGTAATTGTTGGTCTTTTCCTGTTGTTAATGATACAATATAACACACCAAATGAGTTATTAAAGGTTGATTTTGATAAGCTTATAGTTCTGAGACTATGTTCCAGAACAAAACTAGTTATAGACTAAGGTATAAACTCCCAAGCAATGTGCAGGATTACATGGAAGGTTCCGGGAACATGGGACACGTGTGTCTGCCTGGTCTCGTGATAGTTTTGTCTGGCTATATTTTATGAAGTAATTCATTGTATGAAACTCAATGAAATTAGTTGCAAAAATTAAGGATTTAACAGATAACATCAAAATTTGAGACATCCTTTATTTGATTGCTATTAGAAAGAAATCCTATCTCTGCATTATACACACATGCACACACACACACACATATATATATACATATATATATATACATATATATATAAACATGTATATTCAAAACGCTATCTGGATATAATGACATTTTGTTAGATGGGGTAATTCAGCTCTTTCTTCTTGTTTTGACAATTGATGCAACCAATACAAGACATATGAGAACCCAAAGATTAACAAAAAAGAACTTTTCCCATATAAGATGATTAAAGGAGTCAGAATGGAGAAAAGTGGTAGAAAAACAGTCAAAATGTGTGATAACAATGAACAAATATGCTAAAATAAAGACATATATTCCATAGAATCAATTTGAGCTAAAATTTATATCATAAGCTTGATTGTAAAGCCGTTTAGTTTAAACCGAAAGTAGACTCAAGCCATTCAAAGAGTGATTGTCAATTAGTACAAATGCACATGTGTGTGCATGTTATCTCTGAGTATAAATGATTTATCTATTTTCAAGTTCCTATAATATGAGCCCAAAGGCATATTTTAGAGTAATACCTGTGTTTTATTGTAACTGGCATATCAGCTATTCCAAGTGACAACCTTCTCTACATTTTGATCATTGAAACTGAACCAGTGTAGAATCTATATCTCTAAGGCAGAGAATGAAAGAAATGAGCAATTCGGAGTGTTTAAAAGGAGCTACATATAAAGTCAACTTAAATTTGACTCTTTTGCACATACGTATGTACATTACATGCAACAACTTGGTTCATAACTTTTTTATTAAAAATTAAATAGTGAATTCATATGACATGAAGATTGAAGAATATAATTTGATGTACTAGAGAGATAAAATAAGGAAGTAAAGTAAATCTATCCATTTAATAATGACCAATAGGAAGGCTTTTGTTTCTAAGACAATGCTAATGGACCTTGGTCAAAATAGGCTATCCAAAGTAGTTCTTTCATGAAGTGTGACAGAGATATAAAGGATAAGACAAAAATAAAGCCAAGTCCAAAAACTAAAAATTGAGGCTTTTTACAAAGATAAAAATGTAACCTCTAGGACAACAGGGGCCATCAGACTGAGCTGGGTAGAGGTGATGTTAATAAAGAGTCATTGTTGAGGTCATGGTTCATAGGCTCTACACTTGGAATAAGGATGAGTGGTTAGATCTTGTAGAACATAACAGAGCTAAGACCTACAGAACTTATTACTAAGCTGGATATACAAGTGTGTAAAAGGAGAAATAGGTATTTCAACAAATGTCTTAACTGAAATGAATCAGTGGTTCTAAGGCAAATAAAATTAGAATATCAGTGTGAGTACCACTTTGGAATAAAACTGGGGGTTCAATTTTGAACTATTTAAAGGGCATTGTTTTGGTATATAGTCCATTCTGTCTTAGAATGTACTAAGTGTCTCACATTGGCCTTGGACTCAAGACATGTTTTAGCTTCTTGAGTACCAGGATGCTCAGCTATTTTGGAACACTGCTTGAATACAGTGAGTCAAGCAAAAGAAGTGACAGAATATATGATTCTATGAGTTTCTCTTGAGTAATACCTAGGACTAGGACTTTTACTTTATTTCTACACATACCATTAAAGACCTGCTTGAAGAATTACAATCCATACACAATTGTAAAGCTTAGCAACAGACCATTTTGAAATATTAAGGAAAGATAAATTTGATGTATTTGCTATTCCAGAATCCTGGAATTGGTTTTAGAGGGGGCCTTTGTAGATGAGTAAAAGAAATAGATATCTTCTCTGAACTAATAAACCATTAAAAATATGATGTTAAAAAACCTAGTTTTCTACTTTCACATACTGATGTAGTGTGAGAGAAAAGGAAATGCCACAAGAAATATTTTACCATTAGAAGTGGTGGAGGCACAGTCCTTTAATCCCAGAACTAGGGAGGCAGATGCAGGTGGATCTTTGTGAGTTCCAGACCACCCTGGTTTACAAGAGCTAGTTCCAAGACAGCCTCCAAAAACCACAGAGAAACATTGTCTCCAAAAAAAAAAAATAGTAAGATGTATTTTACCAAGAGGATCTGCTTCTGCTAGATAGGCATGATAGGATGTTTCTGTCCTCTAAATTTGAGCCTGTTATTTTGTTCTTTTTCTTATCTTGACATTCCCTCTCACTCTGATTCCTCTGAGTAATAAAGTACACTCTTGAATACGCCCACTCATTACAGGCTGGGTGGTAATGATGTCATATGATGACTCAGAATAGGAGCCAGACTATGACCTTTCTGTTCCTCCCTTGATCTCTTTATAAACAGAGGTAGCTCTGTTGTGTGTGTGTGGGGGGGGCATGTGGAACTGATGACCATGGTGCTCTCTGGGTGGGGGATGTTTCTGGAGATTGCTGAGGACTCCTGATCTTACTTCTGTTTCTTTGGACCAGAGAAGGAAAGTTAATCAATGCTAGTGTACTTTTATGTGGGGGAATAATTAACCTACAAAAATCACTGGTGCTAGACAATATTTGGCAGGTAATTTAAGAAGACTATAACAGTAGATTGAACAATTATATAAATATAATTAACAGAGTCAGGTTTAGAATCTAACGTATTGGCCTGTATAGTCACATGTCTTGGTTTAGGAAGAGCTACTTAACCCTCAGTGAAAAGACAATCCATGGCTTATATAAATCTGGAATACTGAGTAATCTTGATTAAGAAAGACTAGAGCGGCTGGATATATGTCTCAATGATATAACACTAGCTGGAAAAGAACACTGGCTATTTTTCCAGAGGACCCAAGTTTGATTCAAAAATTTACACAGAAGTTTATCACCCTCTCTAACTCTAATTTCAGGCTATCTGGTTCCCTCTTATGACATGTGAGGGTACCAGAAATGCAAATGGTACCCAACATACTTGCAGATAGAACACCTATACATATATAACGTATATAAAATAACATATATAAAATACTTTAAAGAGAAGTTCTAGGGATGCAATGATTGAGTTATAAAGATATTTTTATTAGTGAGTAGATATTACCGTTTATTTATTAATTACCCCTCTTAAATGTTGTTTAAAAAGTGTGTGGGTGCATGTGTGTGCTAATACACATGTACATGCATACATGTGTACCTATATAGAGGCATTTGCATAGTGCTTGTGGAGGTCACGGGACATATTTCAGGATTCAGTTGTCTCCTTGCACTATATGAACCTCAGGGGTTGAACGCAGATTGCAGATTGTTGAGCTTGTCAGCAAGTACCCTTAACCATTGACCAATCCAGCCACTGTCCCACACCCAGAACCACTTAAAAATTTAAATTTGATGTCTGTGTTATAACTATTTATAATTTTCTGAAAGACAGGGAAAAGAAGCTGATAAATATGGAGATAACACAACTAGATCAAGATGATTATAAATTATAACACATTCCCATTTCTGATCACTAACTATAATGTATGCAATTCTGAATATATGTAATACATATGTATATATGTGTATAGAAAGACATCTTGAAAAACATCCCTGAAAGAAGCTAAAACATTAATAAAGAAATATCTTAAAAGGTATAGATAGCACTTGACAAAGAAAGTTTTAAGAAGTTTTGCATTTATTGAGAGCAGAATTCCTGGAAGAGTCCTCCTTTGCAGGGACATGGCACAGAGCTTCCCTTACTTTGTCTGGCCATATTTAAGCCGAATCATTAAAGATAACTATTGTCTTATCCAGCTGCTTTGGTGCAATTAGCCATGTGACAGCCAGGCAGGATAGGAGATGGCAACAACCATTTCTGCATAGACATATGGCTCTTCTTGGTTAGAAAAAAGAAGGAAAGGAAGGCAAAAAAGAAGAATGCTGGTAGAATATACTCAATTGTCTCCCTTCAATGTGGTTCCCCACTTGGCTGAAATATGAATCATCTTCCAACATAGACAAGAGAGTGACAAGCCTTGACTACTTTAATATTGTTTAAAGACTGATTAATTGAGTAGCCTAGGTAATTTGAATTTAAATGTAGCAAAAGTAATGATCCCTAATTTAAAAGTTCTTGATGAATCACAAATTTCCATTAGCTTTAAAATTAGGGCTGAAGGTTAAAGTCTTTTAAAAGCTGCTAAATAAATATGATTTGGCCGTGTTACCCCATCAAAGCTGAATAGAAAGGCATCATTCAAGATTAATTTGATTTAAATACTAGGCAAGCACATACATATTTTTATCTCCTTTTCATTGTTGGGTAGAACTTGAAATCAAGTCTTGAAAGGTCATGTGTGAATGGCTCCCTCCTTCCTACTAGCTAGTCTGTCCCATGCTGGGCCAGTATTTGTGACTTTTGTGGGTGGGCTATTTACTGAGCATGCGCAAGGCTTTAGTGTCCATCCGCAGGCCTGAAACAAAGCAAAGCTGCAGAATTTTCTTATGGGCAAACAAATCCCTGAACATGGTTTCTGCGACCGCACACCTAGAAAGGTAGCAGCCCATCTCCCTGGACAATGACAAGGGAGTAAATAGAATTTCCTTCCTGGGTCTCTGTCAAAGTAGTCATCATTCTGAAGTTTCTGCTGTCCTGATCAAGGAAAGTCATGCTGAGCATAAGCCTCCCACTCCAGCTTATTATACAGAGAGGGTAAATAATATAGACTAAGGAGGGAAGAGAGCAGCCTTCATCATGGAAAGTCACTGCTGAAGAATGGAGGAGTAGAAGAATTCTGTACTATTGCACTGTTTCAGAGGATGCTTTCCCCACAAAACACTGCTCTTCAATTTCCATGCTTTCTGCACACTTTGTCCTGTTTAGCACGTGCTTTACAATACACATGTTAAGTCTGCTTTTGCACTTCTCCTAGCCTTTGTGTTTCTTATAGACCTTACCTCAAGCTTCTGGAGACAGTTTGATTTCCCCTTTCTTAATCTGCCCCCAGGCTTTTCAGTAAATATGTAAAAGATTTGTTTCCTGAATGTAGAAGGAATGGGCTTGCAAAACATCTGTGCCAAGGGTTAGAGTCAAGCATTTTTATTCCTTATTTAAACCAGTCTTGGTGATAGTGCAGTGTAGGAAATGGCTATGGTACCCTTAATGCAGGGAGTAATTAATGTCACTGACAGCCTCATCAGGCATGGAAAAATCAAGATACTCTTTCTCTATTGCCAGCTTATATGTGATGCGTGAAAGGCTTCTCCTGCCTCAGCCAGCACCAAGTTTTATAGAAGATAGATATAGATCATCAAATGAGACTTTTACAGCACACTAAAGCATGAGTCTAATTGCAACCAGAGCCAAATGACTGTAGCAGAGAGGTAGTTTCAGGCAAGAAATAAAAATACTAAACTGTACATCCATGCGAAGTACTCACCATGAGGCCATTAAGATCAGGGAGCCTTAGGGCATCACAGTTGTAGAGAAACTTACAGGTGATGCCCAAGGGCATTTAATTATATTATTCTAATTTGAATTACTAATGATAATATTGAGGTGCAGGCAGGCAGTTTGGTGGAAAATATGGAAAAAAATCATAGTTGGCATAAATATTCATTTTTCCTCCATCTCTGCAGTTTGAAAAAATAACAAAACCATATAGCAAGCCATTCACTTAGACACAGGCTCCAAACCAAATCATCATTAAATGCAGAGGTAAAAACATGCCCTCAAAACAGCACTCAGTAGATATTTGCATTTTGGCAAAGCCCTGTGCTCCCCTGCAGAACAGTTATTCTGCCAAGTTGAGACTATTGTCCCTGATGTTTGGTGTCTCATAACACCGTGTGTATGCATGTAATCTACATGAGAGAACTCAGGAGACAGGCACATCTGCTTTACACTGAGACTTTCTTAATGCTAAAGGAGAAACAATACATTGTAGAATGAATGAATGAATAAATGTTAGGTTGAGAAAAGATGAACTGTAAAATACTTTGTTATGGTGACATCAAGAAAAATATTAACTCATAAGTGAAAATATGTCAATTATGATAAACTTAAAAATATAGAAATCAGACATCCTACTCTTCCTTTCTAATCAGACTGCTAACGTTGTCCAGTTACCATTCAACTAAAGATCCTGACAAACACTAAATTGAAATAATCTGCTTCTAGAAGACAAAAATTAAAATCTTTTGGGAAATAGTCTTTTAATGTGAGGAAAGTAATGATGTTTAGTGTTAAAACAATTCATCAAACTCCATACTTTTCCTTGAAAACTGACATTTCTTACAAATTGCAATTGGGCTAGAAAAAGAGGGAGGGGGAAAGCAAGCAAGTGAGGGGTAGGGTCCTCAACCAGGTGCTTTTCATAATGAGACACTGTCATTCACCTGGAAACAAAAGGATACAAACCTCCAACTCAGCTGTTTTCAAGAGGAATAGTTCATATTTTCCAACAATGCAGACACTGAGCTAAGAATTTATTTTCAAGAAGAAACCAACACTACAAGATTGGAGGAAAATTAATTATTTATTTAGCGTGTCTGTACTTGGAAAAAAATTTTTTGAGATGACAAAAATAGTCAACAGGAAGAATGTCACAGAGTTTAGACAAGAGTGCACAAGTGAAAGTAAAACTGGAAAAATAAACCACGAAGAATGAAATAAGAGCACATCAGAGGGAGAGTATATTACTTCTGCCTAACACTGAAAGGCTGGAAAGATAATGCAAAGAGTAATGGAGATGAGATAAAGACCATTCTTGCTATAGGAAGCTTAAGAGAAACAAAGATGGATATGAAAAGGAATAAGCAGGGAATATGTTTGGGCAGATAAAAAGAGGAAAATGACAACAAGGGAATAATAACCATGAGGCACCCTGTAGCTCAAGACCTTTAACTGAGTTATTCAGTTAATATTCAAAACAGGCCTTCAATGATGGTAACAAGGGCTCTGACCACATAGATTTTATAGGTTAGGGAAACAATCTGAAGTTTGCCAAGAACACATAAGAGAAGGAACATGTGTGGTACAAATTTGGAGAATGTAGTTTCATCATCTGTATTTGATACTATATAGCTTCTCACAT
This sequence comes from Cricetiscus sungorus, assembly GCA_030556225.1. NCBI lineage: Eukaryota > Metazoa > Chordata > Mammalia > Rodentia > Cricetidae > Cricetiscus > Cricetiscus sungorus. The sequence goes on from JANBXA010000651.1 coordinate 20,004,651, forward strand.
AACATGGGCATACAAGGGGCTAGAAACAAAGGCAACCAAGGAATATCCAAGCACTTTATAAAGCTCAGTGTTTGGTTTGGTGGGAAAAGTTTTTCTAGGCTTAAAGTGTCTTCCTTCATCCCTCAGCTGCCTTGCAGCCCTGAGTTGAAGCTGGGTCTGTTAGCAGCAGTGAGGGAAATGAATAAATAATTGATTAGGCACAGCATGCTCCGTGAGTGCAGATCTGTAGGGAGGAGAGGGGTCCAAGAGGCAGAGCCAGATGGTGAGCTGTAATGTGCCTATATTAATAGATGTCTTCATTAGATGATATATTCACAGGAGTCCAGGGTGAGTGCCTCTCAGCCATTGCCAGGAACAGACAAAGTCTAAGATGAAGGTGACATGTAACTGAAAGACAGTGGAAAAGGCAGGTCAGATGCAAAGCAAATGGAGATGCAAAGACCTCCATGTTGCAGAAAAAAAAATAAATGTCTATGTCAAAGCTAGTTACTCCTCTCCTGGTGAGTCCATCTCCTGATGAGTTTGTGAAAAAAGGAAGTTCTCCTAACTCCATCCAGTCCACCTCTCTTCTGCATGCCTGGTACAGATCTCTCTGTTCACTCTATGTCTATTCTCAGACAGGCCTCTGTTTTCCAGTTTTCCTCCTATTCACAGTTCCTTCACTATTATTCCTTGAGTTTCATTATCTGCCCTTATCATCTATTCTCCTGTAATTACCTTATCTGCTGTTAAACCATTACATTCAGTCACACCTACAAGCATACTGCTTTTGTGTCAATAGATATTTGTTGATCAACTTAACATGATCCAGAAAAATATTGAGGCTGAAATTTTATATTCTACATGAATTATTATTGGTGACATTAAGCTTAAATACCTTTGAAATAATGGCTGAGCAGATGTTAAATATTTCAGTCACTTTGTCTCTTTATCATTCTTATATGCAGGGATTCATAGACTATATTACCCCTCTGGGATTAAATATTTTGACATAATTGGAATTCTATGTAGGTCAAACCAGAGTAAAATTTCAGCAGAATAATATTTGGTTTGTACAGCAATTATCAGTGACAAATAATGATGTATTCAATTATTGCTCTAGATTTCCCCTGACCCTGGAGAAAAAAAAATGTCACCACTCAGAACACTGTTAAACTTTCAGAATGAGCATAATTCCACATCATTTTTTGAGCACAGAATGCTACTGAGGATAGTGCTGGAGCTGGGTGGCATGGAGATGTTTGCCATGTAATTTAAGTTCCATAAGAAAATAGGATGCATCATTAACACTAAATGAAAGATACTTAAGATAAGCAATCCAATATTAAGTTGACAAAAATTAAAAATAAACATTTCTTTTCACACAGCTGGACAAAAAAATATCTCCACTGTTTTTTTTAAAGCCTAAATTCATTGTTAACACTATTCTCAGCTCAGCAAATTTCTAATGTTAAGGTCACCAGTATTTGGAGCTAGTCATACAGAGGCATTGTTGGGGTATCTTCAGGAGAACATCTCAGACTATGTTTGACCTACGACAACAGACAGCACTTTCTTGGACATTCTTTAAGGCCAAGACTCAGCAAATCTCTGGAGACAGAAGTTAACATAACCTTCCCAGTCAACCTTTGAGATTGTTAAGATTGTATCCTGTGTGATTTCTTCTCATCCTTCAGAATGAACTTTAGTGGAATCCTTTATCTTGCTAATGATAATAATTCTCAAAAGTTCAGCATGTTTGACTTAAAAATGAAGCAACTGGAAAGACAGCAATATCTATATTTTGCACCTTGTACAGTCTAAAGATTTGTCAATCTTATAATTTATTTTAATTGTCATTGTGAAGTGATTTATAAAATAGAACTTGTCTTAGTTAGGGTTTTCATTGTTGTAGAGAGACATCATGATCACAGCACCTCTTATGAAGAACACATTTAATTGGAGGTGGCTTACAGTTCAGAGGTTTATTCCATTGTCATCATGGTGGGGAGCATGGTAGTGTGCAGGCAGACATGGTGCTAGTTAAATCTTGGCTTACAGGTAACAGGACATGACTAAGATACTCAGTGGTATTCTGAGCATAGAAAACCTCAAAGCCTGCCCCCACAGTGACACACTTCCTCCAAGAAAGTCACATCCACTCCAACAAAGACATGCTTCCTAGTAGTACTACTTCCTGTGAGATTAAGGGGACCAATTACAATCAAACTACCACAGAACTATACAATTTTCTCAGTCATCAAAGATTTTCTAAATTAAGGAAGACTTTTGACTCTGCTTTCTGTTTTCATCCTAAATCATTGTTCTGCAACATATTATCTGTAAATAGTCATATATCCTCTCGATTGTAGCTGTTGACTCAGCTGTCTATACACACAGGGTGGTATTGTCTGCTGAGCTCTCCAGCTCCTTCCTTCCTAGTCAGTCTATTTCTTTCTCCTTCTGGATGGAGATACTTTCCTGTTTTCTAGCCTAAACAAAATATGCTCATTGAGAGCACAGAAAATACCAGGCTTCAGTTGCCAAATGAATGCTTTGTGCATTTAATCAGGTTCATTGTTTGGCTTTCTCCTTATATCTTCTCCAACTATTAGATCTGTACTTGGCCCTGATAGGAAGGAAGGACCATTGATTCCAAGGGCTAGTTATTTTTTGTTTGTTTGTTTCTTCATTTTTAAAATTTTGTATACCAATAACAGTTTTTCACCCCTCTGCCCCTTCCCCCTGTTCCTTCTATCCATCTCCCTTCTACTCACCTACAACCCTTCCTTCTCCATCTCCATTCTGATGGGGTAAGGCCTCCCCTGAAATCAAAAAAGCATGATATATCAAGTTGAGGCAAGACCAAGCTCCTCCCCAATGCATCAAGGCTGAACAAGGTGTCCCACCAAAAAGAATAGGTTCCAAACAGCCAGCTCATGCATCAGGATCACGTCCTGGTCCTCTGTTAGGAGCCCCACAAAAGACCAAGCTACATAATTGTTACCCAGATGCAAAGATTCTAGGTCAGTACCATTCTGGCTCCCTAGCTGTTCATCAAAAGTCAGTGAGCTCCCATAAGCTCAGGTCAGCTATCTCTGTGGGTTTCTCTTGAGACACCGCGCCCACCCCTTGCTCATATAGTCTTCTGCCCTTTCATGAATTGGGTTCCTAGAACTTGGCCCAGTGCATGGCTGTAGAACTGGATGGAACTAGAAAAAAATCATCCTGAGTGAGGTAACCCAAATCCAGAAAGACAAACATAGTGAGTACATACTCACTCATAAGTCCATGATGTTAAAAAAATAAAAATAAAAATAAAAAAAAAGGATAACCAGGCTACAACCTTAGCCCCAAAAAAGCTAGCTAACAAGGCGCACCCTAAGAGGGACTCATGGATCTCCCTGGAAAGGACAAATTTTTATGTTAACGGTGCCTGTGTTAATACATCATCTCTGCTACTTTTTTTGTTTGTTTTTGTTTTCCAAGACAGAGTTTCTTTGTGTGTGTGCCCCATTCTCACAAAAATCTGCCTCCCTCTGCCTCTCAAGTGCTGGGAGTAGTGTAGCCATCTACTATATAGACCAGCATATTTTTGTCAGAGAAAGTGAGGCTAATATTGTAAGCTTCTCTTAGCGTCATTGTGAGATTAGATGACAGAATACATGCAGAAAATTCAATAACCTGCCTACCATATAGAGCACATTACATAAGTATAATTTTCCTACAGGCTTTTCTTCCTGTTATAAGAATTCTTATATGCCAATATCCATCTAGCAAATGTATCATATGTACCCAGTATAGAACAAGCCCATGACAAGCTCTGTATTATATTCCTACCTAATGGCTCCATTCTTGAAATACTCTAAAAAGTTAAAAACAATATTTATGTTTTTATACTTATAGAAAATGTAAAATTGTTTTTTTTCATCTGCACAATGATTTAAAGATCTTTAAAATGTGCCTGGACAATTGATTTGGTAATTTATTCTGAGATACTCTTATTCAGGGGCATTAGCCAGGTAGTTAACAAAAAAAAAGCTGTTTTGACCAAAAGGTGGTTCTTCCCTCCTGTTTGTTAAAATTATAAAGTGTCAAACAAAGGGCTAATCACTGAATACTGAAGCACCTTTAACTCACAGCATCGAGCACAGTCTGTAATTATGTTAAGTGAATAAGAAACCATTTCGGCAAACACACTAATTGGCTGAAATATTCAGGTCAATGCAAATTCACAGAATCGTTGTTGAACTATGAAATCATTGTCAGGCAAATATTTTGATAGTGTATAAAGAAATTCACGTCTAGTAAATCGTCTATCCATATGTTGTGGTTTGTGTATGGCAATATTATATACAAATATTTACCTGTCAAAATACATGACAAGCAAATATTAACATGCCTGGATAACTGTAAGTTAGAACTGGCAAAATAAAACCCAGAAAGAAAAGAAGAAAAACAACTATAGAAGCAATAGCTTTTTAAACATGCCTTTAAAAACAGCTTTTTAAAATATTTAAAGAAAAATCATGGGAAATGTTCAAAGAGCCACAGCATAAGCAATGTAATAAGACATTTGTAAACTACTAGGAAAGTGCTTAAAATAAGAATCTCACAGGGAGGAAAGGAAAGTATAATCCCAGACATTAGTTGGCTTGTTGGAGCCCATTCCCTATGGTAGGTTACCATTCTTAGTCTTAATGCAGGGGAGAAGGGCCTGGCCCTGCCCCAATCTATTGTATCAGACTTTGTTGATTCTTCATGGAAGCCCTTATCTATTAGGAGAACTGGACTGTAGATGGGCTAGGGGAGAAGTGAGGAAGGATGAGAGGAAGCCAGGGATGATGGGAGGAGAAGAGGGTGGCGATGGGAAAGGTGGGAGGGAGAACTTTGGCTGGAATGTAAAATAAAATAAATAAATAAAACATGGAAAAAATAAATCCATAATATCAGAGAATAAGAAGCATGATGCCAATTATTATAATCTAGTGGATAAATAACTTTTTTGATAGATTTTTATTACAAAGAGGACAGGGGGCCAAGTAGACATTTCTTTTACATGTGATGCAGATTTGAATAGATAAGAGCAAAAAGTTAAAAATCAAATTCATCAGACCATTCTGAACATACAGAATAAGTTCTTTAGAATAAAAAGTCTAATAGAACTAGATACAGGAAATATTATGTCTCTCACTTTAGTATTAAATGGGCTCTGTCACAAGAGTCCTAATTTTTAAATTAATTCCTTCTCATTTAAGTATTAGCATGGGATTAGACACCAATTGAGATGAAATGGACACCATTTGAAAGGAGGAGGGCCTGACAGTGTGACTCAGGGTTAGCTGGCAGGTCATTTTAATGATTTATATGTGGATGATTTATGCGGGGAGGATAGGTAGTGTGAGACAGCACAGTCTCTGATTTACAGGTTTTCAATCTAGGTTAGAGAAAACCTCAGCATAAAATTTATCTGCTGGTAAGATGTCAACCCAAAATGCAAAATTGTTCAGCAAGTACACCCTGCAATAGGATAGAGGAAAGAAGCTTAGGCAATGAAAGGAAAGAGCCAAGTAGCAAGGTGAAGGTCAAAGGGACAGAAGCAAATGAGGGGGCTAAAACAGAACCAGCACTCACACCAAAAATACCTCTAAGGGCATCACCCTCACTGGCTCTAGAAAGAAGTGGCTGGAAAACTTAGACTTGGTAAATATGATCAATGATTACTGTGTGTTTTGCTTACCATGGTGAATGACAGTAGAGAATAAACGTTTATAGGGCCAACAATGAAAGAATGTTTGCTTACCTTGTAGAGTTGCCTTTCTGATCATAGCCAATCAAGTTGAAATAATCTCTCCAGCAAGTGCCAATGCAACACACAGAACTCACAGCCTATCTTTAAGGAGCATGTGATGGGCAACCCTCAGTGAGTAGAGTGCAGTATCTCACTTTCCATCTTTAAAGAAAGGCCCTTGTACAGAGAAGCTATTGTTACTATTTTGCACATGAATAAACTGGAACTTGCATTTTATGTTCTATGTTTTGTTTTGTTTTTAATTTTTAGTTGTGTATGACTTATTAGTAACTACCTCTAGACAAGACTTCATAAACAAACACTGTGCTCTAACACAAGGTTATTACAGGATCTGAATAGGAATCCATCACCCCTTCTTCAGTGTTTGTGGGGGAGAGTTCTAATTGAGCTTTCCAAAGATGAACTTTGTTTTGTAATTTCATGAAGGTAAACTTAAACTAACAGAATGCATAAGATGCATAAGATGTCTACATTGAAGGATTGAAGGGTCAATGACCAAAAAAAAAAAAAAAAAAAAAAAAAAACAAAAAAACAAAAAACAACAACAACAATAAATTAGAATGGTTAAGGATTAAAAATTGTTCTCACTAGGATTCTGGAAGAAGATTATGCTTGGGCCGGGTACTCTTAAGTGAAGTCATTTGCTTAATTTCCAGGTATTTGTCTGATTGTGGCTGTTCTGCCAACTGGAACACCAACAACTTAGACTACACACCCATACCCATTTAAACACTCCTTTTCTGGGTCTGCCTAACTTACTTTTACTCGTGGAGTCAAAGAAGTAGTAAGCCAGATATTTGAAGATGTTTGTTAAGGGTGTCTGAAAACAGTAACATTTTGACAGTGTTTCAGAGAATTAACAAAAAAAAGCAGGCTGTGTATTCAGAAGGCACACATAGAGAGTGAGTGATATTCAAAATACATTTGTGTATTTGTGTCCCTTGTTGGAATAGTTTTTGCTTCATTGATACACTTTTGAAATTTAATACAGCTAATGGAATTGTGGAGAGATCATAGATATGTATTGAACTGAAAAGTTTAAAGACAAATTAATTACTTAGCAAAAGACTTAAACAATGAGGTTATGAATAAATAGATTTGTAGGTGGGAGGGTTCTCAAAAATCCTTCTTGGGAATTCTGTGAGATTAAGATACTATATAAAACAAATCAGTATTTAAAACTTAAAAGGAAAAATTGGAAAAGTTTATAAGAAATACTGGAAATGGTATGTGCTTAATAATCTTTGTCTGATGAACATGTATCCCAGAAACACTAAGGAGACAATGAGACAGAAAAGAATTGAAGTAAGGAAAGATGACATACTTTTAGTATGACATGGCACCCAAAGTCTACTGTTATTTTTGGTTACAATCAATTTAGAGCATTAATCATTCAATAAAGGGTAAAAGTTGTACCTATTCATGAGACCTATTCTAGAATGCCCTCTTCTGTTTGGTTAGTCTGACTACAAAAATGAGTAGACAAGTTGGAAGAAATTCAGAGAGAAACTCCATAATTGATTAGCATAGAGATGCTGACTTATTTGGAAAGATCAAAAGAATTGTGTTCATACAGCCAACCTAAGGAAGATATGTGTATGTGTTTCAAAGCCATAGCACCTAATAGAAGGAGAAACAATTTACTTGTATAAAAAGGATTTTGGTTGAAGTTTACACTAAAATAGGCTTCAGAAGAAGAATTTGGCTTATGTCTTATGTAGAAATGGTTTGTAGCAAATGACATCTTGGTGACATCATCTTGGGGGTGGTGGGTGCCATGGAATGAAATAGTAAAACATAATTTACGAGTACATTCTAAAAAAAGATAAGAGGCCATGTAGAAGGGGAAATAATTAGATGCAGTAGAGATACATTTTATAACCAGTATATAATATTCCTATTGAAACATTGTCCAACTGTGAATGTATCACATTTAATTCAGATATAAGTTGTTTTAATCCAAGGTGTACTAACCCTGTCCTTTTTCCCCTTGGGATACTTTTCCAGGACAAATCAATGTGATTTCAACACTTTGTCTATCATAGAGCTTTTCAGGATTCTACCTACTAAGAGTTGCAGTTCATAAAATGATTGTGAAGACAAGTAAACTTTGGAAGAACTTTAAAGTAATGTTGTCTGAGAAGTTATGAATGTTAAGACACTATGACTTTTTTTGAGAAAATATTTACCTACAGGGTACTGTGCAGAAGCATTACAGAGAAACTTGGCATTGCATTTATTTCTTAATCATAAGCTTGGATCATCCATCCCCTTTGTTACACTGTTTTCTCCAGCTGTGTAGTACCTCTGCTTCACTACTCTAAGACCTGTAAAAGAATTATTTTCAGGAAGGAAAATAGATGGTAATGACAAAAGAAGAAATGAAACTATGAACAAATAATAGTGAGGTGAGTCAGAAATTGGTGTAATTAATGAAGTTCACAACTATTATATCTTTTACCTATTTAAGACACTAATGCTGCAATTTCCTTTTACACACTCTCCACTTTGTCACTTAGATATAGACTATCACAATAATATTTTTCATTCTGAAACTTTCTTTATATATTTTTATAACCACCCAATTCAAAAAAAGAAATCCAGTCTTATCAGAGAATAAGGAGAATTAAAATACTTCATTGCATTGATTCCTGGGCCTGTATTTTATAGCTCTCTTCTTAAATCTACTTTCTACAGTTCATGAATATTCTTAATCTCCATGTGGAAATTATGAAGACTCCCAAAAGAGCCTTCCACCAGAAAAACATCAGACAGAGTTAATATTGAGCATTCATTATTGTTCTAGGTCTAGGTTGGAATATCTATTGTCTAGGGAAAATAGTAAAACTAAATAAAACATGAGTACCCAAAATTTAGTGTTTATAATCTGAGTTGAATTCTTAGTAAAAGTGAATGTATATTGTATGTAAAATACTTAAACTTTTTGAAAGAATTGTATTTTTTAATCCAGTTTGTACATGTACACATTTTCCCACTACAGTCAGCATGACACCAAGTTTCTTCCTGCTTCTCTCCCTCCCTCCCTCTCTCCCTCCCTCCCTCCCTCCCTCCCTCCCTCCCTCCCTCCATTCCTCTCTTTATCCCTTCCTCCCTATGTGTATGTATATATGTGTTCTTTACTAATAATAACATGTTTGAAAAAGGGAGCTGTAAAATTTAAAGAAAGAATCTGAGGGTGAGTTAGAAATTATAAACAAAAATGTACTGTTATAGAATAATAGACATTACCAAATACCTTGTGCAAATTTCTTGCAAAAAAGTAGTCCCATGGTGTTGCTTAAGTTGGAGGGGCACAAGTTGAGTATATTACATTAAAAAATACATGAAATTTCTAAGAATTAATGCTGGTGAGATAGATGGGCCATCTTGAATAGCCAAAGCACTTTGAAATATCTAGAGAATTTACTACATCTTCCTCTATCTACAGAATGAACTTCACTATTCTCTAGAGCTCCCTAGTTTTCTTTTTTATTCACAACAGATATCATATATACCCACTTCGTCTTTCTCATGTTGAAACAGTATATTCATAAACATAGGCAAGATTCTTGTATATTCAATGTTACTGAAACAAATATTTGTATTCCTTTGGAAAAGGTCCCACTATAATAAAGTCAAATTACAATGTCCAAAACTCAAATTCCTGTAATAAGTAAATGTCATAAACAACCAGTGGGTTGAGTAGTGAGAGCATGCCCACCTTATTTTAATCCCTGTGTTCCCTCTCAATCCAGTAGCAATAGCTCAACATCAACATGAATAAAGGTGCATACTTACATTGTGTGGCCATTTATCCAAATTTTAATTTTCCTTTTCAAATGGGATAGAGGTTTTGAGTAATGGAGTAACTTGCACAGAGAAAAACAGTAGTTATAAGGAGATCCATGATTTGTGTTTTTTTCTTTCCCCTTCCTATTTTTTTTGTTTTAAATCAATATAATTCTTGATTAAGAGTGGATGAGTAAACATCCTGTTTTATATATAAGCAGTTGCTTCAGTTATGTACTGATCTCTTTCACTGATGTAGTCTCTGTGATGCCCTGACTGTGCTGTCAAACCTTCTCTGATGCATGTGGACACAAAGAATCTCATTGTAGGTAGTTGTAGGAGTATTCACTAGGACACTGTTTTGCACACAAGGGTTATTCAAAACCGCAAACAAATGTGAAATAAAGATCTCTCCCACTCCCATCCCCGACAAATCGAATAAAATAAGTCTTGGTGGATTACACTACTTCTAATTTATTATAGATTTTACTCTTTCAATTCTCCTGCCAACTTCTGATGTGAACCCTTTGAAGCCACTTGTTCCTGGGCATAGCTGAAATTACCTTGAGACTTTAATATTGTTATGGTAAATATTTCATTTTCCTCTAGTTTGCATTCTTTTGGCACAGAAAGGTTTCCATTTCCTTGAGTCAAAATTTCACTGTGGATTCAGCAAACATTTATATATACCCTCTTCATCTCTTCACATATGTGCAATAAAAGACAGATTTATCCTAGTTACTAGGAGCCCAGGTACTTTATACAATATAAAGTTCACTGGGATTAAAACTGATGCTTTTCCTCCTTCCTTCTCTATAAATATTTCTTATACATATCTCCTAGATATTAGGTTAAACATTTTCCATCCCTCACAAAATACAATAATGAGCTCGAAACTGGGTATAAGATGGTATGATGTGTATCCTCAACACTCAGAAAATATAAGCTCAACAATTGTGGGAGTAGAACATGAAACCCTTAGCATATAGACCACTTGTTAAATTATAAAAGATATTTTCAAGGCTGCCAACACCTAAGTCATACTTACAAAATCAACACAGTGGCCCAGTTACTTCCAGACCTAAAGCTGCAGCCTCAGAGCTAAAAGGTTACATCACTGGCTCATTGCAAGACACTACAGGCATTCTCTTTGAGCATCAGCACTCTGAAGTTAGAAGGAATTGATGTCAATGAATCATAGTAATATTTGAAAATGTATTGTAATCTTGAACATTATATGTGTTTAATTGTACTGGTTTATATCTAAGTACATATCAATATAAGAAAGTAGCTGGTAATAAGAATAAAATATTTATATGCTTGGAGAAAAATGAATATAATTTAAATGGCACTGTCCTCTTTTCCATTGTTCATTGCAAGTCTTGACTGACAGATCAAACAGGCTTTGTGTTAACTTGAAGTGTAGCCTCATCTCTGAAACATTGCCTTTTCAGTGAAATTTCAGTCAGGTCCCTTCAGCTGTCTTTGATCAGGAGAAATTTCAGAGATCTAGAGACCTCTTACCCATTTGCCTTTTCACTTTCTTTGATTTTATTTTCATTGGTTCTCTTAGATAGTGATTATAATTATTTTTTGTTATTATTAGGTTATACTGAACTTATGCAAAGTAGAGAATATTAGACTACTGAATATTTATATATTATATACCAGCTAAAAGGGCTAGAAAGAAGGTGAGATAGTGAGGAAATACTTTTCTTTAGTGTAAATAATGCCTTGGTATTAAATGAATTATTTGTGGCATATATTTTCATTTTTATGACCATAAAATGTTTTCCTAAAATATGAGGTTGTGAAAAACTTTTTGTCAATTTCTCTGAATATTATTTAATCAAATATTGCTTCACAAAAGTTTCCCTAAGGGGCTCTTACATGTGGGAAGGTCTTTATGTGAAGGGACTACAAAAGGGCAGGTAATAAAATTGAAATGTGCATGCTGTACAATGTTTTGCTTATATTCTATGTTTTGGATCTGAGTTAGATAAAAGCAAAATGAAGCCATCAGTGGAAGCTTGTAATTCCCATGTCCTTTTTCAGAAATTCAAGATTATATGTATTTTTAAAATTCTTCAAGGACAAGACAGCTCTGGCCTCTTAAAGTCTAAATGTATGTTTAACTACCATTTAGGGCAAGTTAGATACATTTCAATTAAAAAATTGGCATCGGTTATGGAATCAGGATGAGCTAAGTACTTTAATTATAAATACCTAGTTAGAAATAAATGGGGGAAAATACTGATTTCCCTGAACTGATGCAGAGGCTTTACTTGCCAGCTACCTCAGTTGCACAGCTGTATGGATGACTTTCTCACTGCTGTGAGAAAGTGTAGTATTCCAAATGGATCCAAATGCCCTTATGGCTAGGAAAGTGCTAGAGACAGAGAGAGAGAGAGAGAGAGAGAGAGAGAGAGAGAGAGAGAGAGAGAGAGAGAGAGAAAGTGTGAATCTTTCCTAGAATGTTATTAACTGATGTTGGCAAATAGCGGGATTGCAATGCAAACTGCACCTGGTGAACTTAAATTTGATTCTAGGAAGCTCCATGGACTGTTGATCCCTCTGTCATCACTGCAGTACACATCCCATAGTTTTCTCCTGAGAAAGACTAGCCAGGTCCATTTGTTTGTGCTCCTCAACTGCCTTTTTGATCCTTTGTATAAGAACTACTCAATGTACATAGAAAGAGAGAGCACATCCCTGACTTTATTTCATTAATCTTCTTAACTGAACAAAACTAATTTGCCTTCTTCCTTCACCTTTGTCTTTCAATTAAGAGCTTGTTTTCTTACCTTCAGCTTTCCTGTAGTTAGCCTTAGTAGAATTAACTATCGCTGTTCCTTTTCTCTCCTGCCATTGCTTACCTGGACCAATCCAGTCACTTTTGTGAGAACACAATATTTCCTTTTACTTAAATGTACAAATATAACCTTTTGTTCTTCATTGTATAATATTACCATTAAAAGCATCATCAGTTTATGTTATGTTTTAACATTGATCTTTATTTTAAAATGCCAACATTGACTCTTCTCCCCTTAAAATTAAGTATCACCAAGTTGGACTGAAAAAGCCCACCCAAGCCTTGGTTTTTCCAACAATGTCTAATAGAAACAGAATCCTGGAAGCATCAGAAGTCTGAAGGCAAAGTATTCAGGAAAGTATTTAAAGTGAAAGAAGGAAGTCAGTTCCACTAACTTCCCAGTGGGAACTGTGAAAACACCATGCCACAGAAAAGAAAGGCCATGGTGGCATTTCTTGATGATTTTCCATGCTCTGTGCTCATATTAATTTTGATTGAATTTTCAGGTTCTCTCCATCTTCCTGCTCACCTCCTATTTCAATCACAACCCTTATTCCTTACCCCAGGTTTCTAAATTGTTCACAACATGGGCAGTGATGATGTCTGATCTGCAGTTTTTCATTTTATTGATAGGTTACTTCTGCATCAGTCACTCACTATGACAACACAGCCAGCCCCCACCGGATTTTTCTACCCTTCATACTCATTCTGACATCTGTCCTTAGCACTAATGAAATCAATTCCAGATGTTTCCTTGTGGCCAAGCTGTGAAATCCTGTCCCCCACTCATTTCAGGCTCATGTTTTTGATTATTTTGTCCCATGTGATGTTTTAGGAGGTTGAGCAAACTTTTGGACATGAAACCTAGATAGTACATGGAGAGCCCTTGGGAACCTGAGAGTTTTATAGCTGATCATCTTTTCAATCCCAAGATCTGCTTCTTCAACCTCCAATTTGTGAACAAATTATATCATGCTGCTACTACCATGCCTTTCCCATCAAGAAGTTAAACTCTTGAAACTGGGAGCCAAATTAAACACTTTGTATCTTGAGCATATCCTACTGTGTGCTATACCACAGAGGATCAAGCAACTTACTTATGGAGTTCCCTTTTGTTGGGTATTTAGTCACAAGACCAAGAAAAGTAACCAATACTGTTTTGTGAAATTATCTCCTATTTGTCTTTCTTAGAAGAAAACAAGGTTTCTAAGTGCAGGTAATTACAGAAAAAAAGTGTCCCTTTTATGCCCTGCCAATCAGGACCCAAAGTGCCCAACATACTTTTTACAGTAGATCAATGAGTCCAATAATTTTAGTTATTCTTCCAGCAGTGAGATCTTCCTACTCAAAGAAACACAACTTATAGTTGAAAAGCACTGCACTGTTGAAACTGTTAATTGAGAGTTATTGGCATATCTGGAATTTGAGTGAATCTTGTTTGTGCATGTATATTTGGATTAAGAATGCATGTCTTTTAATCAGGTCCCTGTTTCCCCAATCTCCATGCCTTCTTTTTATTCCCTCTCATCTATAACTGGGTAGTATTTGACACTTTAAATGATGTATTAATTATAATTTGGAACCCCATGACTTAGTTCTTCTTTGCCTTGATACCTGCATATGTTTTGTTACTCAATCTTATATTAAAAATGCTTTATATCATTCCATTATCTTTCTCTGCAAAACAGTGTTTGAAAGATGCTACACAGGATGAATTAAAGTTAAACCTTTGATCAAAATGCCCCATGACTCTCTGCACATAATTTCCCTATCTACAATGCTATAAAGATGTTCATTGAAGTAGCATTTTCTTTGCCTTCAACTTAATAAAATGTTCTTTTGGCTTTTTATATATTAAAAATCAAGTCTGTTTAAGATTCTAAATGTTATCTTGATGTGAGCTGGCTTTCAAACAGTAAATAATTGCTTGAAGAGCAAAATCTAGTGGTCTGTACGATTTGACTGAAGCAATTCACCTCCATTTAGCAGTGTCCTTGAGGTGTACACAGACCTAACTGTTGTTCTCTGCATCGTGACCTTAGCTAATCATGTTCTACATCTGTATCTGTTATTGACATTGGCTGGGGGTGTGGGCCTCCTTTCTCTAAGCCACTTCTCTTTCAGAAATATTCATTTACACATTGCAGTAGAGAATGAAGATGACATTGTATGTAAATGTAATTTTGAAAAAGTCAAATAGAAGCATTCTGTTGGTCAATGAGTACTATTCTTGTCAGTCAAATTTCTCACCTGAATAAAAAGAATGAGTTAGGGCTTTCTTTTCTTTTCCTCTTTTTTTTGGGGGGGGTGGCAGGGAAAACATCAGGCTATATGAAGTGCATAATCAATAATGAAGCAATGAAATTTGGAATGTGGGGTTTTATTGAAGAAGTAAGTCATTGAAGCACTGTAGTAGAAGTTTCCAAATTGTTAAGGTAATAGACCTGGCTTGTTGTTTTGGTTCATGTGGATTATTAAACAACTGCCTACACAGAATTTATACTTTGGGTAGATGTATTTATACCATTAAACTATTGCTGAGAAAAGGGTATTAGCATTTTATATGAAAGTCACCTTGACCTCTCTCTTTATAAGTACTTTTTCTGACATCTGCCCCTGCCAAGCCCTGTTACATTGTCAGAATAAAAAGTTCTGGCTGCAACTAAAGCCAATGTTATCCACAATCTACATACTACTCAAAAACACGTGGAGTAAGGAAAACTCATTATTATTAAAAATTAAATACGTTGTTAGTCTTCTTCACATACAAATTTCTCCTAACATCTGAAGAAAACATAATGCTCATGGCTTCTAAATCTCTTCCCTGTTTCTAATATTCAATGTTAGAAACAAAACAAGGTCATGTAGGAGTAACCTGAATTTGTGTGCCGCGAATATGCTTCAGTAAACATTTTCTCTTCTTATTTCTAAAAATGGCTGCAACTCAAACAGGGCAAAAATCTGGCTTCTATAGAATTCTATGAACTGTCTATTAGGTAGTAGAGAGGGCAAGAAATTCTTCAATTGCATATGTTGAATTCCATTGAAAAAGTGAGTATTGAACAAAAACACTAACATTAGACAATTCTGAATGTTTGTCTTAAAGCCCCATGCTTTGAAGAACACACCCAATTCTTTCCCTTAACAAATAGTGGAATACAACAAACTGCTAAAAAGGAATTCTTTATAAAATAAGTTTAAGACACCTGTGGATTGCCATTAAAGATAAACATATTAAACTCAGGTTTATTGACATTTTGAAATATAGAAAATGTCATTTAAGAACTCTGACAAGTCTAGGCAAAACTTCATTTTAATTTTGAGTATTAAGACATAAAATCTGGGGCAATAGACTATGACACCAAGAGAAGAGCTCTCAGATTTGAGATTTTCCTCATGGGCACTGAGATATTATCTTATTCCTGGCTTTTGTGCTTAACTAGTTGCCATATAGGTGATGTGTTGGATGATTCTGTAGCTGGAATTCTAAATGGCAGCTTGTCTGTCCTTAAAGTGGTGGTCCAAATGCTCGCTTTACAGGAGGTCATGATGTCTAAGTCTAAAACATATGTAAATGAGCAAGTTGTTAAGTGCAATTGAGAATCTAAAGATGCATTATTACTAACAGCTCATTATATTTGGGCACTAATTACTAAAGTAGAGAGTTTCTAAATTGTATTGCTAAATTCCCATTTCACTAAAAATTATAAAATGAATTTACCAACCATACTTTCTGTCATCTATGTCCAGAAAAAGTTTTCTGTTTACTATCATGAAATTGAAGATAAAATTTATTGAAAAGAGTGTTTTTTCTTATTCAGTGATGTTTTCTCTAGCAGCCCATAGGGTTTAAGCAAAAAGAATGCCTTTTCTCATTCCTTTGTGCCCATTGTTTTGAACACAACAAAGGTACTCAATAAAATCCTTTTCATCCAGGGCCTGTGAGGAGAAGGAACCAGAGACAAAGGGAATTCAGAACATTTACCACCTAGTCAGCACAATTCTGATTTATTTCCTGCCATGGCTGGCCAATCAGACAAATTATCTTTCTATTGCTTTATTTTAAATCTCTATTTTTAACAGTTGTATTTTTTACTTATTTCCCTTAGGCCTCTTGGCTCTCATACTTAAAGTTATTATTTCTTATGTCCTAGGATTTCTGTTCTAGCTTGGTGTGTGTAGTTGATGAATGCACTTTATTTAAAAAAAAAAGTTCAGGTCAAAACAACCACAGATAAAGTATAATCATAGGCTTCAAGTCATCATACTTTTAAAATGAAGATGTAGTCAGGATTTAAGGGCCTCAATGGCTTATTTAAATTAGAAATATTGTTCGCAAGGAAAATGCTCATTATTTGATAATTGGCACTTACTATTCTAAATCAAGTCCTATGCATAGTATTTTATGTGTACCTTATATTACACTAATTATTTGAGGTACAATTCATTACAGTCCTAGATTAGAACAGTTAGTCACAAAGCTAGCAAGACAAGTCTTCAACATGTTAACTAAGTTCGGGACCCAAATTTAAGTTATCCATGCTTTATGGTACCTTATTCAGGATGCACTGCATCACTGCAGTGCAAAATCTGGAATAGTGTCTCATGGTCCTAACACTTTCCTCACCCTTAGTAAAAGCTTGAATGTTCATCACACAAAACAATGACTTACTTTCAATTGCCTGCCTCTTACTACAAGGAAATTACCCCATGTTGGAAGAAATTTTCTTCCATGATATCTTCATGTCTTATCAAATTTAATTTTTGTGTAATGAACTTTCACATAAACCTAATTTTATTAATTAAAGGATTGTTTTTTGTTCAGTGAAAATATGAGATGGAAATATTTTAGATACATTGCAAAGACTAAGATAATTACCTTTTTTCTAATGACATTGAAATAGTACTATGTAAAATGAGATTATAGCAAATAATAATAATAAAGAGGGAAAGTTTGTATTCTTCAGACATCTGTGATGTTGAGCTAAGTGGCATGTAAAGAACATTGTATGACAGCTTTTAAGCATTGCTTAGGAAATGAAAGATGCTGAATAGATTCTTTGACTATTTGCTAGAAAATGAAGGGAATTCCAAAATAGGGGTTGGTGTGACCATGGCATGGAAACTTCGGTGGGCATAGAACTTATTTGGAGCATGAAAATTGCTCAGTTACAAAGAAAATCATCCATTGATAATTGCTGAGTGAGGCAAGCTAGAAGAAGCAAGGCATTGAGCTGTTTACCTCAGCACTGAGTACTTTGGTTCTATGATGAGAGCACAGGTGTTAATGTATTTCTTGGGGATATAAAGCTCTAACATAAATTTTCAAAAGAATTGACAAGGGTACAATTAAGAAGCTAATATGGGCAAGCATGATGCCACACATGTTTAATCCCTGTGCTTGGCTGAAGGCAGGAATATCTCTGTGATTTCAAAGCTATCCTGGTTTACATAGCAGGCTCTAGAACAGCCAGGGCACCACAGAAATACTATTGCTCAAAGAAAGAAAAAACTTTAAGGGCAAATAAAGAGTTGGGGCTACCCAAAGAAAACACCAAAGGGCCTGCAGTGCTGGAGACAAGTAAAAGGTAGAGACAAAGGGGGAACTTTTAGAAATAAAACTATAAATATGGTCTAAACATGGAACCTTCAGAGTACTGGCCATGATCAAAATGTAAGATGGGAACATTAGTCTTTCCACGTTTTTCTTTCTATTGATCACCCATTTCCACTAAACCTTCCACTAACAGCAACCACTAGGCCACTGACTGCTTACAAATAATGAAAAGGAATGTGGTGTAGGATCATGTCATAAGATGGTAATTTTAGTGATAATGAATGAATGTTTCTCTCAAGGAAAGTGTTTGTCCTAGAGGAGTTTATAAGATGATGTTCTAGATAGAGGGGGGTTCCTTTCTTGAGGTTAGACTACCTTCATTGTTTCTGTTGTCAAATCTTAGGTATACATCTGATTCAGCATGTCAGAGAAGAGGCAAAAGACAGTTGACTTGTTAACGTGGATTTGCTCTTACTATGATAAAAGAAAGCTTAAGGCCATACAGAGGCATTATCTCCTATGAAGAGTTATTTCACCACATACCTACAGGTGGCACTATTCACAGGAGTCTATGTGATAGAGCGTCCTGTTAGAGCTGCATTTTCTCTTCTTGAGCCTCACAGAAACACACTCCAACCAATTGCCCCTGCTCTTCTTGCTCAAGTTTTCATTGGTCTATTTCTTTCTCTCTACACCACGTGCCCCAGTAAGCCATGCGATCATTCACCTTGCATAGAAAATATCACCCGTGTTAGATTAGGCATTATGCTTAGTGTGCTCTGCTTTAGAAATGCTATCTTTACCCACCTCTTAATGCCACTGAAGTGCCTTGTCATATGCAATTTCAAACAATGAGCTCAATAAACAGAATGGATTCAAAATAGCCAGTTTCTACCAAGAATGACAGCATTCAATGTTTGAGTAGAAGAATTAAAGTAAACAAAGAATAGTCATTTTTAAGAATATGTGTGTTCTAAAGATTCGAATTACAATAAGAACATCATTTCAGAACAGGTGGCTAAAACCATCAGCTTGCCCTCTAGCATTCAGCTTCACAGTTATGAATAATAACCCAAGATAAGACAAAACATGAAACCAACATTCAAATGCAATACTATATTTTATGGTTAACAAGTGAAATGATTTTATGTATTTTTCTTTCTCTGATCTTCCTTTCCTTATTCCAAGACCAGGAAGATAAATAACCAAAGCTTTACTTCTATTGACAGAGCCTTTGTGCTATGTAAATCTATGCTTTCTACAAACGCATCATGGCTGTAGGGGACAGGGAGAGCAAGATGGAAGATTCATTAATAGATACCCATAAGCAAAGAACAAATGAATCTCAGGCCTGTCTCCTAGGACACTCAGAATGACTCACTCAGCCAGCTGTCTAGAGCTCTACTGCCTGGAAATATGAGAACTATAACTGAATAATCTTATATTAAAAGATTAAGAAAAATACAAATATACTGTGTTGTGCATGTTTTAAAATGGCTCGTATCTAATTACAAATATATTAGAAGGGTTTCTAATTGACTGACATCACTACACGGCTAGGTATCCATTGTGTGGATAAGTATTTTAGTTTATGTTCAGTATAAATTTATGGTTATAAAAGTCACAGAAGATTTTGATAGGAGTTGACACTTCTATTGGGCCTTCGTTTTTTAATGCAATATTGGTGAAAGATGGCAGCTTCAGAAATGTGCTTTATTCTTTCCTCAGTTACTTGCATTTAGACTAAACCCCCACCCCTTTTCATGCTTCATGTTTCAGGGAGGAAAATATTACATTTGAAAGGACATAAGAACAGCCATCTGGTCCTGGAGATTTTTTCACATCTTGTTTATCTGTTAAGAGTTGAACATCTTGCACATTAACTACCACTTGAAGTAATAATTCTCATCTGTTTGTCTTGCCTGTTTCCAAAGACATTTAGCAAATGAGGAGCTCCCCAATGTCTTCTTTTAAAATGGGAAAATGAAATCCATTTATAGTCTCAGCAGACCATCTTCCCTAATAAAGATCAGCCAAGGCATTTATGTCATAGCTTCCCTTTCTAATTGCAGCTCACCTTCTGTCCTTTGCCTGTAGCCTGGACCCATAATTCTGCTCTCTTTCTCTGTCTGTCTTTGTCTTGGCTCACTTTTCCAGTGATGAACTAATGTATATTTTTGTGGTGAAGGAATTGTATTTTATTAAATGCATACCAAAAAACTATATAGATGAATACATGATGGAATTGAAATAATATTTTTATTGATTTTTCTAATTTTTTTAAATTATCACATGCCATTCTTGTACTCATGTTAAGCATTATGATGACTAATTATCAATATGTGAAAAGAATATAACATTTTGATTAGAGGAGAAAGGACTAAATAAAGAAAATAATTTTCTTTCCTTGTTGGAAAGAAGGTAAATTTAGAAAATTTTTATTGCATCTCTGATACAAAAAGAGGCATATTTGTTAGGAGTGGGTGGACTAATGGTGCAGAGTAATCTAGCACCTGGAGGCAGGAACTACTTTGGTGGGCTTTGAAGACCATGGTAAATGCTTTGGCAGTCATATTTTTAATTAATTAATTAACCTATATTTAAGGTTTCATGCTTCTTCACAATGTATCTTGGTTTTATCTATATCCAACTTGTTGCCTCCGGCCCCCATGCCACATCCCATGTGCAGAGGTCACCCTTGCTCTGCCCTTCTCTCAATCCTTTACTTTTACATTCTTTCTTATCCTTCTTCCACAATGTTCCCAGAGAATCCAGTGATGAGTCATTGGTACACATGTTCTGCCCACACCCAGCCACTCATATTCACTTGTTATCAGTATTTTGTAAAGTTATGAGTCTCTTAATCAATCACTACCCACTGTGTAAGTGTTTAGAAGGGAATTTGGCAACATTATCATCTGGCTTTTACTAGTACCTGTAGTTTCTATAACCATGGAATCTGATCATGTTTATAATATTATACATAAATTCTCTCTTGTGTAGCAGAGCTCAAATCCAACCCAGAAAGCAGTAGTATTTATCTGCATAGTTTCTGTGCTATTGTACCAGTGAACACATTTTGCTTTGGCTGGACATTATTGTGATCTCAGGAGTTCTGATTAAGAAAAATTATTACATTCATTGTTATTGTGCATGTGAATGAGTGGGAACACATTTTATCTACACAGATATGGAGATCTCAGGATGACTTTACTTTGTGCAGTGAGTTTTGTCCTTCCATCTTTTATTGAGTTCCGAAGATTGAACTCAGGTCACCAAGCTTGTGCTGCAAAAACATTTACTAGAGGAGAAATCTTGCTGGCCTCCATAGCACTAGTCTTAAAAGGTGGATACACTATCTCTGAAAGTTGTTCTGTTTTGTTTTGCCTAACACATGTGTTGTTGTACAAATCAGGACACTGGAACTGCCCAGAGTCCATTTTGGGTTATTCTCAAATGAATTGATCAAAGACAAAATAAGTAATGCAAACCTTTGTACTTTGGAATAGTCCACAGAGGTTAGGTAGGTTCCAGACTATAGAAAGAACTTGACTTCTTGATTGTGGGTCTTTGAGCACTTGATGAGAGAAACACTATATAAGTTAAAAAACAAAATCAGCAGCATTATGTGATAGGAACAAGACTTACCCAATACTGGTAGTTTGGGCTCCTACATCTCTCTTGTACCTTATACAGATTCATAAGCACATGATATAGCAAGTAAGTCATAGAAGTCTACTCATTACATTTCTGATACAGAAAGCCATGGCTGCTTCATTGACATGAGTAGAGCCTGAAGCTACAGGCTTGTGATTGGTCTAGATTGATTGCACTAAGCCCAGAGCCTTAAACTCAAACTCATAGTCAATTTTCATGGAGCTTTGCAAAAGGCCCTGGGATCTCTCTTGGGAAAATTAACTTTTACCTCTCAGCAATGACATGCTTCATGTTGTGCATTAAGAGATGTGTCAGGTTGTAGTTGGAAACCAGACTGAAGATGGTAAAAGCGAACAGCCAATGCATGGACTTAGGAATAATCAGAAGTAGTAGAAATTTGAATTAGTGGTGA
This sequence comes from Cricetiscus sungorus, assembly GCA_030556225.1. NCBI lineage: Eukaryota > Metazoa > Chordata > Mammalia > Rodentia > Cricetidae > Cricetiscus > Cricetiscus sungorus. The sequence continues at coordinate 20,026,669 of JANBXA010000651.1, forward strand.
GCAGAGACATATGCATGGCCTTCGGGAACTGATTTAGAAGCAAAACTGGCCAGTTGTTACAATGAGTAACATAAGAGTTGGTTGTAGCATATGAATTGGGAACATGGAAGGTACAAAGCTGTTTGTCAAATGTCTAGCAGGTTCGAGACACAGGGTGCTTTATTTCCTTGCTGTTTCTTTGTTGAAGGGAATAGCTGGGAAGTCTAAATTTTGGAAAGCAAGATTAGGGCATTTTGTCTGGGTTTGTTAGCAGTCAATCCAAGGGTATAGAGCCTAGATGGGAGATTTCTTGTGCTTAGAGCAGATAAAACATGGAAAAGTCACAGAGAGACACAGACAAACTGATTTGTGCTTTCATTACCTGGGGTCAGGCTAAGATGGAAACTCCACTGTAAGCAAAGGAATCCTGTGTGTTGTTCATGAGGCCATCATCACGGGTTTCATTACTTCTCTTTGACATCTGAGGACTGTTTGAAGTAATTACCTTTAGGGCTAGCACTTATCCTATCCTTGAAAGTGTCAGCATAGAAGCAATCTTAAGTTATCATGGTGTTCTTGTATTCTCATACTGTGGATTTAAAGCAAAGGCGTGTGTTGCAAGTTAGTAACTTCACAGAAGATGTTGCCATTTTACCTAAGCTACTGGTGAGACTCCTTTGGACACCAACAGGAGTCCAGTGGTTTATGAGCTGAAAAAGCAATGAAAATAGCTGTATGCCTCCACATGGTCTTTTTTTCCCTGCTGTGACCATCTCATTTTTTCACTTTGCCAAAGTCTGTAAGTTAGTGTATTCTCTTCCAGGGAAAGAGTGAGCACATGTCATATGTACTTTTTTATAGATGTGATATATTTTCTAGATGGAATATGGTGTGTGTGTGTGTGTATGTGTGTGTGTGTGTGTTTTGCATGTAGTTATTTAAAGTATAGTTAATACTTTGTTATGTAAATGGAGGAATTATTCTGCTGTAATGCAATTTTCAAAAATGTAATATATTGTTTCCTTTTATGATGATAAGCATATCTAAGGTTCTTTGTGCTATAAGTGCACTTGAATAGACAGTTTGAGATACTTATTTTCACTGTGTAATGTTGAAGGACTTGATTGATTGTGGTAAGATGTATCTGAGGTGTATATTTCAGTAACTCAGTGGTAGATGTCAAAACACTTATGTATGAGTATATTGTTCAGATGTTGCCTAGATTTTAAAATTACGCATTCCAGTTAACAACTATTTAAGTTATGTGAAATATTAAATAAAAACATAGTCTTTAAAAAGTGTGGAAAACAATGATTATGGAAGCGGTTATTGAATGAGTGAACTATGGATAGATTGTTGTAAATTTATAGTAAATTTATGGACGATGTCATTGAATCAAAAGTTAGATTGCTCTTTCAGTTAGTCTATATACAAGAAAGGCTGTAACAAACAATATAAATATAACATGTCCGTAATTTTTACTTTCTTTATCTTGTGGAACAAACTACAGTTCCATAATAAGTTGCCAGTCCACTGCCTTCTTCCATCCACCTCAACTACTACATAGAAGATAGGGGATAGTAGGATGGAGTTTTACTCTTTCACAACATGTAACCACTGCCTTGATCAGATGCACAGGCTTTAATTAAAGATTCTTTCCAAGTATCTTCTGTAACAACACTCCTGCTTCTCTGAAAACTTAGTGGGAAGCATGTGAAGTTCAAAGTAAAGATAAGTTGAACCACCTCAAGACTTCATTTATGAAGAAAATTCAGAGAAATATAAGTCACTGGCCATGCCTCAGTATAAGAATAAAGAGAAGGAGGAAGTACAAATATCTTTTGGAAACAAGGGTTTTTTTTTTTTAATTCATTGTGATTACTTTGAAAGAGAATTTCATTTTATTTGTTTGGTACTGGAAGCTGTGTAAGTACACCTTTGTAAATAGACAAAATATATTAAAATCTGTATTAATGGTTTGATATGTGGATAAATAACTTGTCAACTTATTATGATATAAGAGTTGACCTATAGGACATTGATCTCTACTGACTGTCTAATCAAAATTTAGACTGATTAATAGTCTCTATAGAAGAATAAAAAGAAAAATTATTTGAAGATCAGTAGATGTTCTTCAATCCAAAATACAGCAAATTATCAGAGTAAAATGGGCTCCAACCTGAGGAAATAAACAAAGACTTCTCTGCTTTATTGTATTTGTATTTTTGACTATGAATGATGATACTACTAGCAATTCACAAACTATTATGATCTATCAAAGATTCAATTTGCAGCCAGTTGAAATTATAACACACATACTCATCTAAACACATAATGTGCCTCAGTATTGTAAGATAGATACCATCTTTGTTTTGATTAATTCAGCATTATAATGGGGGAGGTATGTTATGCATTTTGAAATTGTAATCTTTTCACAAATTTTGAAAGGGCAATGCTTGATTTTATTTTACTTTATTTTATTTTATATGAATTCTACAGTAAGAATCAGGTTAAAACCTTCCACTAAAGAAGTATTAAAATCATCATTGTACCAAACCCCAACTTCAACATATTTGGTTTTGTATTGTTCTTGTCAGATAAGTAATAAAACCTCCTCAAGTCAGAGGGAAAACTGCACAGATCCCTGTCCACTTTTCATAAATTACTTAGTGCCATAAATTACTTAGCTCATCCCTGTCTTCATTAGTGTCTTAAAAGAAAACATAACTATTATCTTTTAGCACAACTTTTCTCATGATTAGTTGATGTACTCATTTATAATTCTAGTTTACTTTTAAACTTATTTCACCATTACTATTTCATGAACAGACAAATGTTTTGTTAACCAAATCTCATAATCGTTTGCACAAAACTAATTAGACAGGAGAGAGAGAGGAGAGAGAGAGAGACATAAAAGAGACATATAGGATTGAAGAGAAAACTGAACCTAAAGAAATGTCCAGAGACCTACAAGACTGACTCCAACTAACAATTTGAGCAACAGTGGAAAGGCTACCATAAATGCCCTTCTCTGATAATGAGATCAACAACTAACTTATCTACTATCATGGAGCCCTCATCTAGTACCTGTTGGAAACAGAAGCAAACACCCACAACTAAACAGTGAGCTGCCCTAGAATCCAGATGCAGAGAGAGAGGGAGAGAGAGGGCAAGACTAGGTTGCAGAAACACATAGAGACAGCTGACTTGAACAAGGAGGAGCTACCAGGCCCCCAGACTGATATCTGAGAATCCAGTATGGGACTGTCTCAGATCCCTTGAACATGGGTCTCAGAAAGAAGGCCTGAGCAGGCTAATGGACCTCAGACAGTGGAACCAGAATGTATTCCTGGTGCATAAAAGGACCTTGTGGGTACATTGCCCCATGGAGGGATACTCCCTTAACCTAGAGACAGGAGAGAAGTCCTAGTCCCTACTTCAAACGGCTTGACAGATTTAGATGACTACTCCTGGATGGCATCACCCTACATGTGGCATGGCGATGGGGTGGGAGGGGATGTTGGTCAGGGTGCATGTGAGCTGGGGAGAGAGGGAAAGAGGGAGGAAAGGAGGAATGGAGGGATGGAGGGAGGGAGGGAGAGGGGGAAGGAGGGAGAGGGAATTTGGATCAATATGTAAAATAAAAATATAAAAGTAAAAAAATCTAATTATTTGATCTAAAGTAAATACTATCTAGGAAGAAAATAAGAAAACAACACAAATTGTGTTCCTTAACTTTCAGTGAGTCTCAAACTCTAGTTTATTGGGCAAATATTAGACATAATTTCACATTTTACCTTTCAAAATATTTTTAACTCCATTATCCTTGTTTAAAGACTTTCTCTCTCTGTCTGTCTCTCTGTCTCTGTCTCTGTCTCTGTCTCTGTCTCTGTCTCTCTCTCTCTCTCTCTCTGTGTGTGTGTGTGTGTGTGTGTGTGTGTGTGTTTGTTTGTTCACATGGAGTCTAAAAGACGGAACTGGAGCACTCAGACTTGGAGTTATAGAACTTTGCAAGCCTCCTGGCTTGTTTGGATGCTAAATTTCATATGGTAACATAGCAAGTGGTTTTAATGTCCAAGCTTCACTTCTTGTCTTATCTTTGCAGACAGAAAATCAAATTAGAACCATTGCACCTACAGACTATGTATGGATTTTTTTCTTTTGCACATTTCTTTTTTGTTGCATCTTAGATAAGACTCTGATATTTTTCTTTTTCCTAGCATAGTAACAATTCATTCATATATTTACAGCTACAGGTACACCAATAACTCATATAGCTTCATTATATTCTTAAGGATATAATCTTTGCTCATTTTTTTTCATGTGTTTACTCAGATGTCAATCATATCCTACAATCCCTGAGGATATGATGATTTTAAAATACCCTAGAGCGTAATAGCATTTAGTTTTTGAGAAATATAAGAAAACAGTTTAATTTCAGTCCCACTATTAACAATATATACCGACCCAAGATTTTACAGTTTGTAAATACAAGAAGTTGCTTGCCATGCTTCTTCAGATTTCAGTTGCCATAGTATGAAATCTTAGCCATATGTGTATTGTCATTGGGTATACACAATGGAAGCTTGTACTTCCCTCTCAAAGGGTACAGGAAGTTTGCATTAATCATAAGTGTTGTCTCTGCGGATCCTGAATGGTATGAGTGCTTTTGTCAACAAGGAAGCTTACATTTTCTTCATGTAGCTTGGTTTTTCATTTTCTGAGGCACATATGACATCAAGTTTACCTATTTCACTATTACAGTAGACAAAATACAAAGAAACAGGAAACAAAGGATAGCAGACTGACTTTTGAGAAGAGACAAAATCCACATGGATTGACTAAATATTAATTTAAAACAAAACAAAACAAGAAGCCAAGCTTTTAGGAAGTTTCCAGACAGAATCATACCAGGATAAGCAATTACCTCAGACATACATGTTTTTGTTTGTTTGTCTGTTATTTACTTATTTTAACTCTCTGCTCCCAAGACCTAATATCAACTCTCATAGACTTGTCTATTACAGAGAAAGCCTAAATCCAAGAGAGCCAAACCTGTATGGAGAATAACAGCAAAGGACATTGTTCAAATTTACATATCATATTCTCACATAGCAGATACTCCATGGAAAACATTTCTGCATATGATAAAATTTAAATTACTAGTCACTATAATACCATCTATCCAAGGATACCATGACCATTCTCATTTTACAAATAAGATTATATATCTGAAAATACATTTAGTTATTTGTTAAAAACTATCTATTCACTAAATAGCAGAATTGGGATTTTACATTAAATCGGAATTCATTCTTGGTTTCTTCTCAATTGATTTCATAAAGTGGTTGGGAAATCTAGTAAAGGAGAATCTGAAAATACAAGGAGGAGAAAGGGGGGAACATTGATACTTAAGTAATGTAAAGTCTCTTTTGCTACTTCTAAATGCATAATTAATTTCAAATCCTAGCTCATTGTTTTTTCATGTGTTTGCTTAGAAGTCTATCATATCTCCAAATGTATAAAACTACCAAGTGTTTAATTCAGAGAAAAGACAAAGAACACCATGAAAAGTCAAGGGCTATTTTTGTTTTTACCTCCAGTTTTTTGCCTTAGATTTACACTTTATCCTTAATAAATGGACACTGAACAAAAGCAGGCAGATGATAAAGGTAGAGGAAATGTGTAAAGAAAGACAAGTGTTCAGTATCACGATTGTTGGCTAGTGCTGGGTGAAAAGAATAAAAAGAACCACACAGGGACACTTTTTCTGCCTCATTCTCTCTTTGTGTTCTCTGCCCTGTTGTAATGGAGAAACCTACAGCCCCAGAACTAACATTCTTGCTTTTCTCATCTCAATATGAATCCCAATTGACTCAGTGTGGCCCCTCTTCAGGACATGCTCCAGAGCAGCATTACTCCCTGCCCCGCAGGAACCTGGAGTCTATTCCCATTTTCTGCCTTTGCTCTTGGCCATGCATAGAAGTCTGGGGAGATATAGATGGAGGGAAAGGAGCTAATGATGGAAGATAATTAAGGATTTTAGAGAAAGGCAGTCATGAAGAAACTGTGGTTAAAAAGAGGAGGGGGGGTTAAAGGAATCTTAAAGATAGTAGCATCATTAAGTTTGGTCAGGTGGCAAGGGCCTAGAGTACTGTGGAATTGTAGTGAAATTTCATTTGTACAGTATTTTTCAGCAGCTTTCTATGTGTTGTCTAAATAATACATCCTGGGACTTCAACCGGAGAAGGTCTTGGTAGCAACAATTTTACATTGGCATTTAGAACTAAATAAAGCATGAGTGGAATGAATCTTGTGACTTGCTCATGAAAGTGTAGAACAAAGGACATATATTAGCTGAGAAGCGTAGGTAACCCTTTGATTTAAGCAGAGAAATAATGAAGAACAGACTCCACTGTGAAATGATGGCATCACTCAGGACAATAGAGATTTGTTTATATGAAGTTTTGTCAAGTGAATGGATAGGTAGCCTGGAGGGCATCAGATGCCAAGGAGAACATACAAGGAGAAGCATATGTTCCAAAAACAAGGTCCCAGGCAGATAATTGGATATCTCCCTTATTTAGGACTCAGCCATCCACTGTTCTCCTTATTCACCATTTTCTGTTTTTTTTCTAGAGATTCATTTAATTCAGCAATGTCTCTCCTACCTCATATCTTTTTATTGTTTCCTTATTACATCCAGCCTCTCTCCATGCATCTAGAGTTCTCAATTGATCTCACCTTTCTAGAGAGAGAGATTTTCCACATTAGTTTGGGTTTCTCAGGCTCCAGTACTTCTTTTACAGTTAGGGCCTCCAGCCACTGAGCACCTACTGAATAGCAGCATGAGGAGCAGTTGTCCCCAGATACATCTGGAAAGGATAGTTCTTTCTATGGTGATAAAGTATTTGAGAAGACGTTTGGCATGGAAAGGATCTAATTATGACAACTTCAGCTTTTCCATAAAAACCCTTTTAGAATTTGATAAGAAAACGACTTCAGAGCCATTGATTAATGGTCATGTTAGTACATAGAGAAAGGAAAAAGAAATTATGGAAGTAGAATGAAAAAGACAAACAGAACAGCAGAAACAGAAAGAACAAGAAAATGAAAACTGGAATTGATATATTGAGAGTTCTCTGAAGAGCTGGTCTCTTATCCCTTAAGAGCATGAAAGATATGTCAGTTATTATATTCTCAGGCAGTATCAGATTTTAAATAATGCTGAAAGATAAATGTCATCTTCCAGTGGAAAACCTGTCTGATAGATCTTACCTTGCAAAGGTCTAACCTCTTGGAATTCATCTCACATCAAGCAAAGCAACCTTGAAATCTCTTTACTACACTGCATTAGTAGGACACCGCTGCCAAGCACATTGAATGAAGTCTTTTGGAGACACATTACTAAATGAATATCAATATCCTTGTCAGGAACCTCCCAAGCAATGAGTAGAAAAACACAGAGAAGCCAGGACAAGGTGGGTTTTCATTAGATTGGTAAGCTTTTAGTCTGCCCCTTTCTTTAAAAATAAATGCCTTCACTTGATTGCAGACTTAATGAAGTCTGTTAGGCCACGATTCAGGAATAAGGAAAAACAAAGACACATAATATCTATGTAATGAGTAAAACTGGTTAAAAGATAGGAGATCCCTCTTCTCTACTGCCTGGGATCTCAGTCCTGCTTTCTGATGGACCTGGACGTTAATGAAATTAAACTTAATTTGTCACAAAACATACAAAGTAAGCAAAAGAAATAGACAAAGGAATATAATTGCATTAGAAGAGTGGACAAGGGTGAGTTTTAAGGAGGAAATGGAGAGAATATACTAAAAGAAGGAGACTAGACAGGATGTAAGAAAAGGAGAGAGGAATATTGGGATTAGAAAAAAAGAAGTCAGATTTTTTTGAGTTGGCCTTTTTAAGAACCCATGGCTCACTCTAGACTTACTGTTTATAACTTTAACTGAGTCATTCCTCTGTGACCTTTGTAGCATGGAGGCAGCAGAAGGTCACCTGTTTCCCAGCAAATCTACCTCTCACACAGGCTCATTTCACAGCCCAGGACTCATTGTTTCATTTTCCAAATGGATAAGGGAGAAAGAATGTCTCCATCCAATGAACAATGCTTTCAGATCATTGCAACAGAAAAGTGCCATTCTTTGGGGGGTGGGTTTAGTGAGAAAGCTTACTGTAAGATTTTTGATAAATCAGAAAGCATTTCTATACTTTTTTTTTTAAATTTTATGCTCTCTGGCTCTTAGAGAATTACACACACACACACACACACACACACACACACACACACACACACACACACACACACACACACACCGGGGAGTGGAGAAAGGGAGAGCCTGGTGTCTATCATCTAGGTTTGGATTTTGGTGCTATGAAGCAAGGCTGCCCTCTAGTCCCCATTAGGATTTCAAGATTCTGTTTCTGCTGGTGAGTTAAAATGGAGTCTATTGTTACATGGCCTTTCCTAGACTAGGATCTGAAGGGATGTCCTGTTGAGATACTGTCAGCTGTACCCCTATGAGGCTATTCAAGGGAAAGACAGAAAGGATGAGGGCAGAAAGTGGACAGAAAGAGAGAAAGAAAAGACCTAACACAGAGGACCTAAGAAAACACCATACAATGTATTGTTTTGCACTGTATGAAAGACCAGAATCCAGTACATCCCCCAAGATTGCTTTTCTCTGTTACATTGGACACTCTTACACTACACACTATCCTTTGTTTTTAATTTCTTCATATTTTCTCACCGCACAATATTTCCTCCTTATGGGATTTCTGGATTTATTTAAACTTAAAGCCACACACCATGAAAGATACAACAGAATGCCTGACAAGGGGCTAACTTCTAGGACCATATATTTATGCTGGTGAAGCAAAACAGATCAAAATAAGGCATGTAACATGCTGTTGAAATGAATCAGAGATGAAGCAAAGCAGGGAGTTGTATTGCTCTTTTTGCTTCCAGAAAATTCCTAAACTTCTCAAACACTGTTGGCCAAGTTTCTAATCCATTTTACAGCTTGGCATGTATCTTCCCCCAAATTAGGAAGGGGCAAAGGTATGGAATGCTATTTTGGGGTCAGGTAGCCCAGAGATCTGACTAAAAGGTAAAGATTTAATTATTAATTGATGTATTTGTTTATTACTTTATGTGTGTCATGTCTACATGGATTTATGTTCATCATGTACATACACACATGAAGCCAGAAGCCAAAAGAGGGAATTGGATCCACTGTCTGGAGTTACAGAGGCTCTGAGCTTTGCTGTGTAGATACTAAGAACAGATGCTGGGTCCTCTGTAAGCACAACGAGCACTCTTAGCCTCCAAGCCATTTTCTGTCCCTAGAATTGCCAAGGATATTTCATACGACACATAAGCCCAGTGTTGTGTTTCCTTAGCAATTGCTGGCTGGGATAAATGTAACAAATTCTTATTTCCATGGGAAGAAGGAAGTCATTTCTATAATTAAGAGAATACACAGAGGTATTCCAGTGAAATTGTATTCCCTCCTTGTACAGTTTTAATAAGAGCAAGAGGAAACTAATGTATATTCCATGCATCTACTTTCTGTCCCATACAACACCACCTTTATTTTCCATCTTGTTGAAAGATACCAAAAGTAGGGCCATGGTGAATTTTACTGCTGATGACAGGCAGGGAATGGGAGTCTTCCCTAGCTTCCTTCTTCATAATGTAATTGTTGGAATATACATATATTTTAATTACTATAAATAAACCCACATCATAATTAAGGAAATAATATCAATTACCAGTACAGGCCTCCTATTCTAGGTGTAATATCCTTTTAGCCATACTACCATGGATAGTCTTATTCCTGGTATAGCTTAAAAACCATTTCACTTCAGTGGATGCATATTAGTTTGTGACTCTTATTTGTTCCGCACAGTCAAAATTTACCAAAGGAGTAAATGAGGTAGAAATTCTATAAATCCAGGCTTTCTTAGTTCCAAAGCAGAAACCTGGGAGCATTTTTTAATTAGAAATCAGGTAGGTGGTTGTATATTTTCAAATTATATATTCCCATCTTATAATTACATTTTCATTCTTAAATAATGAACATGGTATTCTGAGTAAGAGACCTTTTAAACCCTTTCAAATAAAAACAAGCATTTTCTCTTTCTCGTATATTCAATAGCAAAATGACTTCTGGTGGCTTTATTCTTTAGAGCTATAACATTGTTCCAGTCTAAGGAGGAACTTTAAAAAATCTGAATATTGTACTCAATGATTGTGTTCATCTCTATATGTTGTCATTCACCTACAAAATCCAGCATAACAATCCTAGCCTGGGAAACCAAGATGATATCTGCTATCCTGTGGAAATAGACCTCTCCTTCTGTGAGTGTCTGCATCAAGAAAGGAGAGGTATCTGATTCTTTATATTTGAGACTCAAGAGGCAATGCAAAAAACAAAAAAAATCACTGGATCTCTGAATGTATAAAGCATAAAAATGAAAGAAAATAATTTACTCTCTCTCTGTCTCTCACTGTCTCTGTCTCTCTCTGTCTCGGTCTCTTTCTGTCTGTCTCTATCTCTCTCTGTCTCTTTCTGTCTCTCTCTTTCTCTCTCTCTCTCTCTCTCTCTCTCTCTCTCTCTCTCTCTCTCTCTCTGTGTGTGTGTGTGTGTCTAAAATTCACTATTATTTCTTTGTCCAAAATATTCACTGTATCACTGCCTAGAATGTTTCATCTTGGCAAAGAGATTTTTTATCTCCAACTTTTTTTTCCTGCCTGTTACCCACATGAGAGAACAGTTTTAAGATATTAGAACAATCATGTGAAATTGCCATTTTTTAAGGTAGAATGAAGTCAGATGTTGGTAGTTTCATGTTTCAATTTGACATTCATTTTTTTTCTCATAAAAATCCCATGTCATACTAATGCCTTATAAATGAAAACAAAAACCATGAAAAGTGGAGGCCATGAGTCCCTTCACCTAGCAGATATGATGACTCCCTGCCTTTTATCCAAAAAAGCCTCCTACCCAGAGCCTTTATTAATGCTGCCGATTCTGCCTTTGTGATGCTTTTCATTTTCCATTCTTATATCTCTTAGAATAATCCATCCTTTCTATACTCCCTACAAATTCCAAGCTCCTTTCAAGTACTTGCTTAAAATATTTACTAAGCAAGAAAATACTTGGTAAAACACACTTGCCCAAATCATTTCCTCCCAGAGTTCCCCTAAATGAATGACTGACCCAATAACACTATAATTGATTGTCTCATATTTAAGCCAATATTTTCGAAATGTTATGACTACAAGCACATTTTAAGTTTGCAAAAATCACTACTCCAGTTATTGGTACCTTTGGTAGACTTGGTTGGCCCTGAAGGCATTCCAATATAAAATTACCTTTTTATTCTTTTTTTGCTTTTGTTTTTAGTTTCACTTTGTTGGGTTTTTTTTTCTTTTTTCATTATTTAATTTTTCTTATTTTAAATATCGATCCCTGTTCCCTCTCCTTCCCTCCTTCCTTCCCTCCCTCTTTTCCTCTCTCCCCCCTCACAAGCACCCGACTCCCCTCCTCTCCCCCACCCCACTCCACATGTAGGGTGATGCCATCCAGGAGGAGCCATCTAAATCTGTCATGTCATTTGAAGTAGGGACTATGACTTCTCTCCTGTCTCTAGGTTAAGGGAATATCCCCCCCATGCAGCGATGTGCCCGCAAGGTCCTTTTGTTCATCATGAATACATTCTGGTTCCACTGTCTGAGGTCCCTTAGACTGGTCAGGCCTTCTAGACTGTTCAGGGGGTCTGAGTCAGTCCCATGCTGAGTCATTCCCAGCTATCAGTCTGGGGAGCACTAAGTCGAACTAGAATCCAGATGCAGAGAGAGAGAGAGAGAGAGGACAAGACCAGGCTGCAGAAACACATAGAAACAGCTGACCTGAACAAGGAGGAGCTAAGGGGCCCCCTTTTCATTCTTTTAATTGGTCTTGTCTACACTCAATATGTGGACTAGGTCTGTGACACCAAGGTAGACATCACTAATTACCTGGACAGTTATCCAACATTTATTTCTGTGTAGCAACCACCAAATGCCAATCTAGACACTGCAAGAAGCCTTTAAATAGCAACTTTGCTTCCAACTCCCTAGGCCTACAATTTGTGAATACATATTGCTCCAGTAAGTATTGGTTATGGGTTATAAAAGAAAGAAAAATAACACAACAGCAATCAGTCAGACTCTCCTTCCCAAACCTGCCTCCACTACTGATTGTTCCAAATCATTACTTACCCAATCAGTCTCTTAGCAAAGTGGTTGGATAAAGACACCTACCAGGCACACAGGAAATTACTACTGTTGGAGAGGGTGAAGGAACAGCCTAACAATAATAGCCCATAATCACTGAATGCTCACTATATGCTACATACTATTTAAGCCCTTCACAAGCCTTCACTTAATTAATCTTTAAAATCTCTTATGAGTCTGTATAATTTTTTTCCAGTTGAAGAAATTGAGGCAGGAAATTGATAAGCAACTGGGACACACCCATTCACAAGAAAGCAGCCAAATTAGAACCTTGTACTGGAGCTGCTTCCTTGTACATGAACTGCTTAAGACTGAAGGGCATTTGTGTGCCACCGAAGTCCAGTCAAGATAGATAGCTTGGCCCTGATCCTCCAGCTTTTCAATTGCTGAGCTAGCATTGAAATGCCTTTGCTTCATTTAGGTTGACTCTAACAATTTCTATATAATACAATTCCACCTTGAGTAGGATGGGAAGTGGGAAGTGCAGGAAAAAGAGAAGTTGCAATTTAAAATTATAAATATGCATTTTTCATTAGTATGAGTCTAAGATTCTCTTTCAGGTAATGGAGAACATGGATCACAGTGGTAATTTCCCCAAGAGTAACAGAGTGCTATTCTGCAGGTCACTCCAATGCAGTTACATGCTTTCAGAGACTTGAGGACAATAGATGGTAGTTTAGGCAGAAGTCAGGGAGCAGAAACCAAAGTTTAGCTAGCTGTTACCTATCGATCTTAGCGGGGTTGTTAGTCAGAAATCTGTATGTGTATATAATGCTTTTGTAGTTACACACACAATATATGTGTATTTGTAAAGTTTTATGTTATAATTATTATAATTGTTTTCAAGCTACTTTCTCTTGGATCCTGGAAAAACAACAAAAACACCTGTCTTCTAGACCTCACTTACCAAGAACTCTGATGTCTTTCTCTTTTTCATTGAGAAGGGAAGAGCTTCCATGCCATTTCATTCTACCATGCCATTTCATACCTTGCTCTGCTCTGCCTGTTACCACACATGGCAGTATATCTGTGTCACCCTCAAGTTTACTGTTTGCCCCTCTTCCTTCATTTACAACTGCTCCTTCTTCCCATCCCTGCGTTCCCTTAATTCAAATCTCTCAAAAATAAATTATAAAAATATAAATTAAAAGGAAGCAACTGCTGTATCATACTGCTTTCTGAGCTGTGCATTTGGCTCCTGCTTTTTCCCATAGACTCTACAAAAAAAGCTGTAGGTATAGCTACGTTTTGTTCAGTGCAGAATGGAGGTCAGGGTACTTACAGCCCCTTGTCTTAAGAGGTTCCTGATATTCCCAGGGAAATGGATGAAACTAGAAGAAACCATCCTGAGTGAGGTAACCCAGTCACAAAAAGACAAACCCAGTAGGGACTCACTCATTTATGGATTTTAGACATAGAACAAAGGATTACCAACCTACAATAATTCACATTACCAAAAAAGCTAGGAAATAAGGAAGATCCTAAGAGAGACATACATGGTCCCCTGGAGAAAGGAAAAAGGGACAAAATCTCCTGAGCAAATTGGGAGCATGGAGGGAGGGGAGGAGTTTGAAGAAAGAGAAGGGGAGAAGAGGAGGGGAGAGGTGGGCAGGTGGGCATGAGGGAACAGGAAGATTGAGACAGGGGAAGAATAGGGGAGAACAAGAAAAGAGATACCATAATAGAGGGAGCCATTATAGATTTAAAGACAAATCTGGCACTAAAGAAATGCCCAGAGATCTACAAGGATGAACCCAACTAACAATATCAGCAATAGTGGAGAGGCTACCTAAAATACCCTTTCTTGATAATGAGATTAACAACTACCTTATGTGCCATCCTACAGCCTTCATCTAGTAGCTGACTGAAGCAGAAGCAGATACCCACAGCTAAACACTAGTCGAACTCCTGAAATCCAGTTACAGAGAGGGAGTAGTGATGAGCAAAGAGGTCAAGAACAGGCTAGAGAAACCCACAGAAACAACTGACCTGAACAAGGGAGAGGTCATGCACCCCAGTCTGATAGCTGGGAAACCAGCATAGGACTGACTCAGTTTCCCTGAACTTGGGTGTTAGTTAGGAGGACTGGGCAGTCTATGAGGCTTCTGGTAGTGGATCAGTATTATCCCTAGTATACGAATAGACTTTGGGAGCCCATTCCATATGAAGAGATACTCTCTCAGCCTAGACACATGGGGGAGGGCCTAGGCCCGGTCACAAATGATATGACAGACTTAGAAGACTCCCCATGGAAGGCCTCACCTTCCCTTGGGAGCAGAAATGGGATGGGCTCAGTTTTGATGGGGGTGATAGGGGGGAATGGTAGGGGAACTGTGATCGACATGTAAACCAACCGTGTTTCAAATTCAAATAAAAAAAGGAAAAAAAAAAGAGGTTTCTGTCTTATGCCATCCTCTATAAAATATCCTCCATGGTTGCAGAGAACTGTAGCACTTACATTTGGGGCCAAGCCTGAGGCAGTGAGCAGTGAGCTGAAACAGCATCACATGATCACAAAGTGATGCCTGCCTGTGAAGGCCAGTGTTCTAATGAGATTTCTGCGATGAGCACACATTCTGCATTTTGTTTTATTTCATTTTAATTGAAAACTTGGGAGACGCTTCATGCTTCATAAACATTCTGTTATTTTCAGATTAATCTACCACACTGGAAAACTTAATAAACAGGTAGATAATGGTCCTGCTGACTTCTCACATTTCTTATTCACATTTCACCAATTTCTTGTGCTGCCCACAGATTTTCATCTCTTTGCTTTTCTGTTGTGTTTTTCTCTTTCTTTCCTTGTTCTTACCCAAGTTATTTTAAAGGTATTTTTGAATGATAATTTTAAGAAACCTATTGTCTCCTGCAAACATGGAGATTAAAAAAGAAGGGTAGTCTTTATAAACTACTTTTCATCTGGCTGGTTTGGAGTCATACACAATGCTACATTGCTAATGATTTTTAGTTTGTATATTTTTACAAAAAAATAGAAAGAAAGAAATAATCAGGATAGACTTATTTCCTTCATTCAAGGTGGAAATTTTTGTGTTTGTTTGCTTGTTTAATTGTTTTTGTTTGTTTGGGTTTTATTTGCCCCTCCCACAAAAAGCAGGCACATATTCTTAGAAGTACCTGCCTCCAGGCATTTGTGTTCTGTGGTATTCTGTCCTGTTATTTCTAGTTTCTAATGGACTTTCATAGCTGTAGACAGGCTGTGATGAATAAATGTAAACTGGTCTAGCCAGGATCTTACCAAGGCAGTGTCTTTGCCTTGCTCTCTCTCCATAATCCACTTTGTACAATTTAAATGTAAATACTAATTGGAAATGGCTCAACAACAGCAGGAATGACTAGACTGGGGAAATGCAAATTGGGAAAGAATTAAAGATAAACTCCACCAGTTCGTTAATATTCCTAAACGAAAAACTTTCCTTAGCAAGAAATAGAAATAAATAATTATTCATTGCATGTAGGAACCATATTTAGGTTTATTCAGTGAGTCACATAAATAAAATGCTTAGCATATAAAAATACTCAAAGACGTAATAATGTTGGTGAAGGTGTATTTCCTGTTTCTCTAGGCAATATGTGTGTGTGTGTGTGTGTGTGTGTGTGTGTGTGTATCTCATAGTGGTTACTTTTAAAGAAATTGTTAATTTTCTAAATGAGTAAGTATATATTCCCATATATTTCAGAGATGTGGCAGTAGCATAGAATGCTTTCTCTTCACTCCCGTAAATATGTCTTCTTGTGCATCATGGTTCAGTCTTACTAATAGATTACTGACATATTAGAACCATGTTGAAGACACCAAAAGGTGCTAGTGATTTAAGATGGAGAGAGTCATGACTCTGTGGTTAACTGAAAAAAAAAAAGAAGTGTCCATGTCCTGTGTATGATAACTGAAAGTAGAGTCCCATTTATTCAGAACTCCTTGCTTAAGTCTGTGCTGTTTTTCATGGCTAGAATTTGACATTTTAATACTATGTATTTCAGAAAATGTTGAAGTGAAGTAAGAAAACGATAAATAAGGAAGACAAACAGATATAGTTCTATTGTTGGTTGGTAACTACACCCCTCTTTGTCCAATGAGTTTAAACCAAAGTATCTGCTTGTTTAAGCCATTCTGGGAGCTTTGATCATAGATTATTTAAAATAATTTAGAACATGTAGCATATTGCCTGGGTTGTCAAGTGAGAAAACTCAGGTTAGAGGATGTTAACTATAAAGGAGAAAGTGAATGAAATGCAGATGCACATAACTAGAAATGACAAACATTAAGCAGGTAACAGAAGGGCTTTGTTTCCATTGGTTGTTACCTACAAAGGCAGATGATACCACATACTCTTAATTCCCTCCTTTACTGTGTGTATCAAGTTACAATTATGATTCAACTTGAGAAGTCTTATAAACAACTGCAAGCCTGTGATCCAGCCTATTTTCAACTCCTTCAGTACCGCTGTTTGCAATAGTAACTGGTTAGGATGACAAGTGTTCAAAAATGAAATTGTCCCTTGATTTCTAGGGGAATGGAGTTCTGAAGAAGGATCATAGTTGAGGGAGTATGAAAAACAGGAAGAAGACCCATAGCTAAGCAATCCCCTAGTTCATGATTTCTCTGTTTAACCTATTTCTATAAGAAGCATTAAGGATGTGATTATTCAAGGAAGCTAAATTATATATGCCTCAACTTTTCCACATTGTTCCTTCCTGTTTACCTTTTTATACAAAAATAGATGACAGCAAAGAATGCATAAGACCTTGCACCTATTTTTATTTGTATTATGGGTTTCATTTTTGCCCATAATAAAATTCTATTAGTTCATCTGAGATTGCCTAATGTATATAGCCTATATAATAAGGGATAAGGAAACATCTTTAAGTGCGCTATAGGAATGACCTCTCCCACATTTAGAACAACACAGCTTAGACAGACTCAGAATGTGCACACTGGAGAAACTATGCACATGCTTGAACTTAAGTGAATGTTGAGGTGACCACACACACATAATGATGCGTATTTATGGTGTGCAAAATGCACAGTGGAAAGTTAAGACTGTCTCAGCTCTGAGCAGGTATATTTGATGAATACATGGCTGTGTAGTGCTTTTTCATGCAACAGGGCATTTAAGTACTGAAAAGGAAATGCATGAGAAAGCTAAAGGCTCTGCCTTTACTTGTATTTCTGCCCCAATTAAGCACAAAAGTGCTCCCAAGCATGTACCGGAGCCATGCTATGGGTATCACTAGGGAAAGTTGCTTTACAATTTCTCACAAAAACCAAGAAAAAGTTGGCTGTGAGGAACTTACACTAAATCTCCTCATTAATGAAAATCTGTTTTTAAGGCGATTTGCTTTGGTTCACAGCTTATTTTGAAGATCAGGATTAATATTAATTGTAAATTTATGGAAAACAGAAATATTTAAAGGCAGCAGGTTCTCTGTACATGGCTGTGTACATCCTCTGGGGATACATGACTCAGTAGGATGTGCTTGCACAACAGGTACTTAACTGGTATGATTTAAGCTTTGTATGCATTCACGATGTCCAGAACAGCTGCATTCTTGTAAAGGTTTGCATCTTGAAACTGAGAGGGAACTCTCAATACATTGTAAAAATTTGCATAGAGAGTTCAATGTAGACACCATCTTGATTTACACTTTAGTTATTGTAGTTGATAGTTATTAAATATTTATTGTCATTTAATAAATATAAGTGAAAATGTTAAATATTTTGTCTTCACAAATACACTTTTTGCTAGATAATATCATAATCTGTGTTCTACACAAAATGGATATAATCTATGGAAATACTAGGAAAGATTTCCAAGACTATATAGCTATTATGGTGTAAAGGCATACCTTGTACTACATACAGAGAAAACAGACTCAGAGTCCATATGGTCTACAACAGAGCTATCTGTTTGTATTCATGTACCACAGATGGAATGATATAGAAGAAAAGTGAGGAGCAATTGTGTGTTTGCCTGTGTGTGTGTGTCATGCTGTGGAAGCACCATAGTGCATTCTGTGTACTATCAATCCTAAGGCACATATTTTGTTTATAAGATTATAATTTTGTAAACAGAATTATATCTTAGATTGATAAGAAAGCATAATTTTGTAGTGTAATAATCTAAATAATCTTTTTGTGAAATTTGTGTTGTATCATAATAACATTTTATTATCAGTGAAACATGAAAGTGGCTTTAAGTACTTCTGTATACTAAATTACAGGATACTGTATACAGGTAAGAGTGTTGACATCTGTGTCTATGTCTTCTTGCTGGAGTTTGATTGATTTCAAGAAACACAGGATGTACTTTTTCTGAAAACAGAGTCCACTGGTAGGGTATCTAATATGGAGTTATGTTACAAAAACTGTAGTATATTAAAAGTTTAAATACAACAGTTTATCCAGAGTGAATGATGAACAGAATATTACATGCTGGTAAATGTGTAATGAAGGATAATTATATCAGGGAGAAGAAAAGTAAAAATGTGTAGGATTGATTGATATCACGCTCATCTTGGTCAGCATCCTGGCTCTGTCCTTGATAGACAGGAACATAACAGATTGTCAGTGAGCAGTGTCCTAGATGTGAGGGAAAATGTGTCAAAGTTTTCTAGTATGAGCCTCAATTCTTTACTGAAGTTTTTAAAGAAAAACAACTACATGTGCACATTCATAAGACATAAGTACTCTTTAAAATATAGTGTTTATTAATTTTATCTGGAACGGGGCTAAATCATAAGCATCAGACTATAAAATTTGCCTTCTTTTTAGTTATAACATGATAGTGTTTACATTCACTCTAGTGTGTTATTATTGTTAAGCATTAAGAACTTCGAGAGATAGCCTCTTCCCTCTCTTCTACTGGATTCCTAGAGCTAGGCTTGGTTCTTGGTTGTTGATATCTGCTTCTGGTCTTGCACCAACCTATTGTTGACTCCTCACTGGAGCCCTTACTGCTGATGAGGAATAGACTGTGTGGGAAGCAGGGAGGGAGGGAGGAGGAGTGAGAGGGAGAACTGTGGCTGGAATGTAAAATTAAATTTAAAAGAAGAAATAAATTATAAAAGTAGAATTTTCATAGAAAATAACAGCTTTTAACAAGAGTATGTTAGCTTTCTTTCAGGCATTTAATCTTAAATTCTCATGTAATATTTTATAGGAATTAGAAGCCATGAATTCTCTTATAATAAACACTTGGCTACATATTATATTGTATCTTTTAGTTCATCTGTCAGTCATCCTTCTACCTATTTGCCATTGCCCACTTGCTCAATTAATTCTGGGCAAAACAATGCTAAACTGTCATTGTATATCATGTTAACCTTCACCTGAAAAATTCCTGTGTTTATCTAGTGATGAATCCGGAATTAATAACATGCTTTACAATTGCAGATATAGGTATCCCTAGTAGCTTTGCATGAGATTCAAGCCCTCTTCAGTCAAAAATGATAGTCATAGAAGGAAATGTTCTAACCTCCTATATTGTAATGAGAATTCCATTTACATCAGAAGAATTGAATCAAACATCTCTGATTGGAAGCAAAAATTACATCTTAAAACGTTTTTTAGCCCTCCCAGCTAGAGATGGCAAGCTTTTATAGTTTTAGAGTTTAAAATTAAATTACTACACCTGGCTTGTCATGATAAGGGAATGCTGTATATGTGTTTAATAACTGGATATTTTCTATTTTCTGATTTAGAGTCAAGTGTTATATCCTCACTATACATAAAATTTGTTCAAAGTATAATTTTCTATATTAGGTTTGTATCTATTCTGTATTTACAGATTTTCTATATCAATTTTAAAATTCTCCATACTTTTCAGTATTTTCTGTATATTTTCTTTGTTGGGGGAAACAGGCTGAAGTTAAAAAAAAAAAAAGAAGTTATGATTTGAAGTCATTTACCTGGATATAGATTCAAATTCACCACTCTTTCAAACTACGTAAGTTTGAAAGGTGGAGCTGACTGAACTATAAAACCTCGGACTATAATATGGAAATTAAAATACTTACCTCTTAGGGCTATTAGGAAGATTAAATAAATTCATTATAATGAAGAAGTGATCAGCCACAGCAGCTTCCCCAACCTGTCTCTAGATTAATCAGAAAATTACAGGTATCAGCCTTCTGCCTAATTATAGCCTGGGCACAGCTACTTAGTAAAGAACAATTTTATAAAAGAAAAAAAAATAATAATGTTATGCTACCTTTTGATGAGTTCTTCTGTAGTGTATACTCTGCAGTCGATACCATGACTTGCACTCCAGGTGCAAAATTTATGGGTTGTAGTTTGCAGGATGCTGTGTGTACTATCTCATGCTTCTCTTCACTCCAGCATTGAGGAAGGTGAGATTTCCTGTTGTTCTGAATGCAAATGACCAGGCATCCAAACCACCAGGGCCTAAGTGAATTATGATCCCTAGGCTAAATGGCTGAGCAAATCTATCTATTAAAACATTTATCTCTTTAAAACTCTCTTTCTAAGAATTAAAGACACCTGTAAGTTTCATTTGGGTACTGGAGATGCAGCTCAGTGTGATAGCACTTCCCTTGTGTGCTCCAGCCTATAGATTTGACCCCAGCAAAGAATAAAAACATTTTAAGGTGTAATTTTTGCTTCCAATCAAAGATGTTTGATTCAATTCTTCTAATGTAAATGGAATTCTCATTACAATATAGGAGGTTAGAAAATTTCCTTCTATGACTATCATTTTTGACTGAAGAGAATATCAAATGATAAAACACATTTGCAATCCTGTGTATTATGTTTTAGCCAAGAAGAAACACTAAATAGGAAAGAAAACATCTAGAAATTTTTTCAACTTCCCAGAGATTGAGAATATATAGATACTCAGAAATCTCATAAGAAGAATGGTATTACTACTGACAAGTCACTGACACTCCTACAGAAACCCATAACTTGTGCCGAGCTTAAAAAAAAATGACATGGATACCTCCTCTAAAGGTCTAACTGTAATACAAACAAAATATCCAGATGTTGGCCCTCAAATCAGACCTCCTTATCCAAACTCCACAGCAACTGGACCATTACACAGACCTATGGTGTCTTATATGATCAGATTACACAGAGAGTAACAAAAGTCAGCAGTCTAACAAATATACAGCAGGTTGTGGTGGTTGCTTTGGTTTTTGTTGTTGTTTTGTTTTGTCTTTTATTTTTGACAAGCTTCTGAGCACCACAAACTTCACATCCTCCAAAAGCCTAACATCTCATTAGAATTCTCTCCTAGGGTGTCTCTTTATGAAGGGAGATTCATTATCAATCAATATTGATCATTTGTTGACAAGATCATTGATTTCAAATAGTCTTGTTTTCCTTAACAATACAAAAATCACATGAGAAAATACGTGACAGCAGAAAAATTGAAATAAAAATAAATTTACTTTTATTACGTTTTCTTCCCTCTAAATCTTGATATCCATTGAATCTTTGCATTTGCAAATATTTTAAAGCAAATGGCTCAAATTATTCATGTGTGTGATGAATAATACGAAAATTATTCTATTGGGAGTTTAAGGTTCACTAACAAGACTGTAGAGTTTCTGCATAAAGGTAAGACACCAAATGTTTGGGGGAAGAAAAACTCTGGACCTGGGAAGCAGAAAAATTGGATTCTGATCATCTTTTGCAAAGCCCTGAAATTCTGCTGAGCAGCTCTGAGGCTGACCACAGGACACTGGGAGAGCATGACCGATGCACTGATCTGCTTCTCCACAGGCTTCTATCCACACAAGGAGCCTGAATATCCTATCCTAAGGGGTAATATTTTACTTGACAAAAGGGTCACTGCTTGTTAGGAGGCTTAAAAACTGTGATTTTCAGAATATCCTAAGAAATCAAATCCCAGGCAGCTGTCAGAAATGTCAGCATCCTAAACTAACAAGCATGTCCCTGCCTGGTGTGTATAAATAATCATCTTGCGTGCTCAGGGCCCGAGGCAAGTTTTATTTTTGGAGCCTTTTGCTTGTCCTGTCTTCCTACCTATTTTATCCTGATGTAGAACTGTTCACAAATATGCTCTCAATTATTGCATGGGTCCCACAAGTTGTTAGTTTTGTTCTAGAAATTACTGTAAGCTTGCCCTAGAACTAAAAAAAAATATTAAAGTAATTAAATATTTTCTAAACCTACACAATCAGGTTTCTTTTTGCTATCATACATTTAGGGAAGGAAGCTTATTCCACTTTTCATTTACTTCAACCTCTCTACTAATCACATGGTAGGTTTCTTGTTGGTATACTTTGTTATGAATATATATATTCATATATATATATACTTTGTTATGTATATATATATTCTATATATATATATATATATATATATCTGAAAATATTTCAGGACAACCACAATTAGAACTGTGTACATTGTCTTCTAAGCTATTCATTACATCTCTGTCTTTCCTCACTTTTGGGTTTTTTCTATGTTGTAATGGTCAGTGGATGCTTCAATCTAGGTCCTTATCCTCTAGGAATTAGTTCTGACTACACAAATCTCATGGTATTAGTCCATTTGCATCATTTCCTTTTTGCATTACTAAAATAAAATACCTGGAAAATCCAATAAAAGGAAGGAATAGATTATTGTGGCTTATAGTTTGAAGGTATAATATAACACTACAAAGGAGTTATGATGGTAGACAGTGGGGCATCTGGTCATATGGCATCCCAATCAGGGAACAGAAAAGGCAATGGATACCATTCCTTTTTTTTGTATTCTCCTTTTCATTCAATCCAGGACTTCAGCCAATAGGATGCCACTTCCCTCATTTTGGATATTCCTACCCTTCTTAGATAAATTTTCCTTAAAACACTTTCAGAAATAATCCCACGAGTGTGTTTTATAGTGATTCTAACTTCTGCATAGTTGGAAATACAGATTAGCCTCTATACCATCCAAAATGTTCTGTTTCTGGGTGATGTTCCATTCTGTCTTTCCCTTCATCTCTCTTCTAGTGATTACAGCTATTAATTCATTTTCTTATTTGGTAGTTCCCAACAATTTACCTAGAAGAATCAAAACATTTAAGAGAGAATAGTGAAGAAAAGGGGAGCAGGGAATGGCTCTGCCCTTAAACAGAATCAAATGGAGTAAGGGAGACTTTTAAGTAAATAGACCAAGCCAACATCACAAATTATGGGAGCATAAAGTCCAGATGCTACAAGATGAGCAGAGGCTTGTTCATTCTCTTCCTTAATCCTAGAACATGGGAAGACTTCACCAAGAGAAGAAAGAATTCTCAGGTGAAATATAGGGAGGTTCAGAGAGAAATAGTATTGCAAAGCATCCTTTTCTTGTCCTTTTCCTTCTCACCCATCCCTGCTCTGGTAAAACTTTATTATTCAAAATGTTTGTTTAGCTGGATGTGGCTGTACGTCCAGATCAGTCTACCACTTTAGAGGTTGAGAAAGGAAGATCAGAGTTCAAGGCCATTCTTTGGTGAATTGTGACTTGAAGAGCAGCTGAGACAACATAAGGTTTGCAACAAACCCTCTGTTTTTTTTTTTTTTAAATGTGTCCCAGAACAATCAAAACATCCCATAAGATATTTATATTTTTGAAGCATTCCTTATTCTAGACCTATTAAATACCAATTTTCATTTCACCAAAGCTACCAACTAGATTTACTTGTCACAGTAGAATTTGAGAGGTCTACTCTAAAATTCCCACTATTAACTGCTAAACCCTGAACTCAATCTCTGTATAAGAGACAGTGAGTTTATTAGTAAAATTAAATGTGAATACATGTATGAGCATTACACTAGTATAACTTTCAGCTTTATAGCTTGAAATATAATATTTGATGCCATGAGATTATGTCTCCATAGAAGTCCTAAGAAACCTTAATAAATGAGGAGCTCCAAAAATATACCACTTTCATTTAGCACATTGTGTACTTTTGACTTGCAATAGTTCAGCTGCCTAATTGTAAATAAACCTGTACTGTGAGAGAATAGCACAATCAAAACTTTAGCCTATAAATACTTACTTCCCATGTATATGATCTGGAAGTCAGGGCAGAACTTTGGGGAGCTAGTTTTTTCTTTTAATTACATAGGTCCTAGAGATTCAATTAGGCAACAGCACCTTTACTCAGTAGACCATCTCATCAGCCCATATATATATATATATATATATATATATATATATATATATATGTGTGTGTGTGTGTGTGTGTGTGTGTGTGTGTGTGTGTGTGTGTATTATATATATATATTATATTAGACAAATATACTATCTCTAAATTTTTATTGAAAACTGTTTATCTTAGTCATATATCCATTGCCTCCTGTGATAAGACACAATTGTCAAGGCAATTTATGGAAAAATGTACTTTCTTTGGAACTTACACTTTCAGAGCATTAGAGTTCATGACCATCATGCAGAGGGACATAGCAGTTCAAGCAGGCATTAGCTAAGGGCTCACATCTTATAACTCAACCATGACCCAGAGGGAACTAACTGGGAATTCTGTGGGCTTTTAAAACTTCAAAGCCCACGGCCAATGACCCACCTTCACCAACAAGGCTAGTCTCTAAGCTTACCCACACAGTCCAGTGTCACCAACAACTGAAAAACAAGCATTCAAACAAATAAGTCTATGGGGGCCGTACACTCAAACCACCACACTATTTCTTCTTTAGCATCTACAAAAAACTATTTATTTGCATATGCTTTGCTTAGCGACAGTTTATAAATTCAACGAAAATAGCATATGAACAAGTGACTATCAGTAATTTGTATGACAAAAAGAGAACTTTGAAGGTAGTGTATTAGCTGCACAGAGATTCATCTCAGTATCCAATTATTATAACTTCACCCCTTTGGCATGTCCAGACAGAATCTGTGGTAACACTGATAACATCTAAATCACCCAGTGTTCTCAATTTCCCTTCATCCACCATGAAAACATTCAAGAATGTTAAAAGTTAGCAAGTCATGAGGGTTGGAGTGAGGAAAGCCTGAGGCAAAGGTAATGGGACCCATACTCCACGTTCTGCTATATTACTATTATAATTAAGTGATACTTCATACATAGGCCTTTGAACTGGGCTTAAACACCCTTATCTATAAATTGAAAGCAGTAGACCAAACAATCTCTCTGACTATTTTAAGATTCCACTGGCACTCCATTTATTTGAAGATTTTTAATCCATATGTGCTGCATAATGATGCAAACACTAGGGAAAGCATAATGTCAAATTAACCAGCGCAGCACCATTTCCCAGGCATCTTGAGTTGGTTTCTGTACACCCCTCCAGCAAGCTGCTTTTATCAATCATATTCTTCTAAGTGGCAATTTTTTTTTCCAAATCTAACCAGCATTTGCATGACTTGTTGCTGTTGATTTTTCCCTCTAAGCTAACTAAAAGATTATACCTTTCCTGAAGATTATGCCAGATGCTTTCACCCCGTCTTAGAAATCATGATGAAAATGTGTCTTGGAGTCAAAGTCATTGACTTCATCAGCAACGTTTCCAAAATAGCATCTACATACAAACACTTGCTCATAAGTTTCCACGTGTCTGCAGTCCTGAGAATGAAGTAAATGCAAAGCCTAGTTAGCTGCCTTGTGCAGCCCAGCCTTCCTTATCTTTGCACGCCTGTACTGCTGTGTGTGCTCTTAGGAGACACCATAGGAACGCCCACATAACAGCAAAGTCTCCTTTAGTCTTCTCTTACATTGTTGCAACAGCAAACATGCTTGCATTACTATTGTGATATAATGAAGACCAAATCTGCTTCAGATTGTAAGTGGAATCATTTAACAAAATCCTAAACCAGGAGAAATCCACATCAACTGCTTTCTCTGTGCTACCTGAAGGCAACTATGGACATTCCTGAAGGTTGGAGCAATCTTTCTCCAGTTTTCTAACACTAACTATCCCCACAGAGCATTTGGCCTGTGTGGAAATTGATGCTTCACAGAAGCCATCTTGTTTCATCACCATAATTAGCAAGACAATGTTAATAGTCTCACGCTGTAAACAAGGAAACTGGGGCTAGACAGCATGTACATGTGTCAGGCCTTCCTAGGTGGAAACTGGCAAAGCAGGGATTTCGATCTTTGTTATTCTGAATTCCAGCACCTTTTTGTATTGTTGTTTCTTTGCTAATTCAGTTTATATACTAGGATGGAAATGTGATACCAATCCAGCTGTTCACCTATTCAAAAAGAGGTTGTCTAAAAGAGAATCACAACTTTGGATTGAATCTGATGTCTTTCACTTTCTTTGTCATTCTCAAACTCTCTGGCTGCTTGTTGGAGTGTTAATTGCCTCTTATCATTTCATCATTCTCTATAATGTCAACTCCCTAATTTTCATTGGTGAAGTCTTGGAAATTCTTACAGAGGAGGTCAAGTGTGGATTCAGGGGTCTGCCTTTTGCCATAACGTCATGCTTACAACCTGAGTTAAATAATACAAAATTCAGGCAAATTTCTCGTCATCTTCTCTATTCTATGAAGTGTACAATGCCAGTATATGGAACATTTCCCATTTCCCACCTTTCAGTGGCCCTCCACAAAAGCATTTTATGGTATGTTTGTAAACAAGCATTGCAGGTGAGATCCGCTATTATTCTAGCCTATCTCTCCTCTTGGAATCTTGAGGTAATTTTGTTCACTCCAGACTGTGCTATGTTCTTACAGTGGAGTTTTCCTGAGGTAATAAATATGTGTCTATTTGTACTTCCAGAAGATTTTATTTTATTTTCCTGCCAAATTAAACAGATATTTTTCTTTACTCTGTTCTAAGGAGCTCTTTGCTTAATTAGAGTAATTTCTAATCGTAGCCTGACCAGTAGTTAACTGGGACTTAGAAAAACTACCTATTCACCAATAGTCAGGCCTTTTCATTATCTGTAATGGAAGTTGGTGGAATATTCAGCATTTATGTTCTACAGTAAATGTAAAACTTACAGTGTCAATAGTCCAATGTGGAATGTTTATTTCATAGCATAAGTGAAAAGTTCCCTCCAAATTTGTACAATACTTGCATAAGGCTCTTCTCAAATATTATTAAAGTTTAGTCTACTCTCTGGTATTGTTATTCTCAAATTCTACTTGTCTGGTATTTACCATCTTCTTTGGCTATTTCTTTCTGATATGGTTGTAATTCAGTGAGCACACATTAAAGTTATCTCTACATCTTAGCTATGTTTGTCTTCTGAATCATAGGTCCCAAGTAACTGGGATCCTTATGACAATGACCCCAACCTAACCTACATGGTGGATTTGTCTGGTAGTCTTTTCTTCCTCTCATGTAGACTTCTTGTAACTAATGGATCCTGTTTGTGATGTGGTTGGTTAAGGACAAAGGTGCAGTCTATAGCCAAAAGACTATTTTTGTCTGTGTAAAATACTAGCCTGTCTGCCCAGAGACTGAGCTCACTACTTTGACCTCATTAGCAGCGCTCTCCGTACAGCTGAGTATTTTGCTTTCATTATTTTAATAATGTGGCACTGATTCTAAAGATACAGCAAGAGCTGTGCTGAATCTAGAAATTTCATTATTCCCATTAGCCATGCAAATCAGAAAAAAACATGTGTATTAGAGAGGATGAATTAAAGTCATCGAGTGGAAATTGGGTCTGGTAAATACATTTAAGTGTGACTACCTGTGTAATGAATATGTAATGGTCTAGAGAGAGGGTTTGGTCATTAAAGGCTGGGATCACTACCACAAAATAATGTGAATATGTAACAAAAGGATGTTCTTGTGTGCTATGAGTAGACGGTAAAGAAGAAAATCAGAGGTGGAGGGAGAGAAAAATATTTTCATTAGGGAAATGAAAATGTGTATGTAAACAAATAAATACAACTGTAATAAAGGGGTTGAATGACCTCAACAATTCTTGTGTCTCTTTGATAATTGCTAGTTTCAAATCTTTTCAATATCTCAGAGACAAGCTTCAAAAATAGTAAGTGCTTTGTCTATATACCATTTTTAGTGTTAAGTGCATTTTGGTCCTCATAAAGAAATTCAGAGTATTTTGTGTGTGTGTGTGTGTGTGTGTGTGTGTGTGTGTGTGTGTGTGTACACATGCAAAGGTCAGGGAACCTGTGACATATAACTAAAGAAATTGTTCAAGGTCCCTATCCACATTATGCTGGCATTATAATAGCAATTGTTTAATCCAAAACTTCTAAGATGCAATAAATGAAAAAATTAACTGAAATCATATATTAATAAAATATGTGACATAAATTGAAAATAGCAGTGTTTAGCAAGTTGTGGGAATAAGAGAACATTTTATAATGAAGGCTATTAATGTGAGTAAAGTAGGAAAACTTTTCCCAGGCTATCATAATTGGAAGCACCTTCCTTGCTCTGAGTCTCCTTATGTGACTGTTTTCATAGCAATGCAGAGAAGGCATCTCTGCCATTGGGAACTTCAAAAGAACTCAAGTCACTGGATACAATGAAATGAACTATAAAGCTCCTAACACTTATATCCTCCCAGTCCATAAAGCAAGGCTCCACCACTCTTCCTATATCTCTAGCTTGCTGAGAACCTGGTGACTTGCATTGGCTAGGGCTGCCCTGGGTAGTTATATATTAGCATAGTTTACAGAAGGCAGTAACAAACGAACTTATTTACCTGTCTGCTGAATCATCAAATATCATCTGTTCTCATTCCAACTCACTTATTCTTAGAGTTTCTTTTGCTGTTGTGATTTCCATTCCTTATAGATGAACTGCGGGTTCAGGACTATTGAGGAACCTTGATCTCTTAGTGACTTAGATACCTCTCTAAGGTAAACTTCATTCCCCATATAATCTGGTTGCCTAGCAACACAGACACTCTTAAAGACAAACCATAGACTCTTCCATACCCAGGACTCACAATCATTTTAACATTACTGTCTTACTACTGTGGAATTGGTCTGACTGTCTCATCAAGATCTCTGCTCTCTTGACCAATATTCCACTCTCTTAAATCACACACAAACTTGCTTGTCATCATTTTGCTCTCTATCTGATGTATCTTTGCTCTCAGGCACTTCAGATTTTGCTGCTTGGTTTCCACATCATCCAATATTCTTATCTCTAGAACCTTCTACTTTCTCCTTTGCTGTTATTTCTAAGAATTAAAAAGGTGTAAAGATTTGTTTGTTTTGGTATTGTTTACTAAAATCTCATGTAACTTTTTAAAAAGATCTGTACAATATTTAATAGAGACAAAATGCTCTGACACTATTTAGTAACTAAGATAAAATGACAAAAGCTATTGAGTCTTCATAATTCTGGCCATATTTTCTTGCTCATGGGATTCAAACTCAAAGTAATAAAAGAAAAGGGAAAAGGAGAAAGGGCTAAAAATTATAGCAAAGAAGCCTTAAGTTATGACTGAAGATCTACTTCCATAATCTACTCAAGTTACAGGAACCTATATGCCCCTTTCTTTTTTAAGTGACTTTGTGCTTAGATTCTTTCATTTGCAACTGAAAGACACTTGAACAGAATAATAAAGTTATTTGCATATATATATAATTTGCTCTTATGCCACTTGGGAGAAATAACTACGTTTTGCATTTTCAAAATGCGTTGCACATTGTAACAGTCCAATAAATATTTATTGAATTAATAAATATATTTATAAAAGAGCTTAAATTTGGATTGATGCCACCTTCAGATTTCTTTAGAGTTATAAGTGTATTAAGTAGCAGCACATAGCAAAAGACTCCAAAATAGCCTACATCTTCAGATGGGACTATCAAGCCCTCATACCTCACTTCCAATTTCCTTTATTTGAGATGAGAATGAAGACACATAGTTGGCTATGTTATTACTAGAAGCTAGACTCCCAGGCTCCAAATAGATCAAACAAAGTGATGAAACAAGATTGTGACATTTTTGTTTTCATTCATTTTTGGTTCTTCATATAATTCCATGATTGTTTTTTGTAGTCTTGGCACCCCCATGTAAGGAGTGACCCTTCATTAAAACATATACTCTAGAAAACTGTAGCAAGAGTGAAGCTGTAATGTTTATGTCTCTTGGCCTGTCTATTTCTGTATCCACCTCCCCCCCCCACACACACAAAATAAAGGATTAAACATGAACTCAGTAAATGCTCAAGGCACTGCAAAGAAAGATCACCTGGGCTCATGGAGCAACTATTCTCTGTTTCTATACCCATAAATAAGAACACAAGGTGACAAAACATTTCATTTATAAAATAGGTCCCTTGTGCATATCTGGAGTCAGGAAAGTCAAAACTACCAAAGTCTCTTCACTGCAGCAGACAGAATGTGGGTGGAAGCAATCAGAACGATGTGTTTAAACATCAAGCAGGAAGGAAACGGTACACAATCAAAAAAGCTTCCTTATTAATTGCCAATTTTAGAGGCACTCTAGCTTCCATTCTCCTGTTTTATTACTTGTTGAAAGTACAAGAGGATTTGAGATGAGGAGTACAGAAATCATCTCTTTCTTTTTCTTTGGTGTACATGTGTATTTTAATTATCCCTCTCGAGATACCTCTTTGCACCATTGTGACTAGTTTGTTGCTTGCGGTCATGTTTTTGACAGAATAGCTTTCATTATCAGTGCTTGCCCATTTTATTTTGTGTTTGGTATTTTGAGGAGAAAAGGGCAATTAGAGTAACCATCAAACTTCCCAATCTGACCTGAGCTGAAGAGGCTCACCTGCTTATCATTAGAAGGCACACAAAGTGAAGGAAGTTTTCTCCCTGAGTCCAAGAACTCATACTACAAGGGGCAGAAGTTGAAGTGAAGTTCTGAACTTCCATTTGAATGCCATGCACTAATTTTTTATTCATAGATTAGATTTTAGAAAATATAACCAGGTTACTGCATAGACAATGCCAACAATAATGATAACTAGTCAGCCAAAGCTCCTCTGATTGCTCACTAAGAAGCAATCCACTTCCTACATCTCATAGAATAGCAACACTGTCTCTAACAGCAAGTGATAAATATTCAACATTTCCCTCACCTGCCTGTGGAGACAAAGATATTTTAAACATGTTGATGCATAGAAACTCGTCCAAACCTCACTGTGTTAAGCATGCAAAATTATCTTAATTCAAAACATGAAGTGTGCTTAGAATAACAGAGTTTCCGTTTTAACAGGTTTTCCTGGTAATGTGGTGGTGGCAGAAAAGAGAACTCTGTGAAATAATGTGTGCTATTAAATGAATATATGCAAAATATCAGTCAAACTTGGTCTGCCACACAGGTAATTGCACAAGTGCATGTGTTATTAAGACACCTAGGCTTTACCAGGCTCCAAACTGCAAAGATGAAAGCAGGAAAGTAAACTCATACAGTACTGAAAAAAATCAGAATGCAGAGAGGCTGTCTAATATTTGAATAATTACAGAATAGAAAAGTATGTTTGGTTTTGATTATGTTCTGATTAGAAAAAAAAAATGGTCAAATAGTACAGGCCAGAGAAAGGTATCTCAGCGACCATTCCTGGTTAAATACGGTTGCTTTTTCTTCTACTCTTTTTCTCAGTGTGTACATTTAGGTTCAGAGGTTTGTCACATACTTTAAATATTAACTAAGAATGTCGTTCAAATGATTTCCACCTGCTGGTTACTCTGTTGCTTTTCAGTACTGTTCAACTGCCACCTGGAATTTGGTATTTCTGTTCTTACTTCCTTGCACTATCTCCATCATAAATTGAATTCAAGAAAATGATGCAGGACTAAGAATAGCGCCTCACTAACTGAGCCACTCTCTCAGTTCTGCCCAATGTGCTTTGGTGAAAATTAGACTTTGACAAGACCTAGGTAAAGGCAATCATGTATTTTGTCTTCTAGCTAGCCTAAAATCATGTGGAGTGTATCTTACCTGTCTCTAGTTTTCATAACATACAGAGTTGCCTCCCATCAAGCTGAAGTTGAAAGCCTCTCCTACTTCTTCTTTGCCTCATGGTCTTGTTTAGATACTTTAGCCTCAAGACATCTACGATACTGTACTATTCTACTAACAATGCCATACCAAAGTACCAGAGACTGGGTTGCATAAATGATAGAGTTTAAAGTGCTAGTGAAGTTGCTTACTTACTCAGTTTCTGGTAAAAACATCTTTCTGGCCTCTAGAATTCCACCTTCTTGACATGTCTTTGTGTGATACTATATATTATATCTTAAATTGCTTTTCAAAGTACCTGTATTAAATGATTTGTAAAGAGAGAGGTGCTGTTGGGAGAAGATGAAACTGCTAAGAGTTGGGGTGTACTGTAGGTGTTTTCCTTATTTATCATGCCCCAGCAGAGAATTGTAGGACCTTAGCTTTTTCTTGTTCTTTCTGATGCTTTCCCTAACCATGAACTCAGTGGTTTTGTTCTGCTATATATTCCTTGTATGATGAATTGCCTTGGCAGAGACCCAAATAACTAGACCACATAGTAACCATGAACTGGAGCTTTTGAAGACATGAACCAAAGCAGTCTTTGCATTTTTTAATTTGGTTATAATGAACATTTGTTGTAGTAATCAAACCTGATTGACACCCCTGGATTTTTTCCGGTACTGTGAGGAGTGGGCAGACAGATCTCAAGTCAGATAAACTCAGCTAATGGTGTCATCTCATACTAGCACATACCTTATTGATTGGGAACCCTATTTCTTCAGTCTCACTTAGTTTCACTTGCTTGCCAAGAAACACTCTCGGCAAAAGCAACACATCTCTAATGGATGTTAGAGACCCAATGTGTGGATTTCAGAAGTACAGGGACAAAAATATTTAACTCATGACAACATTCCTATTATAAAACTTACTTCCCTCTTCACTATAAGGAATTAAATGTGTGGAAAAGCATTGGTCAAGAGAGAAAGAACAGAAGACAGAGAATATGAGTATAAAAAGTCCATGTTGGTAAAAATTGTAATCTCCATGACTCAAAAGATAAGAGGCAGTGAATTGAAGACATTTTATATGTACAATATGTGAGTTCATTAATGGCAAAGGCAAAATTGAGGGTTTAGAATTTAATTTACAGGAATCTAAGCCTACTATTTTAATGACATCCAGTTGTTGATTAGAAAAGATGGTGAGAATATTAGGTGTTTAGGAATATTAGGTGTTTAGGAGTTAACAACTAAACAATATACATCAACTATTAAGAATACAAAATATCATATAGCCCCCGTTTACTAATAAGATGTGGTCTCATTCTTTTACCTAGAATGGGATTAAACTTGTGAACCCATACCATCCTCCTACCTCAACTTTCAAAATTGATGGGGGGAGGGCAATGAATGAATGTACACACCACACTCAACTAAGATAGCATTATTGAAGTGCTTGCAGTAGGCATTTTGTCATGATGAAATAGATGCTATCTGCTCGAGAGCTAGTAGAAAGATTAATTAAAGATAAAAAGTTACATTAACAAAAGATAATTTGTAGCAATGAAAACTTTATTTTAAGAAGACAGTTTGATTTTTATATTACATGATTTAAACTGCTCTGTGCAAAGTGACAAAAGAATTTGAGCATAGGATATAGAAATATTAAAAGTACAGGGGCTATTTCACCTCTCATCTTATAATCTGTCTCATGGTAACCTCTTCTTTTACTTATACATACATCTGATTCTGAGTAAACTGTTGAAATTTCCCATAAGTACAGATCACATGTGGAACACTGGTTTGAAGAATTCTTTTAAACACAAACAAAACAATATGGGGTGAGGGGGGGGCGGTTCAAGACAGTTTCTCTGTGGTTTTAGAGGCTGTCTTGGAACTGGCTCGTGTAAACCAGGCTGGTCTCCACCTCATGGAGATCTGCCAGCCTCTGCCTCCTAAGTGCTGGGATTAAAGGCATATGCTACCACTACCTGGCTCCAAAACCCTGTTGGAGCAAGAGAAAAAATTACTATTTTCTACAAAAATTCATGAGTGGCTTATTCATAGGCTAGACAGGATCTCAGTAGAAACAAACAAGTTTGGCATTAGAATCCTTATTAATTAAAACATGTAATTTTGGAGTTATATATTGTCTAACATGGCATTAAAAGGCCAAGTCATTTGAAGTTATCTAAAGGTACACAATGATTGTGTGTGTTGAATACCTGTGTTGATTTGAATAAGACTTGGTTACCAAAAAATACTTCTTAACTTTTCAGTATTGAGTATTGCAATAGTCTCTGAAAAACAAAAACAAAAAGAAACCATGGCAACATAACAAAATCTACTATTTCTCTTCATTTCTGTCATTTATTACATTACTCCAGGCTTCTGAAAATCCTTATGACTAAAGGTACATGACGAACTCCAACAATAATGTCTCCAGATCCAAGCTGCCCTTAAGGTGATGGCTTTGTAATTAACTTTTGGTCAGTAAAGTATAAATAGGAAGGTCAGGAAACATTTTTGAAAGCTCCTTTAATAGGTAGTTCTTAATGTCCTTTGCCCTTTCTACTTAATTTCATTCCTCTTCCTGCCTGGCCAGAATGTGGATTCTCTGGGTAAATGCCCTGTAGTAAGACTTGGGGATATGAGCCACAATAGAACAAAGGGAGTGAGTCTGCCTCCTGGAAACTAGCACATCAAACCTGTAGAAGACACACTGAGACTACAAGACTCCACCTAACAGAGAAGCAGCTTCAACCTTGTTTATTGCTGTCTCAGTCAAATCGGAGGCTAATGCTGACTGACTGCATCAATGTGCTGCCATCCAAAATCAAGGATATACTTCACAGTCTACAACTCACTGTGAGATGGGCAATGCTGCTCATGAAGATCCCACAATGGATGGATAACAAGATGAGACAATTTCCATGACTACTAATAGAAAAATAAAGTTAGAAAAAGGTTTCAAACCTTATTGTCTATCTCACTGGCCAGAAACAAAATGGTTTCTGGAAACTGGGTGGCTTCCATATGACTGAACAGGTCATTCAGCCTCAATAGACTAAGCACTCTCATGTCTTCTAGGACTTAGAGCAGTCCCTCTTTTTCCACATACTGCAGTACTTCTGTAGCTGAGATATACTATAAGACAATAGTGCAATACTATTATTTACAACTAATGAAGATCTAGGTATGAAGTGGCAGTAAAAACACAAGAACGTAAGACTTATCATCAAAGTATGGAAACGTTATTTTGTAAAGTACTCAGTCTGTTGTTTGTGTTAGACAAAGCACTATCCATTTTCAATCTGATAGAGCACCACAGAGCAAAAGATTAACAAGCAATAGATGTGCAACTAAATGTTGCACATAATTTACTGTATCTTGGTAAATTGCAACCAGTTGATCAGTCAAGTGAACACAGATTTAGAAAGATATTTTACATACAATATGTATTTATGAGCACTAAATTTGAATCTATTTTCTCTTCATCTAAATTTGATTAAATATAAACACAACTCAGGAACCAGTGAAGTGGTTCAGCAGGTAAAAGACACTTGCTGCCACATAAGATGAGTGTACTGACTTTTGCAAATTGTCCTTAATCACTGCATGTGTTCTGTAGCACATATGCAAGCATATACATGCATAAAGGAAAAAATATAAAAATATGCTGAAACACTTTAGAAATATAACCCAGAAATAAATATTAACTTGGCTGAGACCATAAGCTTGAAACAAGTGAAAAGCAAACATTCAATTTTAAAAGTTTAATTTTTAAATTTTTAAAAATAGAATAAGCATGGGAAAATTTGATTCTTTCATTCTTTCAAGAGCACATGGGAGCATATCATATTCATGGACAAGAAATTTGGTAATAATTTTGGTAATAAGAAGATAATGGGATACATACAAACAAACAAACAAAAAACCCAAACAACAACAACAACAACAACAACAACAAATCCACCTCACCCCCCAAAAAGAAACACCTTCTGTAGACTAGTTCCTCCGAATTAGTGGTAGGCTTGGTAGTAAATTGAAAGGAAAGCTGTCCAAATGAAAATATGCACTGGGTAATTTGAGTTAACAATTCAAGCATTTGAACTAAAATTATGGTAGAAAAACTTTAGAAAGCATTACATAACAAAATGTACCATTGTGGAGGCATTTTCTTAATTGAGATCCCTTCCTCTCTAGTGAGTTGAGGCTATATCAAGTTGACAAAAAACTATCCACCACATAGAGAATATAATATCTACAAACATTTTTTAAAGTTACTCTAACATACTAAAAAATATCATTAGATGAAACAAAATTGAATAGGTCATCATAAAGAAACTGCATATAAAACAGAGAGGTAAAGATTATGAAAAACTTTTAAAAAGCAAAGCTAAATATTTTTTAACTAGGTAAAAGCAATAATGTATCTGATATAGTAACCATAATTGCAATCATATGGCAAAATACTTGAGTAAAACAACATAAAGGAGGAAAATTTATTCATCCACTGATTTCACTGTAAGGGTGGTGGGGACGGAGGTTGATTCCATATGGCATTCAGAATGCAGACCTGAAGAAGGGAAGAAGCTGACAACAAGACTCAACTTTCAAAGATACACCCATGGACTCACTCTCTCCAGGGAGGCTTCCATTCAAGGTTCTACTACCTCTCATCAGGGGTATGAATGGATTAATCCTTTAATTATTTCAGAGCCCTTATTTTGCAATATTCTCTCTTCTGAACAACAAATGTGGAAAGCTGCATCTGATATGTTGTATCCCATCCACATCAGATATCCACCTCAGATATTCTTTCTATGAAGATATAGTGATAACAAGGAAAAGAAATAGAAATACTTTAAACATTTCCATTATTACCTTAATACTAATTTAATGCAGTGTTTGACATATCTAAAGACATGTAGAAGTGCTTGCCATCAGTTTCAGAATGGAAGTTTTTGATGTGGAGCTGCTGTCTGCAGCTCGATCTGTGATTTATATCTATAAGGAGATGATCTGAAGCAAGTAGAGCAAGATATTAACATCTGTTAAACTTAATGACAACATTTTTGTCTGTTGTCTGTTGTAGTTTTATCTGTAGTTTTCCATACGTTTGTAATATTTTATGTTTTAAAGGATTGGTCTTAGGACTTGTTAAGATAATCACTAAGTAAATTTAAAAATAAATTATGTATAACTATATCACCAAAAAGAAAATAGCGGGATACCTATGATGTAAGAAAGATAACTTGGTGAACTACAGAAAATTAAAAAGAATTAGTTCACAAGTGACTCTAAACAAGATGTCAAAAGTATACCCTGCATTCTATTTTTGTATAATTACAGTGAGTACCACTCCTGTATCAACCAGTAAGTTAATAATACTAAATTATTACAGGTGCAGGCAGGATGAATATGTCACTATGCTCAATATAAACTCCTTATTAAATGCCTTAAAGCCCTTAGTTCTCAAGTAAGCTTGGAACTAAGTACTCTTATTATCTAGACTTTTTTCCTGACTAAATTGATAAAAATAATTAAAACGTAAATTTTTAGAAACAAGCATTCTAGAAGATATCATTCCTTTTTCTGAAAAATTTAAGAAGAAAAGAAACAAGTTATTAAATGTTCACATTATACAAAATAGATTACCAAGCAAAGCTCATTAAATGCTGTATAGATATTGACTTAATTAACACTTTATTAAGTGTTTACATGATGCATACTTAACTACATATTTAAAAAATCAAATTAAATGGAAAAATATGGTACAAAAATGGTATGGAAGAAACATCTGGGTTCTCATCTTCTAACACAAAATCCTATCCACACACATGACAATATGAAGAGGTTAGGCCTTTAGCAAGTGAATCTATCACAAGGGCAGCCACCAAGATGATTAAGAGACAGCAGACAGCTGGCTAGTCCAATTCATAACGTAAAGCAAGAGCAGTGAGAATGCACCACTGTCAGTCAGAAATAGGGTCCTCAATCTACCCAGAGCAAAACTTACTTGTAACACTTTTCAGTCCCTGCAACTGTGAGAAATCCATTTCTGTAGTTTGTAAGCCACCTTGTCTGTGATAATTTATTACAGAATGCTGAATAGACTAGATAAAATGCAACAAAGTTTCAGACAAAACGTGTGGATGTGTTTGCCATTTTCAAATGAAGACAAAAGGACAACATGTAAAATATGTTTAACCTAGAATTTATAAGTGTGCTTCTTGGTTCCTAAGACATCTTTCAAGTCAGTGTTTGCATGCGTCACTGTGAACTTCACTTGAAATATTCATACCATATCCTTGGAAATTGATTGTATTCAGAGTTACTGGGTATATATGTGTATATCATGTTTCTTAAAATTATAAATGTATATATAATACAATTATAAATCATATATATGTCTATCACATCAAGAAAAAATTTATGTTTTATATTAATAAAATATTTACCAAACTTACTCTTATAAATTAAGCTATATAAGTAAAAGGTTTGAATAATTAATTTTGTTATTTTACATATATACACATACATATATATATGTAAATACATACGTACATAGTGCTTGTATGTATTTATATGTACCATGTTCATGTACTGCTTTAAGAAGCCATAAAAGAGCATCATATTCCATGGAACTGGCACTACAGATGGTTGTAAGTAGTTATATGGGGGCTGTAAAAGGAACCAGGGTCTTCTGGAATATCAACCAGTGCTGATACCTGTAGAGCACTCTCTCCTATCCCGATGTTGAGGTATTCTTGAAATTGCTTGATTGTATACTCATATTGACATTCTAAGATAATGGGGATCATAATGATATATTTTAAGGGTTCCCAATGAGGCAAAATTACAGAGTTATCAACACACACACAAACTGATTTAGTCAATCAATAATGTATTTGTTTGTCAAAGGATCAATTCCTCCCTCAATAATGCAAATATATTTAAATATGTATATAACCTGTAATCCCATTGCTATTTCCTCAGGCTTGGCACAAATGCCTTTACTCAATTGGTCATCTCAATCCTCAAGATAAATTTTTAATTTTATATATATATATATGTATATGTATATATATATACAATATATATATTTATATATACATACATATATGTGTGTGTATAAAATGCATAAGTATATGCATGTACATATGTATATAAAAACGCAGATTTGAATCTATAAGTCTACATGTGCATTCATGTGAAGGCCTGATATTGATTTCAGGACTCTATCTTGGTTATTTTTCACCTTTGATATTGAGGCAAGGTCTCTTGCTAAAACAAGAACTTGACATTCTGACCAGTCTGGCTAGTCAGATTGCTCCTAAAGTCACTATCCCCACTTCTTATATGCTAGAATTATAGGCCAACTGCCATATTCACATTGTTTTTCTTGGGAGCCTGGGATTCAAACTCTAGTTTCATC
The DNA here is from genome assembly GCA_030556225.1 of Cricetiscus sungorus. NCBI lineage: Eukaryota > Metazoa > Chordata > Mammalia > Rodentia > Cricetidae > Cricetiscus > Cricetiscus sungorus. Next base: position 20,066,261 of record JANBXA010000651.1, read on the forward strand.
CATGCCTACTCAGTCAATGTTTTGTAGGCCAACACCCCAGCAAAATATTTAATAATATTTGATTTTATTTTTTATTTGTAAGTGTTTTTAATTGAAATGAAATTACAATACTTTGTCTTCTCCCTTCCATCCCTCCACTTTCTCCTAGAAACCCACACTCTAACTAACCTTTCCCATAGTCCCTTGTCAAGTTGACAGCTTTCCTTTGATGATTATTGATATATATACACACATATAAATATATGTGTTTATATACACAAATATATAACTACAACCTACTGATCCATTTTTATTATTTGTTACTGCCTTAGTTGGGGTTGTTCTTGCTGTGAGGAGACACCATGACTACAGAAACTCTTATAAAAGACAAAATTTAATTGTGGTGGTTCATTTACAGTTCAGAAATTCAATCCATTATCATCATGGCAGGGGCCATGATGCTCTGCAGGCAGATGTGATGCTGGAGCTAATAGTCCTTACGTCTTCATAGACAAGCAACAGAAAGTCAAGTGATAGTCACACTGAGGAACGCTTCAGTTAAAGAGACCTCAAAGCCTGTCCTCATAGTGACATAATTCCTCCACTAACCATACAATCTAATAGCGTGCCACACTCTTTGGAGGCCATTTTCTGTCACACCACCACAGTGATTCCATAATTTCAAGGTTCTCTGCAGTGCATGTGGCAATCAAAAAGGTGTCTTTTCCTTGAGAATAAGCTAATTCTTCTCCCAGAAGTTATTAGTTGTCTGTATTTCTTTGTCACAGGTGGGACCCATCTGTACTAATTTCCCTCTTCCATAATAATATGTCCATTTGCATTGCAATTTTCTGGTCTTATCTGTGCAGCAACTTTTCAAGAGACTGTTTCACCATAGATTTTTTTAGTGCTCTGGATCTTACAACATATATACCCCTCATTCCATAGATGTAGCCTGCATCATAGAAGCAGGAGGTATGACATAGATATATCCATTGAGGCTGGGCTCTTCATTACCCCTTTGTTCTTTCCATTGTGTCCAACTGTGGTTTTCTGTGATGGTCTCAATTGTGTCCAGTTTTGGTTTTCTGTGGTGGTCTCCATTTGCTATAAAGAGAGGCTTCTTTGATGAGGGATGGTAGTTACATCTATCTGTGAGTGTAAAAATATGCTATAGGCTGTAGTAAAGAATGACAGTGATCTAGTCAAGTGGAAGTAAAATTCTTTCCTAATATCCATGATCTCCCTGGCTCTGGGAACCTGGCTAGGTTTACAATATCTGTCATGATTTTTCTCCCATTGCATAGATTGAATGGGCCTCAAGGATAATTTGACAGCTATGGTTATCAGTAACTTAGGAGTGCTACCTGTTACAACTTATGGATATTTTGCCATACTAGTCACTATCATGGTTTATATAGGTGTTGCAACTGCGTAGGACTGTACTTTGTTTCATTCCTTGACAGCTTGTATAGTGTTTTTGTAGCATGTGCGCTATATGGCAGTGTGTCCTAAGAATGTGATGTCTTCAGTCATTAGTGTCCTCCCCTTAAATCCTGGGAGACAATCTATATTGTCCATGGGAGTCAGCTGGACTACTATTATGGACCAGCCCTATATCACAAAATATTACTCCATCCACACTGCACATTTAAGATTTTGAATATGAACCTAAAGGTGCTACTTCAAAGAAGAACATGCTGACATGATATTTTTATCAAAAAATAGAAACATTAAGAAAACATAGATGAGCTCCAAAAAAGAAAGCATCCGTCAGTAGCTTATTTAAAACTGAGAAATTTGGAACATAATTGTCTCTTTAAGGATTTAAAGTGCTGATATTACACATTAAAGCTTTTTAAGAATGTTTATACCAGTGTTCACCAGGCTTATAAACCAATTTAGCATTGTCTCATACTCAGATTGCATGGAAAATAAGTTTTCTATCTGTAAGAATATAAAACCTAGAAAGGGTAATAGATGAGAGTTTTATGCTTATGAGCATAAACTGTGATTATTTACTGTGCCTCAACAATGATGAAATCACTCAAGGTTTCATAGCAAGACACAAAACCCTGGGGAAGCTATTAAGAATTCAGTATTAGCAGTTCATGGAGGAAAATGGATTCTACTTACTAAAATGATTTTAAAATGTTTTCCATAAAATGTAAATCCCACATCCCTGTGAAGATAGACAGTTTAAATGAGTTTTATTTGAGTCTGTTTTTATACTAGAGCAATGTGTTATTTTCAGGGGTATCCAAAAATTACATTGTCTTGTGAATGGTGGACTTGTGATAGGCTTTGGATGTAGGAGAAATACAAGAGTCTGAAGGTTGTGTGGAGATGTGTCCTGAAAGCCTCCTCATACATTGAATGGCCTGCTAGAGCCTGTACCTCACAGTGAGCTGGGGTGAGGATTGATCCATAGTAGAACATAGTCTATAGATGCTCACAGACAAACAGTAGGAGTTAACATGGGTCTAACTGAGGCCAACTTGTGCATAATGCTCCAGAACTCAACATTCCAACACTTAAAAAGAAAAAGAAAAAAAATAGAAATAAGAATCTGTTAAGAGTGGAAACTAACAATGAATAGAAAAAAAAAGCAAGCACTTCTTTGGACACTTAATAATCTGTGTTTATCAAAGATCACCGGATATTGCACAGAGTTATTAGCCTTTCAGAGTCATTTCACAATGCTAAAGAAGGAGGGCAAGTGCCCCACTGAAATTGGTCCAGCTTTATCTTCTGGTGAACATTCCTTTTCTGCAACAGTTTGTCAGAGAAAGGCCGTAATAAAAGTTTTGAATGAGTGGCATGTTAGAGAATGCACACTCAAAGGCAGAGCAGGGATGGGATGCTTCACTGGTAGGTATTGTTATCTTTCTTTTTGTTTCAGTTGGTCTTTAAAGTTAAATACACATATTTGAAAAAAATCATTCTGTTCATTAAGAAGAGTTTAATTTTTCATTATCTCTTAGGTTTAAAGTATATATAATTTCCAAGCAACTGGGGAATATCTGTCCAATAAAGATTTACTGAGGATGCAGAAAAGGAAATGAACAGGAAATGTCAGAGTTATTGGTGACCCATTTCTTTTGGTCTGCCTCTTTCTCTGAGAACTGAAATATGAGAGTGTATGTACAGGTCTTAATGCTTCCCTTCTTTAATCTCTATTTGCCCTTCCCAACACTTTGTTCACCCACAACAAAGACACAATGTTGGATTTGCATTGTATCAAAAATTTCCTACTGAAAGCACTGTCTTAAGCCTACCCAGGTGCCCTATCCTCCCACATGCAGGCTATAATCTGACATTAAGACCTCATAAACTATGAGATGAGCCACACACCTCACCTCATAGCTTAGTTACAGTTTTACATCTCTAGAACAAGCCAAGGATATAGTATTGATTTTCTGTGGTAGCTCATGTCAGAGCAGTCACCCTTTTACATCATCTAGAGTCTTATTTAAAATAATGATCATAACAAAAGAAAGAAAAAGGTTTGGACTTGACAATCATGGGAAACAATACAAAAATGGTGAACTCATTTTTTTAAAATGCCTGGAAATAAAAAATTAATTATGGAGAATAGTATCATATCCTAAAAAGCATGGTTAAAGTAAGTCAATATGATTATTATCTATCTGTTGACAGAAAGATCACAGCAAGTGAAACACTTTCATCTTACTGTTGTGGGCTATGTGTCTATCATATCTAAAAAAAATTTTCATTAAATCTGTTAGCCAAAACTGTAGGAGATTGTCAGTTGTTTTCTTTTTCTGTTTTGTTTTCTTTAGTCTTGGCATTTTGGAACCAGCCTCCTGCTGAAGTAAATTTGTCTCCAATCACAATCCCAGGTGGGTTGCCTCAATCATAGAAGGACCTTAATGGATGACTCAGATGGACAGGAAAAAGCCTACTATCATGGGGACTTATCCTCCTTCCTACCACAATGTTATTGTTCACACAGTGACCATGATACTTAGCTTCTTACCTATTATTCCTGTATCTCACTGTATGGCGACCAACTGCTGCATTCTTACCAGACACACCATCTTCACTACTCTGAAAACTGATTCTTTTCTCCAATCCCCACTTCCTCCCATTTACACCTGCTCCTCACAGCATGAATATTCTATGTCCTACCTGTCAAATGCTATTGCCACTAACCTCTGAGGACTTTTGAGCATTTGAACCAAGTGAGGAAAGGAATTTTAGTATTACTGAAATCAGAATTCTGTAGTCACATAGGTGCAAGGGGCTATAATACTATAAAGCATTTTACAACCCCTTAGAAATGATAGCCAAGTTCTAGACTTCAAGACTGGCCCTGAATCCCAAGCTGTCAAGCAGTATGAATGCTCCTCTCTTCCACACACGCACATGTTCTTACTCTTTTAACTTTTGTGATGATTCTAAATCATTCAGAACAATGTGTCATCAAATCCCACCCTCGCTCGTCAGCTGTTTGACTTGCAGAGGACTGGAGAAGATAAAATATGACATTATTTTAAACTTTATTGTTCTTCAAATAGCTCACACACAGGTACCTGGAAGCATAATTATGCTTCCCACGAAAATGATGTGCATTGAACAGAAACAATCATTTTGAATGTGAATTATTTTTGTAAAAAATTTTGATACATTTGGGATAACCACACTTTCTACACTTTATCCTGCTATTACCAATGTTTGAAATGAATTAATGTCAATGCCATTGTCATTGTTGCTTATGTATATATCAATTTATGTGTATTATAGAGAACTTAGTTATTATTTGATTGTTTCTCTGTAGCACTGGAATAAATCATTCCATTTAATCTGATTAGTAGAATGCAACAAATCTCTGATTTAATGCTGATGATAAGAACAGTAGCAATTATGAGTAGTAGTATATTTATTTTTTGAGTGTCTATTATAGCCAGATAACATCTTAAAAATTCAAGACTCTGTGTGTTATTTTGTTTATCTTACAGTAAAACTTAAAAGTATAGATTGTATGTTTAGTGTACATATATACTAGACAAAGAGAAGTTACTGCTACCAACTTAGTGCACATTTGTACACAGTGTGTACAGACTAAACACACAGATGGAATCCTTTACTACTGCCTAGTCTACCCCCTGCACAATACTTGCCTTCAGCAGAAAAGTTCTGATTACAGAGTCAATTTAGTGTTCCTATATTAATGGGTAAAACCAATCAGGGATTATGCTTTGAGCTAGAACAGAGCAACTAACAGTAAGATATGAAAAGTAAAAGAAATTAAGGAAACATTTATTAAGGGAAGCCAGTTTCTCCCTGCCATTAATCATATTAACCTGCATGCAAGATTTTAAAAGTTTATGCTGTGAGACACTAGCCTAACTTGTGTGACTTCCTCTTTTTAATACACTCTATTCTTCCTCCTCGGGCATGTTTTGTACTGCAAATACCTTATTGACTTGGAAAGTGTTTATGAGTAAATGAAATGTACCCCTCATCTGACTCTCCCTTTTCCCTTTTTAACTGCAAATGCCTTCCAGCTGCGTTTTTAACAATTGCCTAACAACCCACAGAAAACTTTGTCTCCTACAGCAATTTCAAAAGTCAACTTTCTCAGCTTGGAAGATGGAAGCTCTGTCAACTTAGTTTACTTCTCTGCTCCCTGTTCATGCCACATATTCAGGAATAGTCTTTGAAAAAAAGCTTCAGAAAGAAAGAAAGAGAGAAAGAAAGAAAGAAAGAAAGAAAGAAAGAAAGAAAGAAAGAAAGAGAAAGAAGGAAAAATAAAGGAAGAAAGAAGAGAGGGAGGGAGCGAGGAAGAAAGGAAGGAAGGAGGAAAGGGAGGAAGGAAGGAAGGAAAGAAGGAAGGAAGAAAGGAAGCTGACCCCTGAAAGCTCCTTTAAGGAAACCTTAAGTTGTGTATGATACAGATATGAGACTGGAGAAAATAGAGAATGAGGTGAGGATACCAACTCATTTTCTCTTTCCCTTCCAAAAAAAAAAAAAAACAATTTAAAAGATCAAGAAGACTGTTCCAACTCTTTCATGCTAAGAGTTGACATGTCCAATGACATAGGGACATAGCATGACCTTCAAAGGGGCTCTGCATATTTTTATAGCTTTATTTATTAAATTTATGTTTTAAATACATTTTTGTCAACTTAAATTCAAATATTGTTTTTAATGCATGGATAGGCCTACTATATTCCTTACATGACAATTCATTGACTATTTACAATTCTTACCTGTCCTCCATACTAAGTATGCTCATAATATTTTTCCTTACTGCATATTCCTCTTTTTCTACTACTAATGTCAAGTTTTCCCTTATACTCAGTGACACTAACAACATACCAAAACTTTAGTTAAATGTCATTTTCTATTTGAGAGACCAAAATACTTCTATGGCATGGATTTAGTTTTGTGCTTCATTAATAATAAGGACTGAAATTGACTACCAGTTTCTACCCGTTTCTAAAAATAACAATGGGTTTAAGTTTTCTGAATTCCTGATTTTCTATTTATAAAGTCAAATATATTTCCACCCATTTTCTATAGTTGTTTAGTAAGACTTTTCATAATTGACAATAGGATTTCTGCCTCACCCTTTGTGCAGAATGAATTCCAAGCACCCATTAAAAAAAAAAAAAAGAAAAAAACTTTGAGTCTCCCATTATTGATTATTATGCTTTGTCCATGCAACACAGAGGTTCTCAGAACACATTGTTCCCACCCTTCACTGTGGATAACTGTATGTTACCCTGTACGGAGTACAGTAAATACAAGCAAACTCTGTACAACGTGAAAGAATGAGTCAATGACTTATTCTTTGAAACCTGTCCTGGAACTCAGTCTGTAGACAATGCTGTCCTCAACCTCACAGAGATCCACTTGCCTCTCCCTCCTGAGTGGCAAGATTAAAGGTGTGCACCACTACTCACTATGTTCTTGAATATAATTCTGTTGCCAAGATTTTAAATAGTAATCAGTGGTAGTCTGGTAAATGCTTAACCAGTTTTTTTAGAAGAAGCAGAGGTGGGGGAGGGTTAACCCTGACATCTAGTGTTTGTATATTTCTGCGATGCAAATATTTGTACCATAGTTAATTTTAGTATTAACAGTAAGGCATCAAAAGTGAAGGTATTGACTACAAAGCTGTAGAAAGACCATCAGAATGCTTTTACAACCAAAAAAAAATCTGTAAATAATTTCAAGGCAGAGATAATGTGAAAATACACTAAAATGATGATGATGAATAAGCCTTGGGTCTTTATTATTTTTTTGCATTTATTATCATTTAGTTAATTATAAGCCTTCGTGTTTTTACTTTTATAATAACTCAGAATTCCCTACAAAATTCAAAATTGGCTTTCACAAAATTGTATAAGCTGTTCCAATATACTGCTTCTGGCAAAATGAGACCATTCAAGGTTTGGCCCCTTTCCTTACAAATTAATTGAGAAAATGATGCTTTTACATGGGAACCAATTAGAGGATAATGCAAGTCATTACATAGTTAAATCCAAATGGGAAGCCACAAACAAGACAGGTAAGTTTTTGTGTTTTGAGTTATCAGTCACACTCAAAGCAGGCCTGCTTCTGTCCTTTTCATTTCAATATGTTCTAACATGTCCAAACACAAATGCAGACCAGTCAGATGAACAGGGGGGGAAAGCAACACAATGTCTCTTGCTTTCTGTAGAATTTCTCAGGATCTCATATTGTGAACTTCAGCCAAAGATTTGCAAAAGCAGAATTGAGGGCTTTCAGTTCTCATAGATCAGATTCAGAAATTCTGGACTTGTAATAATTTATAGACTGGATGATGGACAATTAGAAATAGCTGATGACTGTCCTTGGGAGACCTTGAGAAAAGGGATAGGGGAAAGCAGCACTTGAGGTTAATAAACTTCAGGCTTCTCAGATACATCTCCTAACTAATGGTTTGTGACATATATCGCCTGAGCTTTGGCCAGCAATGATGCCCAGTGCTATAACTATCTTGCATATAGAGTGACTGTTTCCAAAGACAGTTGTTACTGTGTTGAGTAAGTAATTGCAAAGCTGCCAGAAGGAAGAGCAGTCACCCCCAACAAGCACTCCATGATTTATTGGGTGTATTTGTACACTTAAACAGATCTGTCTTTTGCTTCCTGAAATGTTTTCACACCTCAACATGAATCTCTCTTCCCCTGAGTTAACCTCATTTGCATCTGAAATATTGATCTGGTTGACAAAAGACAGACAGTATGTGTGTGTGTGTGTGTGTGTGTAGGGAGAGGAGAATAAAGAACAAGTGCACACTATTCAATGACAGGATTATGTAATGAGGCAGGGCTATCTGGCACCAACACTGCTCTTTGTCCTTGAAATTTCTGCTGATTTCTTCTTCTGTTGGAAAACAAACTCCACAGTGAGGCTGAAGTGCTATTTAGTCTTGTATATGATATTTGCCCACAGAGTTTGCAGTCAGAACAGATTTATGAAAGCTCACCAATGCATGAAGACCATAATGTTTTTGATGAATTATCTTGCAACCATTGCAGATCAGCCGTTTTGCCAGTGTAGTTCCCATGGTGTCCTAACTACTGAATGCCTTCCATCAAACCAATTGTATCATGATAAAACCAAGACACTTAGCAGTCTTCAGTTACACTCCCCCCTTGGAAAGCAGTCCAAACTGTTAGTTTTATTTTGTTAAAAAGCATTGTCTCTGTCTGAGTAAATACCTTCACTTTCCTACCATTGTTGTCACCAAGGAGTGACAGAAACCATGGGCGCAAATGAACACTTACTAGCAGTGATCTTTTTACATTAGTAACTTCTGAAAAGGAGAGTAGTTTTATGCTCTTGACTTTCCTTCATATTTTCTAAAGCTCATCTTATAAACTAATTTCCTATTATGACAAAAATGTTTACATTGTAGTTGTTGAAAGTCAGTCTGCATGATGTCACCAAATAGTTCACACTTATGACTATAACCCAAGCAAAATTGGTGTCAGCTTACTTTTTCTGACACAACTGTTATGTTGGGAAGTTTATTTTGTTTTGCAAATCATCATAGGAAAATAAAATTTATATAGGAAAGGTCCCTCTTATTCTGAGGACAAAGAAAGATAACCATTGTTTTAGAATTTAGACTGTCATTCTCTAACAGATGAAGAACTAGGTTAGATGACATTTCTTAGTCCTTCCTGATTTCTAAAATAACATATTTTATGTGTTTATGACTTAATGTTGAAGTCATTTTCGTCTTCAAAAATATTTTCTCAATGGGCATCAAATTCATCCACCCAAACTGAACTGGCCTCAGTTCCAACACTACCTGTGTATTCAAGAGTAACAGATAAGATTGGTGCTAAGCAAGAAAGTTGATGTTTGCTGTCTGTTCTGCAAGCAGATTCTTACATGGATTTTAAAGAGTTACATCATGATATATAGAATAGACTTGCCACTTCCAACCATACAGAGATTGAGAAAAAAAGGTAAAATTAGCTGATAAGTGTAAAACTAAGATTAGTCTCACACACACACACACACACACACACACACACACACACACACACACACACACATATACATATATATATATATATATATATATATATATATATATATATGTTGTAATCCTGTTACTTCCTAGATGAAATGATGGGATAACTCTGCCTCAGTATGCAAATAAGTGACTCAGAAAGGAGATGTATAGAGAAAGTGCTAGGCTTTCTGAAGTTACTATAAAACTCTGTGATAAATTTATCAATTGAATGAAATTTAAAAGTTCTTTTATTTGATACCATGATATTATGAGAGCTATAGTTTTCTTTTCAAAGGCATTGCATTCTAGCATTTTATTATATTAGTACTCTAAGAAGTAGATGATAAAGTAGAAAGCATTACCTTCCAACTTGTAGACTAGGTAAATTATTATTAAATTTTAGCATGCCAAAGGTTTTCTTCTTATTCAAGGGAAGAAGCAGAGAGGCAAGTATTATGAGAGTGATGGCATTTGTGTCTGAATTTCATAAGTCCACAGTATGTATGTAGTAAAGTACCAGGACACTTAATGTACAGGAAGAGACAGAAGAAAAAATCTCTGGTGAAATAGCAGACATAAATGATATACAGTGAGTAGCAATTATTTAGATTTTCATGTTTAATACTATTTTCTTGTTACCATAGAGAATGGATAAGAAGTGGAGAGTAAAATGCAAGATGTAATTATAATTCCATTAGATAGATGCAGGTCAAATTGTAAAAAACTAAGAAATTCACATTAGGGATGTTGGCCTTGATCTTTCACTTAAAACTGTGATTATTTTATTTTTCAGATTGAATTTAATTACAACAATTCTCCCTCTGTTTCCTCCATACTAATCCACCCCTAGGTCCCCTATACTCTCTTTCAAATGCATAGCCTCCCTTTTAACTAAATGTTAGTGTGTGTGTGTGTGTGTGTGTGTGTGTGTGTGTGTGTATACAAATATTACTATAAATATAACATGTTTTGTCTGTATGATATTATTTGTATATAATTTTCAGGGTTGTTTCAGACTGGACAACTGATTTGTGTGCTTTTCTCTGGAGAAGGTCACCCCTCCTATTCTCAGCTTTCCTTAGTTGCCAATAGGTTTTTTTGTGGAGGGTTGAGGTCTTATGGACTTTTCTCTATCCAGTTTGAATGTTAATTGGTGCCGTCCTTGTTCAAATCACATCTGGTAGGTCATGTTTTTGAGACATTATTACTAGGAGACAATCTCACAGGAAATTTTCTGATTCCCTGGCTCTTATAATCTTTATACATTCCCTCAAATGTTCTCAGAGCCTTAGGGTCAGAAGTGTTTTGTAGCTGTTTCCAATGAGAGTAGGCTCCACAACTCTGCATTTTGATTGGTTTTAGTCTTCTGCAGTGTACCAAAGGAAAGCGACCTTGATGAGAAAGGAAGACTACAAATATCTGTGTGTATAAGTACAGATATTTATAAAATGTTTTGGGGGGTTATGCTGGTTTAGTAAATTAACAGCAATAGACTCTATTTCTATAACCAAGACTTCATTAGCACTAAGAAATCAGCTAGGTCCCAGTTGCAGATAAAGTCTCCTCCTATAATTAAAAGTAGCTAGTGACGTGTTGGTTACTTCTTAAGTATGCATGCCACTAGTGTACCTCTTAGAGTTATCATGTCACATCAGTCATTGCTTTGTGATTCATTAGAGTCATAGATGTTATAGGCATATAGGATTATCGGTTGACTTGCTCCTTTGGAAGCTTGTTTAGTGTGTCTACGGCCATATCACAATGGCATACCCAGTTTGCCTGATCTTGGAAATTAAGCACAGCCAGACCTGTATAGCACTTACATTGGAGATCTTGTTCTTGAATACTGGGTTTTCTTTCTGAATAAATGTGAAAGTAGATATTTAAATACATAGAAATGATCTCATCGAAGTTATCTGTAAGTGAAATTATACTTGAGAAGTTAATCAATATATAGGTCATAATTTTGGAAAAGAATAATTATAAATCTGTTCAGTTTTTAATTAATTTTTATTCAAACATGATTATAATGATTATTAATGAATAAAATTAATTTTTATGCAGGCCAAAGTATATGGAATCACTCTAGTATGCTCAAGACACTAAAGCTTATAAGTTAATAGTTTGTTACACTCAAGAAAACATCATGATTTAATTAATATTTTATTTGTAGTTATTTGCAGTTATGTGTGAGAAAATAGTATAAAAGAGGGCAATGAAAAGCTGCCATAATATCTGGATGACTGAGCAAGGGACCAGAAATTGAAATGGAGAAATGTGTGAAAGCCTTTGTAAATGCAAGATGACAACTTTCACCTGATTAGTTGCGAAAAAGAAGAGAGTTGTATTGCATGGTAGAAAGAAGGATAACAGTCTCAGATCAAGTAAAGGTTCCAGAGGAAATCTAAGTGGGAAGAAGAATTCTAAAAATTAACAAATTTAGGAGGAAAAATGAGTTTAAAAATTAACTATGCAAGAGCTGGAAGAGCTAAAGGAGTTTCACAGCTGTTCAACAGGTAAATCTGGAATACATAAAGCCAGTAATTTAGAAGGATATAAAATCTAGAGATGGGGACTTAGGAGTTATGTGTGTTGTATGGTCATCAGAACTATGAGACTGCAGCAGATTGCTCTCTGAACTTCTCTTACACTGCCTCAATTAATAATTGGGTAGGCAACATTCACCTTTAGAGTTTATCTTAGCTACTTTTCTATTGCCATGACCAAAACAACTTGTACAAGAAAGCACTTAATTTAGGGAGCGTGGTTAGATTAGATGATTCAGGTGCATGACAATAATGGTGGGGTGCATGACTTTAGGCAGCAGACATGCAGGCGCAGCAGTAGCTAAGAGCTTATATCTGTTCCACAAGCACAAGGCAGAGAGGTAACTGGGAATGGCACGGAGTCTGAAAACTCAAAGCTAGTCCCCAGTGACAGACTTTCTCCAACAAGGCCACACCTCCCAGTCCTTCCCAGTTTGAAATGGAACCAAGCATTTAAATAGAGGAGCCTATGGAGCTATCCTGATTCAAACTACCACAGAGTGCCTAGGGAGTATATAGACTCATAGATAGTTCAGACAGAAACTGTAGGAGAAACAAAACAATAGACACACAAAAGGCAAAGAACAGGCAAATAAAATTCTACCTGAATTTAATCTATGATTGTTTCATCATATTAGGAGCTCTAAGAAATTACAAAAAGTTGTTTTGATTTGCATTTCCCTAATAGCTAAGGATGTTGAGTACTTTCTTAAGCCTTTTTGATTTCCTCTATTAAGAATTCTATCTTCAGTTCTGTACTAGATGAGGGGTCCATGATGGTGGTTAAGTTAGTCGTTGATCTCATTATCAGGGAAGAGCATTTATGGTAGCCTTTCCACTGTTGCTCAAATTTTTAGTTGAAGTCAGGCTTGTAGGTCTCTGGATATTTCTTTAGGTTCAGTTTTCTCTTCAATCCTATAACGGCTCCCTCTTTTATGTTCTCTCTCTCTCTCTCTCTCTCTCTCTCTCTCTCTCTCTCTCTTCTCTCTGTCACTCTCTTCTCTCTGTCTCTGTCTCTGCCTCTCCCTCCATCTCTGTTTTCTGTCTTCTATTCCTCCCCTGACTCAATCTTCCTAGTCCTATGTGCTTTCCTCTCTTCCCCTTCTCTTTCTCCTAGTTCCCTCTCCACTCACTGCCCCCCCACACTCCTCATGTACTCTGGAGAACTTGTCTCTTCCCCATTCTGTGAGGGACCTTATATGAATCTCTTAGAATCTACCTTGTATCCTAGTTCCTCTGACAGTGTGAATTATAGGCTGATGATCCTTTGCTCTAGGTCTAAAATCCATATATGAGCAAGTACATACCATGTTCCTCTTTATGTGACTGGGTTGCCTCATTCAGGATGGTTTCTTCAAGTTCCATCCACTTGCCTACGAATTTCAAGATTCCATTGTTTTTTATTCCTCAAAGTAGTATTCCATTTTGTAGATGTGCCACATCTTTTTTATCCATTCTTCAGCTGAGGGACATCTAGGTTGATTCCAGGTTCTTGCTATTACAAATAATGCTGCTATGAAAATAGTTGAGCACATGTCTTTGTTGCATGGATGTGGCTCATTTGAGTATATGCCTAAGAGGGGGATTGCCGGGTCCTGTGGTAAATTGATTCCCATTTTCCTGAGGAACCTCCATACTGATCTCCAAAATGGCTGTACAAGTTTTCACTCCCACCAGCAGTGGAGGAATTTTCCCCTTTCTCCACATCCTCTCCAGCATAAGTTGTCATTGGTGATTCTAATTTTAGCCATTCTGGCAAGAGTAAGATGATATCTCAAAGTCGTTTTGATTATACACCATCATGGACCCCTCATCTAGTACCTGTTGGAAACAGAAGCAAACACCCACAACTAAACACTGTGCTGAAATAGAATCCAGATACAGAGAGGCAGGAGAAGATCACACTGCAGAAACACATGGAGACAGCTGACCTAAACAAGGAGGAGCTAACAGGCTCCCAGACTGATAGCTGGGAATTCAGAATGGGACTGACTCAGACCCCCTGAACATTGGTCTCAGCTAGAAGGCCTGAGCAGTCTGAGGAACCTCAGACAGTGGAAGCAGGATGTATTCCTGGTGCACAAAAGGACCTTGCAGGCACATCCCCCATGGAGGGATACTCCCTTAACCTAGAGACTAGAGAGAATTCCTAGTCCCTACTTCAAATGACTTGACAGATTTAGATGGCCCCTCCTGGACAGCATTACCCTACATGTGGAGTGGGGGTACAGTGGGAGCAGAGGGAGGCCAGGGAGCATGTGAGGAGAGGAGAGAAGGAAAGAGCGAGGGAAGGAGGGAGTGAGGAAGGAAGGTAGAAGAGAGGAAGGTGGGAGGGAGAGGGAACTGGGATTGATATGTAAAATAAAAATAAAAGAAATGAAAAAAATAAATTACAAAAAGATAAGATTGAAAGAAATATTCATTGTATTTAAAGAAAATATTGTTCAAGAATAAACAAAACAAACCCATTGTTATAAGTAGAAATGAACAGCACATTAGAACATTCACAAGACAGTTTGTAAGAGTATAGTTTGGTCCTTTGAGAAGCACAATAATCTGTTTGGATTGAAATAGGCATATTGGAGGGAAACTCAGAAGGATAAAGTAAACCAGCTAAAATAAGCAGGAAAAGAGTTCCAAACTCAACCTGGTTCTCACATGTGCTAAAAGAGAGGAAAATGTAGTGTGGGTTGAATAGGAAGAATCTCATTGTCTTTCACACCCGAGTATCAACTCTGGTTAGAAGGATGAATACTTCTTAGACCTAGGCACTCATCCAAGAAGTACTATATGTTATAGAAGTGGGCCTGAATTACAATTGTTACCCTGATCTCTTTTTAGCAGCAAAGACTCTAAATGAACTGTTGGATCTGGGGCATCAATCAGCTTTCAGCTTTCAAAAACAGAAATAGTTGTTTTTTTTAATATGGCCAAGTCAATGTGGTTAATTCCAGAAGGGGAAGTTGTGTTATGAATAGCCAAACCACTGGTTATTTATGAAAGAGCAATGAATAGAGTACCTCAGGTACTCCAAGCTTTGTGCACACAAAGGAAAATATTAAGGTGCTGCTGAACTGTTATTCTTAGATGAAAGTCCTCAGAGGAATAGAACTGGCCCAACTGGTTAATAATCTAGCCAGCCTCACTAGCTGTGATAGTGTATGCCTACAGTCTTGAATTTGGGAAGGAGAAGTGGAGGACATGGGGGAAAAACAGAGGAAGTGGGGGACACAGAGAAGAAGGTAGTGGGTATGAAGTTAGGAAGTATAATAGCATACTGTCTGCTCTCTGGATAGACCTAGAAAATTGTTTCAGCTCAAAATGTTTCAATTAAAGCCAATTGAGATACATGATCAAGGAGTTTACTTGCAGGAATGATCAGCTAGCTATATTAAGTACTTTATTTTAGTTGTACGGCTCTTAGTTTTCTTCTCCCATTCAGCCCTAATAGGTTGTTGATGTCTTGCTCCCAACTCAGCTCTTTTATATTTCTGTCCTCTTAGTTGTACATTTATGTCACTCCACCTCATTATTATGAGTATCATTTCACCAGTTTTCCACAGTCTGCTTCTCTTTCACCAGCATCATCTGCTTTGGA
This sequence comes from Cricetiscus sungorus, assembly GCA_030556225.1. Classification (NCBI taxonomy): domain Eukaryota; kingdom Metazoa; phylum Chordata; class Mammalia; order Rodentia; family Cricetidae; genus Cricetiscus; species Cricetiscus sungorus. Next base: position 20,081,910 of record JANBXA010000651.1, read on the forward strand.
TGTCCGCTGCTGCTGCTTCTACACATGCAGATCCCTGTAAAAGAACGAGCCCAATGCTGCATCTCATTTATGTTGAGAGAAGGTTTTGGAAGAGGCTGAAGATAAGAGTTTGCTGTCAATAGATCTGAGACTCATAATAAACAGTAGAAAAGAAAAAGCCAACAATACTTAAAAGTGATTAGATGTAGCAGTGAAGGATTAGATTCCACAAAGAACAGAGTTCAGATTGTCAATATGGCAGTAAATGTCAATAACAGGGATTGAAGCAGAAAACCAGAACATACCTGGAAGACATAAATTCAATTACACAGTGATAAACCTGGTGAAAAAAGTAGTAGCGCTTTCAGGAAAAATGTACTTCTTTTTTTATTTAACCTCTATTAACAATGGAATTTATATTCTAAGTATCTCATGGTGATCCATGTCTCCCTTTTTTATGATATAGCCAAGCCACAAAGAACAGATGAAGTAGAGAAGGCTATGAGAAATCCAATGAAGTTGATGGATGAAATTACCAAGTATTTATTTACTTGAGCACAAATGAAGAATTTGTATGTTGTAGTTATTACTTTTTAGCTTGGAAATACAAAGATTGAGGCTAAGACAAAATAATGAGGGGAAATTTAGATATTTGTATAAATATCATATAATAAAATTAGACATGATTGTTAGTGATGGTCATTTTAATACAAGTGATAATTAAGACTACTTTGCTTATCAAGAAGCAAGTTTAGAGCCAGCCTTGTCAACCACACAACTCCTTTGTGGAAGAAGGGTAAAGACAAAGGAAATAAATATCTATCATTATTCTAGTTTCACGCACACCCTGGTAAACTTCCCGTGTTCTCTCATTTAAATTCAGCAACAAAGAAATGGAAAAAGTAAATTAAAATTCATTAATTGTAAAAAATGTTTTACTATACCATTTAAATATATGTATACAATATACTTTGATCATTTTAGCCCCCTATGACCCATTTTATGCAGAAGGATTGCATGATCTATCCTGAAGTCATTTACTCCTCACTATGGGGTGCAGTAAGAATTGCAATCCAGTTATGTAATCCTACAGAAACAATGCTTCATATGTTATGATACTTAAAATGAGAAAAATCCACCATTCAGAGGTATTATCTTTTATATACCTTGAAATAATGGAGTTTAGCAAGACTTGCTCACCTATAGCCCTTACTACGTTTCTTGGAGACAAAGATGATCCCCATAAAGCACAATTCCACCAAGTAAAAATTTGCCATGTAAGAAGATTAGTACGTATACCATGAGGAGCTTAAAACATCAACATAGTAAATATCCATTATTTATTATATGGAAGACACAAGACATACATTAGGAAGAAAAAGCTATAACTGAAGTAATAAAATCTGTTAATTTTGTGGCAGTCAAAATGAACAGTAAATAAAATATTTACACAAGTACACACACACACACACACACACACACACACACACACACCATACCTCTGATTGTCTCCTCCACTTAAGAAGCATTCTCACTTAATTAACAGCATACTTTTAAAGTTATATTTATCTCAAGCACATTCTTGATAAAATGATAGTATTATTAATATTTGAAATATTTTCCATCTCTATCAATCAACTGATTAACACAAAAAGGGGGAGAGTGAATGAAAAGAAAGAGCAAACAATATTTTAACAACCATGGTGAACAAGCTCTTTCCTCTTCTGTCCTCTCCTTGGCCAAAGCCTGTCTTTGTAAGCTCTTTGTAGACCAGTTTATAAATTGCTGGAGACTCCAGTGATAGAATTTAATAAATAAAAAAAGATGACAGAAAGTACCTTACTATTGTAAAGTGAATCAATACATTCTGAATTTTGACTTCCAAGAGTGTTGCTCAGGGACATGTTGTTTACTCAATGGAGGGCTGTAGGAATTCTGGCTAAAACAGATATGATCTTGTTTGAATCAGTTCTGCTATAAAATTTTTATAATATAAAGAAAATAAACATTTTAAAATGTATCACTTGAGAAATGTTATTTTCTTTGTTCGTTTTTTCCTCCACCATCCAAAATTTAGAAATTTAGACACCATGAGTATGGTAATAACTAAACACTAGGTAAGCAAAAGATTATTTAAATAAAAATTAAAGACTATTGTGTTCCAAATTAAGATATTTAATACCTTTAAATTTCTAGAATTTCTTTCCTCAGCAAAGTCTTTATTTATTAGGAAAAGCTATAATTGAAATCATCAGTGAACCCCTTGAAGGAAAGGTTCTTTCATTACCATACAGTTCTGGAGTTTCACAGAATTTTCCCACTGACTGTTGACTATTACCTAGGCTTTACTTATTTTAATCACAAAATTTGCCTGAGTTGTAACCTCTGTATTTGTGTCTTGATAGGCATTTTGTTGATACTGTCTTCATTCATAGAAATCTTGCACTTTCACTTTCAGGAGCTGATAGAAAGTAATGCTAGGTATAAAATTAACTAAAGTCCCTATTGACTATAAAATTTTATGTAGCATTTGCATTTATGCTGTCTGACATTCATTCAAAATTACCCTGGAATACAATGCAGCCTACAACTAAATCAAGAAATTAGAGGAATCCCATGAGTATGTGTTTTGAGAAGTTTCCTCTGGACTCCTGCTACTATCACTTAAAAAGACTGGAGAGATGTGTATGTACCATACACCATTATTTCCATTTTATAACTGTTTTAAATGTTTCTTGTGTACCATTTTCCAAGATGTTTTCTTTTTTATTTTTCTATAGTCAGTCCCAACCAGGATGTTATCTTTTATGGTAGCCATGTGCTACCAGAACCAAGTAACAGCTCAGGGAGCCACATAACATATCCTCAGAACATTCTTTCATAGTAGAAGAGAAATAATTTCATAGCAAACTTTGCACTCAAAATATCTTATTTGTGTCACTATATTTATTCAAACACAACATCACTATTCTCATGACCCTTGTGGATTCTGAACAAGTTTAACTTTATAAAATCTTTAATTTACATATGTGGATGTTGAGGGAATACTTGAGACCACTGAATGAAAATAAAATTAATATTAGTGAATAAATGTTTAATCTTCTCTAAAACTAGAAATGTAGACATCTCAGTCTCAAGAAGTTTATCAGAAACACTCTTTGCACAACTTACTAAAAAGTGCATGAGTTAACTTTTGCCACTGTAACAAATTATCATCTTCTTAGGAAAGGAGAACAACCATTTTCATTACTGTACAGTTAGACTAGGAATCCAATACAGATCACACCAATCTTAAATAAATAAAAAATAATAGGCCGATTCACAAGTGAAACTGCATAAAATTTAAATGCTTCAACACAGCAGAAACAATGAAAACAACAAACAATAGAATGAAGAGGCAGTATATAAAGTGAGAAGAAATATCCTCTCTATTTATATACCTAGGAAGGCATTAATATCTAATATATAAAGAATTCAATTCAATAATTATCTAATCAATAAATGAACAAATGAAATAAGCCTATTTTTTTCCAAAGGAATAAGTACAGATGGTCAATAAACATAAGTTTAAAAAAAGAACAATATCCATCATCATCATAAAAGTACCTAACAAAGTTGCATGGAGATTCTATCTTACCTCATCAGAGTAGCAATTGTAACACTAAAGAAAAAGAAAATAAAACAAATGCTGACCAGGGTGGGTGCTGATAGGTACCATTCTACAGAGCTGATGGGGATGTAGAGTAGGCAGACACTACGGAGGCTGGAACTATTATTTTGTACAACACTATCATCCCTGAGTATGTAACTGACAGTTTACAACCTAGTGACCTTTTGTGACAATTACTTATTGTTTTAAGAGTGTGACACAAGTATGAGGAACAGAGACATCTAGGAAGAATTAGACACTGAGTTGTATAGATCGCTTTCAAATTAGAGTTGTGTTTGTATGTCTATTGTACTATTTATGATTTCCAATAGCTCTTTCATGTGAAACATAATTTTTTTAATTTTGGTTTTAACATGTGACAGCAGTCATTCAAGAATTAAACTAGCCCAATTTATATCGTGGAATTTTTACTATAATAGATTGTCTTATACATTCAAGTCTTGGAAGACTTGACCTACTGTCAAGACCACTTGACTTTCCCAAGGTTTTCAGAGATACATTCTACTTATTAGTTTTATAGAGGCTGTATTGGATAGTTTTATGTCAACTTGACATAAGCTAAAGCCACCTTAGAGGTGGGAACTAAGGAGGTGATTCCTTAAGATCAGGTTGTAAGTAATTCTGTAAGACATTTTCTCGATTAGTAATTGATGGTGAAAGACCAAGCTGCTCATTGTGGCTGGGGCCATGGCTGGACTGGTAGAAACCAGGCTGAGCAATTCATAGCAGAAAGCCAGTAAGCAGTACTTCTCCATTGCGTCAATATCAGCTCCTGTCTCCAGTTTCCTGCCTTGCTTGAGCTCTTGTCATGAATTCCTTCAGTGATAGACTATTATGTGGAAACTTAAGCCAAATAAAGCTTTTCCTTCCCAACTTGCTTTTGGTCATGGTGCTTCTTCATAGCAATAGCAACCATAATGCATATAGAAGAAGGTACCAAAATAATAGTATACTGCTGTGACATTCCTTGCCATGTTATTTTGGGGCTAGGAAAGTCTTTGAGTGTAGCCTTCAGTAAGCTATCCCATTGGATCTTGGAAGATAAGAATGTTGAGAGCAGTACAAATGATGGAGGCCTGACTTGTGAATATTCAGAGGGAAGTTGAGAGTTCTTTAATGACTATATTAAGATTGTTTGCTATTTTCTGTTGCGAATCTGTGGTACTGGTAAGCCAGGGATGAAAAATCAGCTTGATTAACAAGATACCAGAAACACTGAAGTAAAACCTTTGCTTTCCTGGTTAGCTAGAACTGAGAAATTGGTAGTCATTAATAAGAAAACACGATCATTAGGTGAAATCTCCTGAGATGTGCTTCTTCAGAGTCAGCACACGCAAACTGTGTTTCAGAGGATGCTAAGATTAGGCAGCCGAACTAAGTGTAAGATTCACCTGGTGGCGCTGGTTTTGAAGGTATGAAAGGGTCATGCAAAATACCTGAGGCTTGGCACTGTATGTCATGTTTGGAGTCCTTGAAGAGAGCCAAGCAGAGGCATTGGTTAAACTGCAGCCAATTTGGAGTAGGACACAGTAGCATTTTGGAGATAGTAGTACCCTGGGAAAACAAACCAGAAAATCTGCAGATGTAGAGTGGAGCTGGCAGGAGCAAAAGCCAAGCTCTGCATGTTGCAGAGGATACACGTGGAGAAATGACTCATGTCCTTTGGAGGAGCCCAGAAGATCATGAGTGAATCCCAGATACTGGACACTGAGTGATTTATACTTTTGGAGTTCAGTTTTACTTTGATCTAATTGCGATCATGCCCCTTTATGGCCTCTACAACAGCCTCTGACTCCAGGTTCCTGCTCCATTTGAGTTCCTGCTCTGACTTCCTTCAATAATGGACAATGACATGAAAGTATGAATCAAATAAACCATTTCATCCCCAACTTGATTTTTTTTCATGGTAGTCCATCATCACAGTGGTAACCTAGGACAAAGGGGAAGCACAAAATGTTCAGGTTAGGCTACTCCCAATCCATCTGTGCTGTGTATATGTGTGCACATGTGTGTAATATTGTAATAAGGTAGTCTTTTACCTGTAACTAAGGTTATCTGTTTTACTTTCTTATTTCTGAGATAAAATACACTGATGAAAAGTGTTTTTGGTTGTTTTTGTTTTTGGTTCCGGGACCCTGGGGGATAGTCTATCATGGAGAAGATTGTGGCATCAGTCAAGGAAGGCATCATGGTGGCATGAAATGTGGGTTGGCTGAAGGCATTGCATCCATAATTCAGAGAGTAGTCAAGAAGTTTGATAGCTCTAAAAAGCTTAAGGAGGGGCCTGGAGAGATTATTTGTTGGATGAAGAGACACTTTGCTCGTTCATAGTACCCAGATTCAATTCCCAGCACACAAGTGGTGGTTCAGAAATGTGTTCAATTCCAGTTCCAACGGGTATATTGCCCTCTGTATCCTCTGCAGGCATCAAGCAATGATGTGGTGCACATACATATATACAGGCAAAACACACACACACACACACACACACACACACACACACAGAGAGAGAGAGAGAGAGAGAGAGAGAGAGAGAGAGAGAGAGAGAGAGAGAGAGAGAGAGTTACAATCTCACTTCTGACACCATTATGTTACATGCAGGGTTTTCCTCACCACTGGTCTGGTCCCACTCTTTGTTCCTCCCCGCTGGCCGCCCAGTCCCACCACCACGTTAGCCCCAAATAACACTCAGAGACACTGTATTTGATACAATCCTGTTGGCTAGTTACTATTATTGTTTATGGGCTAGCTCGGTCTTAATGATTAACTCATTTCTACTTATCTAAGTATTCCACGTGGTCATCTTATCAGAGCATGGTGGGCTGGCATCTTGCTTCCTCCAGGCTCTACATGCTGACTCCTCCTCACTCCTTCCTCTTTCCTCCTTGTCTCTTAGTCCCTCCTATCTTGCTTTCCCATTAGCCATTGTGCTTTATTTATTTGTGTGAGCATACCCCTGCCAGCAAGGAAGACGTGACTCCAGGAAGATCTTCTTCATGCAGTTTTAATCAGGATCCTTGAAACATGTTCTTCTGACCTGCGAGGTACCGGGGGACCCCTGCACAGACTTAAATAGCCTTGCACTAACCAATTCCAGTGAGCTATGTGCACCCTGCAGATAGGCTACTCTAACACAGAAGCAGACAGGCTGAACAGACTTAACCAAATAAGGGCTTGTTTACGCCAGAGAGCTCTCACCAACGGGGAGGTGGAAGGCAGAAGCCAGCACCATCTTTAAGGCACAGCACTTCGCAGATCTCTACAGTTCCCCCTTTTGTTTTAATAATGCAACAGGCAAGGGTAGTGGTCTGCTCTCCAGTAAATCAGTGGACATTGTAATGCCCCTGAATCCTGGTAGTCATCCAAGTCAGTGCCACACCCGTCCAGTATCTTTTTCCTGGAGGTGGGGCCTCAGACACCAACCCACATGCAACCAGACTTGCTCTTCTAGGAGTTACAACCTGAGCGTGAAGGATCAATTCTTGTTCATGACTGGGAGCCATGCTTGGGGAGACTGTCCTGCCTCAATGGCTGTAAATGCCTGGAAAACCATAGCTGCATACTGCTTCTGAGCAAACCTCATCTTGCAAAGGCACCACAGGCCCAAGAAGGAGATAAGCAACAAGAGGACGGCCATGGTTCCCATTCCCGCCCACTTTTTCAGATGAACCATGGCAACGGGAACCACGATGACAATCTAGCAGCCAATTCTGCATCCACATGTGTTAAATTTACTGTAATGATGGCCATTCCCAGCTGTACCATCAAGTCGTCAAAGTCAGCACACCAATTTCCTAAAAGATAGCTAGACAATTGTTGTGACAAATTAGCAACATGTGTAAAGTTCTCACACTGAGCATTGGTAACACACAAACCTGGATACTTCATTTCACATCCCAATTGGGCCAGCTGCCACAAGGTATCTATTTGCTCTTGCACCAGATCAATTCTTAGGTTTACAAACATTAAACATCCTTTTTGTTGAGCACCAATTGTGGATTGAGCATCCAAGGTGGTACCCACATTTTTGGACAACTCATTTAGCTTAGAGACTGTTTGCACAGATGTGCTCATAGCCATGGCAGCCATGACTGAATCCACCACTGCAAAACAGATAGATGCACTATGGCTGCTGTAATGCCGAAATCTCTCTGTCTAAGTAACATGTCCCTGTCCCATGCTGCATTTCCAGCTGCCAGATTAGCTGCGGCCTGTTCATTGGCATACTCTATTAAAAAGGCTTTCCAATCCAGATACTGCCCAGGGCTTAGATATGCTCGAGCCAGTGCAACCCAATCACTAGGAGTCATGCCATAACTATTTAGGGCTTCAACTTGAGCTAAGGTAAATGAAGCTGAAATTCCATATGTTCTCATGGACTCAGCCAAAGCCTTGATGACCTTAAAGTTCAAAGGCTCCTCATATCTATTGCCTTGGGCATCCTGGAAAACTGGATAGGCCAAGCTTAAGTCATTTCGTACCCCTTTCCAGACCTCAGGGCAAAAGGAACGCCCTGTACCTGGGCCCCGCCTTTCCTCACTCTGATAAGGGGAAGGCACCAAAGGTATTGTTCTAGGAGGGTCCCTCCCCTTCCCACATCGCCAATTCTCCTCTCCCTTCCCCCTCTGCCCCTTAAGGGATTGTTTCTGAACCTTTTCTATGAGGGCTTGCAATTCTTCCTCAGAATCTGTTTCATCCCTACCTGACTCTCCTGTGCTCTCAACCTCTTCTGATCTTTCTTCTTGTAACATTTCTAGCACAGCTTTCCCTTTTTCCATCGCCTCTTTACAGTACCTCTTGTCTTCGATACAGTTACATAAAAACTTCCAAACAGGTCGGACTCCGGACTTTAGCGTCCCTTGTTCCCAAGCAAAGTCAAGATCCCTGCCTAATTTGTCCCAGCACGCTACTGTGAGGTCTCCCGAAACTGCGAACCAAGGTGCAATAGCATCAAATTCGCTTAGGAATCTTTCTAGTGTGCTTTTCTTTATTTTAAGTTTCTTTGACAAAAGTAGCTCCTGAAGAGCCAGAAAAATTGGATGAGACTGAGAAGTCCCCATTTTGATAATTTTACTTTCGATTTGTTAAACCTCTCCCTCAATGCCTGAGACTTTATTGCCACTTAATTTTGCGGTCTTTAACTTTGTCCCAATTTACTTGGGACTTTATTGCTCCTTACCAGAGACCTTATTGCCTCTTTACCGAGGACCTTAGCTTAATTCAAACCTAGAACTCTATTGCTTCTTACTGGAGACCTTATCGCCTCTTTACCGAGTTGCTTAAATTTGGTTCCAAATTACCTTGGGAACTTGCCAGCGCTGCCCTGACTGCAAGAAGTTCTGATCTGAAAAATTCCTCACACGGGCCGACATTTGTGCGTGCCTACCCCTGCCAGCAAGGAAGACTGCACTCAGGGAAGATCTTCTTCATGCAGTTTTAATCAGGATCCTTGAAACATGTTCTTCTGTCCTGCGGGAACCCGGGGGAGCCCTGCACAGGCTTAAATACCCTTGAGCTAACCAACCCCAGTGAGCCACATGCACCCTGAAGATAGGCTACTCTAATGTGGAAGCAGACAGGCTGAACAGACTTAACCAAATAAGGGCTTGTTTATGCCAGAGAACGCTCACCAACAGGGAGGTAGAAGGCAGAAGCCAGAGCCATCTTTAAGGCACGGCACTTCGCATCTCTCTACAATTTATTAACCAGTATGATAGATATATTTACAGAATAACATCTCCCATCAGGGGGGAGAATTAATTATCTTATTAATTAATTTAAATACTAATGTCCTGCCTCCAGTTAATTATTTTCTCCAAAGAGAATACACCCTCTGAAAGCTCTACAATCTTCTCAAACAGCAACTACATGAGACCATGTGTTCAAACATGTTACCCTATGGGGGACATGCAAATCACAACAATGAAGCTCCACTGCAATTTGCTTTGCTTGTACAAAAGAAAATGCTGGTTTGGGCAGTGGTGTTGCATGCCTTTAATCTCAGCAGTATGGAGGCAGAGACAGGTAGATCTCTATGAGTTTGAGGCCTGTCTGACCTTCATAAAAGGCTCCAAAGCTACACAGAAAATCAATGTCTCAAACAACAAACAACAACAATAGCAATAAAAACTGCTTGCAAGATTTATTCTCCTTGTTGAAGGTGGGTTGGTACAGTTCAATGTTGTGGGTTTTCCATCATAGCCTTGTCTTTCCACAACTGTGCTTTGGAGGAAATATTGAAGATAGAAATTACAGTGGAACATGAAAGAAAATAATGTGAGAACAACAGTTTTAAGCATAGGTGAGTAAATGGTTGTTGAGCTCTATTATGACAGCCTAGGGGTGACTGCTGAATGACTTTGAGTATTTCAGGTAAATGCAAATATGAAAATATATATTTCTGCTTTTCATCCTGGTAGATAGTTACACAAAAATGATGGATACATGAGTTGAGACTCTTTATAAAAAACACCAAAAGGAAAACATACTGACCTGAGTGTTTTGAAACATTGGAAATAAATCAATACTCTGATAAAATGTTGATTTTGATTCAGTAATCTGGGGACAAATAGAAAATCCTGTGTTCTACTTTTGTTTCTGTGGCTATGATAAAATACTCTGATCAAGACAACTTGATTGTGGAAAGAGTTTATTCAGCTTACAATTTTAGATTTCAGTCTATCATTGAAAAGTCAAAATAGCTGATAAAACCACACCTGCATTTAAATCCACCCATATGACCTGTTTGATCCATCTACTTTTCTCCTTCCTATATAGTTCAAAATACCTTACCTAGAGAATGGTACTACCACAAATGACTCAATCTTCCTAATTTAATTAACATTCAAGACAAATCCTCCCATGAGCAAGCTTGATACAGTTATTAAAGTGAGATGGCCGTTCTAGGTGATTCTAACATGTGTCAACTTGACAGTACAGTTAATACTAACAAGTTCCAGATATGATGATGATGAATGATGCTCTCTCTAAGATCCTACCAGCAATGATTTGGAGCAATAATTGTAAGATTCTTGGTGACAAACAAGGAAAATTCCAGTGTACTAGGAAAATCAGTGAACAGTGATCTCCAGTTTATAGTATGCAGAGGAGTAAGGTATGTTAGCCTTTGGTGATTATGGATATTCCACACAGAATTAGTATCTTAATGACTAGAGCAAATGGTCCAGATGGGTCCCAGTTAATCTCCATAACCACTAAAAGAAACCCTGCAAGTCACATTCCAGTGACTTTATTCCTAAATATTTTAATTTTTAAAATAAGGATGTAGGTGTTTGTTTCAGATTTCCATCAAAGATATTGGAAGTTCTATAACAAAAATTGTTGGAAAGGTATATACAAATGGAGTTCTCATTATGAGATTCTCCATCTACTCTCTATTTGCTCTCCAGTTCCCTTCTTGTTCCTTGTCCTTGGATCTGATTTGCCTTAGCTTGTGTTCTCTCCATTTTCTTGGTATTCTTCTTATCTCACCATGTGATGTATTATTCAAATGCCCAACTCCTTTTTATTGCTAATTATATATTAACCAGGTTCTGACTTCATTCTTCTCTGTATTGAATCTTGGTACAGGCATGACACTGACAGAAAGGATTCCTAGAGCTCAGAAGAAATTTTGGCAAATGACAGTTCTTTTTTAGGGCTGTTAGTCTTAATGGAATATTTGATAAGATGGTAATAACCCCTGGGATCCTTTTATAGCAAACCCAGGGGCGAAATATATATATATTTTAACAGTCCCAATGACTTTTATTTATTCATTTAAGTTTTCAGTAAGGTCATTTCTTGAAGTCATTTCACAATGACAATTTCTTCAAACATGTTGAACATGCATGTTCTGAATGCCCTCCCTCCTGTCAATTATAACTCTTGATATATTCAGAAATTTATTCTCCTTATTTCTGATTTAGTGGGCAGTTTGATATTCATTTCCTTGGCTCTCACACAGATGTGTGGATTTACTGGCTAAATTCTTGAAATTATTCTTTTTTAGTCTGTAGAGTTGGCATTTTTTTTGTCAAGTACATATTCTCATTCATGTGTTATGCATTATAGTCTCTATTATAAAATCCCTTCTCGACTTATTTGGGCATCTATTCCAGTATTTGGTGGTTAAAATCTGAGTATTTCTTTTGGAATGAAAATATTGATTGACCTTGTGAACTTTATATTGTAACATAGTGGTTCTTTTGTTTTAAACATAAGGTCTAATTAGCAAAAGGAATGATCAGGCAATACACACATTTTGAGGCCAGTAATAATGATAAATGTTAGCATTTATTGAGTTTTTTACTCTTCTACATACTTTACAACTTGATTCTCTAACAATTCTAATTTAATTCTGGCAACAATTACATAAAGAAGCAACAATTAATACCCTCATTTTTACAAATGTTGATGTTAAGGATTAGAGAAGCTGTGCAATGTTGCTCAAGGTCATACAGGAATATGTAGCAGTGCTCATAGTAATAATGAAAAGGAAGCACATTTATCTCAAAATCTGTGCTCCTTTAATCACTACGCTGGAATATTTTGGCCAAAGTTTACTAATTTTGCATCTGGCTAAACAGAAAATACATTTGTATCTCATATACAATGTTCTTTAGATTTTGGGAGTTTCATTGTGAGGCATCCATTATGATTCCAATGTTCCAGATTCCATTTATGTTACATAGATGAAGCTAGCAGTCAATCTGTTTCATTACACCATCAACCTTAATTAATACGCTTAGAATAATGGCTTGGAATTTATTTAACCAAAATAATAACTTCATTTAACATAACGACTTAGTGCATAGGTGGCATCATGAGTTACAGCATTCCTGCTGCTGTTTCCAGAACATTTACCATGGAGCTAATGGGAAATCACCTTTGTGATACTGTGACACCTGTTAATGCCTTGTTTCACCTCTGAAGCTTGATCTCTTTATGTGAATTTAGGCAGCTATTTTAACTTCAATGGGGAACCAAGTGAATTATTAATTATTTTAATAGTGTTCTAATGGTTGCTCTGTTATTATGTTTTATAATGCTATAATTTGAGATTCACAAAGCACCTCCCTCCTAACCTTTACAAGTGGTTTGAGAAGCCAATGATAATCATTGACTATGCAGTAATCCTGCCAGATTTGGATGAATTTTCATTAAAAATTACACGTTTGTTCTCCTAAGATTTTCATTCTCAAGGTCAATATTAGTTCTTAGACAGAAACGAAAAAAATTATCAGTTCATTTATATTATGCCTTAATTTCCTATTTTTATGCCTAGTCAATATAATAAGGATTCCTTACAACCATGTCCTCTAGGTAAGGTGAACCAGCTTAACTTAATCATTGTTTTAACTAAGTTGGCAAGGCAATCAGAGATGGCTAGCTGCCCACCAACTGCATTCTCCTTCATCTACAGACAATTAGACAGGTACTTGGAACATGGCTTCTCATTAGAAACTACCATGCTTGATAGGACTTGGAAATGACTTTGTCCCATATTGAAACTGGTGGTGTTGATGCTCCTCCTTGTTCTATCTACTTTCTTCTCACTAAAACCCATGGTGTTTTCCTCAACCTTGTCTCTACAAGGTAGAAAAAATAGAATATTAAGACCAGATTTTTAGTCAGGGAGGTAGAAAAATGATATGATCCTAAGGATTGAGCTGCCTAGCAACTTTTCTTTTTTAGCACTGTTATTGAGGCATTACCTGCCTGTAATGTTTTGGCTTTCCTTTTGAAGATAGCTTAGTCTTTTCTTAGATCAAAATTTTGATTACAATAGCTCCTTTCATTCAACAAAAATAAATCAAATCTAGGAGATGGTCATGGTATAAGATATTCTGAGAAAAAAACCTACTTAAAGAATTTAATTTGTTTGTGAAAATCTCATGAAAAAATTAAGAGGTTTTACAGGATTATGATTATGATGGGAGAAACAGTATCTGATTTCAACCTCTTTAAGACACTTTGTAAAAACGGAGCATTGAAGTATTTCTTGGTTGGAAAAACATAAACAGCATTCTGTTGCAGATGTATGAACAATTGTTTTTCTCCATATGGACCACATTTTCAAATAGTTAAAAGAGAAACTATTTTACACCATTTTACCTCTGAAATCATGCAGCTCCACACTTGTTTATTGAAATGATATTTGAGGAGCAATGATTATGTATTAAATTCTTGTTTAACAGCGTTCAGTCCTAAAATTGTGTGGTTTGTGTTCAATGAAATGACCTTGCCAGCTTAGCAGAACTCTAATAACTATTGTAAGCCAAAACATCAACATGGAACATTGATATCAAGGCTTTCAATTATTGCTGGAAACTTGTTATAGAATGGGTTAAAAACACCTTTCATGTGTGCTCATTCATCCTGATAATAAGTGTTACTGGGGAACATGTCTAAGCATGTTATAGTGATTTGTTACACAGAACAAATTATGTTAGAAGGATAATTACTAAAGAAAGGCTTTTCTCGAGAGACACATACTATTCAACATTTTTGTTTTTCTTAAACCTAAAAGCTGGTGACACTCCCACTGCATTGGGGGAGTGACACACATCTATTATGAGGAAATGTCAGCACTCCATTGGTTTAATGCCAGACTTTGTTGACTCCCCAAGGAAGAAGGACTTACCCACTCTGAGAAGTGTACTGGGGAGTGGGAAAGGAGGAAGGGAGGAAATGGAAAACTGGGGTTGGTATGTAAAATGAAAATAATTTAAAAGAAGAAGAAATTTCAAAAGTTAGTGAATAATAGGCTGGAAAGAGAGGAGATGTCAGAAATGCCCTGACTCCACTCTGCTTATGCTCTGCCTAGTTTAAATGAGCAAATGCAGTGCATACAAGTTTGTGTTAATATACTTCTAAAGCACAAAGTAAAAGTGGAGAAAAGTTCAACAAAAATATGAATGTGAGCAGTACGGACAAAAGTAAAATAAAAAACCAAAAATCCCCAAGAGTTCCTTTTTGCTAAGCAATCTGATGCCTTGTTGCTACCTTCTCAGTCAGTGAGGGACACCTCAGAGTCTAGAAGTCATTTTGGGTGGGCAAACAAATAAATAACATTCTTGTTTGAATTCACCATTGTAAAATTGTGAGAGACCTATATCCATGTATGTTACTCTTTTGCATATATTACATCTCAAAAATTATTTTTAAACTTCAGAATAGAATTATACATTTATGAAATATCAACAATAAATATCACAATAAATGGCATAAGAAACAGGGATAATTATTTTGTTTGGATAAACATACTATTCAGCATATGTTTTATTATATTATTAGTTAATAAAATAATTAATATAATTGTATTATATTGATAACTGTATAATAACACATAATATATCTAATAATTATAAATAGTATATTATGTTTAAAATAGTTACTATAATTAACAGTAATAATGATAAAATATATGCATGTATGCCTCAATGTTTAGGCTCTTTGCAGTTCTCCAAAAACCACACTCAGGTATTATAAACATATCTAGAAGCAAGGACAGAATATTGAAGGAATTATTATGTTATTTACATAGATGTGGCCAACGATTAATTTGAGAAGTTGATATTTTCTCTACCTTGGCAATCTGAGGAATTATTTTAACCATATCTATCCTAACTACCCTAACAATGTCACCAAATTTCTCCCCTCTATGTATTTTCATGTTAATATTATCATTTCAATGTTTTATATACAGAGTCATACAGTAAAAAAAAATTCAAAACTATATTCAAAGCAATTATTTTTCTGAATGCATGTTTTACAGTCCTTGCTTTGATCTTAGGACAGTTGGCAGTGAAGGTCAGAAGGGACAGCTGCCCTTATGATCTTTAATTGAATTAGTATAATGACTTTCCTGGCAATCAGCCCTGCGTGTGTCCCCATATATCACTTTCCCTGTGACCATCCCTGACTGCAATGCTCCATTTCCTTCCTAGCTCACAAACTTGCCTGTTTTAATAGCATCTGAATGCATAGTGATGATAATTATCATGTCTTTTTGATTCAGCATTGTGTTTGCAACCTTCTTCCTTGCTTTGTGAAAAGCCCCTCAGACAGTGTTTAACAAGAAACAAATTGCTTCTGGGGAGAGGTATTTACCATTTTTATTTTCTGCTTTGTTGCAATTCTGAGGTTTCATTAGCAAGGACCAAATGAACACACATGCATACACATACACATAGGCAAATGCATACACACACACACACACACAAACACAGAGGTTGAGAACCACTAAGCCATTACCTCTTAGGAGGAAATAAAGGAATGAGAGGAATATTTTGTTTAATGGGATCTTCTTGTTATATCAATATTTTATTAATTTACATTTTCTATTAATTGGCGTACTATCCCATAGTATAGGAGTTTTACTAGTGAAGATATAGAGCCAAAATTTTGGTTGCCATTGTTTGATGAGTTTGGATCCTGCAGTGTTTCTCCTGATCATGAAGAAGCAGAGATATATAGAGCTTGGTTTATAAGTGTGAATCTCTGTAAAGGTTCTAAGATAGAAGACAGAAAAAGAAAAGACTATAGACGCAATGACTGCAGCTCTTGAGATAACTGTTCACTGTCTAGTTCATGTTAAGATGCATATGTGAAACTGGTTGCTTAACTAAGCGTCCAGGTAATGTCAAAAGAGAACACACACACACACACACACACACACACACACACACATACACACACACACGCACATATATGGAGAATAAGGTGCCATACAATTTAATAAGAACATGGGAACTTCTCTTCATTTTTCCTTTTCCTTCTTCCCTTCATCACATTAATACCTCCTACATTGTTGTCTTTAAAATGTATGATCTCTGGGCTCTTTATGTTTTAAATTGTCTTCAATAGTTGTTAGACAATCCATATGCATGCACACACAATATAATATACATAAATATATAAATACAATCTGTCCAATCTATATAATGGTCCTGTATGTATATGATTTCAGGAATGACAAGTTGGTATTAGATAACCAACTGGAAGACTTCTCCTTGGGGATGACCATTTTCTCCTGCTCAACACTTCTTGGTTGACTGTAGTTCTTAGTATAAAGGTGGAACCGAATACCATGTTAACATGTCTCTTGGCCTTGTCGTTGCTCATGTCTTGCTTAGAAAGCCATGTTGCTGAGACATCATGAGTGTGGTTTTCTTAACAGTTTTAGGAGATACAGTCTTAGAGCAGACATTCTGTTTCACTGGATCTTACAACCACCTTTGTCCATCTTTCATAATGTTCTCTGAGTCTTAGGTGCAGGAGTCACGTTGGAGATGGGTCAGTTGCAGTTGGATATTACTTGCACCTTGATCAGGTGTGATTTTATATAATGATCTCCCTCTGTTGCAAAGAGAAGTTTTCCTGTTGAGGTATGAGAGCTACACTTATTTAGAGTCCATAATAAAAGTGACTCTAGCCTACTTGGAAAGACTGCCTTATCTTAACAAATTCTCCTAAATTTAGAAGTGGGTATCATATAAATTAAAAAAAATAATTTAAAACTTGCCTAATAATTCCAGAATTAAAAATTCAATATGCTGTGTACAGAGGGAAAGTGATAATCAAATCAGAACTACTGAGTCAACCATGACAATTTCTAATAGATGTTATAATAGTGAAGTTATTGGTTTATAATAAGGAAAAATATACTGAAAATTAAAATGCTACCAAATAATTAGATGGAATTTCTTTGAAGCAGCAAGCCTCTTATTACTATGAGGCCAAAACAAAGGCTAAATCACTGTTTTAAATCATTCAATTGACTTGTTCACTCATGCATTTATAAGTATTTATTGGTCTCTCACTCAAGTGTCAAGAGATGTTGGGCTAGAAATATCAAAGATATGGTCATCAGAACATGTTTGTAATATGTTTGCATTTAACATAAGAACTATAAATGCTGGCTGAAGTGACCCTAAATTTATGTGGCTTAAATAACAGAATTACTTCCATTTTCATAACTAAAAGAATTTTCAACCCCTCTGTGTACTGGGGTAAAGATCTGCCTGATGCTCCTGACTTCTCACCTGTAGCTTTACCTTGCTTCTATGCTACTGTGCAGTAGTTACTTTTCCACACAATCCAGTCAGGAACATTACTTGGTTTGCATGAGAAGTTGTCAGGCCTGATCTGACCTGCTTCTCCATCAGGATTATAAAGGTGACGGATAGTCAATTTCAGGAATTCATGATCCATTTTACCACAACGCTTCACCTTGCAGCTAAGTAATACAGCTGTGATAAAATCAGCCATAATCACTGCACCTCGGTCAGCTCTGCCTTTGCAATAAATACTAGATTCATAACAAAAAAGCAAATGGAACAGGAGAGGATATAGAAGTGAAATGAAGGCAAATGTGAAGGTTTATACATGGTGACTAATGGGGGAATGTCTTTACAGTTTTTACACTAATCATTTTCTTATAGAGAGAACTGAACACTTATCACACAGCTTGCCTACAGCTGGTTCATCAATGTCAATTATAAATACTTTATCTGGGTAACTTAAAATTTTAGGTGTGAAGCCTTAATAGATGATATATATATTTATATATATATATATATAGTGTGTGTGTATATATATGTATGTATAATATACATAAATATGAGATGAATGGATTAAGATACTTAAAAGATTTTAGAGTTAAAATTTATATTTTATCTTATTGCACACTGATCTACCTGCAAATGGAAACACAGTCTTCAAACAGGAGGAAGGTGGGTAAACCCTAAAGGAGCCTACAATTTACAGCAGTGGTTTGCAACTTGTGAGTCGAGACCCCTTTGAGGGTTGTGTATCAGATATCCTGCATATTAGATATTTACATGAGGATTCATAACAGTAGGAAAATTATAGTTATGAAATAGCATCCAAGTAATTTTATGGTTGGGGGTCAACACAACATGAGGAACTGTACTAAAGGATCACAGCACTACAAATATTGTGACCCACTAGTTTAGAAAATGAATCTAAGAAATGACAAGATAAGGAAACACACTGTAAAGCATTTTAGGAGAAATAAAGATTTAATAAAAAGTCATAAAGATGGAAAGGGCATGGATATAATCAAGCATGATATAATTTTTATATATTCTGAGTATTAATTAGATATTGCCATAAAATGCTGACAGTTTTTTAGATATCTTGAAATATGTAGATGGTTTATAATTCAGAAAGTAAAATGTTAAGGTCCACATGTCCAAGGTCTTGATAGTATGTGTGATTATTCACAAGGAGGTTGATGTAACCATCATAGCTTGGGCAAAAAGGAAGCTGAGGTAATATAGGAACAATGGGTCCCAAAAGGTCTTTCTAAGGACTTTAGCTTCACCTGGAGTATAAAAGTTCTAGAGACTTTGAACAGAAAAGAATGGTAACGTGATGGTATTTAATCATAGGATCGTGTGAACATTATATATGATCATGCATGTAAAAACTCTGGTAAATTGTTTTGAACAAGGAGACACACATGAACCATTTTTTTTCTGTTGTTATTATACACATTTGAACAATAAGCTGCCTCTCGTCTTCCACCATTCTGTTCCACAAATTTTATATTGCTATGTCTTGATTTGCCCCTTTCCTCAGTCTTTTAGAAGTCTGCTCTTCACTCCTCAGTCCACAGACAGTACCCACATTCAATCTTTATGCAGCTCACACTTCCTTTTGCATTATCATCTGTATTATGGCATCTTTCATCTTCCAAGGAAGACTAAGTGTGTCATAAATCATTTTAACAAAACCATGAGGCAGATTGACTTGGTTGTGGAACATATTACAAAGAGAACCAAGGTCTCCATCATCATTTTCTCCAATATTGACTGCTAAACACATTAATATTATATGTTTGGTACTCAAAACGCATAACATACAGCTGTGATAGAACCATTGACCTCTGAAAGCATCTATTTAGAGACATGCCTTGTCTTCAGTCATTGAGTTGTTATGTCACTTCTTTTCCTCTGTAGAAGTACTAATAAATGTGCTTCATTTATAAAGTCCAGATTATTGGGTAAATAATTTCTAGGAAATATCCTTTAACTGTAACTGTTTAATCATCTCCAGTCAGGCTGATTAACTATTAGTAGAGTGAATATACACGAAATTGATGGAACTGTTGCTGATGTTATGAAGTTAGATTTCTCATAAGTAATGTTCTTCTTTCTTACAAATTCCCTGATGATATTTTGCTATTCTGTTTTTATTTTGTTAAATATGAGAGTCCCTAATTAACAAGCCCAGGCTTTCACCTCATACTCACTTCAACCATACCCTGTCCATGTATGTATTTATACAATATTTGTTTCAAAATGCATCACTAACTTCAGCTGTCTTACATGCCATTTCCCTTGGGTCCTCACTCCAGGTTCTTGTCTGTTTTATTTGGAGATTTTCTGTTTATAGTCCATTGCAGTTTAAAGAACTCTTCAATTCTCCTTTTCCTCCAGTTTTTATTATCCAAATCTGGAATAATAATGACACAAAGTATTTAAGAATCTCTATAATATTATATTTACAATCTACCACAGTCAGAGAATACTGCCTATGGAGTTCTCACCCATAAGTGGGACATCTGTGTCACCCCTGTACACCAAGGCTCAGGGATCATTTCAGAAGAGGAAACAGAAGATTCTAAGACCCAGAGGTTGGGGAGCAGTGTTGTGAAACAGTGTTTTCTGGATATGATACAACCATTGTGTTCATGACTACATAGCTGCTGTGGTGACCTACACAATATAAAATCAGTCAGAAATCCATAGATGGGAGAGCAGCTCATGGGTGCACAACCCTGAGCCATCTATGATGGCTGTTGTTAGGAAGAAGAATGAGTTTCCTTTATGTGTGTAACTCCTGGAAGGATGTTCATGCTGTATTGAATGGCCCAACACTTAGTATATGAGCACAACTAATTGGAATCAATGTGTTGTCTAGAAAACAATATAAAACTGGGAGACTGAAAAGACAGGAATAATCCAGAAAGAGGCAGATGGGGGAGAAACATACTTAGTGTCACCAAAATATATTTTATACATGGAAGAAGTTTCCATGACGAAGAAAAAGTTATTTAAGAATAAATAAAATCTATAAATTATAATTGATATTATATGTTACTTTTTCATCTTAAAGAAGAGTTACATGTGAAAGAGGAGTAAAAGGCAAGAGATTAATTTGTGCTTTCTTGAAATACAAAATAAAAGGATCCTATGAGATTTGCATAGTCAGATATACAAATCTCCAAGTAAGTTGCTATAAAGAGTTCATTTACTAAATATTTTAGGAAGGCTCAGAATGCTGAATGTGAACTAAAAACAGAAGCTACTGGACACCAACTTAGTCTTCTAAATATTAATTGATATTAAGAAAATTAATCTGACTTATCAGAAGAAATGATGAGTTATAAACCCTCACTGTTGATACGGAAGAGTTGGGTGTATGTCTGCTTCATGTGTGAGGTTAGATTAGCACCAAAGTTAGATAAGGTAGATAGATGGTGGAGTAGCATCAACTGTTAGGTTATAAAATGGTCACATAAAAATTTATTGACAATACACAAATGCATATATTGAACTGGTGTAATTTAGCATACCTAAATCGAACAGATAGTTTAAAAATCAATTTTTATGAAGTATCATTTAATTTTTCAATTTTCAAAGACCAACACTAAGATGAATTATAACACATGCATAAGAGATCACTGCATACATATTGTCCACTAAGTATATTCTAGAATGCACTACTTTATGCCAGTGACTAAAAACAATCTGGTAATAGTAAAAATTAAGAACTCAATGTATTAGTACAAAATTTCTCAGAAGCTTCAATATTCTAGTACTTGATTTAAGCTCATAAATCATGTCCTATACTTCCTTCTCTAGTTTTATTGATATGTCAGTGATATAATTAAAATATAAGTTAAAATAAT
The DNA here is from genome assembly GCA_030556225.1 of Cricetiscus sungorus. Classification (NCBI taxonomy): domain Eukaryota; kingdom Metazoa; phylum Chordata; class Mammalia; order Rodentia; family Cricetidae; genus Cricetiscus; species Cricetiscus sungorus. Next base: position 20,103,503 of record JANBXA010000651.1, read on the forward strand.
ATCTTAAGCAAATTGTATGTTCCATCCATAAAGAAATATAAAACTACTATGACATAATTTAAGTTATTGTAAATTGAATCTCAAACATTGCTCTCAGCAATTTAGGGAGGGTACAAAATCGAATTAGGTTTGAAGCATTGTAGAAATAGCTACTTTTCTAAAATTTTTTTCTAAATGTGGAGCCTTTCAAATTGAAGGTTTGTATAACTTAGACATTGTAAATTTTGGTGTTACTCTTTTCTATATGAATTTCTTTTTATCCAGTGTTATTTATTTTTATATATCAACCACATTTTCTCCTCTCTCTACTCTTCCTACCTACCCCCGCCTCCCTCCTACCCATCTCTTACTCATTTAGATGGGGTAATGCTTCCCATAGAAACCATAAATCATGGCATATCAAGTTGAAGTAGGACCAAGCTCCTCCCCACTGCACCAAGGCTGAATGAGGACTCTCATCATAGAAAATAGGTTTGGGAGAGCCAGTTCACACATCAGGAACCAGTCCTGGTCTCACTGCTAGGGCCCCCACAAAAGACCAAGCTACATACTGTCACCCAGATACAGACCTAGGTCCATCCCATACCAGCTCTCTAGCTGTCCATATAGAGCCCAGAAGCTTCCACAATCTCAAGTCAGTTTTCAACATGGGTTTCCCCATCATGATCTTGACACACTTCCCATACAATCTCTCCACCTTCTCTACAGCTGGACTCCTGGGAATCCACCCAGTGCTTGACTGTGGATCTCTGCATCTACTTCCATCAGGTACTGGAGGAAGGCTCCATGAAAACAGTTAGGTAGCCATCAATCTAATTACATGGGAAGGTAAGAAAAGTGGTACATATCTTGGAAGACCATGTATGCTCCAAATCATGTGTCCTAGAAGAGGATATAAAAGTCTCATACACTTTTCTTTTTAATAAACAATATTTATTCCTGTATTTTACATTCTTACCAAGTTCCCAGTCTACTTTCCTCCCATTCCCTACATTTTCCCCATCCCAATCCACTCTTCATCTCTTTCTGTTCAGAAAGGGGCAGGCTCCCCTTGGTTGTCAACAAAGCATGGCATATTAAGTTGAGCTAGACTAACCCATCCCTGTGTATTAAGACTGGGCAAAGCAATTCCAGTATGAGGAATAGATTCCTGAAAGCCAGCCAAAGCATTAAGGAAAGCCTCTGATTTCACTACTATGACTCCTAAAAGTAGAACAAATGACACAATTGTCACACCTATATACAAAACCTAGGTCAGTCCCATGTAGGCTCCCTTTCTGTCTGTCAGTCCAGAGTCTGTGAGCTCCTATGATCCCAGGTTAGTTTTATCTGTAGGTTCCATTGAGTGGAGAAAGGGGAACACTCCTCCACTGCTGGTGGGAATACAAATTTGTACAGCCACTTTAGAAATGAAAGTGGAGGTTTTCAGAAAATTGGGGAACAATCTACCTTAAGACCCAGGTATACTGCATTTGAGCATATACCCAAAAGATGTTCAATTATTCCACAAGAACACTTGCTCAAATATATTCATAGCAGCAATATGCATAATAGCCAGAACTTATAAACAACCTAGATGCTCCTTGATCTAAGAATGAATAAAGAAAATGTGGTACATTTATACAATGGAGTATTACACAGCTATTAAAAACAATGTAATAAGGAAATTTGGAGGCAAATGGATGTAACTAGGAACAAAATCATTCTAAGTGAGGTATATCAGTCCTAGGAAAACAAACATGGTTAGTCCTCACTCATTAGTGGAATTTAGCTGCACAGTAAAATATGTGCATGGTTATGTTATAATCCACAGTCCCAGATAGGTTAGGTAGCAAGAAGTGCCCAAATGGGGATGGGGACCCATGCATTTCCCTGAAAAGGGAAATAAAAGAGATTCCTCAGGTAGGTTGGAAACTGGAGGGGATGAGAACAAGAGGGGTTGGGTTTGTGAGGTAGGTAGAGGGAAATAGTAATGAAAGAGAAGACTTGATGGCTGGAGCATTTTTGTGTCAAGTAGAAACCTGGTGTAAGGGAAACTCCTACAAATCTACAAGGATGACCTCAGCCAAGATGTTTAGCAATAGTGGATAGGTAGCCTGAAGTGGCCTTCTCATGTAATCATGATGGTGAGTTACCTAATTGTCAACAGAGAGCTGTTGTCCAGGGACTGGTAGAAATAGATGCAAAGATCCACAGTCAAGCACTGGGCTGAACTTGGGTAATTTTGTTGAAGAGAGGGAAGAAGAATTGTGTGAGCCAGGGGGTCAAGGCCATCAAAAATCAGATGCCTATAAAGATAAAAATAACAATTTTGTATAAGGTTACAGTTTTATTGAGTTGCATAACTGCATGCAGGAGGATGGAGGATTTCTCTCAAGTCACAGATATTGTTCATTGAGAAAACTTGAAAGACAGTATTAGAGAGTATGAAATGAATAGCTGTCCACACTATAGCAACTTTAATATACTTTGATAAAAACATTTAGTAAAACATACTTTTGCTGATTTCCCCGGGTACAGCTTTACTTTGTTGATAAACATGCTTCAGTGTTGCTGGGAGGGATGCTATCAAGGGTCTTTATGAGATCACTGCTTGTGCAGTGAACTTGAACTGAACTGCATTGATTTAGAAGATCATGGGATGTGTTCTAAATATTAGGTAAACAAATGAGTTGATGTTCTTGTTATTATCCAGGGCCCTACGTAAACTTAATTCAGATATAATGCAATTACTCTGTGTTGATTAAATCTCAAACTGTTATTTAATAAATGAACTATTGTGGTTTACCATTTGTGTAATAACTTTGGCCTTCTATATTGCACTATAAAACTTAATCATCATGTTGACAATAATGGCTCTGTGGTTATTTAACATAAATAATTAGTTCTGCCTCTACAATAAGATGGTGTATTCTTCTGTTGTCATTCTGTCCCCACAACATGGAGGATAGAATTGCTATTTGTATTTGACTTGCTCAATCTATGTTCCCTGTTCCCATCTCCTGAATCATAAAATATGATCTCTTGCACCATTGTCTAGTATGGCTAATACTAGTTGGCTGTGAGTTTTTGTACTGTGATCTAGATTCTTAAAACTCCTGTCTATATCATGGGATAAGATTTGGGATAATGCACAGAAACCACCATACATAGTGGCTGGCACATTGTTATTATGCAGTAAATGGCAGCTGTATTAGACTTCAGTTATTTATTAGGCAACCTATGGGGATAAAATGGTTCTTGTACAAAAATAACATGTCAGGATATGTATTTGTTGTCAATTTATCTTAGAGCATTTCATGAAGAATTATCAGAGGATAGAACACATACGACCGTGTCACCATTGTGTACCTACAGCAGGCATTTTTAATCCATCACAGTGAGTCCAGACAAAGCCTCATAATCTTTCTCAAAACAGTGTGCCAAGCAGCTACTACTAATCAATTTCTATTGACATGAAAGATGAATCCTATTTGCCATTTAATAGCTAGGCATGGAAGTGAGGCTGATAAGAAGCAGAGTACTTAAGAAACTAGGGACAAGGAGAAGACCTTTCGGTCAGGAACACAAGAAACTGTTATGTGAAGAACTGCTCAGAGAATAATGACCAATAATAAGAAGAGTATAGAGATCAACAGAAGACAACATGAGCAAAACAGGCAGAAGGCTGGCATCTTTGCAGTATGTGAGTTCTTTTCCACCCTAGATATCTAGATATTGAACAGATGCTCACCCAGCCATCATATTTCAAAAGCCAGTAATGTGCCAAATAATCTTCTCTACTACTCACTTAGCTATGTTTGGCAGCCTATCTCAAAATAAGATGTAAATAAAAAGTACTGCATTTTTTCAAAGGCTGTGTCCTGATGACCTATGCATAGGTCTGGGATAATTTTTCATATCTAATTTCCAGACTCTCATACTGAAAACCTAGGTTAGACCTCTGGCATGATACTCTCTCAGAATTGGACAGAGTTACCATTAGGCAATCCTCCTATAAGGGGACTGGGCAGATCTACAGTACCTTTTTAGGTTAAATAAAGTCACATTCTTCTTTCTACAGAAAAGTCCTGTCTTTCCTATTAACTCATTCAATGAACATGCACATAACAGCTTACAGTTCCTACAGATTATTAAAGGAGCAATGTTCCCTGGAAGAATGGGAAGCACTTGCTGTTGTCAGAGTCTCCAAGTCTCTCAAACCCAATCCAACAGCATTTCATTGCACATGATCAAACAGCAGAAGTTAAAGGTCATGTGTAGTGGCATTTTGCCTTGTGTGGGGGTCACATCCTTTTCAGCATAGTTCCAGGGGCAGATGTGACCCATTATAAGGTAGGGAAGGGGCTGGCTTGGGCTTTTTTGGGTTCTTGGATTGCAGAGATCGTTGAAAGGGCAGAGACTGCATCTTCTGGGGCAAGGACACCAGGAAGTTATTTACTCTTATCTGTGGAAGTGCTTCCCTAATAAATACCTATTTGTCATTTATCTTGGATCTGGTGGGCTCATTGAAGCCCTGCCTTCAATTAGCGCCCACCTGAAACCACTTCCAAGTTTACTGGCAAGGTAAGAAGCCACTACAGTCAGGAACATGACAAATGGGAGGAAAAAAGAGTCACTGACTACTCGAAAGACCAGCATTGTATTTTTAAGGCTTTATGCAGTAGATCTTTACACCTTGGAGTGTGAGCAGCTAATACCATTATCACTCTAGATGGCTTAAATACTCCAATATTGGCAGCCATAATATGCTGAGGGTCTTAGTCTAATATTGCATTCTATGTTTTAAAATATTTATAACATGGATATATGAAGGGCCATGATGGTCAAACCTTGATTCAAACCACTATAACATATTAGTCCTGTTAATACCTTCTAAAACTGTGTTGCATTGTTTTGATTTTAACAGAATGTTATATATATATATATATATATATATATATATATATATATATATATATATTTACCTAATAGTTTTGACTTGTACATAGAATATGGATGGGAGTGATGGGAGTTATAGTTATGATTGATCTTAAAATACCATAATACCATAACTTCTATAGATGCCTAGAATTGAAGAAAAAAGTTCTCATGGTCTTTCCATTTTATTCATTCCCCATGTAAGCCATTGTGAGAAAATGACTAATGAATAAAGAATAAGGAGTACTTTTTAAAAAACTTTTTATTTAAACAAACATGGACTCTATCTGTAGACTACCTGATGGAATTCTTAGTTTATTTCTAAGCCTCACAGAAGAGGCAGGGAAGTGATAAATGCTGTTAATTCAGAAGTGTATAGTCAAACTTATGTAGGCCTTTCTTATAATTGAAGGGCAAAGAAAATGAAAGTATTTAGCGTAGAGATGAGTAAGCATGGGTGAACTTTTAAATATGATGAATTTACCCCTAAGTGGATAGATACTAACTAGCTTTTCTTTATAAAACAGAACTAGTGACAATAGGAGGCAGTGATTAGAAACAAAATTTTTTAACAGTCAAGAATAGATTTGCTGACCTTCTGTCAGACTGTTTCCTAATGATATATAGAAATACAAAAAAAAATCAATACACTCAATAAATTGCCATCCAGTCTTTAACTCAGAAACAGCACATGGTGAAGGAGACTTAATTCAGTTTTATGCATGTTAGTATATGCAGGCAATTTGCTACTTGTGAACTGAAGCTAAATAAAGAAATAAGGTTGGACCAATGCAGAGAGAGCGAGACATAGAACAAATTAAAGAAAGCGCTCATGTCCCTTTACCAAGGTTGGTGGCCAGTGATGTGGCCTTGCTTTATTCAGCAGAGAAATTGCCAGCTGGCATGGGCAAGTGGTTACATGAATAGTCCAATGAAAAAAAGAATCTGAAAGTTCCCTTTTGTGTTGCGGAAAAGTGTGTATCTAAATATGTAGAGTGGATTGCTAAGAAAGCAGAGGAGACATAGCTAAAGACGCATAGGAAGGGGAAACATCAATGGTAGAAGTGGAAGCCAACATAGATAAGAAATGAACTCTAGATAAGAACGGAAACAATGGAAGCCTGTAAAAAGTGAAATGTGGAGAAGGCCAAATCTAGTCTTGCTAAATGTGCAGAAAGAAAAATTCAGTCTAAGTGGAGTCAGCAAAGCAGCCACCTCCAGCTCAGGCCTCATTGGAAGGCCACATGTTCTGAGGCTCAGGTGGGTGTCCTTGCTAGTCTTACACCAGACAGAATTAGCATGTGACATGCTTTTCCTCCATTTCTCTTTAGGATAGGTCCTTCACAGCTTGGGATTTGGCCCCTTCCAGAGGCTGTTTTCTGATACTATTCCTCCATTAGAAGTCTCTCTGTTCTAATGCTCTCTTCCAGGCAGTTAGAGCAGCTGCCTGAGTGGCCACTATTACACAATTCCTTGCAAGATCATATTACTGAGGAAATGTGTCATTTCCATCAGGTTAGCACTTCATCTTTTATATGCCTCTATGATAATTATTCATGTTCTCTAATACTGATCCAGCTTCACTAGACTATAATCTCATGAACTATAACCATAGCTGCCAAAAAACCCTGATCTCTTGCCTAGTTTTCCATCACAAAGTATGTAATCAAATTAGTATGCAGAGATTTCTACTGGACCTTAGCCCTTATTCATGCTTGAAATGTACCTAAAATCTATGTTAGAAATCAGACAGGCTTCTGATTTTACTGAAAGCCACCTTCACCCGAACTTTATATTTGTTTCCTACTTTGACCTAAATCTATGACATCCACTGACCTCATTGTCTACTTTTATCAGACTTCTTTCCCCCAAGGTTATACTCTGTATCTTTGCCTCTATCTGTGACCTCTTCATAGCTTATGCCTTCCATGGTTGATTCTTTAGATAAGATTCTACCACAATAGTTCAGGTGTTGGGGTTCTTTATTTCTCAGTCAATCATTGTACAACAGGAAGACATTTCTTATATAAACAGTTTGTCTTTTATTATCCAAACTGGACTAGATGAACTAACAATAAGCATCAAGGCCAATCACGGAACTTTGATAGGACTTAGGGAAAATTGCTGTGTTTTCAGAATAATAGTCCCCAAAATTGTTAGTTCTCTTCATCCAGTTTACAGAGTCTATCTTATTCAAACACTGATTATTTTTATTTTGTTACAAGAGAAACTTAGGAAAACGACATTAAAATCCTAACACTTGGAATTTTCAGCCCACTGTGTCAGTCATGCCAGCATTGTAATGTTGACTAAGGTTCATAATAGCAGTAATCCCCCATGAAAACAGTTGTTATCATTGTTAATGTCCATTTTGTCAGTGTGTTAACCTTCCCTGGCTCTGCCTCGGGCCATTAAATGGCCAGCTATTTGTTAAGCACCCTGGAGGAAACAATTTCATGGGAAATATTGCCAAGCTCATTTACTAAGGAAAGTACCTAGGATAACAGTGATGAACTCAGCACAGTTTAACATATATACATGTATTCCTATATCTATTTTCCCCAGCTCCTTCCCTGTATGTTTATTCATGGACTTTTTTCCACCCTTCAGTGCCTTTCTTCGTCTCTCAGGTGACCTCAATCTTGAACTTCGACACTTACACACTTGCCCTGTGACACTGGTGTCACAGATACCAGTGAATGATATATATATATACATATATATATGTATATATATATGTATATATATATACACATATATATGTATATATATACATATATATATGTATATGTATATGTATATTACATCACTGATCCTCAAAGCATATTTCTCTGAAAATATAACTGAAATCATATAACTAAAGAAATGAGTAAAAATTATGTCAGTTGAAGGAAAGAATAAAAACTGAAATATAAAGATAATGCATACCTAATTTCCCCAAATAGTTATCCTTTAAGTAGACACAACACTGTAATAAATAACTTCTATTGTTTGTTTCTTCCATGTTTAACATACCCAGTGTTTTAAGCATAATTTAATCCTAACAACATCACTATGCAGTATAATTATAACAATTGATGGAGAATAAAAAACATTTTTAATTGTGCTTCTTTGTTCTTTGAATTGACCCCATCACTACTATCATTACTATTACAAAATCTATTGAACTCTATTTCAAGACCAGCAAGGAATTTTGAAAGTGACCAGATGTTATCTCAGCTGTGCTACTTGTCAGTTCTATACCAGACAAAATGAAAGTTATCAGTTTGATGGTCACTACTGATAATTGTTAAACCCACCTATTTGTTTTTGTTCATGGAGGGTGAATCTTGTCTAAGTATGAGGCAATTTTCAAAGTTCAACAAAGCAGAGAGTAATGCCTTAAATTATGATCTGGGGCACTGTAACGAACCAAACAACTTTGCTTAATTCTTTGCATTAAAGACAACTTTATTTTGAGAAGTCATCAGTTGATTCAGAATAATAAATCCCTTAATTTGGAACAGGGTCTACCTGACATTCTAGATAGATACACCAGCCTTTGACGACTATCTACCTTCAGGGAAAAACTTAGACAGTGTAATCTAATTTCAAGGGAAAGCACAGGGGTACTATATAGGTTTTGACATAATTAATTATTTAATTAATAAAATAATTGAGCCTCCTTAATCAAAGGTGGAAATTCTTCCTTAAAGCATGGCTTAAAGAATCAAATGGGCGTAACAGTGGGAAGCACAAAATTGGTTCAGAAGAGACAGGAAAAAATTTAATGAGGAAGAGATCTTCTCTCATTAAGGTTCTAATTTGGTAGGGCTGTATGATGCTACTTTTAATTTTCACTTCCCATCATCATTTGCACAGTAGTTAACACTGCAAACTGATAATAGCAGATGAATGCTGCACATAATACATACAGAAAAATGCCAAAGGGTGAGAAAAACCATGGATAGTTTGCATGAATATAGTTAGTCCTTGTTTGCTTGCACTGACAGAGTATAGCAGGTGCAGAGATAGATTTCAGCCCTCCATTAGCTATTTCATCCAACTGTCTCAGCAACTTCCTGTTTATACATTGATGGGCCCCAATTAGGATTTCAAAGTCATGGAGGATTATGCTCCACTTCCCTCTCAAACATTTTTAATTTAAATGGGTATTTGTTTAAAGTTATTATCAAATCTCAAACCCATACTCTCCTAAACATTTACAAATCAAGACTTTAGAAAAGTAGAAAGTTTAGTTTATGCAGGTAAACTGTATTGTTATGCATCTAGATAGTAACTGGATTAGGTAAGCTTTCCTACTTTTGATTATTAGTATTCATTACAACTAAGCTATTAGGAAGAAGTCTAGGAAAAGTTGTTCATTGTATGGGCAAGGAAAACTAGGGCATGGGCTTTCTAGACATTTAGTAAGATGAACTTGCAGAATAGCTTCATAAACAGATAAAATGTTGTAAGTTATTGTTCATCCATATTAAAGTCTAATAAATTTCAAGATCAGTTGGAAGATATTTACAAATAATTTGGCCCAATATCAATTTTTGAAAGCTGCCAAAACATTTAGTAAATTGGGACAGACACATAGAATAAATACTAAGTAATTTGTATAACAAAGACAGTATTATTCCTTTATGTTGAGATGAATTTTCATGAGTAGGCAACTACAGAAATGCTTGTAATTAGACATTACATAGAATTTTTCTTGTGCTCTTCCAAATTTGTCCCCTGTAGTAATGACACATCGTATGTTAGCCAGACTAAAAAATGTCATGAATATTTGCTTTACAGAGGGCTCACAAACCATTGTATGGAAGGTAAGGACCTAGAGAACCCATAGTCCTATGCCTGGGGTGAGGAATTAAATGAGTCTGGGAGATGATAGGCAGCCAGTCTGGGAGTTATATCACTGAGCAGAAAGACGCCAAGAGTCAGGTTCATATCTTATCCTTCCCTTGTTCCTTTTTAGTAGCAGATCTGGTATGTTAAACTTGAACAATGTTTTCTCATTGTGGCAGTATAAATATAAAGTACAAAATCTGATATAAAACTGAGCTCCTATCATACCCATGTGGAAGAATTGCTACCTAAACCCATCTTATGCTGAAGGAAGGAGGACTGACTCAGAGAGAAGGTTGCAGGATACACTTGATGATGTTTATGGTCTGAGGGAAACAGGTGGTTATATGTCAAATGCTTCTGCTGTGGCTAACAACTAGCTTCAATGAAGATAGGTCCAACATCAGTACTGAATGCAATTGTGTTTCCTGTGTCTGGCTTACCACAGTAGGTAAGGGATGGGGTTCTAACTATTCATCTCTATGCTGGAGTTGGCAGCAAAGGCTATTTGAAAATCTGGTTTTGACTTGAGCATATGGACTCTGTCCTTTTGCTCCCTATTACCCTTTGTAGCTGTCCCAGCAGCTGGAGCTTTTCCATATCCTTCATATACCTCCTTCTGTTCAAGCACTCAACCTGGATGGAGTCACCACTTATGTCAAGCCTCCGATTGCTCTTCATGTGCTATCGGAACTCTTGATAAAAAGACTCAGAAATGATGGGGGGATTAAATATAATTTCATAAAAGCCACTTAGAAACAATAGCTATTGTGAACTACATTTTTTCTTTTCTCTCTTACACAATACTCATTTATTTAGATTCACCACAAGAAACCAAATTGTACAACAACCACAGGTTTAGGGACCAGGCTTTTTTTTCCCAGAATGGTCAAGTGCTGCTAGGACATGCATCAGCTTCTTGCCAGTTGATTGATTACTTGGCACATAGCCTGATTCCCATTTCAAATTTTCTCTCCTCTCAAGAGGAAAATAAGACAAAATTAAATACTCTCTCTCTCTCTCTCTCTCTCTCTCTCTCTCTCTCTCTCTCTCTCTCACACACACACACACACACACACACACACACACAGCACAATAAAGGTAGATGTTTTCATAAAATAATTAAATGTGTGTCTGTCTGTGTGTGTCAGTTTCTATGCATCTACCATGAAAATAATAGCCATGAGGAAATACAGTTCAATGTGATGTATCTGATGCGAATAGGACAGCATCTGTTCAATGGGGGAATTTTTTAGGCCTGTCTTAAGAAAGTCTACCTAGACAACCCCAAAAGAACAAAAACCTGAAGCCTTAGGAGAGAAAGGCAGAACATGCTACTATATAGCTCTGATACAGCTTACCACAACATCTTAAAACATGTATGTGACATGAGGGCTTCATAAACATCAAAGTGAATGAATTGGTGTTACAGTAAAACAGAGGCCAGTATGAAGCTCTAATTTTAACACTTCTCACAGGAACTTGGTAACTGAACACATGAAGCAGAATTCATGTCACCCTGACATAACATGATAACATGTAGCTTCTATCTTAGCATTTGTGTTTTCTTAGCTTTCAAGATGAATCCCAATATGGAGTGAATTTTGAGAAATGTTTCAGGTATAGTTATGACCTAAGGTCAATGAACAGGTAGGAGAGGAGTTGGTGATGATTAAACCATGGAACCCTGATCTTTGATCAAATATTTGGGAGGAACTAGCTATTCTTTTTCTGAATAGCTTCTTTTTCCAATTCCTTTTCTTGTTATTAGACTTCACCCAATTTAATTTTATTGCTGCTTTTTAGTTACTCATAGATTTTGGATGACAAGAGTTCTTAAGAGAATCAGTAGCAAGGTAGGTTCAGGTGAGATATATAAGTTTATGAAAGCTTGGGCCATACCCTGATGACATTGGTGAACAGTGAAGATCGGGGATGAAAGAAATTTGGAAGTGAATCCAATAAAAATTTATCACATTGATTTAAATTAAGAAGAATCCAGTCAAGGTAATAGTAGTTATCACTGTAGTTATTAGATGAACACACTCCTCACATACAATTGGAATTAAATAGTGGAATAGAAATAAAAAAAATTAAAAACACAAAAGACATTTCAGAGAGATTCTGTGGCAGGTGTGAGCAATCAAAAAGACAGGAATATAATAAGGTATTTATGATAAATATTCTATTAAAACATGGTTACAGTAGTAGATTTTATAAATGTTTTCCTAGTTATTTTCAACTGTCAAGTTGGCACAGGCTAGAATCCTCTAAAAACGGAATATATCAATTGACTGATTTTGTAGATTAGATTGATTTGTGGACATGGTTGTGAATAATTTTTTTTGATTGTTATTTGGTATAGTAGGACCAAGCCCACTCAAAGCAACACCATTCCCTTGGCAAGTTTGTAATAAAGACTGTCTGTCAACCATCAATCAGTATTCATGTATATTTTTTGAATTAGTTCCTGTCTGAGTTATAGCTATAATATCCTTCAAGAATGAACTGTATCCAGTAAGCTGAAATGTACCTTTTTTTTCCATTAAGATGCTTTTGGGCAGAGAGTCTTGTACCAGAAGCAGAAAGAAAACTAAGACAGAAAAAATATATATAATGATCACTAAAAACATGTACAAAGAAAATACACACAGAAACATACATATATACATACATACTACCAAAATTGTCCCTCATTGCATAGCATATATATATATATATATATATATATATATATGTGTGTGTGTGTGTGTGTGTGTATGTGTGTGTGTATGTATACATACATATATATGTATCAGTACATATATATGTATATAATTTTAACTATAAATACTATATATATTTAAATATGTTATTACATATATTTATATAAGAAATGCACTCATGTGCATGTATGTGTATTATTTGCAGGATAAATTTGTACTTTGACAGATTCACATTTTCATTTATATTTATTTCCCAAATCAAAAGAAGGTTACAGGAATCTTAACTCTTATGTTTCTGACTTGGTTTCTCTTAATATGAAACCATTTGAGAAAATAAACTAGTAGGATCCATAACATTAGACCTCAGTGGTTGGGGAAAAAGTAGGAATCTGAAAATATGAATCAGTAAGTTCAAACACCACGTCAACAGCAATGAGTAGGTGTTTGACTTGAGATGGAAGAACTTCAGAGTCTTTCTTTCCCATCATCCCTACCCCATTGTCTCATATAGATTTATTGTTTTGTATGCAAAGAAATACAGGCAACCAAGGACTACCAAGAGTGCTAGAAATAGACTTCTGTGAGAAAGAGCACACCAACTGGTTCTCCAACACCAAATGATCAGCTCTAAAAACATCCCTACAAGTTCCACTATAAAGACTAAGAAAACTGTATTTATGCATATATATGTGTGTATATGTATATATATATGCATATACACATATAACAAAAATTAAAGATAGAGGCCATAAACTTGATAGAGAGCAAGAAGGGGTATATATGTGAGGGTTTGGAGAAAGGAAAGGGAAGGGAGGAATGAGGTCATTGTAATCCTCAAAAGTAAAAAAAAAAAATATGTCCTTGTTAAAAATCATTATTTTCACGATACAACTTGTGTTTCTATGCCATAGATTTAAAATAGGAAATGTATATTTTAGGTTTCCTATGTTTACCAAAAAGTATTCCAGCATTCTAAATCAGATATCTTAGCCATTGTTAATGTTAGTTTCATGATTTTTTCGTCTAAACTCTCTATTTTAAAAGCCTCCATTAAAAAAAATCATCAACTTGGATGAAAGTTTGACAGGCTAAACTCCTATTCTTGTTTGTTTTTAAATTCAGGAGCCTTGCAAGGCATTGCAGGCAAGGCTGCATTCACACTTCAAAGAGCTTTGCCCAAGGAGGACTTCATAAAGGTGCAACAGCATGTACAAATGAACACTTTTTATATAATGTGCAACCATCAAGGGAAAACAGTAAAGCTGAGCATTTAGAGATGGCCTGAGGCTAAATATAATGTAGTTTTATTTGGGCTTCAGTAGAGATGCATTTATCATGGTTCCCTTATATACTGTTTTCTCTGAAAAGTTTCTTGTTTTTCATTAAAAACTACCAGAACTTGGGGTAGGCAACTAACACATTTCATTAGCATGTAGTTATCCACATAAGAACAGTCAATGCAATGCTAATGCAAGTATTAATGAGTTATTTTTCAGTATCTTCTATTTGCTTTTAAAAATGGTATTTTAATGGATTTAACACCTCAAACAACAACAAAGGAGTAGACATATTGCATCTTGAAATTAGTTGGGGAAAGTTTAACTGTAATGCATCTAGACCTTTATGCTTTTCATGTGAGGGGACTCGAAATATATGGCATGTCTGATGCATAATCCTTCCAGTCTCAGGACCACTCATTGGCAGCAAAGATGACTCTTTGTGGCAGAGTAACAGCCCTGTAGTCACAGCTCCCAAAGAAGTCATGGGAAATAAATGTAAATTTATTCAACAAAATGTTTTTTTTACCAATATGCTATTTAACAGAGACATTTAAGAATGAAGATTGAGAGATACATCAACATAATAGACATATAGCCACAGTAATTTTTCAGAAGGCAAAGTCTGGTGTATTGTGATGGCTGAGCTCTGTTTTTCTCTTCAGGAGTTCCACCCCTCTCTATTTTATAATGTTCTTCACTAACATGGATTTTAAAACTGAAGCACCAGACCCTTCTTCAAATCTCTGCACATGTAACCCTGAAGACTCACTAGCAATACTACCAGTGCTGTTTTCATATTTTTAGGTTAAAGATGTTGATGACATATGAACTCAGGAACACTTACTCTGTGTGTGTGTGTGTGTGTGTGTGTGTGTGTGTGTGCACGCGCACGCGCATGCACGTGCATGCGCAGGTGTGTGTACCACCAACACAGATCTGATTGCAGTGAGAAAGTACTGCTTTGCTTCTAATTCTTTCTCTAGCATTGGATATTTAGAATTAATATGATGGCCTAGGTTATGAAAACAATTCAAATAATGTAAGAAATGATTTCTAAGACAATTCTATATGGATCTGTTTCTGCTCTACAAGGTTCAGCTTAGCCAGTAGTGTTTATTCCATTAATTATTATTTATTCAGGAAGTGAACAAGTTTCTCCATCTCACTTCTCTCACAACATCTTGTGTATATAATTCATTCTTTTAGTAAATAACATAGGCATTTTTCAATGCCCCTCTAACTTATGTAAACTCCTACAAACTCGAAGAATGTAATTGAGTTTTATTCAGTTGTCTTCCATTAGAGACTAGTTCCATGCCTGCATTGAAATGAATCTTCATTTAAAAAGATACCAAATTAATCAGGTTTTTAAATATTTATTTGTTTGTTTTACATCACAATTTCTGTTTCCCTTAATCCCAGAATTTGAGAGGCAGAGGCAGCCAGACTTCTTTGAGTAGCGGCCAATATGGTCTACAAAGAGAGTTCCAGGACAGTCAGGACTGTTTTACAGAGGAACCCTGTCTCAAAAAAAAAAAAAAAAACCCAACCAAACAAAAATGTGTAATAATTTAAAATAGTCACCTTTCAATATACATTATTCTGTTATTTTATAAATTGAAAATTACTTGCTATTATAATTATCAAGGGTTGATTATTTATAGCCATGGTCTCAACCTTCCTAAATCAGAAATCTTTTAAACAGTTCCTCATGTTGAGGTGACCCCCAACCATAAAATTATTTCATTGCTACTTCATAGCTGTAATTTTGCTACTGTTAAAAATCATAATCCAGGTGTTAGCTTCCATGTGGGTGCTGGTAATTGAACCTGGGTCTTCTAGATGGAAAACCAGTGCTCTTAACAAAACTTGGATCAATATGTAAAATAAGAAAAAATAAAAAATAAATATATATTTATATGTATATAATATAAATAAATAAATAATCATAATACAAATATTTGACATGTAGGATTTCTGATATGCAATCTCCGCAGCAGTCATGACCCACAGGTTGATTACCCATAGTAGCATAGTAGTAATGTATTTCTATAAGTGACTGGTAAGATGATGCTTCTTTGGTGCAAAATAAGCATTTTGTTGTTGTGGTTTTATTTTTAGAACTTTTATAAGTAATAACTACTGAGCCTCTGTGATGAGTACCCCTATATAGCAGGGCAAAAGAGACAAGTATTTCCTAGAACAAGGTACCAAGGATAAGCGATACATCAAGTAATATCTGGAGGGAGTTATGCAGTTCAGTTTTAGGGTATCTACCACCATCAGCCAGGTACAGTGTGTTATCAGGTTGAATGGAATAGATATTTAAGGGTACATCTACTGAGGAATCATCATCCACTGACAACCTTGAAAGTGATCTTGATCTCAGATTGTCTCTTATATGACTAGCCACTGCTTCCAACCTCCCCCTATAAAACAAAAGGACTTTTACCACTAAGAGGAGTAACATACTTCAATGTTTGGAGTCCATCTCACTTCTTCTCCATGTCCTTTATAGTCTGTAATGTCCAGCCAAATTGATTTGTTAAGACTTGTCTGCATCCTCACTAAAGAATTTTGTGTGTTTGGGACATTGGCACTTGCCTACATGCCTACATCAGTGGATGTAAACATGCCTGGGCTTGGAGTGTGCATTTTTTGGGGGGACAGAGACAAAACAACACAAACCACCTCCTCTATCAAACAAAATTATTTATGGATTCTGAAATAAGGCAAAAATAACTATTTTTCAGTTTAATGGATTAGAGAAAAGGACTGTTTCATTATGATTAAGTCATGAGTATCTCAGTTCCATTCATATTGTCTCTAACTTCTATAGCTTCTTCTACAGTTAACTCTTTTTTAATTACTTATTTTATTTGGTGTGTATGACTGGTACATATCTCTGTGCATCATGTGTGTACCCTTTTCCTTCAGAGTTCAGAAAATACATAGAAGTTCCTATAACTTGGATCATAGATGGCTCTAAGCCACCATGTGTTTGCATGGAACTCAACCTGGGTTCTCCAACTTAGGAACAAGGGCTTTTTTTTTTTTTTCAACTGCAAAGCCTTCCTCTTGCATGTTGCTCATTGAAACAGATGCATGTTTGCTGATTAATGTTAGATTTATATCTGTAATAGTGTGAAGTTTTATTATTCAGTTCTCATTTTGTATTGAATTGTTTTTTTGTTTTTTTTTTTTTTACTTCCACAACTGATGTTCGGACATGCTATGATCCTGTACCCTTATGGGCTTGGGTAGATTGTCAAAGTACTGATCACACTCAGTATGAAATCATACAAAATATTAATGTGACAACTTCAGAGGCTGTAGGGGAGCTAGGGACATAAGGACCTGCCATGAAGATAGCTCAGAAAACTTCCTTATTTTCTGCAATAGTTATTTCTCTGATGAGAGGCTCTGAAGATCTCTTTTCTTAGGTGTCTCAGAAACAGGCAGAACTCCAGAAAACATCACACACAGAGCCTTATTTTGTTTTTGTTTTACCATAATCACAATGCAATAGAAGGCAATGACTAAGACTTTGAATGTTCCACTTTGTGCTTTACAGATCGAATAAAGTGATATGTGCAATGTCCTTACTTCAGTATAAATAATGAAGCTCAAGAAATGCAATAATGTGAGTCATAGTTATACAGATCCAGGCACTCTGCAGTTAAATATAGTCATGTGAATTGAGAACCTGTAAGCAGAGTAAATGGAGCTAGTCCCTTAGCTCTGAAAACGCAAAACTACATTTTACAAGATTTCTTATAACTTATAATATATTTCTAACATTTTGCAAAACTGTCACTTGGACAAGTATTTCTTAGATCCTGAGAAAAATATCGAAATAATAATTAGATGCTAGTAATTAGATAATAATCTGTAATTGATGCCTTGTTTTTAGATTCACTTACTAGACATCACAGCAGAATATCATTTCACCTTGTATTTTCCTCCATGGTCACATAGTAAAAGAGTTCCATCAAACATAGTGACTTCAGAAAGTGCCTGGAAAATTGTAGACATGCTAAATAGCATTTGATATTATACCATCAATTAAATTTGCATGGAAAGTTTGTGGAAACTTTGAATCCTTCTATTAACAACAGCTCTGGCCACAGAAATCTCTGGGTTGTGAAAGACGCTGTGACAAAGCCTTAGTTTGTTGTTAAAATAAACAAGCAATTGCTAGTGAACAACTAAGGCCATGTCATCTCCCTGACTGAAGTTCAGCAGTTCTGATCGAGACTCCACTAGAGGAAAAACGAGCTGAGGGGATGAAAGCATACAGGAAATAATAATAATTTAAAAGTATTTGTTGGTTTAATGTAAGCTAACACAATGATTTGAAAAGTGTTTGTACTTTTGCACATGGCTTTCAGCTGGCTTCTACACTCAGCTATGAGCCTTAGTCTAAATCACTCTATGATAGAAATGTTTTCTTTATGTTTTCCCATCTATTCACACCTAACTGTGATATATTTCCCAGTTGCTCTTACATTCATCTTCACCCCAGCAGGGTGTCTACACTTTACTAGTGTTGTTAAGCTTGTTTCACTTATCCAACACTCTAGGACAAACTTGCCCACACTCCTGACAGCTTGCAGGAGTGGAGGGACCATAGAGGACAAGAGTGCATTTCTGACAGCAGTCCAGGAGTGGCCCAATGCTCCCCAGCCTCTGAAGAGATAAAATAAATGGGGCCAATTGAGAATAAAACTCACAATATCTAACAGCACAGTACATCTCCAGGATCTGCCCCTGGCCCTGCCTCTGCCCCTGGACTGCCTGCCCTCTTATGTTTTTCTCTCAAAGGTCATTCCTCTTTTGGCTTACTCTTACATTTCCTCAAGGCCAGATCTGGTTTTGCCCACAACTTCTTATCCAATGATTTCCAGATATTTTGCTTGTCCTCCATACACTTATAATTTTGGGAAATTAGGGTGTGAGCGGAGAGAAGAGAATATTTTATCTGTGACAGGTACAAAATTATTGATGAAAGAACTCCCTGAATATGTGTTATGTTTCTAAAGCCTAGCTGAAAAGATTTTGGTTTTCTCACACTGGCCACCTTCTCATTAGTTATTCCATACATCTGATCCATCTCTTTGCATTAGCGGCACTCTTACAACGAATTCAATGTATAATATTATATTCTTCACACAAGGACCTGGTATCTAGTACTTACCATGGTCCTGTGCATGATGGATGTTCAGGAGAGATGTCCCAAATTGCACAGGGTTCCCAGGGGCTCAGTATTCAACAGTGATCCCCCAGATTTTTGATACAGTCCTTCCCCTACCCATGACAGGGACTTTGAAGAACCAGGGCACTGGCCAGTCTGTGTAAATGGCTATAGCCACTCAGTTTTCTCCTTCATATCTGCCACTTGGAAATAGAAAATATTAAAAGTGACAAGATGCACTAAGAAGAACAGGTGGGCTGAATCACATAAAAGAAATTCAAACTATCAAATGAGCTATTGTCTTGATCTTAATTTTTGATATTATGTTATTTGTTTTAAATCTAACTATCCTTTCTGACTGGTGCTTTGTTATTTATATCTGTCTTTGCTGGCTTTGACTAAAGCTGTGTCCTATCCAATGGGCACTTTTAGACTAGCTTAGTTGTTTCCTAGCAGATAAAATGCTCCCTGAGGTTGAATATAGGAAATTGGTTCTCACTTACAATCGGGTGAGAAGAGGGGAAAAACAAGTCTTGCCACGACTTCTATCTGCAGGAGAGAACCAATGTTCACTGAAGAAGAATCAGATCCCAGGGCTCAGTTCATTACCACATCATGTCAATTACATGTGGGAAAAGGGATGGTGTTTCATAGTATATTATAGATTTTTTTTGCTTGAGGGCACCTTAGTATCATCCAATATATTTTTCTCATTTTATAAATGAAGAAACAGATTTAGGCCAGGTTAAGTAGCAATCAGAGGAGGCTGGGAGAGAGCAAGGAAAGCTGGACTCTACTTTTCCCAAGAACTACTCTAGTCTCCTCTGTGCAACATAGAGAAGGAACTCATTTAAACTCTTCATTCAACATACTTTAGTGCATTCTGATCTGCCCCTATGAACTGCCAGGATATGATAAAAACCTAATTCTGTCTTCACCTTTGAAAACTCAGTTTTGTAAGATGATCGGCACCATAATTATATGGAACTATTAAGTATTAAGCCATACTATTAGTTCATGTTTCAGACAAGGCTTATGCAGGATGTTGTTCATTAGTTTGTGGTGTTTTTTTTTTTTTTTTTTTTGTGTGTGTGTGTGTGTGTGTGTGTGTGTGTGTGTGTGTGACAGGATCTTGTTAAGTAGTCTGAGAGAGAGGTGAATTTGACCTGTGGCATAGGTTGTCCCACAATATATGATCATCTGTCTCTACTTCCAGAGTGCTTTGAAGACAGACTATGTCATGACACCCAGCAAGTTCTTGAAGCACAGGAATTAATAAAAAAAAGTTAATCTTCTAATATGCAAACATTACTAACTTAATTTTTCTAAAATTAAAAAATTTGCCTACAATTAAAATTTCAACAAAATGCAAAATGTAAACTGCAAAGTATAATTTCCATTTCCCATGGTCACTGTTTCCAGTGAATGTTATCATTATTTAGTTTTATTTTAATATCCAGAAAAGTATGTTATACATAAATCATCATAGATACCAAAATTGTGTATATATGTCAGTGGAGGGTAGGTAGATGATAGCTATATATTTTAACAAGTGTTGAAGTAGTATAAATATTGTCATTCAACAATATAACATAGAGATCTTTAAAAATCATCAACTATATACCTAGCTTATTTTGAAAAAGAACTACATACTTTTCATCTGTGTGCATTTACAATAATTTATGCACAAATGTAAATAATCTATCAACATTATCTGGAACCTGATATTACAAGGTAGTATAATTAAGCTTGTCTGTATACATTTGTAAACAAATACACACACACACACACACACACACACACACACACACACACACAAAAACAATCACACACATATGCACACACATACATGGAAGGGAATTTGAATTGGTGTTGTGGCTGGATTGAGAGAATAAACCACCTGTCATTTTAATAGACATTTTGAATTGGGCATTTAGGTGTGAGAAAATTTCAGTCACTCTGAGAAGAGCAACCGAATTTACAAACTGGGCAATGGGGAGACTCCACAGCAGGCAAACTACTCCCACTGCTCAGAGCCTGGGGACCTAAACTTCATTGTCACCTCTGCAATGATCCTCAGCTAGGATGATAAATTTACTGATTTCAATATAAAGAGATGTGTAAGTTTTCTAGTATATGGTATGTGAGATTCTTCAACCTAAATATTCTCATACAGAGTAAAAATAATGTATCTACACCATGCATTAGAATTTCTTGTAATGAGGACTCATTGGTAGGTCTGTACAGAGTTTCCAAGGATGTGTGGGTTTTCTGTTGCACACTAAGATGGCTACCATTAATAAGCAGCTGTTGCATATCTAAAAACCAGCTTAGCAAACAGATATGTATGTATCTGTATATAGTGAGAACATTACAAGTCCATGAACCAATATACTATGACCACATAAATATACATAATTTTATTCATTAAACAAAATCTTCTAAAACTTTAATCTAGTAGTATGGACAAATCCTGGATTCAGTCTTCGGCACTCTAAAAAATGATGATAAATAAATAAAAATGGCATGGCTTCTTTTGTTTATCTATGAAATATTTGACCTCAAAACCTGCCCACTCTTGTGCTATGGAGAACAACCCACCCTGCAGGAGACTATCAGGGTCCTCACACTAAAAGGGCTTCCAGGATGGATTTGAATATGGAACACCTGGTCCTCTGCAGAGTAAGGCAGCTAGTCTAAGAAGAGATGGGCTTGTAGCAGGAAGGCTAGGCCCAGTTCTTATTGCCTCCATAATGAGAGAGTGGAATTGTCATCCACTGGCTTTTTTAATGGAGGCAGACCCTTCACCCATCTCTTACTAGCTTATTAGTTAGTAGTGCAGAACCAGCAAGCTAAGAGCAGCAGCCAAAATGTGATCAATAATGTATCCTTCTGTACGTGAATCAAAGGCTCGGTGGTAAGGAAAGGAAAACACAGACTACCTTAAATCACAGTGTGCAGCAGCGGGGGGCCAGACAGCTCAGAGGAGCCAGAGACAGAGCAGAGAGGTGTGTGTCTGGGCAGGAGGCCTGAAGCTGGAGAGAGAGATCCAGTTGTGAAAAACAATACAGCTCTTATTTGGAAAGGTTGAAACTTCAAAGGACAAAGAAGATTCAAAGCTTTGGGTAGATGGGAATCATATATAAGTGTATATAGATCTTGTAAAATAATAATATCTGTCAGCTTTAGATGTAAAAGGTCAAAGGAAATAAAAGTCCCATGCAGATTTTTTTCTTTTTGATATTTTAAACAGAATTCCCTGAACATGCTAGAATTTTGTACTGTTTCTTCAGCTTCTCAATTTTCTTGATATTGCCCAGCCTTTATCTGAGCATCCAGGATTCAGGGCTTGTATCATTGAGTCTGTCCTCTGGACTCTGTAAACTGCACACAGGATACCTGTTGAGCACTGTGTTTGAGTCACACTGTGTTGTTTTCTTTACCCCCTCACCTCAAACTTATGGAATGTTTAGGTCTGGAAATTGGAAATTGGATGAACCTTACAGAACAATTGGCCAAAACTTCTGAATTTGTGAGGAAAGTAAATGCTAAGTAGTGTCCTCTATAACATCTCTAATGAGTAAAACTAGAGTTCACACCTTGTTGAGGACCATTTGTGAACCACTAGGCACCACTTCTTTGATTTCATAGAACTATGTATATATGTTATATAGCATGAGTTGAGATTTGGAAAGAGCAAGTTAAAAATTATAAATGTATATAAATTATAAATGTTAGCTGCACAACTTTAATCTCAGCACTAGGGAAGCTGAAGCAAGAGGATCTCTGTGAGTTCAAGGCCATCCTGCGCTAGAGAGTGAATTCCAGGACAATCTCCAAAGATACACAGAGAAACCTTGTCTCAAAAAAAAAAAAAAAAAAAGGTATTTGGTATTATCACCAGCTTTAATTTCTATCAACCTAGAACTTCTGAGATTAAATTTTCATATAGAACTGAATGTCTCTATTTGTGTGCTGTATTTGTTGTGCCTCAATTTACAATATAAGAGCATGACACACACTTTGTTTCTATTAATTATGGTGGCACTGGGTGTACAATACATGTTGACTGTTAGCTCAAGTCTACAGTTAGTGTACTCTATGGCTGTTATGCCACTTCCTTCCACGTTGAGTCCTAATCTTAAATATAGATTCCAAGGTCACTCTGTTACAACAAATCACAAAGATTCACTGATATCAGGTGGAGACTAATATTTCTTCCTCAAGCCAATGGCCAACATCACATAGCCATACCTAACCATGAAAACAGCTGGGAAATTTACACTAGTTGTGTTCCCAAGAGTTCTTCTAATAGCATTTGATACACTAACAGGTGAATGACATGATGTCTCAAGATGGCACTTTGAATGTTAAGTGTTTTAAGTTGAAGGACTTTGAAAAACAATATACAAGAAGATTCCCCTGGCACTTCTCTCCTAAGCAAATTGCAAACCCTAAGAATTTCTGACTCTACCTAGTACTGATCATGAAAGCCTCCTGTGCAAGGTGCCTCCCTTATCACAGAGAAATGAACAACTTAATTTCCAAAACAGAAGTGCCACCAAAGAATCTGAACAGACAGGCTTTGCTCAGTTCCTCTGGTTCACTGTCATTTCATCCTAATCCTGCCTGAAGTATATTTTGCCAAGACATTTCACAGCCTAAAAATCTCACATGTTTAGCAGTTACTCAGGTTCTCTATTTCCTTCCGAAGGTTTCTATACCATATTAAACTTACATTAAACAACCTTACATATTTTTCTCTTGTGCCTTTTAGGAGTCTCAACTATGAACTTGAGATAGGGAAATGAAAACACACATTGTTCCTTCTTTACATCAGGGTACAGTTTACTACAATGTAGAAAAGCTGTGAGGACAACAGTAAGAATTTACTGCAGAGAAAAATTTCAATAGGAAGAAGGAGGATGTGAGAGGGTCAAAATGACTACAACTTGTCATTGGCATCTATGATACTGTTAAAGAATAAAACACACAGAGGGATAAGAGAGTAATCAATGGAAGCATTAGTATAAACAAAATGCATGTTATAATGCATGAAAATTTGATAAAGTCCTCTGTTAAATGAACATTCTACTAAGAACAAAAATCTTTGAAAGAAAAACACAAACTAGAGAAGGATTTTATTATTACAATTTAATTATTTTATAATGCTATAAGTTAAGTATTAAGAGGAAAATTTTATTCAAATAGAAGTGAGGATGTGATAGACTGAATCGTAAACTAACCATAATCTGTGGTCAGGGTGTTTTTTCAATTTGCTCAGAGAAGCATCTCTTTGCAGTAAGTGGTAATTGACTTAGAACCTCACAAATGGATAATGGGAAGAGAGGGGAACCATTGGAACATTAGGCCTAAAGGATTTCTTTATCAAGCCCTTCCCTTATGATTCAGGGGTCTATGTGAAAGATGAAGCAGAAAGATTTTAAGAACCAGAAGTGGTGGAAGACTCTCAGGAAATAGCAATTTCCAGACATAGCAGTGCTGGTATATGAATGAACTCACAGAGACTCTGACAATACAGACATGACATGCATAAGTTCCAGCCAGCCAGAAGCCTAGCACAAAGAAGGGATAGTAGCCACAAATCCCCACCCTTAACCACGATGACATTTGCAAATGATGACTGGTAGGAATAGGGAAATTACTTTTCCTCACTTGAGTAATATGGGTATATCAAACACATTCCAAGGATATCATGAATCTTATATGAATCTTATGAGCAATTATCCAACATATCCAGCAGAATCCATGTTTTTCTTTTTTTTTTTTTTTTTGCTTTTTTGCATTTGTGTGTGTCTGTGTGTGTGTGTGTGTGTATGTGTGTGGTGGGGGGTTGTGTTCACATGTATGCACATCTGTGTGTGTGAAAGAAAGGGCTAGAGAAAGCATATGCACACACTTTTTGTTTTGTTTTTTAAGAGAATAGACCACGAGGCTCAGTGGGAAACTTTGGAGGAGCTGAGGGAGGGAAAATAATATGATTAAAGTACAATGCATGAAAAATTTGAACAGCAAAATGAAATGCATTGTGATTCTGTCTTTGGGAGTCTCAGTGCTCTATCAGCTCATTTGGTTTCTATTTCCTTTATATAGTGATATTTGGGTGGAAAAATCACTTGATTTTCTTCATTATTCACTTTTCATAAAGCCTTGTTTTATTAAAACTTCCTGATGCACTTTTGCTGTTCTTCTAAGATGTCATAAAAATTGACCTTACTAGTCTTGTGACGAAGACTCTTCTCATTGCACCATGTGAGAAGAGCGTACCACAAGAGCATAGGCCTTCAGCATCCTGTGAATACAATTTTAAGGATGGTCTTCATTTACATAATACATAATGCCAGGAGATACTCTGACATTGTAGAAGTCAGACAAAAATCCATGATACCATCTGAATTTTCTAGATCAGGCCATGGGACAAACCCTTTGATTCTTAGCCAACCATATTTTCAATAATTTCTTCAGCTTATATCCCACCCATTCTTCAGTTTACATGTCAGATTCAACCCTTTTCTTTTTATATTTAGCATCAGACCCATGTCAAGCAGGCAAATGTTCCTAGGATAACAACTGTGTCCTATATCAGCTGCCTGGGGCCTGGTTCCCATCTTCATTACCCCTTACAGGATGTGGGTTGTAGCTAAGGCTTTGACACCCAGTCCTTTTCAAGCCGTTTGTCCTCCTCCCATGTTGCCCTTGTTAATCAGCAGCACAGTCACAAGGCAGTGGGCAGATTACACAACACCTTTCTTTTACATATCGTTCTACACAATACTCGCATCTATAACTCTAGGCAAATGGCCAGTGGTTTGCTAGTTTGCTTTCTCAATAATAAATATGTGTTGGTGAGAATTAGTCTTAAATTATGTGAAGTGTTTGGGATATAATGAGTCTTTAATAAATGGACCTATATTACTTTACATGACAATTATTATTGTATAGTATTATACAGTGCAAATTAGTGTGTTGGGGCTATGGAGACTGGGACCAAAGGGGAGAGGCAGATGCAAGGGAGCTATAAATCCCACCACCCTTTAATAAAACACTGCCTGTACTTTGTGCACCTCAACTTGATCATCCCTATATTCATTAGTCTGTTACTATGACTCTTACTTTCTATATTTATAATATTTATTAAATGCTGAACATGCCAGACAGACATAATAATATTTTAAAGATGTAATGCTAAAGGTCAAAATTACACGTGCAGTCCATGTTTTATTTAAAGTAAGCATAGGAGGCAGTTTTAAAAAAAATATATATATATATATATATATATATACAGAATCTCAGTCAATGTATGGATTGATCTTCTCAGCCATGGTACTCAGACATGAAAATGAGGTGACAGTCATGAAAATCAATATGGCTGTAAGCTAAAGAAATGGAGAGTGGTTATCACAAAGAAGAGGAAGGGGAAGTCTTTATTAATTCTGGAAAGATTAGAAATTTTATTCTTCACTGTATTAGGAACTTTTTATATGGCTATACAAATTTTCCTACTTGACAGTATTTACTGTTCAAGATTTCTCGGTGTATTAAATTTTCAGCTGATTTTCAGATAGAGAAACAAGGACAACTCATGAGTGGCCTAAATAAGAAAAAAGAAAAGAAATGAAAAGAAAAAAGCCTTACTTAGCATCCCCATTGAGGGGTCTGGATTCCTGGGTACTCATAGAGTGTTCAGATCATGCCATGCACGTCATAGGAAGTTGCAATGTGAAGATGATTTTAAAGATAGAAGCCAATATGCTGCACTTTCTACATCACTGTGATTGTTCTGCCATTCACAAATCACCTTTCTCCTCACTTGAGAAAAGTAGGTGATGTTACAGCAGGCTTTTCCCGCTGGCATCCCGCCTGCCACCAGTCTGGGCCCACAGCCACATCAGCCCCAAATAACACTCAGAGACTCTTTATTTGATAAAATCCTGTTGGCCAGTTACCATTATTGTTAATGGGCTAGCTCTGTCTTAATTATTAACCCATTTCTACTTATCTAAGTATTTCCACGTGGTTGTCTTATCAGGTAGCCGTGGCAGGCTTCTTCCTTCCTCCATGCTCTACATCTTGACCCTCCTCCCCACTTCCTCTTTCCTTCTCCTAGTCTCCTAGTCCCGCCTATCTAGTTTTCTATTGGCCACAGGGCTTTATTAACCAGTATGAGAAACATATATACAGAATAACATCTCCCATCATCTCCTCTTTTCTGTCTAAAGTAAAAGAAGGGTTTAACCTTAACATCGCAAAATATATCATACAACAGTTATCAAATAAGAATCACAGTTAACAATATTTAGTCCATTAACATTTTGTAAGACTTAAAGAAAATATCATCTATTCTATCTTTGTCAGTCTAAAGTCCTATATTTAACTTATCTTTAATCCTAAGGAAAACTGTAACCATAACTACCTGTCTTCAACTCCATCAAAGACCACAGAAGGATAACATATAAACTCTAGAAATGACAGAGACAACTCATTGCCTGGTCAGTCACCCGAAGTTCTTCTGTAATGTTCCATCTTCAGCCCATAGGCCATAGTGTGTGTCCAGACTCCTCAACAAGTCAGGAAACTTTAAACTGTCCACCTGTAATGGCAGTTTGTCAGTCATTTTTCTTTGTGTCCTGTAGACTGTCTGGCTGTCTGGCAGCCTTTTCCATGAAGCAGGAACCCTGTAGCAATGTCCATCTTGCATAAGCAGTCATCTTTTTGTGGGTCCTGCATGTCCAGTTTCTACAACATAAAGTCAAACAGTCCAGAGAGCAGTACCTTGCCCAAATGGCTAGTCTTGCCATATTAGAAGCAAACTTCCTAAGAAGTTTCTTCAATGTCCATCTTCCTTTTTGATGCAGGTGGTGTTACCAGGAACAGTTGTACCTCCCTGTCAAGAAAAACCCTAAACCATTTTAAATGCCATATTCTGTAGGTCTTTGAAAGGTTTGAAGAATGCCTATTTATCTCAAATACATCTCTGTATATCTAGAAATCCTAACTAACTTAACTCCCAGTTTTGACTATCAAGGGTAACTCTCTATAATCTGTACTAAATTATACATTACATTTCCCAATGAGCTATATAAACACAATACCTAAACAAGAGGAGAAATATACATATTACAAAATTGACCTTAAATTGTATCAATAAAAGAAAATCCATTCCAAAGCAAAGTATTCATATCTATACCATAATTCCCTTTTTACCTTTAAAAAGATTGCTTGTGTCATTAACCAGCTATAACCAAGCCCATTTAAATGAAAACAAACATTTATAAATAATTTTTGGGAATTTGGGCGTCGCTCTTTCCAAACTTCTTCCTGCTGGTAGGGGGCATTGTCATGGGGGTCCAAAGAAGATGCAGAAATCTTGGTTGTAGACATTGCTTCAGGGGGTCTTGCTTGATCAAACCATATAAGTTTGGAAAGAATCCATAGCTTTCCATTTTCTGTGGAGACAAAAATAGAAATCCTTTTCCCTAGTAACTTTTCCTTAGGCTTAAATTTTGGAGTCAAAGCATTTTTAAAATATATAAATTGAGTTAATCCAGCAGCATTTCTTTTATCAGTAGTTATTTTCTCAGCAATCAAATAATTTAAAGACAAAAGAAGTGCATATAGTATCCAAAATCTTTCTGTGTTTTCCATGTTTGTGTGCTTTTTTTTTACTCTATTTTCTAGTTCTATTTTTACATATTTGAGACAGGGTTTCTCTGTGTAACTTTTATCTGTCCTGGAATTCACTGCATACCAGGTTTACTTTGAAATCACAGAGATTTGTTTGCCTCTGTTTCCCGAGTGCTGGGATCAATGGCACGCGCCATCACAACCATCCATTTTATTTTCTTTTTTCTTTTTAAAACATTGTATCCTGTTTCCTGTACTCTCTCAAGCCAGCATATTTTTTAAAACACAGTGTAAACCTTCATTGCAGCTCTTGTACACACCAATGAATTGTTAGCAGAGCTCTTTAAAAGCAAGGTGGTTTTTTGCTGCTTATGCTAATTTTGGAAACCTCCCTTAAAGGAGCCAGGCAACTCTCTGTCTACAATAAAACAAATCCAACAGAGAAAATGCTGCTACCAAGAAGTCTTGCTAGTCTCTATTCCCTTGTTTCTAAAAACTATTTTTTAAGCTTTTTTTAGTTTTAAGTGAAAGTTCTTATAGCCATGTTGGGCACCATCTGTAGCAAGTATGTTTTCTGCCAGCCCGCCCGCCACTGGTCTGGGCCCACAGCTGCGCCAGCCCCAAATAACACTCAGAGACTCTGTATTTGATACAATCCTGTTGGCCAGTTACCATTATTGTTAATGGGCTAGCTCTGCCTTAATTATTAACCCATTTCTACTTATCTAAGTATTTCCAAGTGGTCGTCTTATTGGGGCGCCGCGACATGTGCCCTGCTTCTTTCCTGGGCTACATCTCAACTCTCCTCCCCACTTCCTCTTTCCTTCTCCTAGTCTCCTAGCCCCGCCTATCTAGTTTTCTATTGGCCACAGGGCTTTATTAACCAGTATGAGAAACATATATACAGAATAACGTTTCCCATCAAGGTGATGTATAAGTTACTGAACCTAGTTCAATAGTGTAAAATTTCTTAATTTGAGTGTGACTATATATGATTCTTCAAGGACACAAAACATATGTGACAAAGAGAAGCCCCATTCAACCAAGTCTCATATGTGAAATCCCTAGATACATGTTTTAAATTACTTTAAACAAACAACACAGACTCTGCCTAATCACTAGCATGGCCTCTTCCAAGTAGCATCATGGAGACAGTTAATACATAGGTTATGAAACTATAGGTTATGTCTACCTAAACAATGGATCTTGAGGCCAGCAGCTAGTGTAGAGCCTTTCCGATGCTTGAAGTCTTTTCTTTCACCTCAGTAAAGAACTTGATAAAATTTCATCTGCCTTTGAAGCTTGTCATTTGCCGTTTGACCATGTAGTTGTCACTATATCAGCTAAAACAGCACTTAATACTGATTCTTTCTCAGGGACTGTAAAGGATTGCATGTGTTTGTTTCTCCATATAGGTTTAGGAAATTAAGTGAACTTGAACTCTCTCTCTTTCTCTCTCTCTGTTCCTCTTCCTCTTCCTCTTCTCTTATCTTTTATTCTATGCACTGATAAACATACTCATGGCAGAATGGATACTTGCCCAGTATTTAAATTGAAGATTTTTCCCACAAAGCCACAGCTAATTCAACTATTACAATATTTGAAGGCAATTAACATTATCATCAATGATTTACCTCAATATCTAGTGACTTCTACTCTTCATGCTGCCACCTACCAAAGTCCTATATGCCCTCACTTGTTTTAAGTAAATTGGAATCACTGTTTCCATATATGAGAGTCACCTATGTTTGTATGTAGATGCAGGGTTGAAGGATGAGGATTGCTTTCAACAGTGGTTGTACCAACTCATCAATAAACACATCAAATTTCTATTCTCAAAAAAGCAAATTTTTAAATTGACAGGTCATTAGCTATTGCTTTCTGAGCAAAAATTACATGTTCAGTTTGTGTTATTTCTTCCTCTAGTCAATACTAAGCTGAACATTTTTTACTTTATTTTTAAATACTTTGTAACTGTCTCTACATAGTTTTCCTTAAGGTCATTTGAGAAAATTAAATTTTTTTTCAGTTGAAGAGAACCTTGTAAATTCATTTAGAATAGAGTACCTGTTATTTATGCATAGAATCATTTTTATTTTTGCACTACAACTGTGCATTTAAATTTTTATCCTATGTTTGTTTTGGTTTTTATCTTTCTTCATACATCTTTATCATTTTATCATCTTATGTCTGCAGTCCATGGCTTAGGATTCTATGTTATCTACACAACTTATTTCTTAGTCATAGTAAAAGGCTCAGTAATCCTCCCACTATTTTTCCCAAGTAGCTTATTGATGCATGAAATGACAGAATGGAAGATCTGTTCCTCTGGTTTAAGACTTTGGCTCTTATTAAAAGACACTCAAAAGAAATATAACATTTCTTGTTTAAAATATCTATTAAATGTTGAATATGATAGCAAGACATGAAAGTATTTAAATATGTAATTTTAATGGTAAAATAATGCTTTCAGGACATGTTTTATTTACAATTCCCCAAATCTGCCAGATGGTTTGTGTCACTCATAGCACTTACCACTTTATTTTGAATACATTTGTACACTTGTCCTAAATCTCCATTGTTAGCTTCTCAAAGACAAAAGATATTCCTTTATCGTCTGTCTGACTTCATTCCATAGGTTATATAAGAAATGTCAGCATGCAGTTTTGAAAGCATCTAAGTCAATGAAAATTCTAATAAAGAGATAATTTTCATTGATTCTATGTGATGATTATCATTGCATCAATTCTACATGATTGTTATCAAAGCCTCCAAAACCCAAAATACTATGATGTAGCGAAACATTCATGAACTTGTGGAATGAAGTCACATCAATCTGTAGGAGAATAGTCAAGTCAAGACCCAGCAATCTGAGCTGTGTGTACACATCTACTTATTGTTATGTACCTATTACCAAGAGGTCTCATCTCTATATATACTTACACAATTTCTTGGACCTAGCTGTCACTCCAAAAATACGTGTGCATCCTTCTCATTTGCTTAGTGCATAACACTTATGCATGGAAGTGGGACTGAGAAATAGGGAATGGAATCAATCTAACATGGTGAATGTTTATTCTCTTGGGCACAGGGCAGATACATCTTATAAAGACCGAGTAGGAAGCACAAGATTTAGAGGAAGTAGTACTAACCTAGTGTCTTCTATCTACAAAGCCTGACAATTCTCTAACTCACCACACATTCCCATCACTTATACACCTAATAATAAAAGTCACCTATTCAGTGCATGGTTTAAAAAGCCTATTCACATATTTTCTATTCTTTCTTGTGTTTATATTTAGTGTGCCTCTTTATTCCAGTTTTTTTCTCAGTCCTAACGTTTTGTTTTCCCTTTCCTCCTTCTGCTCATTCATCTCTTCCCTCTTCCACATTCTTTATCTCTTACCCATTCTCTCTCTTCCAATTCCATTAATGAAAGTAGATAATAACTTGTGAATTCAAGTGGAACTTCATTTCTGAAACTGCACACTCATGCTGGAACCCATTAAGCTCGATAGCGAGAAATGAGAGAAATCATAATTATCAGGCCACTAAAATACATGAAACATAAAATTTGTCAGTGAAAGTAATTGAAATTATTGGAGCAGTTGGACCTGGTGCTGAGCAGACCCTCAGTGATAATGGAAAGGTTATGGACAATGTTTAGCAATGCTGATGAGGTCCAAGGTGACTCAGTGCCACCACAGTCAGCAAATTCATGCTCTGCCTATGTCAATTTGCTAATCCATTTCAAAAAATTGGGTGTTTGGGGAACTCCCTTGACTGTCCACCACAGCACCATTAAAGTTTTATTTTTCTTTACCTGTGCTGATTTATTTTCTCTTACACTATTTGATCTTGGCTCTTTTTGATGTTGTTTTGTTTTGTTTTCAGGGGACAGAGGTGGTTTGTTGTTGTCTTTTCTCTAAGAGCTTTTTTACCTGCACCTTTTGTTCATTATTTTTGCTCCCCTTGGTTATTCTTCTCCATCCTTTCCCATTTATCCAGTGATTCACAAGACACAAAATTCCACCCATAAGAATAGTATTACTAAGATAGAGGTTGTTTCTATATGTGCTTAGCTGACAATATACTGAGCAGGGTAAGACTATATAGAAAAATATTTCATACTAATGTCCTTAAATACATAATGCTTCCCTGACCTTATCAACTTCAGATGGTCAGTGGTCACACTGCATATGTGGTGTGCCTTGGTAATGATGATTAAGGCACAGAAAATCTCAATTAATATATGTTGTAATTCATGTGAGAGAAACCTGTGTTAATAACGGGTAGTTTTTCTTCTATAGATATTTGAATCATTCTCAAAATTAGCTGAGTCCCATCAGTGTTAGTATACAGGTAAGAATGTCTACCTTAAGTTGGATGATCGCCTTATCACTTTATATATTTTTATATTTCTTTAGTGATAATATTTCATACCACATATTTCCAATTTCAAATACCTATTTGACATCTGTAATGAATACAGGAAGTCCATCATTACTCTCCCGTGTAAGTAAAGAAATTGAAGCACTAAAAAACTAAATGACATAGTCAGGATGTCTAGACTGCTGAATCTCCTATCGTTTTATGTGGTGTACTTTCCATTAAGTCACTATACCTCAGTGAATGTTCAGCCAGAGTACACTTAAGCAGCTTCCAGGTTGAGATTTTACTAACCATTTCTCAGATTTCCCACAAGAGACAGTTTAGTACCTTCTTAAATGTTTTTACATATTAGTTACTTCAGAAATAGCTTATCTCATTTTGGAGGTATAGCTCTATGGGTTTATAATTTTGTTTTTTCTACAAAAAAAAAGAGCCAGAGCTATTTAATGTGACTCTATACCTTTTAGGTCAATTAAAAAAATATAACTTCAAATATGTCCCCAGACATGCAGTTGAATTCATTATGTGAGATAGCCTGTTGCTCAGACATAGGATCTAAGTTCTTCTGTCTAGGTACCTTGTGTACTCTACTAGTTAGGAATATGGGCAGTTCTCTTAGATTTCCTTGTGTCAAGGGCTCCAATGATTTTTATGTCTCACATTTTCATAGGTAAATAACTATAACAAAGAATTAGCCTTCTATGTTGCCAGGATTATATGATATTTAGCAGAGAAAAGATTTGAGCTGTATTACCAACCAATATTGGCCAGTAAATATTAGCTGTTGTTATGTTAGAGACAATAGCTGAGGATATCTAAATTCCTCTTCTATACCCATTGGAGTACTCTACATTAAAACTAAACCCATTCAGTTGGATCTTCCATTTATTTATTCATTATCTAAAACTTCAATGGCTCCCCATTAAGGGCTTCCTGTATCTAATAATGGGCCATTAACAGTCTTACACATGCTTAAGCATGTACACATTCACACAGATCATTGTAACTCAGAAAAACTAGTGCTCTGATATTCATATGCACAAGATGGAAACAGAACACATCTGTGTTTACTATCTGCAGCTTGTGGTATATTTGGGGGCTAGGCATATATCTTAAGAGGAGAGAAGTACATGGGGCAGCAAGGTGGGTTAGGGGATAATGGAACTGATTCAAAACCTGAAGACCTCAGTTCAGTTTTCCATACCCACTTAGTAAGAAGAGAAAACAAGTGATAACTTCTGCATGTTGCCGTATGACCTGCCACCCATCAACCAAATACAAAATAAGTAAGTGGAAT
The DNA here is from genome assembly GCA_030556225.1 of Cricetiscus sungorus. Classification (NCBI taxonomy): domain Eukaryota; kingdom Metazoa; phylum Chordata; class Mammalia; order Rodentia; family Cricetidae; genus Cricetiscus; species Cricetiscus sungorus. Next base: position 20,137,772 of record JANBXA010000651.1, read on the forward strand.
AAAAAAAATAAAAGAAGAAAAGGCTTGAATCAAATCTTGATGGTCAAATTAAAAGAAAAAGTTGGGGAACAGAATTAGAAAAAAAAGGGAACTTTGGATTTAAAACAGTATATGAACACATATGAAGGAGCATCTGATGACTTAGACCTTAGGAATTCTTCGAAGTAAAAAGCAATTGTGAGAGGGCTCACAAGTTTTCTTTCATCACTTGCTGTATGCCTGGTAGCTATTATAAAACCATTATCATTAGTATTTCTTAAATGTCACTTAAGGACAATCTATTCTAACTTTTCTAGAACTTTCTATCATGTCATGTCATTCATTGTACTCAGAAAAAGTGATTTTTATAATTTCATTGAAAACTTAAGTCTGTAACACTGATAACCAGCAACTAGATATAATGGCATTGAAAACAAAGAGGTTGTAGAAATAAAATTAGATGGAGTTGTATAAATCTTTTACATTCTGGGAACTGCACAGGCATCCACATACGACAGACCAAACACAAAATTTAATTCTAAGCTTCAGGCATTGAATTGTCATTCAGTAGTCCCTAATTACCAAGTGATGGTATTATTTCAAACCTAAAATTATCTAATTAAAATATCTGCTGAGCTGTTGTTCCTTAATAGTTTTTCTTGTGTTTATTTTACTATCTTCCAATTAATTTGCGTTTTGTCACTGCATTTCAGACACTTGTTGCTCTGGGGGCCTTTGCTATGTCAACATGATAAAAACCACAATTATGCAAGAGGAGGGAGAACATGCAATAAGAAAATTCTTTCATAGGATCAGGCTATAGGAAAGCCTGAGGGCCAGTAAATTATGGGTGGGGTCATCCCTGGGCTGGTGGTTCTGGGTTCTAAAAGAGAGCAGGCTGGATTAAGCCAGTAAGTACTACACCTCCATGGACACTACATCAGATCCTGCTTCCTGTTCCATGTCCTGTTTGAATTCCAGCCTTAGCTTCCATCAATGGATGAAGATATGTAAGTTAAATACTCCCTGAACTACTTTGGTCACAGAATTTCATCATAGCAATAGAAGCCCTAACTAAGATACTTACCATATATTACCTCAGTGATCTCTAATGAGCAGAATTAGGCACTGTACTTGGGGATGACGGAGTATTACTAAGACCATTTATGTTTGTGAATATGTAAAGACACATTTACATATATGACCTGACTCCATGATACCAAAAACAGCATAAGTACCATATTGCCCATGAACAGATTGGAAAGAATAACTTTTTGGTCTACATGCTAGAAAACAACTTTCAATTTTGTGCAATAGCATATCTAAAGAAACTTTTAAGAACAATATATTTCTTTTTCTTTTCCCATTTCATGCCAACAGAGAGGTGCCTAAACTAGAGGGAAGTTTTTGAAACACTCATTATAACTATTTTTTGTTTGTTTGTTTTGGTTTTTTGGAGACAGGGTTTCTCTGTATTGCTTTGGATCCTATCCTGGAACTCGCTCTGTAGACCAGGCTGGCCTCAAACACACAGAGGTCTGCCTGCCTCTGCCTCCTGAGTGCTAGGATTAAAGGCTTGCACCACCAACACCTAGCATCCTAGTAACTTTTTATTCAACATTTGATGAATATATAGTTTTCCAGTAAGACAGTAAGAGCTATTACTATTGGTATGAGCCGGTCACCACCGGCCCAGAAGTTTTTCCTCCTTTTTTTTTTTTTTTTTTTTTTGTTGTGAGCTTACCCTTTATTGATTGAGCCATCTCTCCAGCTCTCCAGCTCTCCTCTATCTATTTCTTTCAGTTTTCTGATCTTTGTTCTTTGTTTCTAAACTGTTGTCCTTTAAGAGTTTTGGTGAATGTTAACATTTCTCTTCAAGTGTTCTTCTGTTTATCCTGTGCCATCTAGTATTAAGAATAATAAAATGTATCCTTATGCACACGTTTAAATTTGCTTCATTAGAAAAATTTACCTTATTTAGAAGCATAATACAAGTATAATATGTATTGTCCATTTACCAATACAAGACACATATCTTGTTAATGCTGCCACCCTGACAGGATCTTGTAAATGGAATTGCTTTTTTTAATCTGCTGCTTCTTGGTAACTATGTCATTTAACATGAATGTGTGGTTTTGAACTGATCCTCCGAGCATTGCAGGCCCTTTTACATCTGGATGCTACTACTGAAAAAAACAAAACAAACCAAAACAAAACAAAAAAACTGCTTTTGGACAAAACTCTAAAGCATTTCAGCAACAACAAAATTTCACAGAATGAAGATTAGGACTGAGAACACCAGAAAACTAATTGCTTAGAGAGGTGCCTTTGTACACACACACTGTGGTAATTCACATTTAGAAATAGAAACAACAGTTCTGTTCTATAGCCGCTATGTCCTCTAGCATAATGGAGAATAAACAGGTTCCTATGGCTCAGAGATTTTGTGAAAGGCACAAGTGTGTATCCTTCACTGAAAACATGTGGGCAGTCTATGCTGGGGAAGAGGGGCTCTATAATACCTAGAAGTCCATCATTAATTTAGCTTGCCAGGGGTGACCAAAAGGGCCTAATCTCATAAACTTTTTTTCTGAATCTGCTTCTTTGAAATATGATAAGCCTCAAACAAATGATACATTTATAGATAAATTATTACACTAATTTTAATTATTTTCACACTTGTTATCCATAGAAAATTCAAGTTAATAAATGTCACCATCATTGGAGGTTTCCTTATCACTTTCTAATTCCCTTTCTCCTTCCATTCTCTGTCTTCAATCCCTATAATTCTCCTTGCATGTTCTCAATCAGTTTAGATTAATCTGAACATTCTAGAATTCATTTACAGAGATCATGCAGTAATTAGTCCATTTTGGTTTTGTTTGTATTTGGTCTGGTTTCTTTCCCTCCTTTCTGAGATTCATCCATAGTTGGGGCAATTCTCAGGGACAAATATATGGATACAACACACATTATTCACTACTTCATCTAGTAACACAAATTTCTATTGTTTCCAGTCTAGGATTTCATAAATACACACACACACACACACACACACACACACACACACACACACACACACACACACGCATATTTTTGCCATTTTACCATTTTCCATATTGAATGAATTCCTATGAGAAGAAGGAAATCATTGGCTGGGTGTGGCAGTGCACAGCTTTAATCCCAGAATTTACTAGGCAGAAGCAGGCAGATCTTTGTGTGTTCTGTGTCTGCCTATTCTAAATAGCAGCCCCCCCCCACCTGCCTTCTTGTAGAAAGAGGGAGAGATGGGAGTGGTTATCATTGCTTAGGCTTATATTGCCACAAGATTTCTCTACTCTGTAGGATGAAGGGACATTATGCTGGGACAATAAATGTAATAGAGAAGGTTGCCTTCAAACCAGAATGCTCAAATACTCTTATTCTCAGCTGTTCTATTTGGTTACTCTTCTGAGAAAACTAAAAACATTTACTGGATCTCCAAATACAGGAAACACATATCTAAGCAAAAAGTTAAAATAATCTTCAGAAAAGTCCTAGGTATACCTGTGCTTTTCCATAGACTTTTGCTCTACTGATGCCAGAATAAAGTAGTGTTGAGGGAGGACAGCTGCTTTTCATCAAGTGTAAGTGCCTTAAAACTTGGTCAATTTTACCCAAGTATATAATAACTATAAGTATTAAAACTTCATATTGGTACAAACATAAACAAGTCTTGAGAGGTTTTCATATACATTTATTTAATAACTTCAATAGAACCTTGCTAAGAAGTCAGAAAACTTTTAATTTAGATTTTTACAGTTATGAAATATAGAGTTTAGAATGGCATTGTGGTCTAGTAGATGGAGTTCTTTGGCTCTGATAAGAGTGGAGTTCCTCTCCTGAGTCTGTTTTTGGTTACTCAGAGACTGAGCATGCCCTCTGAGCTCTCAGACCAGTTTCTTAACCATTTTGCAATATGTTCTCAGAAATATGGTTTTTAAGTTTTTAAAATAAAGAAAATTATCCAGTCAAAAATTATTTTAAATATGGTATATCAAAGACCATACCATACGAAAGGCTCTGGGTGTTAAGATGGAATCACACCTGTCTCCAAATTTGTGTGTTCCAAAATTCATTTTAGATAGTTTAATACAATAAATAGGAATGATGAAAGAAACAAAAATAAGGAGGAAAGAAAAGTAAGGAGGGAGAACTAGGAGATGTGGTGAAAGAAAGGGCAAGAAGCAAAATGGGGGATCTAAAAGAACGAATAGAAGCAGAAAATAAAGGAAAGTAGAACAAAAGAGAAAGAAACAATGTGAAACAAAACAGAAATTCCTGGCAGTCCCAACTTGATGTTTGATCTGAAAAACACTGTTCTGCATTTTCTGAGAAAAGCATCAAAGACTGGAAAAGAGAAGCTACATTTTACAGTTTCTCTCTTGGGTGACTCTCTTCCTCATGACAACACCCCTAAGTACTTTCCACTCACTGCTTTATGATGGAGGCAAGTATCAAGTCATTGCTGCCATCTGAGAGCCAGAAGTATCCATGACAGTTAAGTCCCTGGCCTAGTTCTAATCAGAAAAGATTGTTCCAGCATTTACCGTTGTTCCCAGTTACATTATTCCTGGACAGTGCTCAAGGCTGAAGGCCCTACAGTAAGTCCCGAATTATCTAGTTAATATTGTTACAGGATAGTGCATCATTCCTCATGGTGAGGCATGTTCTTACTGATAACTTTATTTGGAAATAGTAATGTTTCTTCACTCAGACAAAATAAAACTCAGGGACTTTGGAGTTGTCAGGTGGTTTTCTTCTAAGTCCTTGTTTCAGGACATGAAGACTCCTCCACATCAGCAGGTGGAGAGATGACTTCTGTGAAATCCATCTCAGACTCTTCATTGAGACAGGTTCACGATATCAGAAAGCAGAATCTAGAGAACCTCAAGGAAAAAACAGGTAGAAATGAGGCTGCCACTCCTTACCCTTCATAGGTCATTCTGACAGCAGGGGCCTGTATACTCAACTCCATTTCAGAGTGAGAGCAAAAACTAATTTTCTTACTATTATTTTGGATTTTACTTTTAATTATTCAACGATGTTAAAAGTCAATAACATTCAAAGAAATACAAAGATTGAACACTTCTTCAAAGAATTTATATAATATTAGAGGAATAAAGAATAAAATACTGCTACAAAATTTCAAGACATATGCTCACAACTGGGCATAGTATCTCAGGCTAGTAATTCCAACACTCAGGAAGTTATAAATTCAAGGTAAAGATGAATTATCTAGGGGGTTCCTGATCAGTGTACCATGAAACTCTACCTCTAATAAATAAATAAATAAATAAAAGCACTATTGAAACAATTAAATTCAAATGTCTATCTGAAATGCAACTGCTCTTGAAATAATTTTATATTAAGTTTAAACAGGAAAATGCAAAGTATATGGAATTAAGAGCTTTGCATCTTGGTAGAATTAAAACTCAGATCATTGAGATGGCCAAGCTTAAGGCCTTCCACCATATGAAATATCTCAAGTTCAACCCTCCTGTAAATTCAAGTTCTTTTGCCAATCCCAAAAAGATGGCCAAGTGAGATTTATGTGTTGACCAGTATTCGCTATAACTAAGATTGAGAACAGGAATTTGTGGGAACCAGGCTGAATTTTGTATTATTATTTTTACCAATTTCTCCTTTCTGGAGGTGTGGGGAATATATCTATTTATTTTCCAAATGCATCCTAAAGGACTTTTAATAATAAATGAATTGAAATAATTGGTACCATTTCATAATCCTCTTGAATAAAAGTGGAATTCTTCCATAAATGATTCTAATTTTGCTCACAATAATGGAAAACAGAGTAAGTAGGAAGGTGGAGTGGAGGTAGGATATGCTATTATCTTTTTTTTTATGTTCAAGCCTATTTTCAACTATAAAACTTGCATGTATTTTATTTAATGCAAAATAAATAATAACACATCTTCCTCACTTTTTCTCATCTTAAAAGACTCTTGTTTCTGGTTTCCATGGTGATGGTACCACATTATGGTATTTTTTTTTCTTAAGTGAACACTTTCATCTCACTGACTTAAAGATGAGGACCAGAAGAGCTAGAAATAATAACTTGCAAAGTAGCCTTCTAAGTAGAATAAAGGCTCTTATTCCATGGCTAAAGGACTGGAGCCTAGAAAAGAGAAATTGTCCTAATGAGACTAATGCTGGGGATCACGGTCTCTAACTGTGATGTTTATTTCACTTTCCATTTTCATTGTGCCTCATTTTCTGTTCTGTTTTGAAAAATATGATGTCCAGAGTAAATGGGAAGTGTTTTAAACTGAAGTCATCTATAGAAATACAAGGGAATCTATAAAAATGGGAAAGACAGGAGACTATTCAGAGAAAGACAAAATATGTGGGATATCTTGCTTGTACAGATGAAACCTGGCAGAACATGAGAAGATGAAGCATGCCAGTAGCTAACCACAGAGGTCTGGAGGTCTTTAAAGAGACAGAAAGTGAGAATGCTTGGTAGATAGAGGATATAAACAGGAAGAAACAGGAACTTGTTCTCTTTTCTGCTGAGAGGCTAAGGAGGTAAAGGTGGCTTTGGCTTGTTCCTTCTCTCTGATCTCTCAGCATTTTCCTCTGTCTGACTCTGGGTTTTTATTATTTAAACTAATTAAGAACTCTTCTTATGGGAAGGATGATCAGAGGGTGTGGGAGGGAAGGAGAGGGAACTGGGATTGATATGAAAAATAAGAAAAACTAATACATATTCACCAAAAAAAAAGAACTCTTCTTTACATTCTGGCACCCATCGTGGGGCTCAAATCCATTACCCAGAGATTAAGAGTCTGATGCTCTACTGACTGAGCTACACAGAATCTTCTGTCCTGCCTGGACCTGCAGTCATTCAGTCCCAGATAAATACACAGAGGTTTATATTAATTATAAACTGTTTACCCTATTGTTCAGACTTACTACTAATAAACTCTTACAACTTCAATTAGCCTATAACTCTTATCTATGTTTAACCACAAGCTTTGGTACCTTTTCTCAGTAAGGCATTCTCATCCTGTTTCCTCTTTGGCTAGCTAGCATGTGGATCTCTGACTTTGCTCTTCCCAAAATTCTCTTAGTCTGGTAGGCCAAACTACACTTCCAGACTGGCTACTGGCCAATCAACATTTTATTATGTGGATTTCAGTGATAAATATTTACAGTGTAAAAGAACATTATTCCACATCTATTTTGTATAAAAAGGAGGAAGGACCTTAGTCATTAATGAGATATTCTCCAAGTTGTACCTAGGCTTGGGGAATGGACTCAATACTTAAAGTGTTAGTTACTTTTCTTGTAGCTGTGGCAAAATATCTGCTAAAAGGGGTAACTTATGGAATGAAGAGTTTGTTCAGCTCACAGACTGAGGGAAGGCAAGTCATGGCAGCAGGAACTTGAGGAAACTGATGACAGTGGATTTGCAGTTGTGAAGCAGAACGTGGTAAAAGCTGGGACTCAACATGCTCTCTCCCTTCTATATAGTCCAGAATCACAGCCCACAGGCTGGTGACACTCACATTTTAGAGTGGGCTTACCCACATTATCTAAGTAAGTCTAGAGTCCCTTCACAGATTGCCATCATATTTGTCTTCAAGATGATTCTAGCTTATCAAGTCAATAATCATAATAGGCTCTCACTCTAATTTTTATTTCATTGTTACATCAAATTTCATGACATCTCTGTACAGAAAAACTTCACACAGAACATTTGCCACACAACATGACTCCCACCTGTACCCAATTAACAGGCATGCGAACTCTGGAATGTGGGAAAATCACCTTTGATGAACTTCTATTCATGACAAGAGTTTCTTTCAATATCCAAGTGCATGTAATTCTATTTATATATTTGTTTAGTTATTTATCACTTATCAAATAAGGAAGTTAATCAAGATGTTTAAGGTCTTTTACCTATAAATAGCCTGTGACTATCTATCTATTGAACCTAAGGGAAAAGACAATACAGTGGCCCAACTTTCTAATTAGAATAGGAATCACATCAGTATTCAATTGCTGGAAAGAAATGAGTTGAGGGTTGCACTTTCCAAGAATTTTCTTTGTATTTATTTTTATTTGTTGTTGTTATTGTTTTTATTTTCTGCATCACAGACTTTTATTTTAGCTCCAATGAAAGAGAAACTTGTCACCCAAACTTAAAAGAAACAAAAACTTGGGGTAAAGACAGGAAAATATTTTGAAATCAATTCTTGGTCTGGTGCCTGAAACAGATCTAAGAGATAATAAACCATGAGTATGATAGAAGTTATTTGATTCCTAACTATCTCAATCTTCACAGATGGTTCATTTTTTTTATATTTCTTTTTATCTCTATCTACCATGGAGGACATTCCTGCCCATGGGTTATAGCTGTATGTTCTTCATGGCTACTTTTCCTTTACATTTGAAAAAATGAGACACCCAAACTTGGATAAACACACTTGAAGACTGAAAGATATATTGCGTCCTGATTTTTCAGATCTGCTCTTTGCATGTAGTTTCTGCACTCATTTCTCTTTCAGACCCATCAAGGATTCCTACAGAATGTGGTCTCTTGAACCCTTTTGTTCCTACTTTCTTCAAATCATTGAGTGTCTTAAAGACATGTCCACATATTATACTCCAAAGAAACTAGCCAAATTACATGAAATTTTTAATGCAATAAAAGAGTACAAGAACAATATTCAAAGGAAAAAAAAACAGTGGTGAAAGGTAGGATTCAACTGATTTGTAGGTGCTAACTACAAAAGGGAAGGGAATGCATGTACCTTCTATTCTTTGGTGTTCTAAGAAATCTACATATAAATTATATGTTCAAAGATTGTTTTAGAATACTGTTTACTGGAATAGTGTTAGAAATTGGACTGCATATAATTTCTGTGCAAACCATAGCTGAAATGGAAAGCAGGCCCTTCTGCAGTCTCATTTTTGAAAACACAATTTTTAATATTTGAAGGTAAAAAAAGTCACTGAGTAATTTTTAAGAATGTACTGTCAGCATGATAATGTCATTTGTCAATGGTTTTCAAATATTTTTGACCAAGACCTAAAGTACTTTTATATATTTAATAGAAACATACACTTATGCATATTTACATATATATCTATACTTATTATACACACATTTTTGGCTTCACAAAGCAGTATGTACCCTCGGTTGTGAGATGTAGTTTCCTTCTATCCTATTGCTTAAAAAGTATGAAATCACTATATTGATCTTTTTTTCAAGATAGGATTTCTCTGTCTAACAATTCTGGATCTCCTGTAACTCACTTTGTAGATGAAGCTGGCCTCAGACTCACTAGATCTGCCTGTCCCTGCCCCCACAAGAGCTACAATTAAAGGTGTGTGTCACCACCACCCAGCCATTAAATTGATTGTATAGTTAATTGATACATTATAATAGTTGGTTTGGAAAATTCAGCTGTAAGAAAGAAAAGTCAAGTTACAACATTATACAAATTGCTAAGACAAGTTAGAACTGGAATATCAATGCTTCAAGATCAACTCATTCAAGCAAATGTGGAAGATTAGACTTCTCTCATTAGAGAAAGGAAACTAGAGTATAGGATCTCCCAAAGGCATTCTCTGTAAGATAACTCAACTTGGTCTCTGTAAGATAACTATGCTTGATGTACTGTTTGAACCAGAACACTTACTGAAAGGATTGCGTGTTGCATTTTAACTAAAGCCTGATAATTCCATGTCTTTAGCAATATGGTTAGCAAGCATTACTGACCATATTTATTTTCCCTGTGACAAGATTTGGACATAGCCCTAGAAAGGATGATAAAGAAAAGTCTCTGGTATTGAAGGGAAACATAGGTATGAAGCTAATGTGAATGTTCCCATTGATCTAAACTCCAAAGCAAGATGAACTTCTAATTAGATATGTGAATCCAGATATTGAACAAAAGGGATGCTCTGGTTTAAGGGTGAAAAGAGCCTGACAGACTTTGATGATTCCTCAAAGAAAGCCTTATCCTCCCTGGGAGGATGAGGGATGGAGTGGGGCAGTCCATGGAGGAAATAGGAGGATGAGAGGTAGAGGGAACTGGGATTGGTATGTAAAATTATATATATATATATATATATATATATATATATATATATATATAATTGTTGATCCAAGAATAAAGGTATTAATTTATTAACCCTAGGCCTGTAAGCCTAGGATTCAAGAGAGTGAGTCAGAGAGATGGAGAATTTGAAGCATAGCCTATGTCACATAGTGAGATTTAACCTTTTGATAGAAGAGATAGTATTTTTTTATTTTTTTACATTTCTAACATAGTCAATGATAATAAACATTATTAATGATAACAAGAAATAAACTGAGCTAGTTGCTAGTCCACTGACACTGGAACTATTTCTCAGAATCTTCCCAGGCACAAGGTTCATGCTGCTAGCAAGAGAGCAAGAGAATTCCACATGAAGCATGGTCTGAGGGAAAATGAGTTAAGGCAAAGCCATGCTCTCCCATGTGAGTTCTCTCAAAGATGGGAGAAGAGGACTTACCTCTGAGTGGTCTCCCAAAGGGACAACATGACTCTCATCAGCAGATGTTTTGTTTGTAGGGTCCAGCAGAGCATATAGCTTAAGCTATAAAACTTGGCATTTCCTTTACTGTAGACTAATTTAAAGCATATTTAACTTGGAGGATCTGTAATAGAAATCACCTAAGCTGACACCATAATGAAGAACTTCATTCATTTATTTGCTTATTCATCAAGCATTAATTGAGCACCTATGATTTTTCTCAGGACACTGAATTAGACTTGAGACTAGAAAGATGAATAATAATGAGCCTATCTCTTCACAGATTTCATGGTCTGGTAGGAGAAATAGACGTATAAATAGATAAATTGCAATGCAATGTGATAAGTGCTTTAATAGAGATAAGAAATGATTAATATAAATGAAAACCAAATTAAGCACATTAAGCTCTTCTCAAAAGAGGGGAAATTTGTTCATGTAAAATATTATTATTAAAATGTATTATTCCTCAATTCCCTAAATGATATTTGAAGATAATGTCATGCTCTTTTTTCTCCTAGCCCCATTAGTTTTCATTTTTACTTCACTGGGGTAGGTGTGTGAATGCAGTACATTTACTGACAGAATTTTTTTCTAGCACTTGCTGCTAATTCCTATAAAAATAAAACCAAGAGAACCCAGTCTTAAGGGTCAATCATGTTCTGTATTGCCATTACCTACTCTAGTCTTTTTCTTAACAATGGAAATATTCAAGGGAAAAGAAAATATAGTAAGGAAAAGAAATATGCAAGGAAGAAATGAGGGTAAATGTTAGCAATGGTCACTCACTTTTATTGAAACTCTATTAAAGGGTGTTACTGCTTTAAGTCCTTTGCATGTTTTAATACCTTAAGTACCAAGGATAACCCCATGGGGTAAATCTATTATTTCCTTTTTATTGATCAGAAAGTTGGAGCACACAGAGGTTAATTAACTTACTGGGAGGGTGGTCACAGAATCAGGAAATGCAGAGCTACAAGTTCAGCTCAGGCCACTAGACTCCAGATACTTTGAACATTGGTGATATACATATTAAATATGTATTAATAAAATGGAATAAAACTAGCAGGAAGAATTGAAAGAGAGGGCTGTGCACAATCTTCCTTTTTCTTCCATAGTTTCTCATTTGTACCTTATCTTGAAGGTGGCATCAACTTGGCTGTGGGGTTTTCTGTAACAGAAAATTTCTACCTGATGTCTATGAAACCTTCTTGGTAAAAATATTCTATCCATGAACCTAAGCCAAACACAGGTAGGGGAACAGAATTCTACTTTTATATTCCAGAACAGTACAATTAGCAGAGATTGAGGTCACCTTTAAAAATATGCCCACAATTCTAATTATATATCATTCTGTTCAAATACATTGGCTCCATAGTCACAAACATTAATTAAGTACCTGCATGAGTTCTACTTAATTCACAAAGAAACTGAGGCAAAATAAAATCCTCATTTTGGAGGTGGTTGTCAGTTTGATATGGAATAATGAAATAGATGAGGCTTAACTAATTTCAATTGAGAGATGTTTGTCCCTCTAACCAGTCATCAGGAGTCCAGAACACTGTAACCTATCTGTGAATGGCAGTTCTTCCATCCTATATTACCAGCTGCTTCTTCTGCTCTTAGCCTTTTGTCCAAATGTAAATAAATCCCCAACACTAGCCACTATTTATCTCTTAATTTTTAATTAAATGTGGCTTCGCTAGAACAACCATGCTATCATTACCTGTCGCAAGCTTAACAAGAACTGTATTTTTAGAACTGGATAAAGGCCATAGAGGTGGTTCACTCACTTCTCCATTTTATCAATGAATGGTTGAAATCACAGAATCTGCCTTCTCGGCATGCTCTTTTCCTGGATGTCCTCGAGTGCTCATATGTTTACTAGCAAAGAGTGGTACTACTTGGAGGTCTCCAGAACCTGCCTTTATCCTTGCATCTTTGTCTCTAAGTCCAAAACACTGAATGTGTCTCTGATTTAGGAGATCATCTAATGAAAATATTCTGTCTGCTGATGACAGTAATTTCTCTGTGGAAGAGCACTGCACTTATGTCCATAGGTCAAAATTCAATCCTACTTTGTGGCTGTGTAGCTTGAGTTTCTGGTTTAGTCTCTGTGATTTTCAATGCCCACATCTGTAGAGTAAGAGATGTCTTGATTAAACACATGAACACACAACACACAGAGAAATGTTCATCAAATGTGAGCACTTTTTGACATGGTAGGAACAAAGACAATGGTACTTTTCTTTGCTCAAAATGGTTATATTCCACTCACCTTATATTTCAAGCCCTTCCTGTGGCCTTCAAGATTCCTCATGGCCTCTGTCATCTGTTTTGTGCTTGTTCACCAGATTCTATTAGTGCTAAATGTCTGAGTTCTATTCTTTTCTTGTAATCTGTTGTTTCCTTGGCCTAATCCTTTCCTGTCAACCCAGCTAACGTTAATAGAAATATAAACAAGCATGTCTTTCATTGTCTATGTCAAAATTGATTGGGTTGTGTACTTATATCAACAAGGCCTTGTTCCACTTTTCATGGTGTTCATAGTTCTCATGGGCATGGGCTTAATCTCTCTTCCTAAATTTTAAGTACCACGAAGTTGCAATTCATGTATATCTTTTCATATTTAATGTAGCCCTGTCACTCATAACCAAATGTCAAGATATCTGTTGGTATTTTCATTAAATGTCTAGATAACAAATATCCAAATTTTATATACAAAGATGAAAAAAGACTGTAAAATTATACATAGATCCTTTTCATTAATTACCAAGTATATGAGCAGAGTGAACCTGGATTAAGTAGGTCTGCCTCAGTTAAAAAGCTGCTGATGTTATCAGATGGCTATTAGTAACTACTCTGCTGAATGAAGCAACTATAAAACACACAAAGCACCATTATATTAACCTCTCTACTTCAAGCGAATTAATCATAGCTTAGACTACTCAGACATTCATTCCCTCAGGCCTTTACACTAATGAGTTAGGTCTGTTCTACTACAACTCCTAAGTACACACAAACTTCATCCAAGCCTGCTGTTCAAGCCAATGCAAATGATCACATCAAATTCTATCTCCCTTACATTGGAAGTTGAAAATAGAAAAAGAAGAAGAAATCAGTGCAAATCCAAATCATTACAAATTATTTTTTTGCAACTTTGTCTTTTAAATTTATATAAATTTGATAATGTTGACAGCATGGTGCAGGATAGTGAGTCATTGTGCATGGTGTCATTTATTAATATTAATTTTAATGCACAGCACAAAAGAGTGAGAACCCAACTTCCCCTATTCATTTTCTGTCCTTATTTAATTATCTGTGTATCTTTTATCTGCTTTAGAGATGAATTTTATCTGAAAAAATATTAAATCCTTGTAGTAAATATTAAATACAAATATAAATATTTCACTTACTTACAGCCATTTACTTGGTCTTAGAATGAATCTAGTTTGCTTCTATTTTTCACAAATTTGGCAGACATTGATAATTTGGAATCTATTTCACACTCACATATGTGAATTACAGATAAACAAATGATGTTTATTTACACAGCCCCGGTTGTTTCTATGCCAAGAGGTTCACATGAGTTTACAGGACTTCGGATTACTCTCTTCAGTAACTGACTGCTACATGATGAATTGTTGTAATATTCCTAACTTCCTCACCATCTTACCTGAAGTATAGACAGACCCTGAACGTACAAGTTTTCATCATAGCCTTATGCTGCCCAGGCAACCAGGAATACTTTGCTTTAAATTAAAACAAATGAAAAAAAAAACCCAGATAGATTGAGAGAGTTTTAAAAATTAAAAGCAGGAGACACCTTCCACTTGATAAGACACACTTTTGAAATTTCTTGGAAAAGTGTAGGTTGTAAGCTGGTGTAACTAGATTCTTGGGACTGAGTGCATATTGTGTACATGTACACACAGAAAACACACACACACACACACACACACACACACACACCTTGGTAATACACAAATGTATGTGTTGTGAACATGTATATGTAGATGTGTGCATATTTTTGAGTTATCCAGATGCCATGACTTATGTTTCTATATAACTTTAATCCTCTTCTCTTTGTTGCTTAAACTTTTTGAGAAGTAAAATTTATTTTATGTTGAATGTATTTTGTTTCAGTCCTTAGACATTTTATTTACTACAGAATTTAAAAAGTAAACTTGGTTTACATTAGAAAGGAGTGCTTTCGGGCTGAAGAGATGGTTCAGCTGTTGAAGGCTAGGCTCACAACCAAAAATTTAAGAAAGGAATACTTTCTTTCACTAATGAAAGTATTCATGTAAGGTAAGAGCCAGAAAAAAATGTTAGAGACTGAGAGAAAAAATTATTTAAAAGCAAAAATTGAATCTTTTACTTACACTTTATTCAGCTGCAAGACATACTTTTCTGTGCTGCAACATGAAACCCACATATATGAAGGGAGAGAGGGGGGCTGGGAGAGAAAGACATAGAGAATTATGTTGTTGTAGCCTACTAGCCACAATTTTCATTAGAAAGCTTTGGTCAAAAAAATGCTAATTAAGGACTTTCTTTCACTAATCCATACACATTGTATTAAAATCAATGGAATGATTTTACTTTGACATATTCTGCAAACTAAAGTGTTGGCTCTTTTTCTCTGGAAGGTTGTTTTGCTTACTGGTGCTTTCCCATGTAGCCCCCTTATATCAGGTCTCTGGTTACTAACATCACATGGCTCCAGGCAAGCTTCCTCAGTGTTAACACTTCTATCGTCTATTCTATTTGTAGTGACCAATCTCCTCTGGGACCTTAGGCATGTCTTTTCATCTCTGTAGCATCCAGTTTTATTACAGGTATTGTTACCTTACTTCATGTTCACCTCTCTTCACATTAATTGCCATGAGCCCTGGAAATAGTCAATCCCATATCTGCGTTTACATGCTATGCTTATGAATTTGAAGGGAACATAAATATCTCTAACATTGACAGTTTGTGATATTTATACACATTATCTACTATATATATGCACATATATAGTGTTATATATATATATATATATACTATATTTGATAATTTTAAATTTTAGGGTCATTTTGAATTCAAATTCTGTCATCTATTCAAATTTGATATTACCTATACATTTAAAAGGTTTTTTCTTTCTATCCTAACTTCTAAGCCACTGGCACATATAGTGATGGATACAGATAAAGGCATAGACAGGTATTATACAGACACTCTATTACTCACCCTGGGAAACATGAATTTACTGGTCACACTTCACTGTTACATAATTATACACTGAGAAGGACAAATGTTCATTTAATTTTATATTTATGAGTCAAGCACAGTTAACTACTTATCCAAACAATAATTTTCCATGATCCCTATATTATTTTTTCTATGCTTGCTTCATGAAGATAAGAACTAAAGACTTTTGATTTACCACTTTATAAGAAAAATAAAAGCTCATTTCTATAATTAGAAATGCATCTTTTGTTCCCAATCTTCCATACTCTATCTCTATGTCCATTCTAGAATTTTTACTAGACTTCAGCATTCAGTTCATAGATCCATACTTTTTTCCAAATTCTTAGAATTGGTAATTTTGTTCCATTTTTAATCTCTATGATTTAATACCCGTTCTTTTACACTCTTGCAATAAGATCTTTCTGGGCACAGGAATGTGAAAACATTTAAACTACCCATGTTATAATTTGATATGAGCTCATCTGCCAGACTTTAATTTGTTTGTTCAGTGTTTATCCACCCCTTCTGCCAGGTAAATCTAATTTCTGCTACAGACGATAGATGAAGCACAGGAGTTGAAAACAGATTTCCCTGTTGCATTTGTTGCTAAGTCACTATCTTCCCTGAGCCACGAACTTCTCTGAAAAACTTGCAAATTGAAGCATTTTTTCTTATCGATTTTAGGCTATTTCATGAAGCTGTGGCTCATTCTCACCTTAAGCCACTTGGAACTGCTTACATATTTGTAGGACATATAATATCTGCCTTTATCCCTCTCTCTTTTCAGTGTTTACTGTAAGACTTTACAAATATGAACAACCATTTCTTGTGCAATTGCATTAACTTAATCACATCTTTTTCCTAAAAACAGTGATTAAAACTAAATTTCAGCAATTTCTCATCTTCATTCCCTCTAATTATTCCAAACAATTTTGAATTCATGTGAAGGTAAGTTTTAAAAGTAAATATTCTACATGAAATAACTACCTTGGGAAACTTAGTTTATATACAAATGCAGGTATTTCCTCTGATGGTGATGGTAAAATTTGGTCAGGATACCACCTTAATATCCTCTTTAGGAGAGTTAGACCCTCCCAAATGTCCTGCATGGACACCGAGGCACCTTCACATATACACAGAAAATGGACAAGTACTCCAGGTACTTTCAGAGCTTTTAAATTCAAACTCAAACTCCCTGTCTTTGGTTGGTCTCCAGGGTTCAACAGAAAAAAATATCATTCCACATAGGATCAAACTAAAACTACTGCTATTACTGAATTTACTGAATTTTATTTCAATAATACCTGATGCAATAGGAAAAGTTAAAAGAGAAAATCATACCTAAGGATTTATTGCTAAGGTAGACAAATGAAATAAAAGAAAGAATAATATTAAAAATGTAATTGGTAGCTGTCATAAAAAATGAATAATATAAAAGCATCATGCCATTTTGGTATTGACTTTATGAAGTGGCATTCATA
The DNA here is from genome assembly GCA_030556225.1 of Cricetiscus sungorus. Taxonomy (NCBI): domain Eukaryota; kingdom Metazoa; phylum Chordata; class Mammalia; order Rodentia; family Cricetidae; genus Cricetiscus; species Cricetiscus sungorus. Next base: position 20,155,051 of record JANBXA010000651.1, read on the forward strand.
TATACTTTTATTACGATAATAATTAGGCTTTCCAAAATTTCCAGTGCATCTCTAAAGTATCTATATTTCTGAAATTACTTAATCTTTGTAAAATCAAAACTCTCTTAACCTTGCACTTTAAAAATTAATTACATACTTTTTAATCCCAAAAGGAAATATCCAGGGTAAAATTACAATGAAATCAAAGCAAAGTCAATCTCCAATAATATTAATAACTCAGTGTCTGGTGTCTGGAAATCATTAATGATTTTCTGTGTTTTAAAGATCTTAGAAAGTCAGTTTTCTGTGGTCATAAGACATGTATGTAGCTTTTCTTCTAGGCAAAGGCTGGCTCCATTCTATAACTGCCCTTGTTCTTGACAACCATCCCATGGTATTGGTATCTTGAGTCTCTGTTGAAGATGCATTCTTGCAATTGGTGTAGTATAAGGAGGAACAGTCAATAATACCTAGGCAGGAGAGATATCTGAGACTTCCAGGCAGAGCAAGAAAGAGGAGCTAATAGAGGCACACTTTTAGATACCACCTGGATGCCAAACAAGTCAGACAAACAGAATAGGAGAAATGAAAAAGCCATGTGGTAGGACATAAATTAATAAAAAATGAGTCAATGTATGTTATAAGAGCTAGTAATCCTAGCCTATGCTAAGACTGATCTTTCATAATTAATATTATGTCTCCATGACATTATTTGTGAGCTGGCAGCCCAAAGAACAGTCTGATTACAAATCTCTGCTACAACTGGGCTGTACTTTCACCACTAGCCGCTCCTGGACTCTCTTCAGGGACTCCGACTTTGTCACATGGTGCCTAGCCTCAACTTTTCTCCATGTCCCCTTCATTCCTGGGGTTTTTACCTCAACTGCGGCCATACTTTCATCAGAAACCTCTTCTGGCCTCTCACATGCCAAATTTCATGCTTCACATGCCTGTGTCATGCATTCAAAACCAATACCACACAGGAAACGCTAACCCATTACCAAGTTTGGCTGCCAGCAAGACAGCTAACTCCGTACCACAGCATGGGTGTGCTTCTCTTTTAAAAAACAAAACAAAAGCAATGACAAGAACAACAACAAAAAAACACCCCCACAAGATTTCACTACAATGATACTGATCTCTTAGAAACATGGCTAATTTCTCATCTCCAGATAGCCAGAATGGATTGTCCCAAAAGAGCAAAGGTTTCACTTTGGTGGTTCTTAATTCAAACTATGGACTGTCCTGATGGAGTCATTAAGGGACTCTCAATCTTCTCTCTGAAACTCTACATGTAGTTTACATCATCTGCATTATTCTCACCATTGTCTTTGAGGTCTTACAATAGCTCATTAATCTCTAAGCTTTTCATGGCTTTTCAAATCCCAAGTTCCAAATACCTATAACATACTCCTCAAAACAACATGGTCAGGTCTGTCACAGTAATACTCCACAGAACAGTACACATTTCTGTCTTAGTTAACATGTCAATTGATGCACTAAAACACCATGAACAAAAGTAACTGGGAGAGGAAAGGTTTTGTTTTAGCTTACAGTTCCACATCACAGTCCAGTACTGAGGGAAATCAGGGCAAAAAATCACACAGGGCAGGAATGTGAAGACAGGATGCATGTACATGGAAGAGTCCTGCTTACTAATTTGCTTTTTATGGCTTGTTCAGCCTGGCTAATTACAGTGCTTAGACCCAGCAGCCCAGAGGTGACATGGTCCAAAGTGAGCTAGATTCTTTCATATCAATCAAGAAAATGTACCACAGGCTTGTCAACAGGCCAGTGTGTTAGGGGTATTATCTCAATTGAAATCTCTTCTTCCAAAATGCCTCCAGCTTGTATCAAGGTGACTTAAAACTAGTCTACACACTTACTTTGCTGCATGTTTATAAACTACCATATGTTCAATTTGTTATGATGGAATAGTGTAAGAAAAAGAAGTGGAAGGCAAGCAAAAGAGACAGCCGCAACCTGTATTTTTCTTTATTTTACAAAACCATAGTGGTACGTTCTTCTGATTTCCCCATTCATTCTTAGAAACCCATCTCAGTGCTTGTTAGTCAGTCTGAACACATGCATGTGTTACTTCAAATAGCACACAGAGTATTCTGTTCTAGGTACTATCTTACTCACAGATGAAGATATTTGCAGGACATTTGGATCAGATGGATGAGGTTGTTTTCCAGTTTTTTTTCTTTGTGTGTCTTGTTAAGAACTTTTCAAAGAAACATTCAGAAATACAGAGAGCTGCAATTGTTCACCGTGGCTGTACTTTCATTTGTGTTGTTTGTTAAGAAGGTATCAATTCATCCTCTAAAGATCGTGCTCCATAATGATATTAATTCTGCTTATTTTCATACAACGAGTAAAATAATATGGATTTTTACAAAGCAAGAAAGGGGCACATTAGTCATTGATTTTAAGTGCTTATTTTGTATATAGATATGAGGTAAATGAAGACACATGTTCATAAACTATATTCTATGAGCCACATTAAATAAACAAAACCCATTTAACTTTATTAAGTAGTTTTGGTGCAAATACTCTATCATCATTGGAAGACTTGATCCCATTTATCTCAACAATATTAGGCATTTTTAAAGATGCATAGCATCAAAACTTTTCATAGTTTTAGCAATACCTGACTTGAATGCTTTGTGATTGATACCATTATAGCCCCTATTATTTCTGCTTAGAAATAGGAATAGATATTCAGAGTTCCCTCAGTCAGTGTGAGAAAAGCCAACTAGAGAAAAACAATGAAAAACCATAGCAAGTCACAGGACATTTCCTCTGACAACCCAAGCACATTGCAATGAGTGGTCCTGAGGTGATACTGAGGACAGTTCTGAAAAAATATAACTAGAATGTTTTCACTGAATGGTAATACTGTCAATCTACGAAGGAAACAGAGAAACAACAATCATTCAATCATTCCAAAGTATCTTTCGACCAGTAAGTTGCCTCAGTGTGTTAAAACACATGCTGACAACCTGAGATTAATCCTAGGAATACATCTTAGTAAAAGAGAACCCATGTCGAGACAGAGACAGTTTCTTAAACTGGTTCTCTAATTCCATATCCATGTCTTAGCATGTACACACATGTAAGGCCACTCTCAACCACAACCCCCACCCTACCCCATTATCATCATCATCCTCACCACCACCAATAAAGTCTTAAAATTAAACATATCATTTGAATGTGGGGGACTTCTTCAAATACATGGATGTCTTCCCTTATGTTTAAAGTAATTAGAGCAAAAAATAAATACACTTGTTTGAAATTTCATCATAAAGGAAGGTGATACAGGAATATAACAGAATCAGAGGCCTCTCTGGGGCTTTCGAAGGGTCGGAAAACAACTAAAAGGAAAGAAAGCCATTCTATGACAAACTTCAAAACTGGCAGGAAAAGGATGAAGCCATATTTCCCTGATTATTGTTTTTATTTTCAGAATGAAACAGATCAGGTATGTGGCTAAGATGGTAAGGGTTTGATTGTGTAGTTTCAGTATTAAACTCAGCACAGGTATCTTTGACTTTAGATGTTCAGCCATTGTTGCTGACATTGTGGAGCTCCAATCTTCAGAGAAATCAAAGAATAAAAAATTCCAAGCAAGTGAGAGCTGGTTCATGCATTTTTAAAGCAGGTTTGACTTGAATATATTAGGGTGCAAGGTGAGCCACTGGTAAAGATTAGATAGGTACTCCAGAATCAAATCAAGAAGTACTGTTTCCAAATCCAGGAGGAAAACACCGTGGTCTCTTAGATCACAGCCTACTGAAAAGAAATTTTAAGTAAAAACACACAACAGAGTACATATCTGAAGAATTCTCTCTAAATTATATCAAACAATCCAAATAAGCCTAAACCCTACCCAAAATCTCTCCTGAAATGTTTCATTTGGTGTTATTAATTACAGAGAGAGGCTTCATAAACATATTTATTTTCTATTTTGCTGATATAAAAGTAAGGCAGATGGTATATAAGAAAGATTACAAGTTAGTGTTTAAGTGTCTCCTGTATCATTTTAACTATATTTTGCTTATAATTTATTAAGGAATCAAGCAGTAAAATTCAATTTGAATAATGTTTTATGGAATCTTGCTTGACTGAACTCTTGTGAATAAGACATTGTGCTGTATCCTATGTGTGGCAAAGTCATTAGGCCAGTCTTGAGAGTTCTCTCATTATTTTTCTAATGTTTTTGTGGAATATGTTTAACTTAGATTAAGATCTGTAGTTCAGAGGATGAGTGTCACTGTTGTTAGTAAAGTATTTCATGTCTGTGATTTGCCATAGTTAGTAAAGCATGGTCAGATCCATGGTGAATAAGGAGAATGCAAAACCGGCAATATGCTATTACACTCAACATTTCACAGGGATGTAAGGTCAAAGTTGATAAATTAAACACTCTATATCTCCAAAATACCCCCATAGTATTTTATTGTCAGACAAAATGCACTGGGCACTTAAAAATAAATGTCATCTATTATGATGAGCAGAAAGGAAAATGTGAATGAAATATGAATTTATACACATAAGAGGTCTGCAGGAACAGCGAATCACCATATTAATAGCATTGGAATAAAAGGATTTGAGCATGCTAACTATTCAGTTTTAATGCTGCTTAAAATCATAATTCAGTGTTTTTATTATTTGACTTAGGTGGTGTCAGTGCACAATTGAAAAAAAAAAGCAATAAAGAAGAGAAAGAAAAGTATACAAGGCTGTGTCATAGAAAACACATCTTACTAGTCCCTACCCCTAATTAAACCAGGTTTGTTTCCCTGCAATATGCATGCTTTGAAGATAGACTTCAGTGATTGGGAATCAGTTCACTTTTTGTAATTATATATTATCTTGTTTTATTCCTTAAAGAGGATAAGCCCTCTTAAGGAAGCTCCTATTTGTCTCTGTGTGAAACATCATTCACAACACCTAAATTGTGGCTGACACACAGTCACCATATCTGATCAAGCGTATTCATTGAATGTTTGAAGGCATTCAGGAATATAGCTATAGGATGAGAGTTTGGATTCTATAGGTTGAGCAAGGCTCCTGGCAGGACCCTGGATCTGCAATGTAGTGAGATATCCACCCACCTGCAGCTGTTGCACTGACCCAGAATCCTCCTTGTCTCCTAGTCCTGCCGATTCTGCTTTCCTATTACCCTATTACAGTGCTTTATTTATTAACCAGTAAGAGAACCATATTTACAGAATGATATCTCCCATCACTGCAATGCTTGTAGAAGTGTAAAATGTGCAGATTCCAAAAATATTCACTTCTGATTATTTAATATTATTTAAGAAAAATAAGTTCCTTCTATCACCATTCTGTTCAGCTGCTATCCCACCAAGGGTAAAACTTCATGCTGACCATATTAATTTATCTTGACCTCATCCAGAGCTCTTCTTTATCAGGAGGATGGATGATGTACAGTATACTCGAGGGCAGTTGTAGCACGCTTTTTCTCATTTGTTGCTAGTGCAAAGGTGAGCAGTGTTCTGAGATCTGTATACACAAAGAAGGGAAGCATTTCTTACATGTCTCTTGCCTCGGGAACCATTTTTAGCCATTTCCTTTAGTGATGAGTGCGCTCATAGGTTTCCAGACTGTTAATGATAGCTTGGAGCCCATAATCCTGTAGTTTGGATTATTTCCCCCCAAACTTATTACCTTACATTTGCTCATGCTGAATGAAGCTCATATGCTGATATGCCACTTTCATGCCCACTTACCCAGACTCAAAGGAGCCTTCTGGAATGTTATTTCTGTCACCTCAGCATTTCGTCATTCACTAGAGCTTAGTGTATGAGAATGCGGAGATTTTACTTCATATGGGCTCATTAAATCCATTTGTTTTAATGCTGTAAGTAATACTGGCTTCAGAGCTCATGTGCTGGATGGTGAAGTAGACCGAAACAGGCATGTTGCACAAATATGATGAGTGCTCTTTTTTCTAAGGAGTTTACCCCATCCCCACCCAGACTTACCTATATTCTGTCAGTTCCAACAGGAATTTCTTCAACCAGGGCTACCAGCATTTTTTATCTCTGGGCTCTAGGCTATGTCCTTTATTCTGTTAGCCCACTTACATCAGAAGATAGATACATACCTCTAATTGAAGAACCCTGACTTGTCTTTTCGTTCTGCCTAGATTTTGAACTCTGGTTAAATTGAAGTATGATATTGGGAAAGAGGCTTGACTAAAGTGTCAAACTGCTATGCAGATCCAACTGTCACTATCTGAACACAAGAGAGTAAGGTAATTGAGTGTCAGCCTGAAAAGAAAACATCCTAACATATATATCACAGGCTGCTTTCAAGAGTGTGTATTGCATTGTGCTTCCCCATGTATCATCCTCTTCTGGATGTTTTAATCCCTTCTCCCTAGCTCTTCTGAGAGCTGTCAATCCTTTATGTGGACCTCATTATTTTCTCCCTGCAGAGGTCTGCTCTCCTTTGTTGTGCCCCTCTGACCCCTTTTACCTGGCTCTTCTGGTTCTATCATGAATTCATATTCATGTTAGATAATCTCTGACAAAACACACCCCTCCTTTATGACTTTTTTTTAAGAAGTACTCTCACAAACACGCTTCAGAAATTGTGACTCTGAAGGATCAAATGCTTAGCTATCACATTTTTTAGTTCCTTTGAAATAATTTCCTTGTATAATACAATTAGAAAATGTTGAGCAAAACAAGGTTATCTGGTTGCAGAGGCTTTGTGTGGAAAGTTACCATAAAGCAATGACCTTTGATGTGTTTTCTATATAGATATTTAAAGACAGTTCTGCTTCAGGCTGGAGTGTTCCAAATCACAACGAGAGTTAGAAATAATCAGAAGGGCAAATTGATATTTTAGCAGAAAAGAGGAGTCATAAACCAAAGGTCAGTGCTACAAGAACAATATGTAATTAGAAGGGTCCTTGGAGAAAGGAGAGGAGACATGGACTGCAGGTGTATTTTGGCAAGTAGAATAAAAACAGACACTTAGTAATGTTTAGGGCCAAATCTACAAGTCTGAACAGTTTGAGAGTGATGGGGGATAATTTTAATAATGATACCATAATTAGGTCCAGAGAGGAAGCTATTAGTGGTGATGCATAGAGATTTACAGTACCCATTGTCAAACTCTGGGTTAAATAAGGTATACTAGGATTGGGAACAAAAGTATAGATATAAAAATAGAGATAGATGGATAGATAGATATATAGAGATATAGATAGAGATAAATAGATAGATAGGGAGAGAGATAATTATATGAGAGAGAGATGATAGAGAGATAGAGAATTGTATATTATAGAACACATATGAATTTAAACTCTGAAAACAAATTATATTTAGAACAATATTTATGTTTTTCCAAAAGACATCCTGAGGTAACTATTTGGGTATGAGACAATGAAGAGCCAAGCCATGTTGTTAGTGCTATGAGGAATGGTGGCTCCTTTGTGCTAGGATCCGTCAAAGAGTCCATTCAGAATGCTCCTGCAAAGCATCCTATCAAGTGGTATATAAAATATTTATTACCTAACACACCTTTCCTTTCTCAGTGGTCTCTTGCATTATATTCCTGTGCTGTCATTTTGCTCCATGTGACAGAAGTATATTGCTGTGTTCAAAGAAGACAAAGAATGCAGGTGCTCAATGACAGAAATTGTTCTTAAGTCACCGATGACTACCAGGAGTTGATCCTAGTGTGATGACCGTGTCAGCTACAAATGGAAAGTGTGATTGTTTCCATATAACCACTAGATACACTGTGGGATTGTGTTCAATATCACATGTCAAAATACGGCTTTTGCACATTTTATTGATGTATGTATTTCTGACTTTAATAAAAGACAAAAACTGGCATTTAATTTATTTACTTCTTCACCATCAAGCCCAGTGATTTGTTAAAATGAATTCAATTCTAGGAAAATTAGCAATTATTCCATAAGCTCATTATTTTCCTTCCAAAATCAGGGCATGTGCTATTTATGTAATGCATTTGATCTCAGTGAGTCCAACTATACTGAATTATCAATTACTGCATAGTGCATTTAGTGTGCTTAGAAGCTTCCTTTCCCACTCTTGGAATACTGCCATCAGGAAAAAGCATGACAGCTGTTCAGCATCTCCAGAAACACAACATAAAATTTTATGATGAATAGCCTAACTGGCCTTTCTCCCATATAACCAGTTGCATACTTGCCATCTCTGAGTCCCCTCCAGATCATATTAGAATGGCTAGTGTCAAGAGTACACAGTAATATTCTTGAGATAATTATTTTAGAAAGATTAAAAGCAATTCACAGTGTCCTTTAATGTTGCTCATTAGAAACACCAGTGTGAGTGACAGTTTAAAAAAGTCTATTCATTTTGCTATGAAAGTGAATTTTCATAAAGCAGGTATTTTTGTCTTTGGAGGATAAGCTCTTTCATATGAGTGATTATCATGATTCCACAGACATGTATGTGGTGCTTTAGTTTAGAAATTATCTTAGACATATATGACATAGACTTTATAGCAATATAATAAAGATCTAAATAAAGAAGAGATGCTATTCTCCCAGGTGCAAAGTGGTGTGCAATCTCCTTCTGGTTACTGTTTCGTGTCCTGCATTCTTTAAACCATTCCATACAGGAACACAATGTGTGAGAAACTTGAAGTTAATGTTCAATGATGCAATTCTAGTACTGACTTTAAAGAAATCTATGCATTGCAAGTTTATAATTATTGATTTAGAAGGCTTAGGGTACCATTCCTCTAATCCTGCCACTACCTTCTGCTGCAAGCCCTACATGAGTCATCTTACATATCTAGGTCTCATATTTGTCTCTTTAAACTATAAGTTAGATTTCTTCCCCCAAAACATTATAATGAATTTTCAAAAATTTATGCATTACAAATTTCAAAGTGCCTTGTAGGAGTATAGTGAGAGTTGTTCATTGAATACCAGAGAACACTTAAGGTTCTTTGTGAGTATTAGCTCTATTTACTGAAATTTCTTATAAATGATCAATTTCATTGTGTATAGTTGAAAGATGTGAGGGAATTGACCCTTGGTGAGTTGCAGCTTTCAACATTAGAAATCTTACATCCAAGTGTGGAACAGATCTAAGCTTAGGTCTGCCTGATTTTGTGCTCTATTATATCTTCACTATATTTAAAGCAAATTGTGAAGAGTTTCCAATCACAGTGTAAAAACAGGATGTATAAATGAATCTCTTCTAACCAGAAAGTGGAAAGATAAGGGTATCTAAAAGTTTTCAGAAAGTCGAAAGTTAGCTCAAATTTGTGAAAATCGCCAAGCCTGTTATTATTTTCCCCTTTAGGGTATTTCCCTCTTTATTATTCTCATTTCTTATTATTAATGCTTTATCTCATTGTCACCACTCACTGAGTTCTCTACTAAACACTAAGGAAGAAATAGTACCCACCAGGCATTGTCAACAACTATATGGGCAAGTACAGTAGAACCCACAAACCATCTCCAAAGGAAGGAAACTGGAAAATTATAAAGCAAATGATGAAGAAAAGAGGCCCCAAATTGAACAGCAAATTTCATGAGACAACCTGTTAACCCTTATTCATAACATGATGCAAATCTCTGAATATAACATTTAAAAGGTTGCCTGTCATTGGAAATATTTCTAGAGTTTACTAACTTGACTTGCTTGGGGGTCAAATGATGACAAAACAATTCTTGTTTTGTTCCAAGAGTCCAAAGGAGCACTAACTGTACTCAAAAAAAACCTCAAAGTTTTTTTTTTTAATTTTTATTGAAGGAAACAATAAGGATAATGAAGGTAAAACTCTTGTTTTTTTTTTTTTTTTTTTTTGAGTGAGCATATGGTCAAAGCTGAGGTGCAAGGAAGCATGGTTCACTAGAGTCTTGAAGAAGCAGCTCCTGGCCAAAAGTTATAGAAATATTTCTATATTTTTCATGTAATAAATCTTTCCTGTTGAATACCAGCCTTGGCATTTGCTTTTAGAGGTCACTCTTCTATTTGCCTGCAGCTGTCCTAAGCTTTGCCTTAAGCTTCCCTGTGATATTTCATACATCTGCAGGTCACTGAGAGAGGGACCTCAGTAATCTCTTTGTGCACAGAGATCTGCACTATGAGTGGATAGCAGTACACACTCAAGGAATATGAGTAGATTAGAGCAGTTGCTGTACAGTTAGGGTTGATCAAAGCTAAACTGACCTGGCCCTCAAAGGACATCCTTGTTTTTACCTTACTGAAATGTTATTAACTACAGCAATAGAACCTTCCAGTGTGCTCTGTAATTATAAAACATGTAAGCAAAAATATAGTTAATTGTAGCATGCAGGAAGTAGGTAAAAAAACTCAGTAGCTTCAAAGTAGGCAAAGAACTGGGTTTAAGGGTCTCAGTGTCTGGGGCTGCTATGCTTTTCTGGTTCCCATCACCAGCTTATCTCAATACCTACTTCAATACCAATTTTTCCTCATTGGCGTGGTTCACCTTATATAAAATAGGAATGAGAACTAGGTGTTGGTATTGTCTTGATGTTTAAATGAGACTGTATTTGCTTTTTTTTTTTTGTTTTTGTTTTTGTTTTGTTTTCTCTTTGTGAGCCTGCCACCCAGCTTCCAAATAAACAGAAACTTATTCTTACTTATGAATGCCTGCCTTAGGTTATTTGGGTTATCTTATTTCTAGCCTGCTTTTCTTAAATTATCCAGTCTATCTTTTGACTCTGGGCTTTAACCTTTCTCTATTCTATATACCATTCTTTCCTTCTCACTCCATGGCTGGTTGTGTTCCTGGAAGTCTGGCTCCTGGTGTCCTCCTCTCCTCCTTTTCTCACTCATTCCTCTTCTCTTCTAACCTAGATATCTGTGGTGATGTATTATTTATTATTATGTTGAAAGATAGTAAGCATTCAGGAAATAGCGACTGTTTTTCTGATAGGCTGGTACTTTGCCCTCCACTATTCTTCTATCCAGTATCACATCCCCAAACTCCATTTCATATTATCAAACAGGAACGGAATCTTGAACAATTTGACTCATTCAGTGTTGTGGATGTATTCTTTTAGTTCTAAATGCTGTGGTGATGCTTACATGTTGTATTGGCAATGACAGAACAGTAAGGAAAACAACACTTGTACAAATAACAAGATTTCATGCTTGGTTTCTAGTGTTCCAATCTTTGCCTTCTAAAATGTATCAAAATTCACCAAACAGAGAATTTGAAAGTCCTTATCACAGTAGGATATTGATTAATTTCACAGCCAAAATACTGGGGCTAGTAAAGTTACAAAGAATAGGGATTATACATAGCACATTGAGAATGATTCATTTTCTAAAATTGTCTTTGTGCAATAAAATATTTGGTACCATTTTTATCACATTGTCCAAACTGTTAACCAGTGGTGCATAAGTTCCCACTACTTATTTTAGGAGTGGATTACACTGGACAGAAAGATTTATTTTTCATAGTTTTCTGAATCTAATTAGATTTTTGTATATCTTTTAAAAGCACAGATTTCATCCTCCAAACAGTGGCGACAACTTATGTAAATATCTTCTCTGTTATGAATAGAAAAAAAAGACATGCAAAACAATTCAAGAATAGTTTGGAATATGGGACATAGGTTAAAATAAAAATGTATTTCTTGTCTTCCTATTACTTGAGGCACTCTCTTCTTCATTATCTGAATTAATAAGCATTTTGTTTTTAATTTTTTAAAATGATACACTTACTACCCCAAACTTTGTAAATTATTCCTGAGTTTTCTGGTCACAGAGCTGTTGTGATCTGCTAATATAAATTCAATATCAACCCTCACTTTTAATAACTTCCACTGGGAGAGTCTTCTTGTGAAGGATGTGGCTTAGTCTTCTTCAAATTTCAAGAGTCCTACAGATCAGGATCTTTCGCCTACTGCAACTACTCCTTATCTGCCCTAAATTATTGAGATCAAAATTCTCAATAGTTTTAGACATATTAGACAGCTATGTTTAATTTTTATAAATAATGTAAGATGAACCTTCCTGTTAGTGGAACAATAAGGGTGACTTAAATGGTAGTTATGCCTCATGTTTCTGGAGTCTGGCAGTCCAAGACCATAATGTTATAACAAATGAGTTCTGTAAAGGGCCATCTTCCTGCCTTAAAAGATCATATTTCGCTGTGTATTTTAGAGTGGGGTCAGGGTAGTCCTAGAAGCATTCAAGGCTCCTTATCCCCATGAAAGAGCATTTATGTCATTTATGGGTTTCTATACTTATGACTTAATTACCCCTTAACAAACTTACACTAAAATGCTACCACACTGGGGATTTCAGCTTCAGTGTGTCCTTTGAACAAAGAAAACATAAACATTTAGTCTATCACCACCAGAGGATGGTCAAAGCAAAGGTATATAATACTGGAATGTTAATATAATGAATGTTAATATAATTCAGTCTCAAATGAAGATCAGCTCATTTGTGGAATATAAAACATTCCTAGGAAAAATTTAAGAGCTAGTTGAACAGTGGACTCAGGGTTCATTCTAGAAGTGATTCCAGGAGTGAGTAAGTCATTTAAATCATGGGTCTCCCTGAGACTATACCTCCTTGGAACTTTTAATAAAGCATAGACTTCTTAGACAGAGAGCTTTTGCCTTATGCTGGTGTTGCATATTTAAAGAGCAGCATGTGGCACTGGCTACTTAATTCCAAATTGATTTATTCCATTGATGTAACTAGTTTTTTTTTTTATTCTTATATACAGAGATTCAACTCAGCAAGGAAACAACAGAGTAACTGGAAAGCTCACAAGGGGTGGCACTGAGAATTCACAGAGCATATGAACTATATTTAATGTATAGCTCTCATGCCATAAGATATTGCTAATTACTTTTTGCAAACAAGGAAATATTGCTGAGGCTTCCTTATTAAGAAGGTACTAGAACTGCTGACAGACCAAAATAAAAGTCTCAAACATAAATTCACAGTTGATCATGATTCAGAGAATAAAATTAGTTACCTTTTGTTGTGAAGTTTGCAATTTTGTCTTTGTGGCATTTTGACATTTCTTAAGGATGGAGTGATCAAAAGGGAAAATAACTCTACCTGAACAGACTGCTTTTGTTGTTGATTCAAAGAGCTGACTTCAGTTTTCATTTGATCTTCACAACAGTCCTGTAAAGGAGTTGCTGGTAAAATTCAGACTTTTTCAATTTACAAGAGACAAAATAAAGCTGCAGGAAGTTGGATGACTTGTTCATGATCAAACCAATAATAATGAACATAATCCCCATGTCTTTCCTCTTAAAGCAACAATGAAACAAGCAGCATAATGCAATTAGCATATCTACAAAATTACAACTTCTCAGAGATGATAGATGAATTTAATGTAGGCAAAATTAATTTAAAATTCAAATATTGAAATGTATGATATAATATACTAATCTGTAGTTTACAACTGTTGGAATGAGTGACATAATTGTGTATGCATGTGAATAAAGAGGTTATTTCATATATTATTTTAAAGGACTAGGTTGAGGATGAAAAGAAATTTACTTATGAGTAAACAAAATAGCACATCGATAGAGTAATATCTCATGTTTCAGACACAGGAAAAAAAATTTGTGCTGAAAGTATCAGCATGCAGGAAATGGATTGTTTGAGAAATGAGAGGTTGGAACAAATGATTTAAGAATAGAATAAAATTATAAATTTGATTGAATTTATGAATGAATTTTTAAAAAGCAGAAGGCTCCAAAACAGTTGCTTTCTTTTCCTTTTGTAGGGGTGGGAGTAGATAATATGTATGCAATGGAATATCAAAGGTGGAAGGGGCTGACTGCTTAATTCTTGACCACTTTACCTTCAGCTGCCTGCAATGGAATGAGAAACAGACATTGCTCCCAAGAGGAGGTATATAACTCAACTGATGTCTCCTAAGTGGTCATACAGATGGTGGCTGAGCATGAAATTTCATCATTAAGGTTTATGTTTCAGGAAGAGGGGCGACAAAAGAGAAACAAAACTCAAGACTAGAAAAAAAAGAAAATCAGGAGGAGAAACTGCCAGAGAAGTTCAATGTGATTCCTAGGAATTTTTAGAGAAACAAAACCTTTCTCATCCTGAATCCCATAACTTGTGTGTGGGTAGCTCTTGCCTTTGCACTCATTCAGATATGAAGAAATGTAGGAGTGAAAAGAAAAAGAAATGTGGCTACTGTACCTGAATGTGGCATGACATTGGTTCTCTGCTAAGCTATGGTGTAGGAATGTTGACAATTTTTTCTGGGTATGCAGAGTGATCAATGAACAATGCATTTGAAATGACAGTTTAGATGGGACAGTAACAAATTGTTTCCAGTCAGCATAGAAATTTGCATATGGTCACTTAAGGACAAAATGAAATGCTGGGGTGTCTTACATTCTCTCTCATATGTAGAGTCTAAGGGAGTGAAATATATGTAAGCAAAAGCAGAACCATTGGGGCTGGAGAAAGGAAATAGGGAGAAAGGAAGAGAGATTAAGGAAGGGTAACAGAGGAGGTGAATACAATCAAAATATATTTTATACATGTATGCAAATGTCATTATGAAAGTCTCATCATTTAATGTATGGTAATTAAGACAGAATATTAAGTAAATCTAAAAAAGAAAAGAAAAAGAATGTCACTAATTAGCTACACTTGTTCTTTCCTGTTTGTTAGTCTAAAGTTAAGAGTACATTCACTAATCATCTTTGGTCTGCTTTGGACATCTAGACATCTTGTGAATAAACACTGTTATAGACATTTCCATACTTTCTCCAACTTAACACAGTGTATGGCTCCCAGTGACAACAGGATATATTTTTTACAAATACTTAATGATCTAAGGGGGATGATGTCATGTTCTCTTCTGTACTCTCCTGGACAGGAATTTGGACTGGTGGCCACAGAAGTACTGTGGTCCAGCGATATCTTGGAGAGTTGTAATTACTGCCCTAGTTCTAATCATCTGATTTTTCATTCTGGGCCTTGGCTACAGGTAGCCATTGTCTGCCCCCTAGCAACCCCTTCTAAAGTCAACAATGCTGTGTCCGACTTCTTCACTGCATTTGTCAAAAAAGAAAGGACTTTCTTGGGTCCATCTCTCCAGTCCATTTTCTCTTCTCATCAGAGCATCATTATCCTAGAACTGGATCAGTGCTTTCCCAATACATTCAGGAAAATAAGGAGGGTGGGAAAGTAAGTAAGAGTCCATGGAATATTAGTCTCTTCACAAAACATAAAAGTCAAAGCCAACTTTCTGAAATGCTTTCTTGCCCCTTTTCCATGCTCCATTAGTTAAAGAGTCCAACCATCTATTTTTCTTTATGAAAACAACTTTCTCCAAGTTTATGTATTTTCCAGAAACATTAAACCTCATGGCTTAGCAGTAGTGGTTGGTGTACAGAAAGCAAAGCAAGATAGGTGCTTCTCAAAGTGTACACACATAGCAAAGGATATAAGGAAACTATTTCATCTATATAAATCACTCTATTTATTGCCATCACAGATTATAATGATAGAAAGTCAACTATTTTCCTGTGACTACTAAATGCTTAGGTAGAAAGGGTTATTTAACAAATCAATATACATTAATTTTATAGGAGAAACATTTGAAATACCAAGTTGATAAAATTCTAGTAGCATTGTTTGAGGTAAAATTATCTTTTGCTAAATTAAAATCCTGAAGAACATACTTTAAATCCATTGAGAAAAAAGTTTAATTTCTGGACTGTAACTCCAGACCTAAGGGATTCAACACCCTCTTAGGCCTCTGTAGGCAACAGGCAAGTGTATGATACACAGATATATACACAGGCAAAATATACAGCAAAATAATTAAAGATTTTTAAGTGTGTTTACTGCTTTTGCAAAGGATCTAAGCTCAGTTCCCAGTACACACATCAGTTGGCTTCCAAATGCCTATAACTC
This sequence comes from Cricetiscus sungorus, assembly GCA_030556225.1. Lineage (NCBI taxonomy): Eukaryota > Metazoa > Chordata > Mammalia > Rodentia > Cricetidae > Cricetiscus > Cricetiscus sungorus. Next base: position 20,170,974 of record JANBXA010000651.1, read on the forward strand.
TGGGTTCAGGGAATCTGACAGCCTTTAATGGCCTCTGTGGGAACTGGCAAATATGTGATGCACATAAGCTTATACAAGCACACATTCATACACATAAAAATAAACTTAAAGAAAAAACCCTACTCTTCCTAAAAAAATCATTTTATTCAACAGAGTAGAGTGTGAAAGCTTCCCTAAATCCCATATTTGATAATCATTAAACTCGGGTAGGTTGGGTATTCAGTGTGCTGGTTGAGCATCTACCCAACCCTAGAGCCATGGACTCTATGCCCAGCCACAACACCAAAATATATAGGTAACACTTTATATTATTCAATTTAAATATTTTCTAGAAATAATTTAAACATTAACAAGAGATTGATACTAATGATTCTGCTACCAAACCTCTAACTTTGATGTTTTGATTCTTTTGTTGTTTTTGTTTTGTTTTGTTTTGTTTTTTGTTATTGTTGTTGTTGTTTTGAGATATGGTTTCTTTGTGTAGCCCTGGTAGTCCTGGAACTACTCTTGTGGACCATGAGGGCCTTGAACTCACAAAGATCTGTCTGCCTCTGCCTTCTGGGTGCTCGGATTAGAGGCATGTACATCCAATGCCTGGATGGCTTTTGATTTTTTTCACCATAAATGAATGATGGTCAGGTGTAGTGGCACCTGCTGAATTACCAGGCATAGCTCCTGAAGATGGAGAATTTAATTTCTCATTTATTCCTATTAGCAGTTCATTGGGTCACATGACTGTCAGTGTAAAAAAATTAAGATAAACACACATAGAAGCAAACAAACAAACAAAGAATTTATGGTCTTATCATCTCCCTTTATGTCTTCAAGTTGTGGTCATAAATGAGTCACCGACACAAATTCATCAGTTAGAATACTTCAATTCATTACACTTTCTGCTTACATGGTCAATTTCTAGAGAGAAATTATTAAAAATCTATGATAGTAGGTGTAGCTGTGATTCATTGGGACTTTTACGACCTTTGTTTTTAAAAGGGAAATATAAGGATGACATTTCAGATTCTGTATTTATAATGTAAATGTTTTATTAACAGCATGTAGCATCACAAACTGTATAAAGTAATGGATTTTATTATGAAATTTTCACAATATAATATATTGTGATCATATTTTTACATTAAGAATTATGCATAACTGTGATAACATTTTGATACTTGTTTATAATGAATATTGTTCAGGTGAAGAGAAAGGTATCTCTTCAAATGTTATAGTGTCTTTTTCATTTCTTAGTGGCACTTATGAAAACTAGAACTACACAAGCCCTCTGCTAACAGAAGTCCTTGGATTCTGTTATATTGTTTTATCAAGCAAGTTGTTGTTTCCTTGTTTGTTTGTATGTGTTTGTTTGTTAGTCTTTTTGACAGAGTTTCTATGTGAAACACTCCTGGTTGTTCTGAAACTCACTATGTACACCAGACTAGCCCCGAACTCACAGAGATTTACCTGCCTCTGCCTCCTGAGTCCTGGAATTGAAGGCATGTACTACCACCTCCTGGCACCCCTATGATTCTTAAGCAGGGTTTGGATATGTAATTAAGCTAACATTGGCCTTAATTCATAGCCCAGGCTACTTGAAAACTTTCTGCCTCTGCATTCCTGAATGCTATGATTACAGGTGTATGCCACCACACCTGACCATCATTCATTTATGATGAAAAGAATCAAAAGCCAGCCAGGCATTGGACGTACATGCCTCTAATTCGAACACCCAGAAGGCAGTGGCAGACAGATCTTTGTGAGTTCAAGGCCATCATGGTCCACAAGAATAGTTCCAGGACTACCAGGGCTACACAAAGAAACCATATCTCAAAACAACAACAAAAACAAAACAACAACACAAACAACAAAATAACAACAACAACAAAAAACAAAACAACAACAAAAGAATCAAAACCTTCTATATTAGCTTTATTGACATTATACATATACATATATATGTATATATATATATATATATCCTACATTATATATTAACCTGTTCCTACTTGCTGTACTGAATATTACACAAAACAATATTTCGTCTGTGTCATTATAGCTTTGTGGCCAGGCACTACCAAACATCTTTTCTTCCCTTAGCTACTACATCTTAATATCCACTGATTTTATTATCAACTTTTGTGAAATTTGTTTTTTTTAGAATCCTATATGAGTAAAATCAAGTAATATTTGTTTCTCATCCCTGGTTTCTTTCACTTAACATAGTGCCTGCCAATTCCCTCTATGTTGTTTCAAATGGCAAAGTCCATATTCTTTCTGTTTGAGTAATGTTCCTGTGTGTGTAGGTGCTTCTCTGTCCATTTATCAGTTCATGGACACTGAAGTCATTTCCATCTTTGTCATAAATAGTATGATAGAGTCCATATATCTCTTCAGCATATTTAGAGCTGGGTAATGTATTTCATTTCTCTTTTAGGAAGGAAACTCCATAGCATTTTCCACAATTTCAATATTAACACTTTCAACCACTGTGTGCAAAGATGTTCTCTTTGTCTTTACAAAATTGTTATTCTTTCTGGAATGTAAGGCTATCTCATTTCAAGCTTACTCTGCCTTTCCTCTTGAATGCCCAGCATTTTTCTTTTATCAGCTGTCAATCTGTATAGTGAATTGTGTCTTTTAAAAAAGAGAAGTTTTAGGCTTACTGCATGTTTTAAAACATTACCTGTATTATTACATGTCTTGCATGATATGTGTGTATGTGTGCAGGCATGCATGTGTATGTACATTAATGGATGAGAAAGAAAAACCCTCAGTAATCTGTTCTACAGTGGAATCTGGGGATATAACTCAAATTGGCATACTTGCAAAGCAAGCACTTCTGTCCATTAGGGCATCTTCCCAGCCCCGTTGCTTCTTTTGAAACGGGATATTTGACTTTGTTTCTGCTATTGTTGATTGTTTTTCTACATACTTTATATATTAATCCATTGTCAGTTATTTGTAAATATGTAAATATTTTCCCTAATTTTGTGGTCTGACTCTTTGTTCTGTTTGGTCCTCTGCTGAACAGAAAATTATAGTGTGATACCATCCCATTTTGGTTTGTTTTGTTTTATTGTTGGTGGTGTTGTTTTGAGCTGGTTTTTGTTATTATTCTTTGCTTTTGTTTCTTGGGGTTTGAAGGTTTTGCCTGAAAATTCCTTGCCAATTCCCTAGTGCTCAATCATACTTCTTGTATTTACAGGGCCATAATTTCAACTCTAATATAAATAAACATGTTTTGCAATATGCCTTCCAATTTTCTTCCCTTTCACTTTGGTATCACTTCCCTTTGGCTGTATTTGTCAGCATTTTACCCATAATGTTAAATAAATGCATACACTATATTTATTAAACATAAGCATATCCCTTAGTATCCTATTTCTTTTCTTCTACGGTTTTCAAAAGAAAATGTAAAATTCATTGTTCTTTTCCTAGGGTTTTAATTACAAAAATCCTCGGCTTCTATTACATTTCTAACATTCTGTAAACCTTTGTCTTCACTTGTTAGTCTGATGGCTCCCTCCTTGTCCATTTAAAAATAAGAACAAGGAGTTATTCAAGGGAAGAAAATCCTTACACAGTGCAGTTCTAATGCAGCTGCCTTCTACCTGTCTGCACTCTAATGTTTATTAGCTTCTTGGTTTTGTAAGGAATTGATAAGGAGTTGTAGAGATTAAAAATTCTCACAAGAGTCATCATATACCAAAGCAAATTCTGGGTCTTTGTAGGTGAAATCTGGCAGTAAATGGGAGACAGGTGAAGGAAGTAGAACAAAGATAGCCATGCCACCCTACAGTGAAAAGGAAAAAAAGTTGGTATTAATTCCTTCAATGTCTTGAGAATCCATCATTCAGACAGAACCTTTAACAGGAATCCAATTCTCCAGTTGCTGGACAAAGTTAATTAATTTGCAAATATATTTCATCTTCTAAGTGACAGCCTTGTCTACTCTAGGCAAAGACTAGAAAGGAGGATGAAACTGGAGCACAGAGTGCTGGCGGGCTCACATGGCACAACTTTAACCCACGAGAATCGAGGTGACACTAGCTCATTACATCTCATCCAAATGAGCTCCTTGTAAAAGGGAAATATTTTGATTAAGGTAGTGAGGGGGCACTTGGAAATGCTCTCCATGCGCTGCTTCTAATTACTCTGCTGTACACTTACGTTTCTTCAAAGGAACGGTGCCTGCAGTGAACGAGGCTGTCTTGGCTTTTGTCATCAGACCCAGAGTGGGGTAGAGAGAGTATTCGCTTTTCTTTCCTCATTTCTTTGCTTGTCATCTTCCTTGTCTTAATATCTGGTGTCTCCTTTAGACACATTCATACTGAGTGAGTCTTTCAAATTGCTTTGCTTGGTGACTTGCACTGCCAAGGTAATGGCACAAGAGTGAGAAATTTCCAGGTTCCTTTCCAAGTATAAAATTATAATGGTGAGGACAGCCATTGTATTGTTATCATTTTATAGGCATAAACTAAAGTAACAGGAGAAAGGGGAATAAGATACAGTATTCAAAGTTTGTACTCGCCTACCCCTGCCAGCAAGGAAGACGCGACTCCGGGAAGATCTTCTTCATGCAGTTTTAATCAGGATCCTTGAAACATGTTCTTCTGACCTGCGAGACCCCGGGGGACCCTTATACAGGCTTAAGTCTCCTTGCGTTAGCCAACCCCAGTGAGCTACGTGGACTCTGCAGATAGGCTACTCTAATGCAGAAGCAGACAGGCTGAACAGACTTAACCAAATAAGGGCTTGTTTATGCCAGAGAGCGCTCACCCTTGGGGAGGTGGAAGGCGGAAGCCAGTGCCATCTTTAAGGCACGGCACTTTGCAGCTCTCTCCAAAAGTGTAGTCATCCTCTCCTTTATTCCCGGTCCATTTATTACTCTGTTTCCAACAAAATTGGACTTCTTGGAAGTATCTCCTTGCTCAACATTATCCCAGTTTGTATAGAAATGATAGCACTATGAACAGAAAGGAAGTGGCAAAAGAAAAAGTTGGAGGTTCCTAACTGAAACATATAATGCAGGCCATTATAGACTGTGTGATGGCATTTGACTTGTATTTCAAGTGCAGTGTAAAACAATTAAAGGTACTGATATAGAGGAATTTTTAAAAAATGACTTAAGCTAAACAAGCAAACAAAAACGAAACAAGCAAGCACACAAACAAACAAAACATCATCTCAGATAATGTGTGAGAAAAGAGCAGAATCAGGGTTGTTGCTGTAGAAATTAGATCTTGTTAAAGAATTGGAAACATGAGATGATGAGATAGGTAAAGATACTTGCTGCATAGTCATGGTGACTATAGTTCAATTCCTTAAACCCATCTAAAGGTTAGAAAAAAAACAAACTCAACATAGTTCTCCATGGCATATGTACAAATGCACTTACATCACTCACACAAATAACAAAAAATGAAAACACAGAATTGGTAATGTAAAGAAAAATGAATGTTGGGAAAGTAGAAGCCATTCTGGTTGCTTTTGAGGCTGAAATCATAAGTACTATGGTAATCAGTACATCCTTCGTGTGTGTGTGTGTGTGTGTGTGTGTGTGTGTGTGTGTTTATTCTCTTATACATTACATCATGACCTCATGACTGAAGTTTTCCTCTCTCCACTTATCCCTAACCCTTCTATCCGTCCTCCCACCCTCCTCTCTCCCAGATCAAATGAACATGACCAAGCTCTTGAACCTGGGTATTTACATGATCTTACTAGTTTTGATTAAAAGGTAGGAGGATAGTACCCATAAATCTCTGGGTATCTGGAGGGAACCTATCAAAAAAATGAACATATCTCAGCAAAAGCCATATTTTAAAACAGAGCCACAGCCAACCATTGGGACAAGAAAAGGGAGTTCTGCTGAAGAAAGGGAGGTGGGACAGGACCAGCAAGAAGGATCAAGGTCATGATAGGAAACTCACATCGACAGCTGACCTGAGGTTATGGGAGTGCATGAACTCTGGACCGACAATTAGGGAGCTTGTAAGAGACCAGCCTAAGCCCTCTGCATATGTTTGACAGTTGTGTAGCTCAGTGGGGTCAGGACCTGTCCCAGGAACTTAGCTGGCTTTTGGGACCATGTTCTCTATTCTGGATTACCTTGCCCAGCCTTGATGCTAGGGGAGGAGGTCATACCTGCCTCAACTTGCTTTGTTTAAGCCCATGGGAGTCCTGCCCCTTTCTGAATGGAGAAAAGGAGGAGTGGTTGGGAAGTGGGGTAAATGGGAGGTGGCAGGAATGGCAAGAGAGGAGAGAGGGAAAACTGTAGTTAGTATGTAAATAAATGAAACTATTAATAAAATAGATAAATAAAAACAGAATCCCAATGTCACTAAGGGAAAGAGAGTGTTGGTACCTGAAGTTCTAAAACCCATATGCTTTGACTTTAGACATCTGAAGTGATGAGTGTGAAACTGCCTCCAAGGACTCAGGGTGTGGATTAAGTAGTTACCAAATGCATGCACCAAGCATAGTTACTTGCATTTCATTGTATTGGTCAAATTGTTCTTACATTTATATAGAACTTCAATACACAACTCTCTGTGGATATTTTTAACTTTCTTGCAATTGTCTAGATCCTCTTACTCATAAATTCTGTTCTTTCCCCAAACACTTCTCTGCTTCTATTAGAACTGTCATCTTCTAATTGCAAATAGTGAAGTCCTAACTAGTTTCTAAAATATTATATTTATACTTAACATACACACCAAGTGAGTGACCAGATCCTGGAAGTCAATCTTTTATTTTAACTTTTTTTTATTATTTAATAATTTTTTTATTTTACATATCAATCCCAATTCCTTCTCCCACCCATCCGCCCATGCCCCCACCCACCTCCCTATCTTGAATTGGTTCCTTTTTCTCTATGCCCTTGAAATCCTTTTTGCTCTATTTAGCAAACACACATTAGCTGTGTAACTTAGACTTCTTCATATGAATGTCTGCACTGAGGTTTGCACTACCCAAAAGCCTTGATATATTGCATAGATATTCCTTCTCTGCATCTGCTTGTGGGCACATCCACTGTCATTTTGATAAGTCTAGTTTTAAATTCTTGCTCCTTTCATTGTGTCTTTGTTTCACTCACTTTCTGAGCCTGTCCTTGCTAAATATTCAGCCCGGAAAGACGAATGCAATGATACCCAAATCTGTGGTAATATTTGATAACAATTCCCTTTGTAAAATCACCTCTCCCCTTTGACTAGCCCTAACTGCAGCTAAATGTTATACAAACATCATCCAATTTGCTTAAAATATTCAGCTCATTCTATATCCAGAACAGGCCAAAACAATGACAGAAGGCAAAATTCTCAAAATAACTATAAAATTGTAGGAGAATATAATTAAGGAAGCCCATGAAACAAACTAGGAAAGAAAATTGTGTTTAAAAAATAAAAAGAAAGAACTGGGAGGTTAATAAGGCAGCAAGAATTCTTTCTTCTTTGCCAAACATCAGAGCTGCAGCATCTTGTTAGTGAGCAGTCATCTGGAAATCTAAAGTATGTGTCTCATTTTCTGTCTTGCACAATAGAGAGGAAAGGCCCCTTTTCTATCTGTTTAGTAACTAGAGATTTATTTCTAAGGTAGTTTTAAAAGACACAGTCAAATGAATTTTGGCTAAATCTTCATTTTATTAAGGTCCAGTGAGCTAATGAACAAGAAATCTATGTGCCTCATACATGAGCATAAAATCCTAGAAAATAAAAAGATTAAAAGAAAAGAAAAAAACTGATTCAAAAATGGTCCTAAGGGAATCTATAAGCCTATATATATATATATATATATATATATATATATATATATATATATATCAATCACCTCTTGCAATCTAAAAGGGGGAATATAAAGCAATTTTTATAATGCCAGATAGCACTAAAAAGATTGAAAATGCCTCATTCTTTTAAAAGAAAATATTATTCTAGCTAAACTTTCCACCTAGTTGTCATGGCAACCTTGCCACTTTTTTCCATGTAGAGACAATTAGATATTAACCTGGGCATTTAGAGAAAGACACTTCTAACTTGGAGAAAGACTTGTTGATTTGTGTTTGGCTGAGTAAGCTAAAGAATTACTGTTATGATTCTTCTCAGAGGTAACCCTCTTTGAGCCTTGCAGAACAAGGTCATTGTCCTAGAAAACAGTAGCCCTAATTTGGACAGCTAAGCCACACAGTGAAAGGGGAATGGGGTAAAAAATTTGAAGGTGATAACTCCCAGTTTCCCACCTGAAAAACTAGAGGGAAAAAAAATCACATTCCTGAAATTTCTCTAACATAAATCTTTCATAGAGGAACTGTCCTCTATAGAGTCCTCTCAAAATGGAAGAGTAATTTTCTTGATGATTAATTGAGCAAGGAACTATCAAGGACTTAGGTCTGAGTTTTCATACTAACACCTATCAGTTTGTTAATTCCTTCGGGAGCTTAGAGATCTTCAGAGAGACACAGAGGGAGACAAGAAGTTGGGAGCCAGCTGAGGATGAAATTACTTATTTTTCCTTTGTTAAAGTTTTTGTCTAACTTTTGCCCTCCCTCTTGATCAATTCTGTTAATAAAATTCCTTCCCCCCCCAAAAAAAATTCCCTTGCTTTTAAAGTGTGCTTTCTACTTACCTAGTAACACTGCAGGTAATCAAGGGGTAGAATGTGTGGTCAAGAAGGAAGAACAGTTCAGGAGAAACAGAACTAATAAAAGTTGTCATCACCACAGAGCAGTTCTTTGTGAAACAGGGTCTCAGTGTACAGTCCCTGTGAAACTGACACTCTCTATGTATACTGAACTGTACTCATAGTGATGCATCTACCTCTGCCTCCCAAGTGCTGGGACTGATGACATGCAACACCAAGCCTGCCATAAAGCATTTGTTTAACACTGTGGCCATGATGTCTCTCTTGTTGTTGTAGATATTTATCTGGACCACTGTTGTGCTCTAATTTCAACTGTTTAGTTGGGGGGACAAAATGAAATATCTTAAAAATTTAGCAATAAAATAAAACTATTCTTGTTTAAGGGGAAAAATGGCCTCTTCCTTTCAGTGTGCTAAATTATGCTGTCATTAGAATATGTGGGGATGCCTCTCCTAGACTTCTTGCTTCTCTTAATTATTATTTATGCTTTTTAAAGCAAAACAGGAATATATTCTTTGAGAGTAAGATAACTCTATTGAAAAGGCTGGCATTCCCTTTCATACACAACAGTTTTTAAGCTCCAGGTAATAGATGTTGACTTCTATGTGTATGTGTAGCCACTATACAACCTACCAGAGCTATTGCCATCATGAAGAAAATGTCAGTCACCAGAGCTGTCCTATCACATGAAACACATAAGACATAAGGTTGTATGACTATTCAGCATTGTCAGGGTTTCTGTGTCTATCCTTTCATTGTCAGCTACATTGCAAGACTGGTCCCTTCAGCCACACTCTGCAAGTAGTTCAGTACACAGCAGGCTCAGCACTGGGTATCACATAGGGAAATTTGCTCTTGCTCTTGCTCTTTTCTGTAAATAAATGCTGGTGCAAGAGGACTGAGGGGATGGTGCGGTGGATAAATCACATATGCTTAAGGACAGTTTATATAATAATCTCACAATAATTCCTGGTGGTCATGGCAACATGACTGAAATTCAATGTTATATTTGAAAGACAGAGTCTGAGGGTCCTCTGGACAAGCTACTAAATACGCTAACCCTTATTGTTTGTTGTGGGTTCAACTGAGAGACTTTGCTCAATGAGTAATGGAAATCTCCCAATGTCAACCTGTGACATCTACATGCACATACTTGTGTGAGCACAGAAACACACATGCCTCTACCACCACATATGCAAATGCACACACACACATACTACAAAACAGAATAAAAGAGTTCTGTTAGCATATATGCATGACTTCCTATGTCCCCCATAGAAAAGGTATAGACAGAATCATCTCAGCTTTGTTCTCAAAGCTAATAAGATCCCAACAATGCTGTCTTATGTGACAACTAGATGAGAGAACGTTAATCTACGCATCCCTCCAAAATAATCAAATTTGGCACGAGTGGCTTTATGAATTTTGAGAAGTAATTGATCCAATTTTATAAGACTTTGTAGCAACTTCTATGTTGCAATAAAAAATAAAGTTCACAAGCATAGTATTTCACATGTACTTTTATAAAGGCTGACCATTTCACTGACAAGAGGCTCCATGGAATGAGGGTTTGGTGGGGGGCATAGGAGGACAGGAGGGAGAAGGAACTGGGATTGGTATGTAAAATAAGATTGTTTTCAATTTAAGTAAAAAAGGCTGATAATTTCAAATGTAACATAAATTAGTATTATGTGTCACAAAAAAACATTAATCTCAGAGTGTTTGTATTTCAAAGGCCTAAAAATAGATAGAGGTACTCAGATCCTTAGTAACCCTTTTTTTTACCTGGTCCTATTGGATACTTGTGTTTCCTTGCAGGTGCCAGTGGTTGTCCAGGGTTCCTAACATCTTTTCTTAAAGCATGAATCCTTTGAAATGTAGTTAATGATTTTCAGTTTATATCACTGGTTATCATTCTTTCAGAAGTATGTTTACAGAAGGGGCCATTCTAGCCCATCTTTTCAAGCCCATCAGTGAACAGTGTCATTGTGTGTATGCCTATTGTGTTTAGTGATGGTCTCAGTGAGCATTAATATTAAGACTTACTTTACTTTTCATTATATGTGTTTGTGTGTAGTGGGAGACAAGTGCATGTGAGTGCTAGTGCTACTGATGGAGGCATCAGAGTATACAGAGCTGCTGTTATAACCAGTTATGAGGTATCCAAGGTATAGGGGACCAACTCAGGTTGTGTACAAGACCAGAAAGTAGTCATTTTTGTTTGTTTGTTTTGTTTTTGTTTTTTGAGACAGTGTTTCTCTGTGGTTTTGGAAGCTGTTCTGGAAGTGGCTCTTGTAGACCAGGCTGGTCTCACACTCACAGAGATCTGCCTGCTTCTGCTTCCCTAGTGCTGGAATTAAAGGCCTGTGCCACCATCACCTAGCTTGACTAACAAGTAGTTTTTATTATGGAACGAGCTCTCCAGCTCAAGGCTGTGAATTTTAATATAGCTATATATTTAATATAACTCTATATAAGTATATATAACTACATGAATACTTACTATATATGTATATACACAGACACACATATATATACATATTATTAGTAAATATGTACTATGTGTATATGTACATATATATATCTATATATAATATATATATACATATATATATATATATATTTTAAGCATTCAGACACTCATTCAATGGAGAGCAATGGTGATTTAGACTCACCTGACAGCAAATTGAGGACCAGTTCAGTCAATAACATTCCAGGGCTTCCTCTTTATTGTATCCTACAATAAAACAAAACCAACACAAGAGACCAGTTCTACATATTACAGCCAGAACAAAAATAGTGTATTAGGAATTTGTTTAATGATGTTTTAAAGAAATGTGTAACTTCATTTGTAGCCACTTCCAATGACCATAATCAATTTGAAAAAATCCTTGGATGAAAAGCCATGAGAAAAGTTGTTGTCTAATCAAAAAGGCCATGGAGGTCTGCTGTTCTTGGGGTTTGCTTCAACTCCAGATCTCTGTCATTTCTGTGTCCATGCCTTTTTTTTCAACTGAACTTTGAAAAATTCTCTACCAAAAGAATGATAACAGGAGCTGTTTCTGAAAAAAAAAATGGGATTTATATATCCACAATGAGTGACGCCTTAGGCAGAAATGAACTGTCTATGTAGTCACCATGCCTCCATTCCTTCTAGAGAGTTGGATTCTATTGCTGAGAATCAAAGCCCCTTAATGATCTGTGTTTAAGTCTCATTTATATCCTCTTCTTTTATCTGCATTCTTTCTTATAAATACAAATTAGAAAAACATATCGGGCAAGGGTGGTGAGCCTATATTTGAATTATGGTTTTCTTCATGGGGATTTCACAGCAAAGGGCAGTTTCAGAAGTTCAGAGTGAGAGGTCATTTAATAAGATCATAATGATCAGTTGTCCCCAGGGAACTAGGACAGCATTGGCTCTGTGTAGCAAGCCCTGCTATGACAGAGAGCATCAGGATCCTCAGAAGTGGGGTGGCCTTGCTTTTTTTTTTTCCTTTGCCCTAGAGAATACTTATTACCAAGCTGTGATGTTCTCTGAGGTGACTATTTCTGGGCTTGTCCTCAATAAAGCATCCAGGATCAAAAGAGCATTGCTCACACAAAATGAACATGCACTTAACATACAGCTTTACATGAGTCACACCTCAGAACACACGGAATTTGTACAGATATTTAAGTTGTCTCTTGTCAACCTGCCATGGTATGTTTTCTTCAAAGCAGCATTCATCCTTACAATTGCAATTTTAGTTCCATTTTGTAGACTTTACAATTAAAATAGTAAGACTCTAGAGAATATAATAATATAAAGAAAATTTATCCTACTAAGTGTATCAAAATTTACTCTCTGAAAATGATTACTGGAACATTTTTGCAAACAACTACATAGTCCTTTTTAGAATAATACAGCATTAATTAAACCTCAATAAATTTGAAACCAAAGGGCAAAAATAATCAGACTTTTTATTTTAAACAAAACCATACTGACACTGAACCATTGGTAAAAATAGAAATAAAGTCTATATAGTAACATTAAACTTGTGTAATATGGGTAAAAATAGTGCACATCTAACAGTATTTGTGTGAAGAATAAACAAAAGGATAACATGTCTAGAAAATAGTGTTTGTAGTAACTTGTCTAATACATATATTAAAAATGTGTTTGGTATGTGAAGTGCATGGCCAAACAATATCCTTCATAAACAATCAACTGGAATGAACAGAAAACTAAAATAAATACTTCATAGAATTGCAATTTAACATATTAATTTTTAAAATCAACAAATGCCCATGATCCAGTTAATAATTCCTCTCCCGTGTTCATATGCACAGCCCTAGTTAAACAGTGGGAAATTATTTTTAAAAGATATGAAGTAGGAGGGAGACCCACTAGGAAGAGAAATGTATTCAGAGGAAATGGAAGTTTATATACAGAGGTGATATGGAGTAAATACTAACTTAATATGTTATACAAAATATGAAATTGACAAAAATACACTTAAAATTATGATTGTTTCTTTTTCCTCATTTTATAAGTTCTTTGAGAACTTTGCATATTGTATTTTGATATCATTCACCATATTGCTGAACCACCCACATGTGTCCTTTCATATTTTAATGCAGGTTCCAACCTGTCCTTGATATACTCTTGAATGTGTGAACTCCACTGGAGGGTGCTCAACCCACCAAAGCATGTGCACTTAAAGAATACTCTCTACTCTAATTCATCTATAGCACTTTAGCCAGAGAGGGTAGTCTATGCCCACCTCCCTCTCCATGTTGGAATTTTGTGTAGCTTGACCTTATGCAGGATATGTGCACACTTTCACAACTGCTATGAATCCATGCACACAGCTGACCTGTTGTGTCTGAAACACACAACATTGTAGTCATCCATCTTTGGCTTTTACAACACCTCCAGCTTCTTCAATATTAATTGTGAGCTTTGTGTGTGGGTGGGGGGGTGATAAAGATATTTCTAATTTAAAGAATGGGGACTCTATAGTGCTATTGGGATATTGTGTAGCCCTTGCCTCTGAATTGAGATAGTGTTTCCTGGAGGAAGGCTCACATAGCAGGTCAGGGAGTATACAAGCCTACAAATTGCATGACATTCCCTGTAACTTAAGATATATCAAACCCTCTAAGGGTTGTGAAATGCTAGGAAAGGAGGCTTTGGAGAACCTATGAAAGCTGGGCAGAGAACTCATGAGGGGGGGTTGTCTTTTGGTGACTCATCTGCCTTTGGGCCACTCATACTCCTGTAGGTAACTTGCTTGAGCTTAGCTGCTCCACTAATCTAGACTTTTGTAGAGTCACTTCTTTGCCCTGCCATCTGTACCATATCTGAGATGAAGAGACCCGTGTTCACATTTTCTTTAGGGAAACCACTGAACAGGATATCCAGATATGGATGCACCAAGGAATATTTTCCAACTGCTTTGTGCAGATCATTTTATAATAATTTATCTTTGAAAATTTTCTCTTACTTTTTTGTATAATTATGAATTAATTTAAATATATACACATATGGAAGCTATAAACAATAAAAAATAAAATGATCTTAGATATATACACGAAATAAGTAGTTATTTTGACTTATGGATTAGTTGTCAGGGAACAATAATGTTAATTTGGGTCAAGGTTAAAAACAAATAAGTTAAACCTCCTTCCCAAACTTGAAGGTAGCTCAAAACACCTTTACCTAAACTAAAACAATGGAGACAATCCTAAAGTGTTAAACATCATTTTGTAAATGTGAATCCAAGGTCAAGATATTTAGTGAAAGAGGAAGGTCATTCTGTTTCAGCTCTGAAAAAGAAACTTTGCCAGTAATATTCCTATTAAAGCATGTGACCTATACTAAAGTTTTTAAAAGAAAGACACTTAGAAACATTGGGAAAATGAAATTGTATTATGCTTATATGCAAACTAAGTGTACACACAGTGTTATATACGTCAGTGAATATCCAGTAGAATAATATGAACATTTTAAGAGGTGGTTGACTGTATTATTAAATGCACTGCAATTAGAGACATGTAATTAATGAAATAAAATTGCAGTTCAGAGACATAATTTCTTAAAACAAGCATAAGTAGAAAGTTATAGATTGCATATTATAGCAAGGTACAGAAAACAAGTCTTCAAATTTCACTGAAGAACAGGATGGACTTGGGTAAGTGATGATGTAAACTTTGTTTTGAAAGCAAAAGATTTAATTTTTCCCCAAAATAATGAAAGCCATGTGTAATTTGAATTTGAGATTATCAGCAAGATTTTAAAAGAATTTAAAAAAATAATACTAATAGCTTCTTAGGGAAGTCAAAATATCCAGAAAAGTTATAAAATTATTTTTAAAATGTATAGAACCTTTTGGATAGCATGTAATCTTAAAGACAAATAATTAAAAATATAGTTTTATTTTGACAATATAGTGGTCAGCAATAAACTAATTGTCATATGAGACTATACCTTAAAGAAAACAAAACAAACAACAGAAAACAACTAGATTGCATGAAGGATGTTGAAACATTTAATAATCAATAAGAAACTTATTAATCAGTCACAATGAATCTACAATACAAAAATGTTTAAATATTACAATAAATACCAAGATGTAGAAGAAATATGTGTTTAAAATATTTATTTTGTCTTTAATTTTGAACTAAGCAATATCTAAAGGGGCAAAATTATTATAAAAATTCATACAAAATATTATATTATCTATATAGCTAGAATGGTAGAAAATTAAATGATTAATAGAGAAAATAATGTTTATAAACACAGGGCAGGTAAAAATCTGACTTCTACAGTATACACAGATTTTTGTGACTTAAAACTTACAGAGAGGAACAGAGAGTTAAAGATTATGAAGAGGTTACAAAAAAGGAAATGTAAATGATTATCAATCATTCTCATAAATAATCACTTATGCATATTTTAATGAGACATTATTAAAGCTGGCAGAAATACAAATGCATATAACATTGAAAATTAATAGGCACATTGGGAAATGTTAACCAGTGATCTTGTGATGAGACTATAAGTTGGTACATGGTTTTTAAGAAAAGTTTCTATTTTATGTATTCGTCTGTGTGTATGATAGCAGATTAGAATATATGCATATCTTATGAATATGAGAAAATCCTGCAAAGAGCATATGATCTCTTACTCCTGAAGTTACAGTCATTAATGGACATCCAGCCTAGTATATAAGTCTTGGGATCTAATTTCCATCTGCCTTATTGCCAAGCAAGCTCTGTTAAGCAGTGCCTCTGGCACACATCTTTTTAAAAAAATTCAGGAATACCCAGTAAGTTTTTTTTTTTTCTTTCCTAAAACCATTCTCTCCAGGATGTTCCTTTTAGTGAGAATACGCATGTCTGTAGTATGGAGGCCCTGAAAAAAAGCTTGTCCCTATTGGCAAGAAACTGAGAAACTAAATAAACAGTTGTAAATCTGATAATTGTTTCACTTGGAAAAAGGAAAGTGTGTGTGTGCATAAGTAGTTATCTCAGAATACATTGAAGAGTAAATTAAGTAACTATGATTCCATTTCTGTAAAACCACAAGAAGAACCTATAGCCACATGAATTTAAAGGTGAGACTTCATCTTCAGCTTGAAATAGGAGTCAACACTTAAATAGGGAATATTTGTATTCTGCTTTTATGACCATCTGACGTTATTCAAACAAAATGCACTATATTAGTTGTAAGCAAAACAATAATGCCTTTATATGTAGTGCACAAAAGAGAAGGATGAGAGAATGTTATGTTAATCCCTCGGCAATTTCACTAGTCTCTCAAAGTATTAGAGATATTAGCAAGAAAGAGGGATTTGGTGGCAGCATCTCCTGATATTGCTCAATACTCTCCATTACTAGGTCCTTGCTAAATAGCAGGGATGAAATTTGTTCCCTACCCTTATTGTAGAGAATGCAGATATCAGAAACTTATTCAAGGCCTTGGAAGAAGATATAAAAATACACATTGTACATTATCCTAGTAAAATCTATTATTTTGTACAACGCACATGTTTTAAATAAAAATTTACTTTTTGTTTAAAAAAAAGATAAATAAAGTAAGAAAAGAAATGAGAAAACAGTAAAGAAACCAAGCACAAATTTTGCTTTTCATATTTGCTGTGTAAATCCATACAATCATTATGCCTCTCACCCTAGCTTCTACATCTATAAAATGAGAACAATAGCCTTCGACAATTCACAGAGCTATAAAAGACACTTTAGGGACTCTGATATGATAGAAACAGTTTTGCTTTGTTTAAAGGAGACCCATCCTGCCTCACCTTTAGATCCCTCTTTACTATTGTCTGAGCAGATAATCTAAATCACTAGAGTTCCCAGTCAGTGGTGGAATGAGAAGAGTGCTTCCAGATTTTGCACACAAGGAATGAAAACACGAAATCTCATAAAGGTCACATTCTAACTTCACTCTTTTTCCATGAAGAATGTCAACCAAACACATCATCTCTTCACTCTCTTCTGCCTTTTGGCATCTGTCCGTTTTTGCTAGTTAGTATTTGCTCATTTAAAATATTTTTCATGGAGCATGTTAAAAATAGGAACTTTTTACTGAAGATGTGGTCTGCTCAGTTATTCTCTGAGCATTGACATATAGCACACATTAAGACCAGACACTGATTTAGAACATGAAACATGTACACACAAGCAAGCACTGGGTAATCATTGCCTAACTTTTGACAGCAGTAATGTTTTTACTTAGAGAAGAAATGAAGTTAACCTTTGCTAATTTGAATGTTTTTAAAGAGAAAATACTCAATTTTCCTTGCCCATATGAAATATGTACACATATATTACCTATGTTTGTGTGTTTCAGGGGTGGTGGTCAGAATAATATTTTCCTAGCCTACTCTTTATTATTTCCCATAATGGTCTTCCTTCTACATCTAGTCACTTAATGTGACCAGTTGCTTGCCTTCTTAATTTCTATCTCTTGCATCTTTACTTAGAAAAGGCAGTTCACACTTTATGTGTGGCCTTCTCTAGTTCTTTCCTCTACTGTTGGCCCTCTTTGCTGGGCTACCAAATAAGCTCCTCCTCCATGTTGTCAGTCATGGTGACAGCTATGGATACCAAATTTGATGGCATTGCATGCCATTAAATTGCTCTGACCTGCATTGATTTGCTTTTTCTGACTTTCACTTTTCTTTTGTAAAATTAAGCAGTTGAAGAAATTCAATCATTTATTTCACAATTACTTCACCAAGAACTACTACACACAAGGCACTTTCCTCTGTTCTATGGATTTGGAGATTTAAAAACTAAGAAAAAAATTACAATTTGCTGCTACTCCCTTACAGTGGGGAGAGATGCTCTAGCAAAGGTACTATGTGTATTTTACAGGGAGTTAAATGATGATAAATGCTATAGAGGAAACAGGTGAAGAGTAGGGAATTGAAGTGCTAGGAGCAGGGTAGCAATTGGGTTACACCTTTCAATGAAGACAAATTTCTTCCTCTAATGTTCCAAATATTTATGAGTTTGTACATTTGTCTCAGGAAGATGATAAGTTCTAGGGCAATGGAACATGCATAATTAATGTCTGTGGCTGCATGCTGTGAGGAATATGGAATAGTGAATGAGAGTTAAGTTTTCTAGCCAGAAAAATATTGGACAATAATTCCGGATCTGCAGCGAACTTGCTCCAAGAACAAACTACTTACTTTCTCTGCAGCTCTATTTGTTGCTCTATTAGGTAAAACTGTCTATTCTATATAGTTCTTATGAGCATGAAATTAGTATGCTGGCTGACCTATCCTAAGTATGTAACCACTGTAAGCTATTATTTATTACACATAGTAATTTGGTATATATCTTTATTGTATAAATAAAAGATAGATATTGAATAGTAAGTAAGACATTAAGTTAGTCACTACAACAAATATGTTTGCATAAACAAACTCTCCGAAACGTTTATTTCCTCAGACACATTTTACTTTCAGATTCTATAAACATTAAGCCAACTCCCTATAAAAAAGTAAATAAAATAAAAAATAAAAACATACACAGTCAAAAGTAGTTGTTGGAACAATTTAGAAATTCTAGACAATGTCTACAAATGACATCTTGATCTTCAAGTAATATTGCTTTCTGTGTGTTGAGTATTTTACTGTAATTATGTAGAATAACTTTATTTTCCAATATTTACACTGAAGAATTTATGAGTAAAAGACCATATTGCCTGTACCTGGCTTTCAACCTGCTAAGAGTAAATATGTGTATGAATGCAGACACATTTGCACAACTATGTTCTTATAAACAGACATGGTGTTGACTTTTCAGCCAAAGTATGAAGATCTGCCTTAAAGACATGGGATTTGAAGACCTTAAAGGATGGGGCATACTATATTCTAATGCTATAAATAGTCTCATTTCTTCAGTTTCTGTGTACTTTTATACATGAATGACACAAACAAACAGAGAAACAAAAAAAACAAAACCAGTTACCTAAGGAAGATTATTTGAGTTCAGAAAACCATATAAATAAATGTCAGTAAGGACATACTAAATAGTAACAGAGTAGCCCTTTCCCAGAACTTTCTCAGGACAGACCAATTCAATCACAATTGCAAGGTACATACTATAGATGGCAGAAGGCCATATTCAATTTCAAGTTACACTGACTAGATTGGTTCTATAGTTATGATTTGAAATCCAACAAGAAAAAACATATCATATATATTAAATGTAAATATTTGTCACAGGAGGCACAAAATTATGTCCAAGAACAATCCAGGGAACAAAATGCTCCTGAGTTAAAAGGCCCTTTGCCTTTTGTCCTAGAACCTGTCTCATAGTTCTCCAAACAAAACATATTTAGAAATACCTAGATGAACTCACTTAGGTAATCTACCTTGCTTTTCTGCTTTCCCAGGTCACCATTTTTGTTGGTAACATCCAAAGAATCATAATCAGAAGTTAATAGGGCATATTCCTTCTTCTGTCAGTCCTGATGCAGGTATTGACTCAACCCCACCAGTGTCATAGTTTCTTCATAGCCTTTTTGATATGGTACTTTATAGATTTTGGCACTGATGAACAGTGTGTTATTCTCTTCAATCTCCTTTAAGGATGGCTCAGTGGTCAGGGGAACTTGATGGTGGTTTAGCTTCCCTACTAAACTTCTTAGGGACATTTGGGCAGCTTATGGAACTGCAGTATCTTGAGCCACTGGAATTTGGGTGACAAGCTGCTCTTTTTCCTTTCATGCCACAGACACCATCCAGCACTGCTTGATCAGCTTTTCAAATCTTGCATTCTTCACTTTGAGAGACATCTTGAGCAAAGAGTAAAGTTCAGAAGGTCTTAAGGGAAGTAAGGTTGATTATGGATGCCCTATCCTGTCCCCAGAAACTGCCTTTGCAATATGCCATTTTATTGGAAAATCATTGGTCATGCTGTAACTATGCAAAGCCCCTAATTTGTTTGCCTTTACCATGGACATTGCATATGCAGTTCCTGTGGGTATGGCCTCAACCTGCTAAGCATTTGGAGTTCAATGTGGACTACTGGAGTCACATTCAAGCATCAAACAACTTCAAGATTTCACTATCACACTCTCAAGTTATTTTTAAAAAGAAAAAATGAAAGTACAGACTCTCAACTTTCAGCCTTGTTTGGGTAATATTAATTCCTTACAATTTTATGTTTTTTCCTAAGCTCAGAGCTTTCCTAGATTGTAGGCATTCTAAGAAATAACACAGATGGAGTAATTAAATGAGAACTAAGTCGCACAAGGAACTACACATTTCTTTATATATTACGTTAAGATATTTATGCAATTTATAATAAGACTACAAGTGTTTCTGTTTTAATATCTAAAGAGCTATTATTTGTCTTTTTCCCATCTTTGTTATTATTTTAATAGAGCCATGCATTCAAGACTAAACACATACACACACATTCACACTTTGCTTTCGATCTAGAAAGACCCCTTTTCAAAGAAAGAAAAAAAATCCCAAATAAAAGCCCCTCTAATCAGTTACAAGAGTGCTGTAGCAATTACTTCCCTACAGGGTGACCTTTTCATCTTTTAATGGCATTTTGGAATAAAATCGCCCTAACAAGTTGGGAGTGCTATGTGTGTCACATTTCCAGTTCTATTTTTTTCTCTTGTTGGCACTGAATAAGGCCTAATGTATTCATGACCTAATTAGAGTAATTTTTTGAATAATAATGACCTCCTGGGGGAAACTTTTTCTTGGTACTATTCAGACACATTAACTAGAACAAGTGTTTCTTCATTTTTAAGTGTTTCTCTGGTTATTGGAATTATTTTGCTTCATTTAAAATGGAAATGATGTAACAGGAATCCCTAGAGGAAATGAGAAGCACTTGTTTGAGCTTCCAGAATGCTTTCCTCCCTAAGAATGCCGTATTCCTATTGCAATGTTGCTAAGGTATCCATCTTGTCATTCATTCTCGTGAACTTTGCTAGAGCCCAGATTGACATCATCAACATCAAAGGGAAGCTTAGGTGATACCAACGACATTAACTACAGCTGTGGCTCTGAGTTTCTGAATCATTTGCAGAATGACTATCATGCCAACCATCTTCTTTACTATGTTATAATTCTCTATTCAAAAAATAAATGAGAAGACATAGAAAAACGAATCCATACTGCCACTATATAGAAACTTGTAGGTCCATTTCAACTTATGAATCCTAAGTAGTTGTATTTTCATTTAAATAAAATGAATACTATTATTTTATATGTGTGTATATGTATACATATATTATGTACTTTCCCATAAGAGGCCAACAGAGCTGGAAGGCAGAGGACTCCTGCCTTCCTGTCCAATGAAATCTCACACTGTCTACTTACCATCTTCTCATCAATGTCATCCTGTCTCATAATAAACTTGTCTCCTCACTCTCACATGGCCTTGTACTTTTATTCTCTCAGGATTATCCATTGTAATTAAACTGCTGATGGTCCTGAACTCGTCTTTTATCTCTCCATTCAGCAGAAATTTAACCACGAGTTGAGGATCTAGATATTGTCTTATTTGTCTTGCAGAATAACTTTGGTTGTTTTTGCTCCATGTCCTATCTAAAGTAAGCACCTGAGGTTGTGTTGAGGTACCTACTTGCTTCTTGTTGCTGCTGTTAAATCACTTTCCTCACTTATCTCTTCTTTTGATAACATTGTTTCTGTGCAATTCTTTAAAAGTCAATTCATCTACTATCATTTTTTATTTTAGGCATGTAGTAACCAGTGGTAACTGATTCACTCTTTTCTGTTCTATCTGTATGTAATTTAAATGTATCCAATAGCCCAAAGACTAAACTCTCTGCTTCAGCAACCCCTCTCATATGTCAAAGTCACTTTCTCTAATGGGTAAAGCAAGCTGTCATTGCTTTAGCCCCACTTTAATCATTCCATTTTTACTGAGAATTTCCTCATGGTTTCACCTCTTCCTTTCCCTAGTGCAGAGTATTTTCCAGCATAACCACTCCCTTGTACAGATCCTCAGCCCCTTGGTTCCCTCACTTCTTTATGCTTTCTTATGGGACAAAATTCAAAACCTGTTAAATGCAGATCCCTGAACCCTTATCATTTACCTTTAGAATGGTGAATACTGTGAAGGAAAATAGCTGTGTCTACAAACTTTTAATTTAAAGATTGTAAATTTCAGACATAGATTCAGTATTCATCAATAATACTGAATCTTTTCAGGCAAATGCATTTCCTATTCATCATAATATTCATCTTTTCCTCATTACAACGAACCAGAGTGTGTGCTTATTTACTTAGCTTTATTACTCTCTAACCACATGTAAACCTGAAACGGTCATCAACAAGGCATCTAATGTCAAATTCCATCAACTGAAGACTGGCAAAAGATAGTAGGAGCCAGATAGGATGGACACAGAGAAAATATTGTCTTCCAGACACAGTAGAACTGATGAAATGACAGAGGCAGTGGCAACATTCACAAGATCTGCACGGATTCAAGTCAGGTGTGGTCTCAGCAGTAAAATGTGGAAGAGAATGTGGAGTCCTACTCTGAACCAAGGAGCTAATTGCAATTGAAATCCTTTGGCAACAGTAAAATCACCATTCTTCAATGGAGTATCAAGAGGTATAGCAATCACATTCCAGGGCAGGCTCCATGCTCAAGAAAAATTGGCCAACACAAAACAAACTCTGCTTTTCTTTTCCATTTTTTGATTTTTGTTTTATATTTTTACAAAGGTGTGTGGTGTGTGTGTGTGTGTGTGTGTGTGTGTGTGTGTGTGTGTGTGTGTGATTTCCCTTTTTTTGTTTATTTAATAATTTTGGGAGGTAAAAATGAGTGAGTAAAAAGGAAATAACATGAAGTTGGATGGGTAAGGAGGAGGTAGGTAGGAATTGTGAAGAGTTTGGTAGGGAAAATGGTCAAAATATATTGTGTAAAATACAGACTTTTAAATTTAAAAATAAAACTAGCAATGAATATTTTTCCACATTAAAAAAACTTTAAAGTCCCTCATATACACTTATTTTTCAGATAAAAATCACCTGAAAGCATATGATAGTACAAAACTATTTTAATACTTTTGTAAGTACAATAATAACGTGGTTCCAAGGGACAACAGTTTGCCATACCGCTGTCTTAAATGTCATGTCTACTGGTTGAATGAAGGTAATAATGTACCATCCAACCAAAAATATAATTGGCCTTTGTTGAGGCAGAGGCCAGAATACTACTTTCTTCAGAATTAAGCTGATATAACTTCGCCTTAGGTTATTAAAGTTGATCATTTCAGGTTGGCAAATAGTTAGGGAAAATGCAGCCTAAAGCACATCAAGCAATTTCATGTAAGTTAGATAGAATATACTTTGAGAGAAACTTAAAAATATGCTTCCTCTCAATGAAATCCAAAGAACACCTACTTTTTACAGACAACTTGCTATGGCAACCATGTTCCCAACCTGTGTCTCGAACCACAGATGAACCATCACAGATTTCAAATGTCTTTGGTCTTTCTTGTCCAGGTGTTCTTCTAGGGGTGTACTGTGGATAGCATGAATTCAGTGTAAATTCAAACAAACATCTTGAAGTATAAATATTGCTTCTGTACTTGGTGTATCTGTCGCAGATGGAATCCTTTCTATATAAAATGATTTCATTTGTAATGTCATCTACTACATTACTAACAATAATGGAGTTAATTAATTTTGCAATTACTGTTTTATTCTCAATGATTATGTTCTCTAGTGTTCATTGGAACTTAATCTCCAGTTCATTAGAAGTGAGGGATTAGGTGATAGGTAATGAGAGCTTCACCTTCACAGCTGGGATTAATGATGTATTAATTGACAGAAAATAAACTATTTTCCCTTATTCCCTTCTGATATGTGAAAATAGTTTTTGTCTTTTCTTTCTCTTGGACACATGCCAAGGCATCATCTTTTTATTATTTTTTTATTTTTCTTATTTTACATATTGACACCAATTCCCTCTCCCTTCCTCCCTCCCTCCCTCCCTTCCTTCCATGCCCCTGACCACCCTCCTACCCGATCCCATCCCCACCTCCACTCCACAGAAAGGGTGATACCAAGGCATAATTTTATAACCAGGTGTCAGCTCTATCAGACAGTGACTTTTGGACTTCCCAGCCTCAGAGACTTTTGAGAATATATTAACCTTACTTATAAACTATCCATTTTAAGGAACTTCATATGATCCCCAAAATACTGAGGTCTATGACATCGCCATCAAAAGGAAAAGGAAATTTTTTTTCAATGAATTTTCTGAACCAACTAAAAATTTGTGGCAAAAAAATTATCAATAAAGAAAAACTGACAGAAAAAAGAGTCTACTCTAACATTTATAGCGTGCATAGCAATTTATTCAAGGAGGTAGGACATCCAAATATAAAAGCTGAAACTGTAAAACTCTTGAGCAGAAAATGGGAGAATACAATGAATTCTGAGCCTCTGACAAGCTTTCTTACACTGAAAACAAGTCACTAATCATATTCTGGCTAATTTGGACTTCATTGAAACTTAAAATTTAAGCTGATCAAATAACACCATTAAGAAAATAATAAACAGGCAGCCCATAAATGAAGTTAAATTTTGCTTACAAAAGATCTACAAAGAACTCATATCAAATAATTTCAAATATTCAGGCAATGGAACAATACAGAGATAAACAATTCACTGGAACTAATGGGAAAGTACTTGAACAACCCTTCACAAAGAAAGGATTGCGGATGGCTAATATGTTTGTGAAGAAGCAATTGCAGCCATTTATCATCACAAAAACTAAAATGATAGTCATGAGACAGCATTTCACACTTAACAGGATGGAAAAAATGTTAAACATTAAGAGTGAAACAAGAACTCTCAGCTGCTGCAGGTGTGAGGAAAGTGGCACTATACTTTCAGAAAAAAATATTTAGCAATTTCTCAGGATGTTAGGCTTGCAAGTACCTTGTGTCCTGACAACCCCATTCCATGGGATCTAAATTATCTGGCCTTGATAAAAGTGATCACAAGAACTTTACTCATAGTGATTTAAACTTCAAAATCACCAATGTTTATAGTGATTAGAAAAAGAGGAAATTTTTAGAGCAACAACAAAAATATCTGCAGTAGGAGAGAAAGATCAGACAAAAACAACAGAGAAATGTCAAAAATAGTTTAAGCTAAGTAATTCGGGCATCAAAAAGGATGGATATAAGTCAATATAAAGGAAATTCTAGAAGAGTAGGCAAACCTATGAAATGTAGATTAAGGGAGTGTCTCTGGACTTCATAGGGTATTGTCTGAGAACTGGTATGAGTTTTGTGGGGTAAAAATATCCTATAGCTCCATGGGATAAAGTTTTTACAAGAGTTTGTTGAAAATTCCTCTTAGCCTTCTGTTATTGTCTGTCTATTTCACTCTGTAATGTTATACCTGCTGAAGTATAAACATACTGAAAATAAAAATAACTGAAGCAAGTGCACCTTACCTGAGCAGTTGAAAGGTCATTTTTCCCTACCATAAGCTATTAATCTCCATGATATAATGTCCATACACACATCCAACCCAATAAAGCATTGACCCTGATGACTAGCAATATTTAGACCTTTCTTGTGTCCACCCACTAGCTGAAAACAATTAAGTCTTGACCCTCAGCCCTTGGCAAATCTCAGCACTAAGAACTAGCAGATATGTGGTTTCTGAGTTCTTGGAAATCTATTTATAACCTAAAGAGATGTAGTACAGTCTGCGAAGGAAATTAATGTGTGTGTTGCTGCTCTAAACTCAGAAATATCCAAATGTGTGTGTGTGTGTGTGTGTATATATATATATATATATATATATATATATATATATATATATATAAAATTAACTAACAGTCTCCTGTCATTTCAAATGGAGATGGCCCTGCTTCTGAGTCTGCACAACATTTTGGCTTTCATGTTATAAGCTCTCTTCTAAGCTCAATGTAATAGTCAGGGTTCTCTAGAGTAACAGGTAGAATGAACACACACACACACACACACACACACACACACACACACACTATAGATATAGTTATATGGGATTTATTGTATGTGGCTTACAGACTATTGTCTAGCTAGTTCAACAATGGCTGTCTGCCAACAAAAATAACTTAAATTCATAGGTGTTCAGTCTACCAGACTGGATGTCTCAGCTGTTCTTCAGTACATGGAAGAACCCCAAAGAAGTAGGCTCTAATGCCATGGAAGGAATGGACTTGACTGCCAGAGAGAGGACAAAGAGGCAAAGAGCAAGCATTTCCTTCTTTCATGTCCATTATATACACTGCCACCAGAAGGTGTGGCCTAGAATTAGGATACATCATCTTACCTCCAAAGATCTGGATTCAGGTTGGGTCTTCCCATTTCAGAAATTGAATCAGGAAAAATCCTTCATAGCTTTATCTAGCCACTTGTGTTCTAGTTAATTCCAAATGTGAAGTTGACAACCAATAACAGCCATGACAGTTGTCTTCATTAGTCTTGCTTTACATGTACCTTTGTAAACCAGTGGTGCACAAAATAATTCAGCAAGAAACATCAGATATCAACTCAGTTTCTTACAGAGTCTGTAAATGAGTGATCTCTGAAAAATATTATAGTAAAGACTGAGGAAAAAAACAAAAAACCATAACTTCCAGTTTGAAGGTGTTTTGTGTCCACTTAGACATCATGTGCAAGTATTAACCCTCACAAAGAAGTTAGGGAAAATTAAACCCTATGACTAACTAAGAAATTACTCAGTGCTGTCTTTTATCCTGAAATGTCAATGTTATTAACTAAAACTGACCTAGTCAATTTCAATTCATCTTCCCTAGTGTTTTAAATCTCTCTGAAGGGATGATAGCTCTGTGGTCCTCTGTACTAGTAATGGTTACTCTGATGACTAAATAGTTAGGGCTGTATAATGATCAGAACAAAATTCTAAACGTGCCCTGGAATGCTGGTAAGGACCATATAGAGAATTATAATTGTTAGAGTATGAAATTCCCTAAGTGACTTTGCTCCTATTCCTTAGAAATTTTCTTTTTTGAACATAATACTTTGGAAAGACAAATAATTCTTACTGGCTTATGCCTTCCTCCCTTAGAAAATCACTTTAAAGGGTGACAAGTTCACAATTTCAAAATTAAAATATCTTTCCCTTAGAAAATCTGTTTACTAGCCAAGTTTGGATAACAGAAAATCAAATAAAAATTTCGAGTATGAAAGGCAACATATAGTTCTACGTTTATAAAATTATTTTATAATGCAAATTTAGAGCAAGGAATGATTTTAAGTATATTAAACTTTCCCATATTGCAGACTTTAGCCAATGATAATTTGGGCAGGTAAGGAGAAAAATTCGTGGCTTTATGCTATTACTTTAGATTTCTTTTAAGATGTTGTGCAACACAAATCAGCCCAAACTCCTCAGCAGGTGTATAGGTATAAGGGCCTGAGTATTTATGATGCCGTCTCAAATTGCAATCATCTCTTTAGCTCATACTTTAATTGCACTGGAAGATTCACTCCTAAATAGAGCCATGCGATGTGCACGTGAATTATGAATTTATGGATGTGGATTATGGTGTTATGCATTTGAGAGAGAGAGAGAAAAAACACAGATGGTTAGGCTCCATAAACTACTTCATTGGTGTGTCTAATAAACCCAGGTACAATTTAGGCAGCTGGGAGGAAACACAAAAAGAAAGGGAGAATAAAAGATTTGCAGATAAAGTCATTGCATTCTGATTCTGCACTAGGAAATTAGATTTAATTTTTCTTCCTTGTTACACAGTAGGGACATACGTATCTTTCATCTTTCCAATTCTTTCCTAGAGGAGTTACAATTGAAACAAAGGTCAGAACCTAAGAAACCAAATGCAATTATTTGTAAGCAGATGTAGAAAACATGCATGTTCTTCATGCTCACTGAAAATGGGATATCATTTCAGTGCACAAGGCCCTTATATTACACTAAGAGTTTCTCATCGCCTAAACTATTTGACCCTAACTCTATATACTAGGGTAGAAGGCACTTAGTAGAGCAGAAGGTAGGAGTGCATTTTCACATTCATAACCATGAAGACTTAACAATTTGAAACCTAGAGTGGTGTAAAGAAAGCTGAGACCATTTAGCAAAGTTGTGATTGAACTTTACTATGCACTTGGCTGAAAATTGTGCTGACGATTTATTAAATGAAATGCCAACCTTCCAATGTCCTGACCTCACAAGTCAATTACAGAATGAGCCTATTCAGAGAAGTAGAGAGTCTCATTGTTGAACTATGGCCCATGATGCATTCTGGATCCCTAATAGAAGTGTGTCAGTCACTTCATCTCCATATGACAATTTTCATACTTTATCACTTGAGAAATAAGACTCTGACTAGTTCTTAAGTAAACATACATATTCAAGAATTAGCAGTTGGCTGATGAGCCTCGACAAATTTATCTTGAAAAATCTTCAGCTCAAACTATAGCCAAGTACATTATAGCTACTGGTTACTATTAGGGAAGATGCATGGAGAAAGTCTGTCTTCACAAGAAGAGACTCCCATGTTTACATGAACCTACATAACTTTTTATGTGAAAACATGTAGCAGATTTCAGTATCTATTTGAGTGATCCATATTTTCCCTATTCTCATCTATAAGTATCTAGTCCTGGAGATATATAACAGGAAAATATTGCCTTGACAGTATTTATATTATGGCCCAAGTAACAGAAAACTCACAAATAAAGTAATACAGGTGAAATATAACTATATGTACATATTTAGAGTAGGTGGGAAAAAATTGTGAGATTCTGACCTACAGTTATTTTAGCACAGATAGAATATTTACAAGATGGCAAACAGATGTGAAGAAATGGTAGGAAGAACATTACTGGCAAAGATAGGCTTTCTGCAACACCTCAGGAGCAGGATGGGTTTGGTATATCTGTAGACCCTGGAAACAGTACAATGAGAATGAGTGAGATAGAAGAACATTTGCAGCCAATGATGTTAGCGAGAGAAGCAGTGTTCAATAGACAGCACCTGCTTCTCCATTGTGTGACCGTCTGGCTTATATTGTTGCTTTGCTTTGTTTTGTTTTAATTTGATGGTGGGCATCAAACGCAAGGCTTTGCACATGCTAGGAAAACTGTATAAACTGTATATCAATGAGATATTTTTCAGCCCAATGAGTTGCCATTTCAAACTATGAAATATATGTTATAATGATGAGCAACATGGTGTGGTGACAAATAATAGCACAATAAGAGGATAAGACAGGTGACATGCGTTACTTCCAAAAGTCTTTGCATTACAATATGTGGTACACAACTGGGGCAAGGGCAGGGAAAACCAGAAAAGTTACTGGAAATCTAAAGAAGTGTAGGGGAAAGAACTAAGATAGTGTGAGTAGTTCTGAAGATGATGAGCATCTATACAGTTTCTTGTTTAAAAGTTCAAGTATCATGAATTGATAGGTAAGCTATTGTTTGTGATAGCATTTACATCATGGTCAATATTGCTGTGTGTTATTACTCTAAGATGAATCTGCAGAGAAGAAAAAAGTCTATCACGAGATCCATACATACGAGAAATGAAAAGCTGCCCCATGCACATGCACAGATCTTTGCTTAAGACAGGGGAGAAACAGCTCATCAATTCCAACAAGAGTAAAGGCAACACCTATCAATCTACATGAGGGCATTTTAGTAGATTTAAGGGAAGACAAGTGATGGCCATTTATCAGAATGCTTCTATTTCTTCAAATTAAATATTGAGGTCCAAAGCCAATAATGAAGAATGTTAAATATTACTGGGTAGTTACAAAGACAGGAGGAACTATGATATAGTAAAAAGCATAAGGCATTTCATGCATAATAAGTTTAAAGTCTCCTAATTTCACTGTGTGTGTGTGTGTGTGTGTGTGTGTGTGTGTGTGTGTGTGTGTGTGTGCACATAGTTTAGAGCATGTTAGTTATCAGAGTTCAATAAATCTCCCCACTATTTATGGCACTCACCTCAAGAAGTAGAATAATAGAAAAGTGAGGTTGTACAAACTGTAGTTTCAACATGCTGGAGGAAAACCAACTGGGTGTCAATATTGCAGGAAGTCATTATGTCTTAAATGAGGTCTAGAGAAGAAGTTGTTAAAAAAAAAAGAAAGAAGATGAAATTTGAAGACATGGTGACTAGTAGACTGATGGACTCAGTGTCTTACTTATCAGACCCAAATCAAGAACTTTGAGGAGTAAGAAGTAGGAAGAAAAAGAGACAGGACTGACTGATTTCTAATCAAGGATTTGGAGGTGTGGTGACAGTGGGCAGTAAACCCAATAAGAGTAGTTGGTTGGGATTAAGGAAATGGGAAGAAAAACTGATATTTCAAGCTTTCTTGGATTAAGTGCCAGTCTTCTCTACAGAAAGGTAAGTAGCATGAGTTCGTTAAAATATCCAAAGAGAAGAAATAGCAGATAATGGGGAAATGTGTGGTGTCCTTCACAGGCTCCAGTGTTGTTGAAGGAATTGAAAAGGAAAAACAAATGGAGTGCTGTGGCCTAAAACATGGTCTCCTATACCTTCAGGTCAGAGCCACAGGACATGCAAGAAAACAAATGCTCACTTCCAAAGGCTACAGGTGGACTCTGATGCCAGAAATGTGTAGAATTTGTTATACAAGCATTATAATATGAAGAAGCGTTTTGTGGAATTTCTAACTTGAGCAGGAGTTCAGGTCAGAATAGGATGTTGGTAGAGAGGCTTATACTTCTGATAGTGAATACTGTGAACAAGGACAGACACAAAAGAAAGTATAGTAGCTACTTTTCTCATCTCTGCAATCAAATAGTTGACAAGAACCAAGAGTGAGATTTCTTTGGCTAAACACATAAGAGGATGAATTCAATCATAATTGGAAAGACCTATTTCTGCCAACTCATGACCATGTCTAGAGTCTTCCACAACCTCATAGAACAGTAATGCCAGCTAGAGACTTATTGTTTACACAAATAAATATGTGAGGAGCCTTTCACATTTATACAACAACAAGGAGTTAAATCCCTTGCTAGTGGATTGTATAGGGTAGCAAAATAATCACTGTCCCTTTATTCTCAGAATCAATTTCTTGTGCAAAAATACACAATAATGGTTTTAAAGAGAGAGAAATGTAATCTTACAAAATTCACAGGAAAAAAAACACTCAAATTCAAGAGCAAGGGTAGAAAAGCTTCTTCATAAGTTATAACACCCAGTGTCACTGCAGGAAGAGGAAGGGCTTAACAGGGTTTCATGTGCACTATATATTCCCTTCTCTTTTTATATGTAAGAATACCTTCAGAAATGTAGAGGTAAAACAAGATATGCATTAATTAAGTCTTCTTAGGAAAACAGAACTTAACACTGTTTTGTTACATGTAACACAGAAAAAAGAATCCTCTCAGTGGGTAATTTAAATAGAGATGTGACTATCTGGGACTTACAAAGGATAGTAAGGGCTGTGCTCTTTCTTTCCTTGGATAGTAGAGTCCACGGTGGTTTGTCTGGCAGGGTTATTTATAGTAATACTTTCTGTCTTCAAACATGGCCATAATTAAGAAAAACATATTTGCTTTTAGGAATAAGGCAAGCGAAATGAATTCTCTTTCTAAACAAGGCTCATTTCCACATCTGTCACTGTACTTTAAGGGACAGTAGTATTTGCTTAACCAATTCAGTTCAGCACATAGTTTCTGCATCATATGATCTTCCTAGCTCATTTCCTAGTATGTAGAAACGTGCTCAAGACTCCACAGGCTTTATTAGAAAGGCAAAATGATATATTTGGTAATAACTGATGTCTGAAATAGCAGCTAATGTAATACATTATGTATACTTCAATACACTTCCAAATAAGTACACATGTGCATGCCCAAGCAAAAGTGCTGAGCAGTGTTTATTATGTCTCATGTACTGCTAAATATGTGCCATGTGTTAACTCATATGAACCTTAAAGCCACATTGACTTCCTATGAATGTTATTTCTGCCTTATTGAGGCTACAACTTGTTCCATACTATACAACAAATTAGGGGGAAAGCCTAAATTCAAACCTACAGATTGGGGCTCAAACATATTAATGTCAGGTAAGCTGTCTCATAAACTCCTGTCCCAGTAAAACATCAGTTTTCATTTTCTTTTTCCTAATATCTTGGTGTTGACTATTAACCCATTTCACACTGGTATCTGTGTTGTTTTATTCTGCTATTCCCACTGTGAGTCCTCCTGGGGTATTGTCTGTATATTAACATTAGTGACATTGAAGATTTTATTTGTAGAGGGGTCCTGTCTTTTCATACACACACACACACACACACACACACACACACACACACACACATTCATCAATTCTGCCAAGATTATGGGCTTTCTTCCCTCCTAAAAGTAGCAAGGAGGAGGAGGAAAATTGACATTCATTGCATATTCACTTTGCTGTAATTATGTAATTTCTCATTCAGTTTTCACAACAGTTTTGGATATATTTACCTCTTTTTTAAAATAAGGAAAATGGAGTTTTAGGACTATAAATAGTCCCCCCCCAGGGAAATGGGAAGTAGTAGAATCAGGATCTGAGTCACTTATTGATATCTGCCCTGCTACATTGTTCATCATACTTTATGCTAATAACAAGAACAACTTCACTTTCCTATTTTCTTGGCTGTAATACCCATCACTAGTGTTACAAGAAGCAAAGGGAAAGATCCTTTGTGTTGCTTTGTGGGAGACAGTCAGAGCTTTGATATAGTGTAAGATGAAAGGAACAGTGCTAAACACAATACTCTGTCCAGGACTAATGCTTATCACTCTGGTCATAAATTACCCATGTGGATGAGATGCACTTCATCAGCACTTCCAAACAGGAGACCTCAATGCTCAGTTATAAGAAATGTTGCTACACTGCAGGCATGCCTAATGCCAGAGGGGAAATAAAGGAAAAAGCTACACGAAAACGAAAAGGACAGCCAAGGACACAAAACCAGCCCCTTGAATGAGATTGACCTTGACATAACCTGTATCTTGTTCAGATTCTTAGCAAAAGGCATGAGGAAGGGTTAGTAACTGGTATGAATCTTCTAAGCTATGTGACAAGTAACACCAGCCTTCATACATAAAATACCTAATTTCTTATTCCCTAAGACCAATTGGTTTCATTTTTTTTTAAGGAGGAAGCCCAGATTCCAGACAGCAGTAGTTTCTACTCTCAAAAGAAAGTCAAAGTTTAAACACATATAATATTTTGTGTGCCAAAATATAGAAAGAGACTTTAGGAATTATTCATGTTAGATAAAATAGAATCTGTGTTCAGAACATAAGGCATGGCAGGATTTTTTGGCCATTCCAAATGCTTCTGACATGGTGCAAGTGCATGTTTCAAGTTAGTGTCTATAATTGCACTAAGCACACAGTGCATGTCCACTCATTAGTTTACTATTTCTGTCTAACAGACAAACATGTTACTCACCATGGAAGTCCAAGCAATTCTCAGGATTGTGAAATATAAAGGGTCCCTATCAGTTTATTTTAATATACAGTTACTGCGTTGAAGTGGGAACACATTTGAAAATAGTTTGTAGATGATGATGAGACAGAATGAAGGTAGATATGTATGCATGAAGAGTGGGAATAACTGGATTAAACTAAATAGCCTCAGCAAGAGAAGCTAGCTAAAACATGGACCATTTGCATGTTTAATGGTGGGACAGTTATTAGAGATTATATGGTCTAATGTTTATATTACCTCCTTATCTTTCTGTTAAACAACCCAATATTAATATTCTTGGTTTTAGTATGTGAAGAAAGTTATTTACAGATCTCCTGTTTTCTTGCTATATCTGGGATTCTTTTGTTAGATTTTAAAGGAAAGTGAGAACGTATATGTATATGTAATTCATATGTGCATATTATTATATTCTTATTGATAATTCTAGGTATATACACACATGTGGATCTCTATACCTGAATTTTCCATAGTCATGAATTCAACCATGGATCAAAGATATCTGAAGAAATTACACATGTGCCAAACATGTATAATTTTTTTTGGTCATTATTTCTTAAATAGTATAGTATACCAATTATTTAAATAGAGCATCGTATTAAATACCACAAGTGATGCATTAATGATTTTATGTATTACAGAGAATTATGTATGTAGGTTGTACACAAATATCACACCATTTGGCATATGAGACTTGAGACTTAATAGAACTGGTATGGTTGGGAATGCCTTATGGATATTAAAAGGCAACTTTATATAAATTTGTTTGTGTATGTGTGTGCATGTGTGTATGTGTGTATATGTGTGAGTATGTGTGCGTGTGTGTGTGTGGCTGTTTGTGTCTTTATGTGTGGTATGTATGTATGTAGGTAGGTGGGTAAGTAGGTAAGAAGGCAGATTGAAAGATACAGAGATTTACAATCTAGATATTAAGCAAAGGATTTTTATTTTATCTATTTGACATTCAGAAAAACAAATTACATATTCCCTGCACATACAAGGTTATAAGGATTAGCTGACCGGTTGTCCCCACACAGGATTCAGTCTACATATTATTTGTTTGTTTGTTTGTTTATTGGTAGAAGCAAGAGCTGATAGTAAAAGATTATAATATTACAATATGTATCCAATCCAATGATTATTTCAAAACTCTATGGAGACTTTTCTCAGGTTTTTGACTGCAGTTCCCACTCATTTATATCTGGCACAAGGGAGAAAATAATCATTTCATGACGATTCATGTCACAGGTTTATTTAAACACCAGGGTGTAATCTGAAGTGATCATCCCATTATGGTTGTTTCTAAGAAAGGACGAAGGCTGCTTCCCATTAGTGTGCCTTTAAAATTTGCAGCAATAAATATGCTCTGAATTAGGTTTCCATCTTTGCCATTTACTCATTATGTGATCTTGAACATATTCTAAGCCATTTTATGGTCTTGCTTCTCTCATTAAAAAGAATGTTGATGATATATATTTTTTAGGTATGCTAAGGGATTAAAAATATATGAAGACTGTTAAAGAGATTTTGGCATAATCTCTAGCATACCCACTGTCACAAATGTCCAATAGCAGATGCAGAAGACCATTTCATGCCTAAGGATCACATACTTCCTTTA
Organism: Cricetiscus sungorus; assembly: GCA_030556225.1. Lineage (NCBI taxonomy): Eukaryota > Metazoa > Chordata > Mammalia > Rodentia > Cricetidae > Cricetiscus > Cricetiscus sungorus. Next base: position 20,206,257 of record JANBXA010000651.1, read on the forward strand.
TCTTTCCACCTCACTCCTACCACAGATCAGTAGATTGGAGACTGAATGTAGCAAGTTGTTTATCCTGCTACCCAGATGTGGAAGCAATACAGAAACTCCAAGGAAAATGACTGAATCCTTTTTTTAGGTGGTTCCCAATTGGCCTTATTTGATCAGATGCAATTAATCTGAAATAGAATAAAATACAATACTTCTGAGTGCTTGACATGAGGTTGACAAGACTGCCAGGGTACAAGTACATCAGCTGTCCTGCAGTATTAGGAAAGGAGCATGGACTCTGAGTTTGTCATTAAGCCTGTCTCAGCACTCCCTCTTGAATTTGCATCAGGCTGCTGGCTGTAATCTCAGCTTCTAAGAAGCATTGATCCCTTCCTCTACTTTGGCTTCTCTACTTTACGACCTCCAGACAGAATTACTTCACTCCTCAAGCAATTATTGAACACCTACACGCTAGATGAAGCACTACATTGAGCTTCACACTATAGTGAGAGCTTCGTGCCCCACCCCTTTCTCATTCCCAGATGCATTTTCTTAGTTGTATAAAACTCAGTACATTAGTCTCTCAGATTCTTGGCAGACAAATTATTTATGAACCTCATTCCATAGGCCTGGAACATAATGTCTTCCTGGTAACTGACTTATCCTTATGTCTTTGAGGGAAACTAGCTTGTAATGATCTTACTTGGTAAAAACTAAAAATGAGCTCTTGGCAGCTCAATATGGGTGAGGTGGAAGAAAGCAGAAACATGACTAGATAATGAGCTCATGTCATACTCCAGTTTGTATAAAATCCAGGGTCTTTTCTGTCCTGCTTCCCAGAAAGCAGTGAGCCTGAGCATCCAAGAGCTCAGCACTGACTAATTGGAATGCACCAGTATGGAGTGCATGACTGCATGACCTAGGAACCATGTTGATGTCAATTTTAGTTAGAGGATAGAGAAGAGTATTTAAAAGACATGCTATTACATACTGAAATCAAGGGAAACTCAGGTTCAGAATGATCCTCAATGAGGGCTTTTATTTATTTTTCACTAGTGATTACTTGCTAACCCAATTAACAAGAAGTCAAAACTTCAGTTGTATAGAAACATAGATTTTAAAAAGAAAAGAAAATATATGCTTTTTGAAAAGATATTCAAAATCACCTGAAGGGGAAATCATTGTTAACCATAAAATCAGAATTATGTTAATTGTAAATATTATATTTAATATATGCCAACCATTGGTTTCATAGTTTGTAGATAGAGGAATCATGTAAGCATGCAGGCAAAAGGCATAGAATTATATTCTGGTCCCACAATATAAACCAGAATGAGCTGTCTTTAGTAACTATTATTCTAATCATTCAAAATATCTTACAACTCTTTATGTCAAACACCCAACTATACTTTTAACTTGGGCGCTTATGAATAGTCAAATGCATGTGTCCATTTTTGTGACTTTCAATTAACCAATGCTTTGGGAAGAATATGTTAGTGTATTTCTTCTCTCTATCAAAATCAGTCTCTGGCAATTAATGAGACACTTCTCAACATTTGCTTTTTTATGTTTGAAAAGAAGATAGTGCCATTCTGTAGTAGTCAGTGTGCATAAATTCTGTAATCTTGCTAATGCATACATCCTATAACAGATGTAGTAGTCAGTGTACATCAAATCTGTGAGCTTGCAAATGCATATATCCTACTACAGATGTCTTGCTTCTGTTACCATTCTTTCCCCAAACTTACTGTAAGTTGGATAATATATTTACAACATCCTTTCACTCCTCCAGTAACTGATTTACCAACCAGTAAAATAAATTTTTTTTCTCAGTTTCTAATTTCAATTTATTTTTAAATTTTTATTCAGTGCATCTAATAATTTTCCATATTTTTATGGTGACATGTGTGTTTATACTATGTGTGTATTCAGCCAGCTTATAGTGATTAGAATATCTTGGTGTTGAAAGATTTCAAGTTTTCTCTTTTCTAAGTTTGAAGATACATAATGAATTATTATAAGCTGTTCTCTCTTTGCTATGCTATTATAACACTGAAAGTTATGTTTTGACCATATTTCCATAATTATTATTGAATATATCTTTGTCCTCTCTCCCCATAACTTCTAACTTCAAGTGATCAATATTCTGCTGTATACATCAATTTTATTATTATTTATTACTATTATTAATATCATTATTTTATGATTACTTAAAGAAATACATGAGTGTATGTATCCCCAGAATGGAAGTCAGAGGACAGCTTTCAGGACATTGTTCTCTTTTTCTGCAGTAAAATCTGGGGGTGAACTGAGGTCTTATAACTTGCAAGCAAGCACTTTTAGCCACTGTGCCATCTTGCCAGCCTGCTGCTTTCTAATTCAAGAAGAAAAAGCTATGTTTCACTTCCATGTACATCCATGATGACATGTCATATTTGGATTTTTCTATGTGACTTATTTTGCTTATCATAATGCCCTCTAATTCCACTACATGATTCCTTAACATTGTAGTTTTGAATAATGCTACAATAAATATGGGGCCACAGGTATCTCATACCCCACTCATTTTTCTCTAGTTAAAACCAAATAGTGGAGTTGTTAGGAGTTTATATAGTAGTTCTATTTTTTTCTATAAAGGCTGAACAAATTAACAACTTCCCACAGGCCATGTGCAAGAAAAACCTTTTATAGACATCTTTGCCAGTTATAGTCTTCTTGATAGTAACCAATCCATGTGGCATTAGATGACATATCAATGTGATTTTGACTTGTGTTTTTGATTTAGTGGTTCTGAGAATGCTTTTACGTTATTAACCATTTATACATCTTTTTTGAAGAATATCTTTTTTTTTACAAATCAGATTATTTGTTTTTGATGTTGATTTACATGTCTTCCTTATGTGATATGGACATTGCTCTTTTGTCAAATGAGTAGTATGAAACATTCTCTCATAGTCTTCTGGTTGTGTATTAACTATTTACTGTTTTGCAGACATAGTTCTACAGGGCTATGGTACAATGTGTTCCTTATGCTCTTGGGGATTATCTAAAAGTTCTAAGAACATGCAATCATTTGAAAGTGTTTCTGCTCATTTTTTTTCTAGTGGTTTTCATGTTGTGTCTTACAGTTTGATCGTTGATATATTTTGAGTTTATTTGTATATGTGATGATATATAGACATGTAACTATTCTTTTATAAACAATACTAATACCAGTTTTTCTCATACTGTTATGAGAGTATACTTAAAGAGATATACTTAAAGAGATAGAATGTTTTCCATTCTTTTATGAAGGTGGCATTACCAAGTAACTAAACCGAAACAGAAACACAGAAACTTCATCCAATGTAAAACATCTTAATAGACAAGCAAAATATAGCTGATAAAATTCAACATCCTTCCTTGTTTAAGGAAACAAACAGCAACAAAAACTCATTCCACTTCCACATGCCACTCCAGCCAAGGAAGCAGCAGACACTCCCTGTGAACCCACAGACCATTTAGTTCAGGGAAGTCTAACTGCAGATCTTAACTTCTTCCTCAGCTCCTCCAAAACCAAAACCCCAGTATTATCACCAGCTAAGATCACCAGCTAGGACTGCACTCCCCACTCCAAACTCCAATGGATCACATAGATCTTCCCCTCTAAGCTTCCCTCTCTAAAATCCTAGCTCTCAAACTTAGCAAGCAATTCTTGGGAACCTACAGGCTATTCTCCTCAGGGAAGCAGGTGGACTGCTGCAAATCTTTACATCTCCCTCCATTCCTGCATTGCCATTCCTGCAGTGTCATCCATCCCCAGCTCTGCAGCAGAGCTTCTGCTGTAGCCTTTCTTTCCTCACCATCTGCTCCTATTCCTAGGGAACTAAGACAATCCAGGGGGGACACCGCTTTCCTTTCCTCCAGTGCATCCCCCCAGTTCTTCCTCCTTTTTCTTCTGTTTATTTGGTCTGACTTTGATGCAATAGTTTTTCTTTTAACTTACTATGTTATATTTTATTATTATTCCTTATAACACTGTTTTCTAATGAGAGATAGAAAAGGAATTGATTCAAATTGGAGGGGAGATACAGAGGAACTGTCAGTAGAGCACGGGGAAATGTGATCAGGAGAGATTATGTGAGAAAAAAATCTACTTTCAATAAAAGAAGAAAAAGATATTACTCTATCAATACATGAGATAGCACATCCATTTATGCTGGTCAGTTCAAATAGGCCTTCTGTCATTCGCAAATAGCATCAATGCAAAACACAAATGCAAAAACAAACAAAAAATACACCTAACATTTCATGTCAAAGGGGCCAAAGCTGCATAGCACAATGGATATAAATGATGAAATCATAGTGAATATCATAATGGATTATGTAAGTTTGAAAGCCATTCCTTAATGATTTGAAAGAAGGAAGCTACACTATTATTTACCAGCAATTAATCATAATGTTGAAATCTTGACCAGTAAAAATCAGTCAAGGACAACCAATTTAGAAAGGATGAAGTGAATTTTATGTTTGTATAGGTGACCTAAAAATCCCCTCTTACAAAAGATTTATTAGAACTTAGAGAATTTCAGTTAAGGTGCTGATTCCAAACGAAGATACAAATATCTGTAGCATTTGAAAATATTAGTAGCCGAGTTCTGAAGAAGAAATAAAGATAACGGTATTAACAATAGTCACAAAAGTTCAAACAACCTAAGAAGAAATCAGTTTATTGTTTCTTATCTAATTGAGGAAATGGGCTTAGTGTAAGAGTGAAAGAGAGCTAAGAAAGAACAAATTGATTGAGAAATTGGAGGCTGAAACACTCAATAGTAGAAAAAAAAGCTTATCATGATGGAAAAATATTAATGAGAAAAATGATTCACTGTCCTAGAGATGGGGATACAGGAGATGTGTTAAAGTAGATTCTTAAGAAAAATCACTTGACTACATGATTTTTTTCAAGCTCAGAATATCCTTCCAGATAATTTGAGAAGTTACATAGACACCTTTAAATGACTAGATAGAACTGTTTTTGTTTTTTAATTCCAGGAAGGACCTTATAATTTAGGATCTGTTGATATCACCTGAGATATTAAATTTTTTAAATCTTTCTTAGATACTATTTGACTATATAAAGTATTATTGAATGGGACACACTGCTATTTGCTTTTATTTTCAAGCTATAAACATATACATAGTGCTTTGAATTTAGTTTCTAATTCATGTAATTCATTTCCAGTTCTCCAAAAACCACCACTGCAGCTCTAGCCACCTACAAACTAGAAACTCCATAACTCATTTATCATTTACTTCATGGTTTTAGGCCAAACCTTGACAAAATTGTTCTTAATTTTTTTTCTTTCATGACTATATAAGGTAATTGTAGTTATTTCATCCATGCTCTAAAAATGAAAAATTACAGCTACAAGGTAGGTAGGGGGCACCATAGAGCTGTGACACAAACTATTGTGTCAAGTAATTCTGCTAAGGATGTTATGAAGTTATTTCAAAATAACTACAAAAAAATGCAAGTATATTGGTACAGCAGGTCATCAACCATGGCATGGACTTTGTGACATTCTATCCTTCTCAATCTCAGATGCCACATGAACAAGGTAGATATGGGTATGGGGTCAAATATCCCACAGATTAGGTGTTTTGTGTGGCTGTGTCTATGGAATTTTATATTTTCAAGCACTTTCTCATGTATTACCATTTTTGATCTTCTTTGCAACCCTGTGAAGCAAGCAAGGCAAAAGTCATGGCCTCAACTAAGGAGTCAAGTTTAGACAGATTATGTTAGTTGCCTGAGCTACACATAGTTGCCATGACAGAGCTCATGGAAGTGTCTGGGCTTTAGTTTTGAGTCTCTGTCTCTATTAACTGTCAGAGGCTCTCTCTGGGCAAGTCTCACCAAGGTCTCAGCTACTGCTCAGAGTTTCTTTGGTCTTTGTAATCAGTGACCCCACAGAATTATTTGATCTCTTTCCTAGGTTTGGTTTTTCATTCACTGTACTTTCAACAAGGTCAATTCTAGAGAATTCACATACAAGGAAAAAAAATCCTGAAACCTTCCTTAAGAAGAGTCTTACCTGTACTAAATCCCATTTAATTGCATTGTATTAGAGGAGTTTATCTAGATTGCAACTAATTAAAGAATAAGAATAATTAACTAAATCTAGGAATGTAAGCATTGTGTAATGCTTGTCTGGCATGTAGCACGCCCTGGGTTTAATACCCAGCATTGATATTCTTTTTTAAGGAATAATTATATTTAGTTGAGCTATAGAGAGTACGAGGCATGAAATATTACATGAATCATTGCTCATTCATTTTTAACTTCTATACTAATCATCTCTAATTTATGACTTTTGGAAGAAAATCTTCATTTCAGGTAGAAAATACAGTAGTATAGACAATTAAGGCCAATTGCTTGATAGGTGATGGGTTATGTAATAATCAAAATGTTAGTTTTGGTTAAAAAAATTCTGAGGATTTTTTGATTTCTTGTTTTGAAAAGTAAATAAACAAGGCTGTACCTTGTTTGGAAATGATTTATTTGAGAGTATAGTCTCAGTTTGGGACATAACAACATGTGCATTTTTTTCACTTGTTTGGATTTTTTGATAAGTAATACAAGGTAGTAAATAAATTCCCTAAAAGTATAAAAACACATTCTTTACTGACGAATGACTAGTAAATTTTTGCATCTTATCTCCTATTCTTTTTAATTTGTTAGAAAACTTGTGCACAGTGAGGTCCACCTTACTCTCCATTAGAAGCCAGCAGACAAAGAGCTTTTTCTAGAATGTTAGGCTGTATTCTAAGAAGCAATAAGATTGGCATGCCAGCCTTTGAATATTGTGGAATTGTCAAGTTGCTTAACATCACTAGTCATTAATTTCAAAATGTATCAATACCCTCCTGATAAAATAAGAATGAGATTTTTCTTGAAAAATCACAGTATAGATAAATAATTCTGACTGTTCTGGGACTGTATATTCTTGGAACAAACGGGGACTGGTTTTACTTTTCATTTGTTTGTTTCTGTTTGTTTTTCAAGGCAGTGTTTCTCTGTATTGTTTTGGATCTAGTCCTGAAACTAGCTCTATAGACCAGGCTAGCCTCGAACTTACAAAGATCTGCCTGTCTCTGCCTCCCGACTGCTGGGACTAAAAGCATGTGTCACCAATGCCTGGCTTGGTTTTACTAATTTTAAACAAATAAAACCATGGCAATTCCTCTTTAGAGGAAAACCTTCCCAAGGTGGAAGAGATATGCTATTTATTTTCATTTTGTTTCTTAGAATATTAAAGACAATTACAGGAAGATCTCCACTATATTTTTTAAAATTGGAAGTTAGCCTTTTCTGAAAGGCCTATTAAAACTGAGCCCTGCCATGATATTCCATAGAATGATGTCACCATGCCTTACCTGCAGAGGTATTCCAAACCTGTGAGGCAAGACAGACAACACTTAAGATTCAGAACATAGGATATAATTTCATCTTTACTTATTTATCTTAAGATAATGAATGAACAAGACACACAATTCCCCAGAGTTCCATTTTTTACCTATAAAGTGAAAGAACAGTGTGCAAATCACTATTCCATTGTGACATAATATTGAAAGATTTTTCACATAGAAGTTAATCAAAAAAGATGTGTTAAATTGGCTAAAGCATTATGTGTTATAAGTTCTGGTTAAAGAGTATTTAGGAATGTTCCAACTCATAAATGTTCATTCCCCATACTCTATTATGTGGAATATGGATGTGCATTTAGTTGTTAACAATGTATTTTTTTTGAATGCACAGATTTTCATACTCAAAGGAGCTTAATGAGATGCCATAGAAAATTAAAGTATAGATTTACATACTAAACACATTAAGAAATTAATCCAAGTATCCAGAAACCTTACATTTTTTATAGAATTTATTCCCATAATTTATTTACTAACTCCTTGCAGAAAATATTTTGAGAGGTGATGGCATAACATTTGAGAAATGATCTGGCTAAACACCTGCATGGCTCTATTGACTCTATTTTATAACATGTTAGGGTTCATAATCATTGATGAACTTGGCCGAGGACACACCATAACTGATAGCAGATTCAAAGCCATGATACAGTTTGATGCCTTATACAGTGATTACCCACCACCACAGACACAGATGAAATTCCCTGGCTCATCGTAGATACTCACAAAGATGCCTTATGCCAGCAGTACTTAACTTTCGTTCACAGTTGTGTCAGTCTTATAATCCTGTCCTTAATGCCCATGTGGAGAGTTAATAATGAGAACTGTTAAATTAGGAAGCATCAAATTATTACTACTAGTCCATCCAAATAGATTCAACTTATTTCAGATTCCCTAGGTAAGTGCTATTGAATTCCTTACATATAATAATACAATAAGGGTTCAGAAATTGCTGTGAATGCCCTAATCCTTTAGGCTGGACATGGACTGTAATGGTCAGGAGTTTTGAGTAGCATTAGGAGCTCATTAGTGATCTATGGCAAGGCTGTCAAACACATTTTTTTAATAAATACATGGGCAGTATATTCAACATTGTAAGATTATATGCCCTGTGGCATGAAACACCACATTGTTTGGGCTCATTGACCTCCCTAAATGTAGCATCATATTTTGCCCCTTTATTCTACATTTTCTAGGTTATGTTTCATTCTTTCAAATACTTTTTAAAAACTTAAGATTAGAAACTTTTCTGTTTATGTCTTAATGTAATGAAGTCTAGGACACATTTGCTGGTTTATGTTAGACACAGTTCAAATTAATTGTTAAAATTATAAGTGAATGCAGGGTCCAGGTTGGGCCTAAAAGCTTGACATTCAAGTAAGCCCTGGCAACACAGTGTGGTATCAGTTTTTAAAGAAGTTTTCTTTGGTGCAAGGAATGTAGCTCAAAAGAAAAACAAAACCAAGCATAGATCAGTGTGTAAAGCCCTTGGTTTGATTTCCTAACCACCCCCATCTACACTTCTATTGACAGAGAGAGAGAGAGAAAGAGAGAGAGAGGGCGAGACAGAGACAGAGGCAGAGACAGAGAGAGACACATACACAGAGAATATTTGATAGAGCAAAAGATAAAAAGCAAGCACAATAAACCTGAAGCAAATCATGAAAGAGTAGTGAATTAAAGCCAATGCAACCATTGCCTCTTTAAACTATGCTTCATGAACTATTGGTATGACCTCATTCAGTACATTCATTGCTTGGAGTGACGTAAATCCTAGACCCGAATAAATGCCTCACTGTTAACCAAGGGATTTGCTTTATGGGTGGGTGGTTCTATATCTTTTGTTTTAAATGATTTTATACTTATTTATTAATCATTCTTTGGTCATTTCACATGTATAGAATGTCACCTTGTCATAACAACCCATTGATTGTCCAACTTCCCAAATGCCTTCTACTATATCCTTCTCTAAACTTCTCTTCTCAGAACCCACTGAGCCCAAATAATGCTGTCTGTAGTGGTCTGTAAGGCTGAATTGTCCCATTGATGTTGCTTCAGTGGGGTCTTGCTTGATCAAACCACATTAGTATGGAAGGAATCCACAGCTTTTCATTTTCTGTACATGAGTGTAGGGCCATGCCCTGGAGCATGGACATCCTCATAGGTGCTATTTCCATGAAGCAGCCATCAACTACCAAACTTCCTAACTAGGGGTTGTTCTACCCTTGTCCTCTTCCATGTCTGGTAGGAATTTGATAAGGTTTATTTTTATGTAGGTACTTTACAGGCAAGCATAGACATCATGAGATTATGAATGCAATACACTGATGAGCTCATTAAACTATATGTGTATGTGTGTGGGTTTTGTGCATGTACCAATACACACACACATACACACACACACAGACACACACACACACACACACACACACACACACACACACCACAGAACATGTATAGATCAAAGAAAAATTGAAGAAGTTGATTCCTTCCTTTCTCCATTTTTGTTCTGTATATTGCCAGGCTTGGGTGGCAAGTGACTTTACCTGCTAATCAATCTAAATTGAAATCACACCTAAGTTATGTGCATAATAATTTCAGATATTATTCACTATTTATACATTAAGCATTATTTGTATTCTTTCAGATATTTACAACAAAATTCTTGCCCTTGTATTAAGATAAACAATTGCAAGCATTTATTTCATTCTAATATCTTTAACTAATAAACTAAAACTTAAGCAAATACTTGACTAAATATTTTCCTTTAATGTTACTATGTTCTATGTTAAATAAATATTTGGGCTGGTGGCTAGTTCACTGAACTAGTACAGTCCTTCTTTATAGTGTTTCCAAAAACAACAGCAACATTATTCATTCACCACACTCTCATGATACATTTAAATATTTTCAAGATACCTAATATTCATGTGACTTGTGCCATTAAATCACATCTATTTTAAATTGACAAAAATACTTCATTGGCACCTTAAAATAATATATACCTAGGATGATTATGAATTGCACAGCTTATAAGTTTTCAAGAGGTGTCCTTATGAGATACGTTTAATTAAGCAAGGTGTTCTATTAATCATTTCTAATTACTCATGCAAATCACAGTCATTCTGCCCTGTGGTTTAATGGCCTGATTTGATCACAAATGCAGCTAATGTCTGAGACCCAGTGGGTATTGGAGTGAGAATGTCTTAACTGATCTTGGTACTCTATAAAGACACTGTAATTGTTAGAAAACCATAGCTGTGAAGTACAACAGTGAACACTCACATGTCTTCCAGTGTTTGCATGCTTTCCAGAGCACCAACCAAAAACATATCATTTTATTTTCCTAGAAATATTTTTATTGACTTTAAAATTGATGCTGATGATTATTATTTACACAAGTAAACAGGCCAATAGAAGAATACCCAAGATGTTTAATATGAGTCCATATTTATTCTCAATGATAATTAAGTATGAAGCTAAAGAAGGGCATTTCCTCACCCATACATGCTCCAAAATATTAAAAAAAAGTCCATAATGGTAAAAAATGTCATATATATATATAACTATTTTGAAATAAATTTCTAATTTATAAAGAAAATATCGGTAAGAGTAGTCATAAAAATGATACCATAAAAGATGACACTCAGTTTACACATGAACTCCAAGATTATCTGGCAATATTTCACACAGATTTTATTCCATAGTGTAAAAAATATTTTTCTCCACCAAGGCAGTAGGCCATTTCAAGCTGAATAGAAAAAGTGTGACAACAGATTTATTTGAGCAAAGCAACTCCCAGGTGAGTTCTCTAGTACTGGAGACTGAGGCTGGAGAAGCCACACCCTCAAACTAAAGTAGGGAGATATTATAGGTTTTAGTTGAGGAGTAATGAAAAATCCACCACAAGCTGGATTTGGGACCAAGTATGGCCAAAATGTGACTGCTTAGGCAGGGACTTGGGCTGACAACTTCAGAAGAGGAAGCTGCATTAGCAGCCAGGAATGTGGAATGGGCCACTCTCTGAGTGGTGGGATTTGGAAAGACAGCAATGGGACTTCCTGTATTATACAAAGGTGAGCTGGAAGATCTTTTGGAAAAGTATGGATTTTGTGCAAATTTCTGTTTCATTGTAAATTTTAAATTTCCTTTTTCATAACCTTCTTATATAGAAATATTGAAATTAACACACACACACACACACACACACACACACACACACACACACACACACATCTTCCTTTAATCTACACTGCAAATCTAGCATGGCTGAGGTGCTAAAAATAATGTCCATCTCATTTTCTCTTACTCATCTTGTCTTCTCACAATGTTCTTTCTTTGAATCTGTGTCTTGGTTTCCCCTTGAACATTCTTACAATCAAAATCTGCTGTCACAAATGTCTTGCTAAATCAATTTTTACTAGGGTATAAAGGACAAATAAAGTTGAATTTGCATTTGAATAGAGATCACTGAATTCCACTAAGTGAATTAGGCTCTGACCTGAAATTTAAGGCATCAGCAAATAGATGATAGGACAACTGGTTCAAGGGATCTGAGTCCCCAGTACCCATAAAACCAGGAAAAATGTGTATTCCCTTATTTGACTACCTAGAATAGATCTGTATTTTGCTGATAGTAAATTTAGAGTCAGGAACTACTTTTTCTTGTACCCTGAACACATTTTGTTTAGTTCCCCAGCCTCAGCATCTATCAGAAAGCATCAAGAAAAGGGATGAAGACACAGTCTGTGTTGTCTTGTTGGTTGTAAAATCTTATGACTGACTTAATGCCTGTGAAGTATTAGATCATTAAGTATAGATGATTAGTGTTCTTGATGTATTTGGGAAATAAAATAAGTGCTAACGAGGCTAACAGAAGTTTTGTGTTCTATTGAGAACAAATCTTGAAGTCCCTTACCTTGTAATTCCTAGGGACTAAACCATAGATTTAGGAAAAGTAAGAATGCCATTCATCATATCAGGGACACCTAATACGTATTTGGAAATAATGCAATGGATGACACAACTACTATCTTCTTAGTCTCTCATGCTTTCATGACTTCCCACTTCATTCATTTTTCTTTATTTTCTACTTATAAAGTAAGTGTTATTTTGACAGTAGGAGGAGGAAAGAGTCAACTGGGTAATAGATTAAGAACTCTGCTATGGACAAATGGCTTTTAGTTGGCTTTTGAAAAGCTATATATCTAGCTAGTGGTTAGATTCTGGGAATGGACTTCAATGCAGAGTGGTGGTCTAAAAAGAAAAGAAGATTCCTCAGTGTTTAAGTGGGAGTTGAAGTTAGGCTGCCACCCACAGAAAGCACATAGAGTAAAGGAAAAGTCAGAGAACGACCCTAGAAACAGACTCTACAGTCAGTTCTAAAGTGGAGAGAAGAGGAGCACAAGAGTACAGGATACAAAGCCAGAAAAGAGCTCAATGTCCTTGTTTCATGGAGAACAAAGAAGAATTGCATTGCTGAAGAAAATGTAAGTGTTGGAAGCTTTTTTCTGGGAGGTCAAGGATTGAGGAGTCCAGAGGATTTTTAACAAGGTCATTTTATGTTCTTTGCCAAACTAGTTTTAGAGGTCTGTTATAATGAAAGTCAGATGTCAGAAAGGAAGGACAGAGCTAGAGGTGAGATTGAGGGTTTAGTAAAAGGTCAGGAAACAACTCAGCAGCCTCAATGATATAGTATGTATGGCATAACGTATAGACATTCTGTAGCATGTTTTCAAAATTCCATTTCTTCTTTATCTAGAGGCTGAAAGGCCAAAGTTCTCATCATCTAAAATTCTGTTTCCTGTTAATACTGACAGTACAGCAGATATGTAGCACACTGTCCTGAAGACATTTGATAAATGAGACTCAGACACCACCAACAAACAGATATGTCCTAGTTTTTTGTTGAGACCAAGATGTAGGTTTTGAATGGAGCTCATCAGAAGGGAAGAAATAATTTAAGTGATAAGGGGGAGTAGTAACCAAAATGACACAATGAAGAGGGGAAACCGGCAGATCTTTGCCAAAACCTCCATATACAGATCATAAAGAAGAGGAATCCCTCAGAGATGAAACAGACACCAGATAAGCAGGACAATTAGAAGAGGGCATCCCCCAGGGGAGTGGAGAATTGGTTACTTCTCTTATTGCTGTGACAAAACACCCCACAAAGACAACAGAAGAGAGGGAGTAGTGATTCTTGTGAGGTAACCTAGCCTATGTCAGGAAAAAAATTGCAGTATTTGGTTCCATGGTGACAGGGAATGTAGATGTCGGATACTTCACCTTCTAAGGTTTTGTTTGTACAGGAAGAAGACAGTTGGGAGGAAGAGAGCAGGCTATAAAAAGTCATATTCTGTCTCTGCTGACCCTATTCTAACAATCTTTGACCTCCTCCTTAAAGAGTTGTTTTGTTTCTGTAAGATGATGGTTGTCAATCTTGATAAAGTCTGTTCCAGGAGAATAAATAACGGGTAATTATCCATAAATTTCAGAAGAATAAGTGGTGGTTGACAATGACTCTGAGTCACTGAGAACCCACTGGGTACTTTTCTGAGATTAGGAAATGAATGAGAGAAAGAGATCATAGTTAAATGGTAACTGACAGAAGCAATATCAGCTTTGCTGTCATTTTGGGTTGCTTTTGTATTGTCTTAGCTAAAGTTTCTATTGCTATGAAGAGACACAATGACCACAGCAACTCTTACAAAGGAAAGCATTTAATGGGGTGGCTCACATTTTCAGAGATTTAGTACATCATTGTCATGGTGGGACAAAGCAGCATGCAGGAAGACATGGTGCTGGAGAAGTGGCTGAGACTTTTATGTCTTGGTTCCTGGGAAGTGGTCTGTCTCCCTGGGCATGTCTTGAGCATATGAGACCTCAAGGCCTGCCTCCACCGTGACACACATCCTTCAGTGAGACCTCATGTCCTAATAGTGCCACTCCTTTCGGGGTCATTGCTTTTTAGTTTTTTAAGTCATCATATGGATAGAGCCCTTGATTACTAAAGGAGGAGAAGCTTCTTACTCCTTAAGATGAAGTAATTGAGGAAGTGAAATGACTTCATCTTTATGAGAGAAAATGAATCTGACTAAGGCAGTGCTAGACAGAATGAAGACCACACAGTGTGGAATATGGGGGTGGGTTGGGATTGGTCTTTATCTTCACTCAATGCCCCCCTTTTTCTCTAATGGGTGAATGTTGGGACGTTGTATTTGGCCACAGACCTCTCCAGGTTTCTCAGGTTTTGTCTTTTCTGAGACAGAACCTGGAGAGAGAGAAAGATGTATTAAAGATCTTGGTTGTTTATGAGCTGTGAAGAGGTATTGCTCCATAAACATGTTGAGAAAATAGAGATGTGATGAAGGTCTTACTTTCCTTGTGGTCTCTTTTGTCAAATAGTCCGACATCAGAAAATGTCCCAGAATAGTGTTTGTGGAAGATGTTTGCAAGTTTGAATGTTTGCTGCTAGTCAATACACTCCATGAAAGAGAGCTTTAGGGCAGGTACAGGCTTTATCTCTAATGGTCCTCTGCACATCCTTTATCTGCAGAGATAACAGCACATTGACTCACCAGACATGACATATGGAGCCCTTGAAACAGGCTTTGTGGAGACTGGAAATGAAAATACAGACACTATTTGAGCAATTTAATATTAAAAAATATATAGGATAGCTCAAAAATCATTTTATATTGATTATGAGGTAGTGATAATAGTTTTGGTTATATTTGTTTACATAAGATAAATTGATTTCATCCCTTTGTGTTATGTTTTGAAAATGTGAATACTGGTACATATTTAATTACTTAAAGTCCTTAAAGTCTCTCATTCTATTTTTATTGGACAGTGATATGTGAACCCCAAATTGATGTATATTTCATTTTTATAGCTAGCTAAAAATACATTTATTAAATAGGGTATTAAGAGCCACCTTGGCTTGTATAAATCTTACATTTTAAGTTGTATTTTAAAAAGAGGTTTAAATTTTGTATTATGTTTATTTATTTTGTGTGTATGTATCTATTTAGTTATTTTATGGTTGAGTTGCCATGGCTCCTCTGGAAATACCAGAGGACAACTTTTAGGAGTTGATTTGTTGAGTCACAGAAATGGAACTCAGATTGTTAGCCTTGGTAGATTCACTTGATCCATAGTGCCATATTGCCAGTCCTCAAAGAATGGCTTTTAATAGTCATAACGTTTTAGACTTTGATCAGATGATGCAAAATGTGAGAAGATGAGGCTTTAGCAATCTGAGAAAGTGCTCACTGATAATATCAGCAACCATTCAATGAGAGCTCACCATAAGCTAAGACTACTCCTGGCACCTTATACATACTCCAAAGAAAAACAAACAAACACAAATCCAGAGGAGTTTCCAAGATGGATTTCCTTCAGTCTCTGAATCCCAGTAGTTAATCAACCAACTGATACCTCACTTCTAATCATACTTCTGATGTTCTAAGAGGCATCATCATATGGCTTTAAATGGTAGGTCACATAGTTTAAGACTGGAAACTTCCCACTTGGCTTCCAGACAAACTTTCTGAGCTAAATTGTAAAGGCCACAAGCTCTCAGTGCTTGATACACATCCATCACCCATGCTCTTTCTACAATGCTATACCAGGTCGATAATTTTTCCTTCACATAATTGCTTTGTGAGCTAAATGACCTTGAGAGATGTAGCTCTCAAATTGAATCTTACTCCCTCCCTATTCTTTCCCTCTGTGCTTTCCTTGTTCTCCATCTCTCCCTCCCTCTCTCTCTTCTCTTCCTCTGTCTCACCTCTGTCTCTATTTCTCTCCCTTCCCCCTCCTATACGTTTGTCTGCTTTTGTACACTTAATGTTACAACTCACTATTGCTGGTTTTCTGTGTCACTCAAGTTCATCCCTTTTCTTCAGCTCTTTATGTCTTCATCTTCACTCAATGCACCCCTTTTTTCTCTAATGGGTGAATGTTGTGACATTGTATTTGGCCACAATCCTCTTCAGGTTTCTCAGAATTGTGTGGATAGTATATCTTAGAGGTGAGCATGCAATTTATTTTAAATATTTTTAAGCAAATAAAAAACAGGTTGGAGCAGGGGAAAACTGTGAATTAAACAAAGTCTCAGCAAACCGTTTTGTTTGTTTGTTTTGTTTTCAGAGTTAATGTGAATTATTTACACGGACTTCCTGGGGAAGTGCATTTTGTCAACATGTTTAAAAATATATATTGAAAGATGTTGTAGCCAGTTGGGATCAGTGTATTTTACATATCATAGCTTTTTACAGTGCTGAGTTGTATGTCTTCATAGATAATGATGCAGTTACTTCCCACCTTTATTTGAGAAGCAGCAGGAGATATATTTTAAAAAAATACTATTGTTAGAATTGTGTCATACTGCAGATATATCTCAGAGTTTAATGGGATTGTGACATTGCATATTATTAAACCAGTGACTTTATGAATCACTTTCATCTACAGTTTAAAATTCTATGAATTCAATTGTTTTAGTGGGGGTTTTCTCTTTAAAAACAACAGATATTTGGGTTTGTAAACAAGGAAGTGAGATTTTGCAAATACCTTTTTAAAAAGAAGTATTTCGAGCCAGTGAGCTGTGAAATATGGGGCTCTCATTAGCTGCACTGAGAGTTCCCTGTTACCACTCCAGCTGTTGACTGTTTTGTTCAGGGGTGGGTACTGGTGGTAAACAGAGAAAAATGCTCATTTAGTTGAAGCTTTCCAGGTGAGACTTTCTTTGAGGGTGATTTGAACATTTGCCTATAATGAGAAAAAGCTATGCATTATTCAAATCAAAGGGAAAAAACACTACAAGAATTTCCCCAAAATGTTCAGTGTTTTGTCAAATAAAATAAATACTACTGTTTAGAGGAAAATTACATTGCACTAATTAACTTTAAAAAGCCATTAGCTAACATTTTTTTTTTTAATGGTAGATCCTAGGAAAGCCCATATCCCATTGTTTACAGACACATTTTTGGGCATTTGTGAATATTTCACTCATGACCAAGCAAAGCTGTTTTTCTAATTATAGCCATTATATAATCTTGTTTTAAATTTTCAAATGTATCTTAAATTATCATAAAGTAGTTGTCTATAGCCTATTGACATCTTGAGACCTTCTTTTGAATGCTATTATTTTCATGTGAAGTGCTCTATTATAGTTAACAAAGCTTCATTTTCAGAAGTGACAAACCTGGGTACAAAGCCCACATGGAAAATATAAGGACTAGGTAATGACAGCAAATAGCCTAGCCTCTCTTAGTCTGTCATTTGTTAGACAGACACATAATCCCAGTAAATGGACTGATGGAATTGTGTTAATCACCGAGTCATTTTATCATCAGTTTATAAAGAAATAGCATAGCTAAGTAAATGTGGGGCAGTCTAATTAGATTTTTTCCCCTTTTTTGTCGAGTCTAATTTTTCTAGCATTAAATATATATTACTCTTTTGTCAGTAAAATAAAGATTTTGTAAAAAATGCAGTCAGACAGATAGACCAAGCAAAAGAGAAATAGGGACGGACTATTTAGATGCAAAACAAAATAGTTCCACAATGGGGCTGGAGAAAGAGATCATTGGTTAAGTGCATGTACCACTTTTACAGAGCTCCTAAGCTGTTTTCAGATTTCTGGTACAGGGGCCTTCACAACCATCTTTAACTTGAATTCAGGGAACCATCCAGTGCATAAGAGAGAGAGAGAGAGAGAGAGAGAGAGAGAGAGAGAGAGAGAGAGAGAGACAGAGAGAGAGAGAGAGAGAAGGAAGAAGGGAGGGAAAGAGGGATGGAGGGAAGGAGGGAGGGAGGGAGGGAGAGAGAGAGAGAGAGAGAGAGAGAGAGAGAGAGAGAGAGAGAGAGAGAGAGAGAGAGAGAGAGAGAGAGAGTTTTTAATAAAAGGTTCAGTATCCTTAGAAAGGCTTCTCCAGCTTCCCTCCTTCTAAGGTTCCTGTTCCACCTCCCAAACTGGAGCCTCTGTAAACAATCTCTGCCATCAGCTGGCACATGTCTAAGTTTTCCCCTTGCGTAGTCAAGAAGTGCAAGAAGCATGTTGTGAGATTTTCAATTTGATTGTCTCACATGAGGGTACCAGTGTTTTCAGACTGGGAACAGCATGTTACTACACTTTGGCAATAATGCATTAAATACAGATGGGTTTTGTTTTTAGCCAAATATGTATCATAGAGCCAACAGCTGTTTAGATATTGCCAACGGTCTGTTTAGTACACAGAGAGTCTGTGAGCTTTCTTTCTGCTCAAGAAAATTAGATGGATATCTGTAACATCTTTACTAGGCTGCTCAGCCTGCTGCAAACCAGGAGACAGAAACCACCAAAACACCTCACAGAGAAAGGCTTTAAGTCAGGTTCTGCTATTTGCAAGAATTATAATTTTTAGTGCCTAATTTATTATGAGTAGGATGAACATACAGCTCTAGGGCTTTCAGTGGATAAACCATCCCTTATATTGTCGGCAATAAGGTAATCAGTGATAATAGCATACTGCCACGTTTCCTGTGAAGGTCTGGCACTATGAAGTATGCGCAAAGGCCTAGAAGCATAGATTCTTACTGTGTCTAACTCTCTTAAATATCTGAGAGGCCAAAAAAATCAAGTGTAGTACTGAGCCTTTCCTAGGATGTACTTATTTGCTATTGAAGATATTTAAATGCCAACTAAACAGCCAGATAATCTGAAAATGGAAACAAAAGAGAATTTAACCCATGAAAGTCAAGACTAATTTAACCAAATAGTAAGTGACTATAAACCAATAAAACTTATTTTGATGCAATTTTGTAAGTGTGAAGGGTTCCTTCCCTGACTCACTTTTGTAAATACAGCTTTAGCATTGAAGCAAACAACAGCAGCAAATGTTTACTGATTTATAATCTCTGTGTTAGGGATACTGCCACCAAGTGGCGGTAAAGCAATACAAGCACATTAATGCTAAAGTTGTTGTTTTACAGCCTGAGATAATTTATTTCTATATCTTAATAAATGAATTCACAAAATATCAATTACATTAACAAACGTATAGATTTCATTGTCCCAGCCTCCTTGCAGTCTCCTTCCACTTTGCTCTCTAGCCAGAGAGAATGGCTTTCTTTTCACACCAATAGCTTGTCAATGAAAAGACCCATTTCTACACAAAGGACAAAGGGAAATTTCTGGAAGGCCTCAGAAGTAGGGGGTGGGGCTCAGAAGAGAAAAGAATGAGGTTTAAAACAAACAAAACCTCAAGATAGTCTGGAGTTTTCTGGAAAATGTACCTTCGCATCTCCCTGTGGTGCTTTTCTTCTAAAGAAGACAAAATATTTTGTAGTTTAAACAAGGATTTCATATACAGTTTTAACAAACATTCTCAACTCTGATCTATGTTATAGCTGAACACATGCCACAGTGAACATTTAAAATCTCCCAGTAGAAAGAAACCCATAGGCTTGTGAAATCACTAATTACACCCTTCTCCCTCCTACTCTTCCTCTGTCCCCTTACCAGTCTGCTTTAAAAAGCCCCTTGGGATTATATGAAGACGGCACTCCTGAGCTATGTGTGAACCAAATTCATGGGTTTGGAGTTGCAGTTTACTGGAGGGGCTCCAATGAAAACAGAAAGAAGCCACTTAGATACAAGCCAAGAAGGCAGGCCTTTTCCTGACTGAGATCAACAGCAAGAATGCTCTAAGGAACAAGAAAAGGTGAAGCAGCTACATCAAACAAAGTGCCCAACCAACTATTTCCTATTTACAACTGATATTGAATATTTGAATTTTATAAAAAGAATTAATGAGAAAACTAATAAATTTCCAAATCTTAACCCCTCCCCAAAAGGCAAAGTTAGCAAAGGCAATTTGCATGTAAATCAACATTTTCCTGACACGTGCACTTTTCAAGGCTTGAATAAACTGTGACATGAGAAAGATGAAAGACATAGGACGCGTAGAAAAATCTTTAAAAGGTAATTGGCAGACACTCACTATAAATATTTATAAGCAAAGAAATGTCCTCTCTGTTTTCCTGCCACTGTGATTCCTACTTCATGTCTGTCGTCCTCCCCTTTCTCATTAGCTCAGGCTCTCTTTTTGCTAAGGCCCAGACCACATCCTGATGGCAAAGGAGGAAAAAGGAAGGCTCCTTAGCAAATAGATTTGTTTTCATAAGCTTCCTTTTGAAGCTGGAGAAAAAGTCTGAGATACGGCTGACTGCCTGGGACATTGGAAAAGAGAGAAGAACATAAATTAAAAGATGAGCGAACATCAGATTGTCTTCCTTGCTCTCCCACCATCTTTTAAATTAGGCCTGTGTGTTCTGTGTTGCTGCTTCTGCAATGCTAATACTTACTGCCTCTTTGCCCTGTGGGAAGACCTTGCTGTGGAGTGGGAATTTGGACATTTAACTAAAGGCTTTAGGACTAATCGCCTTTTCAACATTTGAAGTGAAAGAGGAAGCAAAGCTTACAATGATTTCCCCTGCCTCTGTGCTATGGAAAGGCTCTCTCTGGTAGACTTTATGAATGGTGTCCAACATCCAGTTGGTGGACCACTGAAGTACAAGCCCACATATATCTGGCCTGTCCTTACAAGGTAACCTTCCAAAACATTGTTTTGTCAGTAGCATACATTTAATGCTTGCTGTTTTCCCTGTTCAACTATCCTTCAACTAACTTTTAGTATATCCCTTTTTGTCATGATTAATCTGTCTTAGTTTTGCTAAAACTCTCCTGTTTAAACGACTTCTAATGATTTCCTTTGCAAAGACTGCAAATCTTTCCTCACCTCATTCATTAATTCTCTTTCACTAGTTAAAACTGGCAGAAAGTTCTTCCCATAGACACAAATACTCCATGCTTTTCTCTCATTGAGCCACATAAAGGGATATAGGTCAAGCCTATTTTATTTTTTGTTTTGTTTTGTTTTGTTCATTTGTTTTTTTTCAAATGAGTGAATTCAAAATTTAAGAATGAATCTTTGTCTGAATCAAATGTGTGTTGCATTCTTATAATGCAATCTCCCAGCATTCAGAAGACTGAAGAAGAGGAATTACAAATTATAAATTTGGGATCCCTTGAGAGGTGGGGAGGAGAATTTATTATAGAACAATGACCATTTAAAACAGTTCCTTCTTTCCTCTTTTATTTGGTTGGTTGTAGTCAGAGTCTCAGTGCATATCCCAGTCTGGTCTCAAACTCATGAGAGCCCCAGTTCCTGAATCCTGGGATCTCAGACATATACAGCTCCCTGCCTTAAAATTTCATTTACTTTAAACCTTCTATAACTTTTTTTAATTGCCATTAAAATTGAAACACATTATGAATGAAGCTTTTGCAGCATCTTTGGAGATCCTTGGAAGGGCTATGACACCTACAATTGAGCTGAAAAATCCCTGGTCTACAAGTTATAGCAGAGCTGGTTTAAGCTGAAAAAGGAATACTTGTAACTCAAATCCTATTATAATAGAAGGCCAGTTAGGCAGATAATATTGACTGCACTGATATGATCCACCACAATGTCTTCTACTTTCAAGGCTTCAATGTTTTTTAG
The DNA here is from genome assembly GCA_030556225.1 of Cricetiscus sungorus. Taxonomy (NCBI): domain Eukaryota; kingdom Metazoa; phylum Chordata; class Mammalia; order Rodentia; family Cricetidae; genus Cricetiscus; species Cricetiscus sungorus. The sequence continues at coordinate 20,228,249 of JANBXA010000651.1, forward strand.
AACTGGTCAGCTGCCATGAACATAATGAAATTCTACTCTGCATGTCAGAGTTATCCAGCCTACAAAAATCTCAATGGCCCTGTGTTGATCTCATTTGGAAAAACAACCTATACTGAGTTTTCATGTGTTTTAATGAGGTATTTACAAGGCACTCTTTCCTTTTACTCAGGCTAAAGTACACATTGAAGATAGAGCCATTTCAGTTGCCTCCCTATGTTTACCTTTAATATCTCTATAAGGATTAAAATAAACATTCCTGATTAAATGCTAACTTATTTTAGGCATTTACTGTGGGTGTATCAGATATCCCCATTATGGTTTGTATGTGAACAGTACTTAATGTGGAAATTACTTTACTTAAATTGACAAGGAGATGGAATAACTCATTTCCACATCCCTCTAGGTCTCACCTTCTGAAAAGCTTATTACTGAATCAAGAATGTGAAATTATATGTTCAAAATTCTAAGCTGCCAAAAATAGAGGGCTACACTTTGGAATACTAAAATATTTTACTTACTTTATAAAATATTGCATAATTTGTAAAATGTAAATTGAAGTCCTATTGAAAGTGGCATTGTACAAGGATGCTATGGAGTAACTGTTAATAGATTTTTCTACCATTTACCTATGTCACTAGATACTTGAACAATAAGAAGTGTCAGCAGCTTCTGAATCTTCCCCTTTTCAACAAACTTTAATTTGTTCCTTTTGTATTTCTTTGAAAGCCATGGTTTGTGCTAGGCTGCTCTGATTAGGTTTCAAGATGGCTTCCTTGACTCAGGTGATGGGAAAGCAGGCCAGTTAACAAAGCTTCATTCCACAAGCCAACTGTTTTTGCCAAGTCTTCCAATAATGTGATCTGTTACACTCTCTTTTTGCAACCTCTTCTACCTGCCACTCTGTCCCTGACTTTTTCAGAATGTAATCACACCTGTCAATGGTGTGATTGTTGTACTGTTGTTGTATCTTACCTGGATTCTCTGGATATATCTTCTCTCAGACTACACTCGGCTCACACTTTAGCCTGGGAATGTCAAAACTGCTTTGATCATATTGCTTTTGTTTTTATAAAGCTCTTAGAAGTAACTCCTTTTTATCCTAGGGCTGAAACCCCTAATGTTACTGTTGTATAACAGGATCACACCACACACACACACACACACACACACACACTCGTACACTCTCACACTTGCACACTCACACATACATGCATTTACTTCTTAATATACCTTCTAGTTTATCTATGCTATATCGACATTTTCCCTTCAAGAAGCAGAGTCTTTCTCCATTTCTTATATCTCAATGAACATGAGAGAAGCTCTGGCCAAGAGAAAAGATTGAAAGTTGGAAGATTTCTGATCCTTCTTATCAGGAGTCTTGATTTTGTGTCTGTAGTCTTAGGTTTCTTCCCTGAGAAATCCATAAAGAGAAGCTGAATTGACCATTTGAAAGATGGGGGCCATGCAGGATGGAGGTGGGCTGTCTCAGCTTATCATCTTAGGTACTAGCCAGCATCCAGAGCAACCACTATTTTATCCTATGCTTACACTAATTTTAAAGATGAAGACAACAATATTTAAGTCATAAAGAACCAGACCAAATGAATGTCAAATATTAAGTGTTGGAGGGAGGATTCTAAATATTCTGTGTTTTAGTCATATTTATCTGTGCCTGGAGTGTGGACTGCAGCTCTGAATCGTCTCACTTTCTTTAATTTTTACTCATTAAATTGCTAAGATGTGACCATTAACATGCCATCTCCTTAGCAGGACTCAGTGATAATAATAAAGGCAAGGACCCCTCTCTGAATTTATAGGGTAAATTTCATCCATTCCTGTATAGCCTTTGAATCCACACAGAATGGTTAGAGGGCCATGCATGCAGTCAGTGGGCTGTAACATATGAAGGGCTTAATAAATTTCTATATCAGTAATTTTTAAGACAATAATGATTTTCCAGGTGGACAAACTAGTTTTTGAATCTTTTAAGATGGTCTTTCTCTTCCAATTATGTTTCACGTCTGAATATCATTTTCCTTCTTATACAACTTTTAAAGCATTACTCAGAGTAACCAAAATATGGACAGTATGAATCCTGGATCCTCTACTCTTAGGAGCATCCCACATTTTGGCAGTGTGATAGTTTGTTGAAACAGACAGTTGTTCCAAAATTGAGCCAATACACATTGGGTTTAATGGATTTTTTAAATTTAAAAAAAAACATGGTATTGGGTAAATCGGGAAGTAGGATGAACCTGAGATGAGTTGGAAGAGGTAAACATGATCAAAATACATTGACTTTAATTATCAAATAATAACATATATTTTAATCACAAAACATATCATTTATTTTAAGTCAGTCAAACTTATGTGGTGGGCTACAAACATAGCCATCCTTTGGAGCAGATGACCTGAGAACCCCAAGGTGGACAAACTTGAATGAAGACAGTAAAAGTGATAAGAGGTGTGCTATCTGTCATTCTCAAACAAACAAACAAACAAATCCTTCATGACACACATCAGTGCTCTTTTGTTTTGTTTTTCTGTTCCAAGCATGCTTCTTTTCTGTCTTTATAAGTGTGTTCTCATTCTGAAGTTTTAAAATGAATAGCTTTATTTTATTTTAAACTTAAATTCTCCTTAGCGAACAGCTTTCTATAGCATGTTTGTCATGACAATAAGCAAGAGTAGTCTGGTGTGAAAGTAAAGAGATAATAGAATTTAATTGAATATAACGAGAGTAATTGATTTTATTACTGTCTCATATTTTGTATGGACCCTATGAACACAAATCATTTCCTGGAATATATGCGGAACAGTCACATATCTTTAATTTAGACTTACAAATTTTAGGACATTTGTGTATTCACCGGGAGTCTGAAATTTTTGCTTTCTTCTATTTTCATGTTCTGCTTTTAAAGCCTGATAAGCTTCTCTCTGGTTTAGAGCCAATTTGTTTGTTTTCTCAAAAGTTTCACTTTCATCTGTCCTGGATGACACAAGTAATAAGAGCAGCTTTCATTTGGTTAAATTTATTATGCGTCAGGCAATTTATATCGCTTGCTCCCAGTTAATTCTGCAGAAGCCTATGAGGTGGACACTGAGACGCTGAAAGGCAGGCATATTTTCCCAGATCAGGGGTACCTCGAAAATCTCAAGCCTGCTTTCAATGAGTTATATCTCAGTATGCATTTCAGGCCTTCTCCAGAACTTTCCCATATATGGGGATGGATTTTCTTCACACAGGTTTTCTTGCTGATTGAGAAAATAATATCCAGTGAATGAAAGTCACTGTGACCATGACTTGACCACAACTCACTAAACAAAGGTTTTCTGCCAAGTAGTATTTTCCAACAGGGATTGAACACTTTTATATTCTAACCCTTAATCCTTAGTTCTTTTTTTGTAGCAAATGCCATTCTCTTATATCTAAAATGTGGTTTCTGATATATATGGCACAAACTATGTTTTCTATTTTTTATTCTTCAAATACACACATGTATATGTACGTACATACATACATATAAACATGCATACATACATACATACATACATACATACATATTCTTATTCATTCTACTAGCCAAAAGTATTGAATTAGCTCATACCTAGTAAACAAAGTGGAGACTAAAACTTAAAATCTAATCTGATCAGCTGAAAAAGCTCTTTCTCATAGCTCTGCATTGATCCTGACATTTCATCTCTGATTTAACCACTTGGCAATAATAGACAAAGCCTTCATATTTTTTATCTTTTCTTCTTGACTTTGACCTTCCTTCGATGTAAGCCTTTAGATGAGGAAAGCAACTAGCCTCTGTCACAAAGTATTCCTACGCATACCTCTATGGTAAATAAAGCAATGCTGCCAAGTTACAACTTTCAAGTAGAAGTAGCTTGTGGGCAATGAACTCAGCAATGATCTCTACCTGTAGGCTAAGATTGTATCAGCCATCTATCCACTGGCTGAGGCTGTTGTTTAAATTACACACTGCATCTGAAACTCTGATTATAAACCAGGAGATCCTTAGCACAGCAGGTCAAGGATTCTCAGGCCTGTGTCAGTTTCTTTCCTCTGCCTAATCATGCATTTACTCCATTTTCCTTTTTTTGACATTGATTGCTAAACACTGTCCTAGTTTCCTTATGCAGTCTCAGGCTCTCTGGTATCCCCTTTTACTCTCTTCTTTCAATGAGTGGCTGCAGAACCATTATCATACAACACAAGCCATGAAAGGGTAGACATGTAGAAGTCTAGATATTAACAACATGGAAGAAGGACCATATTTCTGAGAAGACTCTATGAAGGAGAAATAGTCAGAATTTGCTAAGCCACAACTTCTTAGAGCAAAGTTAATTCCCTGGCACATTAATTTCACATAAAACAGATTCTTTATTCTTATTAGAATATGTTTTCCACCAGATTAAGTATTTTAAATTAATCATTATTTACTAATTAATCCAGTAGAGCCTAAATACAAGGAAAATGTGGATATTTATGACCAAAAATCCACCTTTATGTTACAGAAATTTTCAGCCATGCAACAAAGCAAGAATAACATAATACATCATCAAACACCTATTGCTAACTTGAACAAAATCAACATCCTGTCACTCTTGATGCTTGTGTTTCCTTCTAATACTGTTTTTATCTAGGGGGTGTACACTAAAGGAAATTGTTATGAGTAAAGCAGCCTGGTCCCACCTCGGCACCAACCCCAAATAACACACAGAGACACTGTAATAGATATAATTCTGTGGGCCAGTTACTAGTTTCTTATTGGCTAGCCCTGTGTTAAATATTAACCCATGTTATTAATCTAAGTACTTCCACGTGGTCTCATCTTATCGGAGAAAGGGACTGGCATTCTTCTCCCTCAAGTCTCTCCATCTTCCATCTTGGAACTCCTCCCTACTACTCTTCTCTCCTTCTAGTCTCCTCGTCTTGCCTATCTTCCTTTCCAATTGGCCAACAGTGCTTTATTCATTAACAAATTTACAGAATGACATCTCCCATCAGGAAATTATTATCTAAAAACCAATGCAGAGTACAGTGTAACATGCCTCTAAACCCAGCACTTACGAGAAAGAGGCTGGTGAATCTTTAAATTTCCAGGTGAGTCTAATCTACACAATGAGTTCCACAATTGCTGAGACTCTTTAGAGAGAGACCTTGCTTCATAAAACAAACAAACAAACAAACAAACAATCGTCATCAAAACAATCCCATAACAATGAAACTTCATTGAAAGTATTTTAAAATGTGACTCAGATAGTGTGAGCAATGTCATTATGAAAAAGACAGCTTAATTTATAATAATCTTGTAACAGTAGACATTGTTACCACTTTCTCAAATTTTCACATTTCTTTTTTATAATTATTTTAGTATTTTATGTATATGAGTGTGTTCCTTGCAATATATGCCTATATATTACACACATGTGTGGTGTCTGTATACTCCAGAAGAGGGTACCAGATCTCCTAGAACTGCAGTCACAGGAAGTTACGAATTACCATTTGGATGCTGAACATTAAACCTGAACCTGGATCTTCTGGAAGTACGGCCAATGCTCTTAGCCACTGAACCATCTCTTAGGTCCCATTTTTCTTGTTTATGTTACACTATATGCATGGGATCCTGATATTTTTCCCATATTATATTTGGTTGCTTTCTTTGCAGTCTCTGTCCATCTACAATAGTTCCAAATAAAACTTAGCAAATCATTCACCTGTTGAATAAGCCCTGTCTCTTCCCTTATAAAAATTATCACCCTCTTGGTATAACCATGCTTTGTAAATTGTATCTTGTAGCATTTAACATATTCTACCCCCCTCATATTTCTGGTAAAGTGGAAGTTATAGTAAGGATTAACTTGTTTTGTGTACTACTTTGAATTTCTGTTTATAAGAATATTTCCTAAATCGTGATTTTGCTTTTAATACATCAGATCTAGAAGCATATGGTTATAGGGTGTCTCACAATGCATAAGAAAGATTGATCAGTGGGTGCAGATGCTGTCACTGACAGTTTTATCTCTATCCATGTCAATATCATCATCCATCAGTCAAAGAATTTTAGGCCCTGTCTATAAATTCATTCTCTATGTCTTCTGCACAATTTTTGGGTACCTTCAGAGGTTTAAACATTTCCTAGTAAAAACTGCTATCCTGGGCTATATATACATATATTGGTAGGAGTGAAATTCCCAAGTTAAGCACATACATTGATGAACTCAATCCTGGTAGCTTTTTCTTTTCTGTGGCTAAAGCATATTATTTATACATTCCTGTCAATATATATCCCACTTTCTTGTGTTCTTGCCCACAGTCATTATTATCTAATTTTCTCTTCTGAGAATTTCATACAGTATATGCAATGAAATATATATCTATTCCACATTTCCCAGTTCCCCTAGGCATCTGCTCCATATCTACCTTCTGATGCTGTGTTATAGTGTAAAACAGCATATGTAAAATATATATGTAAAAGAAGACAGAAACCTAAGTCCATTTAATACTCCCCATACATGCATTAGTATGCAATAGTCCACAGGGTAGCCTACCAGCAGCTACATCTCCCAAAGAAGAATGCTTCTTCTCCCTCAGAAGCTAACGACTGCCAAGGCTCCTTAATTAGAGGTAGAGGGTTCCTCTCGGTCTGTGCTTGAATTTTTCTAATTTACCTTCTTTGTGTCTTGGGCAGGTAGCCATAGCTTCTTTGAGTTCCCAAGTATAACAGCCATGTCATGTCCACAGGACGTCATTTGGCACCACTCCTCCCATCATCCAGTTCTTAAATTCTTTGTGCCTCACTTTCAGTGATGTTTCCTGAGCTATATATACGTGTGTGTGTGTGTGTGTGTGTGTGTGTGTGTGTGTGTGTGTGTCGGGTGTATTGTTCCATTTAAGTGTGAGAATTCACAGTCACTTATTTTCAGCACCTCTACTAGTTCAGAGCCTCTGTATGATCATAATCTCTCAACTCTAAAGTCCCTGCCCATATACAAAATTGCTAGAGGAACTATTTGCTTCCAATCCTGGCAGACTAAACTCAATACTCAGAACCCTTTTTCTGACCTGCATCTTTGTGTTGCGGCATTTGCATGCACATACTATATATATATATATATATATATATATATATATATATATATATATGTAGACATGGATCTTTCTTGCAAAGGGATCAAGGGGACAAAGAGTGAACAGAGAAAGCTTTCTGAGTCTCAGGCTATAGCCAGTTCAGAAAACTCTCCCACAGGAAACCATCCATGACTTCTTTCTCTCTCAAGGGATTGATTCATAAGCCTGTTTATTATTCCCATTTCATCTCCAAGGTTGGCTTTTAGGAAGGGAATCAATAGCCTCAGTGCCTTTTAAACAACTGAATCCTGACAACTAGAGAAATAATGGAGTTGTTTAAATTAAACTGAGCTTTACCTTAGAGTGAAAGAATCTTGAACTACAAGTGACACAAATACTAGGCTTACTCTTTTGCTTACTATAAGAAGGAAGGAAAGTTGGAGCAGACCATGTGTGATATTTTGAAGGCCACAAATGAAAAGGAAAAGGTAGGGCTAGTGGTTCAAGAAAAGCCTGGACTTAGGAATGCTGTCATAACGGTTTAAGTACAAGTTAGTCTAAGAGGAAGGTGGGTAATTGCTACTGCTTTTCATCCTGAATAAAGAACTGAGGGATGCTGCCACTATTGCACGGAAACACAGCAGTAATGAGGGTTTCTAATCTGTGATTACACAAGAAAGCAGTAATTTCAGAAAATTGATCAGGAGTAGGGAGCAGAGGGTACTGTAAGGAATAGTCAGAAATAACACAGATGTCATTTCGCACACACTTGCACACATGCACACACACCCCAGAGGAAGACTGAGATAAAAAGAACACACACATACACCCTTACACTTGTACAATAAATACACGCATGCATGTATACATACATACATACATACATACATACATACATACATACATACATACGAAATAAAAGTTTGAATATACTTGGGGACAGCAGACTGGGCCAGAAGACAGCAAAAGGAAATCACAGAATACCATGACAATTCTAAAATATTAATGGTATAGACCAGGTTGGAGTTGAAAATTGAGTCTGTATTTGGATTGTGATTGTAAACCCACAGACAAATGCTTCACAACAGATCCTGATGAATAGCAGAGAGATTTGAAAAAGCAACAAGCCCTGGAAAATCCAAGCTTTGCAGTGGAAGAGATTCATTCTCATTGTCTGTAGTCCTTCTGCTGGAAGAAGATGGCAGGCTTCCTTGGGTTTCTCAATTTTCATTGTACAATGCCAAACTGATTGTATTCTTAGACAAAAATTTTAATGAAAATGAAGTCTGATAACACTGGGTTCATTGACTTCTCATTCCTTTCCTCAATGCATTCTAGAGAAAGATTGCCTTCTTTATGTTTTAAGGGCCAGTGTAATCTTTTTTTCTTCTTGTGGCTTCTTCATATTGAGGTTCCACTATCTGAAAACCTTGAGACTGAAATACTCCAAAGACCAAATCAGCTTGAGTGTTGACATGACATCGCATGTAGAAGACTACACCTTGTCTTCTTCTTGACAATTACAATTAAAACCCAGATGCAGGCCAGGTGCAGAGTCCTATGACTTTTAAGTTCAGCACACTGGAGGCCAATTTAATCTACATGTGGAGTTCTGGGACAGCCAAGGGTACAAAGGGAGATATCTTGTCTCAAAAAAATAAAAAAGAAAGAAAGAAAGGAAGGAAGGAAAAGGAAAAAAAGAAAAGAGAAAAGAAGAAAACAAAAAAACTCAAGAGGTATTACAATTATTATACATAATTACATTTGAGCTGTGTGTAAATGTGTAAGAAACATAAATGAATTCTTGTTTATATTTGAGTGCTAGCCTTAAGACACCACATTCTGCATATAAATTATTCAAAATCCAAACAACAACAAATCTAAGATCCTAGACATTTCTGATACAAGAATTTTGATAACAATAGGCAATTTAAGTTGATCTTGTCTTATCAAATTGCTGCCATTGTGATGAAAATGCTAGCTGATTCTCTGTAATTAAAATTTAATTCTTTTAGAGTGAGTGTGAGTGGGCACTTAAAGCAAGAGTGTGAGCTTCTTGATATTTCTTTAAAATTAAATTGAGTCCTCTTCAGGAATTCGTAGAATGGTTTTCAAGTCTTTCCCTGTAAAAGGAGAAAAAAAAAATTAATAATAGGAGTGAAACTCCTGGCTACTAAGCAGGTATCCCAAAGTTTCAGAAGATCTTGGAGCAGAGCCCTGCTCCCACTCTCTGCTGTCTGTCTATCTCTCTAGGGCTTTCTCGCTGCCCCTCCCCCCCCCAGAAGAACCTGTTTCCAGGAGGCAGTGGCTTCCTCAGTGACAGCTCTCAGGACTCCCAGCAGCACCTGTCCTTGGCTGTCATCCTCTATTTTCAGCCTGCTGGATACTTCACCAAGGGCTTGTTTCTGCTCAAGCAGTGGACCAGAATGGCATTTTAATCCCCCCTCCTCTCTCTTTCTCTCTCTCTCTCTCTCTCTCTCTCTCTCTCTCTCTCTCTCTCTCTCTCTCTCTCTCTCTCTTTTCCTCTTTGGTTTGTGATTGTGTTGTTGTTGTCCAATTTACACTTTCCAGAAGAACTTTCATAGACTGCCCCTTCCCCCAACAACTGCCTGACTCCCCCCATGCCCCCAAGGAGACCATCAGAGAAACAAACAAACAAACAAACAAACAAACAAACGAGGAAGAGAAATTTCAAAAAAGTATTCAGAAAACGTGTTTCTTCAAAGGCAGGAGCAAGGTCCCCCTGGAGTTCATTACTGTAGTCAGTGAGATAAGAAGAGAGAGCTGCTCAATGTGTCCCAGGAGATGTAGAAATCAGAAAATGGGGAGGGACACTCACAAGACATGCAGTTTAGATATTTTTTAAACTCTGAACTCTATATATGTTCACAGATATAGAAATAACTCTTGGTTCTCTATGTACTCACAGCAGTTACCTTAGCTGGTATATTCATCATAGTCCCAGACCATAAAGGAGACTCTCCTCTAGAGAAAAAAGAAGTCATGGGTACAGGGACCACATTCTACTGTATAAATGCTGCATAAGTAATGCGGTTTCAGTGTCCCTTGAAACTATCCTATAAGGGAGAGGACAGCCAATGGGGGTCTATAGGAAATGACAGGCTGTTCTACCTTCCTAGTAGTTCATTTTGTTTGGGTAGCAAATATTATAGCTGTGGACAAGCATTTTAGGGAAAAAAAAACTACTAGAAGTAAAAAGGCATTCCAATAAGAATTTTTGTGAGCCTTTCAATTCAGCCACTAACCATATTAGCTTTCTCAGTACACATTGCCTTACTCATTAAATTCTGACGTTTGTACTTGAGGAAAAGGATGTTCTCTCTTTGTTTTGTTTGCCATCTCTGAACTTTTCAAGGAGTCAGTTCAAGAAATGAAAGATACCAAGGAAAATTATTTATGAACTTTGGGTATTTTTGATTAGCAAATATTTTTTATTTTATTTTTCAACATGTAGGAATAAAATATAAATTTTCAATGTGTGTGTGTGTGTGTAAATATATGTATACATATATATTTATATAGTTTGGTTACTATGGAATAGATCAATAGCACTATGATCATAATACAATATATTTTCATCTGTCTGTCTGTCTGTCTGTCTGTCTGTCTGTCTCTCTCTCTCTCTCTCACACACACACACACACACACACACACACATGCAGAGTTGCTAACTCTGTGGCTTAGATATCATCTTTTATCTCTAATAATCACTGACATAATCTCTGTCCCTTTAGGTTCCTTTGTCTAGAATATTACAAAAGTGAAATAGTACAGCATATAACATTTGTGTTTGGCTTCTTCAATTAGTATAATAAATTTATCCATGTTATGACACAAATCAGTACTTCATTACTCATTATTACTGAGGTATATTCCTTCAAATGAAAATAAGACACTTTATTGGCCCATTTCCTAGTAGAAGAAGTTTAGTGAATACCCATTTGGAGGTAAAGCTCTGATTAGGATATAAACATCAGGGTATGGCTATTTTGTAAGTATAAGTTTCAGTTCACTTGGATGCATATCTTAGCAGAAGTCACCAGAATGTTTGCCAAGTGAATTAATGAATATATGGCCGTCTAGTGCTGTGGAATAATCCTCTCTACACTGTGTGAATATAGGTCACTATGATTGGTTTAATAAGCAAGCTAATTGGCCAATGGCTAAACAGGATACAGCCAAACTGAGAATGATGGGATGAGAAATGGCAGAGTCAGAAGTCACCAACCAGATGCAGAAGAAGCAAGAGATTAATGTGCTAAGCTAACAAAGATACCTCAACATGGCAAAGTTAAATAAAGAATATGGGTTAACTTAAAATGTAAGAGCTTCTTAGTAATCAGCCCTAGTTATTGACTGAGCATTTATAAATAAAATAAGTGTCTGCGTGCTAATTTGGAAGTGGCTCACAGGATGGGAAACTCCTTCTACAATTAGGATAACTTATTTTCTTCTCCATGTAAGCTATTCTCAGTTTCTTTCCACAATAAGCCATATATGGAATAGCTGGAATTTCCCAATACTATTTCACATTAAAACTAGTTTACAAGATCATGTTCCTAATATTTCCACCTGAAACTTCGCTTCCAACATAACAACAATTGGCAAAGGTGGTTAATTTTTATTTCTAGATTTTGATTTCAGAGACAGAGCTATTTAGCTTTTTTTAAAAAAAATTTATTTATTTTATGTGTATGTTTTTTTGTTTGTTTGTTTGTCTTGTCTGTACAGACATCTTTGTACCATGTGCTCCTGAATGCATGGTGTCCATGCAAGATGGGGTTAAATGTTCTAGAACTGGAGTTACAGATGGTTGTGAACCACATTGTGCATGGTGGGAATTAAAACTGGTCCTCTATAATGAGATTCAGTGTTCTTAACAACTAATTCATCTCTTCAGGCATGGCCTTTGTTTGATTAGGCTAAGTAGAAAGATCTCATGTGATAGAGGTGAGGCAGGAAAGTTCAAATGCATTGTAGCCTACTAGAGAAAATTCAGCTTCTAAAGTTTGCTTCTACGTTGGGATGATTTCATCTCCCCATACCACACAGCCTGGTGTATTCTTATGATGCCTTGGCTTTGAAAATACAGTCTTTGGCTCTCCTACCTTGATATCTAGTATAGGAAAGTGGATCATTTAGGTGCATTACATCAAAGGCTGACATTGAACGTTACTATCAGCATGGGTCAAATCCCCCAATAATCATGTGTGTAGTATGTAAAACTCTATAACACCATTGGGAATTTAATTTCTCTGAACCAACCACTTTTCCTTCCACTCAAAGCAGTTCTACAAGGGTACACTTCATTGCTGAGTCCATCAAAATAATTTACATTAAATAATACTTATATTGTATTAGTCTAAAATGGAATATATAGTGTACATTAAATCTTAGAATAGCTCCATCTCTGAGTATTTCAAATTTTATTTACAGCATGTTGAAATAGGCCAAATTTTAAAATGACCCATCCACATATACTCCTGATAATAGTCTTCATTGTTTTTATAAGGAGATTCTGATAAACACTAATTCAAATCCTTAGAAAGAATGTGCCTCAGAGAGCTCCATAATTTTTAATGAATCTTAGGTTCCTGAAAATCCAGTGAAAACTCTGTGTCTTCTAATAAACAAAGTAGCTCATCTATTTACACATCAAGCAAATTTTACATACAGTTTCAGGGAAGTGACGGAAGAGTTGAAATTCATGTTTAAATTCCTCCATGATCAAGTTTCAGGCTAAGAATACTAGGGAGGATTTATTACATACATGTAAACTATATGATATTTGCAAAGGTTTTATTTAAAAGTAGATGGTGATGCTTTCCAACAACATCAAGAATGTGCATTTGACTAGGGTTTGTTTTCACATGACTTATGATAGTTTCAGTACAGAGAAACAATAGAAAGCTTATGGAGACTCCAGATTTAGTAGAGCATGATAAGTTCTCAATGTAATGTTTATTAGAGGCGATTTACAACACTTCAGACACATAAGAAAGGAATTGGGGAGAGAAATTTATATAATAGATAACATTATCCATCTTCTAAAAGTGGTCATGGCATGGATTGTATTTTTTATTAAAACAATGGGAGAGCATGATGAAGAAAGAGAAAAGTTTCCCCTAGTACAACAAGCTGGTGTTCAATGAAAATCAAGCAAAGACTCACGCTATGAACAAATGGTTTTCTGCACCTGTAGCACACAGTAAGGGCCAAATTTCCTTCCTCCTGATCCAGCTCAGGTCAGACAGACCTCATGCAAATGAGAAGCAAGTTTCTAGTACAGACTCCTCATTCTGCATAGGAGCTATAGTTATTTTACCATCTCACTCAGTTCTTTTTATGGGCTGTGTTATCCTACTTTCTTAATGTCACACCTTGGAAAGATAATTAAAGTGCCAAAAGGAATGGTTGTTACCAGACACTACCCCATTGGTTCTCCTTGCCTCTTCCCACCCATTTCTAAGCCCATGATACCATATATGTATGAAGAATCTCATTGATTGTTTTGCTTGGTAGTTTGACATTAAGTTTTAGTCTTTTGAGATGAGAATTTTTTCTCTGTAGCTCTTGTACATTTGAAATTTTTGATTCTACAGTTTCACTCTTTCAAGTGCTGAAATACTAATCATGTACAATATGCCTGGAGTCTGAATTTTAATCCTGTTTCTATTATCAGCTACTACCTTAAGAAAAAGACTGTTCTAACTTTATCATGTCTCATGATAGCTAAGATTCTTGGAGCAGCTAGCTACACATGTAACAAATGGGTATAATATTTCAAACTTTATAACCCAGGTTGTATTTTTTTATTATTATTTTAAGCATTAATACACAGAAGTAGGAAGAAAAGAAAGGGGCATGTCAAAGGGAAGGAATGGAGACAAGACAGAAATGGGAGACAATTGAAGTCATAAAATATTCAAGGTAGGTAGAGGCAGAGGCCAGCAGCTCCATTATCAGAAAGATAGGTAGGTAGGTAGGTAGGAAGGAAGGAAGGAAGGAAGGAAGGAAGGAAGGAAGGAAGGAGGGGAAGAGAGAGAGAGAGAGAGAGAGAGAGAGAGAGAGAGAGAGAGAGGAGGAAGGAGGGAGGGAGGGAAGGAAGGAAGGAAGGAAAAAAGGAAGGAAGAAGGAAGAAAGAAAGAAAGATGGAGGGAGGGAAGGAAGGAAGGAGGAAGAGGAAATAGGTGTCATAGGTTTCAGTTTATGCTGCTATTCTGGTTCCAGTTAGAGTAATACAATCTCGGATATCTCTATGATTGTAGGAATGCACTGAGGAAGAACATTTGTAGCCTCTCTCTCTCCTCACCCAGTGACTCTCTCTCATCTCGCACTAACCTATAGTTCATAAGAACTTAAGCCCTTGCTTATATTTTGGTGAAAGAGTACATATTGAGCATATGGTAACATACAGAATCCATGTTCATATTTATTGCATAAAGGCTTATGCTATTTACACTGAATAACTCCACTCTAATCTTTGGAGTGCAAGGGCATTTGTATGTCATAAAAAAGAATCTGTCAAAGTCTAATGTCTTTGAAACATATGTATTTTTGTACCCAATTCATTTAATTCCAAAGAAACATATTCATATAACATGTTTTTGATTTATTTAGTATTTTCATATGAATCATATCATCATAAGATGGAAACTGAAGTTCAGAGAGTTAGTTACTCTCCAACCAAGGTCATGTAACAAGTGAGCTAATGTACAAAACCTATGTTACTTTTGCTTATTTTACTCTTCCAAGTCAAAAAAATATGTAAATTAATCATGTATATTAAATTTATATGCAATCATATATTATTAAATATGTAATCCCACACATAGTCTACTAAACAGCTTTTCTGTCCTTGACATTTCATTAGTGCTCTCAGTATCTTTGTGAGTTTGAATAATAGCTTTAATTTTATAAATATAAAACATGAAGCATTGTAAATTGTGCAGTGAATTGAATATCCCTACTTCTCAGAGAAAAGCTTTAATACACTAAGGTTCACAGTATTTAAACATGTCATTATGAAACTAGTATTCTTCCTTGGAGAAATTGCTCTCAAGTCATTTTCATTAAGCTCTTTAAAATCATTAGTAATATAGGCATAAAATATATTTGTTCTCTCTTGCTTCTAGTTGTCCAGGGAAGCCATATATGAGCTATAAGGTATGAAACCACATCACAATTTTCCATGCTCTCTGCTAGGCTTCTGTATCTATACTACCTTCACAAAATGAAACATACCAAATTTCAAAAGAAACAGACTTCAAGGTCTTAGCAAAATGCCACCTTGTATTCCTCAGAATTACTGCATTTACACTTAATGTGGTCAGATGTTCAAATTATCATGGACTGAGGAATTCTCACAAGACAACATCATTTGTTGGAATCATTTACCCTTGCTGGGTCCAGCCAGAGAAAGATCCAACCACAAAGAGGCAAAAGACAGAAACTTCCAGGATTATAAGCAGGCTAGGTGATTAAATGAAGTTTGTACTCCAGGGAAATATGAATCTGTGAAAGAAAATGAAAGCAGAAGAGACCTCAGGAAAATCAAACACAGGGCTGAGTGTGTGATCCCCAGAGAAAGACTCCACCTCCCACTAGCCCCTTCACCTAGAGAAGCATCAATGGTAGAAAGGACCCTCTTCATTCTGGGAGTCAAGCCAAGAATCCTAGGCTTTATTTTTAAGGCCCCCAAACGAAAGTAAAGTGGGTGGGTTCTGAAAAGCCTATCCTGTTGAAAATGGACTTTTGTTCCAGTTCCATGACTGAGCTGCCTGTCCCAGTGTGGTGCTGTGCTCTTCCATTGATTTCCCTTTCCTGTGAGTTACAATTTCCTCTGGTGTAGCCTTTCCACAGCCTCATCCCTCAAGAATTATCTCTCTGTCTTCTCAAGCAGATAACACCAACTCTCCACCTCAGTGACTGAGATCTTTCTGTATCCAGAAATGTCCTCACTCTCACTGGACAAACTTATACTCACAGGGCTGGGCTCAAGTGTCTGCCTTCCCCTTCGTGGTCTTCCAGTCTGTAAAACTGAACAGTTGCTGGGCTGCCAAGCCAGCTGTTTCTTCCCTGTTGTATACAACATAGCACCAAGGCAACTCTTTTATCAGACCATTTCAGATTCTATCTCAACATGGCTTCCCCAGTAGCACAGGTTCTTTCTTGGTGATCAAGACTTCTTTCTCACTGCACATGATCTTTTCTCCCCTTTACTATCTTCTACAGTTCACGCTTCTGCTTTATCCCTTTTGAAGGTGACTCCTGCCCATCCTGATTCTGAGGTTCGCTCTTTCTTTTATAACTTGAGAGACATAATACCATTATCTAAGTTTCTTATCCAACCTTGAGTCTTATATGTGTCAACCAGCACTGTCCCCATACATACCAAGATGTACTTCCATGTCCTTCCACCGCCCCAAACTTTTCTGAATCTTGAAATAACCTAAATAGAATAGAGCTAGATCCCCTGCTATAACTGTCAAGAAGTAAGGAGAAAGGAGAAGCATCTTCCATTCAAGGCAGCAGGTGAAGAAGGGATGGAAGAAGCCTGTCAGGAGCATGTGACTTGGGTAGGTCTCATGAAGATAAAATTTAATGAGCATCCCTCCCTCCCTCTCTGCCACCTTCTCTCCTTATCTTTCTCATTTTTTAGTGATACATATTCTGGAAGGCTATATCAGCTTCTTGTAAATGGAGAGTTTAAATTTAAGTGATATGTATGTATGTATGCTTACATCACACACTATCTCTCGCCTACGAAAATAAATAATAATAAGTGTGACAAGCAGTGTTAAGTGCTTCAGAACCCCTTTCTCATTTAAGTCTCAAAAGATCTCCAAGTATGATGATTTCTGTATTAAGGAACAGTAATCAGTCTAAAGCTTGCTGAAGTCAACATTCAATAATGTCCTTTCCTTATAGCCTTTTGCTTCTCTCCTTAGGAACAAATGTTGTGTGCATAAATGACATTTTGATTAATTTCTAGTGGAATGTAAACAAGTGATTTTTTTTAATTTCTAAAAGGATGGGTGCAATTTCAAAACAACAATATGCATACTGCCCTTTGGTAAATTAGGATCACCTCTATTTTGTGTTAGGTATAGTGTTACTTATTGTCATGTTATAAACTCACTCCTATCTAAACACCACGATTGAAATACGTTTTTGTTTGGCTTTGTTGTCGCTGTGTTGTTTGGGCGGTATAAATGCAATTACAATATCAAATTGAAAGAAGATTTAAAAAGAAAAAAAAAGATTACAAAATAAAATCGTGCAATCCTTAATCAACGCCAGTTTCAAAGTTTGCCAGTGTTTAAATTTCTAATAGTTTAAGGCGTGATCCTTGTTTCCGGTTGTTCTAGCTGCAGCTACAGAGGATGGGAAGGGAGACCCTGACAAACTCTTGTGTGGGCTGTGGAACAGACAGGCTGAAGGAGAACAGATTGTCAGCAAGCATCCTTCTGTGTTTGGGCTCCCCCTAGCTGCATGGAGCCTGCGTTGACTCCCTGAAGCGATGTTCTGCTGCAGCTTAAACAGCAGACTCTGCTCAGAGAAGCAAAGCTTTCTCTCCCCAACCACTCTTCTGAGGCAGGCGAGGATATAGAAAACATTCAGTAACCTGGTCAGAAGAGGGTCCTGAGGCAGAAAACGAAAAGGCATGAAAATGAAAAGATACTGTTTGGGGATGTTTTTAGAGGTGCATTCCGAATTGTCTACAAAAATAACAGCTGCTCTTTCTCGTCAATATCTTTATTGGCTTTTGCCTCCATAGGGCCAGGCTGATTGTGTTCTCTTATTAAACTGCTTTCATTTCACCAGTAACACCTGCCCTGTTTACATGAAGTATCAGTTCACCCCAGCATAAAGCTCCTGAGGAGGGGTAGAGTTGACCTACATCACCCAAGCCAAAGCCAACAGAGATAGAGGGCAGTCCCGGAGCATCCCCCACCCCAGCCCCACCTCCCTCCAGAGCCACTGAAAACAGCGAGGCATCGGGACGACAGAAATTAAAGATGGTTTAGATTTTCTTTTCCTCACCAAAGCCTGCGGTTACTGTTCCCGCAGAAAGACAACTGAAGACATCCCCACGAGGGCTAAAGCAGCTTCAAAGCTCTGCCTTTAGGCACTGCCATAGAACTGTTGTTTTCTCTTGTCTTCTCTCTTTGCACTACGGAAATTAGGAAGTACCAAACAGATGTAGTAGCATTATGTATTGGTTAAAGCAATCCTGTTATCCATAGATAAGGCTGACTAGATAGAGCATAGCTACTGGTAGCTTCTTTAAGTGGAACTAAACAAAGTCTTTGAGTCAACAGTTGTGATGCAAGACACTATTTTGAGCAATAGAATGTTCAACAAACAAATGGCAAACATTCCTTTATGGGCTGCGTCTTGAAGGAAACACTGATGAGTTGAAAAAGAAACACTTGAAGAAGGCCAACTAGTGTGGGACTCTTGGGTAATGGAAGCTTCCGGGGACATATGGTGGGAACAAGTTAAGACAAGGGACCAAAGGCAATTTCTCTGGATTTGAACATCTGAAGGGAAATTTGAAGAATGGACTGAGTTATGGCATGCTGAAAATTGGGATCATAGGCTAAGAAGAGAAGCAAGATTGTAAACAAGAGAAGATTGGGGTATCAGTGGAGTGTTATGGTGTTCTCTCTTGTATGAGTAGGGGTTGCATGAATGGGACCTCCAAAAAGGACAGCTGGAAAGATGTTTCTGATTGAGAAACACCAACAGTACTATGAATAAACTTCTGTAACCTTGAAGGCATTGAAGACCATATCAGCATTTCTCAGGAAGAAATTGGCTTTATGGGGTAGATGTTGTGACAGAAAATAAGAACTATCAGGCAGTGAGGGCAGAGGAAAGAGGGGAGGACAAGAAAATTAGTATTAAGGACCTAGCATGCTCATTGTGGTATCTTACTTGTACAAATAAAGCCTATCTGAATGTCAGGGAATGGAGCTTGCCACTGGCTAACCACAGAGATCTGGAGGTCTGTAGAAGAAATGAGATGGCTGGGCAGAATCATGATATAAGCAGGGAGAAAGAGAAACTTGCTTCCTTGTCTTCTGAGTAGCTAAGGAGGTAAGGTGTGGCTGTGGCTTTCTCCCTCTCTCTGATCACTCAGCATTTTCCTCTACATCTGAGGCTGGGTTTTTATTAACTAGACCAATTAAGTAATCTATGTACACACTGTGCTTACTGGAGCAGCTCAAGAGGGATGTGTGATTGTCCCAAGGGATTCCACTCTTACCTTTAACTGTGCAGAATGGTGTTTGACCATTGATCCACTGACTGCCTCAGGTTTTCTAAAAAACAACAAAACAAACAAACAAACAAAAACCAAAAAGCAAGCAAACCAACAAACAAACAAAAAAAAATCTTTCTGATTCTAGGGCTCTCCTAATCCACTTTCTTGTTCTTTTTGTTTGTTTTTTTTTTTTTTTAACACCATTTCTCTGTGTAGCCATGGCTATACTGGAAATCTGTAAATTAATCTAGCTGGAACTCACAGAGATCCACCTGGTTGCCTCTGCCTCTGGAGTGCTGGGATAAAGGTGAGCACCACCACTGCCTGACCTAACCCAACTGTTCTTAATTCAGTTTTATGCTGAAGTTTCTAGTTACCTACAGCAATCTGTCTTACTTTCTAGATTCACAATATCTGAAATAAATACAACCCCTTTACACAAACACAAAACAACAGCAAAACATCAAATCCCCACTATGGACCAAATTTCCTACAAGAACTATTAATATAGTATAAGAAGTAAGCATGGCCAATTTGAGACATGAGACCAAACAGACAGGCAGCCTATATTGGCTCTCTCACCCTTTTCCTGTGACCATAAACTCACAATGTGTAAAATCTGGTCATACTTGCACAATCTATAAGGTACATCAGTGCTGTAGTGCTAAGCAACTTTAGGTAATTAATAAATAGCTACTGTCATAATGCAGTTTTTCAGAATATATGAGGGAGAATGTAAATGGATTAAGCCCACAATATCTCAAGAAAAACTGAAAGCCTGTGTCAAAATTGAACGTCAATGTGGATAGTTTACCTATTTTTCTCTAATTATTAGATGAGTCTGGGTTCTTTGCATGAATATGAGACAAATTAGGCTCATCTATCTACACCGAATACCAATTAAAATATATTACTTTGTTTTTTTTTCTGAAGTCAAATATGATTCAGTGTGAACATTCTCAGAATTTAAGTTATGCAAAGTATTTTGCTATAGACCCATGTGAATGGTGCAGTAAATGTAAAGAAAGTTAATGCTCTGAAGAGACACTGAATTTCATTGTTTTATTGCAGACCTCTCCCTCAGGCACATTTGTTAGGAACAAAACAGAAAGAGTAGATGTGGGCGGCTATCTCTTTCTTCTTCAATTTGGAAGATTCAGGCAGGGAGGATAGATTCCATAGACTGTTTTCATGGCTTCTCAGTGCTCTAGAATATGATCCTCAATTGGAAAACTGAAAAAACAATGTCCAGTTCTATCAACCAAAGCACATGGATGGATAAGAAAAATAAAAATAACATTATTCCCAATTTTTCTTCTAGTTGTTACTAAAGTTGGCTATGCATAGATCTCTGGTAGAGTCAAATAAAGTTTACCTCCTTGCCTACTGTATTAGTTACTTTTCTATTGCTGTGGAAGAACACTATGACCCAGGGAACTTAAGGAAGAGTTTACTTCAGTTCATGGTCTCAGAAAGCTAGAATTCAAGATTGTAGAAAGAGAGCATGGAGACTGCAAAAGAGGAGGAGTCATATTTGGAACCACAACTACAAAGCAGAGACCAGGGAAAGTGATTTAGATAAAGAATGGGGCTTATAACTCCCAAAGCCCAGCTTTATTGATACCAGCCTTAAAATTCTAAAAGCCCACCTCCAGTGATACAAATCTTCCAACAAGGACACACTCCTAAACCTCCCAAGACTATGGAGAACATTTATCATGAAAACCACCACACTGTTTTAGTAAAGCACGGTTCTAATAATTGCCCTCAGGTTATTGTGCAGTACTCTTGTTCGTCTTCCTCTTCTTCTTCTTACTCCTCCTCTGTTTTTCCTACCCGCCGGCCTCCCGGTCTTGCCGCCAAGGTCCCACCACCATGTGAGCCCGAAATAACACTTAGAGACTCTGTATTTGATACAATCCTGTTGGCCAGTTACCATTATTGTTTATGGGCTAGCTCTGTCTTAATTATTAACCCATTTCTACTTATCTAATTATTTCCACGTGGCTCATCTTATCCAGGAGCGGCGGCTGGAGTCTTCTTTCCTCCCTGGTCTACATCTTGACTCCTCCCTACTACTTCCTCTTTCCTCCTTGTCTCCTAGCCCCGCCTATCTTGCTATCTCATTGGCCCAATGGTGCTTTATTAATTAACCAGTATGAGAAACATATTTACAGAATAACATCTCCAATCACTACTCCTTCTCTTCTTTTCTTCTTCTTCTTCTTCTTCTTCTTCTTCTTCTTCTTCTTCTTCTTCTTCTTCTTCTTCTTCTTCTTGTTCTTCTTCTCCTTCTTTTTCTTCTTCTTTGAAACTGAATTCTTTACTGGAATTCCATTTTGCTTTTTATTTATATTTTTCCTCTTATGGACAGAGATAAGAGTAAGTTCTTTTCTTTATTGTTTAGCAAAGTTAATAAGGGCTCAAACTAGTAAATAAGGAGAAGAGATGAAAAGGGAAGAATAAAGAAGATCGAGATGAAAAGGAAATGGGAAGGAGAACTGTTGAGTTTTAAAATACCTTGTTAGTTACTGGAAACCTACAGCCACTGATGCAATAAGCCAATCAGACCGAATCACTAAATCCAGGTTTAATCTGAACAAAGCATTCCTGGGTGGGCACAGAGGAGAGCAGAAGATCAGGAACTGCAAGGTAACACAAGGTAAGGGCTTTTAACCCATCAGTGGTGGAGCCACCAATGGTGGGTTTTTTAGGGGCAGAGGCAAATCCAAGGGAGAGGGTGGCAGCTTGGCACCCTGAGGCTGGGAATTACAGTCATCCAACTTCTTTGGATAGTTATAGACACTGCTGGAAGAGTTTCCACTTAAACAAGAACCAAAAATCCATAATGTACATGTGTGAAATTGTGAAAAATAAAAATGATTTACTACTATAAATATCAAGTTTAGGCATATCAAGTACTTTTATACAGCAGGGCAGTGTGAGTAGCAGATCATGGCCATCTTCAATCAACACACGCACACGCGCACACACACACACACACACACACACACACACACACACACACAGAGAGAGAGAGAGAGACACAGAGAGAGAGAGAGAGAGAGAGAGAGAGAGAGAGAGAGAGAGAGAGAGACGCAACTGAGAAAAATAGTAGCAGGTACGGTGTGGGAGAGACCTGAGAAGATTTGTCATGTTTTTTCTTAAATCATTCCTCACTTTAATGACTACTTTTTTTTATTTCTACAGATTATAAGCAGTAAATTAGCATAATGGCATTACCCAGATGTCTTTGCAGTTGTTTTCCTTCGATGATCAGTGTGACTGAGGTTGGAAAATGTAATGGATTAAGGAAAAGAGAGAGAGAATTTCCATATTTAATATTATTTCCAACAAAATTGACATAGTTTATGGAGTCAAGAATTATAATGTGATTTACTTCTCCATTCTTGCTGGAAAGAGAAGGGGGTGGTTAAGGAAAATGAAGTGTTGGAGCATTGGAGTTACTCAGATGATGCTTTGTTTAAGAAACACACTCCCAACACCTTGGCTGTCAGGGTGGTGGGAATGAAGCCAGATTTGTTACTGGTGAAGTCTGGGTGTGCACTGAATAGTATTTTAGCAAAATTAAACTGGGGACAGTTCCTGTATAACAGATACATGCATGTTTGAGAAAAGGCCTTGATCACTGGGCCTGATCTGTGCCTTGTGCAGAATCAAAATTTCTGGCAAAAAACACAAAGGACAAGCACGTGAATCATCTTCAGTCTATCACACACTCACTCTAATATTGAAGAAAATATTCATAAATCCTTGTTCCTTCCAGTGTTTTATGCTTCAAGGCTGCCTTTTCTCCATTTGTGGTTTACAGATGGAATGAAGAAAAAAAAACGTGGACAGCAGATGGTGAGGAACAAAATGTTTCCTGGATACAAGATTGTAGCGTTGCTCCCAGTCAGGTCTTCCTCCTCAGGAAACTGAATTAATTCTGGAACCAGTCTGTTTGTGGTTGTTTTTACTTGACTTTCCTTTGTCTAGGTTTGCTTTGAGAAAGACTCTTCCTATGTACCCCAGATTGGTGTTAGACACTCCATCCCCCTGCCTCATCCTTCTGAGTGTGTGTTTAAAGACAAACACAACCACTCCTGGTGTGGGCTGTCTTTCAGTAGCTGTGTAGACTTAACAAATATTACTGTTTTAAGTTTAATAATACAATATAAATACCTTAAACAATGACAGAGAAAGAGTAGAAGCAAGTTCAAGTATCATCAAGAAGCAGGCATGTGTCAAAGAAAGATGGCTAAATAAGAAAGATGGATAAAGTACTTGATGTAGCATTGTCCAGGGGACAATGAGACAATCTAAAATGAACAATGACTTGGGAGACAGATGTAGGCAGATCACTGAGTTCAAGGCTAGCCTAGTTTCCAGGATAGCCAGGGATACACAGAGAAATTCTGTCTGTAAAATAAATGAAGAAAAGAAAGGAAAGAAAGACAAAATGTCAATAAAAAATTTTGTCATCAATGCATTCACCAAGGCAATATATACAGGAAAGAATATTGTGGGAGGCTTTTGAAAGATCATTGTTCCTACAACTTAGATCCTAGATACTAACTTTTGCTCATTTGGTTTGAGTACTAGGGAATGGGCATGTGTTGAAATAAACATATGTAACATGGCAGTGATAGCTAGAGTGTTAGGCATCTTCCTCTTTGGGGGACTTTATGATTAAAAAGAAACATATAAATGGGCCAACAAGATTAGGGAATTGGAACACAGAAATAGTTCTAAAAGACAGAAATAGGTTGATTGTGAAGCTGATGAAAAAGGTAGAATGAAGGGCAAGGAAAGTTACCTGAGACTAGTTGGTTTTTATAACTGGATGGGAAAATTATGCTTTTTCAGGTTTTCATCCTTTAATTTTGGGAGAAGATAAGGTGCCAGGTGAGGAAATGTAAATTAGTACATACAAAACCATTTATTTCTGCCTATAAACTCCAGAGAGTTGTATGGGAGAAAGTACAAGTTAGCATCCCTATTGCATCTTGGCCCTGCCTGTTCCCTCCTTTATTGATTCCTCATTTGTAGTTTATAGGTGTTGTATAGGAAAATTGCAGAGAACATATAGTGGATTCTGAGACACAGCATTGTATAAAGTTGTCATGTGAATGAAATGGGGTAAATTATAATTTTTGTTAAATTATAAACTATCAAGTAAGACTATCCTTATTATAGACTTCCATATAGCATTGAATTATTTCTAAGCTATTTGTATATCCTCAAAGTATCAAATATAAAAATAATTTCTATTACACCAGTATAGACACTGATTAAGAATATAGTTTCTCTAGGCAGTGGTAGGGCACACCTTTAATACCAGTACTTGGGAGGCAGAAGTAGGTGGATCTCTGTGAGTTCTAGGCCAACCTGGTCTACAGAGTGATATCCAGAACAGCCAGAACTATTACACATGTTACACAGAGTGACTCCCTCCACAGCTTCTATACACAAAAAAATAATGTAATTTCTAGGTGTGTTTGAGTGTGTGTGTGTGTGTGTGTGTGTGTGTGTGTGTGTATTATCACTCCTTCTTACAATATTCATGTATACAGTGTAACCAATTTCTGTAGGTAATATTTAAATTTTGCCTTTTGTAGTATTTTGGTAACAGACTTTCTTTGATTAAATAATTATAATTATACCCCAACAAACTCTACCAATAAAAAAAAAACCTTCAGTGCCTGCCCCCAAGGCCCATATCTACTCACAAGCAATGAATTCTTTCAGTAAATAATTAATGGTTACTTAACAAGGGTTTAAAAGTTTCCTGCCGTTGTTTTGATTGCATTAGGTTTGCAAGGACTTTTGGGGCAAATGTAAAGGCATTTACCCTAGGTAGCAGTCATTCATTTTTGTCTGTTTTTAGAAAAGCTTTTATTTCATTATCATAAACTAAAAAATAGAGCCTGAAGAAAATCAAAACAAATCTAATTTGAGAACACCTGAAGCTTTGATTAAACTATCATAAGGATTCCAGGTCCATTTAGTACTTACATAATATTATTTATTTATGATTTTGATTTATATTTAATTTCAAGAAGGGATTTCCTGTGAAATTCTTCCTTCCAGACATCATAGTCATGATACAGCACAGAGGAGCTTGTGTTTGCACTAGTGTTTTGGTTTTTGTACAACTCTCCTCCTGAGACTCAGAACACAGGGCTTGATCATGGAGTTGAGGACCCCATATCAGGTCAAGGAAGCTATCAATCCCCAACCTGAGCAAACTCTTCTGCAAGGAAGTTTCCTTGAAGGAAACTTTTTGGGTTAAATTGTCCTGTTGATTAGCTACAACTGTTAAGCAGCTGCCTCATTACACTCTCCACAGGACAAAATCTCTATGGAAATCCAAGAGAATTATGTCAGAGGGGAGGGGAACACAACAATGGCCACAACAAGAGATGGTGTGAATGAAATTAGTGTGTTTCCTGGTTAGGTTTATTAAGGCTGATGTTTATGTTCAATGTGTATTTGGAAGGCAATAATGACCTTGTTTATTTTCAGAAAGTTTTTTTCTCTATGATGGGGGTTTTCCAAGATTCTATGGAGTAGTTTTCATCTTAACTCATGAGTTGATGTCATTTAAAGTGCCTCTGTAAGTTGTATCCCTCCTCAAGACTGAAAAGTAGTTTTAGGGGGCAAAAAAATGCTATACACACTATGGTCTATATTACCTCTTCCAAATTATTACCCTAGTTCAAAAGAATGAGATATTTCTTATCTAAATAACCATAAGGTAGAATTCAGTGCATCCAATACAATGAAAGACATATCTTAGTAGAGAGAACCACTATGAGCTTAGGGAGAAACTTAGTTCTGGGGGAACTCCCAAGAATCCACAAGGAGGCCCTCAGCTAAGACTCCTACCAATAGTAGAGAGGGTGCTTGAACTGGCTTACCTCTGTAATCAGATCAAGGAATACCTCAATTATCATCACAGAGCTCTCATTCAGTAAATGATGGAACCAGATGGAGAAATCCACAAGCAAGGATCAGGCCAAGCTCTGGGAATTCAATCAAAGAGAGGGAGAAGGGAATATATGAGCAAGGGAAGTCAAGATAAGGATGAAGACATCTATAGAGGCAGCTGAACCAATTCGAGAAAACTCATGAAACTACAATTGTGGAGACTCCAGGGGACCAAACTAGGCTATTCATAAGTGGAGACAGTTGTGAAGCTTGGACTAGTTGAGGAGTCCCTGGCAGTAGGATCACCATACAAACCTATACATGAGCTAGCTGGTTTGAGTCCATTGCTTAGGATGGGATGCTATGATCTGTGGCAGTAGGACCATGATATAATCCTGGTACATGTACTAGCTTGTTGGAGCTCACTCCCCATGATGGGGTACCATGCCCAGCCTCAAAGCATGGGAGAGGGGCCTGGCCCTTCTCCAACCTATTGTGCCAGACTATGTTGCCTTTTCATGGGAATTCTTAACCATGAGGAAGATTGGACTGGGCTTGGACTAGGGAGTAGGTATGGGGATGGAGGTGATAAGGGAGGGGTGGGAGGAGGGTGGGAGGGGGTGGGAGGAGAGTGGGAAGAGGGTGGCAGAACTGTGATTAGAATGTAAAATGAAGTAAAAAAAAAGATTGAATTTAGGATCTATGTGTCTCTTCCCTGGGTTTTGTTCTGTCAATGGATGATCATATTGCTATTGTTTCCTCCTGTATAATAGAGGTATACTGAGGGATGCTGTGTGCAGATGAAATTTAGATGGATAGTTTTGGAGTTCTAATTAGATGTGAATCTACTAATTAGGCTGATTGAGCCAGGAGTAGACAGAAATGTGAGGAAGCCTTCAGTTAGGGATCAGGATTGTGAGTATATTCAAGAGGTATGAAACATTTCAATCTTAAGTGGTCTTCAAACTCAAACCCACACACAGTTTGGAGAGGTGGATCATTGCATGCTTTGTTTTAGTGTTTCTGGGATGAGTTTGAATGTCATGTCAGCAAGAGTGTAAGAAGAGTAACTTTCTCTACCTCACGGTTGCCAAGAAGTAGATATATACAAGACACAATTGGGACAGCCAAGATACACCCATAGAATATAAATGTCCAGTGGCCTACTTCCTGTGCCCTGATTTCAGTTATTAAGTTTTCACTTTTTCCCTGTAGTCTGTTTGAATTCAAAGTCCATCAGTGAAAATTATGGTCAAACCCTCACAAGTGTATTGTCTCTAGAAACATCATTCACAGATACAACCAGAAGTGCACATTACCAATCTCCTAGGTGTGTTTCAATCTTATCAAGTTGACAATCAAGTTTAACTTTTGGACTATATTACAGAAAAAAATTGAGATGAATTTACTTTAATAGCTGATCTATGCAACCTCCTTAGACAAAGGCTATAGTTCAAAACTTAGCATTATGCCTCTGGAGTATATTCACTTAACCACACACAGTGCTACCTACAGGGTTAGATTGCCTCTGATGATTCTGCCCAAAACTGCCTGCCTTTTTAATGAGAATTTTAAACCTTGCAAATGTGAAAGTAGTCATCAAGCTTCATTAAATAATAATAATAATAATAATAATAATAGCCTTACTATGAACCTTTTAAGACTAAATTAAAATATATTGGTCTGAATCTCATCACCCATTAGAGGGACAATGTGTTAAACAATAAATATGACTGTCGTTTTGTGACCCCATGTGTATTTCTGGATCTAGTTTTTTAATTAACAACACAATTGATATTAGATAAATGTGAAAGAATAAATGAATAATAACCACATAAACATTCAGCATGTACTTTTTTTCTTACTGGTTTAAATATAAAAGTTTATCACAAACATAAGCTTGTTTATACTGACAGATGCTTAAACATGCTATCCTCTTTGATATAGAGATTTGTTAAAGGGTATTCATTTTCATTTGGTAACACAAGGGCTAATATAGCATTGAGACTACAGATTATGTTCATAGATTTTTCAGTGGTTTTAAGATAATCGCATGGCCTTTAAAAGTAGATTTTTAGAAATGTATCCACTTCTTTTAGAAATCTCAGGGTCTTTTAAATATTTTGAAATTCAAACTTCTTAATAAATTAATGAAAGATGATTAAAATAACTATGTTAAAAGTCATGAAAGCATATATTTAGGTGACATTATATAGACTGAGATATATATATATATGAGTGTGTATGCATTTAATGTATATACATATGCATACATGTATATGTATTTGATATATATGTGTATACATATATATATGCATATGTAACATGTAATGTGTTATATATGCATATACATATATTTACATGTATATGTATAACACATATGTGTTATATATGTGTTTTATATGTATATATATACAATTTATGAAAAGAAAGGCCATAAAATATAAAGAGCACAAGCAGAGTGTATATGGAAGGAGGAAATTGAAGGGGGAGTTATGTAACTATATTATAATCTCAAAAATAAAAGCAATTATTTTAAAAATTAAAGACAATAATTGATTAATAAGACCCTTCTTTCACAAATTGAATATACCTCATGAAATCTAGGAAATTGTTGATGTGCTCCTAGCTGTGTTTCTAAATGTGCTCATCCTGGAAACCACCTCTTGTTAGCTTTTGTCTAGCATTTCTCATTTACTATGTGTTGACTCATCCAGCACCAACCAACACAGAAGCTACATGCAGAGCTATAATGTGGTTTTGTTCATCTCTCACCCCACTGCCATAGCTCGATTAACTTCTATTGTATGTATAACTTCAAATTAATTGCTTCATTTGTCTCATGCCCACTGAAGGGAACTGAATCCCATGTCCTCAGAGTGTATGGGATGAGAAACTAGAGCTTCCAAATCTGGCTGTGGATGCTAAGATAGATTATAAACTAGTAACATCCAATGGCAGAGAGAAATGGTAGTGTGAATGTCCTCAAGGACTCCACTACAGTGCTCATCCTGAATGCAGAGTGATGTTTTATTTTGTTTGCTCCATATATTAGGATCCTGTTTGGCTCATTGGTCTTGTAGTATATAATGTATGATGTCTGGGTATTAATTAGAAATGATCAATGGAGTGTAGTAATAGTTCTTACGGAGAAAGGCAGGGAGCCAAAGTTCAGTTAAGCCAAGGACCTTTATATGCATCACTGAAAGAACAGAAGTACATGGCATCTGTAGTGGTGCTGATGTGAGAGACTGCAGAGTGTGGTGTATGGGTACCTGTTATCTAGCCAGTGATTCTGTCATGATGATTTGACAACCTTATATATAGTTTACTATTATATCACTGAGGTACCCTTTTTTGTCATTGACCACATTTATTTTGGCTGTGAAACAAATCAAATAAAAACAACAGACAATGGAAGCGAGATAGTGATTTTCTCTTACTCATTCAGGCATGCTTGGGAGCCAAGGAGTAAAAGCCTTCTCTGGTAGTGTTGTTCAATAAAAATGCTCCTTACTGGAAAGGGTGATTTGGTGCAATGTGGATTGTGATATAAAGGGGAGTGTCTCTCCTGGTTCAACATTCAGAATCATCACATAGGTTGGCAAAAATATTTGTCCAATATCAATTTTCTGGATAACGAAGACAATGAGTGACTAATTAAATGCATGAAGATATGTGGCAATTCTCACTTCCTCTGAATTTGATTAAGACCTTGGTAGGATAAATAAGTATAGTATTGTAAGACATTTGAATGATTAGTTTCAAGCTGAACTATGTGGATGCTGCAATGGGAGACCAGGCAGCTTTAAGAGCTGCCTGGACTATAGTGTGAATGACAACTGATATGTCATTCTCAATGGATTGTGCAATAATACACACACTCACAATTTCAGCTCTGTGTTACAAAAAATGCATGTACACACACACACATACATATATACATATAAATGGAACTAATATCCTATGTACTCAATAAAATAAAATAAAAATATGACTGGGATATAGCTGGGTAACAGACCATTTGCCTAACATGTGCAAAGCCCCATTTTCAATCTCAGTATCATGGGAAAAGACTTATCACAAATAATAGCCAATGAACTATTAGTTTTCACAAAACAGTTATGACTGTGATCATGGGAAAGGGAATTTTATTTATAAAACTTTGATGCATATGTACCATTTTAGGAATGCCGACTATATAAAACATGCATGGTTTTGTTATTTAATTAAATTCGTAAAAACAAATTCAGCATGAAAATATGGTTAAATGTTATTTTTTTTATTTGTTGTGTTTTCTTTCAGGTAAGTGTACAGACATCTGAAGTGTTCTGCAGAAATTGCACAGGTGGCAATTCTCGTAGAAGAAAGAGGAAGGCAGGGACCCTTGAAATGGTAATATTTCAGCACTTCCAAACACGAAGGAGCCTCTCAGGTGGCTGGCAAAGCTGTCGTTTTCTTTTATATGGTTATATCTTCTTATTTCATTAGAACTTGTTATGCCTAAACCCTAGACTGTGAGTACTGCATTTTCTTGTACCTGCTGTTGACAGCCACTCACATACTAATGCAAGGCTTCTGCAGTCTATCTTTGTCAGAGAGCTCATTCTGTATGAATTACTAAAAACTGAAGTGTCATTCTCAATGGATTGTGCAATAACACACACAAACACAATTTCAGCTCTGTATTGCAATAAACACACACAAGCAAACACACATACATGTG
Organism: Cricetiscus sungorus; assembly: GCA_030556225.1. Lineage (NCBI taxonomy): Eukaryota > Metazoa > Chordata > Mammalia > Rodentia > Cricetidae > Cricetiscus > Cricetiscus sungorus. Next base: position 20,259,281 of record JANBXA010000651.1, read on the forward strand.
TATGCATGTCTATATTAGTAACTTTCTTTTCTGTATGAACAACTCTAGTTTGTACTATAAGGTCTCTAAACTAGACATCAGGTCAGTAACAAAAGGAAGATATTGCAACTTAATATCAAGTGACACATTATAGGACTGTAATACTACAACAACTTTCAGTTCATGATTTTTCTAGGTGTTTTAAATACCCAATTTAAACTTTTAGCCTAATGTGTCTTTTTTCTTTCTTTTTTTTTCTTTTCTTTTTTTCTTTGTCTTTTTAAAAGTAGTATCAGTTTGAATGAGTTGTTGGTGTTGGTATTTGGGTATTCTTATTCCAATTTTTGTTTTAAAAAATATTTTTCTATTTGAAATAAAGCACTTATTCATTGATTTTGTATTTATAGCTGGTTTCAAAAGAAACTGTAAAACATGTTGCATGTTTGCATGTGTGTGTGTGTGTGTGTGTGTGTGTGTGTGTGTGTGCATGTGTGTATGCATGTACTAGTATAAGCTAAGTCCATCTTGGGTTATATTTCTCAAGAGCCAGCTAACTCCAGGCCTTCGCATGCTTCTACCTCTCCTATTCTGAGATTGCCAGCATGTATCACCACTCCCATCTTTTCCCAAAGGATGTGGGATTGGAACTTGGATCATCTTGCTTGTGTGAGAAGCACTTTACTCACAAACCTACTTCTCAGTCCCTGAAATATGCCTTGTGATTTCCCAATGAGTGATAAATGAAGTTCTTCATAATTTTAAATACTGTAAAACATGATTGAGCTGTTACATACTAGTCATATGATGAATATAGCAGTGAAATTTAAGCTACCCACTATTAAAATGTAATTACCAGTTTCAGTATAAAACAAGAAAAATTTTAAGTTAATTAGAAAAGAATATTACTCTCATGCCCCAGATAGTTAAGATGGGGAACGATGTCTCAGATATTGGGCAAGAATATAGATGAAGCATTTAAAATGCATTTCTACATTTTAAGCATAAGAAATAAACTCAAATAATGGAAAGTCTAACACATGATTCAAATTTGAAAAACTATGAGTATTTATTTAATATTTTCTTCAATTTAGCTACCTTATATTTCTCAGGGTGCTGTATTTTATTCATAGTAAAATATTTAATTTGATGAAAAAAATCAAATTGTAAGTAAGAAAAATGATTTAAAGGATTCCCAATTTTGGGTCACTTGTCTCTTCTCTTTTGGAGAAGTGGCTTTCTAAATTAGAGAGCATTCATTTTTTTTTTGTTTTTTTTTTTTTTGTTTTGCATTGTATCCAGTACAAGACAATATGGAAGTCAATATATTTTGTAAATGCATACCAAATCAGTACCTGGAATCACAGGTACAGAAGTTGTCCATTTTGGCAAAAACAGAGTACAGGGATAATATTCTGTCCTTTAATAACATGTGTCCCTTTGTGCTTTTGGAGCTCTCTCTTTCTCTCTTTCCCTGATGACTTAAATAGAAATCTCCTGACCCTTTCTTTATAAACGAGAGATGCTGTTTTTTTTTTTTTTAAATCTAATTTTCTCAGACTATGAATGACAACTGGTGTTTGCATTTCTACTTCTTACACATTTACAAAGAAATATTGTCCTTTGGTAATCCAAAATTGAAAGCTGAAGATAGTTAATATTTGGATAGTATATTAACTTTTTAACCAAAAAAGTATTTATTTTTATTATGTGTCTTTTCTAAGGATTAGATTTTAAAAGCATTGTACACAGCAATCCTGCCTCTTCACATGTATGATTGAAAAACAAGGCTTGTCATTACTAAGCCTTGGTTTATACAAAGACTTTCAGCTCTTGGAAGGGTGATCTGATACATAACTCAGCCAATAAATTCAATTGTAAAAGCACATTCAAGAACCTGAATAAACCTATTCATAATGGACAGAAAGCTAAATTAATAAAATATATTTCTCATATCTAACAACTTTCCAGTTTAGGATTTCATATTCGCTTCATTTGCTTGACCATAAACGGGTTCAAGTTTTTGCTTTCTTCACTGATAACTACAGTATGGTTTAGTACATAAATTCCCTCTAGATTTCTTAGGGCAAGCAAGAGACATCACTCTTTTAGCATAGGAATTCCTGAGGTTCTAATGGAACTGGGCTTCATTCAACTGGGTCAGTAAGATTAATATGCTACCAATATAATGGTAAAGAGTATTTTGCCTTTTTCACTAGATTGGAAAATTAGGAGGTGACAATTACAGTGCTTGTTCGCTGAGGTCTGATAATCATGTTATGATATTTTTATGCTTCATTCACTATTATGATTTGGACAACTTCATGCCAAACATTGGTTTACCCAGATTAATATTGTGTCACAGTATTATGAGAACAAGGTAGACTAACATGATTGTATTAAGGGTTTAGAAGCATGCAGCTGTATATTATTAGCATGACATCTATAATAAAACAGTGAGAGTATAACATATGATTACAAAACCAAAGAAGTCATAACATTTGTTGACAGTTCACATATGAATATTTGGATTTGGAGTTCAAAGGCTTTGCTTATGAGTGTGGGTAGCAAACAGATAAATGGAATTTAATTGAATGTACATTGTAGAGAACTGTATGATCTTGATTTACTTTTGAATTCTTTTCTTTCTGTTGTATTTATTCTGTTAATGATTTGTCCTATAGTCTTATTTCAAGTGTGCCTTGTATTAGAAATGTAATTGCCATTCTAATGCATCAGAAATAGACAGAATTTTAGAATTAGTAAGAATACATCATTCCAAGTGCACTTGAATATTCTTTAGGAGTTGAGATATTATTTTTCCTGTACTTGAACCTGATTACTTTAGTCAACAAATACTACTTTAGAAACTAACAAAACAGTTCTGAACATTTTCTAGTTTTCAATTTATGCTGCTGAAAACAATTGTCTCCTTTTCTAAAAAGTGATGCAAAGGCAGAACCAGACTGATACCATTCAGGCTGTATGCAGCATCCAGTTCCACAGCAATTTTCAATGAATGAATTTTAATGTGCACGGACCTATTAGCACAGGATCAGATTTCTAACCAATTGATTGGTCATGCAAAAAGAGTCTGTGTCCTAGATTTAAAGTCATTACACAGTCTTAAACACAGCTGTGTAACAAGCCTTTCAAACTAGATGGACATAAGAACATTGAATGCTACTGAAGGTGATTGGCTGGCAAGTTTCCTACAATGCAATTATCAATAATGACAAGTTTAATGAAATCACTACTGTATTATTCAGCAAGCAAATGTACATCCTGATTTTCATAATCATCAGGTGTGCACAGATGGGAAAATGCACAAATATTTAGGTAGATTGAGTGGCACTAATAGCTCTTAAGTTTAAAACAGATACATTTAGTTTGAGGCTTTGCTTATCTAAAAAGAATAAGGATAATCCTCTCTATTGAAACCTCCCTTTATTTTCTCACCACCATCACTTCATTTTAAATTCCTTCTGTCTCTCATATTTTATCCTAATTTTATGTCCAATGAGTATATCATGAATCTCTGGTTTGATTTTAATTGTTACTTGTTCTTTATCAACAACATATGGTCAAACAAGCTTGACATAATCTTAAAATATATTACAAGTGTGAACTACTATGAGTGTTATTGTTTCAGGTGCTCAATGCAGTTGTCAATCAGGATAATATTAGTTGCATTTTTAATTTTATTCTACATCAAACTAAAAGCAGAAAGATATGTATGTGTCCAATTTATTAAACAAAGCACTAGCAAGCAATGAATATCACTCAAAAAAAATTCCAGAAAAGGGGTTGTTTTCCTATAAAATCCAGTTTTAATGTCTATGTTTATTGAGGAAATGTATTATAACTACTCAATTTTGTTGTATAACTTTATATTTGTTATATACAAGGCATCAATAAGCATAACTGTTGGGTCAAGTTTCTAATTACTTTGCAAAAGTAGCGAATTAATCTGACAGAATCACAAGAGTGTGTACAAAACTTTGGAGAAGAAAATGCATGAGACGAAAGTATTTCTAGTCTTCCTGACTGAACCAATGTGTCAGATAAGCAAAGCAAAGAATAGAAACAGTTGTTTTACAGCTCAATCTAATTGTTCCAAGGGAATATTCATCCTTTCTTCTTGACTAAGAGGAGACTATTCTGAGCAATAAATATAATTTATTACTTGAGGATAATTGCTAATAGCAGGCAGTGGGGAAAGACCTGCTCCATCTATTTAAGAGAAATGTTGATAAGCAACCACAGTTGATTCTTCCAAGTACTGCTGAAAAGACCTAAGTCATAGACTTTCTTACAAAATAGTGACATGAATTTAAGAGCACTTGAGAGATAAACCTATGAAATAAAGATGCTTTTTTCATTGCAAAGATAAGCAGATGAGTACTACATGCTATTAAAAATCCATAAAACAGCCACTCTTCTTTGAGTAGCCTACATATCTCAAAGGCATCTGTTTTTCTATCTTTCTCTTAATCCTTTTGCTTAAAAGTCAGCACTAAAATCTCTTAATTAAATATTCCAGAAAAGGAATTGCACAAAATACCATGAGTAATACACTTGGTTAAGAGAATATTTTGACTAGAATTTATTAGTATTTTTAAGACAGAGTGTCTCTATTTGGTCCTGTTGTTCTGAAACTTTGTAGATCAAGCTGGTCTCAGATTAAAAGAGATGTGCCTATCTCTTCACCCCAAGAACTGGGATTAAAGGCTTGAACCACTTTGTGCACCACATGTCCCTATAGCGTGGATCTTAAGCTTTGTTCAAATGGGGTTAAAATCTTAAGGTAAATTAATGCAATTAAGAAGAAAACAATTTAGTATTCTTTAGTAAGCATGCATTGTCAGGGGCTAATTCTAAGACTTCAGATGAGTAGAGCCTTTTGCTTTGAGGAACTGACACTCTTGAAGGAGAACTCCACATGTAAGCAAGCAAGTGTGTCACATAAGGTGCTACTGCAGAAGGGCAAAGGGATTTCCTATGGGCCCACTGGAGAGAGCTGGTCAGACCTGACTGAGAGGTAGGAAGGGACACTGTGTGTTGAAAAAATCTCCAAATTTGTTAGTTAAGGAAGAAGTAAAGGACACATGAGACATAAAATAGCATCATCTGCATGTGTTTAATTGTCCAGTTATCCTATCTACCCAGAATGAAATCAGTGAAATGTGTAGCATGCTCTGCCTTATTTTTAAACTTGTTTCTCATGTTGGTTGTTTTTAAGATATTTTTACATTATTCCAGTAGAATGGTAAGGGGAAATCGATAATTGGATAATTTCCCTGGCACTGTTAATTTTCCAGAAACTATTGCCTTAAAGTACCTTTTCCATATGCATTAACACACACACACACACACACACACACACACACACACACACACACACCACTCAAAATAGGCTTTCATCAAGCCATATAATCTATTGAGTCTTTTTATATATGTATTTGCTTTTATTGCTCGCACTTGAATCTTAGGAAAATATAATATTGGCATATTTGTTTTCTAATGACATGTTTATCTGTTTACAACATAATTGTGTTCATTTTCTGTGGAAAGTCTTGTTTCATCTTCAGAAGAGCTAAAAGAATAATCTCCTTTTTTCCTGTTTTATATCTGAGAAAACAGACACATGAAAGATAAATAACTTGTTCATTTTATTGACCTAAGTTGTAGGGTTGGCTTTGGAACTGAGAGAGATTGATTCAGGAGTGGTACTCTAACCATATTCAAAACCAGACTCTTGTCTGGGGTATATCTATACTCATTTAATGAACAATATTTGAGGTTGAACTCTGGCTTCTATATACACCTGCAAACACACGAAACCATACAGATACTTTGGCCTCCATGTAGATTCACATATGTACAGAAAAAGTTTAAATAATATCAGAAGTTAGCCAGGTAGTGGAGGTGCATGCTTTTAATACCAGTACTTGGGAGGCAGAAGCAAGTATATCTGGGTAAATTCAAGGCTAGCCTGGTCTACAAAGTAAGTTCCAGGATGGCCAGAACTGTTACACAGAGAAACTCTGTCTAAAAAAAAAAAAAAAAAAAAAAAAATATGTAATGATATCAAAAGTTTATATACAGTAGAGACTTTTAACACTCTTGTGTCATCACAGCTAATTACATAGTGATAGGAGCAATATCAGGCTTTATGGGGTTCTATTTTAAAGACAGATGAATGTACACACTGCTAATGAAAACTCTTGATGAGGGGCTGTCTGCCTATGACATCAAACACTCATTTCCTACTTCTGTACAGCTTCCTGATTTTATTTTTTTTTCAATTTAGTTTATTTAGTGAGTATCAGAGAGATAGTAGGGGAGAGTCCATCCTACTCCAGTACTCGAATCCATGCCATGGAAGGAAATAGTCTAGACCTTCTTACTTATGATTTCATTATTTATGTGAGATAAAATATGGTGGTATAGTTTTAATATAAAACCACCCACATGCTTGGAACTCAACTCCCAGTTGATAGAACTATTTTAGGAAGGCTCTAGACATTTTAGGAGGTGGGGCTTAGTTGTAGAATCCAGATCACTAGGATGGAGAATTTGAAGGTCATCCCTGTAGTTGCCCTTTTCCTGTCTCTGCCTTCTGTGTACCAGGGGATGAACAGCCTCTTCTAACTGCAGTGCAGCCCATGATGGTCTGCCTCCAAGAGGATCTGAAATTAATAGAACCAAATACCCTGGAGTAAATTCTGTGAACTCAAGAAGCAAAATACATCATTCATCCATTAGATAATTTATGCTTGATATATCTTGTCACATGGAGAAGAAAAGCAACAATTCATAGGATATAAAGTGTTGATGGACTTTCTGTCCTGCCTGGTCCCATAGCTGCTTTGCCTCAAATAAACACTCAGAGACTTATATTGTTTATAAACTTTTTGGTTAATGGCTTAGGCTTCTTACTGGCTAGCTCTCTCTTAAATGTCAGCCCATAACTATTAATATGTGTTTTTCTACATTCTCTTATCTTACCAGAGAAGGCTCCAGCATGTTACTCCTTCAGAAGCTACATGGCATCTCCTGCAGCTTCTCTCTCTTTCTCTCTGCCTTCCTCTCCCTAGAATTCTCCTGGTCTCATAAGCTTGCCTATGCTTCCTGCCTGAATACTGGCCAATCAGTGTAATATTCTTTAACCAATAAGAGAAACATATATATAGACATTCCCCCCACCAATCAAATATGTTGTCTTCAGTTTTATAATCTATTAATTGTATGTGCTTATTGTTTGTTTCTTTATTGACCTGGAATGCAATCAATTGTTGCTTAGTCATAGATCAAGTTTATTCTTAGAAGCCATAGCTCACTTCAGTCTACCACAATTTTATCTGTGAGATGCATTCCCCTTAACTAGTGGAGAAATTTAGTAAACATACACAACCATGAGCCTAACATTTCTAGGAGTGAAATTTGTCCCTGTCACCAAATGACTTCATAAACTGTCTCTGAGTAAAACCTTTAGCTCCTTTATTCTTTTTTTTCCACCTGATGTATTTTTAATTTACTTAACTCTATTTAATCTCTAAACCATTCATCACTGCATGAGGAAATTATTGAGGGGCACTGAAGAATGGATTTACTGTCTGTAGGGTAGGAAGAAACTTCAAGAATAATTTAAGACCTGAAAATGTGAATCTGGATTCTGAACACCTTCCATTTTGGCTTAACTCCAACCATACCCAAAATTAGGCCGACTTCTTTCCTTTCAACTCATTAAAACTCATGGACTTCATTCTTCTTAAAATATATTCTTCAGTTTTTGCTTTCTACTAATTTTCAACTGCTCTTCCAAGACTCATTTTCATGGTTACATGAATGTATATGATTATCAAACAATTAAAAGTATTCTATAAAATAATGAAAAAATGTCTCATAACCAATGCTTAGAGGAATTAAGATGTCAATATTCAATGAGTAGGCATTGCTAGTTATACACACATAAAATCTGATATTCAGGCATGGTTAATTTACAAATACATGAATTTAAGCACAGTTGTTCTAAAATGTGGCTTTGTGAGAACATGCCAAGCATGGCTAAGGACATCTATCCCTTTGTTGTGATCTATGACAGCCATCACTGGATCTGGGTTTGGGGAAGCATGGTAACAGTCTATTAGAAATCAACTCTGTATATTTGTACAGTACCTGCTTCATAACTTTTAACCTATTCTCTTTTACTTACATTCAGCTACCAAAGGCTGAGAAACTCTGGTTTTAAAAGAAACATATTTTAAAAGTTAATAAAGCTTGACATGAATCCTTAAGTGTTTTAATGCAGAACTTTATGATGGTGATTTTTAGCGTCTCTGAGGCCTTTGTCACAAAGTTCTGACATGCTGGATAAGTGGAGACTTACAGTATTTTCATGGTTTAGTGTCTGCTTTAAGCAAATATAGGATAAAATGTATATATAAACAAAATGTAAATTGAGTTAAGCATAAACTCACCAAGACTACTTAAAATACAGTTTATTATAAAACTATTCCATTTATATCCTCTTTTCTATTATGGGGTTGAGAGGTAAAGGGCCAAGCAGATAAGATCAAACAAAGTGCTAAGTCATCTACTCTTCTCACTTGAAATAAGGCATCCAATTGTTTATATATTTGTGCAGCAGCCATTGCCTTGATATAACAACATTAGTGACTATTTATAAATGAAACAATGTTTTTTCTTTCCAAGAACAGTTTTTTATTCCAATAATTCTCACATTTTCATTAAGAACATTCAGCTTTCTACATTCCTGAGTAACAAGCATAAACAAGGCCTGCAATGGGGCTTTAAATGTTACCTTAGACTTGAAAAACAAAAACAACAAAATCATAATTTATGTACATTATTTTCTCAGAGGGTGATATTTGTCTTCAGGTATGTGTCACTGACTGAATTATACAATAAAATATTAAATTACATACTTTTTATTTACTGAGAATAGTTAAGAAACATTCAATAATATGCAGATGCCTTTATTCTATTGTATTTAATGGAATCACATGACATTCCTGCCTCCAGTAAATAAGGATTAATGCTTAAAGATTTCACAGTGAGTTTTCTTCAGGAATATGTCCCCCACGAGGCCACCCTTGCTTACAGACAATGCTAAGTGGACTGATAGGTATAAATAAGAAAGACAGCAAGGTAGGGGGGAGAGATGGAGAAAGACAGACAGACAGACAGACAGACAGACAGACAGACAGACTGAGAGACACAGAGAGAAAAAGATGAGAGAGAGCATAAAATTGGAGGGAACAGTAGTAGAGAAGGTAAAGCAGAAATTAAGATAAGAAATTGAATATATGATTTGATCAAAACATTATATGCATGTACAAAAAAAATAACCTATAAAAATATTCCATAAATAATGGGATGACTGTCTAGGCAGAATTATGTTGAAATCTTGTTTCATTTACCCATTGGTCAGGAGGCCTCAAACTTTAACATTCACACCCTAATTTATATCCTATCAACAAGGAAGAAAATGTTTTATTTATTTTGGGAACTAAATAAGGACACTGTAGACAAAGGGGTTAGCATAAGGTAGGCATTCAATCATATGACTTCCTTGTTTTCCTATTAAAGCATGATCATGATCATACTTTTATAAATGTGTTAATGTATGTTCAAGGAAACAAATCATTAAATTATTTAATATGATTGACTTTTCTTGATGAATTCAGAAAACTAACAGTGTTTTAAAATATATTGAATTTATGATAAATAAACTAGTGAACAAATGCTGTAGACAGAGAAAGCCATTTCACTATGCATTGCCCAGATGAATGCTAACAGGATGCATATCCCAAATATGTCTCAAGTGGCAAAAGCATTTTTGTAGTATCAGTTTATAGCCATTCCTAGAAAGGAGTGTGTGATGGGAATTGTCACTCTGTGAGTCAGAGGCCTTGAATCTGCTTGTGAGCTGTGACACTTATTCTGTGAAAGAGCAGTTTGCTTCTCAGCTCTGGCTTTTGTGCATATTATGCAGAAGCTGAAATAAATGATTTCTGTTTTAATCCCCAGCTGTGACAAGACAAAGCTTCCAAGCTGTGTTCTATAGAACAAAATTTTGTTGGAGTATTTCTTTTCTTTTAAAAAGTTACATTTTAAACAAGCATGAGTATACTGAATATAATCTCCTCCTTAGGAAATTCATGAATTAAAGATCCCATAATATTCCCCATTTTATACACTCTTATTCATATTAGCTTCTTTACAATAGGCATTCATTAGTTAAGGGCAGCATTGCCTAACCTTGTGAAACCATATAACACTTCAACAGAGTGGGGAGTGGCAGGGGGGACTATAGAGATTTTCACACTTTCAAGAATAGGCAGTAGGTGGGATAATACATTTTTTAAATGCCTATTTTTACAGTTTTTCAAGTTTTTCCAAACCTAAACTATTTTCTGAAAAATAGTAAAACCATGAAGCTGAGTAGCTAAAGAAATTCATTCAGATAGAATTGACTATGTCTTTATAAAGTGGATTGGGGCATTCAGCACCTCATTCCTTCAAAGCCTAAGACTTCTGAACCAATTTGGAAGCGTTGAAGACAGCTTAAAGACAGTGAAACTTGCTTTAAGGGAGATCTTCACTGGAACTTGGGTAGCAGTAAAACCTTGGAGTCTATTCCAATTATGTCTCTGTCCCTGTCTCTGTCTCTGTATCTCTCTATCTTTGTCACTCTCTTTTCCTTTTTCTGTGTATATGTGTGTACATGCACATGCATGTGTTAAGCTTGCCATAGCACATGTGTAAGAATCAGAGGAAAACCTTGGGTTGCAGCTTTAACAATCTATCTTACTTGAGACAAGATCTATATAATGGTCCTACAAAGGAATAGAGCCAGGAGAATAAATATATATTGCAAAAAGTATTTATTGAATTGTCAGTCCAACAATGTTATTGCCAACTAATAGGCTAAGTAACCAATAGGCATCCAGGATGTTTGGTGCCTTAGCAGTCCCATTGTGTGGCTTAGAGGATTCTTGGAGAGACACTGGTGTTCATTTCACCTTAGATTCCAGACAAAGCTAAGCTGTGATGTCAGCTGAGTGTGGCAGCTAACAATGCACCAACAGGCCCAAAGCATTCACCAACATGGCACAAGGAAAATCAAAATAAAGGCAATGGTGCCTCATTTGGACCAACCTTATATTTGTGCTGCTGTGAGAAGGAATAGGCCATTCTGGGTGAGGATCTACCAGATTCAGTTAATTCTTTCTAGACACCCTCATAAATTTCCCCAGTGAAGCATCTCTTAGTTGATCCTAGATTACATCAAGTTGACAAAATTAGCACATGTCCTAGTTACTTTTCTATTACCATGACAAACACACCATAATCAAGACAACTTATAAAAGAGGCCACTTAAATTGGAGCTCACGGTGTAGTGGCCATGATTATTAGAGTCCATGATTATTACAGCAATGGGCATGACAACAGGTGGGTCAGCATGTGTTGAGAGTCCACATCCTTATCCATAAGTAAGAGGTAGAAAGAACAAACTGGGAATGGCATGCACCTTTGAAACTTTCTCGAGTGACATATATACTCCAATAAAGCCACACCTTCTAATCCTTCCCAAACAGTTTTACCAACTGGGGACGAAGCATTCAAATATATGAACCTCTGAGGAAATTCTCATTTAAAACACCATACACCATATGTTTTTGTTGTTGTTGTTATTTCATGTGTCTATGCCAGGCTAGTTGGTTTTCAAGAATTCCTGCCTTTACACCTCCCATCCCACCTTAAGGAACACTGACATTAGAGAGTTGCATATATAGCTTTTCATGTGTTCTGGTGATCCAAACTTAGATCCTTATATTATGTGTCATGTACTTCACCCACACTTCTGTGTAGCGATTAAGCTAGCTTTGATTCATGGCTGCTTTTTAACCTTGGACAAGCTACTTAGCCTCTCATAGTGTATAACTCCAAATTCATAACATAGGGATACAATTACACACTTCACATTAATCATCATGAGTATTACAAAAAGGTAAATGGGTATGACAACAACTTGGGTAACTAAAATTGTATGCAGATGGAATTATTAGCAGTTTGTTCAATAGTTGTTTCTAAAATCAAAAAGTTTTTTATGTCACATAAGTTATAAGTTTGGGAAAATAACAATTGCCTTGGAATTATAGGGCTGGGTGTTCTTTGAATTGCTCCCTTCCCACGCTTCATCTTCCAAGCTCTTTCAAGACAGGAGGTGCTTAACAGGTTTCCTGAAGGCAAGGGGCTGGCAAGAGCAGAGCCATAGATCCTGGCTGATTCCTCTCTTTGCTCCCACTTGACACACAGTCACAATTTACTACCCCTTTTGTTATTTCCATAATTAACTAAGAACTTGCACAATGAAAAATTTGTCATAATTGAAGAGGGACATGAGATCTTTGTCTTTGGTATTATATTTTTATGTTCCATGGGATGTAGCACAGCATCTTACCTGCACCAGAAAAACTCTCAACCACTGAGCTACATAGCAACCTGTGCTTTGTTTTTGAAGTTCAGGTTCTTTCTGCCATTAGTTAGCTTCAGTATCTTATGTCATTTCTGTCCTCTATGTATGTTTTATTATGATTATATATAATAAATATAAACTCATGAATATACACATATATATTCATGACAATCTTTTCATATTTTCTACTCTCTTTTTGGTGCGAGGATGTGATTCCATAACCTGTACATCTTTATTTACTGCATGTTTTGTAAGCCTATGATAAAACTAGGATGTGATAGGCTCCGAAAGTGGATACTAGCTGGGTTATTTATCAGTTACTTATATCACATTACTTTAATCTAGTTAGTTCTTTGGAATATAAAGATGTAAGGCTTGTAGTTGGTGAATAATTTCCTTATCAATAACCCCACCAAAATTTTCATTTCTAAACAATAGTCCAAGGAATACACTACAAGTATTGCAGGTTTATTTCTCAGAGCTGTAAAGAATAGAAAATGTTGTAATGGGTATAAACTGCAACTCAATTGGTCTGGTCATAGAATGCTTACTTAACAGTAAAAGTTGTGATAGTTATAATAGAACAAAACCTTGTCTGCAATCTCATTGAGAGCTTCTAGATTCCTTGAAAGGTCCTGCTTTACTTAGGAATTTATGCTAGGGATTCTTCCAATCTCTTTACAGTTATTTCAAAGGTATTGTTGAATTCAAATGCCCAAATTTCCTTTTAAATGAAAATTGTTGAAGGAACAATAGATGTATCCCTCGGTGGAGAGATGCATGTTCTGTAATCAAATTATAGGAAACACACACATGTTCACAATGAGCTATTTAAAGACAGAGAGAAACTCTCCACCACATTAACTTCTTTTGCCCATGCTTTAACGACTTTCCAGATTTAGAATTGTCATATTAATGTCTGAATCACTCTTGGAAGTATGGCTCATTCTATCGTCTATGTTTTTCTAAGTACTAACCTACCCTCAGTACTAACCAAAGCAATTCATCTCTGCTGTATTCATTTGCAAAGTACAATAAGAGGGAGGAGCCTATGCTTGAAGTTAGCTTATAGATTCTAGAAATCTCTGTGTCCTCATTTGAAGACTGTAAGTAAATTCAACAGAATGTGAATAGAATCATCTATTTCCTCAAATATCTCAGCCAATTTATCTTATACAGAAAATAAATTCTTGGGCAAAAGAGAATGTCATTTTGCTGAATTTTCAACACATAAAAATTATCATAGATATTCATATTCTTTTCTGAAGGTAATTAAACCAGATAGGTCCTGGAACAACATCTGTGTCAGGCTAGGATGTTTAGGAAACAGATAGTACTTTCCTTTTTAAAATAAAAAAATGGTTTCATTATTATTTTACATGCTTTGGTGTTTTTGCCTACATGTATATCTAGGCACCATGTGCACACAGTTTCCTCTTAGTACAGAAGAGGGCAGAAAATCCTATGGAACTGGAGTCACAGGCAGTTTGGAGCTGGGTTCTGGGAATCCAAACTGGCCCCTCCAGAAGAGCTTCAGTGTCTTAACCTCTAAGCCATCTTGCCAATCCTGAGGAATTTTCTTGTATGAAGATTGCTGGATAGAATTCTTGGATAAACAATGATAATAGATGAGGAAGTATTAATGGGCAGAAATATAACATTGCTAGATCAAGGTCCTGAGATGTCTTCATAGGGATGTCGTTAGCTAGCATTACACTTCAGGCAGTCTTTGAAGGAATGAATAGTAGAGGTCTCCTATGGAATACGTCTGTCAAATAACATATTGCTGCTCTTGAGGGATGAGGACATGGCAGCAACTGTGATGTCAGTAGGTTGGAAATGACAGCAGCCACAGCTATAATCAGTCCAGACCTGATGATTTTTGTACATATTCCAGTCATAACTGAAGCCCCCATTTATGTGCTCATCAATCAAGCATTTGGGAAGTTGGTAAGAGAAGTCAACTAAGGATGTCCCATTGGCCCAATGCTCCTCTTGTTGCTATTTGTGTCAATATATAGTTCTAAGTTCTTCATATTTCACAAACTTCCAGATTCCAGATGCCCATCTCCTTACTCCTCCTAATGGTCTCGAATCCTCAATTATTGTCCTTTCATGTCCTTTGCCAACCAGCCACATTATTCACAGCTTCCTTTGGGTCCCCACATATTTACCTCTAAAAGTAGTTTTAGTTTCAAACAAAATGAATGGTCAAGTGAACTAAATGTACAATTCAGTCTCTGTCAGGTCAGAAAATATTTGTCTCAACCCTGTCTTTCAACATTGTCAACCGACCATTGAACAGGACAGAATTGGAGCTGCCTGGTCACGTTATATCAGTTCTGTTTCTTCTTCCTTTTCAATTGGCCCATATTTCACAAGTATAGTTTCTTATGAGAGGTACTTTCAATGCCACGATTTGGACACAAGACCCTGTCATTTTATGTTATATATCACATTTTAAATGACATTCCTGGAACAATATATTTATAATATCATCATGATCCAAATCACTTTAGAGTGTGATATGATAGATGGGGGAAGCCCTCCAGTAAAGCTACGATATTCTTGCTTCTACAACATTTTTGTGAGATCACCCCTGTTTCTCTGTCCTAACGTGAGCATAAGAGAGCACACCACAGCTGCATATCAAGTCCCTGAGAACATGTTCTATATTTTTAATAAATGCATTACCACATCTGGCTAGTCAACTTTACTTAGAGGCATCATTTAATTGTTTTGATTGACTCTCATACTGTTCTTGAGACTTAACATGGGCTTGATAAGAGCCAGCACTTTTACATGTTGTTAGAGATTCCCTTATTCTGTTATTTCTTCCTATGATGATGTACTGACAAATTTGACTGCTGGGGATTTCTCTGTGGCCTTATCTACTGATAGCTCTCCTTTTCATGTCAAGCAACCCATGTAGAGTTTCTGGAATGTTCTACAAAATTTACTGGAGCATCTCTATTTTTCTCTATACAAGAGACTCTATGTAAGCTTGCTTGAGGTATAGACCTTTTTGTTCTCTGAGCCATGTACAACTCCACTCTTACATGAGGGCAATTATAAATCTTAATATGCTTGCATAATAAAGTCAGATCAGACCTTCTCCATGAAATTTTGAAATGTTTGGGCATTCTTATTTCCTGGATGTTGTGATCCATCTTTGTGGGAAAATAGATGTTTTTGTCAGAGGGAATTGTCTGAGCACTACCTTCATATTTGAAAGTTGGGTCTTGTAGGGACATTTTGTTTGAGCAGCTGCCCTGAAGACTATAGAATATGCATTGATGATTTGGTAGTGGGGTGAGCATTAGATACACAATTCCTACCTTTGTTGCTTTTCTATTTGCTTTGCAACTGAAGGAACTCTGTTCTTCAACATACAAATAAACATAAGATCCAGTTTTGTGATCTCATTTCAACATCTACTCTGGACTCCTTCAGGCAATGACAGCCATAGGCTGGACATAAACATAATTATTTCTGGATGTTTGGAGGAGTCTCTTTGGAAACAATATTGGTGAGAGTGGGGACACAGAACAGGACAAGGGGAGGAGTTTGAGCAGCAATGCTCTGGAGCAGACCTGTAGCAGTGTGCTTGGCAGCTTGGACAACCTCCATTCCCTCCCTAATATAAAGGGACCAAGCTTGTGTATTCTCACAATGAATGATTGTTGGATGTGTGTTGCCCTATGATAATGATTAGATATTTGAATGTAGTTTCTTTTTTTAGTTAATGGCAACTACTAAAAGGATCCATATAGTAGCTAAGGCTCCTAGCAGCTGGGAAAGTAAGTATTTTTGAGCTCCATGGTTAGCAGAGAAATGCACTGCACTAGTCCCTATTCTATGTTCTGTTTGTTGATTTGGGTGATTTTTTTTCTGTTTCTGCACATTTTTTTTTATTTCGTTGTAGTACCTTATTATCTACCAAGCCAGGAAATTACTGAAAATTGACACACTTTAATATAAAACCTCCATTTTACTTATGCCCAATACATGCATGCATGCTTTCTGTGACCTATTACTGCTTTCCAGCTATGTCCCTAGTGTTCTGACATTACACAAATAGCAGACTCTAGGACTTAAGCAGTGTGCTTCAAAGGGAATGGATGTGGTCACACACTATAGGAATTTAGCTGCTTCATAGCCCCCTGAGGATTCAGAAGGATTTGGAATTCTACTCCTCTGCACAATATTGACTCTAAAACACCTCCATCTTGGAATGGATAAACTCAGAAAAAGTGCTTGGACCTCCATTTCCTTCTTAACAATTGAACTGCAATTACATATCAAGAGTAAGGGTAGAGAGGAATTTAAATGGGGGGCTATAGAAGGAATGTTTAAGGATCTAAAACTACATTGAGAATTAAGGAAGAAACATTGGAAACACTGTATTCTCTAATTGGTAAAATTCAAACTACCATAAGAAATATGTTTTCAGAAGTCCTTCTTCATGCCAGGGAATTTTAGAAAAATGAAACTAAATTTTCTAGTGAAATGTGGCTCAGAGTCAATTTCCCTTTCTTATATAGAGCATAACATACACAAAACATCAAGTAACTTGATTTTGAAGATTTAAGTCTGAACTAAACAGTGAGGTGTCATCTTTCCCATATTACTCTTATTTACATACATATTGTATTAGTGTGACTGATTTAAAAAAATATGTGGGTCACATTTTTTTCAATATCACTAGCTCATATCTCATCTCGCTCACTATTTGATAGTTACTTGAGCAAATCAAAACTAGTGCTCATGGGACTAGAGAAATGGCTCCATTGTTAAGGGCACACACCTCTTTTCCAGAGAAACTGTTTGTTTCCTATCACCAAAGTGGAAGGGACTCATAAACAACTCTTACACTACCCACTAGGAATCCAATGCCTTCTTCTGGCCTCCATGGGTACCTACCTGAATGCACGTGTGAGCAAGCATGTGTGAATGCATGCACACACAAAAACACAAACAGACAAAAGTATAAATAAAAAATAAATAAAAAGTCTACTCTCCCATATTACCCATTTGTTATAGATTAGTATTACATTCTCAGTGATAAAGTGAAATATTTAAAACCCAATGTTTTTCCTGGGGTTCTAGATTCCAATATATGTCTAAAATGTTCCCCTTTAACTAAACCATATGACTATTGCAATTACCATTCATAGCATACTTACTATGACTCTAAATCCAAATTTTATGCTTATAATATGAAATTTGTATATTCTCATATGTAGTGAATTACTCTATGCACCAGTTAAAACTTATGTGTGAGTTGTGTATGTATGTATTATGTATGTATGTATGTATGTATGTATGTATGTACTTCTGTGAACAAATTCCTATGTGTGAACACACATGTAGACTTTATCACATATATAATTTATTCTATACATGCATTTATCATTTGGTATCCAGTGAACACTGCCTGAACTACTCTGACTCCTATTTGAAACTGTTATCTTATGCCACTCAGACTTTTAACTGAACACGTGGAGTTTATTAACTCTGTGGCACATAAACATTTTATTAGAAAAGTCTTTGTATATTTTCTATTACTCCTCAATATGTCAATATCAAATTACTGTGTCTTGTATTATGTTGTAATGTTTGATTAAAAAAAACATTTGTGTGACTGATTTGAGTTTCATGCTCATCACAAAAATCACTCAGTAAATTTTGGTTTAGAATTGAGAGAGAGAGAGAAAGAGGGAGACAGAGAGACAGAGAGAGGAAGAGAGAGAGGAGAGAGAGAGAGAGAGAGAGAGAGAGAGAGAGAGAGAGAGAGAGAGAGAGAGAGAGAGAGAGAGAGAAGCATTAAAATCATGGAGACCAATTAAGTTTCAGGACAGTAAAACTTCAGTCAATGGGAGAAACCATGTGATCTCTTTTTGTAAAGCTTAACTTAGTTAAAAAACAAATAAACAGTCATTCAAAACAGGTATAGCAAGAGTCTCTAGAACTGAATGAAGTAGTGCCATTGGCTACATCCTTATAGATCTAAAGAATTTTGTTAGCAACTGAAAATAACCATTAAGATCCTCTTATACAAATAACGAACAGGGGCTGTGGAGAACTAAAAGATGCAAGTTACATTCTTCAGTTCTCTCTTGCATGAAAACTTTTCCCCAGAAGCAATAGGGGCAGCAGATCAGCTGAAGTAGGGAGCAACTTTCACCTTTTAATTATAAATAAAAGTACTTTCTGTCCATTTACCAATGTTCAGCAATGCAAAGGCTCAGAATAATTGGAGATTTGATGTGATGCAGAGTTTTAGTGCTGCTATTGATGCTTTGGTGATTTTATTAGATAAAGGAAAGTGTTAGAAAGTAGATAACACTTGAATTCACTGCCTTTAGATTTGAAGAAGTGACATAATGGCAGGCTTAAGGCACAGAAGAAAACAGCCAACTTTTCAGCTATCACCTGTTGCTTTCAGTGCACCTGTGCCTGGAGAAAGAGACTATAAAATGCTTGTGGTCTTCAATGCAGACATCTAAGCAGGTATCATCGTAGGAAACCAAATCTAATCTGACCCAGACCCTTGACAAATGGTGCCCTTTGGCTCAGTGTCACTAACCATACACTTCAAGGTCGTCTTCTGCAAGCACTAGTCTCCAGGGAACTCTACAGGCCAGCCCGGTTAATTACGCTAACAGCCAGGGAAATTACATCTGCCCAACACAGCCCAGGAAGATGAATACCTCTTTTCCTTAGTCGCAGGGGGACGTTAATGGTATTTTTATTAACTTGTGACCTGTTGACTGCTACTAGAATATAGATTGTATGCATAAACCAGGTTGGGGACTGCAGATATGATTATGGAGCAATTACTTAGGCAGCTGCCAGGCTTCTGATCATTGCTGGCACAGAGAATATGTAAGACTCGAGACCGCTGTTTGGAATTCTGCAAGGAGAAATGCTCGGGATCAAAGTTTATGTTGTCTCTTTGTGTCTCCTTGAGATTGCAATTTGTGATTTCTGTGATTAGACTTGCAGACAAAGCCTCCAACGAGAAAACTACAAAGGATAGATGATGATTAGGATAATCTTAGACTGTGGTTGCTCAAGGTTGAAAACGTTCCTTATTGAAATGATTCTGATTAAAAATATATGCAGTTTGCTTGAATTCTATTGAGGCAGGTACATCTATAATAACAAATTGCTGAATTATATTTTGACCTGTTACTTCAGTAATGTGGAAATTCCCTTTTGCAATTATATACATTGTGATATGAAATATAACACTAAGCACTTTAGCCCTGCTCTTCTGAGAGCACATATTATTGGTAATGCCACTGAGGTTGGCAAATGTTTGAGAGTCGATATCTGAAGATGCTGATTTATATTCTACAAAGTGCATTCTTTATTCTGCCAGTGCATTATTTATAATAACAACCATCACTCCCTCAGTTGGAGTAAAGATTATGCAACCCCTTTTAAACTCCCATCTTAGCTTGTCTGGTGAGATCAGAAAGGACAAATAGTACCTGCCATTAACATAGGAAGTTATAGGATGAACTGACTAGACTGGAGACATAAAGTACTATATATGAAATCTTGCATCCTAATTTAGAAGTCACTAGTGACTGAAATTAGAAAAATAGGGGACTGGAGAGATTACCCCGGAATTAAAGACACTTGTACTCTTACAGAGGACCAGAGTTTAGATCCCAACATCCATATCAGAGTCCTCATAGTTGTCTCCAACACCATTCGTTTTCTGGCTTCCACCAGCTCCCACTCATGTGGCGTGCACTCAACACACACATATAAATTAAATAACAGCAACAACAAATAATAATAATAAGCAATAAATAATAATAATAATCTCTCCTTTCAGCATTTTCCATGATTGTATTCTCCCCAGAAACTACTGAAGATCCTAAAGAAGCAACACACCGAAAATATTTTGACTGTAGTGAATGTCTAAGGATCTGAGTAAGAATTCAGAAATTCATGCAATTAATCTTCTGTCACAGGGCTGACACTGCCCCTAATTGCTCCATGACTATCATGGTGTCTTTTCCACTTGAATCCATTGTGTTAAAAATTGCCTTGGTTTCAAAGTGTCATTCTGTGAGCATGTAGAGAAAGATACTTGGTGTAGTGGTGTGGTAGGCAAGGGCTACTAAAAATGACTTAGCCATGAATATTCCATTGTCACAAATAGATTTTTATAAAAAGATACAATAAGGCAATGAAAAAGCCCTCATTTTCAAGTTGAACAAGACAACCCAGTAGGAGGGGAAAAGCCCCAAGAGCAGGCAAAAGAGTAAGAGACATACCTGCTTCCACTGCTAGGAGTGCCACAAAACAAAAAAAAAAAAAACAAAACAAAAAAAAAAAACCAACTGCCATAGCGTATACCCAGAGGACCTGCTGCAGACCTGTGCAAGCCCCATGCTTACTGCTTTGGTCTCTGAGAGGCCAACAAGTTCTTCCTAAGTGATTAGACACTGGAATTCTTGTAGATGCTCCAAAATAGATGAAGACAGAAACTTATCAGAAATATAAATCTATTCATTTCCGGTAGTTTTTGTATGAAGTGGAGCAATGTTCTGTTCTTACTGTACTTCTAAGATAAGTTTTTAAAGTTTTTAAATTCAAATATTTCTCTTCTTTTTAAGGTAAATGTAATTGCTTACCAGACAACATGAGGCTATGCTCAGAAATGATAGAATGATAATTTCGTTTGGCCTGTGTATTTAAAAAAATCATGATAATCATAAGCTTTGCATCAGACCAATGTTTCATAACACTAATCCTGTTTCTGACATTAAGAAACAACAAGCTCTGAACAGGAAACAGCTCCCACTCCCTGTGTTTTCTCCCCATGGTGCTCTAGGTTAAGGCACTGGGTGCATAGGATGCTGCCTGAAATTGAATAGGACATTAGCATAAGTTCTGGACTCTGTTAGACAAACACTGCAAATTTGAAAAGAAAACTGGAATGATTCAAATTTACTGTATAAACCTTGCAATTGCCTCTGTTAGTTTCCTTCTCTCAAGGTTCAGAGCAAATGATTTGTGGCCTTTAAATTTTAGTTTTCATCTGAAGAGAAAGAGGAAAGATAGTTAAAATTCAAATAAACATCTCATTGATTGGTCTGATTTTTCTGCCTTTCTTCCTTTGGTGCCTTTTATTAAGGAAATTAAATAGTGAGAAACTTGTGCCCTTGGGTGAGGTGGGGTAGAGACTTGAGTTAAAACCTATAACGCCCTGATCCTCAGGAGCTCTGGAAGAAAGAAACTTTATGCCAATAGTGACGTCAATAGCCATCACATAATTATTTAAGAGTACTAACATAATTAAATATGACACAATATCATATATACCCAGAGTTTACTCTCTTGTGCTTATTTTTATTTACCTGCTTATCCCAGCCCACCAGAACACCCTTGGAAATGAAAGAATCAATTACTACCCTTAGTTTTGCAAAGGAGAAAATGAGAAAGGCTGGGGCATCTTGGGTAGGTTTTCTAATCAAATGGAAAGCATAGTTATAGTGATAAACCAATGAGTTTAAATTTGACAAGAATTAAATCAAGGCAAAACTGTCACAGCATTTAGATCGGGTCTTTTACTATGGTGTGTGTGTGTGTGTGTGTGTGTGTGTGTGTGTGTGTGTGTGTGTGTATGAATGCTATAAATTAGCAAAGTATCAAATAAGTCTAACTTTTATCTGAGTATTTTCTCTAAATTGGTTTTGTCTATAACATTATTCCCATTAGTGTGGACATGTGAACTAAATGAACAGTCTTGAGTTGAAAATGTTATGAACTTGCTAGAACTATGCCTATCAGGGGATCTTCCTGAATCAGCATAAATTCTCTTCTTATTCCAGGGCAAAAAAATAGTTCCCGAGCACTTTAATCATACCCTGTATGCCAACCCTGTTATATTAATGGGCTTTTCATTTAAATAGTGAAAGCAGATTCAATCTAGGATAGATGAGTTAGCAGTAACCTCAGAAAGAGGAGCCTTCTCTCTACATTGAAGGTGTCATTTGTACTTTAGAGTGGAATATGAACTTGCTGTCACCTCCTCCAGGACCTGTCTTCAAGGAAGTAAACCACAGGAAAAAAAAACATGCTGTTTATTTATTTTTTTGTGTGTGAATATAAATCTTTTTTTATTTTTTAACTTCTGAAAATACTGATACATTTAAGGCAAAATACTAACATATCTTCTTAGTGCCTTTCCTGGTTGCTGTAAATAAATGGTATTACAAGAACAATTTAGAAGACAAAGGGTCTATTTTAGGTCACAGTTCCAGCCATTCAATCATGTCAGGAATTTCAAAGCATCAGGGGTTTGAGGGCACTGGTCAAATCACATTTATAATCAGGAACAGAGAGTAACAATGTATGCATGCTGGTATTAAGCTCATTTTTGTTTTTCTGCCAACTGGCCCAGGTACTAGTTGGGCAATGGTATTATCCATGGTGGGTAGACCTTGCTCCTTAAGTCAAGTAATCATAATTCTCAAAGTTTATAGCCAAAGTCAGCCTAATAGAGGCAATTCTTCACTGATACTTCCTTTACAAGTGACTCTAGTTTGGTAAATACTTACCCTTGCACTACTAAATTCAGTTCATTAGGTCATTAGCAATGATTAGAAATGACTGTTCATAATCAGAGGGAAAAGATAATATCCAACAGAAGTCAGAATGCTCATTTGCCTGTTGAGTTTTAATAAATTTAGAATATTATTCCTTTATCATTTGCCAAGGTAGTAAAATACCTATTGTGCTTTGTGTTGTGGAGGTATTTATATTTATATTTATAAATTATATTTATAAATTATATTTATAAATTATATTTATAATGGAGGTATTTATATTTATGTTGACTTATGAACAGTGCCAGAATAGATTTACATGCGTATAGGTTCAAGTTATCCACAAACAAAGAAGGCGTAAGTGTGTTGTTTTAATAATGCATATGTACACTTTACCAATCACTATGTAGATTGTGATCACAGTGACAACATCAGAGCACAGTAGCAGTTAGTTTAACATAGCTAATATTTGCATTGTTCACCAGCAACGCATCCATTTCTTTGTCCGTTTTTGAAGAGCCCTTAGAGCATAGAAAGATACACAAATGTGTAAATGCTAAAATGGGCAGGCAAGCTAATTCAATGGATACCCTGCATGGTGTGCTACAAATGAGTTGCATGAGCCCTGTGGAGGTGAGAGTGAGAACAGAGCTCTTTCTACAGGGCCATCTACCTGACTCCTCATCCAGAGGCATTTCTAGTTCTTAGAAGGCTGAAGCACCAGGTGTCTGATTTTACTGCAAAATCATAAGCTAAACAACACACCATTTTTAAATGCCTGAACATCATTCTAATTTCACCTTCACTTCCTATTTTCAATGTCACCACCTTTCCTTAGTCATTCTCATTTCCTAATTCCTTTCAAAAGTCAAGAAACATCTCAATAAGGTATAGAATGCATGTTAAAAATGTATACAAGTCATGAGTTGCCATGCCAACAATGGATTTTTTTCAAAAAGTAATCACCACTTAGAGCAGGAAAACGTATAATTGACCTGAATAATGGATACTGACACTTTTACCCCTCTTCCATCTTCTATTGTGATCTATGACACAATGGGTTGGTTTGACATGATTTTGAGCTTTATGTGAATGGAAGGTACTCACTGTAATGTTTTGAGTGTGATGTCTTTTGCTCAGACATGTTGGTAAGATTCATCCACCTTGTCATGTGTAAGTATACTTCATACATTTTGTGTGATATTCCACAGAAAATCCACTGCAATTTGTTTATATGTTCCTCTATGTATGGACAGTTTTCGTGGAACTATGGCAAACGTCATACATTCTTATACACAAGCTATATAAATTCTTACTTTATATAACTATATATTTTAGAACTGCCTAGAAGCAGACCATGAGTCACATGGTGTGGTGTGTTTACCTTTATCAGACAGTGTTTCATATTTACTTTAGCAATTTTACATTCTCATAGCCAATGCATGAGAACTGTAGTTTCTAAATGATAATTGGTACATATCTATGTAGTTGTTTTTCTTTTTACTTTTTGAAAGGTTTTGTTTTTGTTTTTAATCAGATGAATATGCATGTGTGTGTTTGGATTTGTGCACATGAGTGTTGGCCAGAAAAAAGTGTCAGATACTCTAGAATTAAAGATGTGTTTGTGACTTTCCCAACTTGGTTTCTGGGAAACAAAGTCTGATCTTCTGCAATGGTATGTACTCTTCACCTGAGGCTTTATCTTCTTTTTGTTTGTGATATGTTTGAAATTTTAATTTTATTTTTAATTGTTTTGAAATTTAATGCATGAGTGCTATATTTACATTATTTCTAGTCCTCTACTCCATTTAACTCCTCCCATGCCCCCTTTTCCCTTTCATATTCATTAGGTCCTCTTCTGCAATTATTTTTGTTATAATGTGTGTATCCTCTGAGTCCATATATTTTGTGTAGTGTGTATGTGCATGTGTTTAGAACAGAAACAAGGACTTATTAACACATCATGGGGGCTCATCTTTGGAAATCATTGACTCTGTCTTTCTCAGAAGTCATTGGCTGTCTGTAGCTCTTCATCTAAGTGTGAGAACTTATGAAATGCCTTCCATCCACACTGGCATATCATCTAGTATTCTCACTATATATATATATTATTTAAGCAACCATGTTGGTGTAGTTTCATGGGTTCAGCTTCCATGTCACCTCTAAAACATATTATCTTGCATTGGGCATCTACTCCAGGTCTTATAATCTATTATTTATTTATTTATTTGAGCCTTAGATGCATTGCACATGTAGCAATTGGACTTGGATGGTCTTTTATTCTCTGCAGTTTGACCAGTTGTGGATCTCCGTGACAACCTCCATATTCTGCTAAAAGAATCTTCTTTCATGATAGCTATACTTATCTGTGGATGTAAAGATAAGCACTTAGAATACAATTAGACATTATATTAGATTAGAAAAATGGCAGTAGTACATTATCCTGTAGAGTGTAAGACCTCTCCAGGCATATAAAATTGTCTAGATTTGCAGTACGTAGCATGAATTCTCTCATACTGAACAGGCTTTAAGTCCAATTAGAGAGCTTTTGGTTATATACAAAAAGATGCTCCACTACTGCAACCCTGAGGATGAGGATGGCCTCCCTGATGAGTAATCAAGGTTTGTAAGCTTTACAGCTTGATACAACTGTTGACTGATTTCTCCCTTGAAAATTGTGTACCACCTTCCAATACTATGAGAGATAAGTTATCCTCAATTCCAGATAAGTTCCTCTAAGTTCAGTGTACCAAAGGTGTCTGGTCTTTAGCAATAGGATCTTACTTTGAGTACTAGGAGAAAAACAAGAACAATGTCAACAGTCTTTACTGTTTGGCAAGTCTTTTGAACACTCTTGATCAACAACTGGAAAGTATTCCTGTGTACTAGGGCTTTAAGCCTATGTAAATTGTTTATCTCCTTCCATTTTCAAGACAGGGTCTTATACCTTAGCCTTTAACTTACAGGAGTTTTAGCTCAGTTTCTCAATTGCTGGGATTTAAAGCATGAGGCAACACATACCTACTTTGTTTTGAGAGATGCTTGTTGGAGATAGTCACACAGTATATAGCCCAGGGTCTCTTGAAATTTGCTCTGTAGCCCCAGTTGGTCTCATAGTTGGACAAGTCTTTCTTCTCAGCCTGCTCAGTGTTGGAATTACAATGCAAGCTGTCACACCTGAATCAAACATGTACTATGTACATCTCAGTCAGTTGTCACCACCATTTCACATGTGGGCCAATTTAGTTTATACTATTGATAGGTATTTGTTCATTCTTGCTGTAGAATGGTGTCTCTTTCTTCCTCTGTCCCTTTGTCCTGTCTTATCAAAATACCATCTGTTGTGGAAACATACAAACCTTTCTCTATTTCATGGGGTCTTTTTTATACTACTTCACTCAATTGCAAATGGAAATAACCATCATTGTTTCTTTTCATTTATTTTTAGATCCTAGATGGTAGGTATGATAATGCTTGAGGAACAGACTCAACTTAGCACAGTTTTAGTAATTAATTCCCAACAAACATTTGTGAAATTGAAATGAAAATGCCCTGTATGTATGTTTCCCTGAAACTCTCTTGATTGTTCAAATACAAATTCACTTAGTAAAGAGTGCCAGTAAGCAATGCTTCTCCATGGCCTCTGCATCAGCTCATGCCCCCAGGGTCATGCCTGGTTTGATTTCCTGCATAGGATTCCCTAAGTGGACTGTGATTAAGGATATGTAAGATAAATAAACCATTTATTGATTCCCAAAGTTGCTATTGGTCATGGTGTCACATCACGGCAGTAGAAAAGTACTTAGCTCAGATAAGAATTCAGTATTTTCACAGAACGAAAGCCAAGTGGTCCTTATCATCAAATTCACTTAATATTTTTTGAAATAGTTTCATTTCATTTTGTTCTTACATGTATAAACATTTTGCCTGCACATATATATATATATATATATATATATATATACATATTGTATATGTAAAGTACCCATACAAGTCAGAGGAGGTCATCACATCCCCTGGAACTAAAGTTTCAAATGGTTGTGAGCTGCCATATGCATGCTGGGAACTGAACCAGGTCCTCAGCAGGAGTGAGTAGCGAGTACTCTTAATTACTGACCCATCTCTCTAGTGTAGACTGCATAATTTTTTTAAACTGTTAAGTACTATTTGGAAATAAACAAATGTCACAAATCAGGCAGTTAATTGTATCTTGTAATTTCATTACAATTTTATAAACCATCGGTAAGACTTCTTTTTTTTTTCCTATGATCATAAATCTCATCTAAAAGTTAAGTTTTATAAGTAAGCAAGGAAATCCTGGGTTATCCCAATGTATGCATTGTAAATTGAATGTTATTTGTAGTGGGTACACAACAATCTCAAAAACAATTCCTTCCCACCTCCTTGGAGTATTTCATTTTTCTAATGTCTCATGAGATACTAATTCCCTTTAAATCTCTATTATCACAAGTTTTCCTGTGGAGTATGATGAGAATAGCAAACATCTCTAACTGAATGAATTACATGAATATTCAATGATAATTTAGTTACCATCAGCAACCCTTCTGTTGTTTACATGCAGTTTCCTCAAAGTGTAGATAGTACGAGGCTGGGGTGACGACTCACTGAGTAAAGTGCTTGCTTGCTGCACAAGCAAAGGGACCTGAGATCAGCGCTCAGGCATTCAGGTGCACATATTTAACTTTGGTGCTGGGTGGCAGAAAATAGCAGATGCAAGTGATTTATGGACCAACCAGTCTAGCCTACTGGTGTGCTCCAGGTTCAGTGGCAGACTTTGTCTCTAAAATAAGGTGGGAAGTAATAAGAGAAAAAAAATGTTTGTCATAATCTCTGTTCTCTACAAAAGCATGTAGTAGCATTCACCCACACCTGCACATGCATGCATACATATTCTACACACACAAAGTGAATTTTCCAGTATGTTACTGAAGTGATTTCATGTTAGAAATGTCATACACAAATTTTGGCCTTAAGGTAATTCTGTTTAATCACAAAATAAAAAATTGATAATTCACGTGAAAGTAACCTAATTCCGCACACATGCAGTTTTTATAGTCTCTTAACTATAAATTCCCGTGGGTCTGTATTATTAGGGTTTGTTTATGTTCTTAATATGGCTGTAATAAAGCCAAAATCTAGGAAATGTCAAAATGTCACCTGGGAGCTGAGGTTAGAGAGGGAAGGTGTCCCCTGGGCAATCATGGTTTATAAGGAAATGGCTTTGTAATTCCATCACCAGTAGAATATAAAAACTGGGCAAAATTAAGTGAACTGAAAGATTAAAACCAAAAACAAGCAAAGTAAAAGAAAGAAGCCAGAAGCCATAGACTATTGGGGAGGTTGTCAGCAGCCTGACATATTTATTACCCTCAAAAAAGAATTCCTCTCTTAAATCACTGGCAATACCTAAAAATCAAAGAATTTGCATAGTGATTTCAAATAATAGCTGTCCTACTTACTTGTTTCTCTTGGCGATTCCCTTAGATAGGAGCTGAGCTACTGCTTGTGGAAATCAATTTTTAAGAGACAAAAATCACAGGAAAAAGTGATTTGGGCTGTTGAGCACTTAGCTGCATTTGTGAAAAGGTGTGCTAAGGAAAATTGGCCCATGCATCAATGCATCAGGTTAAGCTCAAAGAAAAACAGAAATATATGGGTTCTTTTTCTTTTTGTTTACTTGCTTAATTATTTTATTTTTTTTTTGTTAAGAAATCACATTGGCTGAGAAGTCCAAAACATAAAATGGTAATTAAGAGTGATTCAGGCAGCTCCAGCTGGCTCTGGAATCACTCCCAATAGGTAGGCTGACATTTCTACCCTTTAAGAATCCCTCCTCGGATGCAGTTCAGAGCTGCCGACCCGGATTCTACCCATTTGATTAAACAACAGAGAAACTGCAAATAGTAAAAGTCACTTCTCTTGGGCCAGCTTAACCTGACAGAAAATTCAAGAAGGGAAAGTGATGTGAAAGGAGGTTATGGATTAGTATTTTAAAAGCCACTTATCAGTTGACATTCTTTAAAGTGTACATTTAATTAGTCAGCAAGCCTTCTGATGGTAAATAGTGCCAGTGGCTCCATGTATGTGGTAGCTATTTGTACATAGCTGAAACCAAAATACTCAAGAGGGCAATTTAAAGGCAGAAATGATTTATTTTGGATCACAGAGCATTAAATCTGTGATTGTTTGGCCCTATGAACTTGGGAAGAACTTGTTGGTGTCAGGAGCATATAGAGCACTGGACAGACAGCTCAGCCCAAAGGGAGAGGTGAAACAGAGAGTGGCAACATTACATGTATAAGTTTTTAAAGCACATGACCTACTTTTTCTAATGGGTGCTTACCTCTCAAACTTTCTAGAACTGCTAAAATAGTGTTACCAAGTGGTATCAAAATATCGATTAACCAGATAAGTCTGTGAAGGAACCCTATACCTAAGTATTTGGAGAGCTATTAAAAACAATTTATGTACAGAATTATGCAAAAGGATAACCTAACTTGCTTACATTTACATGCCATCTTCCATAGAGATTGTCTGAAATGATGCTCAATGAGGAAGTCATAAATATATATGTATGCATACGTTTATCTTTTTGTGTATGTGTATTTGTATTGTACATACAAACACAAGCTTTGGGAAATGAAGACAGTTGAGTAATGCTCTGAACAATTTATTCTGTTAATTTTACCATTAGCACATCATAGGCAAATGACCACATGTAAGTCCATAATTTCCTTTTATGTGTGAGACCTGTACCATCCTCTAAGGTACTCAGGTGTTTCCCAGTTCTATTGTCAGTTACATAGGCATTGCTTCCATTAATTCTGTGTTCAAAAGAATACTACTGAATTAGTAGAAGCTTCCAGAGGGCAGGGAGAAATGGGAATGTTGAATGACATTAAGAGTGATTGCCACTAGAGCTCTACTCTGTGTTAGGAAACTTTGCCAGGGATGTTTTTGCCCTCGATTTCTCAAATGATGTTTAAACAACAACAAGTTGTTTTCCATCTTTTCATTTTTCTCATATGAAATGAAAACTTTGGGAAAGGTAGCCTTTACCTCAGGCATCAGTTTCTAAGATGCATTGATCAACTATGTCCATTCGCATTCCTCTCCCTTGCACTATGGTGATGGCTTTAGCAGCAGTGGCTGTACATTAGCTTCACCCAGAATCTTCATTGCACAGTAAGTTTCCCATCCATAAAATACCCATATCCTCAGGCTCTTACTACTTCATGACTAACCAGGTGCCCTCATTTTAAGCAACCCATTTTCCTCCCAGTGACAGCATCTGCTCTTTCTTCCTCTAACATAAACTGCATCCCCTATTCATCAATACCATATTTTCCCATGTAACATTTTCTCAGAGGCCTAAAGTGGCACAAATCTAATGTACATATTAATAAAAAAAACCCCACCAAATCCTTATAACTCTCTTTCACCCTATTTTGGTAAATGTCTTCCTGTAGCTCTGGTCAGGGCTGAACATTAGATGTAGACTTCTAATACAATACTCCCACTCTGGACTAAAGTACTTTCTAACTATGCTAAGCAAAGGTTGGAACTTATAAATGCTACATTAATGATCTATTCATATTTGGACCTGGCACTTTCCATGAACAACTTGCTACATTAGCATACGATGTTTAAAGGAGTTATTGTTAATTATATTGCACATCTATGAAGGCTAAAGAAACTGAAGTTTATAATGTCCCTCCATCCTGACCTGAATGATAATTATACTCTAATTATGTAGAAAGTGTAGTTTGGGTGTATGGTTCTTTCTTTTTTAAATCACATGACATCCTTAGATTACACACAACATTTGCAGCCAGCAGGCGCTGGAAACTTTGCAACCTCATTTCCTTCCTCTTGCCTCCTTCCTTTCTCATAGCTCTCAAATTGTGATCATCACCATCAGCAATGTTACTCTTTGGGGTACTTCTCTATTCCTGGGAACAACAGGCTTCCTTTGATACTTATTTCCTTTGATACTTTACTTAACACTGAGTAAACTACTTGTGTTGTGTTTTATTAATATCTCCTTTTACATTCCTTTTGCTCACTTGCATTCTTTCACCACTAAAAAAAAAAAAAGGCTGCTTAGACCACTTTGACATTTTAACAATGTCTATTAATCACCTGTCATCAATGTCCATCCACAATGCTTTTTTTTCTATCCATCTGTCTAGAGAGCACATATATTTTGATAAAAACTATAATTTTTCATTTAGAAACTCATAAATCATCCACGTAATTTTTCTTTTCTTACAAATCATGAACACTGGGATGTTTTATGTCTATTACTTCATAGAATCAAAATTTAACTCTAAGAATTTCAAGGAGAGAAGGGAGGAAGAAGGGAAATGTTATAGTTATTTTAATGTAAAAATTCAACTAAAAATTTAAAATATGATGTGTAATAGATAGCCTATTGAAGTTATTTTGATTTTCTTTTATTGAAAATAATCTTTTAAAAGTAAGATATATTTAACTTGTGGCTTCCCCTCCTCACCTCCCACCAGTTCTTCCCCATCTCCTTTCCTTTGTATATATATTATGGCTTCAGGTTTTGTTATGGATGTTGGGCAAGTACAAATTTGTGCATCTCTGCATCTATCTGTTTCTTGTATTTTTTTTGGCTCCTTTTCTTGCTTGATTTTTCCCTATTCCTACCTCTTTTATTTGTTATTTATTATTATCCATTAGAAGCTTGTTTGTTTTCTAAGGGGAGACAGAAAGCTGTAGATGTGGCTGGGAGGAGAGGTAGGAAAGCGCTACATTGAATGAAAAAATATATTTTCAATAAAATAAATTAGTTCAATGAGATATATATTACGTATCACATCTTGAAATTTGTTTACATTCTTTTCATTAAAGTATAATTGCATCATTGCCAATTAACTCTCTTCCCTCCAACCATTCCCATATACTCTTGTTACTCCTTTGCAAATGTATCTGTTCTCATTATTATTTAACTATATTTGCACATATATTAGTACAACCTGCTAAATCCTTTTATTTTTTTTGTATGTTATTCAACGTTTTTTGTCTGACCCCCCAGCTTCCAAATAATCACATGAAGATGTCTTGTTAATTATCAAAGCTTGGATGATAGCTTAGGCTTATTTCAAACTAGCTATTATAACTGATATCAATCCATAATTTTATTGCTCTAAGTTCTACCATGTGGCTTTTACCTGTATCCTATTTTCTGATTCCTAATCATTTGCATCTCTTCTCCGCACTATTGGCTTTCTTCCTCCTGGTGTTATCGCTGTCCCAAAAATACTGGCTAGCTGTTGGTCATTTAGCTTTTTATTATACCAATCTGAGTAATAAATCTTCACACTATACAAAAAGATTTTTCTACACTTGCATGTATATGTTTTCAGGGTTGACCACTTGCTATTAGATAAACAAACAGGGAGCTCTGAGAAAACTAATTCTTCCTAGCTTAGCAGTCACTACTTGCCTGGAGCACTTTGCATATGAGTATGGAGCTGTGAGAATTCCTCCTTCTATGTTAACATGTCTATTGGACTTGTCATTGTTCAGGACTATTTTAGGCAGGGAAAATTCTTGAAGTTTCATGTCTGTAGCTTAGCTTCCCTTTCATTTCTACAGGACACTATTTTGCAGCATATTTCTTGACCCTCTTTCTCTTAAAATGTTTGTGTTCTCTTTATATGGTATTCCCTGAGCATTAGGTATAGCGGTTCTGTTGTAGAGTATCTTTTGAGATTGAAAAGCCAATGATCAGTTACTGCTCTCTGCATTTTGATCAGTGTGGCGTTTTATAATATTTCCCTCTGCTGAAAAATGAAACTTCTTTGATGAAGGATGAAAGCCGCAAGTATCTAGATCCAAGGATGAGTATGTAGAATGCAGTTATGAACTACCTTGTTTAGAAAAGTGGCAATATTATTCCAGGTATTTGGCTATGGTTCCAGTGCTAGGAATGATTTCCCTTCTACAAAGGAGGAGGACTTAAATCTAATTGGATAGCTGTTGGTTACTACCAAGATATGAATAGCAATATTGCACCTCTGAGAATCTCTCACCATGCTGGTTATTGTTGTGGTACAAAGGAATCATCACTGGGTGAGTGTTAAAAATGGGAATATCAGGATAGAGGTCATAAAAATGGAAAATTGTGGAGACGTGTTTAACTGGAGTGGAAGAAAAGTTAATACAGAAGGAAAGAGAGAGAAGGGATAAACAACACTCAAGATGTTCATACATCATTTTAAAGAGAACATTTAAAGTATCTCATAGCAAAAATGAGCAAGACCATCATAGATGCCATTTCAAGGGTAAGCTAGTCAACCTCAACAAAAAAATGGTTTGGAAATATTTATCAACATCATGAATGAGCATATATTTCAGCTATAAAATCCACCTGGAGGCAACTGTCCTTGAAATATACTTGAACACATACTAAGTCATGTATAAACAGGCATATTGGCTTATATGGCATATAACTGACGTTGAAATTATACATATCCAAAACCAAGGTATACAACAGGAAACATTAAATTTGGAATACCAAGTGCATGGTATTGAGAGGTTCACTTCTCAGTATCCATTAAGAGTTTGGAAGAGTCCCTTGTTCCTCAGTCCCCAAGTTCCTCCAAGTCAGAAGGAATGGCATTCTCATTTTCCCTTGGCACAAAGAGCTTAGGGACTAAATTCTCAGTTATTTGGCCAAAGGGAAACTTCTAATTGCATATTTCTTTATATCTGTTGAATTTTACAGCATGCTTCTATTGCTATCTCTGAAGTTAATGTCATGAAAAATAATGAAACAGTCAGACAATGTAAACATAAATTAATTAAAATGTCATTTAGGAAAATATGAAAAGATAATGATGGAGACAATGAAAAGACTAATATACAAACTGTTAAAAGATCTAACTCTGCTTTTCTGCTAAAGGTGTTTTTATTTTTGTTCTCAAATGATCTGTGTCTTATTTTTTAATAAATGTGTGTGTGTGTGTGTGTGTGTTTATTTTTTGATAGAAATGTAGGGCTCATGTAAATAAGGAACCATGTAAAGTTCTGTACAAGACACCCCACAAAAATCCTGAAAATGAATATCTCAATTTTAAAGGGCTGAATATTTTATTTTGTGGCTCCATGAGGTATAATTGACATATAGAATGATATATCTACATACATATATATATATATACATATTTAAAGTATGCAATGTAATTTTATTGAGATATACATTACAAAATAATTATCACAATTAAG
Source organism: Cricetiscus sungorus (assembly GCA_030556225.1). NCBI lineage: Eukaryota > Metazoa > Chordata > Mammalia > Rodentia > Cricetidae > Cricetiscus > Cricetiscus sungorus. Next base: position 20,293,619 of record JANBXA010000651.1, read on the forward strand.
TTGATTACCACATCCAATGAATCAGTTCTCTCACATTTACCACTTTGTGTCCTAGAATACAAAGATTGGATCACTTAGAACATGTTAAAGTTCTTAAGAAGACTCCATTCTGACCAACAATATAGAAAGGCTCCTTGTTCCCCACATTCTTGTTGTAATTTGTACGTCTTATTACGAGTATGAGTTTTATAATGCATCTTAAAAAATTCCAGTACTATAAAGTATTCATCAAGCAAAAGCAAACACAGGAGGAGCTAGACAAAAAGATGCTAATTCTTGACTCTAATAATCTTCATTAACCCAAAGAGAAATTTGAAAATGTGTGCTCTCTAATTGTGTATTTATATTCTTCAATGAGTCATAAAGTCGGTTTCGTAAATCAAAAACACTATTTTAGGGAAGAAAGCAAATGAAAAAGAATATTGACATTTATGTTCAGTAATAACTATTTTCATGCATCTGAATATAATCAGGATGTAAGCATTTCTAATAATAAGTCACAGAAAGTTTTAACAGTCACTGAATTTGGAGCTGAAAATACAGGCTGAATGTTTTCTAAGTTAGACGTTAATACAATCAGAGAAATAAAGAGTTGTAGTTTGTAAATAATGATTTACATTTGCCAAGCACATATCATCTTAATTAAGCTTATGTTATGCACTTTTTATGCTAGACATAATTAAATTTTATACCACTATTGAAAGGCAACAGTTATTAGTCCTTACATCTACTTTCTCTATGACAACAAAGGAAAATAAAAGTTAAATAAGTTGACTACAGTGACTATAATACATGCAAGAAGAGCTGAGACGGGTGCCTAGGTGAGATGTCATCAAAATTTGTGTGTTCAAAATCATGAAATCCATTTTTTTTTAGAGTAAACACATTCTGGATGTAGTCTTTCCCTTTGTCTTTGACTAGATGCTCTGGAATCTTATCATTTCTTTTTCTTTTTCCCTCATTCTTTCTCAGTAATAGTTCACAGAGCTTATTTCATATTTGAACTGCTAGATTAATGCCTCCCTCCCCACCATGTCACTAGCTCTCCTCTGATGTAGAACAAAGTGTTGTCCTCAGGAATCATTACCATCCAGGCTTTCGCTGCTTACAGCATTTAATTTCTCAATTACCTCCCCTTTCAAATCAAAATGCCACAGAGATGTTCCTGGCTGCTTTGAATGCAGTTTTCTACTTTGTAAACAAAGATAACACTATGTCACAGTGGTGACTTCGTCAAAAGGATAATATATGTAAAGCAGATGCCTGGAAAATGACATGCAACCAAAAAAATGGAGATAATTCTTTATTTTAAGAGAATATAATCCATATTTAAAAATAACTATTTAAATCTATTAGAGTACCTACTATTGGTGATTTATGAGGTTAATTGATCTTCAAGACAGTCTTTCTACTAATTTTTCTTCTTTTGCACATCTTTTAATTTTCACTTTTTAATCTACCAACTATACTACACAATCCAGTTTATCACTTTTGGCTTTGATGTGTGACATATTTAATTCTTCTATAGATTACTATTATGATAAGGCTTTTGAATTCCCAACAAAACAACAGGCATTCAGTAGATTTTTTTTTATTTTTAAGTTTTATCTTTTTCTTAGCCAGTGATAGTGCTCTGCATCTTCAGTTATAATAGCTTATGTATATTAATTGCAAAAATACTAGGTTTTGTCTTTTATCCACCTGCCCATATGATGCCATTTGATCATACCTCCTATGGCTTGGGACTCTTTCTTATTTCTTCCTTACTTTCCACTTGACTGTACTAACAATTCTCCAGCAATGTGCCATTTATGTAGCCCCTCAGTAGCTTTTCTTCATTCCAGACAGCTGCAGCAAATTGTAACTACAGGCTGGCTCCAAAAAGGAATTTAGTGCTTTCTGATAATGTCAACTGAATTTTTTACATGTCTTCACATTATGATGGATTCAGAAGGCTCTAAACAAAGTTTCTTTCAACATGCATCTCCAGGGTTTCCTTCACTGTGGACTATGGTTCCCTTCATTCAAAACAATACCCAGAATTCATAAAAGCTCTCAGGTTGAGGGCAGCCTTTTCAGCAGCTGTAGCCTTTTCATTATGTGGATCTCTGAGGACTTAGTTACAGTGACATTCCCATATCCCCAACACTGTGAGAATGTTCAACATGCTATGGGGTCATACTTCTAAAAGTGTACCTTCAGTAGAACTGCATCCAGGTTTATGAACCATGAAGCTTTCCCTTGGATGCCCTTTAGTGTTTTTTATAAAGATCCCCTGAGAATAGTAAGCATCGAATCATCCCCATTTCTCTAGTAACAACAGCATATTTCATTTCTAGATGGAATGGAATTTCCTAATGTCTTTTTTGCAGCCCTTTAACATTTTTTCTCTTTTGAGAAAGAGTCTTTCTAAATAGACCTGAATTTCCTGGAACAGACTATGTAGCCCAGGCTGGCTGGAAACAAACAGATCCACCTGCCTCTGGTCCAGATTCTGAGATTGTAGACATGGACCACCACACCTGGCTCCCTTTAACATTATCTTTTATTTCCCTAAAACTGACACTCATGTTCCCTCTTATAGCCACAGAAAATATTAAAGACATAGCATTTTGCTGACTGCACTAATAGTAGGCATTTTCTGATCACTTAAGTTTTGTTAAAAGCTTGCACAGAGGACCTGTAAAGTAACTTGGCTGGAGAAATGTGGTAATTGCCAAGCTTGATGACTAGAGTTAGATCCATGGGAACCACATGGAGGAAGATAAATGACTCTTGATATTTATCCTCTTTCATTCACACATATTGTGACATGCAAGTGACTGCATTTTATACCCCTCACACAATAAGTGAGAAAGATATTAAATGTAATTGAAACAGCCAAATACTAGTCAAAGGCAGGGTGATATTAGAAGCCAGAGGTCTCACAGACCTGGCTGTCCTGGAGGTCTCAAGGACTCCAGGAGAACACAGTCCACAGAATCAGTTAAGGAAGGCTCATAGTGGGATCACAGATACTGTAGCTACAAGCACAAACCCTGCATGTGTCTGAGCTAAATTCTTTGCATATATATTACGATTGTGTAGCTTGATGGTGGGACTTCTAACAATGGAAACAAGGGTGACTCCAACTCTTTTGACTTTGCTTGGGACCCTTTTCCTCCTACTAGGTTATCTCCTTAAGCGTTGATATGAGGATTTTTGCCTAATCTTATTGTAACATATTATGCTGGATTTGGTAGATAAATATATCTGGGAACCTGTTCTTTTTTGGAAGGGATCCAGGGGAGGACTAGATCATGGGGAGAGGTGACATGGTAGGGAGGACTAGGAAGAGTGGAAGAAGGAGAAAATGCTGTTGGGATGTAATGAGAGAAGAATAAATAAAAGTAATGAAAAAAAACCTTGAATGAGCTCAAATCTGAAAGGTCTCCAGTAGTGACTTTATATTGCTTCAGCAAAAAAAGAAAAACAAACAAACAAACAAAAAACTTACTTGACTACTTCTCTAAACAATAGAAAGTCTTTGTTGAATGATGAATACTTACAGTGTTGCATTTCGTATTTCGGGATTGAAAATATACAAAATAAACTTGGCATTATCAGCTTGGCAGAGTCCATCTGTCACCCTCATGTAAAGCAGGAACAGTGATTTCTCAAATATTCAGTTTTTCAGTGGAGGAAAACATGAAGACATGTAGGAGATCTAACCTAAAAAAGGAAAGATCATCATCTGCTTCCTCAAAAATTAAGGCATTGTCTAGATCCTCAGTTTGCTTCATGTTTCCCCCTTCTTTTCCATTTCCACACTCCCTCCATCATTGCGAGACTGTAGTGCATGGAAGAGTGTATTACTAATGGGTATAGAATACAATGTGGACCCATTTGATTAAAAAAAAACATGTAAGTACAAATAATCATAGTCTATGAGACTTAATTTCACCCTCTTCTTCCAAACAACACTCCCAATTGAGATATGTAGGAAGTTCGGGCAGCCTAAGAGAGTAAAATCCAACCCAACCAGCATGAAGAAATAACTTTACCTGCAATCCCTGCATGAACACAGAAATTCAGCTACTTCTGAGTAGGCTGAAGGCATATACCAACACGGCACAACAGGCGAAGGGCAGAAATGAGCACTGTTTTCAGTATGTTTTGTACTTTAGGCAATAGAAGGCCCAGGGAGGTTTGTTTCTACACAACACAACATAAAATCTGAAATAAATATGTTGGAGAACAATTTGCTACAGGCAAAATGCACTATTTGAGCACATTATTCTAGCATTATCATTTAGGTGTAGTTTATATGTAATATCATAGGCTATTTAGATGCAGCTTGTTTGTACATTTAAGTTCTAAACCAATAATTGTTTCTTTCAAAGGCTAACACTATGCAGTGTACACTAATGACTTCATTACTTTTGCATATTTATAACTAAATATGTGTAGGTCTGTGTACATGTATTTAGGAGGTGTTGTAGGCTTATAGTCAGATGGTACCATATGTGTAGGTCTGTGTACATGTATTTAGGAGGTGTTGTAGGCTTATAGTCAGATGGTACCATATATGTAGGTCTGTGTACATGTATTTAGGAGGTGTTGTAGGCTTATAGTCAGATGGTACCACAGGCAGGAAGGGACTACTGATCACAGCTGTTGTGTCTCTCCTCTAGGGGTTTCACCCCCTTCTGTTGTGTCTCAATCTCATGATCTAGGTAAAAAACAAGAGCGGGAGTGGAGGAGTGCCATCCAGCTGAGATGGCAGCTGCCACCACCTTGCACATGCCCTCCAGCTTTCCAAGCACAAGGTGGAAATTTTTCAAGGGGAACTTTATTAGAAAAGTAGAAAGCAAATGAAGTAGAGTCCTAAGTGAAAGGATTAAAAAAAAAGCCAACATACACCTTTCAAGGGATTCCATTCTTTATGTCTTGGCATTTGTCCCTGGAGAGACAGGTGGGGAGTGGACACAGGAAGTCAACCTCCATGTACACTGATGTTTCTTCCATCTGACCAAAATACATGTACAACAGCTCCGATGCTTGTGTCTTCTCATCATAGCTTCTGTGTTAGAACGGCAACGAGCTGGGTTTTCACCGCAAACTCAGAAAAATAATGATGTGTTTGTTTTCATTGTTTACATTCCCTTAAAGCAGCTCCTGTGGACTTTGGTTTGGAGTGCATAGAGGGCAGATGTTTTTGTCCATCGTGACTTGCCCATAACCTCCATGATATAAAAATTCATTCATGCACTAGCCTTTGTTTAGTTAAATAATTCCTTCTTTGCTTTTTCCCATCTATGATTTACTGTAAAGTTCTTTTAAGGCAAGTTCATAATGCAATGGGTAAACCAGGAACCAGGTCTAATTGATAATTCAAGTTCCCTTTCATCAGATGTCTTTGCTATCAAGTATAGCATTCCCAGGCACTGCAGATAGTTAATAGGTACTTTTTTATCAGAGTAGATTTTGAATCATTTATCAAGGTTTTTATTCTTTTATCTGAATGCCTTTTCAGAAGACTTGTTTAAATATTCTTTATTGGATTTGTCACTTCATGAGCAATAGATTTAAAGAAAACAGATGAAATGAAAGGCTGGGGTGTGGCTTAGTGGTACAGTACACACTTAACATGAGACACACCTTGGTTTTGATCCCTAGCACCCACCACCCTCAGGAACACCCAAACACACACACACACACACACACACACACACACACACACACACACACACACAGAAAGAGAGAGAGAGAGACAGAGAGAGAGAAACAGAGAGAGAGAGAGGGGGGGGGCAATCTGAATTTTGCCTTCTCCAGGGTAAATTTAGATAGCCTTATGAAACATAAAGAAGAAAACAATGCAAGCATGAAATACAGAAAATTCTATAAGGCCAGTTAACTACAGTTATATATTAGCACTGAAGACTGAATCTCTATGTATATAACCCCTGATATGGTAAGTTGGGCTTGCAGTTTACTCTTAGAACAATTCCTTCTCTTATTGACCAACATATAATCTATAAGGAATAGCTCTCCAGTCCTATTGGCCATTCACCTCAGAAGCATTCCTTGACACTTTTAACCCAATTCCACTCGTCACAGTGTTAGTCCTGGCTTACCCTTATGTCTCCTGTATATAAGTCTTACTATTGCTTTACCCCTTACTGCTTCTCATACTTAAATTCTATAGTTTATTCCTTCAAATGCTATTTTATATCTTTCCCTTAGTTATCTTTATACTACAATGTATTGCTTCCAATTATCTCAACTGTCATTCAGTATCCACCCTTTGGCCTCCTATTTCCCAGTGTATATAATAATAATGTAATCATGTTCAAATTACAGTATTTGTGTCTCTTCACTGTCTAGAACAAAGTGTTTTCAGTCTTGTCTCCCATGTTCTTGTCTTCACATACTTTTACATTTGAATCACATGTGCTATTCCTTCCCTACATTTTAAGCTTTGCTGTTTATCTTCACTGTTGAATTAATACTCATTCCTATTTTTAGCACAGCAAAACCATGTCACCAATAAAATTAGACCCTGTATCCCTGTATCTTCAAGCAGTAATGATAAAATATCTTGTCTTTTCTTCATACAACTCCACTTAGTTCATCTAAGGGTCTTCATGTGGTGAATTGTAAGACCAATAATAACATATACATGGATTAAAAAATTAACACAAAATATCCATTGGCTCCTTAGGCTTGGTTCTGTAAAATGCATCTGTCTCTCTTAAACTTGTCTCACTTTCCATTTTTATGCACTAATTGTGGCCCCCTTCTTCCTGAACCTACTTAGCCCTAACAAGACACATTAGAAAGCCTTTTACTATTTATCATTTTCCTCTCCATATTTATCATAAGTAACTACCACATGATCTGAATTTTGATTGTACATTTTCCTTTATGGTTCTTTGTCTGAAAGCTTGTCAGTATCACCTGCCCAACTTGACAACTCTATACATTCTCAAAGGCAAAGACTTTCTTCACTGAGCTAGATGAATTGATCACCAAGCTAGATCTATGGAGAAAACAGTTACTGAGATGCCCCTCCAGCTGAATGAAGTCAACCATCACAGCTTTTAAAAATAGAATGCTGACTTATCCAACCCAGAGAGTGGTAGCCAAAGAATATGGGTCTTTCTTTCTCCTCAACAGAGAATAACAGCACTCCAGGCTCCCCTGACAGTGTGTCCTTGAAGTTCACACCACTGGGCCCCTTTCAGAACTTCAGCTGAATAAATTACATCATGATCATAGAAAGAGAAAAAAAAAGTAAGGCAACCATCGCTAGCATCTTATCATCTTGTAGCTTAGCTTCATCGTAACTCGCAAAACTGGTTGAAATGCAGATTTAAAGCATGTATTGGTTCATGATAAAGTTTTCTACTGGATCCCTGTTTAATTTAAAGCAAACTTCCTTGATTATTCTTTAAGTGCAATGTTCATGATTGTCATTGCTCTCTGAGTAGTGATGATATGTGATGAGACAGTGCATTGCTTCTGAGCTGGATGGCTGCTTCACTTTTCCTCTATTTACTCAATAGTTGTGAACCCTTGGCCACGTTATAGACAACTTTAAAGCCTCCGTTTGCTTGTTTGCATAAAAGTGATATCATCTGACTCATAAGATGGCTATTCACACACAATTTAAGAAATCCAGTTAATATTACCTTACAGTAAAAATTCAATAAATACTAATTATCTTTATTACCTAAAATAGACCAGGTTTATTATGAGTCATGCTTCTGCAATTGTTATATGATATATATGTATATAGACATATATAAAATGTTATAAAATAACTGCTAATTTTACTATATGATCATATTGAAAATATGAGAGAACTCTCTTAAAATAATTTTTATGTTTATTTTTAGTGTGTGGGTGTGTGTGTGTGTGTGTGTGCAGTTTGTGTGTGTGTGTGTGTGTGTGTGTGCAGTTGTGTGTGTGTCTGTGTGTGTGCGCGCAGTTGTGTGTGTGTGTGTGTGTGTGCAGTTGTGTGTGTGTCTGTGTGTGTGTGTGTGTGTGTGTGTGTGTGTGTGTCTGTATGTGTGTATGTGTGTAGGAGCTCATGGAGGTTAGAGGAGGGTGCTGGATGCCTGAATCTGGAGTTCTAAGTGTTTGTGAGTTTTTTATATGGAACTTAGATCAGACCTTGAGTCTTCCAAGAGCAGCAAGTGCACTCAACCACTGAACCATCTTTCTAGCCTTCAAATGTTACACAACATAATATTCTATACTAAAGTGTCTTGGTTATGAGAGTAATTTTAAATGAATTATATTTTTTGTTTATTGAGAAAGGATCTCAAAATATAGTTGCAAGTACCTTAGAATTTTCTATGTAGTCCAGGCTGACCTTGAATTGTCCTGATTCAACTTACTGTGTTTTGGGGTTACATATATATCCCATCATGCAGGTTTAGAAATTATAACAAATTATGATAATACAGTACTTTATATTTGGTTAGATAGTAGTTATAGAATTTGACACATTCACTTTTTTCTTTATTTCCTGAATGTTCAGCAATACAATTTAAAATTACTTTATGCAAATCATCTGAAGAGGTTGGTGAGCATTACTTCTTATGGATTTGGGCTTAAATTTTTATGAAAACTATTCAAACTGATTGTTGGCTTCAACTATGAAATTATTAAGAAATAGGACACTACCATGAGTAAATAGTTATCAAATTGAATCTTCCTAATTTGCGGTATGCCAGCCATTTATTTATTTTGTTTCTTAAATGTAAAGACATTCAATCAGAACAAAAAAAAACTATTATTATTATTCTTTTGCAGCTACACATATATTTTTCTCTTATCTATCTATCTATCTTTCTGTCTATATATTTATCTATCATTTATTTATTTAGAGATAGTGTCTTCCTCTGTTGGCGCATCTGGGTTCAAATTTGTAATTCTTATACATCACATTTCTAGCTTCTCAGATTTATATGCAACTTTAAATTTTCTTGATGCAAAGTAACAGAACCTAACTATTGTCATTTTTGATCTGTTTTATAAGTAGAACTGTGCCCATTATAATTTCAGCTCAGACTTTTCTCACCTCTTATAGTCGTTGGTGCATTTTTAGTGTGCATGGCACAGTGTCACACAAGAAATTTTCATGAAGATTTTCTAGTGAGTTTCTAAGTGTATATAAAGTTTCTAGCTCATCATTGTTCCTGTGTATTCTTTTACTCAATGTGTTTCTATATTGCAGTTAGTAAGTGCATTTATATTGTTTACTGGTGTGGGAAACAAGACTACAATGATATGCACATGTGTCTTTTTTTAAATACGTCTTTATATCCAAAGAACCAATCCTCTGTCTTAAGATTTCTGTGTCAAAGCAATCTTTAGTAAATAGTATCCAAGTAATTTTCAACAGGAAAGCATGTAAGATTATGTGATAATGTCCATTTCTACAAACTCACCCAGATGGCATCTACATAACTTTTGGTTTTGCTAATTAGTCACTTTAAAATACCTTTAGAACCTTTACATATACTTCAATAATATTGGTATTCTTATTTGTCAGCTGTATATGTAAATGTCTTTGTCCATTTTACTTCTGTGTTATCAGGCCTGTACTAATCAATGTCTGAGAATTCATTATGTATTAGGAAGAGCTTTTCTTTTGTTGTGAACAGTTTCAAGTATCCCACCCCCCCTCTGTTCCGCCAGTCTTTTGTAAAGTTTTTACTTTAAAAAGTTGCAGAAGTTTGTTTGTACCATTCGCTAAGGAATTGTTCGAATGAATTTAGCTAAAGGCAGTGTATTCTGGAACAGCAGGTTTTTATTTGAGTTGCATAAAGCCTCAGGGTTCCACAAGGCATGTCTGAGGAGTTCCTTGAAATACAGCACAATTGTGGATCAAATGTTAAAAATACATGAGTTCCATCTCCTTGAGATCATGCTAGGAATCCACACCCAATGCTGGAAAGTCAAAACATGAAGACACATGAGAAACTATACAGGTTGGAACTTCTCATGCAGAATAAGAAACTCTGAAGTATGGAGAAAATGATTTACCTGGCTTCACTGGCAAACTTCTACTTTGTATCTGGTTATGTCCCAGGCTCGAAGTTCTTTTCTTTTTCTGAACATGTATTTAGTCATTTTTAAGGAATATTTTCCTCCTTTCATAGGAATTGATGAGTCCACAGTGGTGTGTGGTGGTTTGAATAGGAATGGCCCCATAATTTTTATTGGAATGTTTGGTCCATAGGTCTACTATTAAGAAGTGTGGCCTTAGAATGGGTGTGGTCTTGTTGGAGGAAGTGTGTTACTGTTGGGCCAAGCCAGAGATCTCATATGTTCAAGCTATACACTGTGTGTCACAGTTTCCTTCTGCTGCCTGTGAATCAAGATATAGAATTATCAGCTCCTTCATCAGAACTGTGTCTGCCTAAATGCCACCCTGCCATTATACATGGTTTCTGAGACTGAAAGCAGGATGCAAAGACTAAGTAGAGCCAATCCTCCTCATTTCCTATTATGTCAATTCCTTTTACAGGCCCTGTCATATCTACCAGTTCTTGGTGAACTCAGAACAACCCTAAAAGTCTCCTAATGAAGTTCAAAAATAATAGATTTAGTGATCTAGTCTAATTTCTGATTTAAAATATGATAGGAGGCCAACTCTTAGAGATTTTTGTGTATCTCAGTGTCTGTGTCCTTTCTTAGGAGAAATCCTTTAGATAGAATATAAATCACACATGATGCATATTTGTCATGTTAATCTTCTTAGAGGAATTAGAAATCAGGATGGGTTTCTTTGACTATATAGTAATCAGATTCATAGAGTTCCTAGAATTTTTGTGGCAAGGAGAAGCTTTAAGGACATTGTATTGATTTTGACAAACAGGAACATTGCATCTCCATTATCTCTGCCTCACAGTTACTTGGTTAAACTGACAGAATCAGCTCTCACACAAGTAGCTCTTCGTCTTTTGTTCCAAATATTCTGAAATTTCTTCCCATATAACATCTCTATACATTTCACTCACAGACTCAGTTATTGTTACAAAATAAGTTGCCTTATTGAAATAAGGACAAATGTATATAGAGAGAGTTGCAGCATCCCTCCTTTTATTCTGTCCTCCAGCATCTGTCCTTTCAAGTAACCTTTTGATGTTCCTCACATTACATGTAAATCTTAAGAGACATTAATAAATTAGGATGACTGCCCTTTGGCCTCACCCCAGTGTGTCATATGGGTGTGAAAGGGGCATGATGAGAATGGAAAGAACAGAAGACTGTGGGAGCTCAGAAATCTAAATCATATTTTTCATATTTTTTCATCTGTTGGAGTTTTCTGTTCCACCTGGTCCCTCCACCCTTCCACCCCAAATAAACACACAGAGACTTATATTAATTATAAATTGTTTGGCCCATAGTTAAGGCTTCTTACTGTCTAGCTCTCTCTTAATTATTAACCCATAACTATTAATCTATGTATTTCTACATGGCCTTTTCTTACTCAAGAACGCCTGGTGCATCCTATTTTTCCTGTACCTACATGGCGTTCCCCCCAACTCCAATCACCGCCCATTCTGCAGCAGCTTCTCAGCTTCTTCTCTCTCCTTCTGCTCACCTGAATTGTCCTCCTCTAGTAGCCCTGCTGCCTATACTTCCTACCTGGCTACTGGCAATCAGTGTTTTATTCATCAACCAATAAATGAAACATATAAAAGGACATCCCCCATCATCTATCTTTCTGTTTTGCCCTCTGTAGGTCTTTAACTTGCTTTACCACATGGATTTATAAAAAAGCTGTATGCAAACTTTGTTTTTGTAGACTTTGAATGAGATGAATACCAGTGTCATTACTTAAATCATGTCATTATTTAGTTAAATGACTTATTTTAAAGATTGATGAAAGGCTTAACAAGTATACAGAGACCAGAAGTTTTAGAGACTTTGACACCTTTCTTTAACACTGTAAACAAAGGGGCAGATGGAGTCGTGTATGGTTTAATTCCACTGATAGTAGCCCAGTTGCTCCAAATAGTAAGTGCAACAGGTAAGACGATCCTGGTCCAAAACCTAGAATGAAGTGTTGAAAGTGTGATACACTGGCAATTTGCCTGGAAACCTTAAAGTTTAAGTTCATTCCTACCTTTAAAAACACACTCCTCAATTGGTAAACATATTGTTTTACATCACTAAAGGTGACTTTACAAGTCAGGAATCCCATAAAGAATCTGAGATAATATATACAATGTATTTATGGGACTCCTGACTGTGAGAACAAGTGAGTTTGTGACTCTTGTGCCAGTTATTATCTTTACCTCTTGTCAGGTTTCCATGTCCATCCTTAATGTGATAGTTTTTGATCAATCTTTTTACATTTTATTTTGTTTGGTTGTTATCCCTTAGTAATCTGTTCTTTTCCAGTGAAAGACAAGAAGGAGTGGATCTGGAAGGGAGAGTAGAAGACTTAGGAAAGAAAGACATTGGAGGAGTAGAGGAGAGGGGGGACTACATGCAGAATATTTTGTATGAGAAAATAATCTATTTTCAATAAAAAGAAAACAAAGAATGAAAAACTTTAAAAATATGATTTTATTTTTCAAAGTTCAAAGAGTAAAAAGTAGCTTTATTAGAAAACAATCGGCAGCCAAACAGTTCTTAGGTAAAGAACTTTCCTGGCTATTTGGTGAAAACAAGGTCAAGGAAGGATTAGAACTATGCAAAAAATGCTGGTTTTAAACTCACAGCTACAGTGCAAGAGCCAGCTCTTGCTTGAGGTAGAGAGAAACAATCTAAGAAAATGCAACAACAAATGCTCCCTGGAATTTTCAGAAGGGCACTCATCCTTGTCTATCCCTCAGTCTCCCAGTCTAGCCCTTTCAGACCCATGTTGGGCCTCAGGCATAGAGAACTCTAAGATAGCAATTGTGCATTGTTGTAAGTCACTGTTTATTGCAATTGTTACAGCAATGATAGAAAACTAGTACATCAGATGAAGTCAAACATGAAGCCAAATGTGCTTGCAGCCTTTAAGATCCAAGTGTTAAAATTGTGTAGCAAGAGCAAAGCATTATACAGCCAAATTTCCCTTGTTTGATATCCATAATCCTCACACTGAGCAAGGCTTTGTTGGAAACTGCATTAATAAGTCAGAGTGCCAGCATCATTGTTTCATTATCTTTGTGATGGTGGTCTAAGTCTCCTAAGTGGCTCTTAAAAACTGCTCTTGTACTGGGGAAAGAATAATTTATAATTAATCTTTCAGATTATCACTTTTAGAAAGCATGTTTGTGGAACATTTTTGGAACCCTCTACATTTTACACCTGGGTTCTCATCATATTTTGCTTCCAAAATAAAGGCCAATTTATACTAAGTACATTTTTAAACCGAGTTAGAGCTTTATTAATTTAGTAAATGCTTGGAGACAACACAAATTTCACAGAGCAGTTGACAGCAATGGAGATCGCCTTGGGAGTATTTTAGAAATACAGTTTCAGAAATGCACTACCACCTGGGTACTTACTCATGGGCTTGGATCAGAGACATGGTTTTATTTCATGGAGTTGAGCTGCCTTCCAAGGGATAAATAGTCCTCACCAGCTAGTGGGTAGTTGCTTATGTCTTGCTAGGCAATGTGCTTATTATTGAACATATACATCTAATCATTGTAACTACATGGAAAACATGTTTGAAAAATCCCATTTCACAACTGGGAAAATAGGTCCAATGAGAATATGTCTCTTACTGAGGTCAAAATTTTATCAGTCCTGAAATTAGATTCACATGATGACTAGTTTGGCACACATACTGCAATTTATGAAATGTACCCCTGTTACAATGTGGCTGCACTGTTGTATGCCCACTCGTTTCACTATTTTTCAGTCTTCACTACAGAATCAGAGCTTAGAAATGATTATTTATGGATACCCTACACAAATGACTGATTGAATAAAGAGAAACTCAGTTTGTATCTTTACAATGATATTGGGGGAAACTGGTATTTTTAGGATCAAATTAACTAAGCTAAATAAAATTAAAAACAAAGTTAAAAAAATCATATTAAATATTTTTGTATGTTTTATGACTGGATTTGACCATCTCTTCTACAGCTTGGTAAAAGTCCACGTACAAACACACACACACATACACACGTATACATATGCACACACATGCAGATACATATCGCATACGTGTGCACATACATATGTATATGCAGATGCAAATACACACACTGTAGGTCAATACATTTGCTCTTAAAGAATTCATACTTCCATATAGTACTCAATTTTTTTTGCTTCTATGTTGACTAAGCATGAGATTTTTTGGGGGGATACAAGACATATGCCAGAGTGTTGAGCAATTAGCACAAAAACATAGTAGCTTTAACACATTGTGGAAACTAAGTCTTTACAAATTTTGTGACAAGTGTGTTCTGAGTAAGTGACTGAATAAAGTTAATGCATCAAACCTTCTTCACATTAGGGATATCAAGAGTTTATTCTCATGAGTCAGTTTAACAGCAGAACCCCATTTTAATAGCAAAGTATAATTAGAATCTATTACATAAAACATGAAAGAGAAAAAATTTCTGTCTATAGATAAGGTGCAGCTGAGAGTTCCAGAGACTCCTGCATCCTGCCTAAGCACCATGTTATCTCTATAGGAATCCTTGTGTTCTGGAAACACAACATAAAAACTATTAATATTTGTATTAGATTGCAGAATTCTCCAAAGTACAGTGAACATCTGCAAAGTGTCATGTAGAATTTGCCTTAACATGACTTTTATTTCTTGACTCATATAAATGTATTTTATCTTCAGAAATTCTGATTATTTCCAAGGTTACTCATTTTTACAAAAATATAAAAATTGAAAAGTTGTGAGTGATCCACTAGAGGAGATTACTAAAATATGGGTTCAAGCCAATAGAAAGTCTTAGTAACCAGCCTGCAATTATACTGGGTGTTCAGGACCCTAGTGCAGCCCTGAATCTTTCTCAGGTAAGCTTTTAAGCACAAACACCATACCCTGGGTTGGCACCATCAATTAGCTGGATCAGTTATACAGAAGTAGAACTACAGAAGCCAAAAAGCTGGAGTAGCACATGTCTTTTGATGAACTAGGAATTTATTCTCATTTGGCAGTTGCGTCTTTGTATTGGGTAACAAAGCCTGATTGGTACTTCCATCATGGTTTCTGTTATGCTAAGATCTGGGTGCCTGTTACACTATTTTATGAAAAACTCAAGACTTAAAGTGAAATGGCATCATTCACACAGCCTCAGTCTAGAGCACATGGGGAGTTTTGAGATGTGGACTTCACTTTGCACATGACAAGTTTGATACTCATCATTGGGCAATACCTAACAAGGAAGGGTCTGATCTGCTAGGCTTGTTCCTGGGAAATTCTCAGGGCAGATTTGCTGAGCAGTCTGTTGAACTAGAGCTGTTGTTTCTGTAGTAAATAGCATCAAGAATCAAGCTCAAAAATGAATATATTTTGAGAAAGATGAGAACTGATGCTGTTTTTGTCCCTTTATTGTTGAATATTGAATGAAATAAAGTGATAAAACATGATAGATTTGGTTTTGATTTGCTATGACTTTCAGGAATTCCAAATAAATACAAGGAAAGATGGGGCAGCCTGTAGATAATTGTAGCTAATATTTTTAAACAATGATTAAATAAATATCCAAGAACCACAAAACAAATTATTTGGCATCCCATAATCTTGACAACAACTGTGTCAGGACGAAGCTTACTTCCACTTACAGGAGAGAAATTTGGTAAGAAAAGTATTCATAAAACTGTTCCAAAGTCTCCAACTTTATAAATGTTGATGCTGGGATTTTTCAATCAAGTCTTCCTGGCTCTAGAACCCTATAGTAAACTAACCATGCTTGCATGGATTTAGAATCTAAGCCTTGAATAATTCACACCACTTTGTCTTGGAGTATACTTGGATTTACAATCATGCAAAACAACAGTGCAAGCATATCTGATCTTTTATCACAAGGAGAAAGTGTTTTTTATTGTCTCCCCCAACCCCAAGTGGAGAGGCCATAATCTCAACAAGGCAATCCTTTCCCTTTTATCTATCTGACATTATACTCTCTGCTACTGCTTTTACTGTTCCCACTGGCTGAGCTTTAATGTGACTTGTGATGTACTTCTGTATAGACCAGAAACTAGATTGCTTGATGATGAACATGTGCCCAGTGGCTTCAAAATCCAACTGTAACACTGGAATCCAATTCTATTTAATCTTTCAAAGTCAAGAAATCTGTGGCAAGATGTCTCCAGTTTCCTTGCTGTTTCCATAGATGATTTTACTGCCCCACATTTCCCTGAAACACAGCCAGCCCTTTAACTACTGGTACAGGACTGGAGGACACCTTTGGGAGGCTGTGGGAAGGATGGCTATGCATGGAGAAGTGAAATGGCAGCGAAATTGAAGAGGTCCCCAAAGTGGCATCTCTCTATGATGCTCCTTGATGCCTAGCATGGAAAAGCAGGGAACATTATTTAAACTACTGAACTCAGGAGACCATTTCATTACCACTGCCTTACACTACATTGAAGGAAAACACACCCACAAGAGCCAAATAAAGCAGGATACTGCCTTTCTGACTCCAGGCAGATAGGTAGTTCATCCTCTGAAACCAGGACAAAGTGTGACTGGGCTTATCACATAATGCAAATGATGTCTTTCACATTATTCGAAAACAAGTGTTACAAGCAGTCCTTCCCGCCAGCCTGGTTCCACAGCTGCCTTGCTCCAAATGAACCCTCAGAGACTATATTAATTTTAAAACTGTTGGAAGGTAACTAGGGCTTCTTATAGCTCTGTCTTACTTATTAACATATTTCTATTAATCTTAAGAATTTCCATATGATCTTATCTTACTGGAAAACACCTGCTGCTCATCTCCTCTTCCCCGGGGGCTCACATCATGACTCCTGTCTGCCTACACCTCCCAGAATTCTTTTCATCTCCTAGACCTGCCTGTCTTGCTGCCCTATTGGCCAACAGTGTTTCATTCATCAACCAGTAAGAGAAATATATGTACTGAAGAAATCCCCATCACAAGTCTATCAAATAAAGGAAAGAGAAACTATGCAAGTATGAAAAATAAACTGAGTTACCATGGTCTTGCTGATTTTCCTCTTCATTTGCAAGACTTCTCTAGAATAAGTTCCTCTGCCTTAATGTGTGGAAGAGGATATGGGTGGTTAGATATCTGTTTTGCAGCTCGAGGACTAAGAATCTATTGAAGATAGGTCAGAGTGTGTGGTGGAAGGAGACCAGGATGCAAGAGGTGGGAGGAATATCTCTCAGAATATTTGAAGTATGCGATTGCTTTATTGGCACAAAGAATAAAAGACCTTCATCTCCACAGGAATACTGAGCTATCTGTATATCAATTATAAATCCATGCTTGAACTCAGCCTCCATGTCTCCTTCCCAGCCTTACCCTTCATTTTATCTTTGTAAGCTTCAGAAAGTCTTTTGTCCATCTATTTCAGAGACGTTTCTCCCAGGTACAGATATCTCCTTGCCCCTCTGAGCCACAGGGATATTTGCAGTGCTTTGCTGGACTGGTCTTCTTGCCTTCCTTTGTTTAGTGCAAACACTGCCTGAAGGAATTGAAACTGCCTGGATCCCTGGCCTTTCATTCACTGGAGGCTGAAAACAAATGCTGGAAAGTGTTTTCTTAACTGAGCAACCACCTTGATAAATACAGTGCAACTAAAGTGAAACAGAACTCTAGTCTAGACCTGCAACAAGCTAATGAGAAACCTCTTTCGCTATTTTATTTCACACTTTTAAGATTTGAAATTATTGTAAGTTAAGAAAATTTGACTAAAAATGTATTGCCTAACAAGGAAGTTAAGACATTGGAATTCTAGGGAATAAAAGTGCATTTGTGCCATGTTTTAAAATAAATAAAACTGGAGACAAAGAAAAAAATGAATTCCTTTCAAGGCAATGTGTGCCTTGGTTCTTTAGGAAAACCACTTTAGTAATGATTAGGACAAAAATTATCAGGACAAAGTGAATTGCAAAGCAAGAACCACTTACCTATTTTTAGAATAATGAAAAAAACACATTATTGAAATACTTGTCTTTCCACGGGGGGAAAAAAGAAATCTCATTTAAAATGAGAGAATGTGAGGAACTCAAATTCTTACATATCCCATTCTCTAGCTAATAATTGCATGCTGATGTTGACTGTGGGTGTCTTTAGAAAGGGACCATGGTTTTGAAGTAGAATATCTTCAATCATGAAAGGAAATAGCCAAGAAAAAAGGACCTTGTCTAGAATTGACAAGAAGCCACCTTCTTTCTTGTATCAGAGACTTTCATATATTAAAACAAGTTCCCAAACAAAAATAAACAATGTGCCTGAAGAGATGAGGGAGTAAATGGGGAAATAACTGTTGTTTTACTTCCTTTTTTCTGTGCTTATTCCAACAAGTAGTATCAGAAGATAGTCTAGCTTTTATTGCAAATGGTCAGCGTTTGTTCTCATCTATAGTTAGTCAAAACTGCCTTCTTTACATCAGCCCATATGTGCAAATGTGGAGGGAGGAGGGAGGAGTAGGGGGAGGGAGGGAGAAAGGGAGATGAAAGAAGATGTTAAAGGATTAATCTTTGCCTCTAAAGACAATTGGAGATTTTGGATCCCTAAATTGTAAATATTAAGAAAAATATGGTTTTTGTTTTACAAACATGGAACTAAACCTTGCTATGTAATGATGAGTGGGGTACCCTAGTTCCTTGCTAATAGGGAAAAGGGGCAGATCTTTGGACATGGATTCCCTGCTGCAGAAGCATGCATTCATCTATCACCCCTGCTGGTTTCTCTGGAGCTTTCATTCCATAGGCTTGAGATGGCAACCTGAAGAGTTCCAGAGTCAGGCCTTTCCATCAAACTTTGCCCTTTAAAAAATTTTTGTGATCAGGAAGGAAGAAAAACACATTTCTAGGTCACCATTATTTACCTGCTAATGCTTGATTCCCTTGCTAAGGGATGTCCACAAAAGCCGAGTTTGCTGAAGGGCTTTCAATCCACAATCAGATGAATAGATCCTCTTACCCCCTCTAGCACTTGATGTTTAATTTTTACATTTGAGTTGTGAAATGCCACCTCTACCAGCTACAGCCCCATGTTGGGAACATTAATATTGATGCCCTGAATGGTTAGGAGGGTGGTACAGGTTGATTTAAAGGGAGGAATTATCAGGGGCAATATCTGAGTACTCAAAACTTATATATGTTACATTTATCTTTTCACCCCAAAGTTTTCAGGACTTTACTTCTTAATGACATAAAAAATCAATCAACATACTATTTCAACCCTTTATATTTGGTGTAGATATTTTCATCTCCTAACCTGTTTTCACATCTGAATGCAGCGAAGAAATGTGTGGCAGAAGCAAATTCCTTAAGTGGGAAAACAAACAAATAAATAAAACAAAACAAAACAAAACAAAACAAAAACCCAAAAAACTGAACAGGACAAAGCAGGTTTGGGCATGACGCTAAACCCTTGAAACTTTATACTTAATTATGACAAGCCATGAGATGTACAGAAGGCAAACTGTTGCTTGTGATGTCAGGGAAACATCTGCTGAGCCTGAGGCAAATTTTAAATTAAAACACAATTTCAATTGTGACCTAAAGGTGAAGAGAAATTCTGTGAATCTAGCTGAATTACTCTTTGAATGTCATATCCCTAGCTTCTGCGCACTGACGCTGTTAGAGAGAAGGCTTGAATGAAACAAAAGTTACACGAGCCAAACAGCATTTAGTGCCTTCCTGTACCACATGCTTTGCCCACTGTGGTGCTATTCATACTCCAGACGTAAGCCCTGGTAAGAGGGGTAGATAAAAACTTCCCTGGTCCAGCCCTTGCTCCTGCAGAGATGAGATTTCTTTACTTTCTGTTTTCTAACAGGAGCAAAGGTTATAACCTCAGTCACCTTCATTCAACTATGGGAGATATCAAAAGATAGTTTTTCCTCAGATAAAACACAAAATAATGCATCTGGCAGTGGTGGTGCATGCCTTTGATCTCAGCAATGGGAAGGCAGAGGCAGGTGGATCTCTGAGTGTTAGAGGCTAGCTTGCTCTACAGTGAGTTCCAGGACAGCGTGGGTTACGCAGAGAGACCCTGACTCAACTAGTAATAATACTCAGAATACAAAATGATAATCAAGACAGACTTGGCTATAGATTTACTTGCATTACTCTAGCCCTACCCCATCCCCAATACTGTCTCTCAGCTGGAGAGGTTAGTAAAGGTGGATTGCAATGTCCATAATTGGGAAGGGCTAATCAAGTAGAAGTGAATACAGACCAACTAAAATATACAAACATGCAATAATACTACAGCTTATACTATTAGCAGGCACATGTGACTTCTGAGTGATAAAATGAATGCCCAGTGCTTTCTAAGAGAAGGTTACAGAACTTAGTTTATTCTGATAGTCTGACATCCTGGCTGCCAAACATTAGCAATATTAACATTTGATTAAAATCACTACATTTGTTTTTGTTGCCACCTTTTGAAGCTCTGCTGTAGCACATACAGGAGGAACCTCTTTTGGGTCTTCCAGAAGATCAGACCATTTCAAGCTTGACTGTGGTTGTGAATACCCAGGAAGCTTTGTGGTTAAAATGTGGTTAAAATACAGTAGGCTTAGAGAGGATCTGAGATCTCCATCTTAAAGAAGATCCCATGGATGCTGATAAGGATGTTTATGGAACACACAAAAAAATACAGGTACAGAAACAACAATGAAATCTTTTATAAAGCTTGTTATTTCTCATGTTGGCATAGCATGCACTTTACACATAGATGTTATTTATGTAGGAGATGGTAGGAGCACTCACACTGTGGACTCGGATGTCATATGATGCTGAATGTTTTAGAGAAATGCACATGACATTTGGTCTCCCAGTGCACCTTCCTAAACAAAGACACTGCATTTTGGTCAAAGTTGGAAGTTTTGTACAGGGACCTCTGTGACACATTGTTTTTATTCCCCTTTCCTTTCTAACAGTCTCAGTAATGAAAAAAATCTTGAATGACTTTATTAGATGAATTATGGCTCAAAATTTGATTTCCTTTTCGAAAGTAGTAACATTGTGTTCCAAACTTTTTCAGTATTCAGGATGCACATTTGGCTTGTTTTCCACAGAGCTACTTCAGGATCATTCACAAACTTACATAGATATTGGCACAAGTGATTCTTGTTAAAAGTTCTTTCAAATCTAGTTGCTAAGATTTTCTGGTTTATTTTACAATTTACATTTTTTTGTTTCTTTTTCAGTGTCGACATTTCAATGAGATTTTTTTTCTTTTTAACACTTCCTTCAGAAAAAGGCTACTAGGGACTCAAAATAATAAAAAAAGATCCAGTTATGAAGACCTGGATTGAAATGTCAGTTCTTCCAACTATATTCATGTAATTTTTGGATATGCTTATTTAGCCTAAGAGTCTCTTTCATTATATATAAAATGGGAGTAGGAGCATGTACATTTTGTAAAATATTTCTAATGATTTTAAGCATATAAATATCTTGTAATGAGAGATAAATAAATTACTACTATGTTTACTCTAAAACGTATCATCAAGGAACAGAGCACCTTAAATTATACAAACATTACATCACTGTATAAAGCATTTAGAGTCATCAATAAATAATATGATTGTTTCCTTATGCTATCACTGTAGAAGCTCATATACACTGTCCACATTTGTGGAAAATGGGAATGTAACAGTTTGATTGAGAAAAATGGTGGGGGAAGATACAGGCTTAACTTTATAAAAAAACAAACAAACAAACAAAAAAGAATGTTTCCAAAAGAGCTTGTAGAAACATGGAAAACTTCAGTCTGTTTTGGCATTCTTAAACTAACCATTTGGGGAAAAGAAAAAAGAACAACAGAGAGATGAGATGAACTTTTAAAAAACAAGTTCTTGTGGCCCTAAGATCAGAAGTCATGCTATTTGCCCAGTGCATACTCCCAGAAAAAATATTTATCAAAATTATTTCAACTACATTTTTCACTAACAGATGAACTATTTATTTCACAGAAAAATCCTTGCATTTCAGGTTATATTTGAAATATTTTAAACTAGAAAAAATCCTTAAGACTCAGCCAAGAAAACTTGGTTGGCTTTACATGATATTAGAATATTGTCAATGCACAAATGGCTAATTCAGGCAAGTGAATGAACAAGGGCTGTCTAAAATCTATGTTTGTGATAACATTATTGGAGAATGATAATTAATTATGTTAGGGTGTGCTTATGTGCCAAAAGCAACACTGTGGCCTTCTAAAAAAGACCATAAATTCCTGTTTTATAGAAAGTTACTTTACCTCTATAGGGCTTCAGTTTTCCCACCTAAAAACTGGAAGAATGGTTGGCATTCACATAAACTTACCCATCTATACAATTAAATTAATCTTCCCTTCTTATGCCCAGATAATTTGTCTTTTAGTACTTCTTCCACAAATTACCTTTTCAATACAGGAACTTTCTAGGAAACACACCTTTAAATGGACACTCAACCTCAGGAGGACACACACTACTTAGTATTGTAAAACAAAAGTAATTAATAATATTCTTGAATTAATGATCTCCCAATTTATAGGTAAATCAGGACAGATAAGGGAGCATGATGGAGTTCATACGTATTCCAAGAAAGGGTCTGGTATTTGAATCTCAGCATGGTTGCTTTCAGGTACCACACTTTGAAACTATATGTTGTATGCAATGACATCATCTGTGTTGCTCTTGGTGATGGGTGAGCAAATCAAACACTCTGCAGCAATTTTGCTCCAGCAATGTCAATCACATCACCTTGGTGTATGCAGCATATATAAATCAAGGAGTAACGAGAAAAGATAAAACAAAGCCAAGGTATTAGGTGCCAGCTTATGAAGACAGAGCATAGTAGGAGAACACTTTACAATCTGGCGCAGCTAAGCTATGGATGCACATGCAACCATTTCTGATAGCAACTTGCATTTGTCATTTGACTTTACTGAATCACATTTCCTTGTCTGTAAAATGATCATATGCTATGAACATCTCATACATACAGAGTAAATGGCAAAATACATAATATGTACATACATACATACATACATACATACATACATACATACAAAAAACCTTTAGTGTGTCTGTATTGAGTATGAGAAGAGGTCAAAGAAAGACCAAAGGCAACTCATAGGGCTAGAAATTGTGTGTTGATAGTGGCCTGTAGCACAGGATCTGGCAGAGCATTTATTGTTATTATTATTCTTTGAAAGTCAGCTCTCTATGATTACCTGCCTCCCTTATCTGGCTTATAAACCCCTTCACAAAACATCTGGCCTATTTGTAGTCTATGCCCCTGTAATAGCCAGGTGGTACTATAGCAGCAAGGGCTTCCTAAATTCTTCCCGAGTAGTACCTAAAGGATATACTTGTAACTCTGCTGGATTTGAACAGGGTGATGCTGGCAGATTAGCTAGTAGGCTGTTAGCAAGGTAAACAACATCCCCCATCTTAAACCTACCATGTCAGCAGTTCTGAGAGAGTCTATATTGATTTGCTATTTAAAAAAGAATAATAATTCTCCTTAAAAATGTTGGTGAAAGACTAAGCAAATTAGATTTTGGATTTATTTACTAAGATGTAGCCCCTGATTAGTCCCTGCTTTAAACTACCTCTCTGTTAGGCTGCAGGCCCTTTCAAACATTAATATTGATGTTTCTGGCTTCTGGCAGAGCCTGGTGGATGTGGCATTTCATAACTCAGATGATAAAGTAAAAAAGGCTCATGATTTCAACCACAGTGTCCCTTCTGTTCCATTTGAGGAAAAGAGATTAGAATATATAAAAAAAGGTATTTGAAAACTAATTTTCTGTTTTCCTTAATTACTGTGATGACAAAGTTCTAGATTTCTATTTGGGGAAAAAGCATTTTAATGTCCAATATCAGTTCTAATCATACTTGTACTTGTATAGACAGAGTTTCAATTTTTGTATGTGGTTGTTGCTGACTTTTCCCTTTCATTTTCTTATTCAATAAATATTTCCTTGGCCTGTAAGATGCATCAGGGGACAAAAGGGATTACCATCAAGCCTAATGACCTGATATTATTCTCATGGTAGGAAGAGAGAACTAACATTCCTAAATTATTCTCTGACCTCCACAACTTTGCATCTCAGGACATACACAGTAAATAAAAGTTAAAATAATTATGTATTGAAAACTATTATTCACCCATTGGACAGTGTGTATTTGTAAACAAAACAGTCACTTTCCTCAGACAGAATCTGGAAATGGCCCCTTTTGATCTATGTAGAAACAAACTAGAGATGATCAATTTTCAGTTACCCAACTGATGATAATTGCTCATCAACATGAATCAGATAGTATGTTCTGTCTGCTTGTTCCTCTACTACCTGTGCACAGGGGAACTCTTATTGGGTTGAACTAGTGGAAGAAACACATGCTGAAAAAATATATTGAAAGGTAGCAAAGTTGGAGAAATATAGGGGTACATGGGTGGGGGAATATGTGTCACTGTAAGAAGCATAAGATAAATCTTAAGGGAAAAAAGAAGAAGGAGGGCATTTACAGGAACAGTAATATCTTTGAAAGAAAAAGATAGTGTTCAGACCTATAAGTGTTGAGGAAAACTGGAGACATAAACAGGTCCCTAATTGTGCAAACCAGGTGTATGTTGACTTGGACTCTCATTACAGATTAAGCTCCTACAGTGCAGTTATGCAGCATGTTCTTGTTTATTTCTGTTCCCATGGTGCCTAATAAAGACTGAATGAGTCCCTAGGGAGTGAAGGCAAACTAAGTGTAGAATGGGATAGGTACAGAGAATGTTGATGAGAAGCCTTTTCTCCTTGAGACTGCTGTGGCTGTGTGGAAGACTTGTTTTCTCACAGAGAACAACATTGGTGAGGGAAACCTGGTAGCAGACCATTGACTGAAATCCCAGAATGAAAGACAGCCATTTAGTGGGGAAGTAGGTAGAATGGATAGAATGGATGCCATTGGAAGAGGGAACACTTCTCCCAGTGTCTCTTTAGCCTTTAAATGGAAGGCTTTTCTCTGTTTCCTGATTTTTTTTTTTTTGTTGTTGTTGTTGTTGTTGTTGTTAATGTTATTGTCTGGTATATTTGTTGAACTGCTTTTTTTTCCAGAGTTACAAAATGTTATTTCCTTTTACCCCTTTACCAGAACATTTCTCCAACATCCCAAAATGTATATTTTTTCTCTCAAAATGAGTATCAGTAATCCAGCAAGCACTGTGAAGAAAAGTCAGGCTTTAGTAACTCTTGTAGATCTTCATAAAATATTTACTCCCATCATCATATCTACTGATAGTTCTTTTTAATAAATCTTACTTGAGCAATCAGCATCAGCTTGGTATTGGAATGCATTTGAATATTTATTCATCTTATGATCATTGTAATCCAGCTCTTTCTTAAAATTTTTCTTCAGCCATTACTTTTCTCATATATTCTGTCCGCTTCTGAGTTGCAGAGATGGTAGAGTGACAAGTCACCTGTCTCTATTCTCCAGGGGAGCATTGCCTTCCATATCTCTTTCCTCCCTGCTTGTTTATTTCTCACTGATACAATCAGCATTCTCTCTGCTCCCCAGCACCAACCAGGGATTTTTACATTTTGTACATTGGAAATTTACTTTCTGTTTAGATCCACATAAAAAAAAATATTGTCACATTTCAAATTGTCATGAATTTTGAATATTATACCATTAAAAATGTCCTTAGAGACTACTGATATCACAAGATGTAAAGTATTTGTTCTGAAAGAAAATATTTTTTATGGAGCTTGGCAGAGAGTCGGGAGAATATACAATTCAAGTAATTTTTAGTCTCTCCAAGAAATTAAATAATTGCACAAACAATGTAAGAGTTGGATTCTATAATAGACAACATATATTGTGTTTTTTATAAACAAAGTATTGAAGTGAAAGAAATTCCTGATAGAGAAGACAAACTCATGATATGCAGCAGTGAAAAAGTCTGAGTTTCTATAATTTTCATCTATGGCACAAATCTGTACTTATGGTAAGGGATGGCACAAAAAACTATGCCTCAGCAATAATTTGGATGATTCTGTGAAGGACACAAGTCTCTCTTTTTCTTAAGAGTTAGCATCAGATAACAAAGTATATAAGCAGTGTTATTTGAATGAATTACCACCACATGCTTCCCATTGGAATAGAAACTTCCATGGAAGATCTAAACTCTTTGTAATGATATCCCTTCCTGACCCATACTGAAGTTATGCCAGCTTTATACCAACCTGACCTTTATCTTACTCTATATTCCATTCAGGCATTAAACTTGAGATCTACTTGACCCAATATTTTTCCTTGGATTATATGCCTGAGCCAACAGGTGTTGAATTGTAACAACCCTTGATATTTATCATGGAGATTGAAGTTTAATACTCAAATAGATGATATGTGATGGTGTGATCAGTATGTAGTTATGTGAATGCCTCCGGATGTGCTTGGAATCTTTAAAGTACATGGCTCCAAGCCTGAAACACATATGCTTCTTGATGAGGCTTAGAGATGAGGGCCAAGCATGATAGACTTATATTTCCCAATGTGGCAGAGATGAGGGCTCAAAACATGCCAAAATCTGTGCCACAAAACAAATTAGAAGATTTAACAGTGAAAAAGAAGGATGGTGAAAGCTAGTATCTAATAACTATCCTTTAATCATCCAATGTGAAACATGATAAGATGATGAGATCTTTTATATGTGTTATGTCATACTGTGAAATTTTTTGTCATATTTAGTTTTTGTGTATTGCTCATTCCCTGCTTTGGGATACTGGTTTTTTTTGTTTTTGTTTTGTTTTGTTTTGTTTTGTTTTACCCCTAGGTTTTCTCATTGCGTATAAAATAACTGTAATTCTTTGTCTGTAATGAGGCCCATGCTCACCCATAGCTGTGAGCTTATGAGTTTTCTTTTGAGCATGGGGAGAAGCTATAAGACATGACAAAGGATGTTTATTTCTGAAGCTGCTACAGTAAAGTTCTAAGCTCTTTGCTCATTTATCACCATCATCTATATTCACAGAGAAGTTAGTGGCCTTGAATGTGTCTCCTAACAGTCAAGAATAAGATAGGACAGGTAGGACAGGAGTGGTGTGTAGAAAAAGGCTGAGTGTTTGAAGTTTACTGGGCACCACCACCATTATTGTGGCACTGTCTACTTTTTCTCCAAGTGACATAGGACAATAACCATTTCTACTATACAACTACATGAAAACAAATTAAATCATTTCTGAAGAAGGAGATCAAATGATCCTTGACTATACACTGTAAAAAGATTCTTTAGTATCATTAATTAACTGAAGTCATGTATTCAGGGAAGACTTTTTCTCATATGCTTACATCATTAAAAGAAAAACCTACTGTGTTAGTAAGTAACTGGTTGTATTAGCTATAATACAATAGCAATAACTGTATGAAGTGTTTTTCACTATTTCATCATTATTACCATCATTGTTTCAGTCATGGTCACTATTGCTGTGGTAAAACACCATGAACAAAGCAACTTGTGGAGAGAAGATTTGACCTACACTTCTACATCATTATTCATCATTGAAGAAAATCATTGCAAGGACACAAATAGTCCATCATTGAAGAAAATCATTGCAGGGACACTTGGAGGCAGGAACTGCTGCAGAGGCCAAGGAGGGATGCTGCTTATTGACTTGCTCATCATTGCTCATCATTTCCCATCATTGCTCATCATTTCTGCTCAGTCTGTTTTCTTTTAGAAGCCAGGACCACCAGACCAGGGGCAGGATCTTCCACAACAGGCTTCCTGCCTGTTACCAATCACTAATTAAGAAAATGTATTATAGACATGACTATAGCCCAATGCTGTGGAAGCATTTTCTCAACCAAGGCCTCTTTCCCTCTGATGATTTTAGCTTGTGTCATGCTTCTGCTTAATGTAATAACAAATCTTCTTTCACTCAGTTTCCTAAGCTTGTGCTAGCATTGTGAGGAAATGTCAGAAAGATTGCCTCTATCAATGCTGGTGGTTGGTTAAGGATGAAAGTTGAGGTTATGACCCTGATGGTTAGGATAGTCTATGAACACCTCAGATATGAGAATGGTTCTGGACATGCTTCTTGATCAATAGAAATACCTTGAGATTGAGATCTACAGAGCACTGAAAACTTCAGGTAGGAATGTTTCTTTAGTTCTGTGCTGGATGGGATTCTCTCTCTCTTTATATGTATGTCTCCTTTCTGTCTCTGTCTCTTACTTTGTGTGTATCTGTCTCTGTGTGTGTCTTTATGTCTGTCTCTGCCTCATTCTCTGTCTCTGTCTCTCTTTCTCTCTTACACACACACACACACACAGATTTCCTACTTTGCCTCTATTCTCGACACTCCACTTGTCATGATGGGAAGTTTTAAATTGGGAGCCTTTTCCTTTCTTTGTTTTTTGTCAATGGAAGTGAAATCTTCTAAGTGCTTCTCCAATTTTCATTTGTAAAGTAATTTAATTTATATTCTCCTAATATATACTTGAGGTAGGGGAGTGACTTCTAATAGACATTCCTGCAAGAGTTTTTGATATATGGGAAACCTAACTAAACGAAGACCCCTCAGGAACATTTTGAATGTCAGACTATGGTTCTTGCTAGGGTGTTGTCTCCTCCATCCATTTTCCCATTTCAAGTAAGAACAAGGAGGCTGCAAGGACATGTCTCAATGAGGATCAACAGCAGCTACTGGATCATGTTGCCACATGCTACATGGTCCCTGGTAGTCACTTTTGTTACAACCATTAAGAGTAGTACACATGCCAACATAAACATCTACTGTGGGGTGTTGTCAATGGGATAACAGGGTGTGTGGGGTTGTCCCTCCACAGTCCCTCCCTCAAGAAGAGGACTGAGGAAAGATGAACCTTGCCCACTGCAAGGATAATCAGGGAGCCTGGTCAGGGACAGAATCTCACTTTATTAATCAGAGCACATGTTTAAGTAGGTTTCAGGATTTGGGCAGGGCTTCAGCCCTGGGTGGAGAGATTAGTGAGGGCCAATAGCATTGTTTTTAATCACCAGTTACCAGGCAGAGGTTACTTTCTTTGCCGCCCTGCTGAATCATCACTATAAGGAGACAGGCCTCCAAACTCAAGGCAGGCTTGTGTCATGCTTTTAGGACAAGACTGGGAACCACTGGCAGGCTTGAGGGTGTCTGAGGAGACACCCCAACATGATGCCCATAAAGAGTTTTTTTTAAATAATCAAAATTATGTTTGTATTGGCTATAATAATTTTTCCTAAATTTCTATTTCTCAATATTTCTTTGACTCTCTTAGTAAAGCAACCCTTTACTAAGAAACACATGCTAACTTCTTTATAATTTCAATATTCTCTGAAACTCTTGATCCTGTTGTATCAAATTAAGCATGTAAGAAGATATCATTGAAAGAGGAACTACTGCCACCCCTGCATGGCTTCCTGAAAGCAATCCCATAGATTCCACATCAGTCAAGGCCCTCAGGCCATCAGTATTGTATCCAGACAGAGGTGACTTTGAAAGAGGACACAAAGCATATTTGATATCTGAAGGACATAGGGTTAATTGTGAGCCTCAATGTTTCCACACCGAGAGAAACAAGTGTGCCTCTGTGGATCATACATACTTGAAAACCAAATTACCTAGCTAATGGGCTAGCTGTGGTCTGTGTTTTTAACTTCCTTTATGCTAATGTATAGCAACAGATGGAAGGGTTAAAGATGTGTCAGTTGACTCAGATGTGACCTATCCTACTTCATTCTGGAGTGTGTTCAGTGTCATCTGTAGAATTTGTTGTTTATTTCACATTCTTTGTTTGCAGGCTTGGGAAATTAGTCATGTTCTCAGGGAAAACTAGATAGTGTTCATAAATCATCCCCTCTCTGGGTCATTCATTTTAAACAATCTCAAAGTTCCTTTCACTATCCAAAGTTCTTATCAGCTACTGACTGAGGAAAAAAAATGGATGGCTACACTCTTTTATAGATACACAGTTATTCACGTAATTTAAAATGCCACCAGACAATTAATTATACATTATCTACCCCTTGGTAACTTCTACCAAGAAAACAGTAACCCATGCTGAGTTTCATATGAGGCAGTATGTGTTGGCAGATGCCATAGCAGAAGAATTATGTCCTGTGTATGTCCTGTGGTACTTATCTGCAAAGGACCACGGTGCATGCTTCATAGATTGCCTAGCAAGTTTGTATCATAGATGCAAAAAAGAGATTAATAATCTACTCATTTCTTTACTAACAAAGAAATCCTAAAATACAGTTAAAAATGAATAAAACCACAGGGATGAACAACTATCTGGAATATTAGAATAAATAAGATTGCTTTCCATCTATAACTCACACAAACTCTTCCAGTCAAATATCAAGTGTGTAAAATGTTGCAGGTCTTCTAGCCCTCCTAACACATTTTTCATTCATACAGCAAGAAAAACAATTGTGTCCTCTAAGCTTTCTTCTTTTTTAGTATGATGCAGAGTGGGAGGAGGATATGGAATTAAATATTAGCTCAGTGCTTGGAACATAGCAAGCCCTTATTAAACATTTATCATCATCATCATTATTATTTCATTTTTCAAAGCATCAAACTAGATTATGAATTCCTAAACTTTTCATTATTGAATATCCATTTTTTCCAAGTGTCCTATCACTGGGAGTATTTTTATACAAAACACAGTGCATTAATCAAGTAATAATTAAATTGTACTTCCATTTTTTAACTGTTCAAAGACATTAAGCTGTCAATTAGAGCTTCAGATATTTGTGATAATGAGTGTTAATCATAAAGTTCACATTCCAACTTAGTAAAGAAGAGTGACATTTTAGCTAACTCATTTTACACTGTACAGTCTTATCTTAGATGTATATGAGCTTATTAATAATAATATCACAAATAAATAGATGACCAGAACCATGGACAAGGATAAGCAATTTAAAAAACCACTTCTGTATTAAAACAGTAGTGAAAGTAATGCCATCCTAGAGTCTTCATCCAGTAGCTGATGGAAGCTGAATCAGACACCCACAGCTAAACACTGAGCTGAACTCCTGGAATCCAGTTGCAGAGAGGGAGGAATGATGAACAAAGAGGTCAAGACCAGGCTGTAGAAACCCACAGAAACAGCTGACCTGAACAAGGGGGAACTCATGGAACCCAGTCTGATATCTAGGAAACCAGCATAGGACTGGACCAGATCCCCTGAATTTGGGTGTTAGTAAGGAGGCAATCTACGGGGCCTCTACTAGTGGGTCCATATTTATCCCTAGTATACAAATGGACTTTGGGAGACCATTCCATATTGAGAGATACTCTCTCAGTCTAGACACATGAGGGAGGGCCTAGACCCTACACCAAATAATATGACACTTTGAAGACCCCCCATGGAAGACCTCACCCTCCCTGGGGATTAGGAAGGGGATGGGATGGAGATTGGGATAGGGACAGGGGAGGAGAGAAGGAGAGGGATGTGGGATTGACATGTAAAACAAGCTTGTTTCAAATTTAAATAAAAAATATTACCATAAAAAAGCAGCAGTATTTCATGGTTAAAGATTTATTCATGATTTAAAAAGACAAAATGAAGGTACATGTCTCCTTTCAAGGAGCTTGAAGGTATCAGTACCCCATAAATAATTCCAATAACTGAATAATACCAGCACTCTAACTTTAGAAGCTGATCTTAAAATCATTCAAAAATAATGAGACAAAGTTTTCATTGTGTTACCAGTCAACAAAGATTTATCATAGGCTCTATAAGCATTTGTTTTCATATAATATAAATGAAATAGTTGAACTGGGACAAAAAATAAGAGGAAAAATATCTGTGAGCAGTGCATTCCCGTGGACAACCAAAAGGTTCGCAGGGCTGGGTACGTTGTGTCTTTGGTAGAGTGCTTGTGTAACAAGCTGAGATCTTGGCTTTAGTTCCCAGGATGGCAAAACAAAAGGACAAGTAGAACACAAAATGGGAGGAGAAGGATGGCCAGTTTAACGAATTCAGCATTTCCCACTAGAGCCGGCCATGATTCAAGTCATTGTGGGCCAAGTCATCAGTAATTTGTTTTGAGAGTGGAGAATGTCACTTTGGGTTGATTTTATCTCAATGAACTTTTCTCAATCTATGTACACAGGATGTTTTAAGAAGCACTCTCATTTGCTTTGTTGAGCATCAATTGCCCTCTTCTGCTTCCCAATCCACACAAGGTATAACTAAAGAGGCAGAATTTCACAACTGGCTCTAGGCATCCCCTCTAAGACCCACAAGTTCTTGCAGAAACAACAGCACTGTAACCCTGGAGTGTGCATAGGCAAGGAAGGTTCATTCTTCATAGCTCAGGTTAGAATGGTGTGACACAGCACATACTTCTTCCCTGTGGTCCCTGATGTCTGGAACCATTTGTAAGTCATATGTTTTAAGTGATTATCAGTGAAAAGAAGGATAGCCTTAAACAACATTTAATTAACATTGGAGTATTAAGCAGCAATGGGCCATGGATACCTGATAGAAAACTGCTATGCAACTCAAAAATGTGTCCCTGGTAGAGCCCAGACACACAGAATGCCCATATTTGGGAGACAAATATCGTATAACTATGAATATGTATTTTTTCAGTATTTCAAATGAAGTAATTTAAAATATATAATTTCTTCTTTTAAAAAATAACTTATTAATTCAAACACCCCTAAGTTCTATGTTAATTAATGAGCTGTGGGTGAAAAAACTGGCATTGACCCAAAACCTGCTATTACTTTAGCCCTCACTATTTTTTTAAGGTCAGTATGCTAGCTAGCTATTGTGTTAAGGTCCCACCTCCCCACCATTTCTGTAACAAAAATTGTAACTACTTTCCTGTGCTAACCCAGAAACCAAAGATTCTAGAAGGTAAACCCAGCACTCCAAACCAGTCAGAGCCACATAAAGTTTGTATACTCCACATCCTTCCCTCCCTAGGGAGGAAGGGGTGTGATCTGTCTTTAGCAAAATATTAGGTCTATTAAATAAATAATAAATAAAGATCCTGTTACCTTTTACATATTTTCATAATTTCCCCTGCTGCTACAGATAATTAATTATCAATGATATTTGTGTTCAGACAGGGGGTTTGTCTGCTTCACAGCCCATCTGCTTCTTGGTAACCTTGTTGTGAAGTCATGGCAAGGCAGAGATGCTGATAAAGCTATCATCTCCATGGGAATCTGCTGCTGTGTCACAAACATAGAAGTGTGACCGCATTGCAATTTATAGGAAAATAAGTCAGTGTGGTGTAAGGTTAAGAGTTTTTTTTTTTTTTTTGATCAAACACGCAGTTTGTTCATATATATCAAAAGAGAAAGGAATGTTATTTCAATAACCTTGCTCATAGTTACTAAATTAAAAATAATGATTTGCATACCATGGCATCAAGATCATTGTATCTAATTTACAGATTACAAAACTGATTCTTAAAGACACAGAGGGACTCACTGGAGAGAGAATCACTAGAATGATGGTGGGGAGAAGTAGACTGGGCACTGAGCATATAGCTTTGCCTACAAACCCATCTCTTTCCTCTAAATCACCCTTCCTGATTCTGACTCTATATTTCACAAGAACAAATTTGCAAGAGTTGCTTTTTGATAAAGACAGAGTATGCACAATGAACAACCGGTGTCACAAAGTGTTTCTGGTTTTTGAGCACTGATAAAATTTCAGCAATAAAAGAATTATAACATAGCTGAACTGACTTTATCAGCTGTGTTATTTTATAGATAGTCTTAGTTGTGACAAAGAACTGACCCAAGGTGACTCAGAACTGCCTGCTTTGATCATTTGTAATAACAGCTACAAGCCTTCTTTCAGCAAGGTAGTTTGGGTCCCTCTCACCTTCTTCAGAGTCTGGAAATTGCAGTGGTAATGCATATTCTTCTGACAACGCAGAGTCCTTGCTCTGTTCTGAAGTAGTGTGAAGTTGCCAGTGGAGGGATGAAAAACCATCAAGCAAAAACAGCAGCAGGAAAGTAGGGATCTGGTTTTAAGTTTCCTTTACATGGTAATTTAGAACTAGCAACAGTTCCTTTAAAATTCACTTTTAGTTTATTTTTCCATAATGAAAAGTTCATTTGGTTACTCAAATGGACTGAATATGAATTCAATTATTTAGGGAATAATTCAGTGATGTTTTTCTTTTGTTTCCTTGTTTTTTTTATTTTTTAATTTCCAGAAAATGTTATTTTTATACGGTTAGCATTTCCCAATTATTTACTATATGTCTCCTATCATAGATGATGCATCTTCTGTCTTATGTTTACCAAGCTTGAGCAAGCAAGCAACTTCTCCCCTGCAAATTGCCCCCATTTGTACAACATGCCAAACACAAGAATGGGAATTATGTTGTGTAGTCATAAAAAATCTCTCCAAAAGGTATGGCCAAACACAGAGGAAGGTGTATTCTGAAATCGACCTGCAGAATCTGTTGTCATAAGTTCTTATCAGCCTCTTATTTTCATCTTTGGATGGTTGGTTAACCACTTATTCAGTTGTAGAAAACATGTTATAAATATTGCATCCTGTGAGTTCTACATCTCTCCACCTGTCAGAGAGCTGGAGAAACAGCATTCACTGGGCATTCAGTATGTGTATTTACACTGTACAGCTGTGAAAGCAATGTGGTCAGTGTTTACAAGGCAAGCTGGGTAGATGCCAACCAAGTCAAGGGGACAGTCAAAGATTACACCAGTTGTCATGTTCATAGTTAATTTATCAGAGTGTTAAGTTTCTAAATAAAAGACATGGACATACCTGGCATTAAATGACAACATTTCAATAGATGATTGTGAAGGCATAATACAAGAACCTTCTACAAATTCACCATGGGGCAAACATCATGCTATGCTCTTTCCTTTCCTCCCACTACTTAAAATAGCCAACAACAACATAAAATATCTTGGGATAATACTAATCAAACAAGTGAAAGACCTATATAATAAGAACTTTGAGTCTCTAACGGAAAAATTAAAGAAGATACCAGAGAAGATCTCCCATGCTCTTGGATAGGTAGGATCAACATAGTAATGTTGCCAAAAGCAATATACAGACTCAATGCAATCCCCATCAAAATCCAAGTACAATTCCTCACTGACCTAGAAAGAACAATACTCATCTTTATATGAAAAAACAAAAGACCCAGAATAGCCAAACAACCCTGAACAATGAAGGAACTTCAAGAGGTTTCACCATCCCTGATGTCAAGCTCTAGTATTGAGCTATAGTCCTGAAAACAGCTTGGTATAGGCACAAAAATAGACAGGTAGATCAATGGAATCTAATTGAAAACCAGTATATTAACCCACACATCTATGAACACTTGAATTTTGACAAAGAATCTAAAAGCATACAATGGAAGGAAAGCATCTTCAACAAATGGTGCTGGCATATCTAGATACTGACATGTAGAAGGCTGCAGATAGATCAATATCTAACATCATGCACAAAATTTAAGTCCAAATAGATAAAATACCTCAACATAATTCCAGCCACACAAACCTCTCAGAAGAGAAAGTGCCCTTGTATGAATTGGTACAGGGGACCACTTCGTGAACATTACACCTGTAGCACAGACACTGAGATCAACAATTAAAAATGGGACCTCCTGAAACTGAGAAGCCTCTGTAACGTGAAAGACACAGTCATGACAAAACAGTAGTTATAGAATGAAAAAAGATATTCACCCGTCCCACATCGGACAGAGGGTTGATTTCTAAATATACAAAGAACTCAAGATGCTAGTTACCAAAACACCAAGTAATCTAATTAAAAAGTGGTGTACTGAACTAAATACAGAATTCTCAATAGAGGAATCTATAATGGCTGAAAGGCACTTAAGAAAATGCTCAACATCCTTAGCCATCAGGGAAATGCAAATCAAAACAACTCTGAGATACTATTTTACCCCTATCAGAATGGCTAAAATCAAAAACACTGAAGACAGTTCATGCTGGGGAGGATGTGGAGAAAGTGGAACACTCCACTGCTCATAGGAGTGCAAACTTGTACATCCACTTCGGAAATCAGTATAGTGGTTCCTCAGTAAAATGGGAATCAGATTCCACAAGATCAAGCAGTTCCACTCTTAGGTATATACCCGAACGATGCACATTCATACAATAAGAACATCTGTTCAACTATGTTCATAGCATCATTATTTGTAATAGCCAGAACCTGGAAGCAATCTAGATGCCTCTCAACTGAAGAATGGATAAAGAAAATGTGGTGCATTTACACAATGGGGTACTACTCAGCATAAAACAAACACACACAAAAAAGACAACAAAAACAATGTAATCTTGAAATTCGCAGGCAAATGGATAAAAGTAGAAGAAACCATGATGAGTGAGGTAACTTAGTTATAAAGAGACAAACATGGTATTTACTCACTCATATACAGATTTTAGACAAAGAGCAAAGGATTACCAGCCTAATATCCATACCACCAGAGAATCTAGGAAACGAGGAGGATCCTAAGAGAGACATACATAGTTCCCCTGAGAAGGGGGAAGGGACAAGATCTCCAGAGCAAACTGGAAGCATGAGGGTGAGGAGGGAGTTAGGAGAAAGACAAGGGAAGAAGAGGAGGGAGAGGAGAACATGAGGGAGCAGGAAGATTGAGTTGAGGGCAGAGTAGAGGAGAGCAAGAAAAAAGATACCACAATAGAGAGAGTCATTATAGGTTTAAAGAGAAATCTGGCACTAGGGAAATGTCCCAAGATCTACAAGGATGACCCCAATTAACAGTCTAAGCAGTAGTAGAGAGGCCACCTTAAATGCCCTTCCCCTATAATGAGATTTACGACTACCTTATATGCCATCCTAGAGTCCTCATCTGCTGATGGAAGCAGAAGCAAACACCCACAGCTAAACACTGAGCCGAACTCCTGGAATCCAGTTACAGACAGGGAGGAGTGATGAGAAAAGCAGTCAAGACCAGGCTGTAGAAACCCACAGAAATAGCTGACCTGAACAAGGTGGAGCTCATGGACCACAGTGTGATAAATGAGAAGCCAGCGTAGTACTGGCCCAGATCTCCTGACTGTGGTGTTAGTTAGGAGGAATGGGCAGCCTATGGGGCTTCTAGTAATGGACCAGTATTTATCCCTAGTATAGGAATGGACTTTGGGAGACCATTCCACATAGAGGGAAACTCTCTCATTCTAGACAAATGGGGAAGGGTCTAGGCCCTGTTCCAAATGATATGACAGACTTTTAAGATTCCCCATGGAAGACTTCACCCTCCCTGGGTAGCAGAAAGGGAATAGAATAGGGTTTTGGGGAAGAGAAGGAGGGGAGTGAGAGGGAACTGGGATTGACATGTAAAACAAATTTGTTTCAAATTTAAATAAAAAAATAAACACACACACAGACATATATATATATATATATATATATATGTATATATATTATATATATTAAGATAAACAATGCAGAAATGAGGTCAAACCATTTGCAGGTGTATATCTTATAGGATCCCCACATTTATGTTTCTTATTTTTCCTTAGTTTACATATCAATCACAGTTTCTTCTCCCTCTCTAACTGTTCTTATTTTATTTCTTTTTATGGATTTAAGTTGTTTGTGGGGCTACTTTTGGGGATATATTGTTTGTTGTATAATATGTAGTATATTTTACTATTACTTTAAACATGAATCTTTATAAAGAGGTAGACATAGCTAAAGGATACAATTTTAGACATAGAATTATGGAGTTAAAGAATACATACATCTTACATTTTTATAGATTTTGTTGAAAACCACACAAAATTATCTATTTATATTTTAACAAGACTTTTTACGTGTATATTTGTCAATATTATATAATATCAATATTTTCGGTTTCCATAATTTTGATATGAAAAACATCAGTTTAGCCTAAATTTTTTCAGTTATGTGTGAGATTGAGCTATTGTCTTACTGTAATTGAGAATTGGGGATTTTTCTGTTCCTTAGTGTTCAAGTTTTCTCGTTTTCCTATTGAATTGTTTGCAAATTATATCCATTAAATACTTTGGTACTAATTTAATAATAATTAAAATTTTACAGTAAAAAATAGTACTCCTGATAATCATTTATCATTTATCTATTGGTTTCCTTTATTATTATTTGGGATGTCTTAGTGCTTTATACTTTTGTATAATTTTGTTAAATTTCCTTCCTTTGAATTTTTTACTCCAGGCATTTAAGAAAATTAGCTCATACAATTTACGTTGTTTCATGTTTCCTTTGTATTTATATTCAGAAAATATTCACAGGTAGTAATTATTACTTCTAACTGAACCTTGATATCTTTAATATAAGAAATATATCAATATTTTGGGCTTTATTTTTTAAAAACTAGCAGATGTCCCAACAATACTTTTCCAGTAATCGCTCCCTTTCATTATATTGAATACCCTGAGGTATGAACTTATTTTCATAAGATTTGCACTGTTGTCCCATTGATCTCTTATAATACAAACCATTTAAAATATTTTGGTAGCCAGACAGTTGTGATGCCCACTTTTAGTTGCAGCACTTGTGAGGTAGTAGCAGCTGGATCTCTGTGCATTTGAGGCCAGGCGGGTCTACAGAGTGAGTACCAGGACAGCCAGAGCTTCAAAAAAGCAAAAAAAAAAAAAAAAAAAAAAAAAAAAACCAAACAAACTGCTGATCTTGTTTTCATATTTATTACTAATTCACATTTTCTCTATTGTTATTTCCCCCCGAATTATCCTGCCTTTCTATATCCCTTTTTGATGGGAGATGTTATTCTATAAATATGTTTCTCATACTGGTTAATTAATAAAACCCTGTTGGCCAATAGAAAACTAGATAGGCGGGGCTAGGAGACCAGGAGGAGGAAAGGAAGTAGTTGGGAGGAGTCAAGATGTAGACCAGGGAGGAAGGAAGACGCCAGCCACGGCTCCCAGATAAGATGTGCCACGTGGAAATAATTAGATAAGTAGAAATGGGTTAATAATTAAGACAGAGCTAGCCCATAAACAATAATGGTAAATGGCCAACAGGATTGTATCAAATACGAAGTCTCTGCATGTTATTTGGGGCTCACATGGCGGCAGGACTGAGGGCAGCTGGCGGGGAGGAAAAACCAGCATGTAACACCTTTTATTCCATATTAAACAAGGAATCAGCTTGAAACTTTGAAACTTTGAATCCTGAGTTTGCTAATTTCACACACACACACACACACACACAATAAAACACTGTAATATTACTATTGAATCTTTACTCTCAAATTAGATATTTATTTAAATATGCTTACTTTTAGCTCTGTGTGGTAAATCAGAGAACATCTTTTAAATACTATATGTATACCTTAGCTCTCTCAGTAACCTGAGAGAAAACAATGATGCTTTCTAACATGTTTGTCTCTCATTGTTCATTACATTTCCTGATCCCATTGCTGCATATTCTTCAGTCTCCGTTAGTCTTGGAAATTTAGAAATCTACGGTAGTCGTTCCTGTTCCTAAAAACAGCCTTTTGCTGCAGAGGGTTAGCACATATTTGAAAAATGCCCAGTATTATAAATACCCCTGAGCAGCTGCCTCTCAGCTCTTTACTGGCTGTATAGTCATTACTAGCACAGGATGGAGTGATTTGGGCGAAGTTTGCTTAAGGATGACTGTCATTATATATTTATGAATAACAGCAAACACTATTTAGGATAAGCCATTCCCTGAGAATTGACACGCCACATCAGAGGCTGCATGACTGAATTCAAAGGCCTATGTTTATGGCACCAGAAATATGTTTCTTAAGCCAGCCTCTGCAAACTAATGACCACAGTAGCTAACAGTCTATTCTCCTTTTAATAAAATTTCAGAGATGAGGAAAATAATATGAAAAATAGGTGATGGATGTAATACTTAGGCTCCCTATAATCAACACAGTCCATTTAACCTTATTTGGAGGAATAGCTGAAATAAAGGTACTAAACTCCCACAGCCTTAGCATAACATTGCTATTTATCGTCATCTGTTCATTTGTGTTCTATTTTTACAAAAGAGAAAAGAAATGTGCCTTT
Organism: Cricetiscus sungorus; assembly: GCA_030556225.1. Lineage (NCBI taxonomy): Eukaryota > Metazoa > Chordata > Mammalia > Rodentia > Cricetidae > Cricetiscus > Cricetiscus sungorus. The sequence continues at coordinate 20,333,788 of JANBXA010000651.1, forward strand.
GTCCTGAGCATCCAATTACTCACGTGTTCTCCCGATTTTGTTGCTGTTGATGGTGGTGAGATGTTTGAATGGAGATTATAATCACTGGAACTTCCTAAGTTTATGCTAATTCTCTTTCTCACTGCCATATGGTTTATTTCAGTTCATCTCAAACGGGAGCTGTCTGGTCTCAAGGAGGCACATAAAAGGTTAAACTCTTATCATTTTATATGTATCAGAATTCAGCAATAATCCACCTTTTCCTGCCTCATTTTTTCTCCATCAATCTTATTTCTTGTTCACAAACCAGTTTCCTTTATATTGAACCCATCATGGCAAACTTTGGCAGGTGCAACCAACACATGGGCTTAGTTAGAAAAGAAGGAATTAGAATTTTTTGGATATTTAGTATGCATCTGAGTTTTCTTTTAATTATGAAACTGAGTTGAAGTTTCACTGTGTATATTTCCTAAGATGAAGTGAAACTCAAGCCTTCTATAGGGTAGTGTTACTATGCTTGAGTCTTGTTAGGTAAACCTATAATTTGTCTAGTGTCTAGTACAAGAATATTTTAGTTCACCAATTTAGTATCTGAAATCTAACAATGTTAAATGACACCTATTAAATATTTCTGTTGGTACTGTTATGAATAAGTAGGTAGTGAGGGGGCTAAAGAGATAATTGGACAGATAATTCCTGGCCAACCTGGCTTTCTCTGGAGTGCAGTTAACACACAGGCAGAATAAGAAAAAGGTAAAAATCAGAGATAATCTGTAAGTTCTCTGATGCAGTACAAGAACAATGGGGTTATGATGCAGGACATCATAACCTGGACAGGGTGTGGGCTTCCGGTGTTCACAGTGATAATGATTTGGTTTTTTAAATCACCCTGCAGATGCCTCTTTGCAGGAACAGCAATATCTCATGAAAAATATGCCATTTTCCAGGAATAAATGTATGTGTGCTTTTAATTGAAAAAAAAAAAAAGGCAAGAAAATACGAAACCATTATAAGAGCCCAGGAAGAGTCACCATAGTAATTTACAAGTTTTCCACGTATTATGCTGAGCATAGTGGCAAGTCCTTGGCAGCCTTGTCCATGAATTGTTCCCAGGCAGCACACAGTTTTCCTGAGGATCATCTCCAGGTCTGTGCTCAGTGAGTCCTGAGGGACCTGAGACTATCTCTCATGTATCTAAATCCATTTTAATAGCATAAATAATTCAGAAGTAAACAAGAAGACAAGAGCTCTCTTTTGTCCCCTAGGTAACATTCCCATAGTCCCATGATAGGAGCTACAGAAATTAGTCACTCAAGGAAAGTTAGGTTATCAGTTCCAAACAGAATCAGGAATAACAATAAAGCCATTATGCTACTGCTTAATTCTCCAGTCTTGCTGTAGACAAATTTACCTTATCTCTCTTCCTTCTCAACTGAAAAGTGATTGATAAGTAAATCAAATCATGCTAATGTGTTTCTATCCATAATTTTTCTTTACTTCCAGAATACAGATGTTACTTCCTCTTATGTGGGAAAGGAATGTTGCCCAGCCAGACACTATCAGCATATGCAATCTCTTGCACTTCAAGATTCTCTATTCCTTTACTCTTTTCATTTCCATTTTCTTGACTTCCTTGATGATGTAGTAAGACATTTGCCTATTATGTTTCTTCTATCTAGATTCTGGAACATTTCCTCTTTGTTCTTTAAGATACCATGCGACCTTGGGTTTAGCATTCATTTTTGGAAAAGGCATTTTGACTGGTCTGAAGAGGTAGAATAAACAATATTTATAGATTTTCATAACATCCTATACTTTCCTTTGCTGGCACTTGGCAGTATTTTTTAACATTCCCCATGTGACTTGAATGATATATGCTTTTTCAGATTTTGAATGACATACAACAGAAACCTTGCTTATATTATATACTATTGTATTCCCAGTGCTTTCAGAAACTCTTGGCTTACAGTAAGTGCCCAGAAAACTGAATGAATAAATGTTGTTTTAACTCTTGTTCATATTGCTATTTAAAAATGCCCATGGCTTGAGGAAAGCAGGGGAAATAGCACTAACAGTCTTTGCAAGTAAACATGGGTATAGCTATTTTCTGCTACCCTTAAAATACAGCTTTCTTGAGGTCAACAGGCAAGGCTGAGTTCAGATGAGATGGATCCAGATGAAGAAAAACAATGTAATTTAATGATTGCCAAAAATCACACTTTAAACAATCCAGAGGAGGGCCAAAGCAAGCTACCAGCAAAGCAAAGAAAATTAGGGCAAGAAGGATTCCTTTGCAAAAATATTTGCAATGTAGTTTTTCTTTCCAAAAGCACAAGAGAGCAGACAGCAAATGATGGAAAATTGGTACAAGAGTCCAGGGTCCCTCACATATAAAGCTTCCTCTCTTTGTTGTACTCACTGCTGATAAAAACAAAAACAAACAACCTACAAAAAACCATAAAACACAAAAGCATTAGTTCTTAGATGTTTGATCTTTTAAAAATATTTTAAATAATTAGAATTCATATATTGTAAGAATGTAACCTTATTTGTTGTCATAAAATACACATATGTACACACACACACACACACACACACACACACACACACCTCTATTACCTATGAAACATTTTGTATGCAGCATAGTATAAGGTAACCATTCAAAAAAGCTTTTATTCTTTCTGATATATCATTTGACTACATTAAAATTAGTTTTTAATGTAAAAGGCATTATTCTCTTAGCATCCTCTAAAAGAGAGATGATAAATGATGGGTGGGAATTATAGATCAGGACCCATTGTAGTTTTGGTCAGTAATCTACTCAGGAGGCTCCTAGGCCCTAGGGATGGTTGTGCTTCTATAACAATCTTGTTTCAGTGAGTTTCTGTCAAGATTCTCAGCATGCACTTCTTACATCCATAGCTATTTGATATTTAACAGTCTACAAATACATTGTTTCTATAATGAATCAAAGAAGCTTAACATTGACCCAGGCCACCAAAAATAAGCAGACACATATACAAATGATAACGAGATAAAGGGGAAAATAACAATAATTGATTATAAAAATAAAATATCATCTAATAAAGTTTATGTGTTTTGAATATAATTTGAATAATTCTGTTTAAACATGCAATCACACATGCACACACAGTTCTGGAAAAGAGTAGAATAGAATGAGATAGTATGATTCCACTAGAAGTTTATTATATCTCTTTGTTCACCATAATTTATTTGGTATTATTCTATTTTTATATTCCAGATTATCATTTTCACAATGTCCTTCCAGTGGTGAAAACATGGAGAAAAAAAAATTAAACTTTTCTACTCATCTGCAGTTTGCTATTAGAAATCTATTAATTCATGCTTGTCAATCTTCTCTTGCCAGTGTGTAGCTCTACCAGGGGAGTTGTGGAAAGGTTTAATGAGGTCTGTCTCCAAAGAAGGGATTTATACAGCCAAAGATGATTGTCAACAATAACTCAACCAGAGGTGGCCTTATTGTCAAGATAATGAGGTTGAAACCCTTTATTTCCATTTTCTGTGCCTATTAATGGGGATGAACAGTACCAATGTTATAGTGCTAATATTAGAATTATTAACTTAGAGGATCGTTCCTCCTCAGATATGAATATAATTATACCAATTCTTCTGTTGGAGTTCAAATCAAGAAGTGTATGTCTGATCATTTCTGTTGGCCATTACCACAGTGCTAGTGAAGTAGAGCCTCCTATATTATACTTATGGCACTTTACAGCTTAAACATTTTGAACAAATCCAAGTCTGAGTTCTCCTGTAATAAACTGTTAGTAACTGCTGGCTGGTAGGTTGAGCAGTGAGTGTTGAATTTCTCCATGATTACATAATTTAGTCATAGAAATACTTGCTTTGTGGAAACATTTTATTTTCCCTCAAATTTTATTGACCATTTTTTTCTTGGCAAACAATGAAACCTTGTATATACTTATCTGTCCCATTATTAGATCTAGCTCTAAATGTTTGATGAGGTAAGAAATTTTCAATTCTTCCCTAGATGACACAGTCCAAAAGGTGATATCTCAGCTTTGACGGTGGTCAGTAATCCCTGCCCTCATGCTTCACAGGGGCTTTAAAAATACCATTTTTTTTCCTGATGCCTTAGTTGGTGGTCTTTTTCATCTTTGTCACATTCTCATCCTATTTCATTTTATTTATTTATTTATTTATTGATGAATTGATTTATTGATTTTTTGGTTAAAACTCAAGAAGAAGCCAGAAGGGTACAGTGGGATAGCAGAAGATAAAGAGAAGTTTTATGTAACTTTGAATCTCTGCCTCTGTCTTGGGTCAACTTCAAAGGTGCCATATCTCTAAGGAAGCACGAAGAAGCTCGCTTGTTTGAAAAAGGAAGCACAACACTTTACAAAGGGAGTGCCTAGCATAGAGGACAAGTGTACCCTGGAAGAGTCTTGGAAGGTTGACTCTTAAGATGAACTTGATGCTGATGGAAGAAAATGGGATGAGTGAGACAGTTCCTGCCAGGGAGATGCCAGAGGCTTGGCACAGCTTCTGATGAGAGGTCATATTGAAAGGGGAAACTTCTGTATGTTAGTGGGAAGACACAATCTCTTTTCCCAAAAGACCCATATATTTCTATCCATGTAGTTAAGAAGGAGGATGGCAAGCCTTTTGAATGTGTTCTTTTGTTTTCATTATTCTTCCCTTGGTTTAGGGAAAAATGACATGAAATTGTAATTATTTTGATTTTCCCATAGCTTTCTTCAAGATAGAGTGAGTATGGAATAACTGCTCAATCTAAAGGAATCTATCAGCAAAACAATTATCTTTTTTCAAAAACATGATATATATTTATTATCAATACAACATTATGCCTCCATGTATGCCCACATGCCAGAAAAGCGACCCAGATCCCATTACAGATGGTTGTGAGACACCCTGTGGTTGTTGAGAATTGAACTCATGACTTCTGGAAGAGAAGTCAGTGCTCTTAATCTCTCAGCAATCTTTAAGCTCAACAGTTATCTTAATAACAATAAATATTAAATAATAAGTAACTCGTGTGTGTGTGTGTGTGTGTGTGTGTGTGTGTGTTTGTGTGGCTGGACTAAGATTTTAGAAATTATTCATTAAAAATTTTTATTATTCAATAAAAATAATATTTTATTATTAAGAATTATATATATATATATATGTATATATACATAATTTAAAATGATCCCATCAATACCCCATTTCTTCCACCAGGTCCTTCCAAATTTTCCCAAACAATGACCCATTAAAATCCCATTTCTCTATTTTTGATAAACAACCATATCAATTAATGCTATCAAACACTCACACACACACACACACACACACACACACACACACACACACATCACAGGGATATGGAGTATATCTACTAGAACATAGGAAATCTACCAATGGCTACACATTCAAAAAGAAATTATTCTTCCTCCTCATTAGCTTTCAGTTGCCATTAGCTCCTCAGTAAGGGATAGGACCAACATTACTTATATATTCTGAAGCTTTGGCTAGACTGATTTTGTACAGATCTTGAGCAGTGAACTACTGCTGCTACAATTTGATGGGTCACCATAAGAACAGAATATTCTATTCCATAGCATGACTCCCTATCCTCCAGTTCTTATATTTCTTCTACCTTCCCTTCCATGATGATTTTTTTTGAGATTTGATGGTGATTGTAAAACTGATAAAGATTTTCTTTCTTTCTTTCTTTCTTTCTTTCTTTCTTTCTTTCTTTCTTTCTTTCTCTCTTTCCCTCTCTCTCTCTCTCTCTCTCTTTCTTTCGTTTTTGTTATTTTGCATATTCTCCCAGTTTCCTCTCCCTCCCTCCCTATCTTCCTCTCTCCCACTCATCCCATCTCCTCTTCCCTCCCCCCCCCCACTCCACAGGGAGACAGGGAGGGTGATGCCTTCCGGGAAGGGTCAACAAAATCTGTCAAGTCATTACAAGTGGGGACTAGGCCTTCCCTTTTGCCTTTAGGTTAAGGGAATATCTCTCCATGGGGAATGTGCTCCCAAAGTCCATTCATTTACCAGGGATACAACCTGATTCCACTTTCAGAGGTCCCTTAGACTGTCCAGGCCTTCTAACTAAGACCCATGTTCAGGGGCTCTGAGTCGGTTCAATGCTAGTTTTCCAGCTATCAATCTAAGTCAGTTGGTCTTGTCCTCCCTCTCTGCATCTGGATTCCAGTTTGGCTCAGTGTATTGCTGTGGGTGTCTGCTTCTGTTTCTATCAGATTAAGACTCTATGATGGTGGATAAGTGAGTCATCAATCTCATTATCAGGAAAAGGCATTTATTGTAGCCTTTCCAGTGTTGCTGAAATTGTTAGTTGGGGTTAGTCTTGTAGGTCTCTGGACATTTCTCCAGAGTCAGTTTTCTCTTCAAACCTATAAGCTCCCTCTATTATTCTCCTTCTCTCTCTCTGTCTCTCTCTCTGTCTCTCTCTCTGTCTCTGTCTCTCTCTCTCTCTGTCTCTCTCTCTCTCTCTCTCTCTCTCTCTCTCTCTCTCTCTCTCTCTCTCTCTCTCTCTCTCTCTCATCTATTCTTCCCCTGACTCAATACTCCTAGTCCCAAGTGCTTTTCTGTTTTTGAATAAAATACATATTTTCATTATTTGTTGATGCCAACTCAGAGAAGTAATCCCTCCTCTCCATTAACCAGTAAAAGAAACTGAGTCTTAGAAAAGTTATCCCACCTCTTTAACATATATTTAGTAAATTGACATATTATCTACATGTACCTGCAGGTAGCACATTTATCTATCTTTGACATCCTGAAAAGATTCAAATCCATTTTGTTCTCTTTTCTAGAAGGTTCTACTTGTAGGCAATAGATTATGACCATATTGTACTTTCTAGAAACAAATAATACAAGAAGGAATAAAAACTATGCAAGACTCAAAATAGTGTCAGTACAGGAAAATGCATACTTATAGTGTTGGCAGTGACACTGACAAATAATGAAATTGGGATTTGTAATTAGAGACTTCATATGCAAAGAATAAATCTGCTTCTCATTGCAATCAAAGCATACCTTTACTATAGGGAACTTCGGTTTTCTGTCACTACTAATGTTGATAATGAATACTGTTTCTGAAAGACCGAGAGTAGGAAGAAGAGAAAAGGTGCTTTATCTAGATGCAAAATCAGATGGGGCTGTCACAGATATTGACTTGAAGGCATTGTACTAGCTAGTAACAATAAACAAGAGTGTCTGGGGACAAAGTTACAACCCATTATATTATACTTTACATACAGAGGAAATATTGGGAAAGTCAGGTGTGAGCAAATAATGGCTAGCATAATACACTTCCAGAGAATGCTATACTGACAAAACTTTCTGATTCTCAGTTATCTCGGAGAAGCATGTGATGAACACTGTAATCCGAAATCTTCAGGCTGAGCAGACAAAAAGCTTTGGGTACGGAATGTAGGTCCAGTAACATTTTCATGCCTCACTGTATGGTTCCTTATCTGTTGCAGATTATGTTTGAAGATGGACAATGGTTCATCACAAGCATCCTAACATATGAGAATATTTGTATATGTGTGCATTTGCCCTCCTACTTCATTTCTGAGACAAATTCATTCAAATGAAGTAAATAATTTACAATGTTCGTATCACAGCAACAGCAGGTCTGCGTGGGTTGTTTGTTGATTTGTATTTGAAATGAATGGCATCTTTCAGAATGAAGGCTGTGCATAGCAGGATGCATGGCAACATGTGTTTGCTTTTGGCAGGCTATGTCTTTGCACCAACATGTCTGTGCTAGGGTATTTGAGCACACTGTAGTTAGCACTCTGTATGTCCATGCTTGACATCCTCATGAGGTCACTTACCTCTCTCTCTCTCTCTCTCTCTCTCTCTCTCTCTCTCTCTCTCTCTCTCTCTCTCTCTCTCTCTCTCTCTCTCTCTCACACACACACACACACACACACAAACACAAACACACACACTCACAACACATCTTTAAGTATAGATGCACATCTCAAAGAAGGAAGAATTTGTACTCACAGATCATTTTCTTAGTATATGTGGGCTTTATTATCTCCAGAGAATAAGTCACCCACTGATTAGGGAGAAGGTAAAGAGGGGTATGGTACATGACATAATCACAAAATGAACTTGATCATTAAAGTAGAGAGCTGCTCCTTCTGGGCATATGTGGTATCTCTTAGCTTGCCACTGAGTTTAGAATTTAGAGTTCTCAACTCTATTTGTAACATGTATTTCTATTTTTTCCTTACATCATTTTTCTCTGCTCATTTTTCTTATTTTCTTTTTCATTTTCTATATTTTAAATTGTCTCTTCTTTACTTCTCATGTAACAATATTTCAGAATAAAGAAGTAGGTCTGCACTCAATTTGTCTTCTTTAGGTATTAGTGTGTTTTGTTCTTTAGTTTCTGAAGTCTCAAACCAAACTTTCATTGGTGACTCTGTTATTTTATCATAATATCATAATATGACTCTCCCTGTCTTTGTTTACATGCAAGGAGAGACAGTGTAGATAAAATTTTAGAATGTATTCCACTCTTAACTGGCCAGATCTCAGCTGTCTCTGAGAAAGTTACAGCTGACATAAGAATCAATAAATAACTTCTCTTCAATGAACCCAACTATCCAAAGATAAGCATATAACTAGGAATGGTTTTGATTCCCAAATGCCTCTTAATCCATTGTTATTAGACTGTATAATAGATCACCTTCACAAATATTACTCTCAACTAATCCACTTCATGTATTCTTAACTGAAAAGAGAATACATTGCCCTATTGCTTTGAATAAGAGGGTGTTTGATTCTATTTTATACCTCAATTCTTCATTTGTTACACTCATAGATACAGGATGGTACACCAAAGAAATGCAAGAACTTACCCAGTAAAAGATACATAGAAATAATATTAAATAAAATTAAGCATAGTAAAGGTTTTACAGTTAAAAACTAAATCAAGAATAATATCTCATGAGAGAAATATGAACTGTAGGAATTGACTCAATAAATTAAGCACACAGAAATCCCTGGAACAAATATAATAGGAAAGCTTAAACCACACAGTAACATTTGGTGATGACTAGAAAATTGTTGGAAAAATAAAATACCCTTGATGAAATCTCTATCTGTAAAAATGAGCCACAAGATGGGATTTGGTAAAAATAATAAATTCATATACAAACATAAAATCTACATGTGTAGAATTTAGAGATTACAGGTAATGTGATAAGTACAAACAAAACCCCTGATTTCTCAATTGTTTTCTGTGAAATTTGTACAGAATGGCATTGAGCACAATAAATATAATTTTAATAAAGTGAAAATGTAAACTAAAAATAAACATCATTCTTAGGATAGTATAGAATATTGATTGAAGAATCAAACTATTTTTCTCAATAAATCTATTTTCTAAAACTAAAATATAATAATTTCCACCTTCCCTTTTTCCATCAAATCCACCCATGTGTTGGGTTTCTCTCAAGTTCGTGGTCTTTTCATATTTAATTGTCAAAACATATATATGTCTTATCTATATCTTCCTAAATATATAATTTCAACCTTCTCAGTCCATATATAAATTGTTAAATGTATGTGTATGATTTCAAGCCTGTCTACATAAAACTGGTAATAGGATGTTGTTCTAAAAATGCTAACTCTAAGAAAGGTAACCATGTTGATATGTTGTACATTACATTATTTACATGTGCAACAAGGTTTACAACATTTTTTGTTGTCAAAATTTCCCTTATACGTACTCTATCCCCAAACTAGTATTTATGGATTAGATACTTTTCTACAACCTTTGATATATAAAGGTTCTGCCATGTATAGAGATCTATATATTAATTTAATGCATACCACTGAAGTTCACAATAAGCTAAAAGTTAAGTCAAATTGAGCTGGGATATCCTGGGATATCCAAGTCTTTGATCCTGAGCTAAAGAGTGACATAACTGTGATAGAACTTTACATATAACAGGAGCTCAATACATATTTACATTCACTTGTGAAGCACATTTTTTGGGGTCTACATAACTGTTCTATATCTTGATGTTTTTGTATAACTGATTCCAATTGTTTCTACTATAAATATGTGCTGAAATATGTGCCCTGGAATCTGACCCAGGTAATTCTTGTTTCTTGGACATAAGAAGCCTAGGAGAAGTGCACCCTCTCTTACTTTGACCTGAACCCTGTGTTATCTTTTTGCAACCACTCTACCTCAAGTCCTGTTTTATTTTTGAAATTCTTTCTGTGGACTGGCCATTATGTGGAGTCTAAATAGACACTAGATTACTAGATGCAAGCCAATTATTCCAAGCAAGTTAATATTTTGTATAGATATTTCCTAAACATGTGCATACAGATAATTCTATGGTCGTAAGTAGAAATTGAGAGTTAGAAGCTGTCTGAGAAAATCACATGGGGTCATATAACATACTCCAATAATACCCACCAGAAATTGTCCACAGCAATGTACAGCCATCTGGTGTTGAGGTGGTTCTTGTGTCATATCACCTATTGTTTGAAATGTAAAATGAGCACACAAAAGAAACCTGTGTATAAACAAAGACTTTTGTCTTACTTAGGGGTTACTGTGGCTATGTTGAAACACCATGACCAAAAGCAACTTTGGGAAGAAAGGGTTTATTTGGCTTACACTTTCACACCAAGTCCATTACTAAAGAAAGACAGGCAAGAACTCAAGCAGGCAGGGTCACCTGGAGGCAGTTGGAGGTCATGGAGAGGTACCAATTACAGGTTTGCTCATCATGGTTTGCTCATCATATATATACATATATATATATATACACACATATATACATATATACATATACACATATATACATATATACATATATACATATACACATATACACATATACACATATATACATATATACATATATACATATATACATATATACATATATACATATATACATATATACATATATACATATATATACATATATACATATATACATATATACATATATACATATATACATATATACATATATACATATATACATATATACAATATATATACATATATACATATATACATATATACATATATACATATATACATATATACATATATACATATATACATATATACATATATACATATATACATATATACATATATACATATATACATATATACATATATACATATATACATATATACATATATACATATATACATATATACATATATACATATATACATATATACATATATACATATATACATATATACATATATACATATATACATATATACATATATACATATATATATATATATGTTACGGCAGGTTTTTCCTCCCCGCCGGCTGTAGCCGGTCCTGCCGCCATGGTCCCGCCGCCATGTGAGCCCCAAATAACACTCACAGACTCTGTATTTGATGCAATCCTGTTGGCCAGTTACCATTATTGTTTATGGGCTAGCTCTGTCTTAATGATTAACCCATTTCTACTTATCTAAGTATTTCCATGTGGCTCATCTTATCTGGGAGCCGTGGCTGGTGTCTTGCTTCCTCCATGCTCTACATCTTGACCCCCCCCCCAACTACTTCCTCCTTCCTTCTAGTTTCCTAGCCCCACCTATCTAGTTTCCTATTGGCCAGCAGGGCTTTATTAATTAACCAGTATGAGAAACATATTTACAGAATAACATGTCCCATCATATATATTCTTATATTACATATCAATCCTAGTTTCCTCTCCCTCCCTCTGATGCCCCCGGACCATCCTCCCCTCCCATAACCTCCCCTCCATGGGGAGGGTGATGCTTTCCAGGAGGGGTCATCAAAATCTGTCAAGCCATTTGGGGTAGGGCCTAGGCCCTCCCTCCTGTCTCTAGATTAAGGGAGTATCCCTCCATGGGGAATGTGCTCCCAAAGTCTTTCATGCACTAGGGATACATCCTGGTTCTACTGTCAGAGGTTCCTTAGACTGCCCAGGCCTTCTAACTGAGACCTATATTCAGGGGGTCTGAGTCGGTCCAATGTTAGTTTCCCAGCTATCAGTCTGGCAGTCCATGAGCTCCCCCTTGTTCAAGTCAGCTGTCTCTGTGGGTTTCTATAGTCTGGTCTTGGCCCCTTTTCTTATCACTCCTCCCTCTCTGCAACTGGATTCCAGGAGTTTGGTTCAGTGTGGGTGCTTTCTTATCGAATTTAGTACTGCCAGCCCAGGTATGGCACTGCCATTCATGGGCTGGGCCCTCACACATCAATCACTATTTTTTAAAACATGCCCTACAGGCTTGTCTGCTTTTAGTCCAATCTTCTGGAGGCATTCTCAATTGAATTTCCATCTTTTCAGATGACTATAGCTTGTGTTAGGTTGAGATAAAACAGACCAGCACATCCATGCCTGATATGGTACTAGTTACCTAGATTGCATTCTGTTGGAATGTACTTACGTCATATCTTCCATTCAAGTGAAGCTTTCATACTGATTCTTTTATAAGATTTCTTTAACCCTGCAATAAATATGTACATATTAAAGGTAACTAATAGAAAGGAGTGAACATATCCCAATTATGTATACTTGTGACTGGTTTGTAAAGTAATAAAAATAAGTTGTTTCCTCTTAAGGTTGTTTGTGCTATTCTGTTAGTAGGAGGAAAACAGAAGGAATACCACAATATTTGAAAACAATCTAACTCTAGTTCAAAAAAAAATAAACAATACATGAGAAATTAAGTTAGGATTCATTATTCTCTACATGAATGAAACATTTATAGAAAAAACTTAGATTTAAAAGGGAATTTTATATCAGAGCAATTATCTTTTGTTGAAATAAAGTGACAGACCCAAGGGTTGAAATGAGTTATCTAATTCCAGGAAGTGAGAGAGTAATTACCTATTTCCTAAGAAAAATACTGTAAATGTAAATTATTGTAAAATTAATGCTGATGGCATTGGGTATCACACCTATATTTGCTAAACAAATATACATTTGAGAAGTCTTCTAGAGTTTGTGCCAGTTTTGAAAGTTCTAAGAGGGCATTAATTACATTTAGTGGACATATTATATATGGGAAATATTGTGCCTTCATTTATTGCACCATTTGGGAGGTGTGCAACACTGAAACAATTCATAAATTTTCTGACTGAGGTATTAGTGTTGAAAGAGTTTATGTAAATTTTTAAATGGCCAGAGGGCCTGAAATGAATACTGAGACTCTAAATCCAGTCGAAAAAGCCAGAGTTGGGAGATTATTCATAACTATGACATTTTTGCATGTCCTTAATCCCTCTGGAAGAATGTATTGCTGGCAACCTTGAAGACTACAATTAGTGTTTCTCTAAAAATAGAGTTCCAAGGACATCCCAAAGTTTAGTCTCATTTTTTTCTGTGGGAGATTTGAATTAATTTCTCAGAGAAAACAATAATAAAAAATAAAATAAATAAGAATAAAATACCATACTATGTCTTTCCATATGGCCTGATAGATTTGCCAGCATAAACCCTTCTAAAATTGGGAGTTTGTGAAAGTCTTAAACTTAATTTTTTGACTGTGACAGAGAACTATGTGCAAAGCACCTGTCTCAGGGATGGCTGTCTTACCTTCATAGTGCTTGAGGCCAAGTGAGCCAGAAAGAATATCCTATGTGAGCTTCAGATGAGCACACTAGTGCCTTACAATTCAATAATGCAAATAAATGAGATAATATTAAGGAGTTTCTTGATCATATACCACTTGTGCAAGACAAGGATCTGCCTGACCTCTGTCAAAGGCAGCATTCACACTATCAAACATTTGTTCAAAAAGTAATGGCAGGGGCAACAAAAGGAAATAAATCTCAGTAGACTTCAGTGTTGGTGTATTTTTTCCTACCCTGCTATGGCATCTATGAACCATGACAATACCCAAGATGGTACCCTAAAATATATAATGGTATGTACAGCTTGGCAGAATCCAACAACTCTTTAATTGGCTTAAGTCATGCTCAATAGAAGAGAAACTGTGTCTAGCACTGGAAACTTAGCTTACTATACATGGGTAGTGAAGGAATAGATCTTGGAGGAGAACCTACAGTCTCCATTTTACTATAAAGCAGCAACATCCATAACTACATTTAAATATCTTCCCTTATACCCAAAGGTATCACTCCTCATCAAGAAATCCTGCCTTTCAATGTGCAGGGACTACTACAAAAAATAAACAAAGTAAGAGCTGTAGAGCCCAATACCAATAGATAAATGTACAAAACAATGTCCCCACTTAAGGCTCAGGGAACACTGCCAAGGAATGGTGTAAAGAAAGTAAGAATCAGAAATCAGGGAGTTTGTTGTAAGATATATCTTGCAACATAAGCTGAACCTAGAAAGCATTAAAAACATAACTGCCTAAATATGAGCTAAAGAAGAATAACAACAATAGGCCAGCCACAGTGGACAAGGCAAAGACCAGGAGACCTCAACCCTACATAAAACACTACAGGCAATTAAGAAATGCTGAAAAAATAGGAGAAATAGTCTTCCCCGTGGAAAGAACATCACATCATTTGGTTATTTTAATATCAAATGGTCAGCTCTGAAAACAAACTTACAAGTAACATTTTATATACCAAGAAGGCTATATTTAGTAATGTATGTATATACACAAATATGCATGCATGTAACAATTGCTGAAAAAGAGATGATGAATTTGAAAACATGTCCAAGAGGTATACATGGAGGGACTTTCAGAGAAGAAAAGGAAGGGGGAAATATCAAAAATAAAATACATACTTAAAAAGTTATGGCAGGGTTAGAGAGACAGATTAGCAGTTAAGAACACTGGCTGCTCTTCCAAAGAACCAGGTTAGATTCTCAGGAATTAAATAGTTGCTCACAACCATTTGTAACTAAAGCACTAGTAAATCTAATGCCCTCTTCTGGCCTCTCTGGGTAGCAGTCATACATGTTATGCACAGACATGCATGCTGACAAAAACACTCATGCACTTACAATATATAAGCACATATCTACAGGAAATAAAACAGAAGATAGCAACCTTAAAGAGATATGGTAACAGTGAGAGTTTACTGATTTAATTTACTTAATTTGCAATTTTTTCTGATTCCTAAAATCAAACAAACAAGCCCTCCCCCCAAAAAAAAACCCCTTCTTTTTAAATCCAGTTGCTATTTCCTAACACCCAGGAAATGCCTCCTTGAACATATCACTAACACTTGTAACCCATATGGTGGCTACCATTATCTGCCAAACAGCAACTTTTTGCCAATTTTGCTTTAAAAATATTAGCCTATCCAGGCATTTTATTTAAAAATGTTCAACTCTCCATCCATGCCTTCTATTATTCATAAAATATAATTGTTGCTATCACATGACTCAGGCGGCATCTAACATATTCACCCTAGGCATTTTTTTTCTGTCTTTCTTTCTTTTGTTGTTTTTGTTGTTGTTGTTGTTGTAGTGTTTAGAGAGCTAAGCTGGGGCTTTACACATGCCAGACAGACATTTACTATGGAGTTCTACCTCCAGCCCATATGGGTTTTTTTGAAACAAAATCTTTCTTTGTAGCCTGTCTGTCCTTGATTGATATGAAGTTTATATTGAACTCAAATTTACAATCTTCCTTTTTTAAAATTCTGATTGTAGAGATTACAGATATAGGTCCCACTTCCAGTTTTGAGACATTCATTTACATTTAAAGAAAATGCTTCATGGCACTAGAGAGATGGTTTGGTGTTTAAGAGCATTCTTTTCTTGTATAGTGCCTTGGTTCAGTTCCTTGTATCCACACTGCAAATTGCAATGACCTTTACCTCAGTTCCATCTCTGTCCTCTGAGAGCACCAGGTATGTACCTGGTGCACATACAAACATTCAGGCAATATATTCATACACACAAAATAAAAATAGATAAACCTTAAAAATACAATGCATCCCTGTCACGATTGTTGCTGTTCTTTACTGACTTTTTACAGTCCCCATTTTATAGAACCCCTACTCCTGAAATGATAAATACTAGATATGTTAACACAAAGCTGGTAACTGCCTAGACCATTTTGTGATGCCTCTTAGCATGTTTGCCTGCAACAACTTCTAGGTAGTTGGATGCTATCTGAGTATACACAGGACCTTGTGAGGCAGTACTCAAGCCTGCCATGTCGCCACTGCCCCATGGATCTGATATGTGTGTGCCACGCCACTGACTTGCCTAGCCTGATTTTGCAGCCATGGCCTCTAAGAAAATAGGTTTGGAGGACAATGCAGAGAAAATGATGGCTGTGTAAAAGCCAAGTAGGATGCAATTCTCTAATCTCTTCAATAACAACTATGATAAAAAGAAGATGAATATAAGGAGCAAGAAGCACTGCTTGCTTGTGAGCTAGAGCTGCTGCTTAATTTCTGTTCACTGAAAGAGGCTGTGGCATGAATCAGACCATGGCAGACAGAAGTGCTTTGTTCCATGTCAGGAGAATTAACTAGTTTTTCATTGTGGACAGATGGGGGGGAAAGGAAGAAGATAAAGAAAGTCAGAGTTTAAGAAGTGAAGTGGCCACAGTTATTCTTGGTACCCTGCTCACATTTTGTCCATGGGGGTGAAGAAAATTGAGCATATTGGGTCATTAATTTCCAGGTATTCTAATGAGGGAAGAGTGTAGAATCTAATTATCCTTATTTTTCAGATACTAGAAGAAGAAATTTCTGCAGTCTGTATAGTTCATAGGTAGTAGAAATCCAAACCTCAGTTCAATTTTACATTTCCTGGATTTGAGTGGAGTTTTGCAGAACATTTGTTCCTGAGAGGGATCAAGTCACAGGCCCCATGCCTGCACTCATGGGCTGTAGCTTTGTCTACAAGATGTGTACAGAAAGATGCTGAGATTGAGAAGTGGAGTAGGATGTGCCTGTGTTTAGAAAACAAAACCAATGACGTGTCTTTACCTCTTACCTCATTTAATAATGTCATGTTGTTGTTTCCTAAAGAAAATTTTTATATTGTTAAGAAAAGAAATATCACAAAAAATAAAGAAATAAAAGAAAAAAAAGTGTGTGTGTGGGGGGGAGGGTCGCTGCCACGGCCATGAGTTTCCAATTTGATGGAGTGTGGAAAAGTACCCTTTGGTGATTCTGTGGTTGTCATGCATTTTATTACCTCACCAAATTATCTCTATCTTCTAAAATGAGTTTTCTCAGTACATGGAAGTAATGCCAGAATTGGGAGAGAAGAAAAAGTTAGATAGTGGAGATAGTGGAATTTAGTTTTGTCAGGCTTTAATGGGGTAATCATAATTTTTAATGATTTTAACTGTAGGAGAGAATTTTGTATGTTAGAGCCATAATGAAGAGAGGCACTTAACACACTAGATAGGTTAAATTACTCCCAATGATTCTATAGGTATATACAAGCAATACATAGTGTATAAAATCTAGACAAATAAGAAACGTCTTTATATTCATGTACCATGTCCCTGGCAATGTATTCATCTGACAATACGAACCAATAACTAGTGTGTGGATTATATAATTCAATAAAAGAAGTGAATAGGAAACTTGGGGGATATTTTATTGTTAAAACAAGCTTTGTTATTTATTTGGTTTTATATACTCTGAATTTGCCACTAATTATTTTAGAAAGTAAAAGTAATTTTGGATCCCACACGGTTCTCCTACATAGCTCCAACTTTTTACAAATGACCTAAAATTCTGACATTTTTCTTCAAGTTTTTCTTTGAGGGAGAAGACAAATGAATTATGTTTACATGTAAGGGAGCAACCAAACAGGATTGCTAGCTACTTTTATTCACATTTACATTTGGAAACCGTTTTCACATTTTGTCCAATTATTACAGTAACTGCAATAATTTGGGCAAATATTACTAATCTCATTTTTCATAAGGGCAGACCACTAAGGCTCCAGCAGTTAAAGATGCAAGTACTCAGAATATATACTGAGCATGTTACTGAACCAAAAAGATTCTTTGTTTTTGCTTACCCATATGACCTGTGAGTGAAGCTAAACTTGGTTTTTGATGTGGTCTGTGGTTGTTTTCAAATTTCTCTGAGAAGACTCTAAAATGTACTACATGGAAGTTCATTGTTCAGAGGTTAGAGATTGAAAATGATACAATGATGACATGGTCCAATTAGGCCAGGGGCTTTGTTTGGTGTTTTCATAGCTGATGTAGAAAGGACTTAGGATGTCTATTAGAGGACTCTGAGAGATACTGCAAATAGATATTATTGCAGTAGCTTTATGTATATTTATGTACTATTTTCAGTTTGCCAGTGTGTATTTCAATCATCTTTAGCACAGAAACAAAAATCAAACCTGGAGTGCACCTACTCCCATTTCTAAGTAAGTAAGGACTTACTTAGCATTTTTGCTGCAAGTACTGCATCATTTATCTTGGGTTATAATAATACATACAGAACACATACAGGCCTATGCCTGCAAGTGGTGATGGCTTGCAGTGCTACATGTGTAAGTGTGCTCTAATTCCATACTGTGAAAACCTATCTGGAGTCTTACACCTACCACCTGCAGGGAGACACCTACACTCCTCAGTCTGGGTTGGATATTTCGCTACTTATGAAGAAACCACAATATACTTTTGAAATTGTTCCTACCTTCAATTTTTCACCTGACCCCCAGAGAAGTTCTGAAGCCCTCTGAAGCATCGCAGATACTCTCAGGTCAGCAGGTACCCTCTGTGAGAGCTTTTTCTTTCATGAACTGATCAGACAGCAGAGGGCTGGTCTATGTCCCTCTCCCAGTTGGAAACTACAGGGATTTATATCTGCAATAGGACCGCCTAGTGGGGCAGTCTAGACAGGTCACTTTTTGCAGCATATGATGGTAGAGTAACTGAAAGGGTATCATTGCACTAAAAATTTCTAAGACAGAAAATTGCTTTACCCCAGAATGGTTAAGAAAAATCTCAAACATGCGCTACATTCAAGAAAATTTATTACAGATGAGGTGCATAACAGTAGTCTGGAATTAAATAATCTCACATTCCTCACTTTCCAGCACCTTAAAAAGGATGAAGAGGGGAACTCTTGTTAAGAATGTTGAGCTCTTATTTTACTGGTAACAAATTACAGCATTTTAGCTAGAGAACCATAATCTTTTCTCCTCAATTTCTCTCCACTCCTCCAACCTTTATTGACATGAGTTTCCAAACTTACTTTGGGGTCTTGGACTTCATATATAGCTTTTGACATAGTAGTTCCTCCCCTCAGAACCTGAGTGCAGACAGACCCCTTCTCTGTGTTTTCTGAATCTGTTCATGATAATCCCCTAGACACTAGTGGATTGTACATTAGCCAGATCTTGTATTAATAAAATATATTTCTCCATGACTGTTTATCCTCTACCTCTGCCTGTTAAAATTCCGTGGCTGATTATGTCTCTGATCAAAAATATCCCCACTGTCATCATTTCAAAAGATTAATTTAAAATCTTAAATTAGAGAAGGAGGATAATATAATGTAATCGATAATTAGGTGAACTTCTTTCTAGTCTTGTCAAGATAGCTCTCTAGACCTTGAGCTACATTTTGGGAAATAATGACTTTTCTTTGAAATCCACTTTGTAGCCTGCTGGAGTCTTGTTCTTGTTTCTCAGTGTGAATAGTTCTACGTAAAAGGCTTTAGCGGTAGCATTGGATCACCTGTTCACTTCTGCTACTCAACCTGCTGTTTACTGCTGACCAGCACTGGCTGACTACAACTGAACAATGAGGTGAAGATCAAATATACACTGCTCTTACCAGCTGTGGAGAAATCAACAAAAGACACAGGTGACTTCGAACAATAGAAAAAATAGCATAGGAATTGCTACTTGCTAATTAATCTAATTAGCTAAGGAGAACAACAGACCGTCCCCCAAAATGATCCAGGTGACTGACTGCCCCTGGCCTAGAATTCTTTCATATACATATAGACTAAAAACCTTGTATAACTTCAAGAAAATTGAGGATAATATTTTAATTTATTTTGGAACACTGGACAGGGAGTCTATCAGAATGAGAAAATGAAACTCTTTTACTATATATTACCAGGCCACATTTCTCATGGTCAAGTAAGAATTGAGGTGATAATCTTAGGTCATTGGGGTTTTTATGAACAATATCTGAAGTATATTTTCCCACTTGGGCTATAATCATTGAACATTAAATTTTTGATTAAATAGTTTAGACTGTAGTTTCGTTATTATTTAAAAGATCATACATTCTGAGGATAGAACATTTATATTCCAAACCAGCTCCAATAAGTTTAAGCTATTTAATCTTAAGCAAGTTACTTTCTCTGAGAAAAGAAATGAAAAACAGTAGTGTCCCTTAGATTGTTTGCTGGAAGGATGCAATGAGACATTGAAAACAGTAGTGGAGGGCTCTGATTTACAAACTGTGCTTTTCTACTGATATGATCTCTAATTAAAAAGACATGTACGACCTGATGGTCCATTCTTGTGTTCTAGGTTGAAAATATCACACACAAGTAATCAGGATTGCTAACTGAGGCAGAATGATCTTCGAGCACAAGGGCACATTGCAGGCAATGGTTACTGGTCACCTGTGCTTTTATTAGTTATATAAAAACATGGTGTGTGGTTTCTAATTCAATATTCAGAGATCTCCCATCATCCCAAGGCAGGTGGGGAGCAGGCAACAGAACTGTGGACCTTCTACAGTATACATTAAAAGACCACTGCCCACTTTATTTTGGTATATTCAATACTCTCCTCCTGCGAACCATGGTCCCACCCAGTAGCTAACCCATGTCTGTCATTGCACTAAATGTCTTCATAATACTGAATAGTTAAATACTTAGTTGTCCCCTTGCACTGTACTACAAGAGAATCTTACTGTGCTCCTCCTCAAGATCATCTTTTGTTCCTTTATTTGTCTGCCTTCACTCTGTTCACCTTCAGACTTCAGCTTTGCTTACCCACCTGCGAGCATATCTTCTCTCTAAATGACATATAATTCTTCCATATCTAGTCATTGTGTAAACAGTTTGTGAATTCATTATTCTAGTACAGCCTAATGCCTTGCCCCCTTTGTTTCAAGATTTCTTTCTGTGGGCATCATTTCCCCCGAGTTTGCTAAGCAAGATACAGATGTTAGAGGACCAGTGTGAGTCTATCCAGTCCTTTGTATCTACTCTCAGCTCATTGCTCTATGCCAATCAACTGAATTGAGTTCCCTGTTTACTGTGCATGACTTACAGAGTCACTTAATGTGACACTTCTTTCAGCATGATTTTTCTAGTTATCCCAACAATAATATATGTGACAATTATTGCAGATTAGGTCATTATATTATAACTAATAACCCCCAGATGTGAACTTTTGTATTAATAAAGTACCACTTCATCTCACTCCACATGTACAACATGAGTTGTCTGAGAATTTATTCCATGTCATCCTTTCTTCAGCTTTCCAGCTGATAGGATATTTTTTCTTCTGGAGCAGTGCCATCCACTGTGAAAAGCAAATACTTCAACATAATAGGGAAGCTTATGAAATATGGTAAGAAACAAGATGATGTGACCCTATTGTTAAGTCAGTGTAACTATTGAAATGACTACTAAAAATTTAGATATTCTCCAGGTCCCCAACAAAGAAAACTTAAATTCTGGTTCTTCATAACCCCGAATTGGATAAAATGTGGTGAAATGCCATAATTCAGAAATTACAGTTTTTAAACTAATAGCAATGTAGATTTTCACCTTATTTTTAAAAGAATCCTTATAAAAGTTTCTTTGAAGATAGATAGTGACTATTAGAAAAGAATTACATGCAATTTCCCCTCTTTTTTGCCTTGTACTTTATCTGCTACAAAAGATCAGAAGAAGCAAATCAAGGTCATTCTCTAAAGTATGAATTTATTTGTTATTATATAAAATATGATGTAAATACATACATCAAAATGTGATTTTTTGTTATAAAGATAAAGCATACAGCTAAACAATTTATTCAGACCAATTGAGTATGCTGAAAAACTTAAATAAATAGCTGATAAAAAATAAAATACTTAGTAATCAGTAAGCTAAACAAACGATACTAAAATCTCATGTGAACTCCTGGGAAATATAATGTTATAGTAAGAATGCTGACAACAAAATTAAACTAATAAATGTGAAATGCAGACTACATCAACTCAAGAACACTGAAGCGAATGCACTACTTTGCTTTCCCAATAAACTAGCTTATTTATTATATATTCCAGGAATCAGAGTAAGTGCTGAGAATTTTTAAAAAGCCAAAGCTATCTCAAATTCCTTTGCAAGAACAAAATAAGAGCAATGCAACTGTCTTTTCAGGATCCAGAGAAAACATTTATTTTAGGCTTTATAGAAAAAAATGGTGTTCCCAGCCCAGATATTGGTTCACTTTTAGTAAAACTGTTAAAACAGAGAATAATTTGAACATTTCCAAAAAAAAAGGTTATATTCTGCTGAAGGATGTTATCAATTTATGTCTCTAACGTTTTACAGACATGGAAGTATTTTTATTGTATCATTTTGTTGTTTTAGTATGCAAGACGAATCAGTACTTAGCATGAAATTTGTATTACCAATTATTTTTAAAATATTGGTTTTAAATTGTGGAAATCGATAGTTTACATAAAAATATTATAAACCTGGGAATAGAGAGAGGGCTTGGTGATTAAGAGCATTTGTTGCTCTTGTAGAGGGATCCAGGTTTAATTCTCAGCACCAATCTGATAGATCAGAGCCACCCTTAACTCGAGTTTTAGGATATCCCTTTCTCTCTTATAACTTCTGGTGACGCCAGATATAAGCATGGAATAATACATACATGCAAACAAGACATTCATATATGTACTCATATAAAAAAACCAATATAATTTTAAATGAAATACAAATCTATGAACTCAAATACTAGACAGATGAAACAGAAAATAATTCAAATATGAGACAGTTTGTTTGAGTGTGATTCACTTCCATTTAGCAGTCACTCTTTCTAATGAATTAGTCATCAATATCTATGAGAAATTGCTAGGTGCTATGGCAAGGTATTTCTAAATCTGTTTTGCATGCTGAAAAATGAAAATTGGTTTTAGATTGATGCAAAGATGCAACAAATATAAATAGCTTATACAAATTTCGTATCTAAATTTGGCATGGCCACCAAGCAGACCAACTGTGTCTCCATTAAATATCACCCACAAAATGACTTACAATGGCTATCATATCTGTCTGCAGCCTCCACTTCCAATCATCTTAATAATGTAATTGCTGGTGAGGGATTAACTTTCCTAAATCTTTTGAAGTTGAGAGGACATGTGGCAAAGGCTAATTAGAAAGGCCTCAATAGACCTCAAAGGAAAGTTGGGCCTCATAGCCATCTCTCTGAGGCTGAGACTGAGGACCAAGAACCTTAGAGATGCTCAAAATGTTTTGCCACTTGGGAAATTAAAATTTACAATGACAAAATTGCATGTGTTTAAAAAAATGCAAAACAAAACCAAAAGAATGACTTCAATTAATGGGTCAGCCTAGGGAAATGGATTTTTATTTGTTAAGAACCAAGGGACTGAGGAAAGATCCATCAGTGTAGAATAGCAGGTAATTCTAATTAACTAGTGTAAGCAAGAAGTTTGTCTCACTTAGTTTTAGATCCACAGGGGAAAAAAGCACATCCTTCAGGGTACACCAGCTTTCTGCCAAGGAAAAAAGTCCTGCCTGCCCCCTGTAGAAACCTTCGACTGTTCATCATAACTATGCTTTTATTAATTGGCATTCAATTAGGTGATTTTCTCAGTATAGTACTTAGAAATATTAAATTTTATAGGTAAATAGAAAAATCATTCTTGAACATAGCATAATATAAAAAAATGAAAAAATATAGAATAAAAGGAAGGAATTTGCAAGAAAGTTAGACCTTGCAAGTATAAAAGAATAGAAAAGATGCTGTTTCACATTATGTGGAAAAAACCCAGGAAAAAAACCTCTCATTTGATTGCCAATTTCATCACCCTGATTTATATATTTTCCTAAATCTGTGATCTATTGCTACTTTTTATTAAATTGACAATTTCTTTTTAAACCATTTAATTTTGAGAAATTTATACATGGAGACAGTGAAACATGATTTATTTACCTCCCAATTTTCTGCTCCATTATACATATATCCCAACATACTCTTTTCCCACTTCTTGTTTTTGTCTTGGTAACTCAAGTGCAGTTAGTGTTACCCATATGTGCATGGTAAGGGACCAGACATTGGAACAAAGGAAACCTACCAGTGGCTACATTTCAAATAAACAATGATCCCTACCCTCGACTCCATTCCTATGCATTTATCCATTGCTAATAGTTACTTTGTATTGGGTGAGACCTGGAAGTCATTTACCCCATTTATGATGGGATTTTGACTTGCTTGATCTTGTACAGGTCTTGTGCAGGTAACCAAGGCTTGTGAAATCAGGCTTCCAGTGGTCTTAACATCCACCCCTAACCTGACAAAGGATTTGATAGCACTTCTCCCCATTCTCCAGCTATTACTTTCTTTCTGTCCCCTCTTTTACAATGTTCTCTGAGTCTTGGGAAGGTTCACTGAGATGACTTGTAAAAGGCTAAGCCCTGACTCTCCTATTCTCAGCACTTTGACCAGTTGTACATCTCTCAA
Source organism: Cricetiscus sungorus (assembly GCA_030556225.1). Classification (NCBI taxonomy): domain Eukaryota; kingdom Metazoa; phylum Chordata; class Mammalia; order Rodentia; family Cricetidae; genus Cricetiscus; species Cricetiscus sungorus. The sequence goes on from JANBXA010000651.1 coordinate 20,358,433, forward strand.
TTGACTTCTGCCCAAAGCACAATGATGATTTCTTGACCAAGGTTGAGAAAAGCACAGGTTTGTGGATATAAATATGAACAGTTTAAAGGTAATTTTACAGCTTTGCCATTTTGCACAATAACAGTAACATGTCCTCCAGGGCCTATGAAATCCCTAGCCATAGATTTTGACCAGGAGTTACATACCAGGCAAGAATTGCTCTTCTGTGAAGCAGACCTCCCTCAAAAATAATTCAAAAGTGGTTAGTGATCCACAAACAGTATGTCTCTACTACATCAGTGAACACCTATTACCTAAGACGTCAATAGCAGGGGGGATCCAGTTCTGGGTAAGACCATTGGTGTCTTTAATCTCCCAACAGCCTACATAACACCTTCTAGAATTACAAACACTTATGCAACATGAAGGAAATTTCTTGGTTGCTTTGAGATTTAATTTCTTTATTTAAAAGACAATTTGTTAGTAATAGTAATATAAATAAATGAATCCCCTCTATATTTATATATATATAAATATATGCATATATATATACATATATATATATGAGAACACTATATTTTGCACTAGAATTTTGTTTAAAATACTTTCATTTGTCTAAATAATGATGGACTTACTGGTTATACAATATTTGGTAGTGCTAACATGTTAAAATTTATTAAAGCTTCACTAGTGTATATATATATATATATGTACATATATATCTTCCAACTATTGTTGATTTAAATAATATTATTGGTTATACTAAAATGGTCATGTGTGTATTCATTCTGAATTATTTCTCTAAGAAAATTATTTGTCTTAGAAATAAAACTCTTGAACTAGTTAATAATTCTGTACTAATGCTTATGGAATTTGGAGATTTATATCTATTTCTGTATTTATAGTTGTATCTCAATATCTATCATCTACTATTTGTCTATGTATAGTTCATGTGCAGTATGTATGTATGCTATGTGTGTGGGGTGCCTGCAAAAGCTGGAAAATGGTGTCTGATCACCTGGAACTAGAGTTACAAGAGGGTGTGAGACATTTGGTATGAGTGCTGAAACTAAACTTGAATCCTCTAGAAGAGCATGGAGTGTTTTTAGCCACAGAGCCTCCTCCTTGGACTCCTAATAATACTCTCCTATTTTGCATTTTGCTAATGACCAATGTACAATACCAACAGAAATGTATATATGTTTTGCTTCAACATGGCCAACAGTGGAAGTTATGAAAAAATTAGAATTCATTAAGTGTAATTCAGTATTTCAAGCTCACTTAAATTTCTATTTCTTTGACAATTATATAGTTAAATTTGAGCTAATTAAAACCACTAGAATCATTAAACTTTGATTTTCTTAGTTATTCAGGTGAATATAAAATTGAGTTTTAAGAACTCCACAAGAGAAACTTATTATACAATGACATATTACAAAATAAAATTATTTATAAGTTTTAACTGCTCTAGTTCTTTCTAAAACATGGAAAAGGAATCTTTTGAATAGAAAAATCTCATTTAAAAAGAGCTTCAAATGAATTCATTAGAACTAGCCATGAGCCCCAAGATTAGGTATTTCAAATTTCATTTATCTTTTATTTAAATTTTGATTTATTAATAGCATTCACTGAGTTTTTTCAAGTGTGCAGATATGATTTATCATTATCTTCTTTCCACAAACAAATAAGAAAATCCTGTTAATAAAATCATTTGATGATAATTGCTAGTAAGAAATATTTACTTAGCTTTATGTAGAAATGAGAAAAGGGTCATCTAAGGAAGATGATGCTTTTACAAGTAATTAGGAAGGTTACAAATGGGGGTACTGGGCCATTTATTTTTTTTAGTAATGATGTGATTTTAAAGGGAATGTTTCACTGCCATTTGGGCCAAGGACTAATTTCTATCTCAAATATTTTGATTCACTGGTTCAGAGGAACCCTTCAGGAATATAACTATTATTTATTCATATCCAACTGCATTTCATCTACTAAGTAGTTCTTATTTAAAATGTAAAGTAATAGAGGTAATATATAGTGTGTCTATGTTCACATAGAAGACTGTCTAATTAATATCTGTTTTCAATGATAAAGTGACAAATGATTCTTGGTACCAAACAAGCTGCATACTGTCATATTATGTCTTATCTTTGAAAAAATATTGTAAATTAAGACATTCTTCATCATGGCAGACCCTTGCATATTAGAAAAGTCTCTGATAGCTATCATGAAGCCATAAAGCTAAATATCACTGTTTCATTTATCTATAGCTTTCTACTGAGCATATATTTGATTGTTTATAAATAACCTAATCTCTAGTTGAGGGTGATGCTGTAATGGTGACATGCTATTGTAGGGAAAGCTTGGTAGAAATTTAGACATATGGGAAATGAGATAGTGTGACTCTGCTCCATGGAAAAGTGAGTGTCACCTGAGAAGAAAATGCCATTCAATTCAGTCAAGAAAATAGAGAACTATGGGAACTGAGGAATGGAAAAGAAAATAAAAAATGTGTCATTTCAGTAGAAATAAAAAAAAACATGACAGAATATTTTGTAGTCTTCTAGTCTTTCTTTCATTTATCCTTCCTTGTCTGATTCCTTTTTGTTTCTTCTTCATTCTTTGTTCATTTTCCTTTTGGCTACTATATGTATCAGAAAAATGATAATATTATTTTTTATTTTTTCGTCATTATAGGCCTCATGGAAGAGCAATAAATTTCCCTAAACAAAATCATATTAAAATAGAGGCTCAGTGTTAATGTTATTAAGAACTTATGCTATAAACATGAAGATACATATGGGAAATGCTACTTACTGGGACAGGTCACCTATAACATTTCTTTCCACTTGAACTACATAGTAAAACTCAAAGATCTAATAAACAAGGATTTATACCTCAGAGAAAATTATTTTAATTCTGATAGACTGATACGTTAAATCTTGGTATTTAAATATATACTTCAGTTGACAACTGGTGCTTGGTGTCTATTTTGTGTTTTGATATCTGACCAGGTAATCAGTCCTTCATAACTCTATCTTAAACCATTTCCCTCTGTAACAGTAGGAGGCCTGAGCAGTCTATGGGGCCTCTGGTAATGGAACAGTATTTATCCCTAGTGTATAAATTGACTTTGGGAGTCCATTCCCTATAGAGGGATACTCTGTCAGCCTAGACACATTGGGGAGGGCCTAGGCCCTGCCCCCACATGATGGAAAGACTCATCTTCTCTGGGGAGCAGAGGGAGATGGGATTGGGAAGGTCAGTGAGGGACATGGGGGGGATAGGAAGGAAAGGGTACTTGCGTTGAATTGTAAAATAAGATTGTTTCTAATTTAAATAAAAATTATTTGTAGTGTCTATTACTAATACATTTATAATAGAAGAATATGTAAAATAATACACTTACATAAATACATTCAACATGTTTTATAGCATAATGAGTGTATGAATGTGTGATAGAACTTTGATTAAATTTAGTCTACCTAACTTCATACTCCTTTCCAAAAAACAAAAAATCTTCCAAATGAGGAATGTCACTCTTTGAATTTTCTTTAAATCTGACAGTATTCACAGTAGAGATGTGTTCAGATTTAGTGTAGCTCACATTCTCTCAGGACAAAGTTAGCTATCAAAATGTCAAAATGGTTTGCTTTCATGTCAAAAGTAATATAAATGCAGATCTCTCTCTTTCTCTCTCTCTCTCTTGCACACACACATACACAGAGAGACAGAGAGAGAGAGAGAGAGAGAGAGAGAGAGAGAGAGCGAGAGAGAGAGAGAGAGAGAGAGAGAGAGAGAGAGAGAGAGAGAGAGAGAGAGAGAGAGAGAGAGAGAGACAGGCTAAGGAAAGGGAAGGAGAAAAAGAGAGAGTTGGAGGAGGGAGGGAGGAAGGGAAGTAGAGAGAAATTGGATTTCCAGTCCAGCACCAGAGTTCCATAACAAGAATGTCTCTGAATTGCGATCTGGCCTTTCAATTTGGCCTGGTCTCACCCTAAAGTAACAGCTTTCTGCTCATTCCAGGAATACTTAAAAAACTGTTGGAGATCGAGCCTGATAAGCAAATTTTTGTATAGCTCCACTTGCGCTCTCATTTTTCTTTTTCCCTTTTCATTTTAAATAATGAAAGAGATGTGGCTGGAAAGGTCAAATTCTTTAGGTTTTGTCAGGCAGTTTGGGATTTAGCCAGCAAAACAAGCTATATCCCAATTCCCTGGAATGTCAAAGTTGCAGCCCAGCTGGTCACTAGAATCAGGACAGACAGGGTCCCCTGGGAGGGTTGGCCCACTTCTCGTCTTATCATGCACAGGTAAAATGTGAAACTCCAGATCTTTTCTTTTACAAAAGAATGAAAAGGGAACTATTCAAACTACCCATTTTAAAATCAAGGACAATTTAAGCCATAGATTTGGAAGGTATTTCTTGAAGCAACTATGAGGAAGCAAGCATGTGATGTGGAAGCTTGTTTCCAGGAGGAAAGAAGGAGAGTATGATTTGAAAGGAACTCATAAAGCAATTTTTTTGTCTAGCTTTTTGGCAGTGTCTACTGTTATACCTGAAGCAAATACGTTTTTATTGTAGTTTCTGGAGCAAGTCTATCATTGATTTTTGATTGGGAGACTTGCATTTTGCTATAGAAATTTTGAACAGTTTTGCCCAGAGTATTTAAAACTTGTGAGCAGATTCTTTATCCTAGGATCTAAAAGAAATAGTGCCATAATCAGAGGGAAGATTTATAAGGTCTCCAAATAATGTTCTTAATTTTGATAGAAAAATAGTATATCAATATTGTTACTATTTTTATCAGAACAAATTATTAGTGTTATATTGTCATAATTGGCCAATTTGGGGATGTGTTTCTATCACACTGCCAATTCAGTCAGACAAATATTTTAAAATATTTTGTATCTGGGATTATTTATAATGAGGAAAACAGAGTTACCATACTAAGTACCCAAAGAGATTTCTCAAAAGACTTAAGACATTGGGACTGATGCTGAGATCTATAAACATGTTGGTCTTTGTTCCTAGCTGCCTTATGAAATGGCTCTTGGCCTGCAAGCTGAGCTTCATTTGAGACCTAAAACAAGAATGTGTTTATGATGTGATACAAGACCAGTACTTATTAATTGTGGCTGGAACACAAGGGAACAGAGAATAAAATATTTACATAAGAATCTGATGCATTAAAACATATATTAGTTTTTCTATTGTCCTGTAAAGCATTGAATCTATGAGGAGGAATGTGCAATGTGAATTTTGAGTTATTCATCTTATTCCAGTCCATTTCCTATTGTACTAGGGTCTCATGAGTGTGTTCATAGTAATCAGGGACAGAGTTTCACTAGCTGGTAAGCTTGTAAACGTGTCCTGGCATTATGAATGGGGTGAGTCAGGTTTCCATGAATTTTGTGTTTTATTTTTCATAGTGAAAGAAATATTTAGCAAAATGAATATTTGTACTAGTAAAATAACATTAACTACATTAGTATATTTCTGAAGAAAGAAAAGTATGTCCTTAAATACACTTGTTTTTTTAAAAATTCTGTATGAAGTATAAAGTTCTCAAAGAATACAAAACTATATTATATTGAGGTCAAATAAATGTATTTTACTATATTAGAAAGGGATATTAAGTTACAATAACAAACATAAAATGTTAGCTTAAGCATTAATAAAGCCAAGAGTCATGGGATGTGCATTTTAGCAGGTGTTTAAACTTACTATTTTAAAATATTACTACATACTCAAGAGTAGGAAAGAAAAAGTGAGGAATAAACCTGTACTGACAAAACAACAGTTTCAACAATTACCACAATTTCTTATTTACTGTTTTATCTAACCCTACTCCTTCAACTTTTCTGGAGTACAATCATGCAAACTTTGGGTATCACTTTACTCCAACCATAAGCACCCCGCAGTAAGCTATTGTGATTAATTAATGATAGAACACACTTTAAATAGTATCATACAAGTATAATCTTAACTAATAAAACCAAGACATTTCCTTATTTATCTGTACAAACTAGTTTTCCAGGTGAATTTCACTAATATTGTATGCACTTACATCATGTGTTTTGACTATGTTTAACCCACATTTCACTCTGTTCTCATCTTCATTCCTTAGGGTCCCTTTCTTTCCAAATATCCCCTGTTCCATTTTCACATCCCCTTAAAAAAAATCTAAATTCTTTTTAAGAGGGAAAATATGCAACATTTGTCTTTCTGAATCTGGCTTAACCAATGTTTTCCAGTTGTTTTCATTTACAAGATATTACATGTGTTCCACTCTTCTGTATGATTTAAAATTATTCATCATGCATACTCAATTTTATTTATATGTCCATCCATTGGTGAACACCTAGGCTGACTTAAAAACTTTTCTACCACAAATAGTGTCACAATAAACATAGACATACACTATCTAAGTTGTACACTGCTTTTGATTATTTCTAATATGTACCCAGAAATGGTGCTGTTGTGTCAATCTTTGTATTTTGATTTTAATAATGGATTGACTAACCACATTTTCATTAACTGTGTGTAATATTTCCTTTATTCTAAAATCCTCACCAGTGTATATTATTCTCCTGAGAATAGCCATTCTGACTGTGGTATGATGAAATCACAATATAGTTTTGATTTAAATCATAGATGATTAATGTTGTTGAACATTCTTCATACATCATTTGGCCATGTGTACTTCTTTTGAAATGCATGAAGTTTTTCACATCAAAGAATGGGCAGTATATAAATACATCACTTACCTTAAAAATGCCTTTTCTGTAGTTGATTAGTTATAAGAATCAAAAATTAGTAAAAAATTTGAATTTGGTTGTGACCACTCTTAAATTTCTTAAAAACAAAATATAAGTCTTCAACAAAGTTATTGCTTTGTATTTGCTGGAAACTTATACTCTTGGTTAGGGAATTTTCCTAATCCTATGTATTTCATAAATGTTTTATTATGTTTGTCTTTTATTTCCTTCCATTTTATGTTTCTTTTTTTCTAGTTCCCTCCTTTTCTTTGTTCCTTTCTTCTTTCCTAACTTACTTGATTGCTCCTTCCTAACTTCCTTCCTCCTTCCTTCCTTTCTTCTTCCCTCTCTCACTCTTTCCTCCATCCTTCCTTTCTCTTCTTTCTTTTCCTCTCCCAGTTCCTTTTTTTTCTTTGTGTTTTTCCTTTCTGGAACTATGAATCAAACCTAGGACTGTGTGAAAACTCTGCAAGTTCGCTGGTCCAAAAGACACTCCCAGCTTCCAGCAATTGCTTTGTTAACTTTTTAAGTGGTTCTGTTACTGCAAACATATCTTAGTCACAGCTGAGTAGCCTTGGAGGTCATTCTTTCTTCAAGAATCTTCACAGGCAAGTTATGCTACCTTTTCATTCCACGTGAGAGCAAGATACAAATACCTGATCATCACACTTTAAGTTCTCATACTTGATCATTAGGTCCTTAGCTGTGAAGCTGCCTTTCTCCACTATAAACTCGCTCATCAGTATTCTACCTAATAGTCCTCTTAGCTATTTTTGAGCCTTGCCTAGAACCATTATTTCATTAAAGCTTTCAAAGTAGTAATTTGAGTTCTATTATTCTATTTCCTACCTATAATTTTTTCATATAGAAGAATTTTTCTCATCAAATATTTGAATATCCTGAAATACACTTAACTATTTAAACTTTACTGTTCAAATTTTGTGGAGAAAAAAGGGCAACTTCGTGGTGTTATAATGACATAATGGCAGTCAATCTTTTTGTCTACCTATACATTGTATATTTTAAAATATTGCATCTGAGTAAGTATACAGATAACTCTTCTGTGAAGAGAACCAGTTGAAGAAAATAATGTCTTCTAATCCCCTAGACCCACCTCTTGGCTTCCAAACATTATTTTTGCCTGATGTGTGGAAAATTCACAGTTCTGCTGTGTGAGGTTTAACAATTGTAAAGTTAGACACATAGATGTAACTTACACTCCAAGCTTGATATATAACTTTGACCTTATGACTGAGGGTTTTGATACTTTCTAATGAAATCTACCCTTCTCCCAGTAGGTGGTGACTTTCTAATGTAGATTTCAATAGATCAGTCCTGCCAGGTCTGAGTTAATTTCAATTAAATCACACAGGACAGAATTTTGGGAGAATAATGACAGATATGGAAATTTTGGCCTAGGACATTGTGCTTGAGGGTAATGTCGTTATTTGTTGTTGTGCCTTATTCTTGTCAGTTATGAATACTGTTATATGAGCACACTATTTATTCTTTATTTAATCAATGACTGTACTGCTTAACATTAGAGTATAATTAGTAAGGTTACTATGAATGTTTTTCATAAATCAGACTACCAAAGTTTTTATTTTGTTAGTAACATTCTGAGGAGAGAAACTTCTAAATTCATAACAAATTAATTAACTTTATTGAAGGATACATTATTTTAAATGTTATGTTTTTGAAATATATAGTACTATTATTAATTTTTTGAAAATTCCATACAATTATACAAATGTGTGTTGATCCTATTCATCCCTACTCCTCACCATAACTCTTCCAAGATTTATAACACCCAGCTATGCACCCCTTTCAAATTCATGGTTTTTCTTTATATATAACCCACTAAGTATAACTTATGTTCCCTGTCTTAGTGTTTCTATTAATGTGAAAGGCAACCATGACAACAGTAAGTCCTACAAAGGAAAATATTTAAGTGGGGCTGGTTTACAGTTCAGAGGTTTAGTCTATTGTCAACATGGACAATAGACAGGGTGGTACAGAGGCAGCCACAGTGCTGGAGAAGGACCCAAGAGTTCTACATTTGGATCAGCATGAAGTAGGAAGAGAGAACAATACTAGTCCTTCCTCAGACTTCTGAATCTCCAAAGCCCACCCATTTCCTCCAACAGGGTCACACCTCCCATTTGTGCCATTTTCTATCAGTCTATGGAGGTCATTTTCATTCAAACCATTGCATTCCCTGTATACTAATGCGTATGGAGTCATCTCCTGGAGAATTGTTACTCTTCGACAGGCCACATCCTTAACTAAAATGTTTTCACTTTCCCAGAAGCTAACTGCTGTCAATTGCGCCACATTCCAAAATAGGGTTTTTGAATCCCCGCAATACACCATGCTGATGATATTGACTGGCTTGATCTTATTTAGGAAAGCACATTTGGCCTGAGTTGAGGGAAACAGCAGTCCCATCATGATCAAGAGGTCCTGTTTCACCTCAGTCCTTCCTGACTGATGACTCTTACCACCTTTCTTCTCCATCCTTTATAATGATTCCTTGGACACTGGACAAATGGGCAAAGAGGTTGTGATATAGATGTCCAATTTGTAGATGAGCATGATACTGACACTTATTCTCTGGCCCATTTGTGAGTTTCTTTCATAACCACTGCCCACTGCAAAGAGAAACTTTTTGAGGTCTGAAAGATTCACTGTTCTATGGGTAGAGAGACACTTTGTGAGCATAGCATCATATTTTTTAAAATTTAATTTGAAATGTATTTGAGAATTTCTGAATACATAGTATATCCACGTATTTTCCTATCAGGTTAAATTTTATTTAAAATAATTTTAAGGTTTTCTAAATGTATAATGTATTCACATACTTTCATGCCAGGATTGTCAAGATGAAACAGGTAGCTCTTACTGATAAAAAGGGATATGGAAAAAGTCAGAAGGTGCTGGTGAGAAGAGGTGCAGAAAAGTCAGAAAGATATGAGATAAAAGAAAACAGAAGACAGATGCAGACTGATAGACATCCTAGTAGATATAAAGGAGTTGGACAAAAGAAAACAAAAAGACTCAGTTGGTACCCAGGTCAGCTGACATGTACATTATGATTTCTGAAGAGACCACATGGCATTTTCCTGCAGATTGACCCTATCTGTAACTGTACCACATCACTTTTTTCCTTCACAACTTACACCCAGCTCTGTAGAGTTTCATTTTGTTGATTTCTGATTATTTCCACAATTTAGCAATGCCATTTTGAATTCAAGTAACATTCTCCAGAGTTCTGCCCTGTGTGAACTTTTCTGAGTTTCATTTGCAAGTTTGGGAATAAACTCTCTATTACCATTTCACGGCTGGAAATATTAAGCATGTAGTTTGAAATGCATAATAAAATTCCCTAAACAATTTAAAGGCCTCACAAACATAAAGTATAATCAAAGACACAGAATCTTCTTGATTTAAGGTTTATATATATATATATATATTTTGTCACAGACATTTACGCCCATCCATAGTTATTTGCACATTGGTAGAAGGAATTCTAACAACCAAATACAAAGGAAATATTGAATGTCATTCAGTGTAGTGCCAGAGTTAGAGGGGCAGATTTGTTTGGTAATTAGCAAATAAAGAACAATACACCACTGAGTTGAATTTATTTAGAGATGTTTCTTAAATAACAGTTCAAAATTCTGAACTAAGATTTTACTTTATTGCTACAAATAAATAGTTTCATGAATTACAATGTTTCAGATATGTGGAACATTTTAATTTACATCTGATATTTAAAATAGTTTCTCAGTGGAAGAGCATGTATCCATTGCACTCAGACTAACAACTCTGTTTGTTATATTTGACAACAGCCTTAATAAAAAGTAAGTTTGTCTCATTCAATCAAATGTCATAGTGACAGATGAGAAGTACTTTCTGTTGCCTTACCTCATCTGTTATATAAACACAATATTCCCAGTAGTTTTCCACACTTACCACTGTCCAAACCTCTTTTCAAGGCTATCTTGCTATCATGGATTTTAGTTGTAGGAACACATTGTGTGGTCAATATTTCTAGTTGACCAAACACTGACTATATAGTTTATTCAAATTAAAGTCATTGAACATCTTGGCATAAAATGTATATTTGCTAAATATTTCCTAACTTCTCTTCTGCCTGTGAAGTATATTCCTTGATTCATTAGTCAATATTATCCTGCTTATCAAAAATGCCATTCAGTATTAGTCCTCCAATATAAAACACTATCATAAAATAAACCTATAAAGGTGAGATGCATGATGGATTTGACACTTTTCAGTTAGTAATGATAGTTACAACAGCTAATATTTATTCAGTGTAATCTGTCAGCCATTGCTCTAAGTTGCATACATATTCATTTAATCTTCATGGTAAACTCAGTTTATAGGACAACAGGGAGATATACTTGCATTCTTAGGCAATATGGTCAAAGTTGAAGGCTGGCTTTGACTCTCTTAATCTGGAGTACATGTACTTCACCATGGCCTGTTAACTTTCAAAAGGCAATTTCTCTTTTCCTCGTTGAGAAAACAAGCATAAATTAAGTGAAGACTGGACTTGCATTAACCCAAAAGTGTCAGCACTATCCCAATATTTGTTAGTCAGATTCTCTATTACTTAGCTACATTCTTTTATATCAAAGTTTGAGAATATATGTGAGAACACTGAACAAGACACTGTGCCCATGGAGGGGAAGACAAAGCCATCTATTTTTGAGGCACTGTGAGTATGTGGCAGATGAGGATATAGGTAAAGTTGCCAGTTCATTATTCCAGTAAGTAATGTAATACATAAGTGACAGAAAATATGGAGAAAATGGAGATTCGCTATAAGAATTAAATTGCTCTTTCCACTATTACTTTTAATGAACACCTTTTTTTAAAAATCTCAGAAAAAGTTTTAAATATAAGTGTAGCTATCATTAAGTGGTGGGAAGACTGAACATTGTTGTCCCTTTCAAACTGATACTTGAAATCTTACACCCTCATTTGAAATTATTTAGAGTTGGGAGCTTATCAAAGGAAATAAGTCAAAAATTAGAGTTCTTATCACTGAGATTAATGTCCATAGCAAACTGAGCCAAGAAAATTTTCTTTCTTTCCATCCTGTAAAGATTTGATGGTAAGATGGACAGTAGCTTGCAACTTGAGCAGGCCCTTACCAGAGCCTGACCATGACAGCAGCAAGAACTCAGATCTACAAGTTCCAGAACTAGAGAAAATACATTTATATTGTGTATTAGTCACTATATCTGCCTGGGCTGGCTGAGAAAGAAGAATGTATCCTGATCACTCAGTTTCCCCTTTGTACAATACCAACTTGTTTCTACTTTTCATCCTTCTAGTGAAATCAGTATCTGCATATACCTATACATTGATGTATAGGTCCTTGGTTGGATTCATAAAATCATGTCTGTTTATCAAAGAAGGTAGCTTTTCCTAGAACACTGAGATATTTTGAAAGACATTTCATTGAGTTCTGATTTCATGTTTTCCTGCTGAACAGTAAGACAGTCTTAGATAATATAGCACTATCAGCAGGTTAGTTTCAAGAGTCCTATGATGCATTTCAAATCATACTTAGCATAAGAAAATTATTTCTCACCAACTTTTCAAAGTCAGATGCAATGACCTGTCTCCTAATGACTTCTTTTCCAGTGAGATTACCTGTGGAAACCCAATACAAAAACTTTAAACAAACATCTGAGAAACCTATTATTCCTGGCTAACCACTGATATAATATTTTAGATTGTTTGATATAAGAATTACTTAGACTTTTTCTCTGAGTATCCATTGAAAATTTGACCAAGAATTTCATGGCCTCTGAGTAAATATGGAAAGGTAATTTGTGTCAACACTTCCCAAGATTCTTTTTTGACCTTTTGAAGCATTGGAATTATGGAAAATACCATATCATATGATGTAAGCCTTTGTAATTGGATAAAATTGTGCTATTTCATAGACTAAAAATTAGAAATAAAAGGATAAATTAATATAAATAGAATTTACTTTAATTTTATTATAAACACAAGAGGTTGCAAAATATATTAATAAAATAATAACCTTGACAAATTGAACATAATTTTTTTATTTTTATAATTATTTTGTGTTTACAGGTGTTTTGCTGGTAAGTCTGTGTACCACATGTATATGAGAATTAGGTGATAAGGACAATAGGTCTGGAATATAAGCAGTTGTGAGATATTTTATAGGTTTTGGGAATCAACCCAAGTCCTCTAGAAGATCAGCCAGTGCTCTTAAATGAGCCATGTCTCCAGCCCTCAAGTTAGACATTTCATAATCTTTGATTTATCAAGTTTACAGATAGGAACTTCCTGTGAATAACTAACTTTCCCTAATTTCTCCCTGAAACTTCTGCTAAACCTTCAGCATCTTATCCATGTAGTTATTTTCAAAACATTGTTTTAAATCCCAGAATTATTCATTCAGTAACTGTGAAGTAATAGATTATGTTGCAGATTCAAGGAGTACTACTATTTTCTTCAAAACTAAGAAATCAGTTTTCCTTGAAAGACTAATTATTTCTTTGTGTCATCTCTCCATTGTTAATATTAGGGAGTTAATTTTGTGCCAAAGTCAACTAGTTTTTCTTTAACAAAATTTATATGCAGCACAAATATATACATGAATTTTGAGAGTAAAGAAAAATTAAATCAGTAAAGACAGAATTGAACTCTCAGTGTTTATTAAGCAAATTCTATCAAAATATAAGTCCTTAAGAAAACAAACAACAAAAAGCCCTGGCAGGATGTGGACAGAAGACACATGTCTATACTGCTGAGCATAGGGAGAGTGGAGGAAACAGTATTTTTCATAGATGAGCTCCTCAATTGCTTATGTGATATCAAGAGGTCAGCTCTAAAGTCATATATATACAACTAACAATAAATGGATGGAGCACACTGGATTTATATATTAACAAATATATATGTTGTTAAGAGTGTCTGTTTGTGCAGTAACAATTAAAGAAGAGGTTGACAAAGGACATTAATTCAAAAGAGACAGAAGAAATGGGAGGAGATACTTGAGAGGACTCAGGGGCTGAAAAAGAAAAAAAAATATTTTAACTTAATTTTTTAAATAAAAAAATCCCCAAATAAATCATCCATATGACCAAGCCTGGTACTTAAACACAGGACTCTGGGTTAAACTACCACAGAGGTAGTTGTATATCAATGTTTATTGCAGTACTATTCATAATTGCCGAACATGGGACTGCCTAAGCTGTCCAATGACAAAGGAATGGATATGAAAAAAATTGGCACATAGCCCCAAGAGAAATGTTCTCGCTGTAAAGAGGAATGAAGTTCTAACATTTGCAAGAAATTAGATGCAACTGAAGATAATGATATTAAGCATGTTAAACATGTTTAAGAAGGATAATCATTACATTTTTCTCTCATTTATGTTTCATTAGTCAAATAAAATCATGCATGCATATATAAAATAAAAACTAGGAATGACATTGTCTAAGGGAATAAATAAGACAAACAGGAGGAAGGAGGCATGAGAAAAGGGAGTATGAAGTACTGGGGTAGGAGGAGTTTATTTAATTTGTGATGTATACTTGCATGTAAAACTATTAAACTATCCTCAAAGACTTATTAAGATGAACGCAAAGTAAAATTTGTGTTGCCAGTGTATTCTTTCATGTGTCCCCTGAATGTGGTTGTCTATCAAGAGGTAAATATTTACAGAAAATAGACACTCCCTCAAGAGCTGGCAATTGCCAGTAGCTTGTTGCCAAGAGTTTCCCGTGGTGTACACCTCTTCTCTCCATGCTGACATAGGAAATAGAGAATAGAAATGGGAGCAGTTGGAGAAGGATGTGATCAAAACACATTACATAAAACTAGGCAAAGCAAAACAAAACAAAAGTTATATATTAAGAGTATATTGATTTCATATAAGATAAAACAATTTTAAGTGTATGGAAAGTTTGTTTGGCGAATAATGGGAACATAATATTATAAAATTTCAAAGATCTGCTAATAGATACAGGTGCTTTAGTACATGATATCAAAACAGAAGAACATAGCATTAAGGAGAGAATGTAGTGCCTGCAATTTTTAACTCAAAATCATAATACAAAACAGTTGCGCTTGTAGATGAGACCTCCAAGCAGTTAAATTAAATGAACTCATGAGTTTGACATTATGAATGTCTTATCTCCAGAAATATATTAATAAACTTAGATGTGCACAAGATTCCTCATCTTGGTCCTTCATGCTGACTATACAGAATACATGGTCACTTTTGCCATGTTTGAATTATTTTCCCTTCCCAATTTCTCCCTGTGTTTATAATTTGTGTTGAGCTCACTGGGCTAATTTTGAATTTTCTTCTTTTACAAATAAGGTGTTTTTCAATTTATCACATAATAAACTGTATGCCTCCTCTAAGGAAAAGAAGATTTATGTTTTTAAAAGACACACCAACACATGCATACATGCAAACACGTGTATACAGTACGTGCATATGCACAACTGCCTCCTCCCACATACATTCAGGAAAGCCTCTATTAAACAAAACACAGTGATGGCTGTGACTGAGCCAGGAAAGGGGTTCATATTTGAAATTAAGTTTCTTGGCTTGTTGCGCATGCATTTTTAGCCTCCTGAAAAATAAGAGACAGAACCTTCTGCTGTTTCAGCCACCCATCTGTTGGTAGTTTGTAATGAAAGTCTTTGGTAGTGAATATGGGTTTTTCTACCACAGAAGGGAGACTTCTAATTTAGTTTAGGATTATAGTTACCTGAAGTTGGGGTCAGGTTTAGTATTTCTCTGAACTGATGTTCCTACACAGGTTTGCATTGTTTTGTAATTATTATAAGAAGGCCTCTTTCTCTTCTTGAATAGTGAACAAAAGAAAAGAAATTAACATTTATAGGATACTTAACATGTGCCAGGCACCATTTCGCATGTGTTTTCTCATTTAATCCTTAGAAACATCTTGCAACATAAGTATTATTATTCCAATAATTTTAGCTAAAGGGATAAAATAACTAGCCCCCACAGTCACTTAACTTGTTAATTGGCAGATTTGGATTCCAAACTGATCATTCTTCTTTTTGTAATTCTACAAAGTCCTAGGCTTTTCATTATTTAATGTTGAAGGGTCTCTTCGAAATAACAGAAATGTTTCCATTAGTTCACATGGAAGGAATAATATTATACTGGGCAGAGAGCAATGGAAAGTTAAACATGATAATACAGTGATTAGAGGGAATACAGTTGAGATGTGGCTAGTACCCATAATATAGGTTGACTAGGAGAATAGCTGGAATTCTAGTGGTTCAGGAGTGGAATTCCCAATGGAATTTGGATATGTCCTTATATTTGCTCTTTGCTACACGGCATCAAAGAGGAGAAGTTGCCTCACAGAAGCTGGAGTCATTGCCTCAAACCCTGCTCAAGCAGAAAGAGATAGTAGAAATTATTTGAGCATCTCTGTCTCCTAAGGTTCAATAAATAAATGTCTGTCCAGGAAGACAGAAGGAGAGTTCAGAAAATATGCGAATGAACAGGTAGGGAGGACAGCAAGCACTGATTTCTAGAGAAAAGAAGCAAGGGGCTGGGACAGGCTGTTCTTTGTGGTTCTTTAGTGAAGGCAACTCAGATCCACAGTGCATTGGAAAGTGACGTGCTTTCATATGTCTTCTCATCTGACTGGGCTTCCCTAGCTTTCATGTGGTACTCCCTTAAGGCTGTGACACAAACACAGAATTGCATTACTAAACATTGACGAACTAGTAAATAGCGTAGCACAGCCAGACCAAATTCATGCATTCTGGAAGACAGTGTGCTTCTCATGTCTTCAACATGTTCCTCTCATAATGTTCAAGTGAGATTTAGCTGAATGTCTTCAACTGAGATGACTGTAGCTGATAGGAGATGTCATTCTGTAAATATGTTTCTCTTACTGGTTAAGGAATAAAGCACTGTTGGCCAATAGGAAAGCAAGATAGGCAGGGCTAGGAGACTAGGAGGAAAGAGGAAGTAGTAGGGAGGAGTCAGCATGTAGAGGCTGGAGAAAACAGAGGTCCGGGCCCTTTCTCTGGTAAGATGAGACTATGTGGAAATACTTAGATGAATAGAAATGGGTTAATAATTAAGACAGAGCTAGCCAATAAGAAATGCTAGTAACTGGCCAACAGCATTTATATCTAATACAGGGTCTCTGTGTGTTATTGGGGGCTGGTGTGGCAGTGGGCAGTGTATGAAAACATCATACTCGTTACATATACCCAAAGTGAGATGGCAAATTCCCCAGTACCAAGCAATAAGTCATTGCTTCAGAATCACAAAGAGTATTTCAAACCAAGCTACTGAGTTACATTAAACTTTTCTTTACCGTAAATTACTGTGTATCTTTTTAGATGCCTTTTAAATGTGTAAGTCAGTGTCTTTTTGTGCTATCAATAGAAACAAAGTTATTACTACCTTATTTTGAATTGTTGTGTGATTTCCATAAGTATATCATCTACAAAATGAAGATCATAAAATATGTTACTATAAATAGCATTAAGTTAATTCTTTTAGAGGATATTATTTGAGTATTGTCTTAGAGTACCATAGTCCTAACATAATCCCATTCTCACATGATAACCACGAACACTCTAACCAAAGGTATAAATACATTTATTTCATTTTACAAAAATTCATAACAATGAGTTCTCACAATCCTGTTATGTTTTCAGTAAATGCAAAAGAAGAAAGTTTATTTTTGTGCTTGCAGAATTTGACCTGGATAAAGAAAAAAAACAGACAGATAAAAACATATTGGTCATTTTCTTTGTTTTCTTCAGACTACAAGTATATAGCATCTCAAGTTAGAAAGTGCTAAATTATCTTATTATAGAATTCAAAACAGTTTTCCCCTGAGATATAACTGGGTACATCAACATGAACTCCCAGTCTCTTAAGACTTCCTGAACATTTCTTCTCTCTACTTGCACTGGCTTCATATATTACTGCTAATGCTATCCTTGGGCTGCAATTTGGAATATAGATGATCCTGAGAAAAGTCATATTTCTTATACAACTCTATTGCATGATGCCAATGTCTTTACTCTCCAACAGACTCTTTTATCCCTTAGCTTCTCTCTTCTTTATTGAGTGGCAGTAGGATGTCATGTAGTCACTCAGTAGACACTGGACCATCTAAGGGGCTGAGTCTGTGTCATCATATAGGTGAACCTAATTCTGCAGCCTTTACTTGGAAAGGAAACTGTCCACTTGAAGAAAATAAGAAATAAGCATTTGCTTTAAAAATTGAATGTACCAGTACTGCTCTTTGTGTATTGAAAGAGCATCAGCCACAGCATGGTAGATGTGAATGGTACCCACAGAGTAATAGTGTGTTTAACCAATTGTGTAGACTACTATACCAATGTCCACTCTACGGAGTTGCAAAACATGGCCACTTAGCAATTATACAACTATTCAATTTGAGCCAAGAGGCTGAGAGATAGGAATTGGTTAAGAAGGTTTCAATTACAAGGCAATTCTGACCAAGGTTGCTGAATTGTTGTACCAGTGTGGAACCCTGAAGGCATGCATAGGTGCAGATCATCCTCCAACAGATTCTTCAAAAGTGTCAATATTTTCCACATACATCTATGTTTTCTATCTTGCTTCATACAAAGCATACATTCCAAAGGCTTATAGTGTTTTCCTGTGTATATGTGCTATATCCAAAAGCAAATAAGTCCCACCTGTAAGCTCTGTATTATCTCTCAAATACATAATTACATGGCAAAAAAGAGATTGCTCCAAAAACTCATGTATGGAAAATGTGTGCTAAGCATTCATCAGAGTTTTTTTTTCCCTTATAACAGTCAACAACAGTAATTTTCATAAACCAAATATATAAAGTATCTATTCTTAAAATTCATTAACTATCAAGGTCCCAGGAGTTCTTTGTGTGTGTGTGTGTGTGTGTGTGTGTGTTTGTGTGTTGAAAAAAATTATAATCATTTTTTTAGAAAAATTGGAAGAAATAAGCATTCATCCCTGAGATGGTCCATTCCAGACTACAGTGTTGTGTGTCATGCTGCCCTTTTACTCAGTAATTTTAGTATATGTATCATGTTGAGCTCCAAGGACTTCTGGGCTCCCCAGATATAAGGAAGGCTGAAGGTCTTGACTGCTTGACACTTAGTCACGTAACAGTTTAAAGGCAGAAAATTATATTGCTCAGTGGTTTGAATTCCCACAATATCATACTATTCATAGGTCAAAAAATTAATGTAGAGTAAGAAGTGTTCCTTTTGGTTTCTTTTCTTAACCCAATTACATAGAATACTTTTTCCTGTTTTCTGAGCTTCTTTGGCACCGGGTTCAAACTGTGACTTCAGAAACTGATCTGATTCATAACCTTCTCTCTCTCTCATCATTGTCACTACCTCCCTGACAGTGATGCCTGTGAAAGCTGCCTACCAGAGACTTAATTTCAGTTCTGTGGAAGTCATAAAACAGGTTGGACCCCTGATTCTTCCTGCAATCTTTAGAATTCTTCATTCAGTTTACATTTATCAAATCCAAATTGTACTTTCTGGTCTGAGTCATTTAAACTTTATATTTATCCATAAGAACAATATTCATTTTTAATGAACAAAAGAGAATACCTACCCTAATGAGGAGGTTATTCATTTAGTACTTGGGTAGAAACCCAACCTGGGCTGCCAGAAAGAGCTTGAATGATGAAGGCTTGTTCCCTAACCATGTGACTTGCCCCTACCCGCTACTATTGCAAACCTTCATCTCCTCAGGATAGACCATTTTAGATATCAAACATTTCACATTAATTTCTGAATGTAAAAACCTAAAAGGGTTAAATTTATAAACTCAGTAGTACCTGGTTTCAACTTTATGCCAAATACATCCTGGTATACACCTGGCATGAGCACCCCTGGGCTTTGCAGACTTGTTTCCCAGTGACTAGGAATGAAGCAATTCTCAGCTCCAGGTCTGTTCTCCAGCCATGCCAGTTACTGCCAGAAGCAACAGGAGGAAAATCCTCCTTTCCTAGTCTAGCTGTTTTGCCTTGATCTGGGGTCCTTTTAAAGAAAGCAACAGGACAGGGGGAAAAAAAAGAATAGGAAGAAACCTACAGTGGGAAAGCCTGAAGCTGCAACACAAATAATGATTATTCTTGTCAAGATTTAGCTGTGGTTGCTTAGTTACTGGCTTGCTCTGCAAAACCTTGAAGTATGGGACACATTAGGAGCTCGTTAGGTCCCAGTGACTTGCGGCAAATGTACAATTTGTCTCTGTGCTAAACACACTTCAAAAATAACAATAAAAAACCCACATGGCTTAAAATTTGTGACCTTTCTCTTTTTTCACTTCTCCTCTCCTTTACACCTCTTCTCTTAGTTGTATGCTATTATGGAAACTGTTATTGAAAAAATAAATAAAAGAATTTTGCAAAGGACAGGAATCAGATAATATTAGTCCACAGACTTTGGCATTTAATGAAGGTTTTCACAAAGAGAACCCCAGGAAGGGTCAAGCAAAACTAAAAGGAGTTTCTATAGTAATTGTTTACAGTACACATGGCAGGGCCATCAGCTCACTCTTCAAGAGCACCTGTAGTGTGTGCCATGCTGCAAAATGTTGCAGAAGCAGGAAGCATTTGACTCTTCTCTTCACTTTTCTATAAACACTAGTAGCGGCACTGTCCAATTCACAGATCTTGTAGTGAACCTAACAGCTGATAATTTGTAGTTCAAAACTATGACATGAGTGTCTGCACAACTTAGTGACAGTTTTAGTTGAACAAACTACTACTTCCCATGAGTGACTGGGATTCCTTTTCTTTATGTGGCTGAAGATGCATTTTTACTTGGTCTCTCAATTCAGCTCTGTGCTTCTAAACTTTTGGCAATATGTAATGTGTTAACGGGAATGCACTTGTGGAGGAAGTGGAGTTAGGAGGAAAGGGCCTGGAAAAGGGGGGCATAAGGAATGCTATCAGAGAACTCCTGACAGCCTCTAGCTTTTACAATGCTAGCAAATTAAGAAGATGGAAAGTAAGCAGTGAGGGTGTTCCAGTGGTTACAGAAATAATTTTGTAGGACTCTGTGTTGGGTAAACTCTAAGACCAGAAGATAAAGCTTACAAAGGAGAATCACATTTCCTATGCCAACTTCAAAATCCATATTAACTGTAACTGTTGACCTGCAATCTAAGCTAAAAGATATCATTTGGTTCATAGAGTATTTTGCAGGATTCTTGGATCTGACCTCCTTCACAAAGAACATCTTTTTTTTTGCTCTTGTCCAGTAATTAATCAGAATTCATGTGGTATTAAAGAGTTCTCAATCAAATATAATGCTAGATAAAATCATTTGTTATCTATGCATGTATACATATTAATATAGATATATGCATATTTTCTTCTTTCAATAAAAATGTAATCTTCTGCCATGCAGTGGTAGTAGATGCCTTTAATTCCAGACCTTGAGAGGCAGAGGCAGGAGGATTTCTACAAGAAAGAGGTCAGCCTTGTCTACAGAGCAAGTACCAGAACAGTCAAGGCTACACAGCAAAACCCTGTCTCAAAAAAGAAAAAAAATAGACAACATTTTGTGTAGCCATTTACATTGCAAAACAAATCTCTTATTATTTTTCAGATTTTGGAAATGCACAGCTTTGTCTGTGACCCATTCCTATGTAAACCAATGTTTCCAATGATAAAGAAGAAATCCTTCTGCATTACTTTATTATTCCCCTTATGAGGAAAAGCAAAAATAAGATGAGCATAATGATACACTTTCCCTAGGTAACTATACATGGATGTGCTTACAGTATTGTCCATGGAGTCTAAAACAAGCTTTGTGTAAAACAATATCAGCATTTGCATTCAGTCTGTACTTGTTCTCCTGTAAACATTAAATCATCTGTAGGTTACTTATATTAATACAATGCAAGTCACAGGTAAATAATGGTTGTGCTACATTTGGAGGGAAGTAGTGAGAAGAAATAAATGGTCTTTACATATTCAGAATGACCATGTGTTTATTTAACGTGTTTTCAGTTACAATTGGTTGCATCTGTAGAACTAGAACCCATCTTGATATACAAAGGCCCAGCTGCACATACTGTGGAAGGAGAAAATGCCATGCCTCCGTAAGAACTAACCCAATTTCTTTTTTTATCCACTGGGGTAATCTATATCTCTTATAACAATGTGTTGTTTTCTAAGTTGTGAGTTTTTTCTGGTTTTGTAACTGGCTCATAATTACAGTGGACAGGGTCAATTCCTTATACTAGTGCTTATAGCCTACATGTTTGAAGATGCCATGGCTTAGCAGCAGATGAAGATATGCAACTTAGGTTTGCCAACTAATGATTTCATTTCAAGGGAGAACTTTCAAAAATACTTCTAGGAATGAATTACCCAGAAAAGAAGGGATTTCTCAATCTTTATCCTGGGTTTACTAAACAGAAGGTTATGAATCTATACCTGCTAGCTACGATTTTAGAGTGTTGCACTGTAGGAAAAAGCCTGAGAGGTACAGATGAAAAAACGGTGAGAGGCTTGAGTCCTAATTGCACTGGACCAGAATTTTGGAAACACGAGGTCTAATTCTATCAGCTCTGTTTCTGCAGTTTTCCCTGTTCTCATTAGCACAGCCATATTTCTACTACCAAAGTTAGTGATATTCCTCTTCAAGGCAAGGCAAAAAGACTTCAATATTATAAAACCTCTAACCACTGATTCATTTCTTTAAAATTCTTCAAAGGAGAAACTTGCAGACTCCAGTTCTAACACCATTACACATGTAGTGTTGGTTGCTGGATTTGGTCCCTTCAGAAAACTAGAGGTGACACTACTTACATTTGAAGTAGAAGGATCTTACATAAGGATTATATGGCCAAGTTTGTTTCACCTGCCTCTTTGTCCTTTTCCCAGGCCCCTGCCTCCTCTAGAGGCATACTATTTTGTGCAACGCATTCTTTCTCTCTTCAATTATTATGGTCATTATTGCATACATTCCCCATAAGTAGCATCTTAAGAGAACGAGGCCACTCAAGCTTTTTATTATGTGCTTCTTGCTTGTCACTGGTGATCTTCACATCACCAAATTTGATATAAATTTCCAGTTCTTATAATCTTCATTTATCAAGGGTAATTGACCTATGCCATTATTGCTTTATTTGGACATCTATTGAAGTTTCTGGCAGCCAATGGGTTCTTGCATATTTGGTTTTCTTTCCACACCCATCAACAATCCTCTTCAGACCCAACAGCTGGATGTTTTTCATTCTTCTAACATCTCTAAATGCTTGTGCATCCTAGGTCTGACTGTGTTTCTCTTCCTTGCTTGCTGACACTCACTACCTGGTCAACCTCATACAATCCAGAATTATAGTTCTGAGCGACTCATTCAGCCCTGTATCATTAACAGTAAATCCTGAATTCTGAATTTGCTTATCTAGCTAATAATTCTATATATCTTGTGAGATGCAGAAAAATGATCATAGGATCTATAGCCTTTATTTCATTCCACTGTACTTACTTCATGTAAATTGCCATCTTCTTTGTCTCTGTCTGAGTTATTGCATTACAAGCTTCTCTTATTCTCTGTAGTTTCTCTTCATGCAAACAACACAATAGTCTTAAAATTTGTGCTCTAGCAAGCTACATCTAGACAAACAAGCAAAAAACCAACAGCAACAACAGAACACACCCTTAACTGGCTTTCATTTTTCCCAGAATATAAGCAAATCCTTGCCATTCACTATAACTTAGAGTATCCTTTGTGATGTTATTTGAGTATCATCTCTGGCTTTATCCTTTACATTTTTCCTCTTGATCCCTCCACAAAAGCCTATCTTTTATTTTGTACACATGACAAACTCATCCCTGCTTTACAAACTCAGTCCTTACTGTTGCTCAGCCATGATTCAGCAGCCCCCTTGATTATCTCAGAACTATCTCAGTTTAACCCATGTGCCTCCTCATCAGAAGAGTTCTCACCCAAATGTCTCTTTCACCTCCTCTCTGCCCTGCAATTTTTATATATGCTGAACCTGAAATTTTCTGGCATTGATGAATCTGAGTGAACATGATGCATATATTATTTATATGTAGTGCTCATTAATTCATTATCTAAGACTACGTTTTCAGCCATTTTAGTTACCTTTAAGAGGAGGAGCAGGGCAAACACTCACAGTACAGGCCTTCTTAAGCATTGCAAAATCCTAGAATGTTTGTTTCCTTAGTCTCTAAATCCCAATAGAACAAACTGTGATAGATAAACGTTTGCAGACACCAACAAAACAAAATCTCAAGCTAGAATTATTCCCTAGTTGAGAGCACTAACATAAACCCTTGTTTGGGTGAGCTTCAAGAAACAAGGTCTTTTCTTCTCCTCCTCCTCCTCCTCCTCCTCCTCCTCCTCCTCCTCCTCCTCCTCCTCCTCCTCCTCCTCCTTCTCCTCCTTCTCCTTCTTCTTCTTCTTCTTCTTCTTCTTCTTCTTTTTCTTTTTCTTCTTCTTCTCTTTTATTTATTGCTTTATGACAAGCCACAAGGAAGTCAATTCCCATTAACATGAGACAGTAGATTCCCTCTTTATTGTTGCTTGAAGTAGCTATTTATATTTCACAATAAAAAATTTCCATGTTATTTGGGGAAAGTATTTTTAAAGTAACCATATAAAAGAAGCTAATTTTAAGGTAGTGAAGAACATTAGTTTAAAATAGTCTGATCTCTGTGCTATTGAAATGGCATGAATGTGATCTTGAGTAATAGTCTTTCACACAACAGATATGGCAGAGCTGGAGTTGCTGGTTCTCTAATGTTCAAGATGGTGTTGCTGCTGCTGCTGCTGCTGCTGCTGCTGCTGCTGCTGCTGAAAAATGTCCTTGTTACACTCATCATAGTAAAATAATCAGACTCTTCTTTGAAGACAATCATAATGAAAAACTGTCTTTAGCCCTCTAGTGAAACAATGGTATGCCATAGACTTTGAAAGCACACACAGCATAAAGTTAGCACCTTTGCAATTACAGTGTTTATAGTTTATTGAAGGAAGCACAAGTAAAAAGGTTGTTACAATTAACTACACAATTGACTGCATATACATGTATCTGAATATATATTGCACACCTCTAACAACAGTCATGGCCAGTAAGCTATACAGGAAATGCTAGAGGGCTCTGTCAGAGAGGGGATATTTACCATCAGGTTTGGGCTGGTTGGTGAACAGTAGCTGATGAAGAGGTGTTTACCTGATGGATGAAGAAATTCAGAGTAAGCATAGCACAGAGAGAAGATAAATGGAAAGTATGGCATAATTGGATATAAAAAAGAATCCTGGAAGATTGGGGGTGGGAGTGGGTACAATGGTTAAGAAGGATCTTTGGAAGGAGACACACATGAAACTAAGCTATAAAAAATCCTTAAACCTCATTGAACAGAAATTTTTATTTATTTATTTTGGTAAGAAGCATCTAGCAAGTTGAGGAAATTTAAGAGTCATGTGCACAGAGACATGTTTAAGACAGTCATGCTTAAACTCTGGTTAATATAATGTAGGGGAAAACATTGGAACTTTCTTTAACAGTCAGCCATAATCTTCCAAACAATGAAAATGAGAGTTTGAACCAAACCAAGGACCATACACTTTGTGATTGTGAATTTAGTAAACCCCCTATGATCAAATTTACAAGTAGTGATGGATTAGCATGTAAATGAGAAAGGATGGAAGAACTCTCCAGGGATCCCATTTTAGGAAGTTGGAATGAAGAATGACCTCTGGTACAGCCTGTTTTGAGAACAATGTGCATGCTTACACTCTTTGCTAGTTGTTGTGAATGCTAATCACACATAATTGGGCTGGTGTGAAGATTTCAGTGAAAGGAAAAATGGTGACCATCTAGGGAACTTCAATACCAAAGTGACATTTTTAAAAGACTAGTATTGCTTTGAAATTTTGATTCTAAAATCACAACACGAAGTCTTAAAATATGAGCTACTTTTCTCTCAATCCCGTTAAAGAAATGGCTCTCTGCTTTCCATGTTTATGAACTCCTTCATGGACAGTCACAGCAACTTATTTTTCTGGCTTCAGCCCATCTCCGTGAGTTATCCACTTTTATGTGCATCTCACTCAAAACAAATTATATATGCCACTTGGCAAGTCTTAGGTGTGTGCCTGTTCATGGCTTAACACTGCCACCTAGCAACTGACTAGCAACACGACTTCTTTTACCTTCTACACACAGAACCCTACTCTCTCTTTATAGGCATTAGTGACAGAGCACCTACCTAGAAAAGAGCTTGCTTACCATCTGTAAGCATTTTAGGGGAAGAGTTTCTCGTTTCTACATCAACAGTTTAGAGAGCTAAGTGTTTGCAGTGTCCATCACTGGAAAACACCTGTTTGTGGGAATGCTGTGAGTGCCTGTGTTCTGCTGCAGAGGTGGAGAAAATGAAAAGGAGAGGGCAGGCAAGGAGGCAAGGAGAGTTTTAAGTTCCCCTGCCACCCTTTCTCTTTCTCCTTCATCTTTCCTTCCTTCCCATCCTCTTTCCCTCCCTCTTTGTCTCTTCATGTTTCTCCCCCCTCCATTTATCATCTAACTTGAACACTTTGGGTTGTGGGGGTAGGTTGGTACCTTAAAGCCATTACTTCTTGAAAGAAACCTGATTTTTTACTTCTATATGTACATATCTTGGGTTTAGTGGCACAGTGCTCCATTGTGTGTGTGAAAAAGCCTGAGTAGAAGAAAGCTAGACTGCCTTATCTGTTATTCGTTAGCATGTCAAAGAAATGTGGGTGTCAGAACATCCATGCTGAAAGCACACTCAAAGATGTCACCAAAATGGTCCCCTTGTGAGCTTAAGTGTTTTGCGATGACTTTCCAAAATCAGATCTTGCAGGTACTTACAGGTTTGGAGAACAGAATTTCTCCCCACTGCCATCTGTGGTGACAGGTTGACCCTCACAAATCTTTAAAAGCTTGCTTTAGGGAAGTGTTTATACCTCTGAGAGCAAGTGCTCAGGTTCTGACGCTTATAGTGTGTTCTTCCCAATATCAACCCTATGTCAATGCCTAATTTATCACTGTCTGACTCCTTCCTCGGGTGCTTGCCTTTTCCATTTCTTCTTTCTCTATTTCCAAGGAAAACAGTCTATCATTTCAATCTCCTGACATTCACATGTCCTAATTCTTGTGATGTGTGCATTTGTGTGTCTGTGTTTGTCTCTATCAACTAAGACTCTAACAGATATGTCTAACAGCCAGGTAATCCCCATCCTAACGTCTTGGTCAGGGACAAAATCTGGGCACCTTGGCACCTGGCCATTGTATGTCCCTGTGTTGGCACTTTATACCCTTCTTTCTAGGGTCCTCTTTGCAAATTTCAATCGTTTGTAATTTCCAAACAAATTCACTTAGTATTTGATCTCCTCAAGCTCAAGAAAATGAATTTTAAAGCATTCCTTTCATTAGGCTATTCCTAACTATTCTCTATATTGCTTTCCATTTGAAGGAATTATTTGTATTTGTGTTGATTTATTTAAAGTTCATTTTACACTTCTTACTTCAAGCTGCTGAACATTCAGAAGTGTAAGCCCCATTTGTTTTGTGATTGTAACATTACTGTACAAGCTGCTACCTTTCCTTTACACTGTAGTAAGTCCATCTCTGAAATCTCCATATGAAAACCACATAGGAACTGAGTCTATATCCAGTGTTGTAGTCAGAGTAGCCAGTAGCAGAGTCACACCAGGCAGTGCAACAGTAAGAATTAAAATCATTCATCTTCTTTCTTTCCATTGGCAGCTAAGGGAAACCTGGGTGGAAAGGTTATGAATTGCATTTACAGAATGACCACAAAGAAAGAAAGGTTTGGTATTTTGAAAGTATAGACGGGAATGCAGGATAAGATGTGGGCCAAGATATGTAATTTGCTGTGTAGCAATTCTGCACTTGTCCAATTTATCCTTATTCATATTAGTGGGACTGATGGGTCAGGCTGTCTGAACAGTGCTATATAGATTCAATCCTTTATTTTTGATTCTTTCTTTAAATGGAGGCAGTCTTGATTATTAAGAAGTATTTATTTTGTTTTTGTTTTTAAACTGTCTCGTGCATTTTAGGGTGGCCTCAAAATATGTAAATGAGTATAGCTATGAATATCAGACCCTCTTACACATCATAAATGAAGGGATTGCAGGCATGTATCACCCAGAGCTTATATGGCAATAGAGATCTAACCCTTAGGTGTGGTAGAAAGGTGCTCTGTCAACTAAGCTAAAAACCCCATTGAGAGGAGTAAGATTTCTTTGAAGAAATCTATTGATTTAAATCATGGTTTCAGATTTTAAAAGAAATATTTTTCATCACTTTTAGATATTAAGGTAAAAAGATGACTAGCTCTCTTGCCTTCAGCATTCAGTAGTCTTAAAATTCTGAACACCATGTGTCTCACTGGCTATACTCTGTTCAGGCAATAAAATGTTTATAGTTGAGTTGCACTCAGTGAAGTACATGTCTGTTATGAAAAAAGATTACCACATGGAGCTGGAAATATACAACAGACTCTAGCAGGAAGACACACTGGTGCGAATCACACTAGGACACAGAACTTTTCATATTGAATTACTCCAGTGAACCGTTTAGAATAATCAGAACCTGAAGCCAATACAGAATTCAGGAAGAAAGGTTTCAAAGATTATTTTGTACAGTTCTAAAATCACTAGTCATTTCTCCACCCCAACCACATCAAATGATCAAAGTCTATTCTGAACACTTAAAGGAGAGAGGACATGCATTTTATTTTAGAATATCATTTCCCCTTATTTATTTGTTAAATCTTTTTAAGAGGGCAGCTATAAGCAGAGAAATAAAAGTGGATATAATTTAAACATCAGGCGTTAATAATGAACTCTTACATTAAGCTTCTTAATGCTCCCAAGCTTCATTTTCCTAATCTAGGAAATGGAATGAGCAAACTTAAAAATCTTTAGTTTCAAATGAAATTATAGATATTTATGTTCCTCTCTACAGTTTAGCTATTTTCTCTCCTCAACCTTATCCAGTATAAGATATGCTTAAGCAGCCCTTTTTAAATGCAGATGGCATCGTCTTGAGCTATAGAATGAAGGTGGTATTTATCTCAGAGTTTCTATAGCTTTGATTACCTAAATACACTAATAGAAAAATTGGGCTCAGAAAAAAATAGTAACTAAGCAAGATAGTCTCAGAGTTGAATGGATATTAAAACTGTAGAATATACATCAGCTAACCTTCAATTACTTATGGGAAGGCAAACGGAAAGTGGGGATAACATATGTGTGTGTTAGTCCTTTGCAGTGACATTTGCAAAGGGTAATTCTCTGACTATAGGAAGCTGTCACAGAATCACTTTATAAAGCAGTTGGGATACCAGATTCTTGCTTTCTTG
Source organism: Cricetiscus sungorus (assembly GCA_030556225.1). Classification (NCBI taxonomy): domain Eukaryota; kingdom Metazoa; phylum Chordata; class Mammalia; order Rodentia; family Cricetidae; genus Cricetiscus; species Cricetiscus sungorus. Next base: position 20,387,633 of record JANBXA010000651.1, read on the forward strand.
CTGGAGTAGAATCAGTAGGTTACTCTCCATGGATTTCTTACATCGCCCCAACTGTACTCTTCAGAAAATGACAGTTGTTGGCCCAGGACCTTCTAAAGCAAATCACAAGTGTGTTGAGTACCCTAGTTGGTTTTCTGCTATTATGACAGAAACACTGACCAAAAGCTACGTGGGAAGGAAACAGCTAATTTCATCTTATATCATACAGTTTGTCATTAGGGAAATAAGGGCAGGAACTAGGAGCAAGAACCTGGCCACAGGAACCGATGCAGTGGCCACAAAAGAATGACATTTATAGGTTTGCTTTCAATGCCTTGCTCAACCTGCTTTCTTATATAACCTAGGACCTTGTTCCCAGGATGGTCAGAACCCACAGTGACATGGGCCCTCCTATATCAATAATTAATCTATAAAAGGCTTCCAAAGACTTACCTGTAGTCTAGTGTGACAGAGCCATTTTCTCAATTGAGATTTCCTTTTGTCAGGTGACTCTTGCCTGTGTCAATTAGACAGAAAGTTAATCAATACATTTAGTGCCCTGTAGAATAAAGAAAACTCTTTGCTTCAAGGCTATGGTCAGGTAGGTTTACTTCCTATTGCAGAAGTGTTTGGTTCCTTTCTGTTATAACTAAATATATAACTAAAATATAACTACTAGGTACTCAAATATGACCTGATCCTATAAGTCATCCTGTGGGAGAGGGGGCTTAGGGAACAGCACATGTTTAGGTATTATGGTACATAGCACCATTGTCAGTCGTACAGTCCCTTCTTTTCCATCATCCAGGAAACTGAGGCAGGCAGGAAGACAAACTGGCAAGTCCAACATAATCTCAGATCATTTGCAATTCTTGGTAGCATTTTATATTTTGTTTTTCTTAATCATCAGGACAGCTCTTTGTTGTAGCTGCATCTCCACTGTTATAAACTGATGAGCTCCATGCAGTGTTGAATAAGAAGCCTCATTTTGCAAGTTTGCTCTCTAGGCTGGTGAGACAGCTGTTTGCAATAGACCAGGTGAAAAACAATTGAGAAGTGCAGGAAGGTTAATGGGCTTTGTCAGTAGGCAGAAAAGAACTTGCAAATAAACCCATTTCCTGTATCCTCAGGAGACTTGGAAGAGCCCTCTACTCACCTCCATTCTGAGGCTGGTTCTTGTGGCCAGGTCACTAAAGCAGGCTTTCTTACTTTGTTCCTTCCTTCTTTGTCTTCATTCATCATTCCCAAGGCTTCCACTGCTCAACAACTAGTAGCATGCATGCTTTTGCAATAGGTTTTATTTCCTAAAAAATAATGGTAAGACATGATTGTTGATCATTCACACCTTAACTCCTAAGAACTTTGCAATTAATGTAAATGAAATAGACTGTTTAAAGAGGAAAAAAATATATGGGAGTAATAGCATAGGAGAGTTCTTTAAACTTCAGAAATCTGGCAGAAGTCAGTTCCATAAGAACAATATTCTTAGTTGATTACTCTCTGAAGCTTGAAAATCAAGACAACGTAGTAACATCATCATCATCATCATCATCATCATCATCATCATTATTATCACCATGGTGACTGTCAGTTTAGTCCAAGAATATGACAGGTAAGGTACAGAGATAAAATAGGCTGCTATCATTTGTAAGACATAGTTGATTCCTGAATTCTAGCAGATCTACCAAGCATTGATGTGGGACTATTTTCATATTTGCTTTGATAGTGAAGAGGTTTCTGAATCTGATGCACACCACTGGAGAGGAGAAGAGAGGATCTGTATTGTGCAGATGTGATGTTTGCTAGGCACAGTTCCAACAATGTGTTTGCCACTTCCTAGCTTCTAGCAGGACTTGTTAAATTGCATTCTGTATTTTGAATTGAATTGTAGCCTCCAAAGAGGTATGTCTATATTTTGAAATCTTTTTTACTGTTTAGTATAACTTTCTTTGTAATAGTAAAAATAGCATAAACACAAATTACATATCCATGCACATATGTATAGATAAATAAATTAAACTATATCCATACATTGGAATACCACTAAGCCAAAAGTAGGAATGAAAAATGCTATGTAAAATATAGACAAAATTTAAAATATGCAGCATTCTGTAAAATAAGTAAAACCCACATATTCATTATAATTGTGTCTGTATTTAAAAACAGAGCTTGCCAATTTATCTGTGGTCATAAAATTATATATTGAAATTTTTACCACCAATACCACCACCCTTCTTTCTCAGAATATGATCTTTGAAAATAGCCATTTCAAACACATTTTGCTAAATTCAATGATTTTATTCGGATGATCACTATTTAAGTACGAATAGATAGCCTTTAAACAGTTTCATATTTGTATTGCATGTTGCTTTAACCATTGAGTATACACATTAGGGAGGCAGTGTTCAAATGGAAGTTTTGTTTTCTGCCCTCCTCTCTCTCTCTCTCTGTCTCTCTCTCTCTGTCTCTCTCTCTGTCTCTCTCTCTCTCTCTCTCTCTCTCTCTCTCTCTCTCTCTCTCTGGTTTTTAAAAATAAATTATTTATTTGCAACCAGAGCACAGTTTCCCCTGCCTCCTCTCCTCCCAGCCACTCACCCACCCCCTACCTCTCTTCCCATTTCCCAATCCACTCCTCTTTCGTTTCTGTTTAGGAAAGCTGCCTCATCTCTTAAATTCCAGCATTCCAATAGGCATCTCTTTGGCAAATTTCATTCCCTGAACCCCACAGTTGTTGCCTATAGAGATCACATTTTACTCTGACCAGCACCTCATTTCCAAGGTAAAATGAGGGTTCTCAGTCACTGGTTTATCAGGGGTAGCTACAGAGTTATACTGGGATGGCAAGACAGGGCAGGAATAAATGAGAATATATGAATGGATACCCACATTATACAAGCTGCAAAAACTTGAGGCTTTGGGAATAGCAGGGAGAATCCATTCTCCTTATCTTTTGTTCATGGGACATCTGTTGCCTCTCCAATACTTGGCAAAGACTCCCTAGAGGGCCTTTCCTTCCCACATATCTGAATCCAGGGAGACACATGACACAATCTCTCTTTCAGACTGAAGCTCCCTACATAATCACGACATAAACATTTACTCTTTGGAATGGGCAAAAGGGAATGTGCTGTTAGGAATAAGGGATCTCAGTTGTTTGGAAACCATCAGTTTGCATTTGGTCTTTGGAAGATGGAGGGATGTATTTTAGGTAAATGAAGGGAACACATACATGTTTGGATCCTGCCTCTGATATCTAGCTGTGCCAATCTCAGATGTACGCATGATGGCTATGAAAGATGTCAAGTGCCAGATGGGGCCCAGGCCTCAAAGTTTTGCAGTTGTCCTGAAGTAAAATGATGAAATACAGATTCATAGAAACTACAACATCATAGTGAAAGCAGGAGTCAGGATGATGTTTCAGCATGTCAGAGAAGGGTGAATTACCAGATCTCCAGAAACTAAAGCAATCATACAACAGATTTTTTTCACAGGCCATAGAAGTAATCAAACTTTCTAAATCCTTGATAGCTAATTCATAACCCCAAAAAATGTTAAAAAAGTAGATCTTAATTCATAACACTTGCTATAGCATCCTGGAAAACTAAACCATGAAAAAAAAGCTAGCCATTAAAAAAGAAGCAAAATAAAGGTATTGTGTTGGTTCTCAAGAAATTGGCAATTTGAGAAAATGATCAGTTAAATGAAAAGTGTCAGTTATAAAAGCCTAGGAAAGAAACAGAGTGTGCCATGAAAATTTTATCTTCATTGTAGGTGTAAGGATTAGAATTAGTAATGGACTGATCATCAGTTTATAAGTGATATTAATATGCAGGGATAACTAGGAAGAGAGTATAAAGACAAATCTAAGAGTAAATATTAGGTAAATTACTTAGCATCATTGAAACCTGATTCTGTCACACACAGAATACTCTTATTTTACCTAAAGATTAGACTAAATGAAGTTCTGTGTGTTCTATGAAATGCAAACCATAAGGAGTGACTGAATTGTGGCAAGCTGAGGTAATTCAGTCTAAAACATGCATAAGAGGACCATGATAAGTACTGATGTATAGTCACTGTACTTGTAATCAAAGTTATTACAGACAAATATCATACCACAGTGCTACAAGTCAAACATGTAATGAGGAGAGACTATGACCAGTACTTGAAAAGTGAATGGATGGGTTTAAGTGACAATATTGTTTGGGGCAACACAAGATCTGTGTATGTCAGCAAAGAGTAAGCTAGGAGTATGTTCTGGCTTGGGAGTATTTGAACATCTGAGTGGGTACACAATTGTACTGTGAGGGAATTCTAGTTTGACTGTGTTACACACAAAAAGCAAATTCGAGAGGAAAAAGTTTATTTGGCTTACGCTTTTAGTTCGTGGTCCTTCACTCAAGGAAGCAAAAGCAATCACTGAAGCAGAGATCTTAGGAGACTACTGCTTACTGATCTGTTTTCTCTGGCTTATTCAGATAGCTTTCCTATACAGCTCAGGTTTACAAGCTCGGTGATGCAACTACCTACCATAAGCTGGATCCACATACATCAATTAGCAAATAGAAATATTCCACAGATATGCCTACAGGCCAATCTGATCTCTAATCGAGGCAATTCTTCAACTGAAGGTTCTTCCCAGGTGTTTCCACAACAAATGCTAACAGCTCTTAAAAGTCTTGATGCCCTTTCCTTCTCAATGATCCCAGATATGATACAGATGTTCCACTTATGTTCGAAACTTTATACTCTCTGCATGTTCACTGGTTTGTGTTATCTGAATAATCATCTACAGGTAAAAGACACTGATGAGGGGTGAGAAATCAATTAGTAGTCAATTTAACACTATATTTCTTTAACATAATAATAGCAATAGACACACTCCTAAGACCTATGTCATATCCAACCAAGGATCCTAGGTCACTATGTTAACATTTGTGCCACAATTGCACCAGTGCACATGTCTTGCCAAGCCAAATTTTATTTTGGTTCACAAGGTTTAAGTTGGGTAAAATAATACAGAGATATGTTTGTAAAATATACTTTCTTGTTTTGAAAGGGACACAAAATTCAGGTATAAAATTGCTATTTATATTCTTCTGTGCTTAAAGCCTATTCTATAAATAAAAACCTTCTTCATTTGACACTCACAGAACTGTATCACACTCAGAAAATTGGTATTGAAATTTTCTTGGAGTAATGTTAAATTTACTACATCAATCCAATTTATGGGACGACTAATGATATTAACTTCTTAGTGAATTGAATTATAATTTTATATCCCGCTCCTACAATCTTTGCTTTGTCTACTCCTACTTTCTATGGCCTCTTAGATATTTCCATACCTAGCCATATGATGAATGCTATATTAACACGATAAAAGTAACATGGAAATTACAATAGCAATAACTAACATTTGTATTACCCTTTATAGCTATTGAATTTTACTATCACATCTCATTAACTATCTTGTGGACTAGTATTATTGTTATTTGCATTTTTATTTTATAATATGAAAGCTCAGAAACTATAGAGTTGCCAAAGATACATAACAAGTAAAGCAATTAGGACTATACATTTTTCTGACTGTAAGTCCATGATTTTTTTCTTCAATTTCCTTCATTGCTGTTCACAATTACAGCACAAAATTGGATTCTGTAGGTGCTTTCTTTAGATTGTTTAGGCAGAAAACAGTTTCTTTTATCTGAGCTATAAATTGTTACCATACTAAATAGTTATAGGATAAGACCTTGATGCTCTAGTAATGCAGCAACCTTTTGGGGCTTGGGGAATATTTTGGGAATATAGATCTATAGGGAGGTTTTTTTTTTTTTTGTTCCTTCAAAGCTTCAAAGCATGGAGAAAGAGATTATGGTCAACATAAGGCATCAAGGGTATTCATTGGTCAAGGCTATGGAGTCTTAACTTTCCAAGGAAACAAGCTTGCAACTCTGTTCCTCATGTAGTATTATGATTAGTTAAATAAAACAAGATTGGAAACTGGATAAGATTCATTCACATTCCATTGCCTCCATTTGTTAGATGGGTAGACATTGAACATTATTCCTTTGCTGTTCTTCAATTTCTCATTTGTACAATGTATGATAGAATTTCCTTGATTTAGACACTACCCTCCTCTTGGATTAAGGTAATCTACATTAAGAGATTTCCTAGAACACTTGAGGGAATGTAGATATAGTACAGCCATTTCCAATACAAGTCTGTGAAATCACCCTGTTCCTGCAACTGGCTTTTAAAGACACAACCTTTAAAATGAATGGGAATTGGTCCTAAGGATAGCATTATATAGATTTAAAGGAGACTTCTTGCATTCCCCCAAAATCTACCCTGTGCATCTTTCCACAAACCCGTCTCTTTCCATAATAGCAGTGGCAGGTGAAAGATCATCAGGGAGAAGCTGTGCCTTTTATAATCTGTACATGCATCAACATAAGTGCTTTTATGTGATCTGGTAATTCTCTATTACTGTAAGAGCATCCCCGGATATTTCAGGACCATTAGCAAACTCACAATGTGCAGAAAATGCTTTTTTTTGTGTGTGTCTGATAACAGAGTTGATCAGAAAAAAAAAAAATTTCTGGCGTGCTGAAATCAAATGGATATAGAATGAAACTACCTGAACCGAAAAGTAAATAATTCTTCTTGTGTTTTGTTGGTAGCATTGTGGTGTCATAAAGCAGAAGGAAAATAAATGAGGCTTGTGATAATTTTTATTGTGCTGGATCTTTTTTCATCCAGAAGGCACCTGTGATCATCAGCTATGCCTAAGAGACACGGGTAGTCCTTTCAGTGCACAGGGCACACATCCTACTGCATAATAAAAAGGAGATCCTAGCAACTGCATCAAAGTAGATGGGCTTTTGATTTCTTTTAAAATATGCTTCCACTATAGTTTTCTGTAAGGATGAAAGCTAATAAGTCAGCTCATTCAGTAAAATATTAATGGAACTAATCAGGCACCCAAACTCTTCAAAATACATTCTTTTGCTGATTCTGCTAAAAATTACAACTGTGAAACCACAAAAATACTCTAATGTGGTCTATGGTGGATATTCAGCTTTTAGGTGAGAGCTGCATTCATTTGAAGAAGGGTTTAGCATGTTGGCATGGGCTTAGGAGTCTGGTGCTCTGAGCTCTGCATTTGGGTGGAGATAAGCCCTCCTCATTCTCCCTTTCTACAAGTGAAATGTGGGTTAGTCATGGAACAGTTGCCTTGATGTAATGAAATCATATGTTCAGGCAACTTAGTAGGAAGACAGGCACTTTACATGGACTTAATTAGTGAATTCCAGATGCGTTTATTTTGTCATTTATTTCAACATTGGTGGAATTCCACACATAAATACAAATCTACACAAAAATAACTGAGGTAGTAAGAAGTTCTTGACTTAAAATTTTTGCCTGCAACAGTGGGGTGAAGTCATCTAGATCTGGAATGTCACTGTAGAGAATAGCACAACAGAGGAGTAAACCAAAACACAATTGAAAGCCAGAAGTTCAGGTCATTAAGGAGGCTACCAGTCACCTGATCTTTTTTTTTTTTTTTTCTCAGTGGAAAAGACAGGGGCTAACCTATCATAAGAGTTGGAAAAATTTCTTGAAAAGGAACACATAGTGTATATTTTTAGCTTTTCGTATCATTGAGAGACTGTGTTGCAGCTACAACTTCACATTAGAGAAAGAAATCAGATATAAACCTTCCACATATAAATAGCATGGCTGTCTGCCAATCAAATTATTTATTGAATCAAACCTGCAAAACTCATGGTCCTCCAGAGAAACAGAACAGAATCAGGAAATCGTGTGTGAGAGGGAGGGGATATAGGTGGAGAAAGAGAGAATTATTTTAAGAAATTAGTTTCTTAAAATAATTCTTTAAGAATTATTTAAGAAATTAGTTTCTTAAAATTAGGGAGGTTGGCAAATCTGAAGTCTGAGGGTTGCCAGGCAAAAACTCAGGGCTGATACCACAGTTTGGTGGTTTTTCTGCTGTAGTCCTTTTCCTCTTGTTCAGGGGGATCAGCACTTTGATCTACTCAGAGCAATAACAACATCGGAGGCATTAACATACTGTGGGTGGCAATCTGCTTTACTCTATTGAGTTAAAAGTTAATCTCATTTAAAAGCACTTTAAATTGACATGGAAAATTATTACAAATCCTCACCTTATTTGATTTACTAACCCTTGTCTTTCTCTGCGCTGAGAGAAAATCTTCTCTGCTTAGTCAAAAGTAGATCCAGTGACATTCTCAAGAACCAATAGAATCCTGATCCCTAGGTGCTATGAATTAGTTACAGAACATTCTACCACACTTTAAAGATTTTAGGACCAAAGAGAGTTGGGTGTCACCAGGCAAAATTTCAACCCATCATATCCAAATTACTCTAACAGAAAACAATGGAGATGGGGACAAAGATAGGACATATGATGCCTAGCACCAGTGCTGTTAGCAAAGGATAAAGATGATGATGAAAAAAGCTTCATCCCCATTAGAATAAACAAAGTCATGACAATAATAGACACACACTTAACCCCACATTCTGATTCACTAAGTTGTTGACTCAAACTCATAGGAAAAGACTTGTGTCATGTTTGGATATGATTCGGAGAAGACACATTATTAGTTAGGAGAACAATTCTGTCATGGAAGGAATGAGGAAAGGGAGCAAAGCAGAGGAATAGCACAGGGGCACACAGAACAGAAAGGGGGCATTTTATTTTTTAAACTTTAACTCTGAGTCATTCTTTCTTAGATTTTTTATTTCAAAAACAAGTATTCTGCAGCTCAAAGGGTATGATGGAGCTTAATTCATTTAAATTGCAAAGCACTTCAGAACTCACAGATGAAAAGTATTATTGAAGTACAAAGCCCCGGCTCATTATTAATAAAATCAGTCCTTCAGAGCACAGTCTTCTTTGAAATGATTGGCTCCTTGAGAATGCCTGAGGTGAGTAGGAGACGGCCTTCATCTAATGGAAGAATCAGACAAACGAGGCATGTATGCACATTAACCCTTTTATGAAACCTTTGTAAGAACCATGTCCAATGCTAACTTGAAGGAAATACTTGGTGTGGGGTAGCTTGCTGCATGTCAGAGTTATCTTCAAAAGTTTCTCAAGAGTGAAAACAATGGGAAAAAAAGCCACATCTTGAATACCTTAGTGAAGCTAATCCAATTAAGTTATACACAAAATCGAATTGGGAATATCCCTTATTTTCAATATAATAAAACATTACAAAGGGGACTCTTTTTCTATTTCCACAAAGATGATTGACACTAAATGCCCTTTCATTCATCTCTAACAAAATTACTGAAGAAAATTAAAGCCTGAGATACATTAAACATTTTTAAAAGACTTCCCTGTGGCTGCTCCTTAATATTTCAATTGTACTGCTTTCCTACTGCATTTGCTTCTGTGTATTTTGTCCCGTCTATTTTATGTAATTTTTCTTTTGGTAAATACTGTACCAAACAGTTGTTGTGAGTTGCTTGTATGAATTTATTATAGAAATGAAATGATATGTGAATAAATACATTAAACAATATTTCTGTAATACGTAAGAAATTAGTAGTTGTTAATCTAGTAGATGGAACTTTAAAATGTTAATTTTAAAAAAAAGCAAACAAAAAAAAATAACCTCACAGTTCTTCAGTTTATGTTTCTGGGAGACTTCTTTCCTTCTTTCTCTATTCATGAGTGTTTTGGTGTCCTTTCATTTATCTTGACCCATGTCTTTCATGTCACATGTCTTAAGTCTCCACTAATTGTTTTCCACCCTGTAATCTGCTATCACACCCTGCTATCACAATCTGGGGGTTTTAACTGGCATTGATTTGCTTTTTGTGGGACTGTGTGTTGAACCAAAGATCTCATGAAAAGTAAATACTTTTCCACTGTCCTACACTCCCAGCCCTTAAAATTCTGATTTCTACCAGAGACTGCTCCAAATAGCAGTCTGCTACATAGAGTTTGCCTGAAGGGAGACTCCTTCTCCTTGTTTTTGACCCACTATTTTGTCTCTTAGCAAATGTTTTGTACAAGAAAATTGAGATCTCACACCTAGAGCTAAAATGTGAAACATGAGTTTCAACAGAGATAGACCTGATACAACAGAGGAGGAGCTGACAGGCAAGTCGAGGTTCATATCTCATAGTTCCATAGAGTAAATCAATGTCTGGTGTGCTAGACCACTGTTTTATATTCTACATTACTAATGTTTGAGGTAAAATAATTCTTGGGGTGGCATCTGATTTTTGTGTTATATGAAGTTAGTGGACTCTTCACTTGCTTTTACTGGGTCCAGTAAATAACACATAATCACAAAGTTAGATAACCAAAATTGTCTCTGGAGACATTGACAAATGTCCTTTGGGAGGCAAAATTAAACCAGATTGAGAACTAATGAACATTCCAAATGAACCTTTCTTTCATAACATTCTAGAGAGAATAAGAACTTAGTCCTTCCCTGAAAGATACATATTTGTTTTTGTAAGACTGATAAGGCAATTTAGTTGCCATAGAAACTGGAGTGTATGCAAAGGTGTAACCACACACCATTGTTAGCCATTCCTAACATATTGTCCCACTTTAAATGCTGAAACAATTGTTAACTGTAATTTCAGGTGATTAGCTGACTTCTACAATATGAATAAGTCTAGGATATGAATAATGGTATATTTTTTCATTATTTGTGTCTTTAAGATTCTTACTCACTCACTCAGTATGTCAGTTGTGTATCAGATTGCAACTTATACACTTTTATTGTTGTGTCCTAGCTGCACTTGTTTACTTCTTGTTTTCTTTGTCTTTGAGAAGTGAAATGATGTTTTTACCCATTTAATCACCCTGTCCTCATTTTTGTTGAATTGATAAAGAAATTGTGCACTTCTACTTTTTTGATATGTTTTGCTTAAATTTTCAATAGTAAATGGAAACCTCAATATAATGTCCCACAGATAGTTCTTGGGGTCAGTGGCCTCAGCCTACACCCATAGGCAGTGGAGAGTACTTTTATTTTTCCTAGACCATTAACACTCATCCATGAACAGAACTTCATTGTATGCACATCAGTAGGCAAAAGCTTTGAAAGATGAGTCTGAACCAATGTATTTTCAGATTAAATTCCATCCAGAACATTGATAAGACCATTGTTACTGATCAATGTATCTCTCTTGATGCAATAATCACCTCACTGGATCCTTCAAACAATTCTGTGATACATATCACAGAAATTCTAAAGCCCATAGAAAGAGAGGTACATATAGGTGGGCTCTTTTAAAATAAAAAAGCTTATTTGCAGCACGTCTAAGACTAGAATTCTGGTTCACATCTTTTCAACTGTTCTATGCAGACTCACAAGAGTACAAGAAAGCCCCTAGAGTAGAAATGAAGTAGGTGAGTTTCTACTGGCTGTAGAAAGTCAATCAAGGCAGCACCATCAATGCTCATGCATCGGCTCATCTGAAGGTTTACAAGGAAGTAGCCTGTAGCTTTCTGACTAATAATGAACACTTGGCTGTGTATAAACCCATTGAAGAGATGATAACAACAGATAGCACCTAGAGGTTATTTCTGTTTGCCAAGTTCTGAGTTCTTTGTAGGCTACATCTTGCTATTTTCTCACAGCCTACAAGTAGCTCTTTGAATTGAAAGAAAACAAAATCCCTTTATCAACAGAATGCGTTCTTTTAAAGGCAAAAAACCTTTTCACTAGGGATAAAATATAACTAAGTACCAAAAAAGAAGAAAAAAAAAAGAAGTTTCAAAGTTCCCATGTGATGTTAAACAATAGTGTATTTATGTTTTGGAAATCAAAGACATGCATTTGGTCTTCTAATTTGAAATATAATTGATTGACCTGATATTTTTAAGTTAAGTAAAAAAAAAAATCTATCATTTTATCCAGCAATTTGATCACATGGATGACCCCACAGTTTTCACAGATTTTTTGAGAAATGACTATCTTAGTTATGTCAGTTACTTTTGCTGATTAACAAATCACTCCAGAAATTACCAAGTCAAAAATTCTTCAGTATTTTATCTTTGGCAGGACTGGGCAGTTCTGATTTGGAGAGCCTCAACTATTGTCACTCGTGTTTCTGAAGTCATATGGCAAATGGCTGGGGATTGCTCAGCCCAGAATGACTTTGGCTAGTTCAGAAGGCAAATCCCTTTGCCTCAAGTAATTTGTAATCTGTCCTATAAAGCCTATGATTACATATAAAAGGGGACTTTGTGTATATGATCACTTTAAAGGCACAGAGGTGGGGATGTTGTCCTCTGTTGTTCTGGTGAACTGCATGAATCCATGTTTCTATAGAAGAGACAGGAAAGAGGAGATATTCTTAAAATGCAATAGACATTGTATGATAATAGGCACTACTGAAAGATAGACTGTGGAGATGGAGTGAGAGCTACAAGCTAAGCATTCAAACAGGTACTAAATGCTACAACATGCTAGAGAAAAGATTATTTTCCTTTGTGATGCACAGTAAAATAACTAGACTTACTAAAACCTTAAGTAGACTTAGTGAATATTTCTTACTTTCAAAATTGTATGTATGTGAATCTTTACTATTTTTATTTTCCAAACCACTGTTACTTTGTCCTAACAGAAAATAAATGATGACTGAGGTCTGTCACTTTATCATGACTGCAGCAGGATACTAGCCTGGTCTTGTTCACAAAGCACTGGACATTCTCAGGCAGACTGGGGAAGTAGCGGGTAAAACAGGGGATATTTCACTTTTCCTGTACACAAACGGTAAAAAAAAAATATCATATCACAAAGGCAGCCCAGAGTAAAGAAGCATAAAGATGGGAGATACCAATGTAGTATTGCAAAATATGTGGATATAGAATGGGATTGAGGTTTGTGGATACATTCTCTGTCACTCAGACTTGTCACCTTGCTATATGTTGAACTTTCTATCATTTCTGTCTAAAATTAATACTGCTACATGAAACAAATGAATTATAGAATTATATTATGGTCTTACCCTTGCTTCCTCTCCAACCCCTTAAAATAGATGGGTTTGATCAAATCTATGCTTTTTTTAATCACACTTTAAATCTTCATACTCCGTTTTATATTATGTCTTGCTTTTACTTTTCAAATACCTTTACCTCCTACTTCTGTTTTTCTCCACAACCACTCCAACTGCATTGCTCTAACATGAGGGTGATATTTCTATATTGTTAATAAGACAATGTGATTCACATTCCTCATGACGGTTCAATGAGATTTCATGACTGAAGGAAGGCTTTATCCTTAGTAATATGCACCGTGCTTTCGCTCCCTTCCTCTCTCCTTTCTGACCTTTATTCCCTCCTTTTCCTTTCTTTGTTTTCTTCACTCTTTGGTGGTCATTCTGCCCTCTCATCCTACTGAACTTTTAATAGACCTATGAAATTTCCTAATTCTGGAAACAAATAAGAGTATTTTATTTTTTTTCACATTCTGTATAACATTGTGGCTTTGTTCTTATTGTGTATATAAAATGTCCAGGTTTATGCAAAAAAAAATTAAATGTACACTTTTTGGAAAGGAAGGCTTTCACAGATGCATGTGCGAGGGTTGGTGAAATGCCTCATTAATGTGCTCCACTCATTGGTCTTCTGCAGTTCAGTGAAATAAATATCATTAATAAAAGTATCACACTTCAGCCAGATAGGTGCAATATCTCAGAGAAGTTAGTCATGTCTACCTGTGGTTAAATAAACAGAGGCATTTGTCCTACAATAGCTAAATTATTCACACCAGCCGGATAAACTCCTCTCAGGCAGCTGAGAATTGCAGGAGCTCAATACTGTGTTTGATAAATACACTCAGTCATGTCCATCAGCAAGTGAGAAATAACACTGCGGATGCCATCACAATAAATTCATCCATTATCTGGAATCTTTCATTCTCCATTTAAAATTATTCTTCAATCCTTCTATTTTTTAATGAAGTCTCCATATATTAAACATATCTCTGTTCAATGTTCACAGCTCCTTGTTCATTTTTCTCCGAGTGCCTAAGTGTGGGGGCAGAGGATCACTTTATCTACATCATGCATTTACAAGGTGCAAGATGAACCCACAAATCTTCATGCATAATAACAATAATAATAATATGTATTACAGATGGCAGATACAGAATTGCTATTCCAGATCTCAAAATTGCAAATAAGAATAAATAAGTCTATGTGAATTTCATTAAGGCATTTCTCTCAAATATGATAATTCAGACATACATCATGAGCAACGTATTCTGGAATGCTTTTTTTTATTCATTGAAAGTAAATCTAGTTAGATATCTAATGCATGGCTACATAAAACCAATTTTTATTTAGTAAATAAAGTCAGATGTCATATAAAAATGGGGGATTAGTTTCATGGTACATCAGTTTGATGGAATATTACATAGACATCAAAATGATGAATGTGTAGGCTCTCAAGATACAGTATTAGTATACAATGTGAGATAAATAATACACACTGTAATGATTTGATCATCTCCATTGGGCATATTATTTGTTATTTAAAAAGCTTGTAAGTATTTACAGAGTGATGTAAATAGTTTTTCACAGGAAATATTGTAAACTTTATGTATTTAATTTAAAGCAAAATGTTTAAATAATCTATACTGAAAAAAAGCCTGTAACTTGTCCAGCCATGTAGATTCTTGAAGTTTGGGTTATGTGTCTTAGAATAAAAGATATATTTTTGTGAGATGTACAACAGAGACGTTGGTTAAGTGACTTCCATGGACTTTGATCATTCTTGACAATGTTTCCAGGAAGGTGAAATTTTCCCACCTTCAGTTTATGAAGATTAGAGGAAATTAAAGAACTTTCTACGGAAAAGTACTGGTTTAAACCATCACCCACTCATCATGTTTCCACATGAACTTTCAGCACTGTGATTTCCCCTCATGCAAACTAGAGGCAATCAAACTTTATGGTATTTTGAATATCTATGAGAAGGTACACAAAAGCTCTGCCCAGTCCTTGGCACACATCCACTTTATCAGAATTATGCACACATATCCAAGGGCCAGAAGAGATTTGCCAGTCATTTTCCCTCCTCTACCCATGCTTCCCCCAAAAGCCAGTGAAAGACTACCCTGAAGAATAATATTCTAACATTTCATCTATTCTTGATGAAATTTCAATCATCAGGGAGTTTCTTTTTATCTCTCTAAAGGAGATGTTTTCAAATATTCAGACTTAATCTAGCAATGGAAGCAGAGTTTTGCATGGTGCCTATAGCAAGTGACCTTTCTGCAGATGGGGCTTTGTGATAGAGTTGCAAGCATTCTCCGAGCTCATTGAACACGTTGTGAATTGATTCTTTTTGGTAAAAGGCACTGGAATTTGGGATGAAAAGTCTTTAGACTAGATAAACTGTCAATCATTGTGCATTCAATATTTAAATGTCTGAACGGATCATTTGTGGAATTTATCATCTTACTCTTCACCCTTCTTTAGTAGAGCATATTCAAATGCTGGGTACATAATATGAGTCTGTGTTAGCTCCCACCCTGACCATGAGGTTTAACCTAATGTGTGCTGAAAATAGCAGCAGATATTAAAGTAACTGATTCTTAGTTAAATGTCTTTGGCACACATCTTAGCCTCATTGTTAATCTACTTAGAAAAACCTTGCAGTTCAGGAAAGGTAAGATTTAGTGTTAGTGAATTTTATCAACATAAAAGAAAGATGTCTCCCATCTCTCAACAAAGGGATGAAGGTTTACTCTCAGAGAGATGTAGCTTGTCCATATTTTCCAATAATTTAACTAGAGGACAAGCAAACACTCTGAAAGCAAATCTTGCCCCTGAGGAATTAACACCCTAGGTGCATCAACATTGATTTAAAGACTGTACAAATTATGAGTTCATAAATCCATTCAATTATCTTAGTCTATTAAATAGTGAAAGCTTTGCTGGAGAATGAGCTGAATTGGTCTAAGCTGTCTACTCTTAGTGGAAACACCATAAAAATTATAAGACAGGTAAATCTGGCAAAGAGAAAGTTATCTTCTGGATTTTCTAGTCTATGTTTTCCTTCCAGTTTAGGGTTCTGCCTGATTTTCAGCCTCCCTTGTGAAGCACAGTTTAACAAGCTGTTCTCCATATAGTGGCATGGATATCTTGAGAGGAATGGAGAAGGAAAAATGGCTCTTGTTCATTTACACAGTGTGTAGCCCTAGGTTACAGGTTACCAACATGGCTCTTAGGGTCTGCTAGGGTTGTGCCTTTCTCAGTCAAACATATGACCAGTGTGCTGTGCTCCAGCACTGTTTTGAGACAGTGTCTTTTTTTCTTTTCCCTTTGGAAAGATTTCCAAAAGCCTGTTATGTATGTAATTCCAGTACCTATAAATGGAGGTCCTAGGACTAGGTCTCCTTAACAACCAGATTCTACTCTCTACATGGTTTTACCTGGAGATTAAGAGGCAAATGTTTAGGAACAGTTACTGTATTCATACTAGATTATTCCGTCTTCCTTATCAGTCCAGTTTGAGTTTACTATCCAGATGAATAAAACAGTGGGGGATAAATAAAAAAGACATATTTTTAAGTAAGTACAGGGTAAGGCAATGTTGAAAATACCTTTGAATTTTTTTAATATTTCTTATGTTCCCCTGTTGAAGTTTTTAATTTTAATAAACTGTCAATAGATTCACATCAAATCTACTTTCTGATAATTACCTACTTTACTGTTTCCATTTCCTACTGTGTTGTATAGATGGGAAGCAGTTCTCATGTATATAACTAATTAAATGGGAGGCATCTGTGAATAGCATAGTGCTTCTTATGATAGGAATTCTCTCACATTTCAGCTTCTCTCCTTGGTTGTGGGAGAGCTTGGGTTTGGATATTCAATTATGTGGTATTAGTATTCTTATATATTAAATGGGCAGGGGACATCCTCAATATTGTGTGTGTGTGTGTGTGTGTGTGTGTGCGTGCGTGTTTTAATTTTCTTTCTTTTTACTTGTTTGTACAGTACTAAAGTCAAACTCAGGGCCTTTCACATGCTAGGCATTGAAAAAGACTCCAGGCATGGTGCATATCCTTGTATTCTGCTATGGTGTATACAATCAGTGATCAGTACTTGGTGGGCATACTGGCATCCCCCAGGAAAGCCATACTGGCATCCCTCAGGAAAGCCAAGCAGAGAACTATGCTTGTTGTTAGAAAGATTATTTCACTTTTAACAAGCTGGAGAAATGAGCTTGATTTGTGATACTGTGTTATAAACAGATGGACCTCATTTCTCTTACTTTACCGGAATTTACTTCTCTCATATCTTCCCCTGAAAATCCCCAAATCTTGGCTCTCATTATGCAGGACTAAGTAAAACTGCAAAGATGAGCTAAATTTAAAATATGGAGTCAATGCTATCTTATCAAAAGTGTGGAAAAAATATTTGCTAATATTGTATGTTGGAAAAAAGTTTAAATGATATAAGGTACACATTTATAATCATGTCACTAACAATTTTTTCTCACCCTCCTTAGATGCAGGAAACACCTAAATGAATGTGGTTAGCTATAAGAGAATGATGCCTTTCTTCCATGTATCTCATTGTGCCTTAGTTTATGATCCTTTTTGTACAAGTTACCCAGAAGGTCTCCTGAAGCATATGAAAATTAATGGGAATTTCTCATTCTTTAAACTTCAGTAAACATTCTTTGAATGCCAGGTGGCACAGGGACAGTTGCATGGAATATTAGGATTTGAAAGGATATTAGCCAAAGAAAAGTGTTAGCTTCCATTTCAAAAAACAGTAAATACTGGTATATTAGCTTATAAAACGTTTTATTGTTCACTTGTGTATACACTTTCATGTTCTACTTAAAAGTAGTTCAATCTTGTGTATTAATATGGAACCAGATAAAACCTAATGAATAGTCATAGAGTGCTCTGGAAACTGCACGATTGGATGTTTAACATGCACTTGTCAGAGGCTTGTTTAGGAGACTGCAGCTACAGCTGCTCTGCAACTGCTATTCCTCTTACTCCAAGGGCTGCCACAATTGGCTACCACTACTTCAACAACTGTTGTGGTTGTTTGTGTTCCCCTCAGTACTGTTAACCTCATCATTGTTATTATCATTATTCTGTGCATTAAATGAAAGAAAATGAAGTTTTCCAATATGGGAAAATGTTTGTTAAATTCCTCTGGCAGGTTTGCTTTACGATGTCTCATTCTGATCCTGGTAGCATAAGCTTTATTGCACTGTGTTGGAGTAAACCAAGAAAGAAATTCAATGCAGGAATTCCTTGGTAGATTTTTTTTTCCTACACCCAAAATGTTTTAAAATCAGCATCAGTAATTTAACTTTTGTTGATGGTTGATGTGACAAAACACCTAACAAGGAAAGGATTATTTATACCCACAGTTTAAAAGTGCAGTTCATCATGGCAAGGCTGGTATAGTGGAGAAGCATGAGGTGGATCACTGCACTGTGTCCATAGCTCAACAGAGAGAGAGAGAGAGAGAGAGAGAGAGAGAGAGAGAGAGAGAGAGAGAGAGAGAGAGAGAGAGAGAGAGAGAGAGAGAGAGAGAGAGAGAGAGAGAGAGAGAGAGAGAGAGAGAGAGAGAGAGAGAGAGAAGCCTTCCTCCTTTTCTCCTTTTGTTCAGCCCAGGAGAGTCTAGCCCATGGAATGGTATGGCTCACATTCAGAATGTAGCTTCCCTTAATTAAAACACTCTGGAAATTCTATCAAAAGATATTTTCTTTCTAGGTGACTCCAAATGTAGTCCAGAAGAGGAATAGTGAAAATAAAATAAGAGATAGAAAGCAAAATGAATATTATATGAAAATGTATATAAATGAAAGGAAATCTACATGAGAGAATTTGTAGAAAGAAACTCCGTATTTTCTTGCAGAAATTTAGAATCATTGAAAGGAGGAAAGAAAGGAAAAGGAGACATGCTGTTTGCACAATATATTCAAGTATCAGTAGTTTTAGGGCAAGGCAAGATAAAGAATGGAAGGATGATCTGATAAATATGTCATGAATATTTGGGAAGGAAAAGAGTGATAACTCCAAACAACCTTTCACCAAAAAAAAAAAAAAGAAAAGAAAAAGAAAAGAAAATTGAACAGAAACATTAAGGAGACTGTAGTAATGGGTGATACATAGGTCATATTCACTATTATTTTTAACAAATTTTACCCATGTGAAGGAAAAGTGAAAACTGTTCTCTATGAGGCAGCCATCAGAACAAAATATTATCTATAGTCTATGCCTGGCCACACTGCTAAGTATTTGTGCATCCATGACTAATGTGTGAGTTTCTACATTTATGAGATTCTATGATGTTAACAAAACTGCAACATTCTGAAGTCATTACTTAAATACTTTCTAATAAAAACATTTAACTTTATTTTTTACTGATCAAAACTGGAAGAGTTCCATTTTATGTGCTTAATATTGATTTACAACAGGTTCTCTTTGTTTCAAGTGAATGTTCATAAAGCCAAGGCAAAATTAAGAGATGAGAACACATTTTAAAGGTCAAGAACGTATACCATGGTTATATTGATTCTAATTGACTTCTGGGCTCAATATAGCCTATAATTGAGTATATTATACAGAAACACATTCTCAAGAAAGAGATTGTATAGAAATTGTCCTAAATTTTAGATGTCAGAATACATTTAGAGTCTTTTTTTCCATCCATTTTTATTCTTAGATATCTGAGGTGATTCTCTGAAGGGTCATGCTTTTATATTCTGAGTAGAAAATACAAGATCTAGCAACTCTGAAACCATGATTAACAATACATTTATTTTTAAGTTGAGGTTGGCCTCTTTATGTACACCAAGTACATATGTGAAAATAAATTGCTTTTTATGTCCGTTCATTTTTATTAATTTATATTATTTCTATTTTATTTTCAGTCTTCAAAATTACCCATATATGTTATTTGAAATGTTGATTAATTCTTTAATTGTAATGATAAAATAGAATATACATTCTCTTCTTCTAAAGTCTCTCATCTAACTCCTCAGAAGCAACCATTTTAAACTTATTTATCTGTATAACTGCACTTATTTCAATATATCTAATTGAAGTGCTTACACTATGACACAATTTCCCCTAGTAATAAAGACCATTTACTAAAACCCTGCATCTCCCACCTTCCAATATAGATATAATACAACTTGTGATTTGGTCAATGCTCAATGCATTAATGCAGCAGTCAATGTTTATATATTCACTGCTGAGCCAAGTAATTTGTATTTCACTTCCTATCTGAAGCTATTATATGGGCATTCCCTTACTATGTGCTGTAACTCAGCTTACTTCTGCTTCTCATGACAAAAATCAATTTCATTTTCCTGCCACCTGCTAATTGACCATTATACTCTTCACTTCCTCATTTCAAAATAAGAATATTATTAATCACATTTTGGTTAAAATTTATTGTCATTATTTTTACATTTACATATTTTATAATTAAAAATATGTGGCAGATTTATTAGTGAGATTAATGCAACATAATTTAAAATTATGAAATATATAAGTACATATAATTACCTATAATAATTATTAGGCTACTTAAAGGAAAAATTATTCCCAAAAGGAGTTTTAAAATTCAAAAGCAATATATAAAATACAACATAATTTCAAATGTATAGGCTATTAAACATATTTAAAAACATTGTGTGTGTGTGTATATGTATGTATGTATGTATGTATGTAAGTATATATGTGTTTATACTTTAACTGTAGTTATTCCACATGGCATATGGGATGATAATGTCCTCTTTAAGAAACATATAAATTGCTTACAAAAACCTCAGATCCAGGCACAGAAAGTTACTCTTCAAGTTGTTAGTCAATGGAGTTCAAGAGACTCCCCAGAGAATATAGTATGTTGCCATTTCCCTTGCTCATATCAGAGAACTTGAAACTAAACTTTGGAGATACCATTCATTTGAGACATAGGTCTGGTAAGTGGAGACACTTACCTGAAAGCCTCTTCCCTGATAAGAAGAATTCATATATAAAAAGGCACCATGTAACCTGCCAAGCAAGAAAAGCAATCAGTAGTCCCACCCAGCTGTAAAACCTATGAACCACAATGTTCAGCCTGACAAGATAGCATTTTTATCTCTAAAGAATCAACTACTATCTAATTGAATATAAGGCCCAATCACTAACAGAGAATATACACCCTGTACTATAAACTTAGCAAACTACCCATTATGGGAGAGATTATGGACCCTCGAGAGATTCTACTAATGCCATTTTTTTAAACTAATACAATTTCTGACTGTATTCTAATATTCATTCTAATACTTACAGATCAGTGTAGTTCTCACACCTCACCAAAGAAGCTTCTTTTTATAGCAGATCGAGTCCATTATAGCTATATGTCTTAGTTGGGGTTTCTATTTCTGTGAAGAGACACCATGACCACCACAACTCTTATAATGGAAAACTTTAAGTTGGAGTGGCTTACATTTTCAGAGTTTTAGTCCATCATCAGCATGGTGCAACATGGTAGCATGCAGGCAGACATTGTGTTGGGTCTCCTACATCTTGATTTGCAGGGAATAGGAAGTAGTCTAACTGGGCATGACTTGTGCACATATGAGACCTCAAGGTCCAGCTCTGCAATGATGTGCTTCCTTCAATGAGACCATACCTACTCCAACAAAATCATGCCTCCTAAAAATGCCACTCCCTTTGGAGGCTATTTTTCTTCAGAAATCCATAGTATCCAAAGTTGTTCAAAGTACATAGAATAAGTGACCAAGTTTGCCATACTCTACTTTGTAAAATGCAACCTTTATATCTAGGGTCAGAAAACATCATAGAAGAGGGAATGGAAATATTGTAAGAGCCAAAGGACCAGATGCCTGATGCAAGAGAGTGTGCTCTAGAAATAACAGAGAATCTATACCCATTAAATCTCAGCATTTTAATTACTTAAAAAAGACTCATGTAAAGACAACATATGCCAATGTGGATGCAGGAAATTTCATAAGGCCCTATTCCTAGATAAAAACATAGAAGAAATCAATAGTTGAAGAAAGAGGAGAATTATTTTTTTCCAGGGACACATTTCCTGATATGTACTAAATGTTCAGTCCTAAATACATGTACTTTGGAGCAACACTAAGTAGACTTAGTAAGTTATACAAACACACACACACACACACACACACACACACACACACACAAACACACATACACATTAAAATAATATTAAAAGATAAGGTCATAAATTTGAAAAGGAGTTGAAATAGACACATGAGAAGTTGAAAAATGAAAAAGGAAAAATAGAAAATATGTAAATACAACACTTTTCTTTAAAATTAAAAAAAATATTTTGAAAACTAGGAACCATAGTAATTCCTTCTGTCTCTTTGTCATTAGCTCATTGATGGGTCCTGTATTCATTGCTTTTTATCATATTTATTTTTCATATATTTTCAAGGTCATTTTTTATTTTATAAATGAATTGAATACCTTTAAAAATGTCTGTCTTCTATACAACCAACAAGTGCCACAGTTAGATAAAATACAAGCCTCTTAGTCATTTCATGATACCATGTTGTATGTAATGTAAGGATGGGGATATGCAAAATAAAGCCTCTCTCTCATATCTTGCAGGAGGAAGTATAAATTTGTGGAATTCATATGAGAGGAATTTGTCATTATTGAACATTAATACTTTATGTACTTCTTGGCCCAGAAATTACATTTTAAGTGATTTTTGTATGTACACATGAAATGTAATATCCTAACAACGGGAATAGTCATGAATTGTCCCATGCAGTTATTAAAGTATTAAGATGTCCTTGAAGTAATCCCTTTTTATCACAATCAATATGCTCTATGGTCCTCAATAAATATATTAAGCCATGAGGAATCCTGAACATTAAATTTACAATTTCCCATGCATATCTTGATAAAATTTAACATAAATTAAGTACAGTAGGAGACTAATTAATAGTAACTATAGAACATTTGATACAAATTTTGTGGTCTTCATCACTGTCTCAAAATGTTCTATCTTACTGAGCTTTAGTTTTTTCATGTTATGTTATAAAATGATAGCATGCTTATATAATAAGATACAGAAAGGTAGGTGGATATATAAGCACTTACCAAAGCCTGTGGCCATGACTGTGGCAGTGTTAGGTACAAAAAAGACACAAAAGTGACTAGTTTTCATTTTCACTGAATAGAGAAACCATAGTTCCTAGCAACAGCAGCACATTGCCCTCTCCTCTTCTTCAATGGCTTTCACCTGTTCACTAATTGGAAGCACTTCACAGGTTCTTGTTGGCATATCTAAATTGCCACAACTGAGTACTCTTCTGCTGTTATTTGGTGAAAATGAATGTTCCTTGAATGTGAACAATGTGATATGGTATGACAGTTGATGTGACAGTGACAGCTTCTGAATGCTTGCTGGACATGATGGGAACATAAGTAGTAAGCAAAGTAAACAGTGCCATTAGAAGGATGGACAACATAAAACTTAGAAATTATTCATTTTTTGGAATATCTCCTTTTTAAGGACTTATTTTTTTTTTTTTGTGTGTGTGTGTGTGTGTGTGTGTGTGTGTGTGTATGTGTGTGTGTTTGTGTGTGTGTGTGCACGCACGCGCGCGCTAATCTGTACACATGCACTAGGTGTTCATGGAGGCTGGAAGAGACCATCTAATCCCATGGAGCTGGAGTTATAGGTAGTTGAGAGCCATCTGAATGGATGATGAAAATGAAACTTGGGTTCTCTGTAATAGCAGTTAAGTGATCTTAATTGTTGAACCATCTCTCCAACCCTCAATTTTTTATATTTTCACTTAATATTTCTTTGAAATCCTGTTGACTAAAAGAAACTGCAGAATATCAAACCTTAAACATGGTGAAAGTAGCTTGGGTCTGGTTTGAAAGTAAGCTTTTACTAAGCAAGTGAAAATAGAACAATGCAAACAGTGGAACAAAATGAAATGTATGCTTATATTAAGTGGGAGTGGGACATACATATATTCAAATATGCATGACACCCAAGAAATAATATTAATAATGGATATCTACTGTAGTGGATTCTGAGAAGAGGTTGTGCTGGAGATGTATGATTGTATAATGTAACAACTATGTTAAAAAAAATTAGCCCAGAAAAAAACAATTCATTTTCAGAATACTTTTGGAATGTGATTCATGTTTTTTAATAATTAATTTATGTTAAAGTATTATATAGAAGCAATAATGTGGTTTCATATAAAAATATTCAAGGTATATGTATATGCCTGATATTTGTGATCCATGAGACATTAATACTAATGTCTTTAACCATGAGTTTTTGCATAGTATTTTTATTACTTATTGGAGAATTTCAGAAAATATACTTTGATATTTATCTCTCTCTTACTTCTTCTTCTAACTCCAAGATCCACGCCCAACCATCACACTCTCTTCAAAATTTTTGTCTGTCTGTCTGTCTGTCTGTCTGTCTGTCTGTCTGTCTGTCTCAATCTATTTCTCACTGAACTCATTGAGTCCTGCTTAGGCTTGCCTTTACATATCTCAATCTCTTTCTCTCTGAACTCACTGAGTCCTGCTTAGGCTTGACTTTATACGCATTGTATGAGGCAATAACTGGAAGCATGGCTAATCAACCACAGATGATAAACAATGAAAATTGACTCTTCCCAAGAAGCCAACAACTTTCAATAGTTCATCAGAGATGGGGCATCCATGAGTTTTATAAGATGATTTTTAATGTTACTGATAATGTTTTATTTCAGAAAGATGGGAGATAGGAAAGTGGCAAGAGTAGGAAAGTAACAGACAGTTCATAATGGAGGAGCATATCTAATTTAAGTCTGCATACAACATTGTAAAGTACACTCCTAAGCATGTCAGTTCACTAACCCTTGCTAGCTTATATAGGGCTAGTTTGAGATACTGTGTCTTGGCTAATATTTCAAAATTACATGACTGTATGGATTGACTGCATGTTCAACTGCTGGGCTTTTTTTGAACAAAGGAGATACAAGAGGAGTTTGGTGAATTAGAAACATTACTTTTGATTTTTCTCATCTACCTTTGATTGCCCTTTACATAGACATCAATAGATTAAGTCAACAATTTAACTGAGATACACATTGCTGCTGTATCATGCCTACTTTCTCACAAGCCACAAGGGTGGTACGTCTTTATGGGTGGGTGTTTTATAAAATCTAAAATTTGAATTGTACAAAAGTTGTCATCCTTCAAATAGGTCTTAGATAATTGATATCTTACTTTGGAACCAGTCACAAAGGAATTGGCTTGTGATCAGTTTGGTTATATTTACTAATAATTGTATTCCAAATAATTTGTGATTATTATAGATGCCCCTGGGCCTTCAAGTACTTTGATACTATGCTAGCGACTTTATTGGACATCAAAAAATTCTCTCTATTGAACTTACTAATTTTCAGGTCACTTTGATCAAGACTATAATCACTCCTGTAAATTAATACGATGTAAATCTTTTGATGTTATTATTCAAATACAAATTATTCTTCTTCCACATAGTTAAGGAGATGATTATATCATGGTGAGTATATCTAAAATGTTCTAAAATAAAAATGATAAACATTTTATTAGCTTTATTAAATAAATGTATATTGTACAAATGTTATCCAAACATTTGATAGATCACATACAGATCTATCAAAACATCCACTTTCTAATATAAATTTTGAATTTCAAGTTTATTCCATATTATAGTTTTAAAAAGTTGAAAAAACATCAGTAGAATCTACACATTTATATCTTAGGTTTTCCAGACTTTAGAAAATGTAATGTAAAAAAAAAACATTTAATTTTCTAAGTAACAAAAATATCTATTGAAATATGTTAAGTTAAAGAGCCATATGAATTAAAGTCCAGAGCTCCACGTAGTAATCTCTATAATATTAATGAAGTAGGATATACTGTTTTCTTACTAATACTGGTAGTTCAGATGACCAGTTATCTATCCAGACCAGTGGTGGAATATTAGTTTAAGATGTGCTATATTCATTTGTAATATAGAATATTTGTTTAATGATGCAAAGATATTTTGCATTCTTTTATGTTGTATATGTTTAATCCTGTAAAGCTATGCAACTTTGCCTGCCTAAAACACCTGTTTGGTCTAATAAAGAACTGGATGGCCAATAGCTAGTCAGAAAATAGAAATAGGTGGAGCTGATGAACAAAAAGAATAAATAGGAGGAGAAATCTAGGGAAGAGAAGATGAGTGAGAAAAGGAAAAGGAGAGATGGATACGAGGGGCCAGCCAGTCAACCATACAGCCAGCCATGGAGTAAGAAGGAAAGAAAGACATGTAGAATAATAAAAGACAAAAAGCACAAAGGAAAAGTGTAGTTAAAGAGAAATGATCTAATTTAAGTTAGAAAATCTCTCTATAACCAAGTCAAGCTAAGGGCAGGTATTTTTTTTTTTGTCTAAGATACATCTTGTATTTATTTATTTTCCTTTTCATATGCTTATAATACTTTAAGCATAGATATATTTTTATTATTATTTAAAACAATTTTTATTAATAATATATTTTAAAATTTTTACATGTGGGTTCCAGTTTCCTCTCCCTTCCTCCCTTCAACCCTCCCTCCCTCCCTCTTACCCTCTTTCCCC
Source organism: Cricetiscus sungorus (assembly GCA_030556225.1). Classification (NCBI taxonomy): domain Eukaryota; kingdom Metazoa; phylum Chordata; class Mammalia; order Rodentia; family Cricetidae; genus Cricetiscus; species Cricetiscus sungorus. The sequence goes on from JANBXA010000651.1 coordinate 20,414,293, forward strand.
TGTGACATGCACCCTGGCCACCCTCCCCTTCCATCCCCCACCCCCATTTCACGTGTAGGGCTATCTATCCAAGTTGGGTCATGTAAATCTGTCAAGTCATTTGAAGTAGGGATTAGGATTTATCTCCTGTCTCTAGGTTAAGGGAGTATCCCTCCATGGGGGATGTGTCTGCAAGGTCCTTTTGTGCATCAGGAATAGATCCTGCTTCTACTGTCTGAGGCCCCCCAGACTGCTCAGTCCTTCTAGCTGAGACCCATATTCAGGGAGTCTGAGTCAGTACCATGCTGGATTCCCAGCTATCAGGCCAGGGAGGGTGGGGGGAGGTGGCATTAGCTCCTCCTTGTTCAGGTCAGCTGTCTTTGTGTGTTTCTGCAACCTGGTCTTGTCCCCTCTCTCTGCATCTGGATTCTAGTTCCACTCAGTGTTTGGTTATGGGTGTTTGCTTCTGTTTCCAGCAGGTACTAGAAGAGAGCTCCATGATGGTGGATAATTTAGTTGATGATCTCACTATCAGAGAAGGGCATTTATGGTAGCCTTTAAAAGGTTGTTCGAATTGTTAGTTAGAGTCAGTCTTGTAGTTCTCTGGACCTTTGTTTAGGTTCAGTTTTCTGTTCAAACCAATAATGGCTCCCTATTATATGTTGCACCCCCATCTCTCTCACCCTGACTCAATCTACCTAGTCACACGTGCTTTCCTCTCCTCCCCTTCTCTTTCTCCTAGTTCTCTCTTCATTCACTGCCCCCCCCATTTCCCATGTGCTCTGGGGGACTTGTTCCTTCCCCCTTTTGTGAGGGACCATATATGAACCTCTTAGAATACACCTTGTATCCCAGTTCATCTGGTGATGTGTATTATAGGCTGGTGATCCTATGTTCTATACCTAAAATCCATATATGAGCGAGTATATACCCTGTTCCTATTTTTGTGACTGGGTTACCTCATTCAGGATGGTTTCTTCAAGTTCCATCCACCTGCCTGTGAATTTCAAGATTCCATTATTTTTTTTTCTGCAGAGTAGTATTCCATTGTGTAGATGTGCCACATCTTCTTTATCCATTCTTCTGTTGAGGGGCATCTAGGTTGCTTCTAGGTTCTTGCTATTACAAATAATGCTGCTAAGGCCAGGTATTCTTAAGTTAAGAGAATTTCCATCTATTTGTTTGGGAGCTTGGTGGCATGTCCCCAAAGAATAATTAAAACAACTACACAGACCCTTTATTCTTTTTTTTGTTAAGTATCACAATACTGTGTCTTCTCAATCATGTACATGGTTTAGAGAGATATTAACTTTGCATTTAGAAGAATTTGGAGGCCTATATAAAGATCTAACCCCCCATAATAGAAGTGGTGCTTATATACGACAACCATATTGCATTATATGGTTATACCATAAGAATTGGTGTATTATATACAACAACCATAACACAAATAGACAGGACACATAGGCATGTTCACCGGTGTGTCAATTAGCAAGAATGTCCATTCTTCTTGGAAGATATTAGTTAGTATCAGTCTCAGAACTTTATAGGCTTAATATCATTTTTATAAATGTCATATTTTTATGTCACTAGATTAAACACTGTGGTGTCTAGTACACTGGACTAATAGTACCCTAACACTGAGTTACATGGAGGCCTGGATTATCTGGTGTTTTGAGGCTTATATCATCAATTGTAGAAAATGTAATATCTATTCAGCCTATTGTAGTATGTTTCCATATAGGTATTCCATGTGTCTGTGTGCATGTGTACTTTTGAGTTTGAGTATGTGCAAGTTGTACAGGTACTAGTCAATGTAGATGAAGCACACATGAAACCCACACCACCCCTGCGCTGCATTTTATATATTTAGACAGAAATTGACACTCATTGCTTAACTATATTGAATGGCTTATGAACTACAAATATCTACTTTTCCCCAGTCCTACATCAGTGGCTGTGTACCCTTGGATGCACCTGGCTTTGGAATCATGAGTGTTGTAGATTCTTACTCATTTTCGTACTTGAACAACTGAGCTTTCTCCCTTCAACTCTCCCTCCCTCCCTCTTACCCTCTTTCTCCTGTGACATGCAACCAGGCCACCCTCCCCTCCCATCCCCCACACCCATTTCACTTGTAGGGCTATCTATCCAAGTTGGGTCATGTAAATCTGTCAAGTCATTTGAAGTAGGGATTAGGACTTATCTCCTGTCTCTAGGTTAAGGGAGTATCCCTCCATGGGGGATGTGTCTGCAAGGTCCTTTTGTGCATCAGGAATAGATCCTGTTTCTAATGTCTGAGGCCCCCCAGACTGCTCAGTCCTTCTAGCCGATACCCATATTCAGGGGGTCTGAGTCAGTACCATGCTGGATTCCCAGCTATCAGTCTGGGGAGGGTGAGGGGAGGTTCAATTTATACAATGATTGTATACAGATGCTGACTTAGAAAATAAATAGCATATTGACTCAATCAAATGTGTATCACTGGTGACAGATCCATGACATCTTTATTGTGACTGACAGATGACACCTTACAATGTATGATGTTCATAAAATTGTAATTAACATTCAGCCTACACCTATGAATTGTACATAAAAAGGCAAAAGAAAAATCTTTGAGACACACACATACACTTTGAATTTTCTTTTATTTATTCTTTGTGTCATTCATGTTATGCATCTTGATCCCATTCATTTCCCTATCCCTTAATAACTGCACTCTTCCCTTGCAACTACTCTCCCAAAATAAAACTCAAGAGGAAAAATGAAAAGAAACAGGTAAAAAACTATCTTTTCATGGAAGCTGTACTGTGACTCAGTGAGTCACACAGTAAACCCTTTTACCCATGTATCTTTATTTGCATATGTTCATTGCAAAGGTCTGATTGGAGGCCTCTGGTGACTGTTACATTATCAATGCTGACTCTCACCAGAACACAACATGGATATTCTGTTTGTTGCCCTGACACACATACATTTTTATATTCATGTTGAAGACAGAAAATCATTATATTAGGCTGTTTAATTTAGTTTAGATAAATTTTTGGCAAGCCATTACTGATTATGATTCACAGTTAATTGCTGTAGTGTTTTGTTTCTTATTCAAGGGAGAGATGGATACAGTATGATTTTCCTTACTTCTTTCAATGTGCATTTCCTGGTGGTACTTGACCCTAGAAAGTACTTTCTGTTTGAAGATAATTCTCGCTTAGTCAGCTGTTCAGAGTCTAATGAATCAGTGGTTATGGGAAGAGGAGTGAGTGGAAGATAGATAGACTCAAAGGAACTCTTTAAAGAAAGGGTTGAAACAATTTTCTGTGGAAAGGGGGGATGATTACAAAGAAATCATTTCTGAGAAAGATCAATAATGAGACAATTACCCTTTGAACTCATTGCCATAGAAAATCTATTTTATAACATTTTATTTCCAAAAGACTAAATTTTAAACTGGCTCCAATTGTCTAGCATAACATTTTTACTCAAATAAAAAGACAATCACAAATAATCTTTCCAAGAAAAGGGTGAAATATATACATATATTTATCAAATAGTCAGATATGACTAATGATTAAACTTATAAAACATTATTATATTTAGATAGATGAAAAATTAAGATAAAGTAGAAAATTATAGTGTATATTAGAAAGTTACTTTATGTAACTTATGTCTAATACTGTTTAGTATTACAAAATCTAGCAATATTACAGTCATTAATCAATATTATATAGGCTAGTTTAGGATTCTAAAATGGTCTATAAAAATATTCTTTTTAATATTCTCATCAATATTGGGAGGTGCTTACCACACACTTTAGTCACTAATTTGTTATTTGATTCTTTTTATTTTGTTTGAGTCTGGGTGTTACTCTGTAAACCAAGATAGCCTGGAATTCAGTGTACCCAAAATTTCTCACAGCCTTCCTGTCTCAGTTACTAAAATGCTGGGGTTGTAGGTTGGAGACTTCTCAGCCAGAAAATAGTCATTAATGTTAGATGCACATTTTGAAGCAACTGAGAAACATAGGAAGTTGGATGTTCACAACTGCAATCATGACACAGAACATTTCCATTAATTTAATGGTTGCCTTACAACACTTTGGAATCAATATCCTTTCTCATCTACAGTTCCTGGAAACCACTTATCTATGGACTTTGACTTTTCTTGAATTTCGTATAAATGGAATAGGGTGCCATTTGTTGTTTGCTTTGCCATCTCATTTTATACTGTGCAATGCTTTATGGGTTGCTACACAATTAAGTATTAGAGCGTTAAATTGTTAAAAAGAAGTTCATTGTTTGTGATGAAAACTGCACATCAATCCATTGAAGATTATGGGTGGCTTGATTGTGTTTTATTCATTATAAACAAAGCATTTGTGAAGTCACTGAATTCTGTGAATTTATGTGGCCTGCAGATGTAATGTGGTGGTAGTGCTGAGCTCTTACTGCTCATGTGCAAGGTCTTTGACTCAATCTTGGGCAGCACAAATAATTCACACGTAATTGCAAGTCATACATTTTCATTTATGTCGTGTGAAATATTGAGTGGAATGTTGAGTCACATGGTAAGTGTATCTGTAACATTTTAAGAAGCCCTTGTACATTTCCAGGTGGCTGATCTAGTTGAAGTTTCAATTCAAAATACTTGTGTATTCCAGTTTTCCCACACCATCATCAATATCCTATATAGTCATGGAGCAGTGACCTATTTTGATCACAAATCACAGAAAAAAAATCAATATTTTGCAATTAATTTTTATTTAAATTAAAAACAATCTTATTTCACATTACAATCCCAGTTTCCTCTCCATCCCATCCTCCCATTTCTCCCACCATCTCCAAATCAATTTCAATATAGTCATCCATGATGACTCATAACTGAAATGTATTCTAAGAAATAGTACTTAGGATTTATTACAATCAGAATTTTTGTCAATTCCCTAAAGATTTGCTGAGAATCAAAATGTGTATATTGACTACCAAACCACATTCACAATTTACAGTAGTTTGATCTGTAGTTTAAGTGAAGTATTTCTTATTTTTTCACTTACATTACAAAATCTAATTCCATGCTCATTGGTATGAAAGCATGTCTAATTTTCTCTATAAAGGGCCAGTTGCACAGAATTAGAAGGGAAAGCAGGGTCAATAATAATTCAATGATTTTTGAAATATAAACTTTCCATTAATTTCCCTCTTAATCTCATTGGATAGTTGAACATTTTGAGCACATAATAATTAGATAACAATACATTGAAAAGTATGGATTTGATTACCTATAAATACATTCATTTTGCATATTTTATTTTACTTAAATATGACTACATACACATATTTATTTCTGTACTTTACTTATTAATAATATACATTTGCAATTATTTTGTACTAGTACATACACCTATTTAAAATTAATGAAAAATTTGTTTTGATATTATATCATTTCCCTTCCTTTTCACCTTACAAGTCCCCTTCCTCTAATTTAGTGTTCCTTGCCCTCTTTCAAATACAGCTCTTTTTTTAATTGTTTTCACAGATACATGTACACACACCCTCATAAATATATGAGTGGAATCTATGCCATCTTTAAATATGTATATGTTTTCGGGATAATCATTTGGTATTGGATAACCATTCATGTGCTTTTCCCGGGGAAGACTGTTTCTTCCTGTCTTGTTATTCCTCCTTTGCCTGTCCTTCTTTATGTAGGCCTGAGGACTCATAAGCTTCACCTTCCATGTTAGCCTGAGAGCCAGTGTCCCCTTGTTCAGGTCATGTTATAGCAGATATGTAGTGAAAGCAGGCTCAAGAACAATTTGACTTGGATTATTTTAGCTTGCCATGAAACTAAGCTGGAGATCGACATCAGGTTCTTGACCTGTGACTGCTCTGGGGCTGCATGTGACAGAAGATCAGGACAGAAAGTTAAGAAGCAAACCAGCAGCTTTAGAAGCCGTCATTCAGCCTTCACCCTCAGCCAGCAAAGTGACCACCTTTCCTGTTCAATTTTAGAAACTATTTTGCATAAGCATCTGCAACAAATGAAAGGAAATTAAGAAGTGATGTTATTAACTGTGCTTAAAATTTGATTCTAAAATAAGGCTAAACTTATCTAAAGATCTTATATTTAACACTTTATTCATACAAGGCCCTCCTCTTTTCATCCCATTCAATACAGGTTTAGGTAACTTAAGATAATAAATGATTGACTTTGGCATGGTAACAATATTATATGCCATGGTACCAATATGACACTCAATCTAGAGATAATAGGCTCATGCTTATTATATGTGTATTTGCTAATTAGGGTTCATTTGAAAATCCAGAGAACTTGTCTCTGCTTTTTTTCTATAGAAATTTTCCCAAATAATCTCTTTTACAAATGAATATTCAGCTTAAAAACTGCATATAAAAAGGTATTAATATTAGCAAAGCTGTGTGAAGTTGCAGCTATCACTAGGACAATGATTCAGCCTTTCAGATTAGCAAAGTGGCATAGTCCAAGGTCACTGAATAAATTACATGATATCAGAAAAAGAAAATTACACCCTGACATAGTATGATTTTAATAAAAAATGAAAATGGGATTTATGACCTCCTTTCTTCAGGCTACTAATATTCATTGACAAAAGATAAATCCTGTCTGTGACAGTACTTTGATCTGGGTTACCAAAGTGTCATCGTCTAATTTGTTTGCCAAAAGAAGAGGCAAAGAGTATACACTGATATTTTTATACCCATCTGCCTTTGCAGTTAAGCCAAATATGTTAAAGTAAACAATTTCATTAAAATAAGTTCATTTTCCCAATGCAATAATAGAAACCTAATGACTAAATAAGACACAGGCCAAGCTTGTAACAGAGAAGTAGCAATGGTGATGGAAAGAAGTGGCAATTTAATTAGAACATTAAAGATGGTTGAACATTCCTCTTGGTAGCCTTGACAGTGCCTTGCAGTCTCGAAAGGCTATATTCTGCAGAGTCTCTTACAAGGTACCTCTAAATATGATATTAATGAACATTGTCATTAACAACTTATAGCATCAAGTAAGGGAATGAGAAAGCATAAATTAAAAATGTAATGAGTCTTAGGGCACCTTAATATAGTGTAGGGTTGGTTCAGCTCACATTACACCCTGATTAAATTTGAGGAATTAGTTAAAACCAATAAAATGAAATCTACTTAGCATGGGTATAAAAGGGCTCAACGATGACATGTATTAACCGATGCCCTCATTTAGAGTGACACAAACCAAGATACACCCTGGATGGTTGGATGCATGGATTAATGAAGCTGTTAAGAAGATAACATTATACTGAACACATTGTAGAAGAACATCTCCTGTGGCAGTTAATAACATTTTACGCAACCTCAAAGGAGAGGAAAAAAACATTAGTTTACAAACTCTGAAATGTCAAGATGTTGTTCATCAATTAAAAACAACAAGACAAAATTCTTCTTGACAAACAGGGTATTGTGAAGCATAATTAGAAAGGAGCTTCCTCCTACTGAAGGCCCTTTGTGGTTACAGGATAACCTTTCTTATTATGCTAGCTTGGTCTTATGAATTCATCTTTCTACTCACTCTTCTTTAGGCTTTCATTTTGCTGACAACTTCTTGAACTTTCCATCTGTATTTCTGCCTCAGTTTCCTACCTGCCTGTTTTCTGATATCTCTACAACAACCCTGTTGTTTCTCCAATGTTTTTACTTAAGAGTTACTGAAAACATCTGCCACACCAATGCAGTAGCTCCCCCACCTCCACACCCCTCCCCCACAAGCTTGATTTTATTTTTTCCCTTGAATTCTAGCATTTGGCTTCAGTCTCTCAGCTTTCTTTTGAAATGCTTCTGTTCGCAAGCTCCTTCCCTCCATCCTTGCTCTTTTTGGTTTCTGGGTTGATTTCCCTCTCTTGTCTTTTAAAGGGCTTTTCTATTCTTCCAAAGAGTAACAGTGATATTTCCTAAATCTGTGTCTTGAACTCTAGGGTTTTAATTCTATTCTCTCAGTTTACAGGCATACTTAGTCTTCTGAGATTCAGTTAGTCTCTCTGGCTTTCTAACTTACAGCTTTAGCTTTGACCATGTACGCTATTACTCACTCACTTTATTACTTAGCCTGTTCACCTGAAACGTTTGTTTATGTGAACAATCTCAACAAATTTAATGAAAATATTCTATTTGTAATTATTTTTTTTATTTATTACATGAGTAGAGTGACTGTGTTCTCTCGTTGCTAAATTTTGCTTCAGGAAAATGTCTTTTTCTATTTATTTTGATTAGATCCTTAGATTAACACATTTCTCTTGTGGCCCCTGTGCTTTAAGCATCCTATATACAATGTTGAATTGCTACAAAGGTTTTTCCACACGATTTCTTGTGCTTAGGTGAATCTAGTACCCATCTAGTCTTCTCTGATTTTCTGATAAATGTCATTAATGCACAGCCTATCATTATTGTGTAGAACATTTCATGACCCTCAAGGTCCAATATACCACAGCAACGTACCTCTGCTTATATTCCAGGCTTTCAAAATCCATCACCAAATGAATTTTCATCAAACGGTCTTTGAACTTGCAGTCTTTGTTAGACAGCCTGTCTTCATTTTCTACTACTCTATAATTTCTAGCCTACACTTTCTACAGTGGCACATGTAGGTGACACCAGCTTAAAATACTCATTCTAAAACCAAAGTAAACAAATGAAAGAAGATGGCATCTAAGCACAAATACAAATAGCAAATTATTGCATATAAATAAAGATTTGCTAAAGGTTAAATGTTGAACTCACTTTGAACCTGGATAACATGGATAGATATTTTTATTTATCCTTTCATCTCAACAAATTCGACCTGTTTTCAAGACTCAGCTCACTTTTTAATGTCCACCATTAGAATTTTTACAAGCCACTTATAGTCTAGTGTCTTCCCAATCATCTCTGAATACAGAAGTATGCTAATATGTTTCATTAAAATCATAACACTAATGTATTCTTTTCCAACTGCAAGACTTTGTAATATCTTATTTCAATTGAACATTTATCTTTCTCTGAATTATATAAAAGAGGCATTTTGTATCTTCAGTATGAATCTGTGGTGGTTATAAAACAAGAGAAAAAACACTGCTAACTTTATTGGTATTCCTCTTATCTGGAGAAAAAAACACCATGTTTATTTGCATTTCCTATGACCAGCAAGGCTCTTTGGTTTTGGTTTTGTTTTTTGTTTCCTTGGTTTCGAGAGCTTGTGATGTTTGACTAATACATATGGCAAAAGGAATCTCATGTGACTTCTGAGGCAGTGTCTTCAATAAAGATATTACTTCTACCTTCATTGAATATGTACAATGAGGGTCTGAGATACCTTGGAGAGGCATACCGCAGCATTTCTATTTAAACCGGCATTAGACACATGACTGGCAGAATCTCTGAATGACTTTAGCCCTAGCAATCAAGTCACTTGACACCTTTCAGAATTTTTAGTGAGAGGCCCACACATTAGGGACCAAGGCGTCACTCATGACTGTGTCATGTTCAATTTTCTGACCAAGCAAATACATGAGTACTGTACATTACTTTTTCCTCTATTAGATGTCAGAGTAATCTCCAACATAACAACTAGAACTCTGAGTGCCTTTTGCTAGTTAGATGAATTTTATCACTTTGTAGTTTGTCTTTTATTTTCTTAATGATGGCTTTTGATACAGAGTCCAATTTTCAATCTTTTTCTTCATGATTCCTGCTTTTGGGGCTTGTGTTTGATATGTGCTTTTGTATCTCAAAGTCAAGAAGATATTTTCCTATGTTAGCTTTCAGAATCTACTTTGATTTTTCTTCTACAATGAAGTTTGGCATGAACACTTTATATATGATGGAAGCAGAAAGATTCATTTATTCACTTGTTTTTAATTACAGAGATATTTGAGGTGATGGCATTTATTAAAAAATATAAATGCCAACAACAAAAAACACCCTGATCTTTTATCCATTTGTTTTGGGATCTATTTGGAGATTATTTCTTCAATCCCCGCTCTTTTATCTCTCTTAATATATTATCATATTTAATTTGTCTTTAAAAATTATTAATTTTGTTTTCCAAGAAACTGACATCCTAAAAATTTAAAACAACTTTAATGTGTACACACAAACCTGCCATGATTTTAATAATAATCTTTTTACAAGTATAATAACTTTGGAAAAATTTACATCTCACAATATGAAGTTTTGTGTATTGTTCCCTTATTTTTGATATTTTAATTTTCTTAATAATATTGCAGATTTATCAGGGTAGAATAATCTCATTATAGTTATTCCATTGTCTCCATCCCTTGGCATACAAATCTAATCTCTTTATTCTAAGGGTTTGTTTTAAAGTGATATAGCCTTTCACTATACTCTAGAATAATCCCCTTCTGAAGTCTGGGCTCCATCTGTGTCCTCCACTTGAAATTTTTCCCCTCCATCTGCTAAATTCAACCCTAGCTGTAGCACCAACCAGTAGGTAGTACCAATATGCTGTGTTAGAGCTAAAGTGTGGAAATGAATCTAGCCTCCCTGCTGCAGACTCATCTGTGTTTGCTCATCTTCTCCCATTAATCTCCAGGGAATAAGAGGGTGAAGAGCTGCAAGGGAGAAAGGGGGAATTTTGTTCTCATTAATGGAAAGCAATAATAGTATAAAAGTCATCAGGCCAGGCTGTTGCCTGTGTCAGGACAAGCTTTGCATAAATGATAAAGGGAAAATGCTAAAGAGACCTTCTCCCTCAAGCTGGATGAGAGAATGCCTGGATGACATACATGCACACCACCCCAATACACAGACCTCAGAATCTTATTGACATCCTGAAGAATAAATATCCCCTCTGCCTAAAACATGACTGGATACAGAGGATTAAAATGTGGGTTTACAAGTCTACACTGATGAAAAGTCAAGAGATCAGTTATACATTGTAGTATTGCAAGTTCATGTTTCTACTAAAATTATTTTTTTAAATAATTTCCCTTAGAACAACAATTTGAAAGGTCATTTTCTCTTCCTGAAATACCTGAGTCACTCATTCATTAGAACTCAGGATTTGTCAGAACATTCCAGCATGCTCTTTCATATGTTTGACTTTTTAAACTCATCTATTGTCCTTGTGGATTTGTTGTTGAACACAGGAGTCTCTTGGAAAAACTTGGGGCAAGAATAAAGTATAGCTATACTCTTACCCCCTTAATACATATAGTACATTTTCATACCCTGCACTGCAAGTCCTCCAAGGGAAAGAACAGATGAGGGAAAACAAAGCAGGAAGTAACCTTGGTAGCAAAGAAAATAATTTGCTCTCCTATACAATTTCCCCATTATTTGGGAAATTACAGGGTTAAGTACTGTTTGCTAACCGTTCAAGTTTCAGAAAGCATTTCTCATTAATTTTTCTCTTTTCCTGCTTCAGAATCCTGCCTCTGTCCTCCACACCTCCTTATTACCCTCCCCCTACTGTTAGTCAACACTTGATGTTTTACTGGGTGGACATCTTTTTACAAATTGCCTTTTCTCACTTCCAAACTTCATCTGTATATTAATAACTGTATTTCAGCTACACCATTTTTTCTGTTAAGTTTTACCTCCTCTTCTGTTACACATCCACCTTTGTCTTTATTATTATTATTATTATTATTATTATTAATTTTACATGTTGATCCCAGTTTCCTTTCCATCCCTCCCTTCCTCTCTCCCTCCCTTCTTCTTACCCTCTGTCCCCACTCACATGCACCCTGAACACCCTCCCCTCCCATTCCCCCACCCCCATTCCACATGTAGGGCTATGCCATCCAGGTGGGGTCATGTGCATCTGTCAAGTCATTTGAAGTAGGGACTAGGACTACTCTCCTATTTCTAAGTTAAGGGAGTATCCCTCCATGGGGGCACATCCTTCTCTTTCTACTCCTTCTTTTTGCTTTTCTTCTGTGACTCAGAAATGAAATCCCTGGCTCTATACACATCAAGCAGGTGCTTTACCACTGAGCTACATCTCACCCTGATGTTTTATAGCAGTGTTCACATAGTAGCCCACATTGTCTGTGAACTCTATGTATCATCTTCATTGCCTCAAATGCTTATTCCTCCTTTCTTAATTTCCTGTTAGTATGCAAGTGTCTGTTATCAGGTGAAAACAATTCTGTTTTCTTCTTTTTTTTTCCTTTTCCTTCCTTTCTTCTCTCTCCTTCCCTCCCTTTTTCCCTTCATATCACTAATAGCTCTTCAGATCTATCAGTTAATAATATGCTTTGGATTTACATTGAAATTGTTAACAATTAAAATTGCAAATAGTTAAAATAATCTATTTGGCTCTTAAAGTTCAAGAAAAAAGTCATTTGAAGTAGGTGATTAAATTATATAGCAGAAAGCACTATGCTTATATTTTTAAGAGTGTTTTGCTAATGGTTAGGGTGTGGAGAGCTAGGGGGAGTTGCTTGTTGGTGAAGATGGAAACACAGTCCCCAAATCACAGTTTTTTCCTTTTCTGTTTCCTCCTTATTATTTACTTTTGGCTTATCTATGTTTTTTTTGTTTTGTTTTTGTTAGTAGCTTTACCTTTAGTTTTGAACCTAGCATTTGTGAAATGCTTTTATGGTTGGCCTTATTCAGCTGCAGACTTACAGTTATCAATGCTGTTTGAAAAGAAGCAATGGCATTTCTTTATATTTTAAATTTCATTTTATCTTATGAATATGGGTGTTTTGTGCATGTATGCGTGTGTGCACTAATTGCATGCAGTACTGGCAGAGGGCAGAGGGAGTCATCAGTTCCCTGGGATCTGGAAATACAGATGGTTGTGAACCACCACCAGAAAAACAGCCAGTGTACTTAACCACTGAGCAATCTCTCCAGCTCCAGCAAGTCCATTAAAACTATGTTTTGTTTTGATACATTCATGAATGTACTTATTTATTTATTTATTTTAGGTAAGTAACTATCTTGATATTCGTCCTTGGTATAAAATTTAAAAGACAACACTGAGAACTTATTTTTAAAAAACATAAGTAAATCAACTCTGAAACTGTGTTTTTCATCAATAAATAAATGATAACCCTTATTTATAAGACTGATTGACTCATGGCTCACATTAATGCTAAGTTGCTGAAAAATTACCTCTGGACAAACTTATCTCCAGCCTTGATTTTATATTTTGTAACACGTATTATTGTATGTGCAGAGAAACAAAGGAAAGAAAAGCAAGTGGACAAGGTTAGTAGGTATTTCCAGTATTGCTTTGTGTAATAAGAAATTTTTTTCCAAACTAAACAGAGTTATATGCTTTCCTATCCCATTTTACAATCTAAATAGAGTAAGCCATTAGCTAAATATCCTGGAAGCAGAAACTCCCAAAACTGTGACTACAAAGACCACAGGCCTTAAAAAAGAACATTTTCCTAAATGAACATAGTATTATTCTCATTGATAATAATTTTATCTTTATAGATTTACACATTTCTCAACACTTACCAGATTAGCTAGTGATTAAAACATACTCATAAGTGCAGAGAATAAAAGGACATGGACTACTTAGCCCTACACGAGATATCTCTATTATATCTCCACCTCTCAAATCTCAAAGATTGTGTCAGAAGAGGGAGTGGAAAGAATTTTAAGTCTGAAGTGCTGGATGAGTGAAAAAATATACTGCCTTCTAGAACAGGACAGCTGTGGAAAAGAACTTTCAGTTGTCATGACAGTGAGCACAAGAACTGTTCAAGCTCAAGCCAAACTAACTTCCACCCTGGATGGGGAAGGTGGGCATGAAGTTCCACCCCTAACAGGAACTAAAGGCAACTGATGATGCTGAGAGAGGAGTCAGTTTTCTTTAAGAGGATGGCTCATGTTGAGTTGATCATGCTTGGCAAAAATCTACACATCCAAGAATATATGGTCACCAAATGAGTGTTTAACATGAAAAGGACACAATTTTGGGTAGGTAAGGCAGGGGAGGTGTATATGGGAAGAACTGGAAATGTGTTTTTATGCTCAAAACTATACACACACACTCACACACACACACACACACACACACACACACACACACACACACACACAGAAAAAGAGAGCGAGAGAGAGATTCTAACCAATGGTTCCTACATATTCACCAAAAATTAATGACACCTAACAAACTGAAAATTAACCTTTCTTTAAAATCTTCTGACAACCTTCCCTTTAAATACCCTGCTAGCATTAACAATGCAAATAAGAAAATGGATTTGCATATTAGTACCTAATGGGTAGCTAGAGGAGCAATACCGCAAGGGAAAAGGAATAGGCCATTTCATAAAGGCCTCATAGAATGTTATTGCTTTAGGGAAAATAACACTATTTATAGTAGAGCAGCAGTCCAGCAGGTTCAGAAACCAAAATCCCAAGAGATGATTCGAATGTATTCAATCAAAGTTGTGAAGGATGGTCTATAAATCCAGAGCTCCAGCTTGCTAATTTTCTTTGATAAATGCACTTGTGTCTTGTGTCATAAGTATTGAAACACTCAGCATTAAACTATGTCTCTGCGTGGAGACAAGTGTGGGAAAACAAATCATAACCAGCTTTTAACAAGTTCAGAAGGGTTTCTGCAGATGGAAATGACATTCCTTAAATAAATTTTTCTGAGAATTCATTCGTGAATACTATATTTACACCATTCTTACTCCTTCCTGTTTCCCGTCCAACTCTTTCTGTGTTCCTCCAATTCCATCTCAAGTTTATAACCTCATCTATAATTACTATCCAATATATACACAAAAACTCACACACCGTGCTAGTTATTTTTTGTTAACTAGATATTAGACACTAATCACAGTCTACTGGGAACAGGGAACCTCAACTGAGAAAATGCTGTCTATCCAGTTGGACTATAGGCAGTCCTATGGGGGCAGTTTCTTGAAAAAAAAATGATTGTTGTGGGAAGGCCCAGCACACTGTAAGTGGTACCATTCATGGACAAGGGGCCCTGCTTTGTAATTGCACCATGGTGAGTGCATCCATGATCTTTGATTTAGTTCCTGCCTCCAGATTTCTGACCTTAGCTCAGGCCTTGGTTTTCTTTGATAATGGACCATGACCTGTAGACCAAATACACCAAATAAACCCTTTCTTTTTCAAGATGATTTTGGCTAGTGCTTTGTTACAGCAACAGAGAAGAAAATAGGACACACACACACACACACACACACACACACACACACACACACACAGACTGAATGTTTTTCTCATGTGCATGTGTTTGTTTAGGACTGACCATTTGGAGTTGGATAACCTATCAAGGGGCTTGTCCCTGGAAAAGCTTATTCTCCATCTTCCAGGAGCTTCTGATTGCCCATAGTTCTTCATGTAGTGGTGGAACCTTGTGCAGTTTCTCTGTCTGTAGTGGCATGTTAACTGGTGTTTTCCTTGTACTGGCTTTGTTTAAACAATCATATTGTGATTTCACAGTGCAGTTTCTCTGTCATATGTGGAAGCTGCAGGTGTTGTCCTGGTCTTCATGCTCTTACAATTCCCTCCGTCTTAAAAGTCTGTTGAATAAATCTTATAGCTATTTCTACAGTCAACATAAGCTTACTGATTCTGTTGAACTATCACAATTCCTTTTACCCTCTGCTTAGAAAAGCCATGTGACAAACTGACTCAGAGTTATCCTGTCTGGGTTCAACTTCAGTTGTTCCCTATACTAATGGTGGGACATTAAACAAGACATTCAACTCATCTGTGCATTTCTAGTTATCTCATAATCTTATATCTTGGGGTAGTGAAGCAATATAAGTATAACTCAAGGCATGCCTGAGGTACAGATTGAACACAAGGCTAGCCCAGGCAGTTAATGAGACCCTATCTCAAAACATAAAGTTAAACACAGACCAGGAATATACAAGTCAGTAGTTGAATATTTCCCTGGTGGCTTCAAAGTCCTGAAGTTCATCCCCAGTTTTTAAAATAAAAGAACAAATCTTAAATGACATTCTTTCTTTTCAAGTCTAACACTCTAGTTAAGTATGTTGTATGCACATACTCTAAAGTTATTGTTAAGTTCAGGCCTCACCTCTTCACTATATTATTTTGCATTTGCAAGAGGATAGGACTTTGGATCTGAATTCCTCTTCAGCCTAGGACTGCTATTGCTAGAGCAGGATTATTAAGAAGGATGTTTCTCTCCCAGAACTGTATGGAAACCCAAATCAGTTAGTACATAGGAATCACAAGAAAATAAAAAATCTGACACATGGAAAATGCCCAGTAAATATCAGTTACTATACAATTATTTCCCATAGCATACTGAGAAATACTGTCAATGTTTCCTTTCTGATTTAGTTCTAAATTCTTAGCACACCCTATAAATCCCATCTAATTCTGTTATTTCATTCAACATTTTGTAGAGCCTGACGACTTTAGCATTTCTGATTTTCTTTTCTTTTAATGTTCCTCATGTGTGTTAGTCACAGCATATTATTGAATTAACAATATATTTATAGTCCTAATATCTATACATTGGCATGTAGATGATCATACTCTATTAATCTCTATATCCAAAAGCATGAATCTTTGTCATATATATGTATGCATATGTATATATACATATATACATATATATTATCATATACTTATTCAACTGATAGTTTAGGAAAGGTAAGTATTTGATTACATTTGGTCAGTGCTATATAAAATTTACACCCAATACTTTCAGAACCAGAGGTCTTTATTTTCACCTGTCACTATGTGGTAGGAATTTTTACAGGATCCCCCATTGCCTGGTAACATAAAGCTAAAAGACCTGGAAAACTTGGATTCATACAAATCAATAACTGAGGCTGAACTTCTGGCAATTATAGCAAGGGCAGTTTCTAGTCTAGATTGAGAAATAAAAGGTGCAAATTGAGAAGTCATTTCAAATTCCAATCTAGCTTTTGAGCATAATAGATGCTGTAGAGATTACCAAATACTCCTAATTCAAGAACAAAGTAAACTACTTATCATAGGCCTATTTATCCTTATAAACAATAAGTAGAAATGACTTTTTCATAAAAGAAGTAATCTTATTTTTAGTACTAAAGTTAATTTTAATTCAATAAGAAAATCAAGTTATTGTGCATTATTACAGATTCTAAATTAGTTCAGGCTTGTTTCAATTCAGTTGAACTTCATCCAATTTGATTTATTTCAATTCTATTTCATTCAAGTCAATATACATTTGCCGAGTATGATTACAGGAACCATATTATACATAGGTTAAACATAATTAGTTTTCAACTCACCTGTGTCACATAAGGCACACATAAAGTCAAGGAATTAAGTGCTCTGGTTCATCTTAGGAAAATCCTAAATTTTCTGATCATATATTTTCCAAATTAAAAATATAAAACCTTTCAAATACAGTATCTTATAAATATGCTTGAGGTTTGCTTTGGCATTTCTGAGAGGGGATGGGCAGACAAGCAGAGAAGGCAAGGTTAATAAAAAGAGTAAATAAACACCTTTCTTGAGGCCATCAAGGTGAATTTATAATCTGGCTTGTCCTGATGGAAAATTTTAAGTCCTAGATTTATAGTGTTTACTGACTCCCTTTCCACTGCGACTTAACAACTTGCAACCTCCTGCACATTTAGTTTGATAGTTTTTAGGAGGTTTTTCAGTTAAGAAAACACATACTACACACCACTGATGCCTTTTGTATTTCCTCGGGACTTACAATTTTGGCCAGTATCTTATGCCTCTCCTTTTGACTGTAAATTACCAAGGGTAGTATTTTAGTCTACCTCGCACATCCTTGCATATTCCTTTATCAGACTAAGAGACTAGGGTAAATAGGGCTCATAGTTAAGTAAGAGTGGTAGATTTGTATTTTATACCCTGCATAGAAATTAATCTTCTTCACAATGCCCTTGGGAGAAAAGTCCTATGTGATACTCTGCCATTCTTCTTTTCTCTCATTTGCTGTGTGTCCACCTATGCTCTTGTAGAGAGAGAGGTCATGGAGTATCCTAATGGGATACTCTATCCTTTATGTCCCTATCCTTTATGTCCTTGAAATAGGTCTGCCACTAAATCTGACATCTGTTTTCATCTAGCCTGGCATTACAGTATGCCCCTGTAAGCTTGATGTTGCCAGTCCTCTATTGCTGGGGTTACAGGTGCCTGCACCCTGCTGTCTATGTGGACAGTAGGGAACTAAGCTTAAGTCCTCATATTTCTACAGCAAGTGCTCTCGCCCACTGAGTAATCCACCCAGTCCACATAGTTTATTTTCTTTCAGTGTCTCCTACTCATCTTTTGGCTCAGGATTGTTTTTGTAATCTGGCCCCTCCCTGGCACACATAGGTACACATTCAGAACACTTCAAAGCATGTCCCTCTGCAGTGTGATTAACACTGACAAATTCTACAGGTACAAATGGGAATGTGATCAGGATCTCCAAGAGGAATTGCCTTCTGGCTGAATTGAAAGGTGGTAATTGTAGTATTAGAAGAACAGTGCCTGTGAGAGAAGTGACAGCATGGGTCCCTGGAATAAAAGTCTGGCCACTGCTCTGCACCAAAACACTTACTGATATCCTATTCACTGCCATGTCACCTCAGTCCTTCAAAGTTTAAATTTAGAAAGAGAAAATTAAAATGTATTCTTTCTCCAATTTTCTGAGAACAAAAATTGATCTGAAATATAAGGATATCTATTTTTCAATGAATAGGGCATAAGAACAGTTGTTCATTGAAAGGCATTTCATTATGAACAGATATAAAGCTATTACCACTAAAATTTAGAACTATAAAAAATAGCATATTTAATCCTATGTACTGTGAATAGGTCTAGAATATACATATATATATATATATATATATATATACACACACACACACACACACACACACACACTCACCACACACACACACACACACTCAATCCTAAACTTGTAGAGATCCACCTGCCTCTGCCTTCTGAGTACTGTCTAGTATAAAATCTCATAAGCAGAGAATGGATTGTGCTTCCCATATTGGTAACACTATTAGTATTTTTGTCCACATGTCATTACACATAAAGTGCCTAGACCATGCATGCACTTCATTTAATGCCTTTTGTCTTCCAGCTGAAGGCAGAATTATTTGTAACTTTTAGCTGGAAACATTAATTAAGCTCGCACCAGCTGGAAGAAGTGTACCAGGAAAACAACAGCCAGGCCAATCGGGAACTTATTCTTAGGAGAAGTAGAGCCTCTTCTGTACTGGGAGTTACATTTTCTCCCTTGTTTAAGTCCATATCTGCTGAGGGACCTCACTGGCTGTGTGCATGCCATATTCTATCCCAATCTCATTGAATCTCCTATTGGCTGCACTCAGCTAGATGCAAGAACAATTTCATTCCCACTTGCTAAACACAGGCTTTTGAAAAGTACTAGTAGTTGCTACAATCAGATATAATGCAGTCCTTTATCCATATGGAGCTTGAAAATTCTACACAACCATCAGAGCATTTATAGATGATGGGCAGAAGGAAAGGGGGCCTTGACAGAAACTAAATCGAAACAGCAAAAAGGCCTGAACCCTGCAGCTATCACTGTGGAGGGCACAACCAAAGATAGCAAGCTCCTTTTAAACCCAGGCACCAAGGCTAATAGCTTAATGCTAAGAACTCTCAGTCCATGGTTAAGGATCAAGCTGACTCATAAAATGCTCTCTCTTCAGTTTGCAATCCTGTTGTTTCTCAAATGGCCTTCCCTGGCAAGCACTGGTGCTAGGAAGAGAAGCCACGTGTAAACAGTGGGCAGGGCCAGCAGAATAAGCCTGCATGTGAGCAGCTTCAAACAATCCATTTTAATTCCAAGTCAGTGTTTAAGGACCTTGGGTGTTAGAGTTAGGGAGGTAGAAGGGGAGGTGGGAGTAAAAGTAGAATTGGATTTGGCAGGCATGCATTTTCCTACGAACTGTGCTCAATTCCTCTAATCATAGTTATTATGAATGTTTCTCTCCAATTTATTCCTCTTGTCACTTTGTGCTTTCATGTTCTCCCCGCCATCTGCTAGTGAGGGGTGTGAGAATGGGTACTGAGTTTAGAAATAATAAGACAGAAAGGTGAAAAGTTTTAAACCACATAAACACATGCACACGACTTTCTCCCCCTTGGCTTCTGCCCCGAAGGGCTAAATTATTACAGACATTTTTACAAAGATTAGCATTTTCTACAGTATGCAAGGATCTTGACTGTATCATGTCATTTTTTTCAAATTTCAATGTCTGTGTGCATCACACATGGCTTTAGTCACTTACTGAGATTCTCTGGTTCTCAGTTTCTCCTTCAACAGCCAGATTGACATATAAGATCTTTATCCAAGTTCATTATTGTTTTCATAGTGAACTAGACAGAAGACCATCTTTATAATGTTTGAGCAGGTATAAATTACAGAAGTAAGAAAGGACAGGTGATGAGCTCAAGGTCTGTCATTCGTGCCCCCTCCATCCTGTGTGTCAATCCATTTATTCTTGGCTATCTCCCACGTTTCACCTTTTAATTCATTGGTGGTCAAGTTCAATCTCTCTGGTTGTTCCCAGCCTCACTTGTGGGGGCATGCATGTGTTCTTGACTAAGGTATACAGTGCACCATAACTGATTTAGTTAGGGGAATCATTTTTCTTGTGGTTTTTTCTCTCTCTCAAAATTAAACTGAGATATTAAAGTGTGCCTCCAATATTCTAATTCTTAATGCTTTAAAGAAAGTTGCTCTAAAGGCATAGGGTATTAATGTTGGTATCCTGGCCTCAGTCCAAATGAGTAATTACATTCTTTCCTGCAGTTTTAATCAGAGATGACATTCTTCATTTCTTTACCTCAACTAGTATCCATTGTTCTGGAGCATCTGCTGAAATGGCTGCATTTCACTCCAATGGAGAATTCTTCACTGGAGTTATCCCAGTGTTAAATAACCTCTTTAAGTATACCCCATTTACAGCTTTTGTGTGGGCAAGCTTATATTATGAGCAGGTGTGAGCAGTGACTTAAATGTGATGATTTATAAAGTGCCTTGGGATCCTGGATGGAAAGAGCAATTTAGACCCCGGTTATCAGCATAACAGAAAAAAAAAAAAAACCATGCCTTTGTGAACCAGTTACTAATTATGCAATTACCTACTGTGGCATAAGTAAAAAATGGTGTGATGCTTTTCAACAAATTCTGGTTTTAATTAAATAATTCTTATAGACAAATGATTAATTGCATTAAGTTGTCTTTACTAGATGCAATTTAGAGTAAGTCATTTTTTAAAATATCTAAAACACTATGATAAATTAATTGCAATTTATAATGAATTTGTCTGTCTAGAATAAATTTTTATTCAGGGAAAGGCAAGATACAATATTATTTTCTTTTTATGAAGAGCATCAATGTACTTTAACTGTAAAAAGGAAGTATCTAATGAAAGCCATATTCTGCTAGTGGGCTCAAAATGGTGTTTTTCATAATGAGGCCATGGGCTACACACACACACACACACACACATACACACACACACACACACACACACACACACACACACAAAGTATTTCTCATAGAGGTTATTTGAAAACAATTTCACCAGAGGGACAAATAATGTATATATCACCACTATCATAAATCTGTTTATTCCTACATGATAAAAATGATAAAAATGGCAGCCAGTAACTCTTCAAATTTTAATTTTCAAGTTGTACAGTGATGATCCAGCCTAGGATCCTGGTTGTGAGTTCCTGTAAGCATTCGATGCAGAACCAACATATGCCTTAGAAGATGCAAAGTTAGGGGTTCTCTGAGTTGTGGGCTTTCCTCTACTCTCTGATTATTAAAGGATATAATGAAACACCAGGCCTCCATTTCTGATTCTAGAAAGGACTAATAGAGCTTGCTTTCTCACACCAAAAGCGTGGGAAAGAGTTAAGATAGGAACTATTTAATCTACCATTAAGATTTGAATGCCCCATGTAAGATCATGGAAATCTGACAAAATGAATTATCTATACATTTCAATGTACTCAACTGATGATTAGACAATCCAGAAAAACAGATTCAAAAGCATTTCTTCTGAGGAGGTTATAGTATTTAGAGTTTGCACAGGCAATTTGGAGCTTTGGTGTTGTTCATTCTTTAAAGATAATGAATGATGTCTACATGATATTTCTAATAAATACATTTCATAAACTATATGTTGGGCTATAATAGCAAGGATTGATTATGAAAACACTAGAAGCAGTGTGTTGATTATATCCCAATCAAATATACTGCAACGTCAATTATAATGTCAAGAACAAAGTGAGCATTCCTACACATGTCACTTAATAATGAGCATTGGATAACAAGCACCCAATGTATGAAGCAGGATAATTTTTCTTTGATAAAATTTTATGTATTATTGTTTGGCACACATTGACAATATTTCAGACTGGATGGTTTACTTATTGACTTTCTCTAAGATTTCAAGGTATTGAAAGCTCAGCTAAATGGTCTATACCACAGAAAATATTTGCATGTTTTAGAAGGTGTTCAACTCATTTTAAGCCTGAAGGGCTTAAAAGGACTACCTGTAGGTAGTCTCTGTGTATTTGATGTTGCATTTACTTTCTATAAAGACTTCATCTAAATTGCAAAATAGATATGGGAGGCAGTAGGTGTTGTTAGGGGCAGTTGGTAGGTTATTCCATAATGAATTAAGCAGACAAACTCCAAATGTAGCTTGTCTTTACTTAAATTACCATCACCTGGACAATTACCAAGGTTTCCATCACAGAAGGAATTTCCATTGCCTTATCCAAGTTCCTTCTACACTAAGTTATTCATTATAATTATATAATTGATGCTTAAAAGACTACATATTTCATAGAGCCTGATTATACTCTCTTATATTTTTCTAGTGGCTAATGTCATTAAGTATCCTTTATAATTTTATGTGATTGCAATTAAAAAGACACTTCATATCTTATGGCTAGGTTTATTTTCATCTTCTTACTCTTGAGCTGATAGTTACTAGGTCATTCAATATTAAGTGTTAAGCTCCTTCATTGGGTTTTGGGATTCCAGTTGTCTGCTTTCATTCATTAAGCAAGCATTTATTCTATATTTATTAATTAAGCCAACATACATTCAATATTCAATAAGCATCACAAGATAATGATACCTAGGAAAATAAAGCATAATCACTATTTTCAATTATACTTATGCTTGCATCATGTTTGATAACAGTACTTTAAGGGACCATCATTTCCATAATATTAAATGCTTTCTTATGACATACTAACAAAAGTCAATAAGCAAAGATTTTTTTTGCCATGAATTACTTCTGAACCAGTGTTCAAAACTGTATAAGGAGGAAATTCAAGGTAGTTTCCCTTCAAATAAAAGGTGAAATCATGATAGCCATTTGGAGAGATATGTGATTCCTTTGTGCTTAACTTTGAACTATTAGACTTCTTCCAATCTCCTTTAGGAAACTGTATTTTACCCCTCTATATTTTCTTCAAAATTCAATTTATTTGACAACCTTAACTCTCTACTTGCCCCTATTATGGAGATTTAGTGGTTCTCATTGTCTTGTCTGTTAATAATCTTACTAGATCTATAATACCTATACTTCTGTTATTGGTAAATGGAAGCTGCTACAAAGAATTCAAATTTTTCTTATGAAAAACTTTGAAATGTCTAGTCTTACATCAGGGGTGATGAACTGAGTGTATAATGCTCCACTATGTAATAGACTTTGTAATTCATTTGTTCCCAGAAATGAATGGTGTTAAGTGTATATTTTTCAAGTCCTCAAATACTGACACCATACTACCATTTCTTTACAAGGTGACACACTAGACACATTGGACTTAACAGTGGAACCATGTTCACCAATGTAAATTCCTCAGCTGAACAGTCAGGATCTATCTCACACTTGATTTGTATTCTGCTCCGTCCCTGCAACTGACTTAAGCCTTTTGTGCTTCAGTGCACTATATCCATTTAGATTCAGCCAGAAATGCTTCCTTTATGTTTTTTTTCTCCTATGCAATTTCTATATTTTTCCATATCTAGTTCAATTCAGATCAATTCAAAGAAATCTTAATTATCTTATGTCAGCCACAGAGGTTATTCCTACTTATTCAGTTCTCAGCAGCCCTGCTTCATCAGTCTTGGTGACAGAGTCCAAACAATGGCAGTATAAACAAAAGTAAGATAGAAAGTAAGTAAGAGAGAGAGAGAGAGAAAGAAACGGAGGGAGAAAGGGAGGGGAGAGGGAGGGACGGAAGGGACAGAGGGTGGGAGGGAGCAAAAGAGGGAAAGGGAGAAAAGGAAGAATGAGAAGCTTTCATACACATAGCTTAAAAATTTCCCTTTAGTTAATCTGCTGTCTCTCATATTATTTTATTTATTTCTATCTACTTGTTTATCCATCAAACATCAAACAGTGCTAAAGAGCCCATCATTGCCAGATAACCTACTAGGTTTGGGTAGTATGGAAAAAAGTCTTGAATAAGCACTATAGAACCATAGAACCATTTCATCTAATGAAAACACATACACACACACTAACCTGACTTTGCTCCCAAGCTCCCAGTTCACTAAAGCTATAATGACCTAATCTATAGCAATACTGATTCTGTTTTTGGTTTTTTTGTTTGTTTGTTTTAGTTTTGTTTTGTTTTGCTTTATTTGAAATAGCATTTTTCATGCAATATGTTTTCATTACAATCACCCCCACAACTTCTCCCAGATCTTCTACACTAGCTGCCTACCCACCCAAATTGAAACCCTTTATTTCTCTCTTCTCTCATTACCAACACTGAATCCTTATGGCAAAGATCTATGGGAATCGAAATGTTGTCAGCAGTGGTTGTAATGGAAATGTGGTGATTATTGGTTTTGCATTACACTCAGTGGACTGGGGTTACAAACTAACTGAAAACTACATTGTACTTTGCTCCTAGTTCTGAGTAACTGAGGTCATATAATCACATGGGAGTTAACAAAATCTTGGAACTATGGGGTTTTAGAATGTAGCACAGCTTTAAATAGCTCCCTATATAATTTTGAGTAAATAATTGATTAGATGGGGCTTACACTCAAATAAGGTTCATGTATGTGCACATGACTTAACCTACAAAGTGAGATAGCAAGGTATAAGGGAAAAGAGATCATTTTACTAGGCTGCTGAAGTGTCAGTAGGAGTTTACCAATAGAAAAGAAAATGGAATTAAGCAGAAATGGTCATCATGGATCAAAGAATCTGCGTAGAGATTCATAAGGAGATTACATGGCTTTGCTCAGGTCCAAGAGCATGGTGTAAGGTTTAACCAGACCGTCCAGTTAAACAGGTAACACATTGCAAAATGCTTAGATAAAACCCAAAAGGTATTGGGGAAATGGGAAACACAAGACAGATTAGATACAATTGAGCTGTAGATTTGGAAATATCATTTAAGCAGCAGAATAGAGCAGGGCTTAAGGGTAGGAACAAAGGGAAGTACTCTTGTAGTTAGCCCAGAACTTGCCATCAGGCTGACCTAACATAAAAGCTATGGGAGAGCATTATGACTTTGAAAGCTGACTGATATGTGATAATCATTAAGCATAAATGTGAGGTAGATGAGACTGGGATGGGCTCACAATTTCCTATTGACTCTGTGATGTCTATGAGGGATGCCACTGAGCAAGACAGGTGATGAAAGAACATGATCTCACATGGGCAGTTTAGGAGAGTGTGTCTACCTCAGTTGGCCATTAATTTTCCTAAAGTCAGAGACTTGTTTCTTGTACTTCTTAATTTTATCCCTTCTGTGACAAAATAAGTTATATTAACAAATAATTGCCAAATAATATAAAGGACACAGATGAACCATTAACATTTTACTGAGGGGTACAGTGAAGCATAAGAAATTGTTAAGGGAGCCACATGTATATTTGCATTAAATATGCATTACATTTGCATACAATTTGAGTAAATCTGTCAAAATAGTCCATTTTTTTCATGTGTCTCTTAAATATTCAAAGTCTTTTATTGATTTATTTTATAGCCAATATCTTTTCAAGGAAAAAAATTGTCAGTAATAGATATAGGGCAGAAAGGAACAGAGTAACCACCTATTACTCATGTCCAAATGTCCCCAACAGAGTCCATCCATATTCCTTGTGATGGTTAGTTCTAATTGCCTATTTTATAGTATCCACAATCATGCTAGAACCGCACTATGGGCTTAACATAAGGGGGTTATCATCATTGCATAATTAAGTTTGGAAGTCCTATCCACTGTGGGTGACAACAATGTGAGCTGAGCAGTAGCAAGCAAGCATTCACTCTCTGGTGTCAAATTCAGAATGAATGTGAACAAAGACATCAATTTCTATTGGCCTGACTCTCACCTTTATGTCTAGATCTTTAAGTTGTAAACTAAATACTCCATTTCTCTAGATGTGTTGGTCAGGATGCATAATCTCGGCAGCAGGAAAGGTAACTAAGACACTCAGATATGATGGCTTGAAACAATCAGCACACAGGCAATCAGAGCTTAGGAATCAAAACTATCTAGCACCACAGGCAACTTCAACTACATGTATAAATAAATATTGATAAATGTATTCCTGCCAACCAAGTCATCAAAGGTGTCACTTAGTTTTGATTTTACAGCTTGGCACAAACCTAGCCATATCTGGAAATTAGGAATCTCAATTGCAGAATTACCTCCATCAGATTGGCCTGTGGGCTTATCTATGAGGTATCTTTTTCATGACTGGTACATACAGTTAGACCCAGTCCACTGTGGACAGTACCATATCCTGAACAGGGCTTAGCCTGTATAAGAAAAGTGGTTGAACAAGTCAGGGTGAAAAGTCAGTGAGTAGCTTCCTTGTGCACTCTCTGCTTCAGTTCCTTCTTCCAGGAGCATTCTTTCTTGAATTCATGCTTTGGTCTGCTTTGACAATATTACTTTTGTAAGCTAAAATAAGTTCTTACCCCCCCTTGACAATATTTCTTTAACCTGTAAGCTAAAATAAGTTCTGACTCTCCCTCTTGACAATATATCTTTAACCTGTAAGCTAAAATAAGTTCTGACTCTCCTCTTGACAATATTTCTTTACCTGAAAGCTAAAATAAGTTCTTACTCTCCCCCATCCCCCAAAGCCACAGAAAGCAGCAGAATCAGATGGGCTTAAGAAAAGTTTATATGGCAAAAATGGAAGATTGTTTTTTCTTTCAGTTATAGACATTTTAACCTTCTATTTTTACTTGAATTGCTGTAGTAGGCACTGAGCAACTATTGCAAGGGTGTGTTAAGTGATATATGTATGATAAAATAGATGGATAATTTCCGGTGGCCAGCTCTTCTATTACCAGTTTGGCCATATTAGGACCACCCAAATGAACAACTTACTGAAGGACAAATTTATTCCTTTTTCTCAACTATTCCACTTATATCATTATGTATTATCCACTTATATCATATATGTATTATATCTACTTATATCATATATGTATTAATAATTTTGTGTTTTTTTGATAATAAATAGTTCTCAATTTTTACAAGTTAGGTTATATAAGTGAGAGTATGCTTATAAGTCTTAGTTACTTACTCTTAAGTTGAGGATAAGTTTTAATGTTTTTTTTTAATTCTACTGTGTGTCATGTAATACACATCTTCTAATAAGCCTATAGCAGTTCATTAATGTGATATCAATATATTTTACTTATCTGGTCTCATGGTGATCGGTCAACCAATTGACTCCAAAATGTGCTATCCTAAATAATGCTGAGAAATCATTTTTTTTTTTTAAATTCACATCTCTTCCTCACCAGGTGTAGGAGTTCCTCTACACAGAGCCTAGAAGTAGCTCTATCAGAGACACTGTTTAGTTAACTACACTATGTACTTCAGTACCTGCTAATAAGTAGCTTTTTAACAGATGGGATGGTTTACAACCCAACAAACAGTGCCTAAATTTCTCTATTTCTTACTTCCTGGCCAACACTAAAAATAAAGAGAATTTAATGTTTGGCAATAATATAGGCAGCATTTTTGGTCCAACACTTTAGTTTTCATTTTTTCTCATTATGATATATTTGACAGTTTATGTTTTTCTGAGATATAGAGATTGGTTGTTTTTCTTAATGTACAAACTCACCACTTGAAACAGAAGCTCTGATAGTAGAAAGATTTTCAAGCATAAAGCTATCCAACCAAGAGCAATTAAAGTATTTTCAAAAGATGATCAAATTCCATTTGTATCCTCAACCAGGTCATTGATATGGCCTCTATAAGTCTTTAATAACTGCCAACAACTTGCAGGAACATTAGAGCCTTGCAAGCAGATCACCCTAGGATGAGGCTACATCCTATGAAACAGGATCACAGTTTTCTTATGGGCTTATGGGTAAATATTATGCCAAGAAAATGAAGATTGTGCATATGCAATTGCAGTTTTCTTGACACCAAACACAGTTTGTTCCTTCCCGGAAACAATAGAAGGTTGCATGATGGGAACAAAACTCTATGTATACAGAACTGAAAAAAATAACCAACCAGGTCCCTTTGACCAACCTGTACAATTATGCAGACTAATTGCACCATTTCTTATGTACTCTTAGAGTCCACACATCTAAAAGATATTGCTGGCATGGTTCATGTCCCTTATTGTCTAACTGAAACTATATTGATTCTTTTCTTTTTCCCAACTGTCTTGGCTAGATTTATTCTAAAGTTTTGTTTTATTTGTTTATTTATTTATTTATTCATCTTATTTAACATATTGATCCCAGTTTCTTCTCCTTTCCTTCCCTCCTTACCTCTCTCCCTCTCTCCCACCCTCCCATGGCCCCCAACCACCCTCCCATCCCACCTCCCCCTACACTCCACAGGTAGGGTGATTCCTTAGCTGGGATCCAACATTGGACAGACTCAGTTAGAAGGCCTGGGCAGTCTAATGGACCTCTGACAGTGGAACCAGAATTTATCCCTGGTGCACGAAAGGACTTTGAGAGCCTATTCCCCATTGAGGGTTACTCCCTTAACCTAGAGGTAGGAGGGAGGGCCTAGTCCTACTCCAAATGACTTGATAGATTTTGATGACCCCTATTGATTCTTTTCTTGACTTTTACCATTACTTTCTGTTTTATTTCTGGGTTGAGTGGACAGTCCTCATTTGCTGGGACTTCATCAGTCAAATTCCATATACCCTGGCACTCTAATAGCATCTTTATAAGTTTCTTTTAATAATCCGGAGTTCATTTTGTGGCAGTGTACTTTTATACAATTCTGTTTTCTCCTGAGTGACTTTCTTCTTATTGATTTTAAAGAGATACTTGTGTAGCCGAAGTGTTAAAATTCTATCAGTCTTGTATAGCATAATTGAATCTCCCAGAAAGCACCTGTTAACTTTGTCCATGATATTCTGCTTTTAGTTTAGTTTTTTATTCATTTACACAAAACCATGTTTTATTTCATTGTTTTTCATTTTATATCTTACTTCGAAAGGCCTTTGTCATCTATAACAGCTAAAATTATTCTCCATTTTCTTTTCTTAGCTTCATATTTTTAACTTCTATATTTAGAATCAACTCATTTTAGTCCATTTCCAGCATGATATTAGAAGGTAATCCAGGATTATTTTACTCTACAATTGTAGGTCAATTTTCTAAATAACTCCAACTAAAAATATGTCATTTCTCCATTGGTAATAATGATCTCTCCCCATATATCAATGTTCTTATACTTAGGGACTTTCTTTTATGTTTGAGAGAAAAATTTCTCTCTTTTTCAAGTTTTTTGGCTTTATTTGGGATTTGTTCCCCTGTTTTCATTTACTCAGGTAAAACTAGACTTACAGGCTGGGGAATGTGGTTCAGCAGGAAAGTATTTCCTGGAATGTGAGAGGTCCAGGCCTTACTCAATCAATAACATGAATACCATCAAAAATAAATCACTGAAAGAACATAAGAAAATAGAGGAAAATAGGAGGGGAGAATCAGTCTCATTTATTTGACACTTTCTCCCTCCCCACCCCGTGGTGTGTGTGTGTGTGTGTGTGTGTGTGTGTGTGTGTGTGTGTGTGTGTGTGCGCGCACGTGTATGTATGTGTGTGGTCAGTTGTACAAATCATTATATAGGAATTTTTCTTGAAATTTCATTTAATTCAAAGACTAATACTGAGCAAAAAATATCTTTAATTGTAAGTTATATTTTAGCTTGATTTATATGCTTATCTGCTTATCAGTATTTCAATAGTTTCTGGAAGTTTTTGGAATGCCATCTTATCCACACTAAGGATAATCTACTTCCATGTTTCAATGGGTATAAATATTTACAAGAAAGTTTAATGCTATATCAATTGAGTCACTATCTAGGTCCTATGACTTCCCAAGCCATGTGTTTCTGACCTTGTTTATTGCACTAGACATGTATTTCCTCCTTTGTAGTGAGACTGAAATACAGTCAAAGAGCAGTGTAGAGGTCTGAAAAAAAAAATACACCACCCAGCTGTACCTCTGGAAAGGCATATGTTCAAAGAGCCCACACAGCTGTTTGTACAGACTTGTTCTTTATTGCTCTATCTACATTAGCAAGAAAATAGAATCAGCCTAGATGTTCATTAGATGATACTGGATAATGAAAATGTGGCACAAAGTGAAATTTTATTCAGCCATAAAGAAAAGGAAATTATGAAATTAAATGTTAAATATATGGAATGGGGGTGGGGAAATCATACTGATTAAGGTACGTCGGGCCTTACATCAAGTTTTCTGTGGTGTATTGGGAGTGTCTGTGAAAATGGAGTGTTCTTTATAGAGTTTCTGTTGCTGTGATAAAAGACCACGACACAATGCAACTTGGGGAGGAAAAGGATTTATTTTAGGTTACTGTTCTAAACAAGAGTTCATCATTTAAAGAAGCCAAGGCAGGAACTCAAGATCAGAAGGAACCTGAAGGCAAGAACTAAGCAAAATCTATGGGAAGAGTGCTGCTTACCAGCTTATTCCTAATGGCTTGTTCAATCTTCTTTCTTAAGGCACCCAGGGCAATCAGTTTAGGCATGGCATGCCCAGTGATCTGGAACCTCGCACACCAATTATTAATCTGGAAAGTTGTCCCCAGACTTGCCCACAAACCAGTCCATTCAAAGCCTTTTAGCAATTACAGTTTTCTCTTCCCAGGTGACTCTAGCCTGTGTCAAGTTGACAAAACACTCACCAGCACAATCAACTGTTTGTCAACTTGGCACAAAAACACACAACTATTTAATCACAAACTTTCCTATCTTGTTTGTCCCTAATATGTTAATATTTATATAATATAAAACAATCAACTTTGAAAAGTCCCACAGTTTTGAAAAATTCAACACTTCAAAATTTCAGGCTCTATAAAGCACATGAAGTTATTTTCAAAGTTGAAAGTCTCCCTAAAACCTCAAATTTTCTCAAATATATCCAGGTAAGAAACCAGAAGATTTCTCTAAACGAGCTACAGTCTATTCAAAAGTTCAACATCTCCCATCTGTTGTTTCGAGGGACAAGGGGGGAAGCAAGTTGCAATAAAATAACTGGCAACAAAAACTCATGATCAAATCAAATCAATACAAAATTTCAAGAATATAAAAGTTCAGTGCTTGTTTCCTGGGATCCAACCCTTGGATGTGCCTTTTATCCAGCCTCACCATCCAGCAAACCACATGTCTCCTAGTGTTTGGTCAACATTACTATAGCTATCATTGGCAGTTATCCAATGGATCATGGATCTTGAAATGGTGGGGACCTCCACTAAGATTGGGCTACACCGTCATCATAAGCTTCTCCAGTGCTTCCTCCAGAGATTCTGACTCTGCCATGTGATTTCAAGACTTAATTTCACTCTTGACTTTTATAATTCTAAGACTTCCACATCAACTGAGGTTGCACATTCACTCATGGCCTCTCCTGTCCTCTCACACCAATCTCACCTGCTCCCTGTGATCCATTAATGCCTTGCTATCCAGTCCTCCCTACCCCAACCCCAGGAAATTCTAAAACATTAACAAGTTCATTTGTCAACAGGAGATAAAGCTGTGGCCACCTCTGGACCACACTTTTTGTGTGCTTACCCTAAGGAAACACATCTCAGATGATTTTACTCCAATGATGCTGGTCTCTTTTTAATTACAGCTCATTCTTCAGCCCTAGCTGGCCAGGATCAAAAGTCCTAGCAAAGTAAAGGTTTTATTTTAGTGGTGCTTAATCAAATTATCACATAAACTGACTTGCTTGTGTCTTTGAAGATTCTTAAACTTCCTTCTGAAATTTCACAAGCCAGGCCTCAGCCATCTGCATTTCTTTCAATACTTTTATCTTTCAAATTCTCACAAAACAGCCCACCGAGCTCTAATCAGTCCATGTCTGTGCTAGCTGCCTTTTTCTATTTCTTTTTTATGGAGTGATTATGTTTAATTTTTTATATGTTTTATTCATTTTACATGCCAACCAAAATTTTACCTTCCTTCCCTCCTCCCTCTCCCCCCACTTCTCCCAACTCGCTCTCATCTACTCTTCAGAAAAAGTAAGGCCTCTGGCTACTTTTATGTCAACTTGATATAAACTATACTATAGTAATTTGAGAAGAAGGAACATTGATTGAGAGAATGCCTCCAAAAATTGACCTGTAGACAAACCTGTAGAAATTTTTCTTAATTAGTGATTGATAGAAGAGGGCCCCTGCCATCTCTGGACTGGTTGCCCTGGATTATCTAAGGTAACAGAATAAGCAAGACATGAAGAACAATCCAGTAAGTAGCACTCATTCATGGCTTCTGCATAAGTTCCTGCCTCCAGGTTCCCACCCAGTTTGAGTTCTTGTCCTAACTTCCTTCAGTGAATGACTTTGGATATGAAAGCATTAACCAAATAAATATTTCTATCCCAAATTGCTTTTTGTTAAGGTGTCTCTTTATAGCAATAGTAACTATTACTGAGAAAAAAATTTTTTCCAGTCCAAAGTCCAAATGTTACTAATACTCCCCCAAAGAATGTTTGTCTTTCTGGGTCTGTGTTACCTAACTGAGGATGATTTTTTTCTACTTCTATCCATTTGCCTTCAATTTTTTGATGTCATTGTTTTTAACACTCCATTATGTAAATGTGCATTTTTCTTATCCATTCTTCAATTAAGGGATATCTATTTTGTTTCCAGGTTCTGGGTATTATGAATATATTTGAATATATTATGAGTATAGCTGAACAAGAATCCTTGTGGTTTGACTATCTTTTGAGTATATACCCAAGAATGATATACCTGGATTATGAGATAGCTCAATTCCCATTTTTCTGAGAAACCCTCATATTGATTTCCAAAGTGATTGTACAAATATGCTTTCCACCAACAATGAAGGAGAGCTACCCTTGCTCAACATCCTCTCCAGCATGAACTGTCATTTGTGTTTTTTTATCTTAGCCATTCTGACAGGTGTAAGATAAAATCTCAGAAACATTTTGATTTGCATTTCCCTGATGGCTAAGGGTATTGAACATTACTTTAAGTGTTTCTCAGCCATTTGAGAGTCTTACGTTGAGAGTTCTCTGTCTAGAACTGTGACCTATACTTTAATTGTATCATTTGGCTTTTGAATATCTTAGATTTTTACTTCTTTATGAGCTAGAGAGATGGCTTAGATCTTAAGAGCTTTGACTGCCCTTCCAGAGGACCCAGGTTCAATTCCCAGCACCACGTGGCAGCTCACAGCTGTCTGTAACTCTAGTTCTGGGGGATCTGACACCCTCACCAGAATACATTGGAGACACTAATGGACAGAAAGTAAAAATAAAATAAAAATGAGGGATGGGAAGAGATTTGCAGACTATGAAAAGATCTTCATAATCCACCACACATCAGCTAGAGGGCTGATTCCCAAATTATATAAGGCATTTTAGAAACTAAACATCAAAACAAAACAAAACAAACAAACAAACAAAAGCAATCCCACCTTCTCTCTTAAGGCACCCAGGACCACCAGCCAGATGGTACTATCCACAGTGATCTGGGTCTTCCATATCATTCATTAATCCAGAAAAATGGTCTACAGGATAGTCAACAGACAGACTTTTTAAGGGCATGTTTCTAAATTAAGGGTCACTCCTTCCAAATGACTCTAGCTTGTGTCAGGCTGACAAAACACATGCTAGCACACAAGACACTATAATCGGAACAATGTGATATGGAAGAAGGTGCCGTTCTCCAGTTGCATGTCCCCTATAGTGAGTGCTGAATCATGTAAGCAAGGCTAAGTCTTCATCTGGAAGTAAAATCTTAAAAGAGAGTCTGTGGAAGAAATCAGGGTGAGTGTGACTTACTCTATGCAGAATGGGGTGTCATGCCTGATTAATGAGTAGAATTTGGTACTTGAGTATAAATGTCCTAAAGAAAAGATTAAACATTTAAAAGAAATGTCATGGTGTGTGAATGTAATATATACAGAAGGAAAGTGCTAACAGGTTGTCAAAGAGGTTGTATAGTCACTGATGTGTAGTAAAATTGTGTGTGTGTGTGTGTGTGTGTGTGTGTGTGTGTGTGTGTGTGTGTTTGTGCCTGAGACAGAAACTCAGTGGGAAATTGCTTGTGTAAGACAGAAGGAGAAATAGATGCTGCACTGCTGTTTCTTGCAGTTGGCAGGGTACAAGAAACTAAAGTGCAAGTTAAATTCCTGCCTACAGCTCCTCCTGGAACCCAAAAACCTGGAACCCATAGAGAGTCAATTGATTCCTTTTTTAAAGGTGATGTTTGGTGCCTAATTCACTGGGCCAGATAAGGCTGCTCATTCAAGAGCCATGGAATAGGTCAGGAAGTTCAGGATGGGGATGGATTTTAAATGTCTTGGTGAGAAGGACACAATGTTAAAGAGATCACCAGTCTGTGGAGCAGATGCAAGCTGTGGAGAGAACTTCAGGATTGTAAGAGCTGTTGCCAGTGATGGGGTAGGTTTTCCAGTGATTTAGTTGCTTTTCAGTTGCTTATTTTAGTATGTAAAACCTCACCTATACCCTGTTAGTAATGCCAATTTAAAACAAAACACTTTGATTCACCAAATTAAATGGTCCAACCATCACTTTGGTCTGTTATGGACTCTTTCTGGAGTGAGCAGATATGTGTGTGTTGTATATTCCCATAAAAAGTCCATTACACAATAGACCTCCATTGCAGTGCATGCATACAAATCTATACCACACACACATACACATGCACACACACACACACACACACACACACACACACACACACACACACACACAGAGAGAGAGAGAGAGAGAGAGAGAGAGAGAGAGAGAGAGAGAGAGAGAGAGAGAGAGAGAGAGAGAAAGTAGTTAGGAAGTGAAATCCAGAGAAGAAACTGTATTATTTTCACTTCATAAAGCCAGTACAGAATTGAAGTGAAAGACAGATTCAAGTCTTTTTAATTCTGAAGTTACTGTTTGAAATAGAAAAAAAGAAAAGTATCTTTCTCTCTTCCTGTATCAAGGAATTTTGAAGATGAAGAAATGATCTCAACTCAATATTCTGTAGAATTTGATACTCAAAGAAAAAAGACACTGGTTTTGTACTTTGTTCTATTGTTGCATGGATTAGCTTTGTATAAAGAAACAGTGGGAAGATGGGAATACCTTTAAAGAGAGCCACCAATGACCACTAGCCTAGCACAGCATATGGAATGGCTATCAAGCTTTTACTAAAAATAAAAATATAAAACTGCGGAAGAGAAACTCAAATTATTAAAGTTAATTGCAGGATTAAATTGCTATTTTTCAATGGCAGTATCATTTGTATTAAAAATTATAGGACTGTAGCCTTCAGGCATATTTTATCAATATGTTTCCAATGACTTAATAATAATATTTCTCAAAAATAATCCAAGCCACTTTTCCTTCCTTTTAAATGAACATGTTCAGAGGGTTTTCATCAGCGTGCTAGCCAGCTCTGCAAAATTTCTAGTAAATAAATTATCACCAGGAGGCTCAAAATCCATTACCATAAAAAAAGCCATTTTTCCCTCCCTAATCGATTACCCACTGTGCGACTGCTAATGGGACCATACACACATGTTGTGCAGAGGGAATTCGTTTTTTGGATTCTCTCTCATTCTAGAATTTATTTTACAAAGAATTTCCCACTAAACTCATAAATTAGTCAATGCATAAAATGAACACTTCAGCTTCCAGCAGGTGAAACATTAAGGCTACGCACCTCGACTATTTTCCAAGCTGGTTTCCAAAGAAATGAAGGTTTCTTTGCAGTGGGTGTTCTGTAAAGACAACAGCACCACTCAGGGAGAACCCAAAATCTTTCGCTCTCCTTCTGCTCCCCACAACAGAATTTGTTTCCTAATCTTGCACCAGTAGCTCATGGATCCATGGGGACATACACTGGTTCTATATCTATTGACTGATACTGCATTTAAGTCTTATGGGCCTTTCCACATGGAACCTTCAGAATGATCTTGAATAACTGAAACCATGTTGCCAAAGCATCTCACCTCATTTCCAGTATGGATCTTCATCCTGGTACCTCGTCACAATTGACATTTCAATATCTTAAATACTAATTTATAATATTGTGTCAGCCTACTTTAATCTCAGATCAGTCTTGCCTTTGTGCAGCCCAACCAATATTTTGCAGGATATAAAAGAAAGGAAGTGACAGTCATATAAATTGTATCCCACATAGTAGTCATAAAGTTTTGGGCAGATTTGCAAATCTGCCCAAAGTTCTCTCTGTAAAAATGAGGGTTCTTCTTCATGCTGATAACCTTGTATGATGGTTAATATTAATCATCAGTTTCACAAGATATAGACTCCTCTGACACATGGACCTCTGGGCATGCCTGTGCAGGATTATTTTGCTTATGGGAAGTCTCACACACTGTGGGTCGACATTCACTAGGCTGGATTCCTGGAGTGTATAAAAAAGAAAAGAGAAGATGAACACAAGCCTTGTCTCCCTTTGCTTCCTAACTGCAGATTCAAATTGAGGAGCTCCCTTGAGTGCCTGCTGCCATAACATCTCCATCAAGGAAGACTGTATTCTAGAGCTACGAGATATAATTAACCCATTCTAGATTTTCTAAGAGTATTTTTATCACAGCAACACTGAAAGAAACTAAGTCACCGTCAGTTTGAATACCTGACTTCCAGAGTTGATGCTGCAAATCCTGTATTGTAGTAGTTCCAGCAAACTGATGTGGGAATTCTCAAATTGCTTTACTCAGACATTTTCTGATGCTAATTTGAGGGCAGATAATTTCAACTCCCACTAACAGGAGATCTTTTGGTTTCCTCTGGAATCCAACAGACTGGTATCTTAGCTGTTTTTATAAGAGCTTTTTAATTTCTCATAAAGATGAACATCTCCTGAAGAGGAAAAACAAAATAAAACAAACATCAAGAAAACCTTAGGTTTTTATTTGAAAACTTTCTTTTAGTATCCCAGGTTGCTTTCTCTCCATAATTTAGAATTCTGAAGGTAGAATCTGACTCACTCTCTGTTTTCTATAGCACTCCAGTGAGACAAAGTTTGGAAACTATTCTTTATACCCAGAATGTTTTGTGGGTGAAATTACTCTTTTTTGCTGTTGAAACAACTGAATATTAGCAAAGTTAGAACAATCTGAGAAAAAGATGCCTGTAAGTACTAAGATGGAATCAGTGAGTTAATTCATACCCAAAGCAGGAGGAAAAAGGCAATAAATATTCAAGGGGATGTGGGGCATAAAAATTATAGTGGAAGCGCTTAATGGACTTAGGTGAATTTTTAAAATATATGTAGATCTGATTCTACATGTCATTAGATGTCATACTTCACTGAAGATATTATTTTATTATTGTCTTATAGTGATGTGCATCCTTTTTTTCATTCTTTCCTTAGGTAAGTTGCTGTGCCTAATTTTAAAATTCTTTTGTCCTGGGGATTTCATGAACATGAGGCAAGTAAGCGACGTATTTTCATTTCTTTATATTTGATGTTTGAATGGCTGTACTTCTGATAGTTTACCCGCTAATGACTTAGTGCAGAATAATTCAAAGAGCTCCATTAGCTAATAATTTGTAGGCTTGGTGAGACCTCAGCATGGTCACTAGGACATTGTTGTACCAGGTAAACATTTGAATGAATGTTTGGCTTATTATTATGTTTTTGTATGGTTCTGTTTTACCTCAATTTTATTGAAAATGATTCTTTCCTGATACAATATATGCTGTTTTCAGTTTCCCCTCACTCTGCAGCTCCCACTTCCTCCCCTCATCCCCTCCCATGTGGATCCACTCTTTCTCCCTTTCCCATAAAGAAAAAAGAAAACAGACTTCTAAGAGATAACACCAAAGTAAAACACAATAGGAGAAAACAAAGAACATCACATGGAACTTGTTGTGATGTACAATTTTGTAATTCAAATATCCCTGTGATACAATGTTTCACTTCTTGCAAGGTACATTACTCTGTCATTGAAGTTTTCTTCACTGTAATAGTGATATACTGATTGATCATAACTTCTGTGGATTATCATGGTCTGCCACAAACATGAGTGTCATGTTCTAGAACTTTATTTGCTTGATCTTTTCATCATAAAACTTCTTATTTGCAGCTTTGCTCTGCTTTAATGAATATAGGATTTGAAGACAGAGACGAGTAAGAAAATACAAGGAACAAAAGTTTGGCAAATATGGAAATACAATAAAAATCATAAACAATTGAATAATGTAATTTATAATTCTACCACATGATAATCTTTGTTTACTCAGTGGAATAGTCCCTGTTACTGTTCTGTTTTACCATATCTTAACTGCAAAAACATCCACTAAAGTTTGTAAGAGCCCTTAAATGCTTTTCCTTATGAGTGTGTGTGTGTGTGTGTGTGTGTGTGTGTGTGTGTGTGTGTGTGTATGTGATTACATAGAGTAGATGTAATCTAATTTTAAATAATGTTTATTGTGCATTTTCTATGATGCTATGGTCCTATACAAAAACAGAAAAAATGGAAATCACTTAGTATTGAAAATATACACAGATCCAAACACGTTTATAAATGAATAGCCACAGTAGAATTTATGGTATTAAACCTTTGGTCTTAATTACAAACATTAATTTTTCTCTAATAACATTGCTATAGCAACTCCATAGTTAAAGGGTCCAAGCAAGTCCCAAATTATTTATCTCAGGTTGTTTTTTTCCTCAGTTATTAATTTCTTACATTATTGAAACTTAAGGATATTTTAAATTCAAATGGTTTTTTTATCAGCTACATAATTTTCTTTCTTACTTCAAACATTTTTAAATTATTTAAGATAGTTAACTTTCTCTAGGCTTAGAATTTTCACTTTTTTCTTGTTTCTTAAGTTTGTTGTGAATAGGCATTTTATACTATGGGTGAACAAATTTAAAGAATGTATTTCATTGATATTTAAGAAAAAGAATAATGACTGTTTTGGGAGCTTTAATAGAGTTATCTGACTTGTTTCTAATTATAATCTCAGTCTTAATGGTACATTACCATAGTTTTGAATCTAATTATAGAAACAGATGCA
Source organism: Cricetiscus sungorus (assembly GCA_030556225.1). Lineage (NCBI taxonomy): Eukaryota > Metazoa > Chordata > Mammalia > Rodentia > Cricetidae > Cricetiscus > Cricetiscus sungorus. Next base: position 20,453,804 of record JANBXA010000651.1, read on the forward strand.
AAATTCCATAATAATGTATTCTCTTATTATACTCCCTTGAGTGTAATTTAAAGCCATCAATGTAAGAAAAACTAAATAGAAAATTACTTGAAATAAAAATGGGACAAACTTGTTTCAAAATTAAATTAAAAAATTTTTTAAAAAAGGAAGAATTACATATAAATGAGAAAAAAAGAATGGGATATATTGCTGTCTATGCATAACATATACAAGTACAAACATGTATGTTACAAACAGGTTTTCCCTCCAGTCTGGTCCCACTGCCATGCCAGCCCCAAATATTACACAGAGGGACTGTATTAGATATAATTCTGTTAGCCTCTTACTAGTATTTCTTATTGGCTAACTCTGTCTTAAATATTAACCCATTTCTATTAATCTAAGTATTTCCACGTGATCTCATCTTACTAGAGAGAGAGCCTGGAATTCTGTTCTTTCTGTTCTCCATCTTGAATCTCTTCCCTACTACTTCCTCTCTCCTCGTTGTCTCCTAGTCCTGCCTATCTTGCTTTCCTATTGGCCAACAGTGCTTTATTCATTAACCAATGCGAGAAACATATTTACGGAATGACGTCTCCCATCACATGTATGTACACACTGAAGACAGACTAGTAAGTGATCAATGGTTAATATTATTTCAAGTTGCTTTAAGCAAACAAATCCAATTATCATTTCTCTTTACACAGTATGATGACATTATACATTGAAAAGTCATTTTGGTTTCAGATCATCATTTTATCATGAGTAGCTAATGTAGCAGTTATCTAATTATCATGTCTTTATTATATGGAACTCTGCTAAATAGAATAAACAAAAGAAGAAAATAAAGGTGTTTGTAAGTAGCTGTTACCATTGTGATACAAATAAGTAAGCCCTGCCTGCCTAGCACTTACATAATCTAGCATATACATATACCTATAAAAGAAAAAAAAAAAGTGCAAGTAGTCAGTTGGGCAAGTCACAATTGACCCAGGCATCTCTCTTCCCCTCCTCAAATTTCATCTATACTTTCCCTAATAGTATACCTGGGTCTTAAAATTAGAAGATATCTTGGTGTATTGATTAAGAGTTGAAATTTGTGGCCGAGAGGGATGGCCCAGTACTTAAAAATGCTTGCTACCTATTTATGGAGATAGGATTTCGGGTCTAGCACACACCCAAATAACAGGCCAGGTGCTCTACAAATACATGGACTTCCAGGTCCAGAGAATCCAATGCTGTGTACATGTGCATGCTCACATGAACATTCACACTTATGTGAAATCTTTAAAAAACATATTTATTCTTATTTTAAGTCTATGAATGTCTTGCCTACATGTACATTTGTATAACATATGCATGGCTGGTACCTGTGGGGGGAAAAGAGGAAATCAGATGCTCTAAGACTAGAATTACAGGGGGTTGTGAACCACTGTGTGGGTTCTGGGTTCTGAACCTAGGTCTTTATAGGTTAAATACACTTAACATCTGTACTATCTCCATGGCTCCAAATAAAATCTTACTTTTTAAAAAAGAAAATACTGGACAACATGGAGGTATCATTAGAAATAGATGATATACAGGATTTCCTGATAACTATCATGTACTTTGCATGAGTCATGCTACATCATGATTAACCTTGTAGCAGCTATTGATGTACCTATGTTTGGTGATGGGACATCTTCCCTAATTACATGTTGGATTGCTATATTTCCTCAGCTTTACATTAGAGCAAAGACAGTTCTCAATAGAGTCATAACCCCACCCCAGTTGAGGCACTACACTTCAGGAAAGCAGAAGTCCATCACATTGGGGCTTAGGAGAGCTCAAAGTTATACCTCAGCATCAATGTTTTATTATGAAAATGGCTTTGGGGGGGTCAAGGTTAAGGCAGTAAGAAGATAATAACAAAATCTAGTACAACAGATTTCTCCAAGATTCAATGTATTGAATCCCACTGTTAAACCAGGGGCTAAGACACCAACTACTGAAATTAATCCAGTATTTACTGAAGCATCTGTGGTCTACTGCTCAGTGGGTGGACAATCAACATTTTGGGATGTGTACGAATGTTTTGCCTACATGTATATTTTGGTATCATATGTGTGTCTTGTGCCTTTGAGGCAAAAGTGGGCAATAGAACCTGTGTGACTTGAAGGTATTGTCCCTTGTGGACTGGACAATATCTTCCTTGAAGCACCATGAGCATGATCACACACTGTGTCCAACCATCCAGGACTATATAGTTCAACTCAAAATGGTAGCAACATATGTTAAGATGACATCATCAAGGCCATCCAGTTCTTCCTTGTGGGCTAGTTACTTCACTTTGGTATGTTCCTAGCATTCTGTGTTGGAACAGCTGTCTTCCAATGAACATCACATAAAGACCTGCTAGTGGCATCTTTCCCTTCATGAAAGCACTGCGACTCCCCTGTCACAAAAAAAAAAAAAAAAAAAAAAAAATGGTTCCTGCAAACTTCCCTAACATCCACAAAGTTATGGATGAGGAGGAGAAAAATTGATGAGACATTCCATGACTATCAATCTAACAACAAAACAAGGCTACAGCTCACTGATCTAGAAATAGAGAAAGCCATCCAAAAATCACCACTGGAGAGAACAGACATGGTATAACCAGATGCTGAGGGATTAAAAGAAGGCTTCATGGCAACAGACTATGATCTTAATCCTGTTGAAGGGAATTAAGCCCAGTTCCTAATCTAGCTATTTGACTTCTGGTCAACACTCCTTAATCTCAATAATAGAATTAAGAAAAACAAACAAATAGGCCAAAACAAAACAAAACAAAACTAACTACCTCAAGAGAGAGACCACATAAAATTCTGGAGTCTCTTTGGCATCAAATAAACTACTCATGAGTTGAACACTGATAATGCTAAACAATTTTCTTGATTTTAAAAGCTCAGGGAGACCAAGAAGCCTCAGCTCTAAATATAACTTAAGAAGAAAAAGGGAAAACATAACAAAAACTTTAAATTTTGTTTCTGACATGATTTTACCTGACATGATTTCTGTTGTGTGGTTGTGTAGATTTGAATACATTACTTTCTTTTGTATTGTGTTTTCTTTCTTTTAAAATGGGAGCAAAAACAATTATTTTGTAGACTGACATTATAAATTGATACATACAAAATATGAACAGATACATGACTGATTCATAAAGGGTATATTATTTCCTTCTGTATTTCAGTATTAGAAAAATTGCTTTGATAACTAGTTACTTTGATAACTAGTAGATGATTGCCAAGTATTAAATACAATTTAATGATCATAGTAATTTTGTAGAACTAATTAAAAATGAGTTTCACAGTATATTTTCTGTTCTTGTTTTAAAAGTAGCTATATATGTGCTCTTTGATATATAATTGTGTTCTCTATTTTCAAAGAAAAAAGGGGCTGTACTGGAGGAGTGTGTGTGAGAGTGTGTGTGTGTGTGTGTGTGTGTGTGTGTGTGTGTGTGTGTATGTGCCTTTGTGTGGGTTACAGATGTGTACAGGTGTGTACATTCTTTGGAAATCACAGGTCTTTGTCAGCATCTTTTTCTATTGCTGTCTTCGTTTTTGAGTCAAAGTCTGTTATTGAACCTTGAGCTCATTTATTGAGCTAAATGGGTGATCAGAGAGTCTCAGTAATCACCCCTCCTCATCCCCGAGGTTGAGATTGTAGATACATGTTGCAAAGCCAGCCTTTTTCATGGGTCTGGGCTGTTGACTTCAAGTTCTCATTCTTGCATGGTAGTCACTTTTTTACCTGAGTATCCCAGCAAATTTTGAGATTTCTTTACCATACACAAAATGCATTTCCCTATTCAGTGTTTTATTTTTACCTAATGTGCTCCACATTTGTTCTTCTTGTGAATAATTTCAATAAAGGACTCAAACATATCATCTCTCATCCATTTCTCTTTCCCCCAATTACAGTTATATTGTTGGTAACAAGTAGACTTGCTTCCTTTCTCTAGCATTTTATCTACAGTGATGATCTAAATGTCTACTTGGTAATAATAGGTATTTCTATTTACATTTGTTTGAAATGCTATTTTTATTGTCAAGAATTGCAGCTCAATGACCCAAACATTGGCATTATTCTTAGATGAGTTGTGTAGTAGATACTTAAATCATAAGGCAAGTTGGCTAGACCATGATTCAATGAGGAGCACAATGCCGTGCATTTTTTTCATTGAGTAAAGTAGAAGAAACAAAGCTCCTAATTGGAATGTTTTTTATATTTTTCCATAGTTCTATATATAATGACAGGAAAATATTAAATAATATAGTGCAGTAAAATTTCCTTTATTATGTAGTAATTTTATTAGAAGTGATATTTTACTAAGTAGCATAATGATTAATCTTTGGATTTTATCAGAAAACACTTAGCATACAAAAAACGATATAACCAATTCCATTCATAGTTCATGGCATACAAATCAAAACTGAGCCAGAGGAAAGAACACAGAATAGTTGCCCTTTAATGAAGTTTAATCACCTTCCTTTTTACTTTGGAGAGCAAAGGGAAACTGTTCTTGAAGTGGAATTTGTTTAAAGGGAAAGTGAGAACTCCAATAGTAAACATTGTTTAGAGGCAAGCATAATGTTTTTTATTCATAGGTGGATGCCTGGTGTCAGTGTAGATGAGATAACCCCAGGAATTATTCAAAGAAAAAATAAACACGTTTGCTCTCAGTCTTTAATCAAGGAATGTACTGAAATAGAGATTGGCCAGGATTCTTCAAATGAGAGATATCTGCTCGATAAATGTGTTATGAAAAGATTTTCATTATAAAGAGGGATGCATACATACCTATAATCTGTGCAATCTGTTCGTGCATAATAATGTTATTCACCAATGTTTTTACAGTTTATAAAGTTCTGTGCTGTCGAAAGATTGTATGCTAATTCTAAAACTGTGCATTTAAGATCTGTGTGCATTGAATGGCTTGCCCTGGGTAGGGAGATAGGTATAGGATTCACTTGTGTTTTTAGTCTTCAGTGCATTGCCCCCCCCCCATTTCCTTCAGTTTGTTCTATGTCACAGCTCCACAAACTACATTTTCCTGTTCCATTGCCAGATGGGTTCCTGTAAGACCAAACCAATGGAAGTCACTGGAGAGAGACTGACTGTGATGAAAAATTAGTCAGGGTATTTCTTCTCATTTATCTTTCTGCTTCTGCATCTCATCTGTGATCTAGCGTCCGAGCATAGCCTTTGCTAAGATTTCAGTTCCACTTTGGATACTGGCTTCTACGTTGTGTTTGTATCTCCTATGCTGGACTGCAAAGGTAGTGGTATCTTCCTGTTGATTATAGTCCCAGGTTTACTGCATCACATGCAAGTTTGTTTTCAGGTTTTCCAGTGTCATGTAGCATTTCCTCTGGATTAAATTTTCTCTAGCAAACATTTAACATTTGTATTTCAAAATACAAAGTATACTGATATTGAGTAAGATTAAGAGCCTATGTATCTATTCTGTAGATTCTGCACATTTAGGAGAGGGTAAACTATCAGTCAGTGAAAGAATGTCTATCTGACCTTTCTTAGATCGGTCACCAGGCATACAGCATCACACTGGGCACACATCTTCTGATGCTTTTAACCAAACTTTGTACCTCTACAAGCACATCCAATATTGCCTTCTCAAATATTTCTCAAGACAGATACAATTCTGAAGAACTGTCCACATAATTTGTACAGTTAAATGAATTATGTGTGTTGATTTTGTTATGTTTTAATTTGTTATTTGAGCAGCTTCCCCTCTAAGATCACCTTGAAGTATAGTTCATCTTATTGAATGCTGGAATTATAGACATGTACTGCCTCACCTGGCTTGGAATGATTGCTTTTTAATTACAAAAGAATGGAAAACCTAATAATAATTTTAGAATTGGCATAGTATGTGGAGGAATAACATCCAGGGAAGAAAAAAGAATGTGAACCACGGTACATAGCAAAAAACATGGAGAGCTTTGAAGAGATTAAAATGGTTAGCAGAGGCTCTGAATATGGTCAGCTAAAGTAAGTAAGAATGACCTAGAAGCAAAGATTGTGAAATATATACTGAAGAGTTCACAGCCGCTGGCCTCCAACATCCCTATGAAGAGACAGAAGAAGCCAAATGAAAGAAAAATGTCAACACAACAGGCTAAAGGATACTCATAATTTTTACTAAAGGATGGTGATCCTTTGGTGGTGGACCATTGAACTGAGACATTGAATAACACAGAGAAAATAAAATTCACCTCTGTCAGGTCAGGTATTCATATTTGCTTCTAAAGGCTATTTATGTGATTATATTGTACAGGCTGTTAATTGTTTATAGATACCATAGAAATAAATAGAGGGTTGGGAAAATGTATGTTCTACTATGTGCTTTGTGGCAAAAGTTAATTAATTGAAATGTCAGTTTCTTTTTAGATATTTTATGTAGTGCTTCCACCACTTGTAATTCATTTGGGATGAAAGATACCATTTACCAGTGCCAAAAAAATCAATTTAGTGTTCTTATAGCTGATGTTTTCACTAAAGAACAATCGTTTCAATATAAATTTAACTAAAATTATTCTTACCTGTAGCACTATATTTCTTTGAGCATCTCAGATTATAGAACATACAGCTGGTCATTGTGTTCTAAAAATATTTTTCCCACATTGGAATGACTTGTATGAACCTTACAACTCAGGGATTAATTTGGTAAATAACAGAAGAGAATTACAATTCTAAAATAAGAGTTTGCACAAACTTACTGTCAAATAAAATTATAATATAAGCTGTGTTTAGAAAGTTTAAAAAGCTAAGATGGGGATTAATATAGTCATTATTCTTAGCAGTATACACTTTATCTTAGAAGCCAAATTAATTTAAGCTGATAATTTTTTTTCTTTTTCTATTAATTTTTTTAATTTAAATTAAAAACAATCTTATTTTACATGACATCCCAGTTCCATCTCCTTCCCTCCTCCCATTCCCTTCACCATCTCCTAATCCCAACCCCATCTACTCCTTAAAGAGGGTGAGGCTTCCCATGGAGAAATTATCAAAGTCTGTCACATCATTTAGGACAGTACTTTGGCCCTCCCTGCTGTATCTATGCTGAGAGAACATCCTCCATAGGGTATGGGTACCCAAATCCCATTAATTCACTAGAGAAAAATACTGGTTCCATTACCAGTAGCATCATAGACTGTGCAAGCCCCCATCTGACACCCATGTTCAGGAGACCTATGCATGTTCCCCAGCTATCAGTCTGGATTTCATGAGTTCCCACTTGCTCAGGTCAGCTGTTTCTATGGGTTTCCCCAACATGATTCTAAACCCATTGTTCATTGTTCCTCCCTTTTTACTTCTGGATTCCAGTAGTTCAACTCACTTCCATTAGCAACTGAATGAAGGCTGTAGGATGGTATTTGAGGTAGTCATCAATTTAATTATATGGGAATGGCATTTAAGATAGCCTCTCTACTAGTACAAGCCAATTACTTAAAGAACAACACATTTCTTCATATAATAGATATTAAGATTATTTGAGTCTTCTGCTTTCTTATATTAAAACACTGCCTTTAAATAGTAGCATAAATGTTTGTGAAAAGAGTGTCTTGTTTTATCTTTCTATTCATCTTAATTATCCATCCATATATCCCAACCATCCAGCCAATCTTCCTGCCCTAATGTGGGCATGTTGGGATCTGTCATGTCACAGGGAAGTATGATTATAATAAGGCTCTAGTGTATCTATTCTCTTCTGGAATGTCAAAAAGGATTCTGCAGCAAATAAAGTCAGTCTGGAATGCCCCTCCATGGTTGACTCCATGTAGAATTTCCATGACCTAAAACTGGAAGTATGTGGTTATCCACAAGCACCTTTAACATTTGCCAGCAATCAGCCTCTGGGCGTATAGGAAACAGAAAAGACATTTGGATTTTTCTAGTTTCAAGGTTCAATCTGATGACAAGAAAATTAAACCTACATGAGCACAAGAGATGAAAATATTTATAAACTTTAAAGGAGCATGTTAACCTTAATACTTTTCTTTTTTTAAAAAAAATTGAGTTGCTATTACATAAAAACCCTGTTCTATTCTCTGGCATGGGAGAAGGAAAGCTTAAATAAACTTGCTGACTTATGGCCTCAAATTATTAGAAATCTGTTGCCTGCACAGTGGATGCTATTGAGTTTACAATGGATGTTGAATAAACTTCTTGACTCTGATATGAAAGATCGTATTAATTCTTTGTGCTTAAAAATTAAAACATATGTAGTTCTACACAAAGTTCTTTTTTCTCCCACCTAACTCTTAATATTCAGGATATTCTGTTATCAAAAAAAATGCAAAGATTAGAGGATCCTGGGAAATAAAATACAATTTCTTCCCAAGACTGGTCCTGCCAACAATCAATTATAGATGAAAGCGGGCTCATGGGGCTGTCTTTGGAGGTACTGCTACTGGTGAGTTACTCATCCTCCAGTGAGTAACTCCAGGAAAAAACACTCATATGGCAGACCTGGGTCAATTCATTGAGCCACAAAACAAAAGCAAAAACAAAGCAAAAAAAAAAAAAAATGAAAGTGAGATGAGGGCATGTTGGGGAAAGAGAGTAGACTGGCAAGGAGAGGGCTTTGAGACAGGGCAAGGGTGGTAAACCTGACTCAAATATATGATGTGGATGTATGAAATTGTCAAAGAATAAATTAAGATAACTAAAAAGTTGTAAGAGACAAGGATGCTTTCCTCATTTAAGATATCCTTACTTAATTCCATTTTCATCCATCATCAGAAATGGAGGAGTGGGAGCTAGATATGAAGTTTTAGTTAGTATTATTCAGTTAGATAACTATGCTATTTGATTAAATAAGTTTAAGTTTTCCAAGACAGAGGCTATGTAGCCTTGGAATGAATTTTCTTTATTCAGTTTAGCAAAATAGCCAGAATCATACTGAACCACACAGGGGACCAATCCCTTTTAGTGTATTTTATCACTGATCAGAGCAGAGTTCTGATTTTTAAGGCTATAGTAGCAGGTGGAAGGAAAAAAGCACAGTGGTTCCTTTCTATTTGGTGGACGTTAAAAGCTAGGAGATGGTTTCATCTCAATTTGACAGAAACTGTAAGCATTGTTCTTAAATATAGATCACTTATCTATCAGTTATCCACACATTTTGACACATTTCTGTAGTAGTTTGATATCCTGACATTGTAGGCCAGCAGAAAATGGAGGAGACAGAGACATTTGGTCTATTCTGCTAAAGAAAGCCAAGCCGCTAACTGTTCTGCTAACTCCCCAGTGAATACACAAGTCAAGGTATTGACATGTTTTAAAAGCCATCTATGGTCTAGGCATCACCAGAGCTCTTGAACAACACAAATCACAGAATATTCTGTGGTTCTATTATTTCAGTTTTTCATGGATCTATATTAACTAATTGGTTTGATTTTGTTCCTGTGGGTGCTATGTTCTTTGCTAACCTAATTCAATGCTATTATTAAAACCAAACTTAAAACCAGGCTTTATTCTTATTATTGAACTGTGCCTACCCACATAGGTTGTGGAATACTTGATTTTTCAGTTAGTAGATGGCTTTATATAACAGTCAAAATGTTCTTTACAAATATTAGCTCTTCATTTTACCAGGCATCCATAAAATGTACTATTTTTTTTTCAGTATATGTGGGGAGGATGAAAAAACCTGATGCATTTTCTTAAATTCATTCTGCTATGAGGCAGTCAAGAAGAAATAAAGAAATCATGGTTTTCTTCTAATATCTCATGAGAATGACAGAGTTCTTTTTCTGAACTTGTCATAATTGAAAAATGTCACTCAATCATCTCACAATACTCAGTAATGTACAATCTTTCATGAGCGATTGCTAATCACCAGACCTCTGCTTTTTCATGGGTGAAAATGTGTAAGGGATTCTATTGACATTGTTCCAAGGACCAGAATTAGAACCTAGTTACAAAATACTTAGTAGAGTGTTTCCCTATTTATTACACAGTAAACATAAGAAAATGGAAGTATAAATAAAATGAATGAAAAGACATTGACCTACTTTGCTCTATCAAAGCTATCTACTACAGTTACACTGTTTCTCAAGGTGGTGAATTACCCATAAGTCGTAGAGACTGGAGAGACTAATGTCACTGTTTACCCATTATAGAGGAAGTAGTGTGCATTTGACTACGTGTGGCTGGCCAGGTGATCTCCAAGGATTCCTCTAACCCTGTCACTTCAAGTGATATGAAATTCTCAGGTGTTGTACTAACAGATCGAAGACACACAAAATAAATCTTGATATGTTTGTTTCATTAAATTTTAAATATACTATTAATATGCATATTCTTATTTATCCCTCACAATAGCCACTTGCAGAAAGTAGGAGCAATGTTAATGTCATTTTATCGACTGGGAAACATTAAGCATTAGAGAAGTTAACTGACTTTCACCAAATTATATAGTAAGAAGGCAAGAAAGCATGAACTTACACATCCTTTTGATGAATCTTTGTCCCTGCATTTTGCATCACATATGCTCATCTATGTGTCTATTCCTGCGATGAATATACCTCTTACAGCACTTTTAGAAACCCACAGCCCTTAGCATTTCTTTTCTTGGTAGCACACATATGGTCAATTCCTATAGTATATGCAAAACATAGTATTACAGTGCTCATGCACATTGATGATATCCAGATATTTAAAACTACAAAGAAAACATTGCCAAGTTGATCTGTGACCTGCTGTAACTTTCCTCCACCTTTACTCTGGCATCCAAAACCATAAGCATGCCAAAGCAGGCATCATTCTTTGTTGTTCTCTGAAGGGAAGCAAACCTCAAAAAGGTCAGAAGTGGGGAAGAAGCATTTCCTGCTTTTAATAACTCTTTGTATGAATACTACCTTCTAACATAAATCTGTATTACTGTGGTGACTAATGGGGGTGGCTGAAAATGGTACTGTACCAAGAAGCCATGTGTTCAAAGCTCTCTCACTATGATTCAGTGCCTTGATGACAGGAAACAGAAATGAAGCTGCAAGTGTTTGCCAGTCAAGCTGTGTTTGCTCTCCTCCATGTTTTTTCCTACAATTCAGCTAGTTGCCCATCAGAAGGAGACCAGTCAGAGCTGGGTTTAGATTATTTCAGCATGCTTGTTTCCTCCATGTTTCAAGCTTTCCCACTACTCTAATAACTACTTCATCTTCTATCCTTGAAGTTTCCATACCACCAGCTAGTGAAGGCCTTGACTTTGTCCTTTGAATTGCCCAAAGGCAGTAAAAACAATCCTGGTAGGTATGAGTGCTGACTTTCCTGACAGGAATGAAAACATTCTAAAGAGAAGTTTGTGTCCTCCCTTTGGTTACCAGGATATTCGGGAGAATTAGAAATTTTCCAGGAATCTAATTCTGGGAGAAACAACAGATTGAAACCTACTTTCTCTCAGACAAGAGCTTGGCTTTTAAAATGGTATTTCATTCACATGGGTGGGCAGCTAGTCAGACCACCTGGCAGAAGAGACTGAAGGTAGATAGTGATTATGAGTGAGGTACTTACATTAATTACATTTCTGCTGGTGTGATGAGAAAACATGAGCAAAGAAATTTATAGGGAAAAAAAGGAAGGAAGGAAGGAAGGAAGGAAGGAAGGAAGGAAGGAAGGAAGGAAGGAAGGAAGAACTTGTACTTAACTTTCTAGAGGGTTGGAGTGGCCCGATAGTGAAGTAGTCACAGCCCATGGCTGCTAGGGTAGAAGTTGAGGATTTACAACTTCAATGACCAACACAAAATATAAAGAGAAAATTAGGACAAAGTTTAGTTTTTTGTTTTGTTTTCTTTCAAAGCCAGTCACTGAGAAACACATATACAAATGCCTGAGAGAGTAGGAGACATTTATCATTCACAACACCACGGACACCTTTGTAAGAACTGCTTAGATAGCCATACCTCTGGCCCTGGGTTTAAAACTAACTATTACGTCATGATCCCAAAGGTGAAGGAGGGATTAGGGGATTGCTAGAACTCTTTGTTCCTGCTCCCACTGTGGCCACAAATAAATCTTTTTTTCTTCTTTTCACTATGAATTGTGGCTTTAGTTGGACTATTTAGGACAACTGACATAGCTTTCTAGGGCTTTTAGGAATCTGAAAGTGCACTAAATCCATTTAACAATAGGCTGAAAACTTCCTTCCTGCTTGGCTGTGGCAATGGGAAAAAGCATGCACCTGATCCATCTAAATGCCTGGACTTCAGCTAATCAACTCAGTCCATTAGCCTTCCCTCCTTGCAAACACTGAAGCTGGTAACCAGGTTGTTATGGAAACCCATTGGCTTCCTTTATGAGTTTGTCCAAGAAAAATGTAGGCTAACTCATAAACATTAAAAAAAATGGATAGGGGAGGGAATACTGAAATGTTAGGATAATCATTATATCGATTCATTTTTTTTACTTTTCTCATCCATAATGCATACCCCATGTTGAGCATATATAAAATTATTAAATTTTCAAACCTCCTCAGCCTTTTTCAAGCCTTTTTAAGCAACAAGACAATACACTCCGTGTGAGATCAGAGTTCATGTCAAGTGCTTTTAGTGCAGAACAGAGATGTTGACTGCGTATATCTACAAGCGCTGACATTGTCCCAGAAATCCAAACATATTAATGAGTAATTAAAGAGTTTACTCAAAAGATCACATTATGAAAATAAATTATTCTAAACAATAATATACACAATCTATGCAAGTATAGAAGCACATATATTATGTGTATATATATATATATATATATATATATATATATATATATATATACTACAAATGACTTGAGGTGACTAAGATGCTGTATACTGTTAAAGCGGTGGCAATTTATTTTTTTAAGTTTTCTTCTTCTTACTAATTTTTTTTCTTATTTTACATATCAATCCCAGTTCCCTATTCCTCCCTCCCTCCCATGTCCTTGTCCCTCTCCCCCCCACCATTCCACAGGGAGGGTAATGCCTTCCAGTAGGGATCAATAATATCTTCCAAGTCATTTGGAGTAGGGACTAGGCCCTTCTTCTTGCCTCTAGGCTAAGGGAGTATCCTTCCATGGGGAATGTGCTCCCAAAGTCCTTTGGTGCACCAGGGATGCATCCTGGTTCCACTGTTAGAGGTCCTTTAGACTGCCCAGGCCTTCTAACTGAGACCCATGTTCAGGGTGTCTGAATCAGTCCCTTGCTTGTTTCCCAGCTGTCAGACTGGGAGTTCATTAGCTCCCCCTTGTTCAGGTAAGCATCTCTGTGGGTTTCTGTAGCCTGGTCTTGTCCCCATTTTCTTATCACTCCTACCTCTCTGGATCTGGATTCCAGTTCGGCTCAGTGTTTAGCTCTGTCTGCTTCTGTTTCCATCAGCTATTAGATGAGGGCTCTACGATGGTGGATAAGTTAGTCATCAGTCTCATTATCAGGGAAGAGCAATTAAGGTAGCCTTTCCACTGTTGCTCAGATTGTTGGTTCGGGTCATCATTTCTCTAGAGTCAGTTTTCTCTTTAATATTTTTGTTTGGAAAGCTACAGAAACACAGCCTTACAAGTTCTTAGATTTTTGTGCAAAGTCATGAATTCAGTTTTGTTCAGAGTTGATATGAGTAAATTTTAAGATGAGACAATGTCAAAAGGCATGCTGCTCTAGCATGTTTTCATTGAAAACATACACTTGATTTCTGCTACAGCTTCCAGTCTTTCATTTCGTCTCAGATCCTCCCCACCTCTCCACCCATTCTCTCTCTCTCTCTCTCTCTCTCTCTCTCTCTCTCTCTCTCTCTCTCTCTCTCTCTCTCTCATAACAAAGGAAAACTATCACTTTGTGCTAAGGTTCCAAGATGCCTTCCTTGCGACAATGGACTATACACTTAAACCATGGAACTAAAGAAACCCCTCCTACTTGAATTTTCTTATGTAGATAGTATGACACAACAATAAGAAAACTAATAAGGTATGTGGGGCTAAATTGATTATCTATAATCTGTAAAGTTTCTGTCATCCTATTGTTAGTGAACTCTGAAATGCAAAGTGTACTTTTTAGGAAGTTTACAATTATTAGACCAGTAAAAATATTTTCATTGAAAAAGAAAAGGAGAGAGAGAAATACACACAGACAGACAGACAGACACGCACGCGCACACACACACACACACACACACACACACACACACACACAGAGGCAGAGAAAGACAATAATAGAGTACAAGTCTTGCCTTGTACTCTATTACATCTTACAAAGTGGTACCAAGTGCTATTCAATAGAAGTCAGGGCTAAGGCTACCTTTGACAAGTCCTAAAAAAGTATTTCTAGTGATTCTTCAGTTCCCTGAGCCAGCCATACTCACTGGGCACATACAAACAGTTTGTTCCTATAGACTTTACCACCATTCAGGAAGAGTGTATGACAACATGGACTTTCCTCAGTGGGGTGAGCTGTGGGTGGTGCCTGTAACCTGACAAAGGACCAAGGAAGAAAATCTCTTGTTTTCACTGAATCTCAGTTTCACTAGAGTGGATATTGAATCTTTAAGTGAGCCTTTGGTTAAAGGCATGTTGATGGGGCTTTCAAGGATGATGCACAGTTCTATCTTCCCTTGCTTCTCCCAGCAGTCCTTTATCTAAGAGTTATGGTAAAGAAAAATGGCTGCTCTAGTCAAGTATCTTGGTATGAATCCAAACCAGGAAATTCTATTAAGGTTCTCAAATGGATTTCTCCAACATTTTCAATTAGGTAAAAGATTCTTCTTCCTCTTCACTGTAAGAAAGTGTGCCTGCATGGCCTACTGTCTTCATTTGGATTCATGGAGGCATAAATGCACTTCAGGAGAAATATATTTGACAGCCAAAGGTTGAAAGACTCTGCAGATATGTGAGATTATTGCCATATTTCTGTGAAAATCCATAACCCAATCTTTGCCCTTTAAGGAGAATAGGTGCTCTTTCTATGATCAAATTATCCAGTGCTGCCATTATTTCCAGCACAAGGAAGTAAACACATAAATAAAATATCAGTGGTAATTGTAGTAGCATTTGTTTTTATCACTTTAAAGTAGCTAGAGCCAAACATCCTGAAACTCAACAAAGGGATGTCTGTGCACCTCCTTCTGCAGGAAATGTATATTCATCAGCATTAATTGAGTCTTAAAAGAAAACATTTAAATTATATTTGGCTACCATTGTTGAGTGTCATCTTTTTGGTATTTATTAAAAATCACATTTCCATAACGTCCTGTTCCTTGCTTCATCTTTTTTCCCCATTTACATGATCTGATTATCAAAATGGATACATTTTGAATATAAGGACAATAGTAAGCAAGGAACCTTATCACCTGAACATAAAAGATATGCAAAGTGTTGGAGGAAGACTGGGAAAAATTAAACAAAAAAATTCAAAGAAACAGTAAGTCCTTGCTTTGATGAATTTCTTCCCCTCACCACATTATTCTCTTTGAAAAGCACAGACCCTGTAATTCCTCTGCCTTACTTGTTCACGATGAAGTCTCTAAAACTAAAGCAAAGAAAATTAAGAATTAACCTTTTAAGAATGAAATATAGCTCTTTGTTGTGTTATGCCTGTCCTCCATAAATCTTTCTGTGGAGGATATCTGGGAGCTCCATGTTGCTCAAGTCCTCAGGTGACTGCTTAGGGGGTGTTTGCAGGAGACACTTCATTTGCTATAGAGGCTTTTGGCTGGTTAAAACACTATTTTACTACACTTTGGATAGGAACAAACTCTTCATGTCATCATGTGATATCCATCAATACAAGATTATACAACTAGCAAAATGTCAATGCTATAAACCCAGAGGGGAAATGGTAAAGGCATAAGTGTTCATTTATTTCATTATTATTTATAATTATGAAACAATTTATATGGCCAAAGGTTGTAGAATTGTGGTAACATTAAAACACAGGGGGAAAGATCAAGATGGCAAGAGACATGTTTCCACATTTTTCCTCCTGTGTTGAGTTGTTCAAACCTTCGCCCCCCTACAGGACTTTGAGCTGCTGGGGCCTAGCCACCTCATTATCTCCTGACCACAATGATCATGAAAATAATGCTAAACTTTAATCAAATACCTGTCATGTGCCATGTACAGGGCACTAAAACTTCAAGCCCTCTCTTATAAATGTTTTCATTTTACAGAGACATTAAATTAGCTTGTAACACAGGTAGATGTCTGCAGACTCAGGATTCAAGTGTGTGTCACTCTAGCTCCAGTGAACCAATCCATAGGTCCTTGATGACTCTTTACTCTGTAAGTAGCTCTTCTCTTCATGAAAACGAAATGAAAATCTCAAGAGGAAAATGTCTTTTCCCCCAAAGTAATACTGTTTTTTTTTTCCAGGACCTTTGCAATAGCCCTTTACTTTCTACTTTTCCTCATACCCCATGAATATTCTAAACAGTATTTCCTGATGTAGCATCTTCTATGCTGTGACCAAATTGGTTACCACAAATCATTGCAATATATAATATCTCAACCCCATGGAAGATTTATTTTCTCTGGTAGGAATATATGATCATAAACAATACAGTACACTTTAAAATAATCCTTTATATTAAGCCTCAAACTAGGACAAAAGGCTGAGGTGCCTATTTAACATATCAAACCTGACTCTGGTCTCTCCCTTAGTCCCTACCTGTTACAGAGTCCAGGCTCCGGCCCTCAGAAGGAGTGGTACTATTAGGAGGTGTGGCTTTGTTGGAGTAGATCTAGACTTGCTGGAGGAAGTATGTCATGACAGTGTGGACATGGGCATTAAAATCTCATATATGTTCAAGCCAGGACCAGCAGATAAAACTACTTCCTGTTTCCTGTGAGAGAAGATTTAGTACATTCAGCTATGTCACACCATGACATAAATGATTTAAAACTGAAAATGCAAGCCACCCCAGTTACATGTTTTTCCTTTATAAGATTTGCTCTGGTCATGGTGTCGTTTTACAGCAATAGGAACCCTAACTAAGACATTTCCCTACCCTCGACCTCTCCAGTCCCTAAGCTTTACTGTACTTCCCCAGCTTCTCTTCTCTATATAGCTCACCCATTTTAGTTATAAAACCCTTTTGCCTCTCCTTGTCTTTTTGTCTCTTTGTCTTCTAATTACCTGCGTGGTCCTGGCCTTTTGACTCTTGGTTCCCCTCTCTTCCTCTCTTGCTCCCCTGCCACACTTTCCTCACATGTCCATATTCAGTCAGCCAGGCATGTTCACTCTGGACACTTCCAGAAGCCTCTATCTGTGTTCTTCCTTATTTCTACAATAAAACCTCAGCCCCTTAGCAAAAGTCATATCCTCCTTTTATTTCTTTCTTTCTTTTTCTTTTTTTTTTCCATTCAGTGTATTGAATGACTTCCAGCAGAAATAAATGACTTGTTTTATTCCTACTTATCAAGTACATTCAATATATTATGAGAGAATTTCATGAGTAAAAATCCACAGTGGATTAATTGAGTTAGGAAGGAAGATGTGGTAGTTTGAGTAGGGATGATACATAAAGACTCTTATTTTTGATTTCTTGGTCCCCAGTTCATGGAACTATTTAGAAAGAGTTGCAAGGTGTGACCTTGTTGGAGAAGGTGTGTCACTGGGGTTGTGTTTGAGATTTGAAAAGTACAATGCACTTCTGATTAATTCTTCTCATGTCTGCCTTGTGGTGGTTTTCTCAATGTGCAAGCTCTCAGTTCTGCTCGCAAATCATGCCTGCCTTCCTGCTAGTCTGTTTGCTGTAATGTTCTCCACTATGATAGTCATGAACTCTAATAATCTCCAGAACAAAGGGACTCAAATTAAGTGCTTTCTGTAATAAGTTGCCTTGGTCATGGTGATTTTCATGGCAATAAAAAAGTAGCTAAGACAGGAAGCTACAAAGAACATCCTGAGGATGGGTGGACTTCTGTAGGGAAATCTAATGTTATGAAAAGCAAAGCAAATATGGCTGAAATCAAAGTCATTGTCAGCTATTAATTGTTTTTCTGGAAATTGTTGATGGATCTATACTATGTCTGTAGATCCCAGTCTTTTTGTCACAAACCATGAACTGAACTATCCAATTAAGATTTTAGGGACTACTTGAGACAAATACATGATTGGATTTACTGAGAGATAGAGGTAGTTTGTAGCAGAGGGACCAATTAAAACAGCTTGGAAAGCTGGAAAAGATTTAGAATTAAATTGAATTAGCTTTTATTAAGCACAAACTCTTCACCAGATATCGGCCCTGGTGTTTTCACATTATCATATATCTGAGATTCACAATCACTCCACGAGACAGAGGGAAATATTCACAGCCCAGTAACCTGAAAGTCAATGCAGACTTTCAGAACTTGCTAAAGATCACACACAACTGTCCAGTGGCAGAGAGCCAAGGCCAGATATACTTGAGTTAAATTCCAAATATCACATTGCTTTCAGGTATTCTGTACTGTAAAAAGTAATATGCATATGGATACCTTTCTTTTATACATTAGAGGGAATAGCAAATTACAAAATATTAGGGCATAGATAAACAGCATTTGTTATAAGATTTATTTAGAAAACTTGTGACTGACTTTTGCTTTTTAACCATTTCAAACAATGAACACTAGAAACAATGCTATTTTTTATAGTATCTGTGAACTCTTTCTGGTATAGATGGATGATTCTTTTTTAAATTTCCTTACCAAGCCTCTTTTGTTCTATTAATTTCATTTTCCTGTATCTAAAACTGTCACCGATCAAAATTCTGAACAAAGGAGTTGAATATAAATTACTATGGCTTCGGTGTAGGGTCTAAGCTAATAAGAATCTGTCTTAAATTGACTATAACATGCAAATTTGGGAAAAATAATTCCAAGCATTTCATTGTGCAGTCTGGGGAAGGCGAGAGACCAAGCTTGGTTTTTCTTAACTCTTTGAATCCTAACAATGCAATATGAACAATAGCTGCTTGCAAGGTATAGTTGAAGTATTCATTTAGAAAATAATATATGCAGGAATCAGAGTTTTGTTAATGTGACATGTTCCTACACCTTAAAGGGAGGAAATGTTTATTTTGTTCAATGGCTCATCTGTTTCAGGCCATGGACAGTGGGCTCCTTTGCATTTAAACACATAGCAAGACAGAAGCACCATGATAGGAGGGTGCTACAGTGGGGAGGTACTCAGTCCCAAGAAGCCTGGAAGCAGAATAAGTGTATGCCTGTGTTAGTAGGTGACCCCCCCACCCCTGATGCACATACACATACTTGCAGTTTCCTTATAGGGAATAAACCAGTCTACTAGATGCCATTGTTTGTATTCTGGGTGTCTCTCCTCTGAATTGCTATCCACAGGCCAACTGCCATGAGAGTCATTCTGATAGTCATAGACATTTGCTCTGCATCTGTCCAACCAAACAATCTGACTGCCTTTACAACAGGTAAGTTGTGTTGAGCACATTCTAGGCACTAACAATATAGAAGTGAATTAGCTAGACAGAAATCCTTGCCTGAAGGAGCTATAAAATGGTATAAACTAAACTAATAAAATAAACAGGTAAATAAAGATTTAATATTTAATTTAATAATTTAATTTAATAAATTAAATAAATAAATAATTTAATAATTAATATTTAATTCAATATGTGTTTTAATTAAAGGTACAGGATCCCTTGATAGAAAGAAGTGGTAATGGTACAAAACACTGAAGAGTTAATGTAATTCTCTGTTATAGACTGTAAATATAGGTGAAAACATGACATAAGAAAAAACGAAAAGAAGTACTTGTATCTGGAAAGACTAAGGAAACAGCCATAATGCCTATGAGTCATACCCAAGACCAACATGGCACCATAACTCTACAGGGACAGTATGGGGAGTCATACCATGGCAGTAACCAATAGGTCTCTAATTGGTTTTAAATCATTTTTACTGAAGGAAAATCTGCAAATATTACTTTACTAAACCAGCATGCTATCTAACAACAGTCTGTAACATTTGTTCTTATACCTACAGAAAAGTGCAATCTTTACCCCTCATCAAAGAAATTTCTTTTTATAACAGATGGAAACCACTGAGATAAACAACAAATCAAAATATATAAGTTGTGTAGCACAGTCCCAATAGATACATCTACAAATTCTCCTGTGTCTGATGCTAGAGAACATTCTGGAAGAAGGGGAGAGGAGGATTGTAAGAGGTTCAGGGAGTATACTGTCAGATTTTGCCTAGTAATAATACTATTAGCTATGCCTATAGTCTCAACAATATGGCTGCCTAAAACTGAGCTGAAAAAGGAGAATACTAATAAACATATCAAAGTGGATGAGAAAAGGCCTTAGCTTTGCATAAAGAATTACTGGCAACTAATTAAAGCTGCGAGTAGGAGCAGTTCTCTCCCTCATGAAAGAGCATACCAGTTGTTTTTCCACTGCCAAATGGTCTTCTCTGAAAATGTTACATACAAGTAACATTATATAAACTCATCAGGTTATATTTGGCCACATATATGTGCATTCAAATACATATATGCATACAATCAATGAAAAAATGAAGTCATGAATTGTAGGATAGAAGGGAGAGGCCCATGGGAGGATTTTAAGGAGGAAAGAGAAGGGAGGATGGTTATGATTCAATTATAACCTCAAAAAGGAAAAGAAATCTCAAACAGAAACATACAAAACAACTAAAAGGCAAATAAATAAACAAAAAATAAAAAGTTAAGGGATATGACATATTTAAGGGATAAACTCTGGAATCCTTCATACACAGGTATGAAGCTTCCTTAAGCCAGCCCAAAAATGTACAAAAGATCTGCTGTGATATGTCAACACAATGAAGAGAGTGCTCTGATGACTGAAGGATAGATGATGAGATCTAAAATATCAAAAAAAATTTTCTTAGTGTAGAGATACAAAACAAAGCAGTTCAGTAGCCCAGAGACCTGAAGTTTGCTGATTGGTACATTTGTTAGAACTATAGCACCACAGCAAAACAATAAAGTAAATTACTATAGCAATTACACAAAATTACTATTACAATATGTGTCCTGCTCTGTTGGGGCTTTCAAAACAAGTTTGTATTTTCTGGGCAAGAATCTACCATCCATCCTGCATCTTTTACCCTCCCCCACCATTAAATTTATACCCAAAGTGTCTCACTCTATCCAAATAGTAGTAACATTACATAGCATTTGGGGGAAAGAGTACCAAGAACTGGCCAGAAGACTCCATGATCCCAGATCACTGAGCTACCACATGTTTCTTGTGTTGAGACATGGAGTGACATCCAATGTGGAGGCAGTGGTCTTTGAGAAGTTTGCTTTTAATCAGGCAGCAAAGCTGAATGTCTGGTCCACCTGCCCAGGAGGCAACTTTGTTCAGAGCTCTATGTTGTGTTTCCCCTCTTGTTTCTGTGCACAAGGATAACAGCACCCCCAGATATTGACCAGCAGTCAATCGACTGCAAGTTTCCTTTGAGGACCCAAGGTACATTGCTCTCTAGGGTCTAGGCTGGTAGCCATTTTCATTTTTCATGGAGCTCTATGGACATGACTGATCTCAGGAAGGCTTTCCATTTTGAATGCAAATGTTTGTGGGACAAAAGCTTGTTTCTGTGTTCCAAGGGTAAGCTTTGTGGGAGGCCAGCATTGCATTTTTGTCACATATTTTCTCTCTGGAGACAGTTAAAGACTGGAAAAAATTGCTTGAGGAAACACATGGAATTATAAGAGGTCACAAACAACCAAGCCTATTTCTGAGAATATTATTAAAAGCATAATTGGAATATTATTTTTGCACAAAATCATAGATACAGTTTCCTGTTTTGGGGTCTTGTTTAAGAAAGTAAGTTGGGTTACTATGGTAAAGTAACATGTGTTGTATGTCTTAAAACTGTTATGGCAATTGTGTGACAAAGGAAAAGATGACAATGATTCTGCCTCCTCAGGTACTTTTACATGTGGGCTTTTCTGGTTTAGAGAATGTCATATATCTTATCAGTGAGTGATGTTTGTGTACATATATGTGTGGACATGGCTGTGGAAATGCATGCATGTGTACATGCATGCATCACAGACTCTTGGAAAGTGTGTGAGCAGAAGTCCCACAAAATCCTAGTGGAGGTATCCCTACACAGATGTAGCTGAATATATCTTCCAGCTTGGACCTGCAGCCCCTTCAGTCCCAAATGAACACACTAAGACTTATATTAATTACAAAACTGTTGGCTGATGGCTAGGGCTTCTTATTGGCTAGCTCTGTCTTAATTGTTAACCCATTTCTATTAATCTATGTATTTCCATGTGGTATTGGCTTACCGGAGAATGCCCAGACCTTTTACTCCTCTATGATCTACATGGTGTCTGTCCTCTTGCTGTGACTCTCTTCCTCCCTCTCCCAGAATTGTCCTTGACTCCTAGTCCTGCCTATCTTGTTGCCTCTATCAGCTATTAGCCAAACAGTGTTTTATTCATCAATCAATAAGGAAAACATATATACAGAAGAATATCCCCTCATCATATTAACTTGACTTAGTTGTATTCAACATTCTCCACATATTTCTTTAATATTAAAATTGTCAGCAGATTATTATATGACCGGTGGTTGTATTTCACATTTGCCCTCTTTTTCAGTCAGGTCTGAATAATGAAGAATTTTTTTCTTCAGCATCTACCCATCTGTTGCCTTTGTTCAATCCATGGTGATATAGTTTAAGCCTTTAATTTCTTATGTAAATAATTTTAATAACATTTCCACTAATTTTCTTACCACCTGCATGGCTTCTTTCTACTTTGTTCTACCAAACCTCATGTGATTATTCTAAACCCCAGATCAAGTTGGATCACTTGCAGCTTAAAGCCTCAAGTGGCTCCTCACAGTTTTATCACACATCTAATAACTAAATAATAATATCCTTTGTGTGATGGATACTACCTTTCTACGGAGGCACTTTTAACCTTGCTTTTCTTAAGTTTTATAACATTTGCTCAGCTTAAATTCTAGGACTGTTTTGAATTCTCTGTCATGAGGAATGAGGATTCCAAGAGACAAACATCAATCAAATAGTGTTCTAGTGTCTTTTTTGATTCAATGCAATGCACTATCAAACAGTATGAAGAAACCACTAATGTAACAGACGAAAACTTAAGTCATTAATCCTATATATCCTAAATATGAATGAAAATTCGGAATTAAATTTCTAAGAGAAACAGTTTTTAAATACTCCAATAGAGGCTGTTCAAAGAATTTTCAAGCACACCAACCATTTACTATATGTTGCACATAAACATTGTTGTTTTCTTGTTTTTTGCCAATTTGTAAATTTAAAATAACACCACTTTGTAGTTTTAATTATCACATCTCATTATCAGAGAGAGGTTATTTGAAGGAAGAATCTGGTCAGTGATATCCCAGAACAATTGGGAAATTGTTATTTTCCAAATTACAAGGAAGAAAGTGGGTCAAGGCATGTTCAAGCTTAATTATTTAAGATCATATCATGAGTGGCTTATTAATGAAAGTTTGTGGTCTGTGTATTGTATTCCAGGTCACACATGAGCTTTAATGACCACTGTGTACCCGCTCTCTCATAGCTCTGGATTGTCTCAAATTCATACTTGTTTTTTCATGTCTCTAAAGTGATCCTTCTCCATCCCTGAACAGCTAATTTGTCTTTACATGCTTCAAATACTTATACAAATATCACACTCTCCAAGAAGTGTGTGTGTGTGAGTGTGTGTGTGTATCACTACAACATCTTAACCAAGGTTAAGTTTTTCTCTGCCTTTCACCAGGTTAAAATGTCACCATTGTTTCCCAGTGCTTAGTGTAAACAATTCTGTTACCCTCATTTCCAAACCTGAAACAGGGTTAGTGGCCACCAATCCACATGTTTGTCCACTCAGTGTGTATCCGCCAGTGTTCATTGCCACTCCAGCCTTCTCTATTTATGATTACCTTCAATTTGGAAGTTGATTTATGTTTTACATTTTTTTTCTTATTTGAATACTTCATGAAAATGCATAGTCCATGAAATCAATTCTGACTAGTTAAGGAAAAATATTGCTTCATTTTTATTTTACACATAAGCCAAAACACATGTCAGAATAGATGGTATAAAATTACACGCATATATCTTTAGATACTTAAATTTTATTGAAAACAATGTATTTATTATATAGACTTTAGTAATAAAGGCAACAAGCCTTTCTAGGAGTATTTTTGTAACTATTTGGTTATTTTTAACTTTTCAGAATAGTCCATGTGCATGGTGTATATACATGCTCACATATGTGTGGGCACACACAACAGTGCTGGTGCACATACACAAGTATGAACATGTACACAGAGGCCAGAGGTTGATGCTAGGTTCCTCTACAGTCACTCCTCACCTTACATATTGTGACTGGCCCTCTTGATGTTCTTAGAACTCACTCATTTACCTTACCTACCTAAGCAATTAGCTCCAGGGATCTACCATGTCTACATCCCAAGTATTGGGACTAAACATAGACCACCAGCAGGCACATATGTGTAGGTGATCCAAACTTAGATCCTCATGTTACATGGCAACATTTTATCCACTGGTCCATCTCTCTAGAGCTACTTAAAATGTTTTATTAAGTATACAGGAAATAACACACACACATACACACACACACACACACACACACACACACACACACGCACACACACACACAGTATATATCAAACTCTTATTTGAGCTGCAATGGCTTGAAAGATATTTGTCTCAGGTCAGAGATGATTTGAAAGTAAAATGCAACTTAAAATATACTCTCACATATTGGCATCTTAGTATGTTTTGTGGCATTGTTTTTCCTAAAAAAAATGAGGATATGGGGCTAGAGAGAGAGAGAGCTCAGTAGTTAAGAGCAGTGGCTGCTCTTCTGCAGGTCTCCTGTTTGATTCCCAGAACTCACTTGGTGGTTCATAGCTATTTATAATTCCAGTTCCAGGTGATCCTCTTCTGGCCTCAGTGGACACAAAGAGTGAACATTGTGTAGACATATATTAAGGCAAAAAACTATACACAGAAAATTAAAATTTAAAACTGATTTTAAAATCAGAACACTTATAATTTGTGACTATTAGGATGCCTATTATCACCATTGCTTTATAATAATAATATATTGAAACATGAAACATAAAGATAGTTTCAGAATGAAAGGAAACATCATTATATTCTTTCAGTTACTTGTACATACCAATTGTTCATATTGAAAGCTTCCTAAATGAGAGAGAGAGAGAGAGAGAGAGAGAGAGAGAGAGAGAGAGAGAGAGAGAGAGAGAGAGATCATTTCAAATCTTAAAAACCCTGGCCTGTGTTCTGAACCTGACATGGGTAGCCACTCTGTCTGATGGGCTACATCCATCTTAACAAGCCAGCATGGCCCAAGAGGGAGCCTAGTTTTTTTTCCAAGGGTCTTTCAGGGCTTCCTGTCTCTCCAAACTTCATTTAATGAGCTGATTATTCCCTTTATCTGGAATACCATGAAGGCCTTACTGGCTCTGAGCAACCATGGAGAATGGCTTTCTGGTTATTATTTTTTTCCATTAAGGATAGTACTTCTATCTCCTGTAGGGACAAATTGCACTCTGAGAGTCAGCACTCTGCCAGTTCAGTCTATAAGGCTCAGTTTCTATGTCTAAGGGAACAACAGTTGTGTCCTGAACATTGAATTCCCCAGTGTATCACTACTACCTTTTAGGAAACAGTAAGCCCTCCCCTTGTTTATTCTGCTAACTGGCAAGGTGACTTTCTGGCCTGGAAGATTCCAGGGCCATGTCAGGTGTCAAAAGTACAAGCAGCAGAACTTGCCAGTGTACTGAGAAGCTGCTCTTACAGTGAAAATCACCCTCTTTAATCATGTCCAAAAGTCTATTTTCATCTTAACAGTTTCAGCCCAACACAAAATGACCTAACTGCTGAAACAAATGCTGAAAGCCTTGTATACTTAGCCATGCCCTTCTTCTAATCCCTCTGACACTGGATCATCAATACATAGAATGAGCCCTAAGGTCTTTATATCAGCGTTCTTAATACAGAATGGAGTCACAGTCAGCAGGGCATCAGTAACTCGCGTATCCCCCTCACTACCATTCTTCACTTTCCTTATATGAAGGAGACCCCTGATTTTATTACTTCATTTGTCTACAAGACACGAGTTTCTTCATGAGTAAAGCAGAAAGGGCAATAGAATTCCACACAGATACTGCAAGTTAAAGTATTAGCAAATTCTTAATGTTATTGTGCTGGTTTACAGTTCTTATTGTGAATACGATCTGAAATGAGAGAAGGACAGAGAGAGACAGGAGACAGGAGAGAGAGTGAGAGACAGAGAGAGAGAGAGAGAGAGAGAGAGAGAGAGAGAGAGAGAGAGAGGCTGATGATGTATTGACACATAACTGAGTCAAAATTTCTAGTTCTCTAGACCTTTCGAAAGTCTAGATGTCAACACCAAAGTTTTACAGGAAAAAGACTGATTTTTTTTTACAATGTCACACTTGCTTTAAATGTGTTAACACAGTGACAAGAAATTAATAGAGAAGGAATCATGTGATTAAATTAAAATTTTACAATTTTTAGTTATTATGGCTAGAGAAAACCTGGATTCAGGGACATAGGTGAGAGTTACTATTACTGAGTTTTGCTTTCTTCTCCCAGCGGTCTTGGTACTCTCCAACCCACTTCCTTGGATCTGCTTTAAGACATCTTAATATGGAGACAGTCCAGTAGGTGCATTTGTAGCTGTTCACTCTCTCCCCTCTCTGTTATGATTGCCATGCTCTATGCCGCCTGAGTATAGATGAGAATAAAGCCCAGGGGGGATGTTTTGTATGGCAGATGCAGAAACACAGTGACTTCTCTGGCCAATTGTAGTTACTCATGTTGAACAATACATACAACCCTCTGGAATGAAAGCCAGTCTGGAAGATAATAGAGGTTCATCTCTTACATTTACTATCCTACCAATCACTCTTGAGTGGACATTGGATGATAAATCTTAAGATATTAAGACTAATGTTATTGCATAGGCAATGAGGTGTTAAAGATATGTAGTTATTCATTATTGAAAAAAGTCCTGTGTTCCACTTTACTGGTATTTGATTAAAATTTTAATATGTGAGACCTACAGAAAAACATATATGAAATAACCATCCTCTTCATAATGGAAAACCCTACCCTTTTTTCTAACATTCCATCACATCATCATTTAAGCCCTTTTATCAAATACTATAGTTCCTAGAGTGAGCAAACTTTTCAATTCCTTACAAACCTCTGTTCACATCGTATTTTGTCAGTCAATTGATTCAAAACCTTGTTTTCTCTGCGTATATATCTCAAGGACCTTTTTCTGCATCTATGTTCTTGATCCTTTGACATTGAGCTTTTTCCACCAGCCAGATCCAACTGGTTTTGTTTTGTTTGAATTCTGGAAGTCCTTCTTTCTCTTAGGAACACAGGGGTATTCACTAACATATTGAGGGCTGTGCTCTGTAGCGAAAGTGCTAAGAAGACAGCAGAGAGTTGAAAAGAATCCACTAAATAGACTAAGTTAGAAATAGACACTAAATAGACAGAAATGAGATGGCTTCAAAGAAGAAAACTGTGTAGGGGCAGTAGAGTAGTCTATGGATGTGCACTTGAAACACCCACAGAAGTGAAGCATTGTGGGCATTACAAATACATTTTAGTGGATAGGGGCATTTAAAAACAAGGACAGTTTTAACTCCTAGTTTAGAGTCTAGGACCATAAAATATGATTGTAGGAGAGGGAACAACCCCTATGTTATAGGTCTCTATGATCTGATGAATCTGTTCATCTCCCATAAAAACATAAGAGGCAGAGTCATCTCTAGGGAGCCCTAGGTTAATGAAGTCCAACAGACTGAAAACCATAGCACAGATGAAGTCTCTAGCCTTCCCTGGTGGCTTTTGATCAGAGCAAGTGCTTCTCCCCATCAGCTTAGCTTTGTGAATATCTTATTTCCAGCTTTCCTAGTATTTAAATGTTAGCACATTCTCACCATCTTAAGCTCTGAATTTCCTTCCCCCTGAAAAGCCAGTCACCACCTAACCTTTATGGTTCTCACAAGAGTTTGGGCACTATCCCCGGAGCCCCAGGATGTAGGTTGAAAACAGAACTTCATTCTCCCTGTAGTCTTTTAAAGTGTACAGTACTTTTAAATTCAGGTAAATCTAAATCAACTCTTTTCTTAGAATAGCTTTTGTTGATATATATATATATATATGTGTGTGTGTGTGTGTGTATGTATGTATATATATATATATACATATTTATATCAAATACACTAGAAAGAGATGATGAATAGAAACTCTACACAGTATTTTAGCAGGGAAGCATGTTAGAACTCTTAATGTTTTGAGGAAAGTTTGTCACTCTAATGAGTGAGGCTCCAGAGAAAACAGAGGCTGCAGAGGGAGAAGAAATTTGAGGGGTTTCTTACTGAGTTTCTACTTTCTTTTTCTTGTTTTAAGAAGAGTGACTTATTCTTCTTAAAATATATAATTATTGAGCTGGAGTTACAGCTCAATGGTAACTGCTTGCCCAGCATGCCTAAAGCCCGAGATATAGAAGGTAAGTAAAGAAAATGAAGGTACACTTGGTGCTGTTTTCTAGAAATTTTATGTTTTAATTGAACCTTTTAAAAACCTTTGTCATCAGCATTTTATATATTTTTCAGATATCTAATGCCTGTTGTATTTATATACTTTCTAATACAGCTAATTAACTATTCTTAAATTCCAGATCTTGTAGCAACTGCCCAGGTTCTCAAACTTTCTCATTAAGACACAGAACCCTAGTCACCAGGCTCAGAAGTGCTTCATAGACAGCATAACAATCTGGGGAGTGGCCAGGCTCAGAAGTACAGAGTCAACAGTGTAACAATCTGGAATATACCCAAAAAGTTGCATTTGTAAAAAATGTTTATAATGAACCAGCATTAAGAACTGCTCTTCTCCCATTATTGGTGGCATAGCAAAAGACTGGGGCCTGAAGCCAGACCAATAACTCAGGGCAATAAACACTTGCAAGTAAGATGAACTAAAGAGTACACTGTGTGACTCAATGAGCCACATTACAGTTTCCAGGATTTCCACTCCTGATTTGCTTTTGTTGGAAGACATATATGGATGGTCAGAGGTTGCAGTTTTGCCATGACCTGGCAGCTTATCTCAATTGCTGGACAGCATGGGGCTGCTTGCCTCCAGAGGAACTTCCTGCCTCTACCCAGGCTTATCTGGAGGATGTCTCCAGGACCATGATGCCTGACTTTTCTCAAGACCCTTGACACAGTTGTCTGCAAATACTCTTCCCCTCATGACCCACACAGGAATTAGGCCAGTGCTCTAGCCATTTTGATAGGACCCTATTGCCACATACAAAGTCTTGAGACAGCAGCATGCCACTTAACCCAAACTAGGATTGGTCTCCAAGTTCCCCAATCCTATATATTCCTTACATTATGAAATAAAGTTGAGCTGATTCACTGAAGTCTGTCTCTGAGAAAGTTGTCTCTGTTCCTGCTACTGCCTCTTGCTTGCTCTCTCAACCTGGTGACCAATAGGCCAAGAGGGAAAGAGGACAACCCCCCGAACATATGGGTTTCTTTTTTAATTTGGAGTTTTTGTTTTGTTTTGTTATTTATTTGTTTTTTGTTTGTTTTACATACCAACCCACGTTTCCCCCTCTCTCGCATTCTCCTTCTTTCCTCTCCCTCCTCCCAGTCCCCAGCCACATCTACTCATCAGAGACCATAAAGCTTACCTTGGGTAGTTAACAAATTCTGGCAGGACCAACCGCCCCCCATATTGAGACTGAGCAAGGTATCCCCCCATAGGGAATGGGCTCCAAAAAGCCATTTCATGCACCCAGGATAAATCCTGGTCCAACTGTCAGGAATATCCCCAAATGGATCAAGCCATGTAACTCTCACTCACATTCAAAGGGCCTAGTTTGGTCCTTTGTAGGCTCTCCAACTGTCAGTCCAGAGTCCTGGAGTTTTCATTAGCTCAGTTCACCTGTCTGTTTGGATTTCCTAATGTGTGGTAAAGTCATAAGGGCAGATGGTGGATGCAAAAAGACATAGAGACAAGTGGGTTTGGGATGCAAGATGTGAAGTCCACAAAGATTCAATAAAAGCATTAAAAAAAACTACTCTTTCAAGTACAATTGACAGAGATGTACAACAAATGACATACATTCTAATTGCTCAATAAATGTATGCCGCATGTCAACATCATTGCTTGCCCTTAACGGGTCATGTTTATCCTATACTGTTTAGTTGTTCTCACATTGTAAATGATCTCTTTTTACATAATTTTTGCTTAGTCTAATTTATTTTGACTCAGGTAGAAGTGTAGCAATTGACTTTTCTATCCTGAATACATGCTGAACCATGATATTCATTGGCCTTTTAATTATACATTGTTACAAATGCACATTAATGTATGAGTTTTTGTTTCCAATGCTGGAGATTAAGTGCAGAGCCTCATACATGCTAGGCAATCATTCTACCAATGAACTATATTCCAATCCTCTAGAATATTTGATTTTAACATTTTCAAATATGCCTCTATATTAATGGCTTCTGAGAAACTAAAACAAGAAAGAAAAAGAATATATATGCCTAATAATACATATTCTAAATTATTAAAGGCTATTTAGAAAAAACTTTAATTCTTAATATCTTAACTCTACTACCAAATTAAAATGTGCCAAAGTTTTCTTGTTTTGTTGCATAAAGGAGTAATTTGAATGTGAAGTTCTCATGCAGTTTGAAGCTCTGGTTGTCATTATAAATACTAACATAAATTCATATTGTATTGACTCAGGTCTTATGAGGCAAATGTTGCTCTATTTTTTGTTTTTTTTTTCCTGTAAGTCTTGACTCTCACTCACAAACTATTAAGGAATTCTGTGTACAAGGATCTGCCATGTAAGGCACAGAGGCTGGAGTTGGGTAAGGTCAAGTAGATAACTATTGTTTTCATGGTTGGCAATTATAGCATTTCTAGGTGCCACAGAATATTTTAAAAGCTGTTCCTAAATCTTCAATAATGTCATGGCATGAACTTTCTTTTCCTTTTTGCCCCACTTATTTTCTTTCAAAGGAGACAAGTGAGTAAACACCATGAGATTGATGGCTCTTATGAGATGATGATGGCTCTCCAAAGTTTAAATGCTTGACTTGTAATAGTAACTTTGTATAAAACAAAAATTATTTGAATGTTGTTGCATTTATCAAAATGACTCCCTGGGAAATAACTTTAGTTCATCAGAATTAATTCATTTTTACCTCATTTATTAAACATTTACTAGATTTTCTTTGTGTGCTGGGCACTGAACTAAGCATTCTAGACACTTTAAGCATTCTTAAAATGTGTTAGAGACATATTCTTTCTTCTTTTAGTTTAACTGGTAGGAAATGTGTGTATATAAAGAATTACATTTTTTTTGAGGTAGAAGGAATTAAGTGTTCTGAAGAGGATATGCATGTTGAAAAAGAACAGGACTGACTATCTAACTAGCCACAGGGGAGACTTCACACCAGAAGCTATGTTGGGTGAGCAAGAATGTGCACAGCCAACTGCATCTGGGGTAGGTAAGCTCTTCCCACTAAACCTAGCTATTCTGCTCATAGATGGGGATTGGGATGGATGGCTAAACTCTGGAACGCCCTTAATGTAGCTTGCTTGGTGCTTAAGGAGCGCCAGAAGGCCAGCTGGTGTCACACAAGGGAAGCTATCAACATTAGGTGACAGAATGGTGGGCTTCTGTCTTTGTATCATGAAGAAGGTAGTGAAATGATCAAGTGATTGCTTTACAAAACTAGGGCTGCAACAGAGTGTGTGCTGAATTGTTCATCCAACTGTCTCATGTCTATGTTTCCTTTTGTTTTGTACAGTGCCACCAATGATGTGGAAACTGTGCTTACAATGTGCTGTAGTACAGAGCTCCACGTCTTTATTTTTTTAATTAATTTTTTC
The DNA here is from genome assembly GCA_030556225.1 of Cricetiscus sungorus. Classification (NCBI taxonomy): domain Eukaryota; kingdom Metazoa; phylum Chordata; class Mammalia; order Rodentia; family Cricetidae; genus Cricetiscus; species Cricetiscus sungorus. Next base: position 20,485,805 of record JANBXA010000651.1, read on the forward strand.
TTCTGTTTTCTTTTTTTTTGTTGTTTTGTGATAATATTTTTATTGAAATTTGGAACAAGCTTGTTGTTATCCCTCACAACATTGCCTTTGAAAAATTGATCTCCCCAGCAGATTTTCTTTCTTTCATACATGGAGACTTGCAGAAATTTTGAATAGTGTTTCTTTCCCTTGTAAGACTGGGATCTGAGAGGCTCAGACATCATCTGTGTAAAAGTAATTGTCTAAAGTGTTACACGTAAATGGATAAACCTTTTGGAAAGAAGACTATCATGCTATCATTACAGTGTTTTGTTTGTCTTTGGGTTTTTTGTTTTATAGAGCTGTGGGTTAACCCAGGACTTCATAGATTCTAAGGAAGCATCAAACCGCCAAGTTTATGCAAAGCTCAGTTATGGTTTATTTTATTTCAGTTTAAAATATCATTTTATAATATGTAGTGTGGTGTGTTTGTGTTTGAGTGTGTGTGTGTGTGTGTGTGTGTGTGTACCTGTGTGCATAGGGGTCAAAGAAAGAGTAACATTGGATATCAGTCCTCACCTTCTACCTGCTTTGAGTCTGGGTTTCTCAATGCTCACTGATGCAAATACCAGGATTCCAGTCTGGGTGTTCTATGACTTTCAAAGGGTTCTCCTCTCTGTGCTTTTCATCTTAATTTTGAAGACCTGGTATAGCAGGTGCACAGTGCAGCATCCAACTTTACATAAGATGAATGGTCCAAATTCAGGTCATCATATTTGTGTGGCAAGCATTTTATCTACTGACCTATCTCTACCATACTGAGATAAAATATTATCTATTTATACCTTATGGCTCAAAAGTTATACCATGTAGTAACAGAATTAATAACTTCCTGAGTTGCTTTAGCTTGTAATCTAGTGCTGAATTTGAGAAAAGAGTATGTTGGGAGTGTGCTGGGCAAATATTGACCTCCCACATATAACCTAGACACTCCTGTAGAAACAGTATATAAGTAGTATAAATGTCCTATGCTGCAAAGTTATTATCAGACCCAGGGAGTTGATGGCTTGATTTATGTTGAGTCAGAACATACAACCAAGGTGAGAAAAATATATATTACAGGAAAATAACTCCTTACCCTTTCATGTTATTGCTCATGCAGCTCCTGAACACTGCAACTTGGTGTGCAGAGAAAAGGAGAAAGCCTGAGTCTGCTTTACACAATGTATCATATAGTGACTTGGGGATCTTAGGGATGTAAACTATTATAAATGGTCTAAAAGAGACAAAATTGAAAAGTCATCTGTCCACCCTGCAAAATGAATTCATCCTGTCACAGTACAGCTCTTGACTGTTATGCATAGAATTGCATCTTATTCTCCATAAACAGTGTGTGGTGGCTGTTTTGCACCCTTTCGATTTGCCTGCCCTCTTCCCAGCCTCGGGGAGCTCCTTGCCCTCTTCCTCCTAAAGATTCTGCGGTTCATCTTTCATAAAGGTTTAGGTCACACATATGCTCATAAGTGGGGCAATTCTGCCCTCAGCTGGCCAAAAAAATTATTGCGTTTGTGAGTCCCAGCTCAAGGGCTCAGAATCTATTTTGTGATTTAAAGATGTACTTTCTTGAAAACTCTAAAAGTTTAGCGATTTCCCAAGGCACACTTATTACTGCAGTTATTATTAAAACTTTCAGAGTATTTCTGAAATTATCAACTAAGAGTAGAATACAGACTGAGCTCCTGGAGGAATTATCCTGGCACTTTCCTGGAGTGCTAGCTAAATGGAGTCAAACAAGGTTTAAGTTCTTAATAGGCATACCAGGAATCTGTGATCAGAAATCTCTGGAAAGAATGAGCAAGGGTGGTATAACTATTTTTCCTTTGTCTCTCTAATTCGTCTGTCTACTGTTTTTTAAGGAGGAATGAGCATTAAACTGCAGATAGTTTCCAAACACGAAGAAGGATCTGAACAAAAGAAAATGGATCTAAACAAAAGAAAATAAATATATTCTCACAAAGCAGGGTGGGTAGTGAGCACCAGGATGGTGGACAAAGACGAAAATGATCTCTCTAGTAGCCTAAAGCCCAAAGCACCAAAGATAACCAGTCAGCTAGTTCTATTAAATGGAGCAGTATTTTTCTTTCTTTCTTTCTCTTTCTTTCTTCCTTTCTTTCTTTTTTCTTTCTTTCTCCCTCTCTTTCTTTCTTTCTTTCTTTCTTTCTTCCTTCCTTCCTTCCTTCCTTCCTTTCTTCCTTCCTTCCTTCATTCATTACTCCCTCCCTTTCTTCCTCCCTCCCCCCTCTCTCTCCTTTCATTTCCTTCCCATCCCCAGTTCCCCTCTGCATCCCATCCACTCCTCTTTTGTTTCTGTTCAGAAAGGATCAGACCTCCGATGGGTGTCAACATTTCAAGTTGAGGTAGGACTCAGTACCTCTCTTCTTATTAAGGCTTGGTAAGACAATCAAGTATGAAGAATAAATTCTTCAAATCCTGCCAAAGCATCAGGAATAGGCCCCATTCCCACTGGTAGGAGTCCCAAAAGTAGAATATGCTATACATCTGTCATCCATATGTAAAAAAAAAAAAAAAAAAAAACTAGGTCAGATTCTCCAGGCTTTCTAGCTGTTGGTCCAGTGTCTGTGAGCTCCTATGAAGCCAGGTTAGTTGTCTCTGTTGGTTCCCTTTGGATGACTTGAACCCCTGTCTTGTACAATCTTTCCTCCCTCTCTACAACAGGATTCCCAGAGCTTGACCCAGTACTTGGCTGTGGATTTCTGCATCTGCTTCCATTAGTTACTGATGATGGCTCTCTGATGAAAATTAGGGTAGTCACTAATCTGATTACAGGAGATAGCTAGCACAGGATACCTATCCACCATTTCTAGGAGCCATACCTATTATCATCCTTGTAGATTCAAGGGAGTTTCTCTTACACCAGATTTCTGCTGATTCTAAAATGCACCCCCATTAGGTCAGCTCTTTTCTTACTCTATCCCTCTATCCCACCTCTGACCTGATCGATCATGTTTCCATTCCCAACAGCCCCCAGTCTACCCAGGAGATCTCTTCTATTTGCCCTACCAAGGGAAAATCCTTGTGTCCCTCATTGGACACTCCTTGTTACCTAGCTTCTCTGGGGCTGTGGATTGTAGAATGGTTACCTTTACTTTACAACTAACATCCACTTATGAGTGAGTACATTCAGTTTGTCTTTCAGAGTCTTGGAAATCTCACTTGGGATATTTTTGTCTTGTTCCATAAATTTGTGTTCAGATTTCCTGATGTTATTAGTTTTAAGCTGAGTAATACCCCACTGTATAAATGTACCACATTTTCTATATTCATTCTTTGGTTGAGGAACATATAGATTGTCTCCAGGTTTGGGCTATTATAAATAAATCTGCTATGAACATAGTTGAACAAGAGTCCTTGTGGAATGTTTGTGCATCCTTTGTGCATATACCCAAGATTGTTACAGCTAGGCCTTTAGGTAGATTGATTCTCAATTTTCTATGAAACTACCATATTGATTTGCAAAGTGGCTGTATAAGTTTGTACTCCCACCAGTTGTGGAGAAGTATTCTCCTTACTAATGACAGAGATCTTAATTTATCTGCCTTTACATCCTTGTGATCACATCAACAATTACATATATATTCATAGAAAATGCTTTATAAAGCAAATACTTGTTCTTTTTATAGTGTATTTATACTTTTAAATTTCATTTTATATTCAAACCACAGTTCTCCCTCCCATCCTCTCATCCTCCCTCACCTCCCTCCCAGCATTCCCACAGCCCACCCCCAGTTAATTCCTTTTCATGGGTAAGGCTCCCATAAAGAGTCAACAAAGTCTGACATGTTAGGTTGGGGCAGAGCCAAGCTCCTCTCCCATGCATTAAGGCCAAGCTTAACATCCCTCCTTGTTCCTTACTGTCTGTACAAACCAAGAGTTTTATCTAAGTATTTTCTCAAAGAAAAGCCTGCAAGGATTGCCTGTAAAGTCAAGGTTTATAAGGGGCCATGGACTGTGAAACTGCTTAAGTGAACAGATTAGAATCAAACATGATTAGCATATTGATCATTGAAGTAAGTAGGTACTTTGAAAATACAACTGACTTTTTTATTTATTGTTTTCAGACTTGTACTCTGACACTTCCTAACAGTAGCTAAGCAAGCTTAAAGTTTCTGTCATGAACACTATACACAGTCCATATCAAGACACATATTCTACAAGACTGGACATGAAATTAAACTTTTCTGTGTGACTGATCCAACAGAGTTGTCTCCATCACCACAAACTATTTGAATACTACTGTGATGTAGATCATCCTTCTGTGCTTGTCACTTTTTGACAGAAGGAAAACAGGGGTGATAATACAAGGTCAAGTGCATGTTCTCCTGTTTATCTTTAGGACAAAACTATTCTTTTTGCTAACCTACTTTCTGTCATAAACACCATTTGAAGGACATGAATAATTAACTTAAGAACTGAAGATTGTAAGCTGCTGAATATTTTCCTCCATTGTTACATTCTTCTAACTGATAAGGTGTCAGAAAATAATGGAATGAATTGTGTTTTTTTATTACTTTATTTCAGGAAAAATATAATTATAAAGAAATTGCATCAGCACTGTCACCCACAGATATTACAGGGCATCTGGCTTCTGAAAAAATATGTTCACATGCAACTTTTATTTTTCATCCTTTCCATCCATGTAACACAATTGGAAAGGTGAAGAAACAAAGTAAGAAACTTCATACGGCTTGAGAATTAAAGTTTATTGGACCTTTAAGCAAATATTGTCCAAGTACCTATTGTTTTTCTGCAAAAGTAATTTTTATAGAAAAAATAACTTTCATAAGAGTTTTCAGTATATTGACAATAGCTTTTAGATAAGAAACATTGTTTAGTGACCCATCCATGTTCATTTTCTGTTACCACATTTAGTTCCTGAAAGTTAAGTTATATGTTGGTTTGTCTGTCCATTCATTAATTCATTCAAGCCAGGATCTCATGGTGTTTTCTCCAGGAGGAGACTAGATAAGTCTTACTGAACAGAAAAATGCAAATCCAATCTGGGTTTCAAATCTTCCGACAATTATTGTTCTTACGAGAATAAAGCCTTAGCAGGATACTCCAGGTAGCAGGAACAAATGGTCAGACTCAGAATATGAGATTGCATGGGGAATTGCATGAGACATTGGTTATGATGAGCACACTTAAAGATGAGTTTCAAAATGTAAAAGGCAGTAAATCATCAAAGCATTCAGATTCAGTGCTAAAAAATATTTTTCCTCAGGAACAATAAAATTTTCTGATAGGATATTTATGAGAGAATATATGCATTCTATGATCAACTCTTCACTTTAGAGATATCATTACAGTAGCAACATGGTTGACTGGAGTTGAGGGGACTAGACAGAAGATGATAGTTCAAAAACAGTGATAATGACTAATGGATCTAAACCTCAACATCATGGGACTGATGGTGACCCAAGGACATGTGAACATTTGGCATTCAATAAACAACACTGTTAATCCACTCATTTCTATCCCAAAAATAAGCTGTAAAAATACATACAACTCTGAAAGTATAACATACCCTGGTGCTTGTGGCTAGGTGCATTTTTGATGAGTGATAAACATTGGATCCTCTGAGGGGTGACACTATTAACAGCAACCACAGTGAAAATATACAAGCATTGAGGCAGTGTCCTTGGTGTCTAACTCCTCACCTAGGAATCCTGGCTGCCTGGATAATTGTATGCAGGCTTCACATAGAAGAGAAATGAGTTTTTGAGACATGTATCTTTTGGCTGAAATCGATGTAGCAGATTTGTAACTCTGCACAAGCAGCAGTAATTATCATGATTCTCCCAGAAGAATTTCAGCAGCAATTCATAAGATTTTAGAGAAATAGTCTTTTGGTGGTGGAGGTGAGGACGTGTTGGAAAATGAACATTTTTCATTTCATTGGTATCCCTGGATATAATCCAGAGTTACTGAAATTTCTGATATACAATGTAGTAACTGTGTTCAGTTTGGATTATCTTTTCATTTAGACTGTGGAGATTTACTTTAAGCTTTTCTAACTTTTTAATTATCAGAACCCAGAATGTTGTGTGCACAGAAAAGAATTTAAAAATTTACTAATCTCAAAACAATGCCATGGCTTAATCTGGAATCTGTAATAATACTTATGTGCAGAACGGCATATAATATAAACTGATAGGCACATTCTGCATCAGCATTTAGATTGCCTGATCTGTAATTAGAACACCAGTGTAATGGTTATTTCTTTGGCATTACTATGTTAGCACTAAGTGCCACATACAGCATATGAAGATGTTTAGGAAAAGATGCCAACTTAGTGATACGAAATGTAGTGCAGGACATAAATGTGTTCTTCCAGATGTTGTGTGTTCATTGATTGCTTCCTATAAAAATAAATCCTCAGTTATTGAGAATTGTGATTCAGGTTTCTATATACCACTTGTTTTTCCATACATTAGGAAAATAATGGTTTATGATATTGTGGCTTTCTATTTGTTATGAAATTTTTGCCCAATATCAATTTATATTACACATATATTTATGTTGACACATATACAGTGTATCATGAGTCATAAATATCAAACTTTTATAATGAATATCCAGTACACGGAAAAGATGAAGCCTAAATTTACATTTATGTGAGCATTCAAATCCACTTTCTCTTGACAGAAGGAACAATTATTCAAATAATTTTATGAATGCCTTGTCTATAATAATACCGTTGTGTTATACAAATTTAACTAGTGAATTACTTCACTTCACTTTACTTATCTTTAAGCTTTATAAGGTAGAATAAAATATATTTACCTTTACAAATTTCTATTCTATTGGAGTACAATACTTCATTGGATGAATACTCTACACCTGGAGACATACAAATTTGTGTGTGTGTGTGTGTGTGTGTGTGTGTGTGTGTGTGTGTGTGTGTGTATGCCCCTATTCTGTTGTTTCCCATGTATAAGTTATAAGAATCTCTTAATTGAGTTTTTACCAGTGACTTATAATCTCCTTCCCATCCTTCAAAATTTTTAGTTTCCTAGATATGTATCTATTTCACTATAGATAGGAATTTTACAGTTCATCTCAGAATTGACCCAATGCTTTAAGCTAGTTCTTCCTTTTGTAAGAGCCTTTCTCCAGGTGTTTGGACTCCTCTGATGCACCATGGGTAATGCACAGGATAACCTTCCCACAGATAACCTTCCTGTAGAATAGAATGATATATTAAATCACAGGTCAAACTGGTTTTGTTTGGTTGGTTTTTTGTTTTGTTTTGTTTTTTGTTTGTTTGTTTTTTGAAAGAGATTGTGTTTATGTGATTTAGAAAAATATTTTTCTTATTTGGTGCATCAGTAGTAGTCTTTTGTTAGCAACATGTTTTTATTTATAATATGTCTAAATCTCTAGAAAACAAGGAGGGGCTTCAGTTCCTTCTACTCTCAATTGATTACAGATTATGGATTAGATGTAAATAGAAAATCCCTTCATTGGATAGGGTTACTTTTGTGACAGTGAGTCAAAGAAAGGATTTTAAAAGCCATAGGCATACATATGTATATTTCTACAATCATTATTAAAAGTACTATCTCCCCTGATAAAACATTGGATAGTAATAATAATATCTGTTTCTCCTGAAAACTTCCAGATACCATCATCAAAGATATGAAACCATCAGTAACTAACTTTACATCTGTATTATTTGTGTTACAAGCAACAGCATGAATATATTTTTAATAAACTGATCTTAATCTCAAACTTTACAGCATTGAATAATTGAAAACTATGTATTTCCATCTGTAGTATAATTATGAACAGGCATTATCATAGTATGAACAATTTTTTCAGATACCACTTTTCTGGTATATTGTCACATATTTAAATAAACATTTACATAATTTTCAGATGCTCTTATATTGCTAAAACCAATTAGCACCTACTACAGCACTTCATAATATCATCAGGAGAGACCCTGACAGTACCGTAAAACAATCAAGAATGGGACCCAAGATAGTAATTATTTTTAAAAATTTCAAAATAGAAGCCTCCCACTGATAAACATTTATTTGCATTTGTTTTACTCCCCCTTCCCGTTATAATATTCTTTGATAATATGCTAGCCCCCAAAACTGAAGTGCTATATAGCATAGTAAATTAAAAATTTCAATATCTTTATTTTATTATTATGGAGCATGTAACATATTGAATATATCAACATTTGCTTTCATAGGAAAATGCACTGCTACCTCAAATAGCTTTGCCCAGAAAGGAAAATACAAGCAAGCAAACAGAATAGGTCCCTTGTCTGCCTTTGTATTGCCTTTTCCATGAATTTTCCTTCATTTTGAAAGCATACATTATCTTCCTTCTAGTTACTGTAGAGGCATCATTCCTTCCCCTTCTAAAGTTGCATCTCTTCAAAATATCCAATCTTTATTCCCTGAGCTTTGGGAAACATAGTTCAATGTGTCACTATACACAGAAACAAAATACCCATGTTCATCATTATCTTTTTTATTTGACATCAACCTTTGAACAAGTAGCAAGCAAAGCACAGAGACATGCACCCCAGATTCTGCACTGTCCTTAAGCTTCGCTCCTAACTTTGTAATGTGCTTCACAACAAGCCACCACTGCCCCATGCTCTCCACTTTGCATTTCAATTATAAAAGATACCTAACCTTCAATTATTTGTTCCTATCCAGATTGGCATACAACCCACCTACAATGCCATTGACATGTTCTTGTTTTGTTTTTTTTTTTTGTTGTTGTTGTTTTGTTTTATTTTTGTTTTGTTTTTGTCTTTGAAATTTACCAGTGGCCAACACATTGTCAATTTCAACCCTTTTAATTCTCATTTTATTTAATCTCTAAGCAGATTTTAGCACAGTTGCTTCTGCCTCTGTCTTTGTGGTCTTTTCCTTGTGCTGTTGCATGTTATTATATTTTGGTCACATTATCACTAAATTTTCCTATCTATTCTTCAGCTCCATTTGCTGATTTCTTTGTCTCCTCCCAACTTCTAATGTTGTCATTTCTCAGGGGTCAAGTCACAGTCTCTTTTCAAATCATTGTCTCATTAAATCATCTCAGATATGCCTCTTTTCTACACACGGTCTACACAGCTAAGATAGCAAATTTTCTTCTTAGTCTCAGATTTAAGTTTCCTGTATTTTTAATTTGACATTTCTGTTTGGGAGGAATGGGTTTCAGATAAAAACTCCCTGACTCTACCTCCATCATCAACACATGAACTATATAAGTCTCAGTGTGCAAATGCTTTGGGCAAACATAAATTCCTGTGGGAATGGAGGAGTCTATACTGAGTTAATTTCCTTCCCATTTTTCAAAATATTCATCCATCATTCTCATTCTATTGGATTTTATAGTTAAATTGTCAACCATTAAAGATACACATAACATGATTCTTTGTTTTTCTCCCTGAATGATGAAAAAGATATTGCATTAGGGAACAAAGTTCTCAGCAACTAACCAGGTAGAGGGAAAGGGGACAGAGAAGAGGAAGAGAAGGAGGAACAGGAAATGAATGGGGAGGAGTAAGAGACAGAGGAGAGAGGTGGGGAGAAGACAGAGAAGATGGGGAAAAAAGAGAATAATGGCAGGAGGAGACTGGGGCCAAAACAAGACAAGGAGAGATTGAAAGGGGAAAATATGTACAAAGTAAGCAAGGCTTATGAGTTTTGGAGAAAGAATTTGGATTATCAATGGAAAGCCATGAATTTCAAAAGGAACAGAAAATGACTGTGTGTTACCATTCTTCTAAATATGCTGTTTGTGTCCAGCTTTGCTCATTGATGTAAAAGAACATGTCTAACTCTGCTCTTCCTGTATGGATGTCCCCTGGACCCATCCCAATTTGTTTACTGTGGCCTTGGCTCTTGGCAGAGCTGTATAACTAGCTCTGAACTTCTGAGTTGACTGTCAGCCCTCTCCAGCCTCTAGACTGGATCCCTGGTTGATGTATACTTCATCATAGCAGATAGCCTTTAGGGGTGCATAGACCATCCCTGATCCTTCTGGTCCCTAATATTATACTTTCTATAGTAAGAGAATAATGGAAAAGACACTTGTGACTTTTATGCAGTGCTAAGATGTGAGAAAAAAAAATCATTTCCAGGCAGGCAAGGTTACTAGGCAGATACATCGGAACAGACACATAGTCAGTCTGAGAAGTACAGCTCACCAAAGATGGAGATGAATATTGAGAGTGACTGTGGGCTTGACTTGCTTCCGTCTTCATCAGGATCCATATATAAAGCACATCCACATTGAAATTCTAACTGTGGCAGAGAATGTCTGACTCAATTGCTCTCTTTTAGTTGTTACATGTGACTAAGAAAAACAAGTATCAACACTCAAAAAAAATCCCACACAAAGAGAAAGAAAAACCTTTGGAACAAAATGACAGAAAATCACTAGGATGGTGAAATCCAAGCAACCTCAATCTCACTGCTGACAATTTAAAGCAACCAAAAGTTTGCTATAATTGGGATAGTGTATAGATTCAAAATCTATTGAAGCCTAAAGATTCTCGTTCATTTACTTTAGAGTCTTGCTATTAGTACAACCACAATAGTCCATCAAAAATAAAATATTTTTGTGAGGCTCAGTTTGAGTTCAACAAATATTTATTTGTGCCTGTTCCATTAGGCAATTTCAGTACTTATGAGGGTACCTATGGAGATGAAGAACAGTCATCCTAGCCCTTATGAGGTGTGTAGTACAAGCCATAAAGTGGCACTTAATGTGCAACTTCTATACATATTTAAGTTAAAAAGAGGCAAAAATTTAGCTCATGAAATATGAAATGTAGGATGCAAACATTTTGCCATTGTCTGGGGAGTCTTGGTATAGCTAAGAAAAAGGAAATGCTTGAATAGCTAAGAAAAAGGAAACTATTTCATTTGGCACAGGCTTCTGTAGAAAAGAAATCATATCCTAGTGTGTTACAGTCATACTTGCTGTTTGCTTTCTATGACATTAATCTAGAGTGCACTCCTATGTGGCAGCTTATGTTTAAAAGAAATTCCTAAGAATGGAATGTACATCAGACTTTGACAGTATGCTTTGGGTCTCTATGGATATTCCAAATTGCTGAGATCAAGGAACATGCTGATGCTGAGGCTCCTCTCTCTTTCTCCTGTACTTGGCTGTGAAATACAGAAATTAAAAGAATGGATTCTGTTATGTAGGTTTGAGTGAATAGAATGCATAATTTCATTTTTCTCTATGTCGGTATAGATTTATTAGTCTTTGTCATGGATTATGATAAATATGATTGTTAAAAATTAGAAATATTGATCTTGGTGGTTGCATAAAAAAGAGATTTGCTTCATCACTCTTGTGGCATAGTTCCCATCACAAAAGTGTAACCACTGTCGAAGAATTGCCACCAAAATTCATGGACAGGACTGTGGGGAGGGAAAACAGGTAGAGAAGCAAGTATGGACGTGATAACAACTTGACTGGACTAGAGCCGGTTCCATCTTAAGCTTCACAAATGAATGAATGAAGAACAAGACCAGAAAAGTGCAGGTGGGGATTGCCTGTCCTGGGAATCACTTGCAAATTACCACACAGAGGCTTATATTAATTGCAAAGTCTCGTCCAGTAGTTTAGGCTTATTACTAGGTAGCTCTTATATTTTAAGTTAACTCATATCCCTTATTTACACTGTGCCACATAGTGGTACCTTTATTAGCATGGCAAGTTCATCCCCTGCTCCTTCTGCATCAGCTGGAGACTCCAGACTCCATCCTTCTTCCTCCCAGCATTCTCCCAGTCTGGCTCTCCTGCTTAACTTTATCCTGTTTAGTTATTGACCAGTCAACTTCTTTATTAAACCAATCACAGCAAGAAGTTTTCACAATGTACAAAAAGATTATTCTACAGCACAAAATTTGATTTAAGCATGTGTCTGCTGGGCAATCATTACAAATATGAGAGCAAAAGAATAGGGACAGAGGAAGAGGCAAATTTTTCTATTCTTCATATGCCCTCTAGGGATGGTAAGGCTCAGCCAACAACAGCATCATATTCACTTTTGTACCTATCCTCCCATACAGGGCTTAGTTACAAAAGCCTGCTGCACATGTCTATTAATATGGAGAATACGTTTCAATTAAAATAATTCAATTCTTCCTGTTTTAGTTAATGCAAGCCTCATATTTCTATTTAAATCCATTGACCTGGCTACCTAGGAAAGTCAGAAACAAAGACAGAATTATCATTTATTCACTTGCTGGAATTATGCTGTATTGTGCCAGAAATAATTATGTATGGTTTACAGATATTTCCAACCTTCATTCCTACAAGCCTAGGAAACCTTATTTTCTGAGACCAAGAATCCAAGATGCTGAGAAGTTAATTAAGTAACCTAAAGTAATGCAAATTTGAAGTAAAATAATCATACTTTTCCTTCAGCAATTGCCAAAGTGTGGTGTAAATGTGAGCTGGTGTGACATGAAAATCAAGCCTTAATTTTTAGTTTAGTTGAAGAAGTAAGCAAATGCACCTTCACATTTGCATGCAATTACAGGTGGTTGTGAGCCTCCATGTAGGTGACGGGAGTCAAACGTAGGTTCTCCAAAAGAACAGCAAGAATGTTAAACTGTTGAGCCAAAGCCTTGGCCTCTCTTAGTAGACCACTGTATGTGAACTTTCCGAGAAGATTCAGTCATGTACAGGCAGCTGTGTGAATGGCTGTGTACATGGTAATGAGTGTGGATTAGAGTGTGCCTGTGTGTATGTGCGTGCGAGACAGTGTACGTGTTTATGTTAATTAGGTATTATCGCTGGTACTCACTTCATTGGGCATCATCCATCATTAGTCACAAGGAATTAGCAACCCAAGTGGATTAGAATTCACACCTGCTGCAACAAAACATTGTCCCAGTAGAGGGCGCCTCTATCTCACAATTGAGGCTGCTATCGCAACCCCATTGAACTGCTTCTGAAGGGAGCTCTGAAAATCCAAGAAGTGTAGTGTTTAGAAAAATAACTGCTCGTGGTTTAGTTTTTGTGCTTATATGCAAGGAGAGATGCATGAAATTAGTGCTCATCACTAAAATTGCAGGTATTACAATCCTGTGGAGTATTAGATATTACCTCTGATTCGCTGTATTATAATCCTGTGGAGTGTTAGCTATTATCTCTGATTCTTTGTCATTTTCAAAGGCCAGATGTGGCCATTGTTGTCCTAGATATTATTGGAGCGTTTTATTCCCCAGACAGTGCTGCTGTACCTCCTAGCCGTACTAATATAGTGACAAATAGAACCTTCTAACCTCTCCTTAGCCTCCTCTTTCCCTTTCCTTAGTCCACCACACTTTCTGAAGGTGAAGGTAGAAAAGATCAAGCAAGGGGATAAACGGAAATAGTAATCATCCATGCTTACATAGTTACATCTTAATTCTGCAAAATTTGGTATGAAAAACAGAAGTATCCGAAGGTCAGGTCGAAGCAGCCTTTAATTTTTCAATGTGTTCTAGCTATCAAATTTTCTAATAAATAAAAATGGGGAATGTGCATGGGTCCTAGACAACATTCTTTCATTTCTCTTTTCATTGCTCATTTCACTACTTCTCCTTTAAATGGTCTATCTACTAAATCTTTAAAAATTCCATATAACACATTTTTATCACATTCACACCTGCCCCATCTTCTCCAAGATCTGCCCTCATCTTCTTGCACACCCAACTTCCTGTCCTCTTCTTTTCCCCCATGGGGTCTAATTTGTGCTACCCAAATACTCTGGTACAGGAAGATCCCCTGGAGCATACACACCCTTAAGGGAAACTGACCCCACCTTTTCCTCCCTGTAGTTGTCAAATGATAGTGCTTCCTCAGTTTGGAGTAGGGCTTTGAGCTCACCTCTTCCCCTTCATTCAGGAATTTTGTCAGCATGGCGCTTGTGTAAGCCCTGCATGTGTCTCCTGCAATCCTTCTGCAAGTCTTCCAGGAGGATTCTTGATCCTTGGAAGCAGGGTGTGTGGTAGAGGTGCTCCATGTTATGCTAATTACTCTGGAGTCTTCTACGCGTTGACCAGGGGTAGATCTCTGTGTTAATCATCCACTGCAAAAATGATCTGTAAGTGCCTGTTTGTCTTCTAAGGAGAGACATAAAGGGTGTGTTTTCAGATGGGAGGGAATATAGGGAGGATCTAGGAGAAGTACAAGGAGAGAAAACAGTAATCAGATTATATTTTATAAGAAAAATGTGTTTTCAATAAAAGTAAAATGGAAAACAAGGAATCTGCACTGATGATAGCTCAGAAATGCAAATACCTATGGGTATAGTGGTAAGTCATCAAGAGTGAGTGTAATACTACGCCCATTTAACATAATAATAATAATAATAATAATAATAATAATAATAATAGTATGCTCTTCCCTTGTGCCTATGACCTACAGAACCACAGGTTCTTGGCCCTGATAGTAATACCAGGTATCAGTATATGTCATCAGGTCCTTGTCTTGAAGCAGTTCGGATAAAGGCATGCTGAAACCCCTCACCTTAACTTCTCCTTCTAAAGCAGGTGATCTCTGTAAGAACTCCAGAGACTTCTGACTCAAATAAGAGGTAAATATTGGCTGGGTAGTTTTGCTTCTCCTGATGCAAAGTAGGAAACAGACACTGATGCTAGTGTCATGTGCTGGATAAACAATACATAGACATATTAAAACTACTAAAGTAACAAAAGAATCCTTGTGGTTATATTACTAGAAGAAAGTGCTGATGGAAGGCTTAAAGTGAATATAAGATTGCTAACTCTGATTAGTTGTGTTAGAGGAACATCTATCTCTTTCATATATACCCTAAGCCCCAGGTTCCTTGTCTCTATAATGGGAGTAAAATGTTCACCCCATGAGAAACTGCCATGGGAATAAAATCATCAGTGCATACAGAGATGACTATTGAAGAACTTACACCAAAAAAAAATAAGCATGTTTTAAAGTGGGATGGCAGTGGAGAAAAGGCACAGGACCTAAAATCAGAAGTTCTTCATGCCATAGCACTTTCACCAATACCAGGGAATATAAAAATCTCCACATGTAAGGTGTGCTTCAAACCTGCTGCACAATCTTTGGTAAACTGTGATAACTTCAGAATTTTGACTTCTGCAGTCAGAGATGAACAGGTTTCCATTTTAAAGTCAACATGACTGAATTTGAAGCTGTAAGGGGAAATGATACATTCAGGAGGGTGGATTCTATCCCCTCCTCTTCATCCCCACCCCAATACTCATCAAGACATTCTACTCTTCCCTCTAGGTTAACACTCTAATTTCAGCTAGAAGCTCACTCCAAATCTCTTCTTTGCCCTGTATTAGATTACTAGATTACTCAGTCAAGATTTTTTTCCCATAGGCTATGCGCCAGCACACAACACAACCCTGGAACACAACCACCTTTCAGGAAAAAAAAATATAATAATATAATAAAAACATTGTGGTTCTGCGTCTCCATATATGCTAGGAGAATAGGAGTAAATGCATAGGTTGTCATGGTTGTCCTTAAAACCATACTGGTCTTAACACCATCCAGCAAGCCTTACTTACATAAAATGAATCCTCTAGAACCCTTGCTACAGACCTCCTCTCTTTGGTAGTAAGCCTCCCATTTTATATTGATGATGTTGTTCCTCATTCCACTAAAATAATGGAAGCCATCTTGTATGACTACTTTATAGAACCCTCCCTTTGGTTCCCTTCTTATTCTTACCCCCATACCCGGCATTTCTACTCTGATTTTCATGTGATTGTTCCTAAGGAAATTTGAAAAAGATTTGGCCCCCACTTGTTGGCCCCCGCTCTCATATGTCAAATCACTTTCTCCAAATGACTTGGAATTAGTATCTCCAGTTTTTTCCAACCTGAGATGCTCTAGTTTTTGACGTTAAGTGTTATGAAGCTGTCCAGATTGCCATGTGCTCTCTGCAGAATGGTTTAGGAAGACGTGACTGCATTGTCATGTTCTTAAATAGTGTGTTATTTCTCCAGTGCTGCTCCAGCAAGCTTAGAAACTCACAGTAAAGTAAATCTATTATCTCACAGTTCTTATAGAAGCAATTACACACAGTGTGTTTGCATTATCTTCAGGACTATACCAGATTAGAATCAACACACTGATATATTGTGATACTCATCAGGGGACCTGACATCAAAGTTTGTGCACAAGCTCATTTTTGTCTCTTGGTTCTAAAATCAGCCATGTTTCCATTCTTTTAAACTTTTGATGTTATTGGATTTTTTTGTTGTTTATTTGGTTTGTTAGTTTTTTATTTTTGTTGTTGGTGGTGTGTGTGTGTGTGTTTTGTGTGTGTGTGTGTGTGTATGTGTGTGTGTGTGTGTGTGTGTTTAGAATTCATAGGATGTCATTGGTCCATATAATGCATGATAATCTTTCTATTAAAGATTAGTTTATGAATAATGTTAATTGCATTCCTTAAATCCTCCTTGTCACTATCTTGGAGATGACTATGTGGAATCTCATTGAGAATCACAATTTCTTTCCTACAAAAACTGATACTTTCCTACCTCCACATAGAAAGTTAGTGCTGCAAAGAATCTCAGAGACTGCTTGGGCCAGTATCTTCCCATCTCATGTGTAGAAAGCCTAGTTCCAATTAGATAGACTTGACAGTGTGAAATGGATTAATGATTCATCAGTCCTCATTTGATACTTTCATTGTTACCCATAAATTTTGTTTCTTAAAATTTTTTGCCATCTTTCCATCCTAAGAGTCTATTCAATACCATCTACCCACCTTAGCATTGAGGTTTTACTGAATGAACTTGCAGAGAAAATGTTAGCAAGAGATTGACAGATGCTTAAATCTGTCAATTTTTAAAAAGATCTTGGGTGGGGGAAGAAAGAGACTGAAGTGATGTGTTTGAAGAGTCAGTCCAATACCAGATGGTGCTGGCCAGGTGAGAGACTCATCATCCCCAGGGTTTGTAACTAAGACCATGAGGAAGCACATAGATTGTATTAAAGAATGTATATTAAACAGCATGACTTTGGGGATATCCATCTGTTAATCAGATGCTGGAGTAGAGAGAGACACAAAACAGAGCAAAGAAGCAGGGGATGACAAAAATCCAGATATGAACTGTGATGTATCAGGAGAATGGGCAAACCAGGGAAGCATGAAGGGAGATCTGGAAGAATATTCTGACTGCTCAGATCAAGTATATATACATGCAAAGAGATCTCAAAAGCAGGCAGGATTTTCCATGTAGAAGGTCTGGAAGCTGCAGGGACCTCTACAAGAGAGGGTTCCTTTGAATATCTGACCCTTTCCTTTTATACACAGAGGGCAGAGGGTTCATTCATGTCAAAGGCAATAAGGATAAGCAGATATAGTTACAACTTTCCTTTTTATTCATTTGTTTTCCCACATTAAAGTTGTTATTTATTTATTTATTTGTTTGTTTGTTTGTTTGATTGTTTATATTGGAAGCCTAGTAGGCTGACATGACTCCAGTGCCTTGGGTCCTTATACAAGCAAACTAGAGCCAAATGGAAACAAAATCAAAACTGAAGCTGTGGCATCTAGGTAGCAACCAACTGGAAGGATTGCCAACAGAATGAAGCAATTCAAGGTTAACTCTGGTCTGTCTACATTACCTCTGGTATATGCTCCTTTGGCATTTTCCCATCAGTATTTCCCTTCTTCCCTGTCCATGACCTCCATTTCTCTGATAGTGTAGTTCTGAGACACTTGCTGTCTGCATTGGTGCCCAACATATAAGTCCCCAAATGCTTCAAATAAACTTGTTAGAATTCCAATGTATTTTATTGTTTGGTTTTTGTGAGGCAAGGTTTCTCTATGTATCCCACACCAGCCTCAAGGAAACTGATGGCCATCCTCCTTTGACTGCTGAGATTATAAGTTGGAGCCACCATGCCTGGCTCATCCAGAAGATGACACACTTAACATGAAAAAAAATGTTTGTGTGGCATGCACTATTGTACTGCAAATATATCAAATATATTTAATAAATTATCTAAAAATTTAAAGAGTAAATTGAATGCTGTGTGTGTGTGTGTGTGTGTGTGTGTGTGTGTGTGTGTGTGTGTGTGTGTCCGTGCACTGCAAAGCCTCAGGTCAACTTTGGCTGCCTTCTCCTATCGCTATCCCAGGTGTTTTTTGAGACTGGCTCTCTCCCTGACCCAAAGCTCCTCAATGGGCTAGATCATCATTCTAGTGAGCTCCCAAACTTCACGTTCTCAGATACAAGAGTGCACCACCCACCAAAGAGAAGCTTTTACACGGAGATCTGCACTCAGGACCACATCCTTGCACAGCAGTCACTTTATCATCTGAGTCAATTCCCTAGTGCCACAATTACTTAGATGTGATTTTCCTAAACATTTAATTAATGTTGACTTAACATTTGACGGAATGTCCTTATACTGCATTGAACTACACTTGATTTACACTTGATTTACAGTTCATGGGTCTAATAAAATGTGTGATTTGTCATGCTGCCCAAACGACAGTCCTGAGAGTAAAATTCCTTGATTAAAGGTAAAAGAGTAATTCTTATTTCACCACAGCTGAAGGACTGGGTTCAGTTTTGTTTATGCAGCTTAAATGTGACTATAACAAGTAAATGATGCTCAGAGAAATTCATAAAGTGGCAGGTTTTCAGAAATTCATGACCAAGGAGGAAATAGTCAAATTATCCCAATCATTTAACCTAAAAGTTAGAATTGGATGTGTGGTAGTGGTAGAAGAGGCTTCAAACATTTGAAGCCTTGCAAAAATGAGATTTCATTGTATTCTTTTTTATTCTACACATCACAATCATTTGTAATGTAAAATATAGAAACTATGTTTTTTTTAAAGCTCTTTAATAGGCTGGTTAATGGTAGAAATGATCAGGGCCCAATCTTCCCATGGGACCTAATATGGTGGTAGAACTCTGTCTCATTCAGGATCCATAACGAAATATGGTACAAACTCAATGATAGATGAAACAAGATTATAACTGAATTTTCTTGCCATTACAGTGTCTAATCCTGCCTTGATGATCACTGCAAGTACTCAAAATGAAGTGTAGACACAAATAGATGCTTAACAAAAATTAATCCAGCATGAGAGAATGCTGTCTCTTGGTTGTTTTACTTTGTTTATAATTAATGAAGTTAAAACTTTAAAAGGGTGTGCAAGTCTGTGTGTGTGTCTGTCTGTCTGTCTGTCTGTCTGTCTGTCTGTGGGTATGAGTGTGTCTCTGTAGTTGTCGGTCTATGTGTATATTTGTCTCTGTGTGTCAGTAGGTGTGTGTCTGGGTGTGTGTGTGTGTGTGTTTGAAAAACAGGAGAAAGTGATCTGTAGAAATCCAAGTGCTAGAAGTGATTTCTTATTCAGAGTAAGTAAAATACCGCAATGCCTCAATTCAGTGACATCCCAATAATGTTTTATGGTTCAGGTTTCATCACCTGTTTGCAATGGGACTGGAAGGATGAGGTGTTCTTGATGGATGGCCCTTCAGAGCTTGTCTTTAGAACAATAGCCTCACCTCACTGTTCCTAACCTATTCCCTTTGCACAATATTATGATGAGCATCCCTCTGCTGATTTGAGTCAGTTCACAGAATCTGCTTTCTTCAGTAAGAGTTTACCCTCCTTCCCTTCTCATTTACAAATCATACATGGCCTTTTAATTTTGCTAAGTTTTCAGTTTGTAGACTAGACTTTACACAGATCACTGTACCATTTGACCTCTGGTTGCTATCATCAGTTTCTAATCTAGGGGCTTGCTTGCTTGTCATCCAGATACTAGTGTCGCCTTTCTTAACCTCTAGTCCTCTATCTGGGATCTAGTCCTAAGATGATCATTTAAGAATAACCATGTTCATGGTGCAAATGTCCTGTTTTCCACTGTGGTACTTTGTGTCACCTGGTAACAGTCCAAGATGTTAGCATACTTGAGAAACAGTATCTATAACCTCTCTTATGCTTCTTTCTCTCCAGTCTCAATAAAAGACTATATGATCTTCAGGTTTTAGTAGCAGCCATATTCTATGATTTTGTCCAAGTTTTTTTGAAATTATTCTTTTGCCTGGAACCAGTATAGGTAATGTGACAAGTGATTGTTTTGATGAAAATAATTAGAAATGATGAAGACATACACAACCAGAGTAAACTTTGATCACCTTATCAGTGCATCCCCCATGTTTTGTGTCTGTCTATCCAGAGCCCTCCTTAGAGTCCATAAACTGTCATGATGAATTTTTATTTTCTCAGAAGCTGTCCATTATTTGACTTGTTGCCCATGGTAAATAATCTATAATTTTATTGCCCTCTTCAGGATAAAGGGCATATTGCTTGTCCCAGAATATGCAGACTTATTTCCATTCACAGTTTGCATTAACTAGTAGAATTGTAGGTTTGCCTTTAAAAGAATCAAGTCCTAACCACCAGCCTGCAATGCCTGCCAGACTCTAAGCCTGTGGAAAACATTTGCCTCTTTCCTGTATGCCTTGAGATAAAACTCCATCCTTTATTCTGTTGCCTTCTCTCTTGTATAGCTTTGAAATGATTGGTGGAGTGCTCAAGATTCATGCTAATAATATGTCCTCAAAAGTGACTCCTCTCTCTCTCTCTCTCTCTCTCTCTCTCTCTCTCTCTCTCTCTCTCTCTCTCTCTCTCTCTTGGTTAGTTCTGAAAAGAATAATTTATCAAATCATTTTTATTCAACTTGGAGGAAGCAATAGAAAATGTAGGGAGGAAGCCCTTTTGCAATTTTAATTGCTTTGCTGGGCATGTATGAGGCTCTGACTGGGCTTATCAAAGCCCACACAGCTGAAGCCCTGTGTGAGCTGCTTGGCTCTGCCTCTTCAGAGCAGCCAGACTCTACTGATGGAAGAGATATGGTTTCAGCTATCTGATGGCTTCAGTGCTTAGGAGGTTAATCCAAGTGATGAGTTAGAAAACTTGGAAGAAGGGGTCAGAAATAAAGGTTGTGGGGGTGGATTTTGAAATTTATTTTATTGTTGGATGTTTTCATATATAATGAATTGTAGTCCTACTTTATAGCCAGAAGGGGGTAAATAGTTCAGTTCAACATGACTGTGTTAGTTCAAATTTCTGGAGTTTGACAAGCAAGTAGTATATGTTACGTGTGTTTAAACACAACAGGGCTTAGTGAAAACTATTCTTGTGATAATTAACTCAATCCTGCATGTACAAGAAAGCATACATAAATCTTTTCTAGGAGCAAAATAAGCTAACACAGATCAAATGTGGCTACATCGAAATGCTTTCTTAAGTCAATAAAGATAGGTTCCATAGATTAAGACAAAACAAATTTATGATAGGAGTATGGGGAGGATATGGTGCGAAGAATCTCTGGAAAAACAGATGGTGCAAAGGTCACTAGGTTAGTAAGCCTGTCTTCTTCCAGCATTCTGGGCAGATAACAGATACTCTGTGTGTTTAACATTCCTGTTCTCTTTAGTTCTAATATGTGAGCACAAAGACCTCTGAGTCTCCTATACTCTTCACAGCCCCCATTACCCTGTCTCATCTCCCACCCTCTTCCCACTCTAACTATATTTAGTAAGTCCCCCTTCCAACTTCCATACCTTCTTTTTTGTGTGTGGCCCACTGAGTAACTAGAGTTTCTTGCCTAAACCTTGGTGGGAGATAATTTACTAGAAGTTAATTAGTGGCTATGGTGGGGACAAAAATGACATCTCTTACCCCAGCTACCACTAATTATTAATAAACTTTTGTGGAGTAGCGTAGCATCTGTCCCATCCATGATGAAATCTTGTACAAGACTTGTGCAGTTTAGCCACAGCTGCAGTAAGTATGTGAGTACAATGGCTGTATTGTTTTCAGAAGGCATCATTTTTGCTAAACATCTCCTCATCCTCTGCGTGTTTCTGCATGCTCTTTCTTGCTGTTCCCAGAGTCTTCAAATGTGTAATGTCCCTGAGGATCATGTGTTCCACTATCACTTACTGTAGGCCAGAAGTTCCCAACCCATGAATCACTGGCTATTCCTTTGAGGGTCAAACAACCCTTTCACAGAGTCACCTAAAGCCATCAGAAAACACATATATTTGCATCATGATTCATGACAGTAGCAAAATTATAGTTATGAAGCAGCAATGAAAGTAATTGTATGTTTGGGGTCACCACAACATGAAGAACTGTACTAAAGGATCTTGGCATTAAGAAGGCTGAGAATCACTGCTCTAGGCACTCTGGCCAGTTATTGGTTTCGGTATTAAACATCAACAACCAGAGTCAGAAGCTTCTCTGATGAATGCTGGGTACACCATTAGCCTCTGGGCATAACCATGAGTATTTCTAAGGCAGTTGAACAACATGACCATTTTGCAAAATGTAAAATAGGGATCAACCACAAGATTATGGTAATGATTTCAGAACCATTAACATTTTCATAAATTAAGCCTTATTCTTTCCTTTTATCTTTCTCAAACTTGTTATATTTGCATACTTGGTGGGAGGCTGGAATGGGGAACAACCTACAGAGGGATTTAGACCTGCAGGGACAGGACAATTAAATAAGACTATGAAGGCTTGTCTAGATTATTTTAAGGTGGAAAAAAAGAAGGATATGGTCATAATTTGTAAGAAAGAAAAAGAGGTGAATAGACAGGTTCATTACTACACAGGAATGCTGTGTCTACTACACTTTCTTCGGGGCTCAATACTGCCACATTTGATGACAAGGAAGTTTATAACTGATATCTCTCCTTGATGGAGTAACTTGAATAAGGATAAACCTTGCAAGGTAGTATAAAATGAAACAGGCACTGAGATCAACTCACCCCCAACCTCCATGAGCAAGTTGCTTAACCTTGATGCTTTTAGTCTCATAACTTCTCATTCTATGATGAAAATTCAGAAGAATATGTTGAAAATTAGAAGAGTAGGCACAATCATAATAGGTTTCTAATACAGAAAAATTAGGCAATGGCTGCTTGTGCTGCAGAATTAGTGGTATTATGGGTAGTCTTCAGAGACAGAGGTTTTGAGTGAAAGAATTTTAAGATGGGCTTAAAATATATTTGGAATAAGGTAATTTATAGGTGTTATGTTTGTCAACCTTCTTAATACATGTATCACATTTAAAAATGAAAATCCTTCTAACTACTATGTTGATTAAATTGTTTAATTGGAGGCAGAATATGGGTTTATTGCTTGTCACTTGTATCCAATAAAGAACCTGTGTCTTCTGGTAATTTGATTTAAAATATATCCCATTACTTTAAATATATTAGGAAAAGAGGAAACCTTTCTCCCTTGAAAGCAACAGTGGAGCAATCTACTATTAAATGTAGAAAATGATGCTAATGAAACATGATGGCTAAGATTTCTCACAAAAAAAATCAGAAAATTCAGAGTTCTGTTTCCCAAAGCAACATTAATTCTTCTCCCCTTGAGTTTGGGTAACATTTCCTATTACCAAATACACACTTAGCTCTCAATTATTACATATTCACAATGGGCCCAAATTACAGTCACCAGGGGCACCAGGATTTCAAAATTCTGCACATTTGTGTATTAGAGAATATAAGCTTCTATGGTACTTGCCTTTTCTTCTTTTAGTTTACATTCGTTTCTATAATTCTTTTTTGACACTCTGCAAATGTTGTTTATGCTTTCAGTCATGTTTTTTTTTATATGATGAATAGATGTCTCAGAACTGTTTTATGAATTATTTCATTCTGGACATGGGAATGTGTATTTATAAGTCTCTATTCAATGGTGATATAATTGAAGAATTACATTAAGTGCCCATGTCCTTTAGTTTGCTACCTTCTAATTGGCCCATATGCTTGAGTTTCAAGAATGAATTTAGCTAATTTTTAATGACAGCTAATTTCCTATCATTAATATTCTAGTTCATATAATTCCATCTACTTTAGAGGCCACAGTAGAAGATTGGAGAGAGAAAGAAGAGAGATAGTGAAACACAAAAAGAGACACAGAGATACTGTAGCTCAGTCATAAAGAACTTGACTATTTTGCATAAATTCCAAGGCTCAGTTACTGCAAAAAAACAAACAAAAACAAACAAAATGACATTAGCCTATGTTCTATTGTATGTTTATTTTCTTAAGCAAGATAGAAAAAAAGTCATTTGTGATTAAAAATATTTTAGTATTAAATAAATTAACATCAAACCAAAGAACCAAGATATGTATGTGCAGAAATTATCATAGTATAGCTAGAAATGAGTGGATAAGGTAGAGGAAAAACAAACTGCTAAGCTATTAGCCACTGATAAATGAAATATTGATATAACTCCATGCTAAGAAGCATTAAGCAATCACAAGACACACAGAGTTATATAAAATGCTGCTAAATTGAAAGTTTAAATGTCAACCAAATTTGTAACTAGGAAATATGGATTTCTTTGTACACATAAATATGTACATGTTTGAAAAATAGTTCTTGGACAGTTCATAAAATGTTGAAAATAATTCATTCTTGATAAAATTCACAAACATTGGTATTTTTTTTCATGTATGTAGGTCAAAATTTTCTTTACAAATTTTTCTTCTGGTATCATTTTTATGAGCATAAATGTATATTTCAACTGCAAATTAATGATATATGTTAATATATACACATAAAAATCTACACTGCAGCCTCTTTTAATGTCTCTTCCTTCATTGGAACACATGAGAACAGTCACAGACTGATAAGAGCAAAGCTTTCATGAATGCACACTTGAGTCTTTACTTCTCACCATCATGTAGTAGCTACATTGTCTTAAGTAAAATTCATTCTTCTACAGGTAGAATTCAGGTGGCCATATACTGAAGTCTTGTATTTTCAGCATAAGCTGCATTTCTGAAGGACTTTAAGATAGAAAGACCCAAAGAGTCTCAGTGTTGATGTATAGCCTGATGAAAGATGATATTGGTGGCCAATGCTTTTTCTCAACAAAGTTGCAAAGGATGGGCCATAGATGATCAACAAGAAGAATCACAGAATGCCATGATATCACAAGAAACATAGAGAACTTTAAGGATATGCTCTTTTGTTGGTTAGCAAGAAGAGCAGCTGTTCAAAGCCTGGCTTCAGATTATGGTTCAGTTATCATTTATTGAATATGTATTTAACAAGAATCCAAACACTGGAGTGGACTTAACAAGGGAGAGTGGGGAAATAGATGGCATCCCAATTAAATGAAAAAATGAAATAGTGTGTCATGAAAGAGCATGGGGTCCTTGCTAGAACAGAAAGAGACAAGACTCAGCCACCCTGGCAGGAAACCTTTGTTCCATCTTATTTATCCTTTCCAGTGTGGTTACCCTCATGTGAGCTTCTATTTTCTTTCTATTCAATGTCATGCAACATTTGTGGGCATCTGTCATGTACCAGACACTATGTCTGTGGCAATTATTTGGATCAAAAGTGGGAATGGTACAAAATCTTGAAAGAATACAGTAGTGGGATGATTACAAAAGGAAAACAGGAGGACTTCATACATGTTAAGTGCAGTGATGTAGAAAGTGGCAACATGGGGAAAGCATCCAGGCTGATAGACAACATGGTTGGAGGCATTTCTTGTCTTATTTCTAAATTCACTCACTGTTATCCTGCTTGTTAATCCTAATCTCTCTTTCAATAATATTTTAGTGGTGCTGTTAGTTGTAAATGCTCAGAAAAAATTATTCTATCACTTCCTTGTTCTTGAGCTTGTAATGACTCTGTATTCATTTTTGTATATATTCTAAATGTTGAGGTCTTTCAAACACTTAATATTTTTTATTTTTATCTGAACTCATAGTTATTCTTCTTCCTTCTTCAATTTATTTCTTCCTTCTCTCTTTCTATCCTTACTCCACCCCTCCCTTCTTTCCTTCCTTCTTTCTTTCTGTCATTTTTTCCATACTTGCACTTTACTTTATGATGGGTCCTGAACATAAAGAGGATTCCATAGAATGTCACCTCTAAAGGCTCATGCTTAAAAACACTGGATAGAAATGTATACTATGAGCATAGTGGATATGTGGTGATATGACTGGTGAGCAAATAGAATGCAATATAAATGGAGAGACATGACACATATTCATGTAGAGGACAGCACATGTGTTAGAAGGGGGAGGAGTCTAAGTCTTTCAACACAGGCTGGAGATTGAAAGTCGAATGATTCTCTGTGTAAATGATGCCTATTCTCGAGAGTGCTGAGAAAAACAGGACCAATGGATTTAAAGAGAGCGCAACAATGAGACTGAGCTGAAAGTGCATGAAAAATTAGTCCCTGAAAATGTACATATGCTATGTCATGGAAGGGTCTCCTCATTAGCATTATTACTTTGAAACCAGAATCTCTACTAAATTCTTAGAGATGAAAGGGTAACTAGATTTGGAAGTGTAATAGTGTGTGATGTAATCATGGAGAAATTAAGATGATATATATATATATATATATATGTATATATATATATATATATATATATATATATGGTCTTCATTTGGACGAGGATGCCTTGGGCAAGGGCACCAAGATAAGTTACACACAGGAGGAGAGTGAAGATAAGACACTGTCAAGAAGAATTTGTGACATAACTGTAAGGTCTTTCATATGACACCTTACTAACTCCTTAGCATTCACGACAGAGGTTACATGAGATTAAGGGAGAAAGTGTCACAAGACTAGGCAGCAAAATAGTTAATTCACTCTCATATATCTAAATTAGAGATATCTTGGTGTGATGCAAACTCAGTTCAACATGCAAATTTGAACTGAGAAAAGAGACTTAGGCTATAAAATAAGTTTGCAATTTATATTAAAATGTCAGTCAAAATTATAGGAGTGAATGCATTTATTCAGCAAATATCTTGTGGAAGCTGAGAAACATCACACTCTCCTAGACCCTAAAGACTTAGAAGTGAACAGAATGCAAGACATTGTTAGTCAGTCAGAATTTGTGGGGTTTTTTTCACCGTAGATGAAAATGTATGGTGATGTGTCTAAGAATATCGCTTTCTGATGGATATACACTGGAAAGTAAGGAAACAAGGTATAAAATGCAAGGTTTGCAACTTTTAAAATAGAAGTTGAGGAGGGACTCTGAAGTTGGCAGAGCTTAATCAAAGGTGAAAGGTGTTATTACAACAGTCAGGGATGCAAAGGGTTAGTGACACTATGACATTTAAAAAAAATAGTCCTGTAAAATCCTATAAGCTTTCACAATGCTTTTGTTCAAAAGAAAACAAAAACAGTTCAAGAAAATTTAAGGTAGTTAAATGTCTGGTGATATTTTGAATTTGAAATGCTACTGGCAAAGCATTTTTATGATTTTAATGGAAAATACAGATCGATTTTTTGAGAAACAGACATATTTGGAGGTATGCTAATTGACTCAACAATGACAAATCTTTGAAAGGGGTGTTTTAGAACATCATTCTGGCATGTGGTTTCTAGCTATACATCCAAATGGGTTATCGTTCCATTTTTGTGCTCCAAGTAACGTTGAATAAGGAGTTTTGTTTCTTTTGTTGTACTGACAATAGGACTCAGGCCTCACACATTCTAGACTAGACTTATACCATTGAGTTGTGCTGCCAGTCTTGAATCATGTCTTTGAGGTTCGCAATACTCATCTCAAAACAACTATACAGTAACTCTTTGGTGTACCCATCCTTAGCTACACATAATACTGGCTGAAATGGGGAGATTTTAAAAGTGATATCTAGAGATTTGAAAATCATCCTTTCCCATTTCTTACTTAGCTCAGTGTAGCTTATTGAGAAATCCACCGACTTTATATATTTATATTTACTCCAAACCTCAAACACAATTTAATATTTTTTCCAATGACAAAGAAAAAGAAAACGTTTAGTTTCTTATGACTGATTTTCATTTTGCTAGAATAAAGTATCCATGTCTTCTTTTTTTTAAGATACTATTTGACAGTTTTAGGTATTTATAAGCAGATTTTATTCATTTTTCATTCTTCTCTCTCATCCTCCACTCTCTCACACTGAAACCCTTATTCCCAACAAGTCCCCAACCCATACTTTCAAATCTCTCTTTTTGTGTGTGATCCAATAAGTTTAGTTAGTTTCCCTCCCAAGCAGGGGTGGGAGATTTTAGAACAAGGGTGGCTTACCTGCGGCTATATCACTAAAAGCAAATGATTTCCCTCCCCTAAATACCACTAATTACCAATTATTATGTTGGGGCCTCAGGGATGGTAAGTCAATCTGTGATTAAGTGTTTTTAGGTGCAGTATTTTGTAGGCCATCTACAGATAGCCACAAGTGCAATGAGTTAATGAGTACCCTGGTCATTTCATGCCCATAAGCCTTTTCTCCACATTTCCCCATCAGTGTTTCCCCTTCCTATTCTTCTTCTCTTTCCCTTCTTCCTTCCTTTCCTCTTTTTTTCTTTCTTCCTTCCTTCTGTCCTTCCTTCCTTCCTTTCTTCCTCCCTTTCTTTCTTTTTGTTGTCATTGTATAAGTCCCACTAAGTCTAATGATATTGTTTCAAGAAGCCTAGATGTGTCCTCCTGTCATGACATATAAACAAATATTCTCAGTGTGAGAGAAATGTATCAAGAAAGCTGTGTCTTTCTTCCTGTAATGCATTCATTATATGTTAGTCATTCCCATTAACTTTATCCCTTACTTTCGAATAATTAGATTATTTTATCATTGGAGGTCAAGTTTCTCTCAAAGTAGTCCATGTAAATAATGCATATACTATGAGTATGTGTCCTTCATTCTCAAATGTTAAAGAAATTAATTTATCAATGTTTGCTGGTCCTCAGGACATTAACAAATATTTCCAAAGTGCTTCCTGCCCTACCTGAAGCCCACTTGCATTATTTATAGTGCTATCCTTTCTATGAAAATACAAGATTTCAAAGTTTTTATTTGGCATAAGAGGTAAATGTTTTTGTTTATTTCTATATTTATTTCCACTAGATAAACCTTGGGAAATGCATCTTAATATCATTGTTTATTATTTTAAAACCAAACAACTCTTAACACTCTTCTTAATCTGATGTTACAATTGCTGAAATGTCAAGTCTGTTGTTCTTCACCATTTCTTTCTGCTTCTGTCTCTCATGCACACGAAGAATTTATTTTCTAACATCTACTTCTGTGAAATGGACAATTGAACACAATTAAATAACAGTTAGCTTCATAGGTTAACAAAATTCATCATTACATCCTTAAGGTACATGTAAGAATTGAATTCTCATGTTTTTGTTTTGGTGTCCTACATTCTACCTTAGTATCTAAGTGGGAGTTCTTCTATGTTTTTTACACTGAACATATGCATGGTATACTGCTACCAAGCTATATTAGTTATACACTCTTGGGGTCCACAGAATGATTCTATTGTGGGCCATGATTTGAGTTATAGCACACATAGTTCTTGAGCTGCATTATTAGTCACACCAGTGTAGCCCTTCAATGATGTGGAAAAATCAAATGTTAACTGTGTTTGCATTTGAATATTGTTACCATAAATCTTCCCACGTTCTTGGCCTTTGCAAATGTGATAGAGTGAATCATCTGCCAAGGTAATTGTGGCTTTCCCTTTTATTAAAGATAACTTGAGTTTAGACATGAGGGGAACAACGATAGTCACTAGCCTGTAAGCTTAGGATAAAGTACACCCCAAACGCAGAGCAAATATATCACAAAGATGCTGTAATTACACAACAAATACCTCTTTGCTAAGCAATGAATTATAGAACCCAATATCCTGTAATTACAAACCATTTATATATCTCTTTAAATTACTGTGGATGCCACTTAGCATAATCACTTTGATGATTAATCAAACATTATGTTGGTATGGAATGCTTCAGAGTTCACAGGTGTGTGTGTTTTTCAAATACTTGTCCTAAAGTAGCAAACTGCAAACTTGCTAGCATTTCATTTCCCCACATTCTAAAATATAATCCAACCTTGCCTAATTCCACATTCTCCTTGAACTACCATAATTTCATGCTTTCATTGGAGATTCCATTCTTTTTAAAATGGGGGAAAAAGAAGTTTCAATAGCTATGATTTCCCAAGTCCTAGCATACACATACTTCTGGGTATTAATAGAAAAATAAACTCATCTTGCCCAGTGTTTGTTTGGAGTGAGACTTTGGTGACACATTAACCTTCTGTCTTTCTAAATAAGACCTTTAAACAGCATCATCCCAGAGTCAAGGAATCAGGCCAAATGTCTCCCAAGGTGTTCTTGGGTAGGGTGCAAATCTGCCCTGAGACTGTGAATGACAAGGATTAGTCCAAGTATATTGGACTGAATTCTTGCTTTTTTTTTTTTTTTTTGGCTTCCAAAGACTTCAGTTTAATCTTCCTGGCAATGGTAAATATGGGTCAAATCGGATTATTCTAAACCAATATAAGAATAATTTGAGAACAATAGCTAGCAAGGGATAGAATGCCATGCAACTGAATTACAATAAATTATACAGAGTCTTGCCTTAGCAGAAATAATTTAATAATAAGACTTGCAAGCACGATAATTACTGACTGTAGTAGGTACCTCTTCATGGCTCAGATGGAAGCCACCACAGGCAGTAAGCTACCTGATCATATATGTTTGTACATGATACTAATATATGGCCCTGTAGGAATTAATATTTGGAATTCAGAATATTTCTTAAGATTTCACCACATTGTAATAAGCATCATTTTAAGGATCTTACAGAAACTAATTCCTGATCATCACCCTGTGTGGTACCTAGCTATCCTCACTCCATCTCATAGATGAAAGGAATGAGCACAGAACTCAGAAGTAACTAGCTCATGGTTGCTAAGTTGCAGAGCTGGCTTCTCAAGCAAGGTGACACCTAATTACACAACAGAAGCCTTCAAGAGTCTAAAAGTTACTGATTTTAATGAAAAGATATTTCTCAATTGCATTGCTTCTCTGAATCCATCCTTCCTGCTAAAACTTTTGCACAAATGAGAAGAGTAAGAGGGTCAATGGGCTCCCAGACTTCATTCTACATTAGCTTGAATCTGCTAGCACTGTTAAGTGTGTGGCAGAGCAGAACAGGGCAGAGTAGCTGGCATGATAATGCTGTGGTATCTTCATGTCCAGGTAATCAGGCAAATTACAGGTAGTGTGGTTTTCTACATTTGATTCTGCCAATGTCCTGCTTTTTCTTTTACCTTCTTTATCTTTTTGATTCATTCATTCTTGAATAAAATAAAGCAAAAAAATTAATCTGAATCTGAGTCAAGTTAACAATGAAGAAGTTGAGCTGTAGACATTAGGAATTTCTGGCTCTGGAAATCTTAAACTGAATAGTAGCAGATTAGTTTAAAGATTTGAAAATAAATTTGGTGTGGAAGTACTGCAGAAATCTTAGAACAGGAAAATAGCTAATGGGGAAAATAAAGCCAGATTGTAGGGATGGGGAGACTAGAAATAAACATTATTTTTGATTTTTTAAAAAATCTTCCATCTGTACTAGGAAAATGAAAACATTGTTCTTCAAATTGAACTAGTTCTTTTAAGTTTGCTCTTAGCAAGAGAGAGAGAGAGAGGAGAGGGAGAGAGAGAAAGAGAAAGAGAGAGAGAGACACAGAGAGAGACAGAGAGACTCAGAGAGAGGGAGAGAGGGGAGAGAACTGAGAAAGAGACAAAGAGAAAGTGATAAGTAAAAAACCAATTTGTTTTCTAGAAAAACAAAATGGGAAGGATAAGATACTTGAATAATAAATACTTGAATAATAAATTTTGTTTTGTGGACACAAAATTGAGAAAAATTAACTTCCCAAAGGAAGTCAATTTCAAATATTTTGAAAGGGAAAATACTAAAGGAGCTTGTTTTAGATCAAGTCAGGAATAGAGAAGGGATTTGGCACATGAATTAAAAGACACTCTGAAAAAATTTTGATGTCAATTTGAACTCTAAGACATACAAGTAAAACTAAATCATTCATTCATTCACTCATTCAAACAAATTCATTTTGGAGCTGATGTTATATAAGATACTATAAAAGGCATAAGTTCTAACCTGCCAAGACAAACATTCATGAATTTTAAGGGGTGTGTATGATTTTATGTATCTGTAACATCTATGATCCAGAAATGAGAAAAATATGTAAAATTTGTTTAAGTCAAACTTAGACAAAAATGTCCAGCTGTATCTGCTTCACTTTCTATGACTGAATAAAATTCCATTATATATATATATATATATATATATATATATATATACACACATGAGTATAAACATAATCATATTTTCTTTAAAAGTCCCCCTTTTAATAGCTTACTCAGTTGGTACTTTAAAGTAGGTATTATGAAGAATGCTTCAATAAGTATCAATATGCAATTATATATGTTCTATATAAACTTGGACTCTTTTGTGTATATACCCAAGAGTGGTATAGCTAAGTCATATGAGAAGTCTAAGTTTAGCTTTTTGGGAAGCATCAACACTAATTTTCATAACAAGAAGAATACCTACTTTCCAACCCATGGTATATAAATGTTCTACAATGGCTACCTCCTTGCCAGATTTTGTGGCAAAATCACGTTTCTCTTAGTGATTATCATTCTGACTGCAGTGAGATGAAACCTCATTTTAATTTTCATTTTTCTGATGGAGAATAATGTTAGCATCTTTTTGTATCATGTTTTCCCCTTTCCCAGCTCTTCCCAGTTTTTAATACACTTTTCTACCCACCCAACTTTGTGTTCTTTTTCCCTGAAAGCTATATGTTCATTTCAGTAGCATGTTGTGGATTCATTAACATCAATTAGATTGCTTCAGTTCTTGGTTTATTTTGATTTTTTTTAATTCTTTGTATTTTTATTGTAGAGGCTGTCTTGTTATTTGACTTCCTTTGGAAGGGTTTCACATCAGAACATCCCTTTGAAAATCTTTTCTGTTTTAAGTTTTGTGTGTCTTATATTTGTTTTATTTTAGTACTATGAGTGTTTTCCTGCATGTATGTCTATGCTCTACATGAAGGATCAGTGCTGGAGGAAATTAGAAGAGGGTATCAGAACTGGAGTTACAGATGGTTGTAAGCCAACACATGGGGGCTAGGAATTGAATCTGAGCCTTCTGCAAGAGAATCGAGTGTTCTTAACCACTGAGCCAATATTGTAGTGCATCTTCATCATGGGCCCTTGTCAATTCTTGGCATTATTTTCTAAGCAAAAGGAATCCTTTAAAGGAAATCCTTGCTTATGCCTATCCATATCTCAAAGTGTTTTGCCTATGCTTTTTCTACTACTTTTTGAGTGTCAGGACATCCATTCATGTGTTTTAAGAACTTGGAATTGATTTTTGTACAGGGTGAGTGATAGGGATCCACTTTCATTTTTTCTATTTGTGGATATTCACTTTTATTTCACCATTTGTTGTCTCTTATACACAATGTATATTTATGTAAAAAAATAGGTAGGTATAGCTGTGTTGGTTTGTACTTGGCTCCTATTTTCTATTAAGTTGATTTGCATGTCAAGTAGTATGCTTTGCTTTGCTATTCTGGCCCTGTGGTATGACTTTAAATTATTCTTTTAGCTCAGGACTGTTTGGGTTAATTGGGATCTTTTTGTGATTCCACATGACTTTCATTTGTAGTTCTCTCTCTCTCTCTCTCTCTCTCTCTCTCTCTCTCTCTCTCTCTAACTCTCTCTCTCTCTAACTCTCTCTCTCTCTCTGTGTGTGTGTGTGTGTGTGTGTGTGTGTGTGTGTGTGTGTGTGTGTGTGTGTGTGTGTGTGTGTGAAGGATATCATTGAACATTTTAAAGCCAGTATCTTGGATAGCCCATGTTGTTCTGAAGCTCAATGAATAGCTACAAATAGCCTCGAACCTCTAATCTTCCTGAATGTACCACCTGAGTGCTGGAATACTGTTTTACAAGACAGTAAGTTTATGCACTACTAGAGATAAAACCCAAGACTTACTGCAGGTACACCTCTAGTCCTCTCATTGGTATTTTTAAAGGAATTTCATTGAATCAGTACATCACTTTGGGTAATATAGGCATTTTCACACTATTGATTATGTTGTTCATGAGCACAGGAAGTCTTTCATCTTTCATCTACATTGCTAAGTTTACCCCAGGTATTTTGTTATTTTGTTTTATTTATTATATTTTTGAAGCCATCATGAATGTAATTGATATCCTGTGTTAAAACAAACAATCTTTGCTATTGTGTCTTCAAATCTTCAAAGTTTATTTCAAACAAATGTATTTTCTGTTTAAATTTATGGCCAATTGCATTGCCTAATACTTTGCAAAATCTTGATATTTTACATTATTCAACGTCCTTAGCCTCATTTTATATCATCTCTGTGAAGACTCTTTGCAACTTTTATTTGACTTTGTCTATTCTAATTTGTCTTTTCTCACAGCCTTCCTCCAAAAAGGAAAATAATAAAGTATTTTTAAAAAGAAATAAAAAGCCAGCAAAATAAAACCCTTCTTATTTATTCTTCCCCAACACAAAAGACATATAAATACTAACTACACTTCCTGCATTAAATAATTCCTCCATTGAGAGTAAGTGATTTGAGGCCTCAACCCTATGCACAGAACTATGTGAAAATGAGGAAAGATGGGAGCAGGAGAAGTTGTTCTTCCCAGGGAAAAGCACATCAATTAGTTGTCCACTACCAAATGCTCAGTCCTGAAAACATAGCTACAAATAACATTTTCATGAGCTGAATGGGTTATATTTAAGAATATGTATATCTATCCAAATGCATGTATGTATTCAAAACCAAGAGTAAAAATGAGTCCAAAGTTTAGAGGAGTGAAGGGAACAATAGGTGGAAGGGTTTGGAAGGAAGAAAAGGGAGGAGCCATGTAATTCAATTACAACAGCACAAAATAAATACCAAAAAGAGCAGTGATTTCTAATTTAATGCTGAATTTTGAGTTTTTGTTTTACTGTAACTCTGGGCTATTTGGTGTTTTTGAGAACAGGTTTGATAGGCGAATGATCACATCTTTGAGTTACTTTAAAATCCTCTTACTCATTTACCATAGAGCTGTAAGACAATATACTAAAACGATTTTCACAATTGCAACAGCAAGGACCACTTCCTTGGAGGAAACATTTATTTAAACATATATGATGACATGTATGCTGTATGTCTTGTATAAGCAGGTTGGGTCATGTGATTTTTATGAAGTGTTATATGAACACCCTATACAGGTTTTTGATCTATCTGGTTCCAAAATCAGGGAGAGCAGGGAGTTCCATGATATTAGTGCTTCTTGCAGTAGAAAGCTGAGGGAAAAGAAACCCTTGCCTGTTGCCTTAACAACCAGTGTTGCTCATGACCTTCACTGACTGCCTCTGCATTTTTTAGCAACATTGCTGAGTAGGAGGAAGGCATGGATTAAGGAAGCATATTCTTGGAGACTATTGTGCAGAGCCTAAATAACCATCATAATGCATAAATGTGAACAAAACACAAAGCTGACTAATTGTCAGATCTGAATTGAAAGAGAAATCTGGTGGCATCAACTGAGGCCTTTGGCTCTAGGGTTGTTGAAAAGGTTTTATGTAGGAAGTGCTGATTGGCATGATTATGGGTCCAGAAACCAAGCTGCCAGCTGTGGCTATGGATTTGCAGTGCTTTTGCCATCTTACCTGACCTGTGAGGGAAGGATCCAAATGGCTACTGTGAATTGGTGAACACACTGAGCCTCCCCTTCATGAATCAGACTAGAAATGATAATAATAACAGTAGTAATTAACACATATGAAGAGATCAAAGTAAGAGTACTTATCCCCCCCACCATGTTTGCAGTTTTGAAATTAAATCTTTCAGTGTCTTATATCAGCAAAGAGGCCCACTAGCAGGTTGCTATCCAAGTAAATAAATGGACTTGTACTGATGCTGTCCAGTTGCAGTGATGCAGAAATCCTTTCATTCTCCCTTTATTCTTTCAGTTACCACTATTTCATCTTCTTCCTTCATGGCATCTCAGAATGCTTTCCAGGCTAAGTCATATTATCCTGTGACTAGAAATGAGGAAGCATGTATTCTAGGTCACTGTCTTCTACCATTTTCCCCAGTTAATGCAATGAGCAACTAATAAATCTTAAAAATTCTGAAAACTACTTTATTAAAAATGATCCCACAATATAAGTGTTCTAAGAGTTTGTAATATGCACAAAATGATCGGTTTATTTTCTGCTTTGAAGAACTCTTATAGAAAAAGTTGCCATAAGTTTGTAGTGCACAGAAAATTTCCTCGTGTGACATACTTGGGCAAATGGACACATTTTGTTGAAACAAATGTAAAACAGACAGGAAAAAAATCACCAGGGATAAGACAAAGAAACCAAGCTTCACACATGAGGGGACACATAAAGGCACTTACTTTCTTGGAAGTCCCTGAGACAGCTGTCCCTGTGAGTGAACTGAAGGCTTAAAGCTCCTAGTTAGTAACTGGTTTCAGAAGGTTAAGCTGTTCTTATGACAATAGCATCACTAATTCATTCCTTTTTAGTAAGAACTGAGTTTGAAGGTTATGAATTGTCATTGAGTGAGGAGGTCAACAAATTCAATAAAGAAATAAAGTCTTTCCTGCTTGCATTTATTCAACAAGTAACTCTCTGGGGTAAAAAGAGAGCTAGAAGATAGTTCAAAGGATTGGCATAATCCTAATGATCTTGGTGTTTAGGATCACAGGAAGATACAGATGTGTGCAAGTCAAAACTTACATGTAATACATAAATAGCAACTATATCGGTAACTGCATAGAGCATGAATTTGCAACAGCTGCTTCATATTTTGAGTTTTAAGGTTCTGTAGAAAACTGGTAGGCACTATGTTTACAGAAAAAAAATGGATGTCTGTACTACTACCCATCAAGTTCTGCTAGTTTTCCTTCATTTCTAGGCCCCTTTTTCTTTTTCAATAATAGAGCTTTCTATTGGGACATGACTGTCCAGATACAAAATGAGTTTCCAAACTTCTCTTACAGAAAGTTATGACCTACAACAAAGTGCTGGCTGACATGGTCAGGGAACTTGTGCTGAAGCAGAAAGCTTCTTTTTACAAACTGTCACACTGTGTCCTTTTTTCTTCTTTCCTTGTGGCTGCAAGTGCCAGCAGCTGTAGGACAGAAAGATCTTTTTACATCAAGGTGTGTGTGTGTGTCTGTCATATATGGAATATGGAAACTTGAGAAGATTTGATACAACCTAACAGCCATACTCAAATATCCACTCCTGCCTTTTATGCAGAAGAAAAATGCACTATCCTGGTTTACATCTTTGTAACATTTTGGTTCTTTGTGATATGAGTCTAAGGACAATTAATATGATATTCTCCCAATGGACTTGTATCACTTTTAAGTCAAAGATAAATTTTTGTTGCAAAAATCATGACATACATTGGCATTTTACCTAATGAAGTTTGTCTAGAGTGTTTTTATATTTCTAACTGAAATTTCTAGCACAGGTATAAATAACCACTCTAAAATGTGCTCCAAATCTGTATTCTTTTATGTGATGCTAAAAGAAAGGGAAACCAAATTGGAAGAGATCACAAAAGAGTAGATTAGAAAAATCCACTAATTACACAATCTGCTGATGTTCTTAATATACAGAAAGTCCTAAAAAAAACTAACAAACAAAAAAATGAAGTATTAGAGACCTGAGTCTGGACCTTATATGGTTTGGCTATTTGAGTCTTTATTGACAGATAGACATTTAAGTAGGACATGACATCCAAGAATTTGAGAATAAGGACAGTACCTCTACTTTATAATATGGATCTGTTGTCTGCTTTACTCTATTCTAGATTGAGTGACTATAAATGACATTAGAAGCCTTAAGACTATAATATTCACAGAACATAGCTCTAAAATAAATCCTAAAATATTCAATTTTTAAAAAGCTAAAAGTGCATTTCATCACTCAGGAATGTTTAATTGTGTTTTTATGCTAATTATTTAAAGTTAAACAATTTTGGAGTAAGAAGTATGTACATGAACATTGATACATAATATTAAATTAGCTTGAATGATACTTTGGATTGCAAATAATGAAAAAAGTGTTGAACAAACACTCTGTGTGTGTGTGTGTGTGTGTGTGTGTGTTGTGATGTGAATGATAGTTCCCATGAATCTATGAAATATTTACAGACTCCACAAGATAAACCATAGCAAAAGAAAGAGAAAAAGAAAAAGAAAGAAACTACAAGACTGAAACCCAATAATTAAGTTTTCATTGTTTAATATACTTTATAATATTAAACAAGATATTAAAGCAACAACATGATTTTCATTGTTCATGTTGGAACTTGAGTCATAAAATCATTTGAGAGGACTATATTACATCAGATGGCATAGTAACTTAAAGCTCTGCTTGTAAATTACGTGAATCCATGATCTCTTGTCCACCTCTCATCTTTAGTCATGGATGGTCAAGTCCTTGGGTCAGCTGCCCCCTCCATTGCCTCATTCCTTTTCTGGTACCCTAATTCCTCTCACCCAGTCCACTGTGCTATCAGTATCAATCTTTTCCCCACTTTTGCGAATACTTGACTGTAAGTCCAGTGGTAATTTTCATGTGTCAACTTTCCACTGAAAATGTGACTTCAGTGAAGAAGAATTACTTCAGGAAATAGAAAATTGAATCTTATCACTTTGTACAGATAACTTCTGCTCACCATTCTTTACTCTGGACCAATATTTTGGTTTTGAATGTGCCTTTAATTTCTATACTACACTCCATATCCCTTTTCTGTTCATGTGGGAGAAGTGATGGTGAAGGAGTCTGGATTTTTAAGGGAAATATATTAATACTGAGCCATTTCTTGAGAGAGAAGAAAATGATTCAGAACAAAAACATCTGGATCTATGTGAGAGGCATACTTTTGAACTATTTAGCAGTGCTATGTCACATAAAGACACAGCTGGATGAGCTTAGTGGGCAGAAATTATTAATAGAGGCGATAGGCTTATAAGGTGTGTTGGTTATTTTGCATCACTCTGCCCAAACTCCTTTAAAAACTAATTAAAGAAGGAATTCTTTATTCAGCTCATGATTTTATAGACCTCAGCCTATGCTTACTTGGCTGAATATGATTGGGAAGAACTCTATGTACAGAAGCATGTGAAAGAAGAGAACTGATTATGAAGAAGGATCTCATCTACTTCATAGTGGGTGGGGAAATACATATCGATACTGTGGGTTGCTACCATCCCCAGAGATTCACTTCCTCCAACTATACCCTGCCTCCTAAAATTTTCACATCCTCCTAAAACAGTTCCCCAAGCTAAGAAGTCCTCAGTGTATGAGTCTGTTCATGGTGAAAATATAACAGGAGTAATGAACTACACCCTTCTGTGTCAGTCTAGTAAGGAATAATCTGGCAAGGACATGGTCTCCAAAGTAATTTGTAGGTTGTGAACAACAAGAAGATATCATGGAATCCACTGTTTGAGAAAGAACACAGTTTTCTGAAAGGAATGTTGCTGGGCATAGAATAAGATATGGTGATATGAAATTTATTAATGAAAGCCACTTTTTAGGATTTGAAGCTGAAAGTCAGATGGAAATAGACATGTGATTAAAATTTGAGAAAGTTAAGACATAAAGGAAGTAAAAGATCCCAGAAAAAAATGCTGAGCTGATAGTTTTATTGGGTGTCTCTCCTTTTTCCTCATTCTCAGCCCTCACTCTGTTTTCTTTCCCCTTTATTGGCTTTCCCTTATTCCTTCTTTCTTTTCTTCCTTCCATCTTCTCTCCTTTCCTTTCTACATTTATCTTTAAAGATGGAAGCTATAGCATATGCTTAAATTTTTATGGGATTATAAATGATGTAGTGATAGCAGAGAGACTGATTAATTGTGTAGAAGAAAGAGGAAAAACGAAGGTGTAAAAGTCTGGAAAAAATCCCATTTTAGAATGGAAGTCACTGTACATGGAGAGGTGTTCCCATATTCCCTTCTCACACTTTGTTAATAAAATGAACTATTGGAGGGAATTGTTTTACACTCTCCATAGCACTTTGGGAAAAAGCAACCCATATCACTGGTCTTCTTAATTTAACACAAGAATGTTTTTTTTTTCTCTAAGAAGTACAGTGATGAAAGCAGTGGAAACAGGAGATTGCTTCAAAGTTAAAGTGTGAAACAATATATTAAGAGAGCAGAAAAGGAAAATAGATTGACGAAAATTAATTTGCTTTTGGTGTGACTTGGGCACATGAGGGTTTAGGGTCACAAATTAAAGTAAAATCAGACCTACTGGTTGTATATTTTCCTCAGTCATCTCTCTTCTTGCACATCGCCTTTGATGTGTTGCTCCTGCCCAGCTAGATAAGGCAAGATAGAAGAAGGAGATGAAGTAACCACAAATGAGACAAAGAGAGGTATGGGATTTGCAGTAGAGTACATTGCTGACCCATTGAATTAAAGGCAGATTACTAATGCCAGCTTAGCCCCTTCTAAATCTAAAACTCTTTACATTCAAATTTAGTCCAGCACCATTTTTTTTTTCCTATCGGTGTGATCCTTTTATGATCTGGGAACTTATTTCTTCAACATAGTATCCTTTCTTAAGGAAGGCTTTCATGTCCTGCTTCCTTGGTTTGTCAATGCAAAAACACAGTGTTCATCTCAAAGGGAATAAGAGATAGTTTACTTGGGAGCCAAGTATTAGCAAACATAGTTCAGCAAAACAAGAAAAACTCAGCAAAGGGTCTCAGATATAGTTTGATACCATCCTTAGCTTCTGTGTTGATAGCATTCAATACAACCCAGGAGGTTTATGCAATAGTTAGAAGGTTGTTTAGTGAGATCCAGGGGACTGGACTGAATGGCTATGGAAGGAGCTAAGGATAGTGGATAATGATGGTTAAATTATTACTTTGACAAAATAACCTAGGAAATAAGCCTCTGGGCATGCCTGTGAGGGATTATCTGCATTTGAGTATTGAGGTAGAAATATCCTCCATAACTTTGGGCAGTCCAGTCCATGGGACAGGATCCTGGAACAAATAAAGAAAGAAAAGCTAGTAGAACACACATGATTATTGCTCTCTGCCTCCTGACTCTAGACCCAGTTAGACAGCTGGCCTGAGCTTTTGCCATGTGACTTTTGTGCTATAAGGCGCTACTGCATCCTCAAACTGTAAGACAAAATAAACACTCTGCTGAGTTTTTTTTTCCAGGTATTTTATCTCACCAATGAGAAAAAATAACTATTCATGATAATTTGGGTACGAATTTTCAAGATTTCAGATATCCATAATCACAGAATTCACAAATTCGTAAATCAAATTTATAATGTCTTTAACATGGGTATGGCTTTTTAAAAATCAGTTTGCATTTTCATCCTAAGAATGGGCATGCTGAAAGTGATTGATAAGCTCCACAAATCAGTGAACTGGAGGCAGTTATGGGAACTGAGCTCCCTCACAAACTTCACATTAAAATTACCATTGCACTGCCATAAACTAATCCCAAGAAATATTTGTTTAGTATGAGTATTTACAGATCCAGTACAGTAATTTTAGTGGGATTTTAAATCGGGCTTTATGTAGTATTCCCAATCCATCTGTTAATTGCACTGATTACATCCTCTGGCTGATTACACAGAAAATTGCTATCCATGCCTCAGGTCAGGCAATGAGAAAGTTGTGGGTTGAGTTGTGCGAGGGGATAAATCGGTGTAAATTGAAGTAACAAGCCACCGAAAATAAAGGCTGCGATGTTTGGAGAGTGCTGATTGCTTACCACGCTGGGCATCTTGCCTTCCACAAAGTCTAACTCTGTGGGCAGACTGGAAGATTAAACTGCTACATTACTGTGAGACAATATTTTCTCTTAAGTTGCAAGCTCTCCAAGTTTGATTTGATGGGATTTTTCATTTGGTAAGGACATGACTACAAGTCCACCCAGAACAGTAATTTTCCTGCAATAGCTGATCTTGAATTGTTTCTTAACCTCCCAGAAGGTGAGTCCTTGAGCTCTATACTCTGACCTTCATTTCTAGGAGAAACCTCAAGCTCCAAAGAAGCAGAGGAATGTGGTCCTTGAGATGTAGGGGTTGAGAGCAAGTCTCAGATAGCCTAAATTTTACTGAGTATAGTCTTATGTTCAAAATACAATTTTATCTGTGAAGAAGGAAGCTAAGAAGGAAGTGTGAGAAGCCAGTAGACCAAGTGTGAGGATTCTTTTAAGTCTGGTGCTTTCTCCCAGACACAAGAGATTCATTGATGCCCCAGAAAAAGAAAAGTTGGGGAGAGGGGACTGAGCATTTAAGCAAATCTATATTTAGCTGATGAAAGACATACAGAGCCTCTTTTAAAGTAGCATTTATATTTGCTTTGGGCCATGTTCTATTTGGTATTTTTAGCAGTGACTCATATAACAAACTTGAGGGCTTACTTACCCAACTTTGGGGGGGTGCTCTATTTTGTGAAGGATAGCTAATATTCTGAACCACAAAATAGAATTCCAAGACTGTCAGCTTACCTGGGAGCTAAACATTCAGCTGAATCAAGTAGAAAAAAAAATCTAAAATCCTTCACTTGAATCAGCCATTGTGCAAGGCAGGTTAGAAGAATGCAAATTAATTGCATACATGGAAAATCAAACTGACCATAGTTACAATTGATGAGTAAGCAGAGTAATGTGAGCGTGGTTTCACAATTAGCCTCTATATTGTGGCAGCAAGATTTCAAGACATATACCTTAGTCCTAGATTACACCTGGAGTCTTATGTTCAATAATGGCTAAGCTATTTTCAAAGAGAACCACTGGAAAGTAGTTGATAATTAGATGGCAAACACAACTGTACCCCTGGAAGATAAGATTAAGATGAAAGGAGGGGTATTTATGGGGCTTTCAAGTACCTCCTTTCACTGTGGCATCTTTTTGTACAGAAGACAATTTCATCTTGTTCTCCAAAGTCCAGTACTTCTTTCATATGTTGCACCTAAGTATGGGATCACTCTAAAGCACATATTTTCACCAATTAGAGCTATTCAAAAGGGACTGGGGAAACACTGAGTTAAGATCATATGCTGCTCTAGGAGAGGACCCAGATATAATTCACAATACACACATAATAACTCACAATTGTTTGTCACATCACTTCCAGGAAAGTGGACATCTGATCTTTCTCTGATGGTACCCAGGCACCCATATGTTGTAATGCATAAACATATGCAAAACACTCGTACACATAAATTAAAATAAACAAACATTTAGAGAACAAAACTTCAAACTGTTCACGAATCTATGATGCTTTTTGCAAGAGGAAACACATGAGTCTGCCCAAGAGGACAGGCCTCTGAGATGTCCCAGAGCACCCTGGTATTCAGTGGGGCTGAGACTGCTGCTCACAATGCCAGGGTCCTTCCAGTCTGTGGCACAATAGGAAGGATAAAACTAGAAATTTGAATCTTTAAGGGGAAACCATGTTGTGTTTCTCAGCATCAGCTGTCCAGGCACACAGTTGTACATATGCCCAACTGGTCTCTGTGGTTAGCTCTTCCTTGTCTGATGGGCAGGTGTTTTTCCTAGTGAGACTGGCTCTACTTCCTTTGCTTTGGTTACTTTGAAGCAGAGGGATTAATCCCCTCTGGAGATATTTGCTTGTTTTTGCTGTCAGAGCAGTCACACTTTTCCCTTTGTATCTCTTAGCTGGTGGTTTTTGAAGTTTAGCTTCACAGAGAAATAGGCCTCATGTTTCCTTGGTGATTTTCTGCATCTGAGCAGTCCCTCCTCCACCTCTGCAAACAGTCTCTGAGCTCTCTGCATCCTGTTTGTATTTTGTCCTCTACATAGGACAAAAGACCACTCTGGGGCCCCAATCTTAAATATTTATTTGAATATGTACATGTGTGATCTTAAAACAGACCAGAGTCGCCTTCCTTCCTTCCTTCCTTCTATCCTTTTTTCCTTCCTTCTTTCATTCCTCCATCCCATCTTTACATTGTTTCTACTTATATAAGTATATTAGAAATCAATGATATTGCTATTTAATTTCATATCAATTTCAGCTTAAAATTACTAAAGCCTGCCTTTACACCTTTACAATGTGAGACTCATGGCAAATTGATATTCTGCTTGTACATACTTCTACAGGGCCTTTATTCAAAACTGGATTGTTATAAAGAACTGGTCTTAATTTGAGTAGAAGAAAATGGTATAGAATACCATTGAAAGTAAAATAATAAATAGATGTGGCTTCTTTGTTGCATGGATACATTCTGTTATTGCTGTGTAAAACGGAGAATTTCAATCAAATGTAAAATTTCCTTGCAAAGTGTTTGCATATTCACAAATAGATCCCAAAGCAAACACTGGGGAAATGTTAACATAGGCTAAAGGACTGTATATTCCAAAACATAGCAAGAACACTTAGAATTCAATTGTTAAGAAATAATCTAAGACATAGGCCAAAACACCTTAACAGACACCTACTGAAGAATCTACATGGATGGTCCATAAGCCTGTGAGAAGCCTTGTAATACCTTGTCAGTGAATGCACCTACAATGGCCATGTGATCCTGAGAGCCCTCTATTACAATGTCAAGTGAAGCACATGCGCACAACAAAATATTGTGGCTGAAATGCAGCAACAAAAATGTACTGTAAAATAATACAGCCTCTTTGAAAGACAGCTGGCATGTTCTTACAGATTTTATAAAACCAAATACATTTTTACTGTACTGTCATGCTTCCCAGATTATGCCTATGATGCTCCTTTGTATTGTCAAAGAATGAAAACTCAGGTTTACTCAGAATCTGTACATTGTGATTTTATGGTAATTTTATTCTTATTAGGAAACCATAGTAGCTGGTTAATTGTCT
Source organism: Cricetiscus sungorus (assembly GCA_030556225.1). NCBI lineage: Eukaryota > Metazoa > Chordata > Mammalia > Rodentia > Cricetidae > Cricetiscus > Cricetiscus sungorus. The sequence continues at coordinate 20,530,644 of JANBXA010000651.1, forward strand.
TCCACTGAGGAATGTGTAAAAACACCCTAAGATACATTCAGATACGGGCGAAAGTTAAATAAAATATGAAAACAGTGCAGAGAAGTCTTAAATGCCTGTTGTGAAACAAAACAAAAATAAAAGAAAACAAAACAAAAACAAGATCACAAGAAGAGCTATAGTATATAGAAGTTCATCAAGGTTAAAAATCCTCAATAATGTGGGCCAAAATCTCCAGGAAAGAAAAATAGTGCTCATAGCTGGTCTATTCCCCAGGTAGTTATTAATGCATGAAAGTAGTTAGAGGCCAAAAATCTAGCAAGAACAAATGATATTCCTCAGGGTATTTAAGCCCCATATCTTAACACTTTGATTTAAAATGTAAATTGAGTATCCTTGCAAATGGCAGGGCATCTAATCAAGTGGATCCAAACACCTTGTATCAGAGAGGAATCTGAGGGCTGCTGTTTACATGGGTTAAGGAGTGGAGAATATGATAGAACCTGTCACCAAAGGGTAAGTGTTAATCAATAACTAGAGGGAGATTTATTTCAACTCTAGGCTATGTCCAGAATTCTTACAAGAAAGTGTCTCAGATCTAGACTATTCTAGAAAAAAAATGGGCAGAAAGAAAACAAAACATTGTTTACATCAGAATTCTCATTTATCATTATGGCCCACAAAGTCTAAATGTTATTAGAGTTCTGAAGTATAAATTATTGTAAGAATAATGTAAGAATATTATTGTAATATTAAAAATATTGTTTAATATTAAAAAAATTAATATTATATGAATAATGGGTTATAAATCACAGTTAGGGATTTTTGTAGCTTCTCTGTTTGCCTCAACTGTTTAGCTTTTGCTTGTTTCAAAACATAAGGTCATGTTAATGATTTGATGATAGGATACATTTGATGAGCTGAAACATGGCTCAAATATGACAGGTATACATACAGAGAGAAGTTATGTATTCTTTCACATTCCAGTTCTCAATGTAGGTTAAACCTATCTCCTTAGCTGCATAGGGTGCAACTCGTGCTTTCTAACACCCCTGTGCTTCCCAGGAGAATCTGTGCTGATGAGCAAACATCTCCTTCCCTCCCCTTTCTTCAAACCTATCCTCCTGCAATGCTTACTTCCCACAGCATTCTCAAAAGTTCCTCTCTTTGTTTCTTGTTTACATTCTTCAGACGCTTGTAGACAGTTATCATATGCCACCTACACTGTTACATTGCCAAGCTATTCAGATTTGGCCCTTTTCATCTTTTTTCATAAGCCACTGCCTCCATCTCTTTAATCATTTTTTTCTTGCTGTTCTCTGAAATCCATCCAATTTGTTGATATCTTCCTGGTGGGGAGGTGCCAAGAACAGAGCGTATAGTGCGATTAAAGAGCCGTGTCCATCACTTCTCAGCCAGATGGGATGGTTGTTACTTCAGAAGACTCATGGGATGTATATTGGGGGCGAGATAGAGGGAAAAAATGGTAAATCTTGAGAAAGGAATTCTACAATTCATTGTCCCCAGGGAAAATAAAATAAGCATTTAATTAAAAGATGAATTTCTAGCTTTCTTGCTAGCAAACAGATGCTACTTGTGCACCAAATGCAGAAAATGGCATTATTTAATAAGAAAAGGAAACAGTGGCGCAATGCTGTAGATCAGACTCTTCCTCCCATTTGGGGAAATCAATTGTAAACTATGAACAAAATTATTCTGATAAATGGTCTCATTTATTTTATTCAGTATGAAAACAAGAAGGAAAATTTGGATGAAGCAACTTAAAACATTTAACTAATTTTTGTACCCTGATATTAAACATAATACTCAATTCTCAAAATGCTCCCTACAAGCGAGATGGATTTTATGAATTTATGTAAGGCTTCCCCTAAAGGTTTTTAGGTTATAGTTTAAGATTTAGGTTTCTCTGTACTTGCAGGATGAATGAGAGATCAAAGTATGCCTATTTGTTATGTAGGGTGCCCGTGTTTAATACTCAGAAGCCAGCAGTTTCTAGTGTACTAGAGTGAGACTGAATATAGATATTCCACCCAGTGCTTTATTGAAGCTGAGTTTCATTGCAGCCCTAATTTATCTTTAGTGTTTTGCTTTATGCTTATGTTTAAAGTTTTACTGTACTCATTGAACTGTGCTGGATCATTAATAAGAACAGCTATCTTTAATGAGATGTATGTCACCCTCCAGCAGGTGGTATGGTCTAAGAGTCTGAGCACTGAGTTATGAGTCAGAAGGAAAATATTTCTTACATGGGACTACGTTGTGGAATGAGAGGAAAGTAAGTATCTTAGAGATGAAATAACACTTGAAATGGGAGAAGAAAAAATAAACAAGCCAGGATTTCCTGAATAATAATAATATCCCTTAGTCCCTGAAAGGAGAGATCATAATTCAGTGTATTGCTATTATAGAATCCAGCAAAAACTCAGTCAATAAAATGCTGACATTTTTAGTTGATATCTCCCATCTGTTACTTTGTGCTGTAAGGAAGGAAAAGAGGGAGCTAGTCACTACAATTTATTTATTATCTAGTGATAGGGCTGTTGTAGACAATAAGTACATGGGCCCTTATATCTTAGAACTGCAAGAATGTGTCTTGTTTTCTATTTGGGTTGCACCTTCCTCTTACTTAAGTCAATGGCAAATACTGAGCATAAGCTTAATCAGAGTTTTATGTTTAATTATGCATTCATATCTTCTCTTTGTTGCTTATCTTAAAATGTACATTTTCAAGTTAGGCAAGTAAAGTCCTGATTTATAGATAGGCACAATCAATAAAGTTATGCAATTCATGTGATAGTAGAAGTACCTTTGAGTGTGAAACTGGAGCCGTCCATTCCCTTCTCACTCCCATGTTTTGGAGATCACTGAGACACTGGAACTATGAGACCGGAGCGAACTGCTACATAACAAAGCCTGGCAGCTTCTTTCTCAGGTGTCCACTGTGTGGTTAAGGTAGCCATGTTCCCCTTCACTGTGTGGCTTTTTCTAAGCTGGACGGTTAGTAAAGACACGTCGTTTTACAAGTTTTAAAAGAATGAGTGAGAAAATGACTTGTTCATAAAATACAGTGCTTATATTGGGATTTTCACATTAAATTTCATGTTTGGGGAAGTTCAAATTTTTGTAGAAATAAAAAGGAACTGGAAGTCATTCTAGCCTGATATTGGGTGTTTTCTTGAGGCTATAATCCAACTATGTGGTTATCATCACCTTTCTAGACATTCTCTCGCAACATGGAAGCTATGATGTGCCTTGGCATACTGCCATTTACAGGTTTTCATCTTGATTCCCTTGTACAGAGTGTCTTCTCTTCTTGCCATCTTTGGTCTTGCACACTTGCTGCCAACATGTCTGCAGACTGTGGTAGCCAACCCATTTCCATGAAGCTGAGACTCTTGAAATAGATCACCTGGAAACAATTCTGGGTAGAACTTCTTTCCATTTTCTTTTTCTGAAGAGCACACCAAGAAGTTAAATGACTAGAAGTGGATAAAATGACTCAGGAGTTAGGAGCATGTTCCACACTTTCAATGTAACTATGTGTGATTCTAAACTCCAACATGGAAGATTATGACCATCAGCAGCTCCAGCTCCAAGAGATCTAACACCCCATGTAGTAGACCTCTGTGGCCACCTGTGCACATGAGCACATACTTACACACAGACAAATAATTTAAAAGAAAAATAAGTTGAAAAGGAAAGTTACATGGTCATCTAAAAATACCATTTGGAAAACTATTTTAAAATTAGAATTGTGAAAGGTTTACTATTGAAGAGAAATTGGTTCCTCAGGCATAATCATTGGGTATGGAATGATTTTTTAACATGTTTCTATTTTGTTTCACCTCCTCATAGAGGAAGACATACTCTTTGAAAGGGTGTCAAACTATCCACATTTCAAGACACATCATCTGTACATGAGTTGAACATACTATCTTCCTACCACGAGCAGAACAATTCCCAGGTCTTTAATTTTGAGTACTTAGGAGCTTTGTTTCCTGGGGAAATTACTTTTGTTTTTTTGTTTTGTTTTGTTTTGTTTTGTTTTTTGTTTTTTTTTTTTTTGTCTATCAGGATAATCTAGGTATCAGGACTTCTTTTTGTTTTTTGTTCATTTCTTTGTTTTTTAATTGCTAGGATGTCACAGTCCATTTGTAAATATGTGACTAATGCTTTGTTTTCTTTTGTTTGAGCATCTAGTAGTTAATTACTGTATCACAAGCATAGAAACATGTCCATGGAGATATACATTCTATTTGCTCAAAAAACAAAAGCTAATTGTCAGAGCCACACATTCCTAAAGTGCAAGCAATTCCCTAGCCAAATACAGCCCACAAACATATTTTATTTGGCTCATAGGGTTTTTGTGTTTAGGAAAATTGAGCCAACATGATTTCATGTGAAATTCATATTTTTGTCAAAAACATAGTGGGTTTTCTTCTGGATCTATCATGTTACATTGCAAAATGTGACTAATCTAAATAGAAAACACCTCCTTTACAGTAGGCTAGAGTTTTACCATGACACAGTATCCACCAGTTTCTATTGTTCTAGTCTTTCCTCAATGTATTGTTCAAACTCTTGACTCACTTATCCATCTTATTTTCTGTCCTTTGTAGAATCTGATCAAAATTCATAACAACAAAGCACTTGAAAATTTGAGTAAATGGTTTCAGTTATTTCTAGTCTCACTCATTAGCAACAACTACAGTTCCTATTGTTATTTACCATGTTCTCATTCACAATAAGCCTAGGGAGATCATAAACTACTGATAATAAAGTAAAACTTTGAAAATTTATTTGATCACAACAGCGGTTATTATAAACCAGTGACAGTAATGTAGGAAGATATATTTCTGGTTAGAGGTTGGCACTAATATCAATATTATTTTTCCATGTACCAAGAAAAGACAAAGTATACCCCATTACTAATCTCCAATGTCCTTGAACTACACATATTAGTAAATAACCATAGGGAAGCTATTGAAATGGAATGGTATTCTTGAAGAGAGAGAAAAGGAAGGGAAATTAATATATTTATCAAGTCATGAGGTGTTGGCTACTACCAGTTTGTGTTTGAACTGGAAATAATCAGAGCATATGAGATAGAATGGTTCCTACAAATTTTTAAATTCCTATCTACCATATACATGTGAAGAAACCAAGGAACACTGGTGCTAAATGGCTGGAGAATTATATACTTTCAGACATCTGCAAGGCTGGAATCCCAGACCATCAACCAAGAGATGCTCCTGCCTTAATGCCTAAAAACCATTTCAGAAACTGGAATTGAATTTGGTTCTTTATGTTCTCACTCTGCAATATATGCTCATATTATTTTGTAATAAATCCTAAGCTGGTCAATGCACTGTGTATAATCATGTCACGGGCGAAGGATAATCTAATTAACATTATTTTCATTTCTATAGAATGCTTCACCTCCTCATGTCCAGAGCACAAGACTTTATGAATTGTGTTTAATTCATTGTGCTTTTCTCCAAGCCAACAGAGTAGAGAAAACAGATCCCCAGCAGTGAATACAGACACCTCTAACTTACATTTAGCCTCTGTCTGATGGTTAATTTGAGTGCCATGACCAAGAAATTTAATCTTTCTGAACCTCAGCTTTCATAACAGAACAATAAAGATAATGTTACCCAATTGGGTAACCATATATTTGTTCTTTGGACAAGTGTCAGTGAAACTTCTATTATGTGCTATGCATAACTCTCAGTGGCAACTGAGAAAACCACATTTTATTTTATCAAAGGAACTATAGCTGTGCAAATTAAGTTAATAAGTACCTCCAGTGGTTCCTAACACAGAGGACATGCTCTTTTTTTCCCACTGATCATTTTCAACTTTCTTTCCCAAACTGAATGTTAAATTGAGGAGAGGAGGCTAAAGAGAAGGCTCAGTGGGTAAAGTGCTTGTCACACAGGTATGAGAACTGGTCTACATATCTCTGGCGCCTACAAAAAAGTTGGCCTGTTTTGATAGCCAGTGTACAATCACAGCACCTGGGTAGTAGAAAATGGGAATAGCTATAGGAAGTTGTATTGGCTAGCTACAGTAGCCAGAGTGCTGAACTAATTCAGAAAGAAACCCTGCCCCCATAAATAGAAAGCAGTCAAGGAACACATCAATATTTCTTCATACATATGCACATCCTAATGTATGATTACACATATACACCCACTCACATATAAACATATACACTTACACATGCAAATGAATTAAAGAGAATGTTTGCTGCAAGTTTCAGCATAAGATATCAAAAGTATATGAACTGTTAAGAACAGGGCTTTATGGTGTTAAAGTAATTGTTGCATATAGACAGTATTATTTTTCCTATTCTCCATCCAGAATGCCTTAATTTTTATTTATTTAAAAAAGGGGAAAGGATCAGTGTCAAAGTAGCCTTCATTACATATTCCACAAAGAAAAATACCTCTTTTTGTAAAATAGAGCAGTCAGTTCTGAATTGCATGTATCCTGGAGATGATTTTTTTTTTTTTTTGATTCTTCAACAAAAGCCAGTTTTCCTTGTCTTTGCTTTCTCACTCAGATGGAAGTCATACTCATGTAAGTTCCTATTTCCTGGCAGTGTAGGTTTCAGTGGGTGATCAATTAAGAAAAGTTTTTTGAATCTTTATTTGATCATCTGCTCTGAAGGGGAGAAGAAAGCTTAAGCAGAATTTAGGATGCTAGGAAAAGACCTTGAAGGCATTGGTGAAGATCGGCAAGAGAATCATTTACTTTATTTTATTTTTTCTTCACAAAAGAATGATATGTTGGTAGATGGGGGGTGTGATGTGATGAGAACCAACACTGTTCTGTCGTAAATATGTTATTTCCTTTATTTCTTACAGCAAAAAACCCAATAGTAAAAATATAAATAATGGGAAAGTAGCAAAAAGATTATACACACAGTTACAGATCATATATACTTCACCCTTGTCTTTATAGATAGCCCTTATTTTCATACTGAGTTACTGGTGGCATTTTGCAAAAGCTGCTCTCCAATGATGCTGGAAGTGTTCCCATGTAGTGTCACCGCAACACAAAGCATAGTTCCTTTGGTATTATGTAGTACTATTTGATCTGCTGACACTTTCTGAGATAGCACCATTGTCAGGATGAGGATATGGGAGAAAATCAGCATATGTATTTTTTATTTTGCAGGCCTGCTCCTCACAGGGGCCTGAGTTGGACATATCACTCGGTATTTTATGGCTTTGTTTTTTGTTTTTGTTTTTGTTGTTGCTTTTTTCACTTATAAAATGAGTTGAGGCGGAAATATGTAACAGGTAATATCTCTGTAGTTCAAAACTCAGGATTCTCAAGGTGTGTGTGTGTGTGCGCGCGTGTGTGTGTGTGTGTGTGTGTGTGTGTGTGTGTGTGTGTGTGTGTGTGTTTGAATTTAGTTTTTCTGTAGTTATCTATTCCAGACTGTTATAATGCTGAAAAATCTTGTGATTGATGACAAGGAAACTGTTCTACCCTGACCTTGCCCTGCTAGCATGCTGTTCACTTCCTGGCCACTGTTTCTGTCTTTCCTTTCTTCCTCCTTTGATAGCAGCTGTTTACTAATCTCCTACAGACATTTCTCGGCGTCATTGTATTACCTTTTATATTCTTAGAACACTCAATAGCTTCAAGACTGGAGAATTTAAATTTTATGGAAAGGGGAAAAGGTGGTTTCAGAGACATCAACCTTTTTGAGAAACTTGTTCCATTAAGGATGACTGAGAAATAAGGACATTTAAATAATGAAAAGCTACTCTGATGTCTGACACATAGTAGGGGTTTAGCAAATTGTCAAATTAGTGCACAATTCAGCCTTCTACTCAGCTTTCTGAAAAATATTGTCTCTTCACCAACCTCCCTCGAGGTCTTTGAAAACCGGGAGTGTTTTAGACTCTATAAGGCATCTGTTCTACAGATGAGTCACTTCCCCTCCTCCTGACTTTTTATCCTTCTGTGGATCTTGGCTTTCCCTTAGTTTATTGTCATCTCTCCATTTTCTCTCACTCCTTCCTTTGGCTTTGCTCCTTTTCCCTTCACAGAATTGGCATCCTTTAATATCCTCATTATCCATCCCACCTTGCTTGTGGCCACGGGTAAACCGTATGCTCTGGCTCGAGAGACGGAAAAGCAGTGGGCAGAACACCCTACCTGAGGCAAGGCGAGGATTTAATGCATTTTCTAACTCTTTCTCTTGGATGCCCCTCTTCTGCTTTCCATCATATCAAAGGACTAAGTCAGGCAATCTTTCTTTTCATCGTGCCTTTTTTTTATTTTGTTTTGCTGTCTGTCAGCTTGTGGAAGGTTGAGAACCAGCGATGTGTGATGAGAACACCTGATAATATGAAAGCAGGGAATGGTGAGAATAGAAGAGACTTTTTGCCTTCGTGTGAACAACTTGTGCTCTTCTATCTAAATAATTTATTTTATTCTCCCTCAGAAATGTAGGCCACTACCTGCAGTTTCATTGCCCTTCTCTTTCTTTCATTCTGGCAATTAGTGCTCATTGTTCATGTTTTCCATTACACCCCTTGCCTTTCCTCTACAGTCATACTGTTCTCCTTCTACGAGGAAGTACAGGAGTCCCACTCGTTTCATAGGATGTTCCTAGCTACATATCACAATAAAACAGAAATTGTATGATTTTTAAAAGATAAGGTTTCCTTTTCATGTTCATAGTTTACAGTTTTGGAACCAACCCTTTTATGTACACATTTTTGTCATTCCCATTTCACGGATGAAAACATCAAGCCCAGCAGAACATGGAATGGTGTGATATTATGAGTCCCAGTAATGTATCATTTGAGCACAGCTGCACTTTCTCCTCATCAGCTAATGGTGATATTTGTCCTCGCTGGTGGGTTCCAGTTTTTATAACTGAATCTATAATTTAATTTTCAGTCATATCCTTCAATAGATCTTCTAAACTATAAATCCTTTCATATACATTAGCTTGTTCAGGGCAACACACCATTGGCCATGAGGACATGGTGTGGCTTACACTTGTCTGATTCTCATTGAGATTTTGAATACCAATGTGGTACATAATCTAGCTAAAGTTTTGGATGACTTAGTAAAAAAAAAAGTCAACAAGTTTTATTACTGTTTCTATGTCCAAAAGACAGACAGTGATGGTTTTGTTGATAGTGGTGATAGTATTTTAAATCCAAAACTACCATCATCAGATTTCCTATGTAAGGTCTACAGGTAGGATTGCTGTTAGGAGTCCATTTCACAGATGTTAGTATTGGTTTTATTACAAAGAATGAGATGATCTCTAACCTCTGTAGAGTACATCCCACCATCTCTAGCCTCTGAATGTGAGCTAAGCCATCTCAGTCATTACATTATTTATGCAAGAGAAAATTAAATTTTAGAAGCTGAAGTCAGATGCTCATCACTTTACAACACTATTAGGCTTGGTGATATCGTACTATACCACTCTGCCTTCTGTGCAATATAATAGATTTTAATAGTTCCTTTACCCAAGTGTTAATCTCTGCATTTTTATGGAAAGAAAAACATTTGCTTGGATGTACTTCTTCTAGCAGGAAGAGTACCTCTCATGGGAGGAAGAAGGTGTTAAAAAGTGGATTCTCTCCCTCATCTCTTGCCCTATACCTTATCTTTCTCCTGCCTTTTTAGTTGGCAAGAGAGTATGGCTTTATGCTAATGATTTACAGGAAATGTTTCTTCCTTGACTGAAGAAATATTTAGACAGCCGCAGAGACAGACTTGAATTTCCACCCACACCAGACCTTCTGGTCTGATTCAGTTTTTCACATGGAGACAACTGAAGCATGAAGGGTGTTTTTAAAAAGTTCTTCAATTATTTTTAATAATCATAGCACTTTCTTCCTCAGTGACTAGCAATTTGGAATCTGTCTCTGTCTCTGTCTCTGTCTCTCTCTCTCTCTCTCTCTCACTCTCTCTCTCTCTCTCTCTCTCTCTCTCTCTCTCTCTCTCTGTGTGTGTGTGTGTGTGTGTGTGTGTGACTCTTACTCTCCCTCATTAAATTATCCATAATTTTGTCATTTTCTCCAGGTCATTTCTGGAGGGTGAAATGTGATGTCTTGTTCTGGGCTACCATGCAAACTATTGTTGCTGTCTTTGAACATAAAGAGTGGCATAATATGAAATGCATGTATTGCAATCAGGGGAGGAAATGGTGATAAAGGAAATGATTCTTTAAAGGAAGAGACACCACACTTCACTCAAAACCAGATCACTGTATTAATACGGCTGACATAAAACAGGGTGTGAAACTGGGACAAAGGAAAAGATGGCAGATAGAAGCAAATCTGGGTCCCAGAGGAACATGGAGAAAGTTGGTGCTCTCTCTGGTAGGCAGGACCATGGCAAACATGGCTGTGGCAGGCCAAGTCCGTTGAGCCTTCTTCCTCCTTGCTAAACTACTAGATTATAATTGCTAAAGTTAGCCACCAAGATCTCTTTTCCTGTTTGACCACTTTATAAACTGCCATTTGCCTATGGGCCACATCTGTCTCCCCTCTATTTAGAGCCAACCCTTTGTCCGTCAGAAAAAAATTTCTCTTGCCCCCTTTCTTCCTAGTTGACTAGTCTATCTGCTGGCATTGTGGCTAACTACCTGCCCTTTGTCCAAATAGGACAAAAAACCACACTCCTCTGTGTTGAGAACTTGGCCTTGGCCTTGTCTCATGCAGGTACTGGGCCTTTTATATGTACCCTGCACAGGCCAATTTGATATATAGAACTTTCTTTAACATAGAGAGGACTGCAACTGTTTCTCATAGTACCCCTTGGAATCCTTGTTTTCTAGGATGCAAAACCGGCCCTGGGAGCTTGTTAGAAATGCAAACTCTTCAGCCCCACCTGGACCTCCTGAATCACAATCTGCACTTGACAAGCTCCCAGGTGACAGCCTGGCACTGCCAAAGGCAATCAGTGCTGCCTGTTGCTGCCTTTTTGTATCCACCCCCTTTGTCTCGTCTGCCTTTTTATTTCAGTGTGTCTTCACAAAGAATTCTGATCGGATTTCTCAACCACTGGATCAAGCCTTCCTGTTTGCAATGAATTGCCTAAATCATCCATAGAGGGAATTTGTACTTAGCTAGCAGAACACAATCCTGGAGTCAGACTAACTAACTCTGGGTGTGGGGGAAAGGAGCAGCTATGCATGCTGCTTAGTACTCTCTGGTTAATACACAATTTTATTTTTGCAAGTATGAAACTAAATCAATGTTTCCTCCTTCCCTCCCTTTTAAGAGTAATACATGCCAAGATTAACAACTCCCTGCTTCTCCTCTCTCTTCTCTCCCTTCTCCCTCCTTCCGTCCTTCTCTGTCCCCCCTACCCCCTCTCTTTCAGTCTTCAAAATGTTAAAATTTAATCTACATTGTCAGTCCAAGAAATCATTCCATCTGCGAGTTCTTCATATTCAAGTAACAGTGAAGCAATTACTGAACCTGTGTACCAGATTAAACCCTGGAAATGGTGTTTGTTGGAAATATCACTATTTTTCTTTGCCAGTTACCATGGGTTAATAATGCACCCCTGCAATCTGACCTACTGTTTGCCCTTGCTTTATGCCAAGAAAATACCACAAAAGCATCCAGAAAAATACTCACTACACTAGTTTGTTCTGTGTGCTACCACATAACTAAGATGTAGGCCTGTTTGGCCCCCAAAGGTTTTGCTATGAGGGGAAGGTCTATCTACACATCAGTATAAGGATTTGTTCATTGAAGGTCTTATACTCATATGACAGATATTATGCTAGGAGGAGCCCTTATATGTTTTTCTTCTGTGGTTGGCCATAGTCAGACTCTTGCATTTTAACTGACAATTTGGAGGAGCATATGTTAAAAGTCAAAATAAAAATGTATGTATGGTGGCTGAGTGGATTCAATTTGAAAGATAATAAACTTTTATTTTTATTTTTTTATTTAATTTTTTTGTTTGTTTGTTTTTGAGGCTGTCCTGGAACTCACTTGGTAGACCAGGCTGGCCTAGAACTCACGGATATTCACCTGCCTCTGCCTTCCAAGTGCTGGGATTAAAAGAGTGCACCATTACCACCCATCAAATTAAAGACTCATAGGAGAGCATGGTCAACTACAAAGCTACAGCCCAATCCCTTAATTGAAATTAACAGAATAAAAAACAAGTAACCCTCTACCTTTGTGGCAGAGAAATTCTAGGAAAATAGTAGGTGATTAAGAATACTTGTTCTGTTCTTTGATTATCAACAAAAATATCGAAATTCTACCCTGCTTGGCTTTTGTGCCTAAAATCAAAGAAATAGAACACAGGAGGATTTGTTTCTTTTCTCTATTATTGAAGGTAATACATCATGCTTAAAGGAAAAAAATCCCAACGTCAATGATTCTTTAATCCATTTCTAAGAGATATGCCTTTGCCTACAGCTATGTTGATTGACCCTCAGGGTAATTTTAAACCTCAAGTACCACTGTGAATTGAAATCAAAATACACATCATTCTTACTGAGCACAATATTCTTTTCAGCTCAACAAGAATTTATCATATGCCTAGGATTATTATAGTTAGGAGAAATACTGAATTGTAGACAATGTGGTCCCTGCCTTCAGTAAATACACCCTCTAAGAGTATGAAAACAGGGCATGGTATGTGTGCATAAAATCTTGGGAGTCAACAGATCTCTCTCCAGAGCTTCTCTTCCAGAAAGTGACAGCCTAGTGCCCAAGACTAAAGTCAGATTCACTCTAACTCCTCCTTTTCTCTTACTATTCTAGCCAGTCAATAGCCAAATCCAGGTGGCTTATTTTTTTCATATCTCTTGGGTTCTCTTACTTCCTTCTCTAATTTTTTTCTTTACTCTTGAGAATTTCACATGTGTACAACATGAGATATTATACATGCCCCTCATTCCCTCCTCCAGTTACTCTAATGTCCTTCTATAATATATTCAACAAATACCATCATACTTCCCACACACAATAACACAGTCAGTCTTCTTAGCATTGCCCATATGTGCATTGGTATAAGATCACCTACCAAACATGGGAATCCTGTCAGCTACTATGTCATTGAAGAATCATTGACGAATGATTCTGTATTGCCTAAATGTTATCAACAACCAATAACTTCTCAATAAAGGGAGTGAGCTTGATATTCATTCTCTCTTCTTTGCTATGCCTTTGACATGCTTGTGTCACATAGTTCCCCCCAAGATGCTGATTGGTCCACTCCGTAGGTGGTGCCTGAGTGGTCTCAGTTTGTGGTCTTTTCCTGGAATCAGGTGTTGCTTTAGGGTGAAATGAAAATGCAGGCCAAATAGAGCTATGCAGGACAGCAGTATAGCAAAATGATAGATGTATTCCAAATTGCCTCGGACCCTACAGCTTGATCTCATGCAGGTCTTGTGCAAGTACTCAAACTGCTACATACTCATGTCTTCTAATGTGAGGTATGTCTACATTACAGCATCTCACACCCTCACCTCACATATGGATATTTATTTTTTTTCTTCCTCTTCTTCTGCCATATTCCCTAGGCCTTGGTTAGAACAGCAGGTTTTGGCTGGGGGGTGGGGGTTGGGGGAGAGAGGGGTTGTTCTATAGGTGCCCTGTCTAGAACTGAGCACTGAGTCAAATTGAGACCTGCTGTATAAGAACAAACTTCATGTTTGATTAGCAATCCAGGCCAAAAATCTCATGGTTGTGGAAATCATAGGCCCTAGGATAGAACAAGTTGTTATTTGGCTAAATGCTCATGTTGTCAATTGGCCTTCTGAAGTTGCATAAAATTGTATACATATACCCACATACTCAGGATGCTCTCATTCTTGGTCAGGGAAGCTTCTTCTCCATCCCCCCCCCAGCTTCTTTGAAATTTAAATTAGAAACAAAGCTTGTTTTACATATCAATCCCAGATCCCAGTTCCCTCTTCCTTCCCCTCCTGTGCTCTTTCCCTCCTCCCCTGCCCCTACTAAGCCCCTATCCCATTCCCTTTCTGTTCCCCAGGGAGGTTGAGGCCTTCCATGAGGGATCTTCAAAGTCTTTCATATCATTTGGAGCAGGGCCCAGAACCTCCCCCATGTGTCTAGGCTGAGAGTGTATCCCTCTGTGTGGAATTAGCTCCCAAAGTCTACTGATATACAAGGAATAAATACTGATCCACTATCAGAGGCTCCATAGACTGCCAAGTCTTGCTAACTGACACCCACATTCAGGGTCTGGGTCAGTCCTATGCTGGTTTCTCAGCTATCAGACTAGGGTCCAAGAGCTCCCCCTTGTTTAGGTCACCAGTTTCTGTGGGTTTATCCAACCTGGTCTTGGCCCCTTTGCTCATCACTCCAGGAGTTCAGCTCAGTGTTTAGCTGTGAGTGTTGGTTTCTGCAGGGAAGCTTCTTTTGGCAGTGAGCAGCAGTCAGTAAGTGATTGAGTACTCCTATGCTTCCTTCCAATCACCCTCTTTTCAAAGGTCAGATGCTGCAATATCCTTTTAGCTTTTTATTTGTCTCTTTGCCTCCAAATTTCTATTAGATGGTTTTTGAAATCATGGTTATTCATTTTCTCACATATGCACAATGGGAAGTCTAAACCCCATCTTTTACAGCTAGGTCTCTGGTTTTACTCTGTCCACAGAACTGCTTATTTTCTACAATCACACCAGGGCACATCCAGTTCATTCAGTGTGGAGTTTTTCTCATGTCACTTATCTTCACCTATCTAGCCCTGCTTTCATCACTTGAATACAAGCAAAACATCTTCCAGTTCCCACTTAAATACATTTCCAACAATCATCTTTCTAAGTTTGATTGGCTTCCCCTTCCTTGGGTCTCATTGGGTAACACTGGGTACATATTCTGATGATATGATATTTGATCTACTCCTAATATCATATTGTCAAAGGCAAGATCCAAACAGTCATATCCTCAAGCTCCACATAGCAGAAGAAGAATATATTAGGCACTAATTTCAAGATAAATGAGTAAATGAATAGAATAAAGGAAGGTGAAGACAATGAATGATCAAAATATGATTCCCCTGTAAAGCAATATCAGATATGAAGCATAATCAGTATGCTATTATTCCATTGTTTCATAGAAATTGTTATAAACTTCGTAACTTTCAATAATACAAATGTTAAAATAATACATGACAGATATAATACACTAGTCGGCAAACATATTCCTTCTGAAGGCTTATCTGTAAATACATTTCTTTGCTTTATCAACTTCTAGTTGAAAAAATTACCTGTATCTTTTTTGTCATAATGCCTATTCAATCTCAGCTACCATTCTCTTCCATTGTTGAGGATCATTGTGATATGTTGGGCAAACTGATATAGTTCAGGATAAACTATCAAAACTCTAAGTTGTCTGCATCCTCACTTAATCTGAAAAGTGACTGTTGAAATTCCTAAGAACATATTCACAGGTTCCATGGATGACTGTGTGGGTATCTCTGAAATGTTCTCTGTTGATATGCATAGGGACATATTATCAGGTTTCATGGATTGTTATGTGGTTATCTCTGGACTGTTTTCTGTTGACATGCATAGAAAGACATTCATAGTTCCATGGGGGTTGTTCTCTGTTGACATGCATAGAAACATATTCACAGGTTCCATGATTGCTATGTGGGTATCTATGCAATGCTGTGTTATTCTTCCTGGACTAGGATCAATTTTCTGTCATCCTGACAAGTCCCCTTACATTTAAAGGAAGATGGAAAATTACTTAGTAGAGAGCTCATGGCTTATAATAAGTCATTTTTTAAAAATAGATTACAAACCAAAACCATTCCCTCAGGTTATTTCCAAGTTCATAAACTTGTGCGCCTGTCCATAGAATGAATGTGCACATTCCTGCATGTGCACATGGTCTTTCCTGCTGTATCTCCAGGCCATGGCATTTGGCCACATATTTTTGGCTTTACATTGCCCTTGTGTTTTAGAAACAAATCTCCCATCTGAAAAGAAGCCTTATTTGGTTTTTATGCTTTATGGTACCTATGGAAAGCATAGTGTTTTGACTCAGCAACCTGGTGCCCAAACATACCCTGGTCAGAAGAGTCTCAACTTCATGGTGAGTGATGCTAAGATTTCCACCATGGAAATGTACATTCTGAAATTAGTTGCAGTACTTGAGAAATGAATGAGAGTATCCTTGGCTAAGTCATGATTTTTCTAACTGTTGCTTACATTGTTATTCTTTGAAAAGCCTCTGGGAAACTGTGAGATTGATTCTAAACACCCTCCTGACCTGAACTTCAATTTTCCCATTGATATTACCTCCTTTTCAGGTTTTCCATCTCCATTCTAAGGTCACATGCTGTTTGCCATTGCTTTAAATACAGGGTTCTTTGTGTGTGGAAGACAGCTCCTTCGAGGCTGAAGCAGACCTTCATCACCTTGAATGATAGACACTTGTGCATCCACACAACCATTATTTAATTTTTTTTCAGTTTCTGTTTCTGTTTTCCTGAGACCTAATATCCTGTTCTGTACCTATTAATCAACTGTTCATGGTACCCATACTGAAATGTCTCCAAGAGACTGTATTTATATGTGGAAAAGTGAGGTGGGGTGGGGAGGGGGGACTGTTTCTCCCACTTGATATCTGCATTCAGAAGGTAACAGTGTTCTAAAGCATCAGCACTTATCCTCTTGCAATGATGACAATGATGTTAAGAATCCAAAAAGTCATTCAGGAGACCACCAAATACTATCTCTTTGTCTCTGCAACAAGAATCCTCCTTGTCTCATATATATTTGTCATGCAAATGTCTCCAATTGACAAGGTAAAATGTTATCACTCATAAATTTTCCAAGTTATGCAGATGCCTCCTATTCTTATTTGTCTTGGCACCTGTGGACAGTGACAAAAAGATGTCCTAGCAGAAAAAGGAAAGAGTGATAAGGTCACTTCTCTCATGTCAGTAGATATGAAGAATATTTTAGGCAATCATTTGAGACATTTGCTAAAATTCTGTTAATAGGAATGAGGCAGTTAGTATGTTATGAGACACAGGGTGAGGGGAAGAAAGTGGTGTGAGTTAACTTTCTGGAAAACTCCAATTCTGAAGGGTTGGCTGAGTTTGATTTTTTGTGGAATGGCTAACAACCCAAGGGCGTTATCCAGAGCTGACAGTTATAAATCAGGGAGTTCTCTGAATTTGGCTGAGCTTATTAAGGGCAGCATTACCATTTATAAGAAAATTCCAAGAAGCTTTTTTAAGTACATGGAGTCCTGGAGCAATATGAAAAACACACACACAGTGAGCAGCAAGATAGGCAGTGCTCTGTCTCCCGGGAATGACAGGTTGTCTTGACCCAAGCTGGATTTGATGCTGCAGTTCAAGATACTGCAGAGTGAAATTTCAGATCACTAAGTAATCCCCTCTGGCTCATCTTGATGCTTAGTCTGTGTCAATTTTTTTTAAAGTACCAGTATTACATTTTTATGTTGCTCTATAAATAAAGCAATTGTGACATTTTCAATACATTTATAGTTCCTGTAAGTCATTGCTTCTTCTGCTTAATTGAAAGGAGGGTTAGATAGTTTGACTCTAGTAAAGAATAAAATGGAGTTCAAATTCAACTCAGAAATGCCCAAACTTTAAAAAATGCAGGTAATAATTAAACATGGGGGAATATCCAAAAGCATCTTAATTCAGAGAGCTCACATTATTTTAGAAACCAGTAGAAAACTCCTAACCATGTGTAATGAATTGTACACTCTTTGAAGAGAGTAGTCACTGTATCTTAGTCTTCTTTACCCAGTCAACTGTCTGCCTGTCATGAATTTATTTTTCATTCAATAAATACATAATTTATTGTTATATTTCTGAGCACATTCTGAGATGTTAAAGAAAATATGCCCCACAAGAAGAAAACAGCATAGCTGCCTCTCTGAAGGAGAGGTTTGTAGTAAGTGTAGTTAATCAATAAAGGACAATGACTTCATCAAGTATACAGGTTAAATGACAGAAGACGCCTAGAAGAGAGTTCTTGGATTGAGTTTGAAAGAGAGAGTCCCTGGATTGGGATGACTATTTGGAGAAGTCAGAACATTTAGCAATGGAGTGCTCATTTTACCATAGGGAATAGGAATGGTAAAAGTTAGCTTTTAAGGGAGAGTACAAGAGCAATCAAGGAAAACGTGCCATCCCACATTGTGAGTCTGGTAACTGTTCTCAAACAGATTTTACGTATTAGCAGAGTTTGAAGCAATCTCAGTTTAGCACAATGACTCTGACTTTAGAGAAAGCAGATTGACTCTGGGGAACTGTGCAAAATTGAAAGGATGGGGGAATGAGTAACAGATGTTGGTAAATCCCAGATATGGGATAAAGCAAATTTGTGAAAATGTGGGGTACCAGGGAAAGGAAGAAGCTGAACTTCAGTGGCTGAAACGGTGAAGCAAGTGAGGGAATAGGGTACAAGTGGGACTTGGGAAGACGTGAGCAGGAGCTTGAGGACAGGAAGTTGGAACATGGTAACATGATGAGGTGCCTAAACTTTACATTGTTTCCTTTCATCCAACAAGCCACTCTTAAGTGGATTCTACTTTCTTGTTTCAACTGCAATATTGTCATTGCCTTGTCTTTTCCATTACAACCCATCCATTCAACAGTTTTCTTGAATTTACCTTCTTCTTTGTTATGTGCATGCCACCTACTGCTTAATCTCTTCTTGTGTTGCAAAATCACCTGTGATCTCTCCCAACTCCTATAATCTTCTGCATTTTAAGGGGCAGGTGCTGCTGATTAATAGTAAATGATCTTTTCTTCTTTGTAAATAATTGTACTTACTTTCAAGTTGGTTTTTTGGAGGGTGTCACATGGGGCCACTTAAACCTCAGCCAGTTGCTCATAACTGACTCTAAATATGGCCTATACATTATTTCTTCACGAATCCAATGAGCTTCTCTGCATGAGATGGATGGGGGTAGGGGTGAGAACAGCAGCTTTTGATCAGGCTTAGTATATCTTTTTGGGTTCTGAGCAACTGGAGCACTTCCAAATATGCTGATACTGATGATTTTCTAAAAATTATGCAAAACATGCCTTGATCATCACACAGGGAAAACAACTTTAGAGGAAAACCTTCCAAAGATGTTAATTTTTTCATTTTTATAAAAATGGAAGTCATAGTGATAAATATATAGACAATGAATTGCCTAGGAACAAATGGAAGGAGAGGTCAAGATTAAGAAAAGATATACCACTTGGGGGTGGTAATATATCATTTCATAATTCCAGAAAAACACTCTGCATGAAGATCACTTCTTTTTTAACAGTGTGATGGTCGTGTGAGCCATATAAGGAGGACTCCATCTCAAAGGGGAAAAAATTTCTTTCCCTGCTATAAATAATAGTATTCCTAGGCACCCTCAATGATGATATTTGAACTCAATGAGCAGAAAACATACATAAGTGTCTTTCCCACATATCATCTTTGTTCATCTGAATATAAGTTTCTGTGGTCAATTTATTTAGATTGTTCCATTTATAGTTCAACACTCCCAGGACACACCCCTTCCTTAGTTTATTTAACTTGAAAGCACTTCTTTGCATTTAAAGCCTTATTTATAACAGGTGATTTTTTATGTCTATTTCTAACATGTCTCAGTTGAATGCATATATTTGTACTCTTTACCTGCATATTTATGTAAATATTTATGGGTTACAGAAGCATAGATGAATACTATAAACTACTGCTATCCACAATGAAGAAGGAACCACATCCACATTCCTAAAACAGACATTACCACAGAGTGCCTGTCAACATGTAGTTGATACAAAAGTTAATGGAGCCAGTAGTTAAATGGTTTGAAACTATTTTGTTTGTTAATTTTTCTAAGGAATTTTTGTTCATTAATTTTATGTTCTTAAAAATGTACTAAAATAAAAATATTGAGTTAAATCTCTTTGTGATTAAAGAGATTATTACAGTAACAAACATATTGAGAAATATGTATATAGTTGATACTGGAATTTGTCCACTGGTACTTCTCAGCACACACACAAGCACACACACATACACCACCACCAAAAAAAATCAACAACATAAGAAACCTTTCTAACCATAGATTTAAAGTGACTATAAGTCTTGGCTTTAAAATGATTTTAGATTCAGTTTCTTCTTAGTCATGTATTTTACTTAGATTTCTCTTGGATTTTGCTGTAGCAATACATGTATAGTAACAAAGAATGAGAAGATATATCTGATGAGCATTTTGCTATTGTTTTTCAGCCTATTGAGTTGGGTAGTGATCTCAAAGCTGTTCACCATAATCTGATAGATTCAAGACTTTTAGAAGTCCAGACAAAAAAAATGAATTACTAGGCAGTGTTAATTGATTGCATATATAAGTACAAAGTGTTAATTTATTAATTTCTGTTATATGACAGATTTTAATGGAGTAGGAGATAAGAGAATGCTACAACCCTGATGCAGTTGCTAAGCTATTTGTAGAATCCCAACATGTTACCTAGCCAATCTTCTTATTACTATTTCATTCTGAACTATAATATCTATGCATACTATTTTACCATTAACTGAAAATTGTATGCCTAGATAAAGAAAGAGAGAATAACAGAGTGGAGATTTAGGAATTCAAAGTCTACCTTCGATTTCCTAACAAACTTGAGAACTCTGAAACACACTTTCAATGTTAACACATTCATCTATTCATTCACCTACACGACAGACATTTTTTTTTTTTAATGACAGACAGAAGAATAGCAGTGGATAAGGGCTTTGACTCAGGAAATGAGATTAAAAAGGGGAGGTTTATAATTAGGAAGGGAAAAGGGAGTTAAATATAGAAGGGGGGTACAATATCAGTGTTGATGCCAGAAAAAGTTATAAGGAATAAGACTATTAACTATAATTCCTAAAACTATAATTCCTAAAATCCTATAAGACACTTGTATATTGTATAAACACACATATATAATTTAGGTACAATTTTTTTCATTTGAGTTAGTAGTACTCTTCCAAGAGCCAAAGCCCATCTAAGAAAAGTTCCAACATTATACATGAGAGGCCCCATTTTAAGTTGTTGGTCAGATTTGTCCAAGACTGCCCAAAATTTTAGAATGTATTGCTGGTGCCTTTGGTTATTCCCCACAGGTTGCAAGAGACACCATCAATTTTAGGTACAGGGCTTAACAGACCCTGAGCTGGAACTAACCAGACTGCCTCCTACCTGAGGATTACATTTTTATTTTTTTATTGAAGTTTTTTTTTTTTTGTGTGTGTGTGTGTGTGTGTGTGTGTGTGTGTGTGTGTTTACCCTCTTTATAAAAATCTAGGTGTCCTTGGGTGTGTAGATTTTATGTCTGGGGGTTACATTTTATGTTAACAAAAGAAGCCACTCAAGATTCCAAAGGAGGGAAGCAAACAACTGTCTTACCCAGCTGCAGCTCCTATGAACCACATGACCAGTATGGCACAATAATTCTAACACATACTTTAAAAGTAACCTACACATGCTTTAAAAGCTCTCTAATTACTTTCAAAATCTTCATAACCATAGGAAAATATGTCTGTTATTGGAAATCTAGTCAACTACCCAGGGCTAGTAAAGTCATAAATCTTGTAGGAAAATCTATAACCACCACCTTACTAAACCAACATAATATTTTACAACACTCTAAATATTTGTTCTTATGTCAACGGAGTGTAGTCCTCTCCAGTCATGACAGAAGACACCAACAAATCCAAATTCAAAGTTGTGGAGGCCAGCCCCGATAGGCATTTTTGTAAAACAATGCCCATACCAGCCCATGATACATTGCAGAAGGAGTCTAAGTGCTAGAGAATAAGTGCATTTTCTGTGATATCATGTCTTCTAATTAGAAGATATACAGGTAAAGTCTCAAAAATATTATTAACTAAGCATGAGCTGAACAAGGACAACGAAGACAGTCATGCCAAAGTGGTTGGGGGGATACCCATAAACCTCACACAAACATCTACACACAACTAAGGAATGCTGAAAGTGGGAAAAGTTTTCTCCAAAAATAACACATTAATTGGTTGCTTAGCATCCCATATTAGCAGTGAAAACATACATATAAGTAGCATTGTACAGACTGAGCACATTATACTATGTATTTAAAAATATGTCTGTACATATCCATACATAGTCATGTGTATATATGCATATTACAACAATTAATTTTTTAAAAGAAACTGAATTTGATAGAGAGTAAGAAGGAGGTTTGGAATGAAGAAATGGGAGGGGGAAAGATGTAATTATATTTTAATGTCAAAAATAAAAAAATATTTTGAAAATCCCTACATAAGAATAGAATAAGATTAAAAACATTCTGAGCTGTATAAAGATAAATATGTTAATGTCGTTACTATTGAATCACTTTGGATTCAACAAAAAAAAAGACAACAGACAATTTATTATTATGCAATGTTTTTTTGCATATTTTGCAAAAAATCCCAACACAAAAATTCTACTAAATAAGCTATCAGAAGGTATATTTTGCAACTAATTTATCAGAAAATCTGCTATGGTGGTACATACATACCACCCAGGAAGCTGAGGCAGGAGGGTTGTGATTTTAAGGCGAGAGTCAAAGAAAACAAGAAACAACAATAAAAATTTTAAAAACAACAGGCTTCACCAAAAAGTTGCATTCTTATTAGATATTTTATGAATGTATTTATGCACACTAAAAAGTAGCTAGAGTGTGTTATTATCAATCCCAATAGGAAGCTTTCTAATTGTAGTGTGTTTTCTTTGTTCAATGGTGGAATTTGGCAATTAATGGACTTACAAAATAGACATTTTCAGTTGCTTATTTCATGCAGATATTGTGTCCCACCTCGATGACAGAGGGGTTGATTCACTATAGAAAAGGATATGGACTATTCTTCTACCAGTTCCAGGCCCAATTCCAAGCTTTTATGATGGAGACATGAAGCACCAAAATCCCTGATGGTATTCCATGAAAGGGAGAATGATGACAAACAAAGAAAATAAAACCAAAACAGGCACACTGGCACCTATATTCAGAAACTTGTGAGTACTGTGATGGAAAATAAACATCCATGGAAAAGAACCAAGCAGCTAGTTTGCAGAGATGATGCTGATCAGATGGCATTATTTTTTAGAGTTGAAAATAGAGCTTGAAAAATAGAGCTTAAAGGACAAAAGTAAAATGAATAAAATGATTTCATTGAAGTTGTACAGGGAAATTATATTGTGATACCAATAGAAAGCTAAGGTGATACACTAAGACAGAAAAGAGTACAAGTGTGCGTACATGTACACAGATAAACACTTACATGTACATATATAAACATAACATGCTTAGGCCTTCGGTAGAAACCATATATCTATTTACTTAGTTTATAAGATGTTTGCTCTCTACATATTGTACCCTATCCTGCATGTATATCCATGAATGGGAGAGAGATACATGAAGGAGTAAAAGGGAGAGAGGGAGAGAAAGATCAGGAGGAAGATGTAGCAGAAGAGAGCTATAAGAAAGAAGAGGAATGGAGAAAGAAGAAAAAGAAGAAAGAATTGGAAAAGGAAAAAGGAGGAGAGACAGAGGAGATGTGATCCACATCAAAAGTATGGTGTAGGGTTGTTGGACTCACTCTTTCCTATTGAGAGATTGCTTTTGCTGACAATAATCTAGATACTCTGGCATAGTGGCTGTGTATAAAAAGAGGTCTACTGTGTATGAAACAACATGGACTGGCTTGGCTGCAGAGACTTGCAAATTCTCGAATTGTGAGTACCACATTTTATATTTCTTCTAAAAAAATGATAATCTCCTTTTAGAGGGTGTTATAAAAAGAAAATGTGTTCTCATTTTAGAGTCATGTTTGTATTACATGAGTTAGATTTCTTTTACCCGCAGGCCACAAAGTCTGGCCAGCCCTACTTTTACTGACAGCATTAATAAAGCCATCAGAACCTTCAGTAAAGAAACAAGATTGCCTTAAGGTTGAGAAGTGTGAGCTTATATATAATTCAAACATTTACTGATTGTTTCCTACCTACACTACTTCTTAAAGAATTTAGCCAGAAATTGAATATATACATGCATACACATGCACACAAACACATGGAATAATTTTTGGAGATACTCCCCAGAACTGATGAGTGTCACTTCAAAATGCTTTCTCTTTCCATTAGATTAGATCACTGAGCCAGAGAGTGTAGGGTTTCTTCCTTTTAGACTAAGACATTGATGAGCCTTCTGAATTAAAATTTATGTCTCCCCTAGTTACTGATGTACCACCTGGTTCCCTTGAATTATTGCAGACACCAAATGAATTTTATAGTCGATCGGGGGCTGTCCATGCTTGTTAAGGTGATATTTCCATCACTGGTGTAGCATGCAATCTCATCTCCTTGGTGAATAATCACAGTGCTGAATCTGCCATCAGCTATCTTCTACTTATTGAGATAGTCTCTAAGTCACATATTCTGAACTTGAAATCGCATTCAGAATAGGGCACTACGGTCCAATCATAAGAGACCTGTTGAAGTCTACAATGTGCCACATCTTTCCACAAGACCAGTCCCTGCTTTGTGACATCTCTTCTCTAAATAAACTCATCCTTTTCCTGATTGAATTTTCTGTGTTTCCTAACCAGTTTCTATTATTTTCTTCTCATTCTTCTTGAATTCTATTAAAGTCGCATAGGATCACTACTTACGCCATCTTGTTTACTTCTTCCAACTATTTATTTCTACTCTCATCCATTTAGGAAGGATGCCCAAGACTCGACAAGCACTAGGACAGAAAGCCCAGATTCAACTTGAAATTTTAGGCTGCCAAGAGTCATGCTTTGTTATAACTGCTGTTGTCTTTTAGTAAAGCCAGGAATTTCTCACATTCTTCTAAATCTTATGCTAACTTTCCTAGTATAAAAATAAACTCCTTTCTGTAAGTGAGGAGAACTCTAGAGAAATGTTTTCTTCAGTGCCTTACCATCAATTTTCAGAAAAATAGCATGTTCTGAAAAAGACATGAAATAAGACTCTGCAAGATTGGATTTTTAATATAATTCTGACATCAATTAGTTAGTGGTTTGGGGTAAACACCTGTGTAACATTGTAAAGATGTGGAAAGAACAAAGTATATACTAACAGGTGTAGTCTTCTGGGGCCCATGGGCAATCTGATTGACCTAGTGGTTAAAAAAATAGTTGGTCAAACACTTGGGTAGAAGACTTGTAAGCACAAAACCTGAAATTGATTTCAGGTGCAATCCCAGTGGCTGCCTATGTTCCTGTGTTTTCTGAGTTATATCTGCAGCCAATCAAGGCCCTGCACTAAAAGTTTTTCTCCTTAAAGTACACCAAGACATTTTTTTTATAATCCAGACAATCTGATTAATGCAAAACCTCTTTCCAACTCTCTGGGATTCTCTTTTCTGTGGGATTCTAGTAAAAAAGATTTAAAATAGTTTTCTTTGGTATCAAACAGTGAAATTGAACATATGAAGGCAAGGGATCACTTGCGAGAACAAGGACAGTCTCATCAGAAAAGGTCTTGGAGACCTAACAACCGCATTCTGTCCTCAAGATGCCCACCATTCCAATACTGACACCCACACTAGATGATGGTGAGGAGTCAAAGGTAACCATGGCTGGAATAGATTCATGCAGATGGTTGTAGCTAATAAGATATCCCTGAGCTCTTCTTGTCCAAAGTGCTTACAAATTGCCTATAAATGCACAAAGTGCATCAAGCCTTTTCATCAGTTTCCAGCTCACAAACAATGACATGGAGACTTATTATTAATTATATAAACTCAGCCAATAGTTTAGTTAGGAGTTATGCTCATTCCTAGCTAGCACTTATAAGTTTAATTAATCCATTTATATTAATCTACATTCTGTCACATGGCTCTTAGCTGTTACCTCTCCCCTGAACATTCTGCACATCCTGGAGTCTTTCTTTTTCCCAGAGTTCTCTCTCTTCTTGGAAGTTCCACCTAACCTCTTTCTAGTTAGTGGTCATTCAGCTCTTTATTAAACCAATCAGAAGGTGCCTTGGAAGAGACATATTTTCAAAATATAACAAATATTCTGCAACACATGAAGCACAGAGATCAAATGTGGGACAAAGAAATGAATCCTCAAAACCCTTCCCCAGTGATGTACTACAAGGTTCCATAACCTCCCTAAGCAGCATCACCTATTGAGGATGAAGTACTCAATTACATGAACATATGGGGAATATTCTCATCCAACCCATGAATGATTGCTATCTGAAAGCCATCACCACCCGGCCTGCCTTGTCATGTTTAAAAGACACAATTTGAAAGCAAGAGGTATCCTATTCCACTGGCGTTTACAATCTTCCCACTCTATCTTCTGTCATTTCCCCCAATTCTTAGATGTAGGTGTTACTTATAAATTATTTCCCATTGGCATTTGACATTCCCCAGTCAATCTGTGCCATTAACCAGTTTTCAATTTATGTCATAGCCTCCACTTACTGCAAAAAAGATAATTTTTAATGAGGAATGAGAGCTACACTTACCTCTAGGAATAAGGGTAAATATTTATAATGCATCTAAAATTTATAGTTGTTACAAGCAGGTTTTTCCTGCCGCTGGTTATCCACGTGGTCATCTTATGGGAGAGCGGCGGCCCGCATGGTGCTCTCTTTCGGCTCTCCATGCTGAGTCCTCCTAAGTCCTTCCCCTTTCCTCCTAGTCTCCTAGCCTCGCCTATCTTGCTTTCCTACTGGCCAACAGTGCTTCATTTATTAACAAGTATGAGAAACATATTTACAGAATAACATCTCCCATCATATAGTGGTTTATAACATAGCAGTAGTAGTTCTCTTCTAGGGTCTATGGACTCTCCAGTCACCGGTAGTTGGCTAACATTATATTACCAGTTATGAATCTACTCCTGTTGAGTAGACAGTTGTTAGCATGGTGGTTTGGACTAGAATGCCCCCCATAGACTCATATATTTGAATTTTTTGTTCCCTGATTAAACTATTTGGGAAGGATTACAGAGTATGGCCTTTATGAGAGGACATGTGCTGCTAGCGGCAGACTCTGAGGTTTCAAAGCCCAGTTGCTCTCTGCCTCAGTCTTATGACCCTTCTATTTGTGATGTAAGTACTCAGCCACATGCCTGTCTCCTGCCATGATCTCCACTATAACAATCATGGATTCACCACTGGAAGCAAGCCCCCAATTAAATGCTTTCTTTTATAAGTTGCCTTGGTCATGGTGTCTCTTCACAGCAATAGAATAAGGCAGTTATACACAAGTGTCACTGATGTACCATTAGAGATATCTTTGCAAGGCTTGGATATGTTGCAGTTCATAGGCTTTATACATGTGTGGGACTGTTGACTGCTATTTTCTCTTAGCAGCTTGAATAGCACCTTCCAACAGCAAAGATCTCTCAAGTGGTTAGGTCCAGCTTAATAATTCCAAGTTCCATGGCTAAAGCATAAGGTGCCTTTAATAGCAGACACATACCTTCAAATTCTGCAAACAAAGGTAGTGGTATTGCCTATATTGTTATAAAGTCTATTGGACTCCTAACATCTTGTAATAGATTGAGGGGTTAGTTTTATTATGTGATTAGGATCCAGTGTACACTTAAAAGCTCGATGTAAGTGATTCGATAAACATGACTTTATAATTCCTATTGTACTGTATTAGACTTACAAATAACACTATAATCTAAACATTTAACTGTGTCCTCTCAGGATTCTTGCCATTAATATGTGAGCAATAATTAGTAATTATAGGTTTTTATCTCATGCTGCATTTCCTTTCTTCTTCAGCAACCATTGCAAAATCAAAACTACATCAGGAGCTGATTTAGCAGTTTACATCATATGTATCACTTCATGTCATTTTGGAAAAAAATAACAATAAAATTGACAAGGAAATCAAAGCAACTATCTATGTCAGGAGCTTCCGGGGGAGTTGGGAAAAGCCTGGTGGATACAGGAGATCCACTTCTGCATGCTGGAATAGAAATTTATGTGTAGTCCCCTTGCTCTTGATCAAGTCAAGTAACTGCATTAGATCCCAGCCATAATGCTGTAGCTAGAAAGAGATGATTGCTCTACTCAGTTGGAGGTGAGAAAGTTAGTAAATGTTCATATTTACTTCTGATGATAAAACACTAAATCGAACCAATTTGGTGAGCAAAGTGTTTATTGGATCACATATTACAGCCTATCATGGAGGGAACCATAAAACCATCTCAAGTCAACAAGTGAAGAAGGAACCAAAGCAAAAACCATTATGGAATTATGCTTTTTGATATGAATGACTAGTATAGCTTGCTTTTTGTACAACTTAAAACCACCTACCCAATGTGGTATCATTCATAGTGGACTGGTCCCTTCCACATCTTTTTTTCCCCTTTTGTCTATTTCTGTGTATATACATGCATTGTGCGGTCATGGTGGTGGTTGCTCATATATGAAGGATAGTCAAATATTCTATACCTGAATTAAATTCCTAAATTAAGCTAATGACATTTTAAGTAAAATTCTATTTGTACTGTATCTGCAATGTCTATATTCATGCGGATATTTGATTATATGTAAAAAAGCTAATGTTTATTTACATTCTAACTTATGATCAGACTGCTGTTGCGCTTCTCATGTAAGACCTAGTGGTTTTCTGTGGTTTGTTTTGTTTTTGGTTTTTCAGACATGACGTCTCTAAATAATGATAGTGTTGATCCCATTTTTTGCTGTTGCTATTTATGGTACCTATTATATTCAGAGCAACTCTAAGTAATTTTTGTGGTTGAGATGCTGTATACTCTTTACTCCAGGCTAACTTTAATGTGTATTTTTCTATATGTTTCACACATTTCTACATCTTAGCTTGAGCAAAGAAGTTCTGTGGTTTATATTATTATGCATGGGTTTGCAAGACACATGCATGTATAAGATGCATCTATTATCCTACTTGTTCAACTTAACAACTAAAAGGCAAACAACCTAATTAAAAATAGCCAGTTCTTCAGTAAACATTCTGCCAAACCTAGTACATGAATGTGTAATATATATAAAAAATTCTTAACATTATGTGTCATTAAAGATATGCTAGTGTAAATTGTAATCAGACGTCCTTTCGCACTGACAAGATGACTAAAATTAAAAATATATAAGCCAAACACTAATAAGAATCAGGGAAGATGTGGAGAAACTGCAATCTTCATTAGTGCTGCTAGGCATGGAAAATGTAAGCACTGTCAAAAGCAGTTTGACTTTCCCTTAACAAGTTAAGCCTAACATTAACCTTGCCCCATCAATTCCACTTTCATATATGAACCCCATAACTAGAACACATTTTGTTACATATTGAATTCCCTTCCTTTAATTTGAATGCCTAATTCCTTAATTCCTAACACTACTGTATTTAAAAATCATTTAAGCTTACAGTTAAGATAATGTAAAGCTGGAAATGGAGATAGTGCTCAGGAGCTAAGGGTAGTTACAGCTCTTCCAGATGACCTGAGTTTGGTTCCCAGAACCCATGTTTGGCAGCCGGCCACCACCAGTAATTCCAGGTTTAGGCTATCTAATGCCTTCTTCTGGCTTCTAAGGGCACATGTGTTCATGTATACATGAATGTCCACAGAAAGACACACACAGAAATATCCATACACACAATTAAGAATAAAATGAAATATTATATGAGGTTACTGCTATAATGGTACCTCTTAATCCGATATTGCTTGTGTACAAGAAGAAAAGATACCAGGAATAATTTACTTCATTATTCTGTGTGTGTGTGTGTGTGTGTGTGTGTGTGTGTGTGTGTGTGTGTGGTTTGTGTCTGTCTGTCTGTCTGTGGGTGTATGTGTGTGTGTTCCTGCATGTATGTGTGTATGCCTGCATGCATACCTGTGATCATTATGTGTGGTTGGCTGCCTTTATATATCTGTGTACCTGTGTATGCCTGAATGTGGGTGTATATGTGTGTGTGTGTGTGTGTGTGCCTGCCTGTGTGCCTGTGTGTATATGTGTATGTGGGGGCCTGTATGTATGCGTGCTTGTGTGTGGGTGTATGTCTGTATGTGTGCCTGTGTGTGTGTGTATGTGTAGATGAGTGGCTATATATGTGGATGTGCTTATGTGGGGGTGCATTGTGCGTATGTGTATGTGCCTGTGTGTGTGTTCTTGTGCACAAACAGATATGTGTATGTGCCAGCAAGTGAGGTCAAATAGACTGTAGAACATTAGGAATAAAAAAAATGCTATTGAAGATTTACAAAAGAGCAAACCATATACACTGAAATTCTAAAGCATTGCTCTGACTACAAAGTAGAAAATGTATTTGAAGGGAATAACACTGAAAAGGAGACAATTAGGGTGGTATGGTAATGCTCCAGGAAAAATTATCATGCTTTAAATGACAGCGGTGACACTAAATATGGAAAGAAAAAGAACAGAGATTTCCAGATAACATTCCACTGGGTTTAGTTGTGGACTGGCTTTCAGGGGATGGGGAGTAAGTGTAGTCAAGGACAAGAGCTAAATACTGGGAAAGCAACTATTCTCATAGTGATAAGTAAAGGAGATATTTTTACCTTTGGTCATGCTCATTTATAGAACTATCTATGTGCTGTATGTATGCATTTAATTAGGCAATTGTCAACTCATCCTGAAGCTCAAGAAACATCTGGACTGTGTGTTTGTGTGTGTGTTTTAGAGATATGCATAAATTTATTATTTGATGGAGGAAACTAGAAAGAATTTCCCTGTATAATTTCCTAGCTTAAGTAAAACAGAACCATGTGTTGAGAAAAAAGAATATTTAAGGGAAATGTACAAGAAGTAGAGGGCTCAGGGGACATTAAGTAAGGGACAGACAGGGATACTTAATGGATGGTCAGTTTTAGATACATTGCCAGATAAAAAGCCAGAGTAGTACTACTAAAATCCACGAAAGGTTGGAAACCTTCCTTTCTTTTTCCAGTGTGTCAAGGGTCATTTACATCCTACACTTGGCTCTCTTTTCTTTGTTCAAGCTTCATGTTTTCCTTAGTCATTGTTTTTAACTTAGTGTTAAATCCCAAGGTTCTGGAAATGATGCTGAGAGGAGAGGGATTGGCAACTCTTCATTTTACTTCTGCAATAGATGCTTCTGCAAAACATGATCTTCAAAGCAGTACCTGCAAGAGTAAAAACACACCTTTTTCTTGTTAATATTGGCCAGCTCACATAGCATTACCTTGAGGAGTTATCAAAGAAAACAACATAAAAAACAAACAAGCAAGAAATTGTTTAGCTTTTTCCTCTACCTTGCCAGAAGCACCTTCTCTACCAGGAGTGAAGCAGGAAAAAAAGAAATAAAGAGAAGACCAAGATCCAAGATCTTTTGTCATTCTAGGTACATAAAGACTGGAGTACAAATAGACATCACTGTAGTTTGGTGTTCCTATTTATTTTTTTCATTCTCTCTCTCTATATATTTTTTAATTTAAGTGAGTAGCGATCTTGTTTTACATGTCAATCCAAATTCCCTCTCCTTTTCCTCTTCCCTTCCCCCCCCCCCAGACCACATATCCCATGCCCTTTTGCTTCCCAGGAAAGGTGAGGACTTCCATGAGGAGTCTTCAAAGTCTGTCACATTTGGAGCACTGCCTAGAACCCCCCTCCCTGTGTCTAGGCTGAGGGAGTATCCTTCTATATGGAATGGGCTCCCAAAGACCATTAGTACATGAGGGATAAATACTATTTCACTACCAAAGGCCCCATAGACTGCCCAGTCCTCCTGACTGACACCCACATTCTGGGGTTATATCCTATGCTGGTTTCCCAGCTATCAGTCTGGTGTCAGTTATTTTAATTTTAATTTTATATGTTTGGGTGTTTTATCTGTATGTGTATCTGTGTACCACATGTGTGCCTGAGAATGTAAGGTCCAACATAGAGTCTGTGATCTCCTGATAATTGTGAACCACCATGTAAGTTCTGGGAACTGAACCTGGATCCTCTGTCAGAGAAAGAGAACCACTTAATGGTTGAACGTCTCTCCATCCCTAAGGTGGGCCCCTTTTATACACATACCAGTGACAGAGTTCACAATATTATTGCACTCTACCCAATATCATTTGATTTCCAAGCTCCTGCTTCAAATTCTGTTCCAAAGGAATATTAAACCCATATTATATTTTACATGAAAAGAAGTATATTATTATGTTTGTTTTGAGAGATTTTGTTTCTAAGAGTCAGATTGTTCTGACTTCCCACATAATTTTTTTCAGCACTCTACTTTGAAAGCCTTTTACACAGTGATCATTTGAACTACATCAATGTGCTGATGATATTTTACTTTCCTAGATTCATGTTGCCCCTTTTTTTCAATTTTGCCTCTTCTCACCTTATGTGCCTTACCCATTCTGGATTTTTGTATATCTGCAGAAGGAGGAGGTGGCTAATATTACTACTGTTTCTCTATATGGTTCGGGTCCTGATTAGTTCTCATTTTATTTTTCCACTTCATTTCTATGTTTTTCCTCCTCCTACTCAGTGTCAAAGAAAAAAAAAAGACCCAGAGAGCTTTTAATATGTTAAAAAAAATCCTTTGAAATGATACATCTCTGTCACTGTGCTCTCACTTTTTAAATTATAAACTAAAATAAAAATTGGCATATTGATAAAAGCTTCCAAGGCTGCTTGCTGCCTGCTGCTTCCTGGTGATTAGGTGTGAGAGGGTAGCCTTTCTTGGTTCAGAGAAAAAATATGCAAATGATGATATTTAAATTGACAGTGTAGTAGAAGAGTGAGGCACACATTTATTCTTTTTTCCTCCCACCTTTTTTCCTTTTCTTAGTCATCTTGGGAATATTTTTAAACTGGTAGAGGAACTGAAGATAAAGAAAAATCCATACTTACCTGGCCCCTATTTCTTCAACCATTCTCAACTGTGTTTCTTTGTTCTTTGTGACTTTTCTCCACGGTGGAAGAATAGGGGACTCACAGATGTTTTTGATATTTGCCATGACCACCCTTGATATTGAGTGTCTAAGTATCATTAATCCATCGAGTAATTTTCCAAATGGTTGGCCTCATTTAAATACATTCTGAAGCTGAAATGTGTGCTAGATGGTTTCCAGTGCCTTATGCAAGATCACTGGATAGAAAGTCAGGTGGCAGGACTAGATCTTTTTATTTTAAATTATGTATGACGGTTTCCAACAAGAGCCAGATGTGCCCAAGGTGAAATCTAAAGAGTGACCATCATCTGTATGTGAGCTGGTGTTTGAGCACAGCTGAAGTTGTCAGGTCTGTTTTAGTGCCTGTCAGTATCTATTCAGATGTTCTTCAAAAGGTGCCCAGATATAATACACACAACAAATGGAATAGGAAGCCGATTTCTGCCTAGCATGCACAGAAACACTTTCACCACATGTGGAACTTGAGAATTAATATCACAGTTACATTTCCATCCTGTCCTCTGCTATACTGGGAGTTACAGTCAATTTATTTTGTCACCCAATAAACTGATACGAGAACTTTACACACACACACTCACACGAGAGAGCAACAGACACACACACACACACACACACACACACAGACACATACTCTCACACACACACACAGAGAGAGAGAGAGGAGAGAGAGAGAGAGAGAGAGAGAGAGAGAGAGAGAGAGAGAGAGAGAGAGAGAGAGAGAGAGAGAGAGCAAAGATTGGGATTTTCTGGTATAAAGAAGTTCTAAGAACTGTGACTTCATAAAAGTTGTGAGAGTTTTGAAACATAAGTAAGATTGACAAGTTGACTAAGGACTAGGGCAGGATATTGTGTGTGATTTTTTTTTTCTCTGTGTGTCTAGAACTATGTTTCCCTTTACAAAAAAGTGGCTGAAATAATCACTGGAAAACTGGAATGGATACAGTTTTCCAAATAATAGCCATCTTTTTCCAGTGATGGGCCTCCGGATTACTGAATGTCCAAGTATCTTCTTAAGTATGAATTTAGACTTAAGTAGTACTGAGATCCCAAGAAAAATTCAATCCTGGAGAGCCAGCAACCAGATTGCGGTGGAGCTGCCTATAATCCTAGTAGAATGAAGAGGTAGAGGAGTAGAAGATCACTTTTTTCCTCAGTAAAATGCATCCAGATTGTGCTTCTTCACCTAAAATCACTCCAAAGAACCAAACTTTTAATCACAACAAGTTATTACAAGTAGAACAGTAAGTTCCACATCCAACCTAATGTTAATGGTCGTATGCAGAAACACAGGTGAACTTAAGACAGCATATAAAATGACCCACTGTGTAAGAAACATATGACACATAAGCAAATTTTGTGTTTAGATGTAAGATGTGTATTCTTACACCAATATATCTTATTGTGTAAATATTACAAAAAATATATGCAAATACTCCCAAATTAAAAAATAAGGGTTATTCAATTGTAGGATTTGTTTTCTGAAGTTCTCTCTATCCGTTTTAGATTAAATATTTAATTAAAAGGTAGAGAAGGTGATAGGTGAAAAAATATGGAGTAGTTTAAGAACATCATATATATGCTCTGGGGTGAAATGGCTGTAAAACTGTGACCCTGCTTCCTCTGATGATGATGATGATGATTTACACTGCATGGCTTCATTATGTAGCAGAGTCTGTTGACAGTGTCATTTTGTGATCTCCTCTCTGGCTGTCTTCATTTCTTCAACTGGAGAGACATAGCAGTCTATCTCTGTAGTTTAAAAGAAAATATTTGAGTAGCATTTCCCAGCCATGTCTTTCATTTTAGGGCTTGGAAGAAACAAAACAAGAAGACAGGATATGTGGATAACTGGTATTGTGCCTATTATGA
Source organism: Cricetiscus sungorus (assembly GCA_030556225.1). NCBI lineage: Eukaryota > Metazoa > Chordata > Mammalia > Rodentia > Cricetidae > Cricetiscus > Cricetiscus sungorus. Next base: position 20,565,466 of record JANBXA010000651.1, read on the forward strand.
AGACCATGGGAACCCCAGTTGCTTCCTCTAGAGACAACATGACTCTTTATTCTTTTATCAAAGAGAATTCATGTTGAAAGTCTAAACTCCTTTAGTAAAAGAAAGACCTGGTGGCATTTTTTTCTCTCTCTCATCATTCACTATGTTTGATCTATGAGTCTTTTGAGAGAAGACAGACCAGGAACCTAACACCATGTCCATCACTGAGCCCTCCCTCTCCCTTTCCCTCCCTGCTCCCTCCATACTCAGTGAGAAGAATGGGAAGCAAGCCATATGATAGGGGAGTATAATTTGGCAGGGTTTATGTGAGAGAAGACAGAATGTTACAGGGCTTAGCTTCTGTGTGAGACAGCAAACTGACATCATATGGAATACACACTGATCAAGAATCTGTTCAGCTTAATTCTATTGTGGGTCCTAATGTCAGGCAATCACTTAAGGACTTTAATTGCAACAGGATCCTAGAGCTGCTAAGGTACTTTTTTCCTTTAAAAATCCATGTGAGTCCACCACAACTACTGCATTTATAGGAAGACTTTACTGCAACCAAACTTTTTAAGAATTACTAGCCTCCTGCTAACCATGCCTCCCTTCAAACATATGTGCTAAAAGATAAGTGATAGGATGGTTCTCCCTATTCTCTTCTTGGCTATAATTAGTTCGCACTTTGCACAGTAAATAATGTTTATTCTGACAACTGTTATGCTGCAATTTAATTCTGGCACTAAACACTCAGAGCTGTTAGCAGACTGTATAAGTTGAAGGACATGTTTGACAACAAGGCTGTCTTCATTTTAGATGCTAGATGTCCATTGAGAGTCTCAAGGCCACTGGTACTTCTGACTAACTACAAATATCAGGAGACCTGGGATTCATTTGGGTTTGACAATTCTCTATAATAGAATGGAGAACTTGAAAAAGTGTTATGCTTATAATTAGATTTTTATTGTAGAGGATGCAAGTCAAGACTGGCCACATGAAGAAGCTTGTAGGGAAGTTTGTGGGTTGGTTCTGTGTCCTTTCCTTGTGGAGTCATGGGGCAGCATCTTCCTTGCTCAACAGAGTACTCATCAGCAGTAAGCTCTGTTCAGCATCTGCATCAGGACCTCATATTATGTATTCATTATGTGGACTTGATGAACTGGGTTCAATCCCCAGCCCTTATTGCTCTTCAGAGCTCAGGCTGGCCCAAAGTCTCTACCATTTTTCTGTTTAATCTGGGTCTTCATCTGAGTCTATCCACCAGGACTCTCATTAATATACATTCAAGGGTAAAGCAAATGGCTCACAAATAACTAAAATTTCTGCCACTTGGGTGATGAAACGGTTGTAGAAAGTCTATATCAGAATCCCAGGGCAAAAATCTAAACCAATGCTTTATTACAATGTGGCTACCAGGGAATCCGGGGATGCTACTGTGGCTCTTGGTCCTGTTAATAAAAGAATTTAAGAATAGACAAAAACAGATGCTCAAGGAGAATTTAGTTAGAGTTTAAAAGAAACATCTCAGGGCAGTCAATCTTTAAATCCTGGCAGCTGTTCAGAGTGGAATGTAGAAGAGAGAAGGAGAACATTTATAGTGTTTCAGTTAAGCTGACATGGAGGCCAGCCACCACGTGGTAGACAGGCAGCTACATGACAGAGAGGGGAGTTTTGGAGAAGGTTTAGTGGTGTTAAGAAAATCATCACCATCTGAAAGAAAAGACAGAAGAGAAGACAAAAAAAATTTCATTTATGAGCCAGGCTGATCTAAGAGGACTTCACAGCAACCCTGAAACCAAAGCATTATGAGGCAGGAATTCTGGGAAGGAAAAGTGACTTATCTCATTAAAGGAATACTAATTACTCCTATCTCTTTGGCATGCATGACTTAAGGTGGCTAAGGGGGGAGCTGACCAGCTCAACTGAATTAACTCTTTCTTGTATTTGGGGTAGTTTAGAATGTTAGACGTCCATCAAAGCTTTCATTAACGGGCCTTCACAGAGTCCTGATCAAGGTCCCTGTAACAGCATTGAAATAGGACTAGAAAATCCTTCTGGATTTCTTAAGATCTAGCTTTTCACCTTATGGATTTTAATTGGCTGCCTCTTGTGAACCATCCTGCAGTCTCTTTAGGTTTCTTAGCAACCCTTTGAAGAGAGTGGCTTCAAATTCCACCCAAATCTGGTGCTTTCCTATCATGATAAGTGAAGTGGAACTTTCCTGCCTGATGCCCACAACCCACAGTCTTGTTTTATATCCTTTCCCCAAAAGTGCCTCTTTCCTTATCTTAATCCTGGTGCTTAAAATCCATGTTTTAAGAAGGCTTTTAACAAGCCCCAAAATTTCTTTATATTGACTTGCCCAAAAATTCTTTACTGTGTCAATGCTAAGTGTTGTTCAGTTTTGTCTGAGTCAAGGTCAATACAGCAGAGAAGATCAGTGTCCTCATCATTGTTGCCTTTGACACTACCATGACAGACCTAATGGAACTTTAAATGTTCTGTAGTTACTGTAATGTTATTTTTTGAAATGATTAAATGGAGAGAGTCTGACTCCAGTTTCAATAGCTTATCATTCCTGCAAAGAAAAGGCATTAACACAGGCTGTATGTTTGCCTGATCTGTCTCTATTCTGTTGCTTCTCCCTATAGTTGGCTAGGTATTGTACAGTTTTGAAGGGTTAATGTGAAATTAAACACAAAGCAATTCAACACTGGGCAAGATTTTTCTTCTCTCTGTTTCAGAAGAATGAGGCTCCTTTAAGTTGTCAAAATGGGAGATATAACTCTTTAAGATTAACATCTTCAGGGGAATAGGGATTTTGAAATATGTACTGCATGAATTTATCAAAGGGCTACCCCAACATTTTATAGATAAAGGTTAACATCATGTGTGTCTGTGTGGGGTGATATGTGTTCAAATGGCTGGAATGAGAGTGCATGTTGCATGTTTGTGTGGATATATGTGTGGGGGGCATGGGCAGGCATGCAGGTGAAGTACAGAAGGCAGACTCAGGTGTTATTCTTCATCAGTAGGGATCCACCTTGATTTTGGAAACGGTGTCTGCCATTGGCCAAAAGTGCACTGATGAGGTTGGTTGGGTGGTGAGGAATACCCAGGTATCAAACTTTCTCTACCTCCTTAGCACTGGAATTATAAAACTGTGCCCTCATGCCTGGGGATAAAACTCAGTCCCACTCTTGCAGGGCAAGCACTTTATCAACTGCTCCATTCTTCTAGCCTGAAAAGCTAACGTTTTTAATGATCCTCAGCAGCTTCTGCCATTCGCAGTTACATGCTGCTCTCTTATTCAAATCCTAACTCTTATGAACAACCCTTCATAATGGTTTGATTTTCAAGAGGATCCATAGAAAAAGTCCAGCCTTTGATGATGTGCTTTCAGATCCATTTTTCTTTCCTTTCGTTCTCCAAGGGAGTAAGACCAATGGTTTCTATTTTCTGAGAATTCATCCTTCTACAGTCAAATGGGTAGATGGAGATGGCACTCATCTTGCCTATCCAGACTTAGCACTCTTGTTCTAAATAAATAAGAAAAAATAATTGTCTTGCTCTCCCCGCTGTTTCATCTTCAGGAGATGCTTATGAAGCTGCCAGCTTTCCCAAACACATGTGGCCATCATCTCACACTGGCAGGATTATGAAGTCCTTTTGGTCTTTGTGCTTACAGATAATTGTGGCTTATATTCAAGGCCTATTTTGGCTTGATTTCAATTGTTTCCACCAGCTCTCCCTAACGCTGACAGTAAGCCTTCTTGCTTCTCTTCATTTTCCTGTTTTCTTTCTCTTCTATCAACCCTGATATTTAAAGAACAGTGAAAGAATTCTCTTATTCATCTTCATAATATTTGTATTTTTCATAAACATCACATGGATGAAGTGTGTTACTAAAAAATCATTTTATGCTCTTCAATTGTCCTTCATTAAATTGAGGAAATGCATATTATCTTGACATTAAGGTTCTTAATAAAAGTGTTTTGTTCATATATATGTTCATATGTTGAATCTACTTTAAAACAGACCACAGTGGCTCTCAACATTCCTAATGCTGAGACCTTAAAATACAGTTCCTTGTGCTGTGGTGACCTCCAGGCATAAAATTATTCCATGGCTACTTCATAACTGTATTTTTGCTACTGTTATGAATCATAATATGCAGAATATTTGGTATGTAAGCTCCAAAGCGGTTACAACCCACAGGTTAAAAATTGCTGTTATAAAGCATTTCCTGTATTTCTTCAATGTCCTGACAATTAACTTGAAAATTTCTAATTCCCAATGTAATACCTCCTCGATAATAATATTTTGTCATCCTCTCAATCTAGCTTAAATGCCGTATCTGTCAGAAAACACCCATTCTGTCCATATGATCTTCCTTTCTCCTTTCCACAGAAAACAGACTTCTGCTGGTATGTTAGGCAAAGCATCATGTTTTGGAAATATAATTGCAAATATTATAGCAATATGCCCTTTTAGACTTTAAGAATTGTAAAGCCTATGGAGAGATATAGAAGTATCACTAAGCATGGAAATGTTGTGATAGAGAAAATACAAGATTCTACAGGGACACATAAAAGAGAAGTTGGCCTAGTCACAAACAATGAAGGATTCTAAGAAAAAGTGACAAGAGTAGAATAAGTGTTTAAACTTCAGTACAAGAAATTAGGTTGATGCAGTGCTAAGGCTCTAAGGTGAGAAAAGACTCACAGCATACCTGAGGAATACAAAAAAAATTCTATATATTTTGAACATAGAAAAAAAAAAAGAACTGCTAAAATCTGACAAGCAGAGGAAGGGAAGGGCTCATTTTAGGTGATACTAAACTAAGGAAGTGTATCCAGTAGAAAGTCAGACATAGCTGATCAAGGAAGGGACTAGGGGTAAGTATCAGCAATAAAATGCTTACCTTGCATTCAAAAGACTATAGGCTCAATTTCCAACACTTACAAAAATTGAAAAAAAAATCACAAAAAGAGAGGTCCCATTAAGTTTTTTTTTTTAATTTGAGGACTTTGAGTCCTAGAATGCGATGTCACTCAAAAGTATACTGATGTGAGAAAGAAGAACCACCTGAATGAGCACACTGGTGTTTAAGACTGAATAATCTAAAAATGAATGGCCAGAGAACAGGGAAAAAGAAACTAGCTGATTTTGGTTGGTAGTCTGTCAGGAAGAAACAAGAAAGGCTCCACAGTAGAGTCCAGTACTCTAGAAAAGTTTTGTGAGATGAATGTGTTAAGTCAGCAGGGCCAACATGAAATCCCTTGGCACATATTCATCAGTAACATCCTCAGTAGACAGTATGGTCCTATCATGACTGCCTAGAGTTCAGGTGTGGGTGGACAAGGCAGTGTTACTAGAATTGAACATATCACAAAGAGACAGGCTGTGAAGGGAAGAAAAAACGATGTCTATATCTAGAGAAAAATGTGTTAAATTAGGGAAAATGATAAACTATATAATATAGAAAAGTGTTCAAAAATGATTAATGTTACAATAGAGAAAAAAATTCTTGAACAAATCCATAGGAATAAAACAGATCAATCGAATACAACTATTCTACAGAAAACGCAATTACTTACAGTTTCAGTAACATGATTAAGAAATTTAGGTATGAAAACTTGACAAATTACAGGCTGGACTTTCTTGTACCCTGACCCATGTGTTATTCTCTGTCCAAATTGTCATTATACTTTATATGTGGTTTCTTTTAGAACCTTTCATCCAATTTTATCATGGTTTGTTTTACTTTTTCTATCTTAACCTATAATAGTTATGTCTTTCTTTCTCTGATATAAGCACTAAGACAATTTATAGGAAAAATATATTTTGGCTTACCATTCCAGAGGGATAAGGATTCATCAAGCTGGTGAGCAATGTTGTTACTTGAGCAGAAAGCTTAGAGATCACATCTACAATGACAAGCAAGAAGCAGAGATGTTGAACTGGAGTTGTGTGGGACTTTCAGTCTTAAAGCCTGCCCCCAGTAAAATACTTCTTCTAACAAGGCTGTACCACCTAAACCTCGAAAATAATGTCACCACATGGGGACCAAGTGTTCTAAGTCCAGAGGCTACAGGAAACATTTTTCTTTCAAAGTACACCATAACCAGACAAGGGTAGTGATGTGTAGTGAAAATATACTGTAAGGTACAGGTGTGCATTCTATATGTATTTTAAAATGCTTTGGGCATACAGATGGCTCAGGAGGTTAAAGTGTTTGCTCTACACAATGGTTTGAGTGTAGTGCCCAGATTTGACAGTGGAGGAAGAAAAGTTATTCCTGAAAGTTGTCCTATGACCTCTAGAGATATACTGTGTCACAAGCATGCCTACACTCACACACATACAACATTAATAAATTATATTTATTGAAACAATGTAAAATGAAATGGTATAATGACTTTATGAAAGACTTAAAAGGGGAAAACTAATTTCAACAGCACATGAAATATTATCATCCCAGTATAAAAATTACAGATAATTCATATTTATACTGAATCTTTGAAACATGGTATGTGTTTACCACTAGTAAACAACCCAATATAGACTAGTCCCATTTCAAGTGCTCCCTAGCCACATTAGGCTGCTGATTACCATATTATAAAGCAAATAGGAGCAGACATTACACTTTTCTTCACTGTTAATACCTCTTGATCATTCAACAGTTATTGCATTGAAATTGCACAAAATGAGAGAATCTCCAAAGGTAGTCATAGAACATTCAGTAATTTCTTAAAGTGCATAAAATTGATTCACCAAATTAAAATCAGCAATAGCTGCATTTTTTCTTAAGCTTTGGTGCAAGAAAAGTAGTAACCTTTGTAGTTGGAGTTTCTGTCCCATCTGGTCCCAAAGCCATTTAGTCCCAAATAAATACACAGAGGCTTATATTCATTATAAACTGTTTGGCCAATGGCTCAGACTTCTTATTGACTAGTTCACTCTTAATTATTAACCCATTTCTATTAATCTAAGTATCCATGAGATCTTAGCTTACCAGAGAATGATTAGACTCCTTTGGCATCTACATGGTGTCTCTTTGGCTGCTTCTCTGTGCCTTTTCTTCCTATAATTCTGCTCATCTGGTAGCCCTGCCTATACTTCCTTCCTGGCAACTAGACAATAAATGTTTTATTTGTCAACAAAAAGAGAACCATTTATGCAGAAGGATATTCCACATCAAACCTTTTCCTTAATTAAGACATGGAGAAAACACCCAATTTTCACACAGGAAGCTGACACTCTGTTAACATAAGTAGTCCAGATAGAATAGGATCTGTCCTCACTAAAGGTGGTCAGTTACCCTTACTCTGCCTTTCCAGAAAATTACATGACTCAGTGAGAATGAATTAATACAGAATCCATCTGACTTGTGTGAGAGAATTTCATCTTCATTTCTGCAAGTTCCGCAATTTCTCTGGTGTATCAATAATCTAGACTAGTGGATAAGAGTCTGGTTTTGATTGTCATTGGCTTGAGGAATGCCTAGGAAATGAACAAAGAATACCTCTGGGTGTGTATGTGAGGCATTTCCAGAGAGGGTTAACTATTACAGATCCATTCTGTGTGGGGGCAATACCACACCGCAGACTGAGGACTGGGTAGAATGGGGAAGAGATTATAAGACTTGTAAGTATTCTCTCTTTTCTTGTTAACCATGTGAACTGAATATTTCCTGCCATATGCTTCATCACCATGATTTTCTACAGACTGGGCATCACCAAAAGCAATGGCATGAGTCCTCTAAAACCATGAGCTAAAGTAAACCTCTCACGTAAGTTGTTTCTGCGGGGTATTTTGTCATAGATATGCCTTGATTGGCTAGCACAGTAGATGACTATGGAATTGTAGAGAATTCACAATCATATAACCACATAAAGACCAGATAACTCTCTGAATAGACTTGTGCAGATAATAGTTTTTGCTTTCAAGATATGCCTTTTAGCAGTATCTGTGGTAGAATATTATTTTCAGGTATGTAACTGCATTTGTTTAACTCTGTGAAGCTGTGTTACTGTGCCTATCTAAAACATCTAGTATCCCTGTAAAGAGCTTAACAGCCAAGAGAAAGGCAGGAGGAGGGATAGGCGGAGCTGGCAGTCAGTGAGTAAGGAGATAGGAGGAGGAAGCAGGAACAACCAGAGATCAAGGAGAGGAGAATTTCAGAGGCAGCCACCTTGCCTCAGGTATACATACATACATCATAAATACATACATACATATATATATATACACATATGTATATATATATATATATATGTAGTGTGTGTGTGTGTGTATACACACAACTACAAGTGTCAATATGTTACATGTGGGCAAGGTATGGAATCAAAGAATATTAAAGATGGGAGGGAATTTAGAGACTCTGAATAGCACTTCTGTACTGTTCTGTCTCCACATTCTTATTTTAAAAACTGAGGCAGTCTACGGGGCATCTGTTAGTGGATCAGTAGTTATGGGAGCCCATTCCACATACAGGGATAGCCCCTCAGCCTAGACACATGGGGGAGGGCCTGGGCCTTGCTCCAAATTATGTGACAGACTTTGAAGACAACACATGGAAGGCTGTACCCTCCCTGGGGAGCAGAAAGGGGATGGGATAGGGGTTGGTGGGGGGAAACAGGGGAGAATGGGGGATGGGAATTCTGATAGACATGCAAAACAAGCTTTCTTCAAATTGAAATTTCATATATATATATATATATATATATATATATATATATGGCCAGGTCATAGTATGTCATAGTTCTAATATTAAGAGCAGAATTGAGACATGGCACATGAATTTTACCAGGGCACATTTTCTTTAACATCAATGGTAAAGGTTTAAGAAGTGTTTTCCTCTGTGTAATAATTGAAGGACATGTGCTTTACATAGTTTATGTAATATCATTCTGCACAGACTCTCTTCCTCCAAATGGTTAAGCTTTATGTATTCTCAAAGCATCAACTATGTCCCTTTAAATGGATTCTCCCACTTATTTTAAATTTCCTAAAATAAGAAGATCCCTGCTATGTATGGATGTCTTTTTCATTTCCTGGCACTGTACTCCCAGCTGTGGCTACTGAAGAGCTCCCAACAGATTGCTCTGCTCTGCCTAATTCCTGAATCATTAAGATTCAGGCTTGGTGGTGTATTAGAAACTTAATTCTCCACCAGCAGGAATACGAAAATGAGTCTGTAGCCCTATGCCAGGTGTCCCTTTTCTCCCAAGGACTGCATCAGCAGTAAGATGAGCTTCCTTTTCTAATCACTCTCCCCCCATCCCTCTGGATTTTCTTCAAGCTACTGATCTGCTTGCCATCTTGGGCTTGCTGTTTCAGACCTTAACCCAAGCCTAGGTGTCTCGGGCTCTGACCCTTCTGGTTTCTTCCTCAGGGACCCGCAACTTCTTTTCCTTAAGGTCAGCCACTAACTGCATCCGCAATGGGGCTTGATCTTCTCATACAGTTCAGGTACCACAGTAATCCCTGGTTTTCCTCTCTTGTTTCTCCCCTCTTAAGTCACACATTTTGGAAACCTTGCCTAAGCTAGAGGAATTTCCTGTGTTCCCCTAGAGAGTTGGACTTAGACCCCTTTTCCTCACACTATTACATCTGCTCTTGTATTATTTGGTATAACTTTGGTGTCTTCCTTTTCCAATTAGCTTCCTCCTCTTTGCTCTTCTGCAAGGCACACCATTCTTAGGATGAAGGAGTGACAAGTACCATACATGGGCACGTTTCAGAAGCAAACTAAACTATATTTATTTGTTCTATAATAATAGCATCTTTTTCAAGGGTCCCTGAGAGTTATTATACAAAGTTATTAGACTCTTACTATCACTGGTGGCTATTGCAAGAAGAATTAAGTACATATATAACTTTAGACCTCCAGTTTGAAACACATTATGAGAATTTTTGTTGTTCTAGGGAATGAAGAAAGAGGTGTTAGTTTTGTTCATATCTTATCATGCTGGAAAGCACAGAGACCCAAGTTGAGTAAGAGTGGTTTTTACATATATATTTATTATAATGTATTGTAATAGTAGACTATTGCTCTTTTTTGAACATATTTTTGCTTCTCCAATGCCAAAAAGAAATCCATTGTACAAAGCCAAGACAGAGTTTTCAGATATAGAAATCTCTATTATCAGGATTGTGCACAGGAGAACATGCCCTAGCTTCATATATTAGCCTGCAGAGATGCCATCATATATTAAGCTGCTGCAAAAATGTGTTTATATAGCCATCTTGCAAATTGTCAGACAATATATCACTCGAAGGCTGTCATATAAAGTAAAACATTAAGAAGAATATTTATGGGTTGTTTTGTGCCATCCTAGCATAACAATTCTAATAAATCATCCTGCATCACTCATCCCCTTTCCCTCTCTGCTTTGTAAAAGTTTGCAGCCTTGTAGATGACTAGAAAGTCACAAGCTTGATTTAAAAAAATCATGAATTGGAGGGTGGTGGTGAAAATGTAATTCTAAGAGAATGTTCCTCTATCCTGCCTGCAAGCACCAAACTGCACATTTCCTCTGTGTAGACTGTGCACACTCTTTGCATGTAATTAGAAGTAGTTGGTTATGGGGAAATGGCTGCATAATTTTAAAAAGCATTCCAATCCCCAAATAGCACTAGAAAACTGCAAATTAAAAAGATATCAAGCAGTAGCAGAGATCTTGACAGTTCATTGACACCAAGCAGTTAGACTTAACACTAATGTTTAAGTTTTGGAAATGCTGCTAATAAGTGAAGAGTTTATCTATGGCTTATCAAAAGCTCTCCTGACCTTTCTGGTTTTCTGTATCCATTACTAGTTTCTGTCCAAGTTCTGTATATCACATGGTGTATGGTGAGAAATCAAAGGCAAATCATTGCCACCTTTCATTCTGTTACATAGTACAGTAAAGGAGGGTATGAAATACTGACTTATATTTCTAGACATAGTTTCTAACAGTTCACATGTTGGGCCATAATGCTGATGGACTCTTCAAAGTTGCCATTTTATTATTAATTTTAATTTTTACCTTTGCTACATCATGCAGTTGTTGACAGGTACCAAGTCCACCCACGGTGATAATGAATTCAAAATTTAGAATATTCACTCCAGAGATTTCACAGTAGAGACCTCTGGCTAACATGAAAGACAAGTATGAAAGGCTCTGTGAATTGAGTGGCTGGGTACCATGCAGGTCCCTGCCCTTATTTATATTTCATCTGTGTACATTTGCCCTTGTACAATAAAATGGTGAGAACATCTAGGCTTTTGATTTCCTTAGTCATCTCCATTTAGTTGTCTATTTATACAGATGTGAGAAAGATGTTCTTATCCAGTGTAGTGCTCTGATGTCCTCTGTTCATACGGTCTTGGATAGGAGACATTAAATGTAAAAACAATGAAACCACTGAAAGAAATACGTTAGTCCCCAAGATGAAAGGCTGCTAGATGTGACCCTCATGTCCAATCCTTCATCTTACTCTATTGTTTCAGGCTGGCACACTTGAATATGTCATTTTTTATGTCATGTTGTGAAATGCAAGCAAAATGATTACAAATGAAGGCATATTCTGATTAACCTGAATTTCACTGTAGAGAGCACAATTCTTCCACCCTGAATAAAAATCATGTATATTTTTAACTGCCATGTAATGTACTTACTTCTTTATTTAAAATATATTCATTGAATTTTTTTACAAACTAAACCCCTTTTCCTTGAGTGGCTTCTATTTCAAATCAGCTTCCTTAAAGTTCTAGACTTACAGGAATGCATGGCAAATTGGATTAACATCTACCTTAAATAAGAGTTTTGAAGTTGGCAAGATGGCTTAGTTGGGAAGACCTTATGCAAAAACAAACAAACAAAAGCAAAAACAAAACCTTACAAGATGAGCACCATCCCTCAAAATCACTTTAATATGGAAAGAGAGAACCAGCTTCCAAAAGTTGTGCTCTCCACAGGCATACCATATCACATGTGTACAATTACACACACACACACACACACACACACACACACACTACAATAATAATAAATAAAATATTACAGAAAATATTGCCATGGCCTAATTTGAATATGTAATATAAAACTGTTTAGATAATATGAGTTTCATACACTTACTAGTGTACAAATCACTTAAAATGAAACAGAAACAGAATGGGACCCAGGAAGATCATAGAATATAAAAGGCTATAATTCAGATCTTACCATCTCAGGACCAAATCTCTGATCTTACAGACATGTACTTTCCTAACTGTGAGAAGAAATTAATGGCAACAAAATAAATATATGATGTCATGCTTTGGATAGAGTGGCTTACATAGGTTACATGTTTGAATGCTTGGCCCCCCAGTTGGTAGAACTGCTTGAAAAAGATGTGGATTTGTTGGAGGTGAGGTATCACTGAAGATGGACTTCAGGTTTCAACAGCCCATGCCAATCCCAGTTATCTCTCTCTGCCTCCTATTTGTGGATAAGGAGCTAAGCTCTCAGCTATTGCTTCAATGCTATGCCTACCTGCTACCCTTTCCCTACTGTGATAATCATGAACTCTAATCCCCTAAAATTATAAGCCATAGTAAACTCTTTCTTCTGCCTTAGCTGTGTCATTGTTTCTTAGCACAATAGAAAATTAGCAAAGAGATTGATGCTCTTACACCTGAATTATTTGGAATTTATATACAGAAACCGATAAAAATTGACACTCCAAACCTTGTTGCACCCTCATCACTCTTCTACTTGCTTATGAGTTTCTTAAAGACAAAGTCATGGTTGCTTTCATGATCCCTATACGTAGCACAGTGATTGGCTCATATTAGATCTATACAAGATGGGAGTCATTGAATCAATGAAACAAAGTGAAGTGCTGTGGTTTTATCACCATATGGACCTATTATCAGACACTAAGGTAGGCCTTATATGGTTCAGGTAACCTTGTTAATTATTCAATCCACTGAATGTTCTCCACAATACAGAAGAAGACGTTAAAAGAAAGCAAAGAGAAGGAAACAGAACAAAGTAGAACAAATGGAAGGAATGAGGAAAGAAAAATCTATGTTTGAAGGTAATTGTGGGTTTTAAGGAGAAGTAATTTGCTTTGGAGGGGATGGCTTAATCTCCAGGCACAGGATATGTGGCTTCTTTACCCACTCCCCACCCTCTCTGTTAATGTACACTGAAGTTCAAGTTTGGGGGAAAATTTGTGAATCCATGTTTCTGCAGGTAATGTCTCTACCAAGATTCAATCTTTTAATTGATGTAAAATATAAGAGAAGCTGAACATAGAGGCCCAAGAAGCCCATACATGTAAACACAGCACCGGAGAGGCTGAGGAGGGAAACTGCTAAGTTTGAATACCCTGTGCTACAGAATGATACCATGTCAAAAAAAAAAAAAAAAAAAAAAACTGGAAAAGAGGGCAGGGGGAAGAGAAAGACAGCCCAGCCCAGCCCATCCAACTCATCCAAGCCCAGAAAGACAGATGGATGGGACACACACCTCCACACACCCTGCATGGTAAGGAGGAGACAAAGACAAGCAGAGAGAGGGAGAGAGACAGAGAGACAGAGAGACAGAGAGAGAGAGAGAGAGAGAGAGAGAGAGAGAGAGAGAGAGAGAGAGAGAGAGAGAGGCGAAGAGGGAGACTGTTTTTGGGAATAGGAAAGTGAGTAATGAGATAAGAAAGAATGTTGCCTATTAGTCTGTATGTCCTGACCCTCTAGTTCATCAGCTTTAATTGAACCAGCTTAAATACCCAGTTCTTGGCAAGCCAAAGGGACTACAGGTTATTTCTAGCAGGCTCTGCTGGGATATTTTCTCAGCCCTTCCTTCTTCCTATTTACTTTGAAAACTCTACTGTAAGCTATCCAGTACCTCAGGCCTCTTCTCTTCCTTTGTTAATCAGATGAATTAATTATGCTAGGTTGTTTCTAGGCAGACATTTATATTAAATTAAGTTTCTGTCACAGGGTATCTATAAAACATGGCAAATTTGGGGAGTTTATTTACTTTTTCTAGTCATTAAAACAATGCACATATCTTATACCAATATAGAATAGGTACAGACCGAGAGTTAAAAGAATGGCGTTGACCATGTTTCTCCACTCTCAGGACTATGGAGTATAAATCCTTCAGTATTTTGCTTTTTAGTATAAAAGAAAATAGGATCATATGCAATTTTTCTTTTTTTAATAATAGTGTATTGTATACCAATAAGCCTAGATAATTATGCCTAGTGACTACATAGAATTCTATGGCATGTTGCCTTACTCTGTCTGGGTGATGTAAAAAACCATCATAAACTGGATAGCTTATAAAAAACAGAAGCTTATGTCTCAGCAATCAGGAAGCTTGTAAGTACGAGATAAAGAACTTGCCAACTCATTGTTGAGGGCTCCTCTCTAGTTCACCAGAGCCATCACCAGTGGGTCCTCCCATGGCAAGAGGAGATCAGAATTCACCTCCAGTACTTTATATAATACTGCCATTTATGAAGCCAGTATTCCTATCAATAAAACATATGATCACATTGAGCTTTTAAAATTCAACATTCTTTTTTTCCTTTTTTTAAAATTTGTATTTAATTTAGAAACAATCTTATTTTACATATCAATCCCAGTTCCCTCTCCCTCCCATCTTCTCATGTTCCCCCCACCAGACCCCCTTCCCACCCACCATCCACTACCCAAGGAGGGTAAGGCCTTCCATGGGGGATCATCAAAGTCTGTCACATCATTTGGAGGAATGACTAGGCCCTCTCCTGTGAATCTAGGCAGAGAGAGTATCCCTCCATGAGGAATGGGCTCCCAAAGTCCATAAAATATGACTTTCAAGGAATCTATTTAAGTCATAGTGCCTGAGAGTTTCACAATTTCTCTAATCATCTCTTTACTATTTCCTCATTGTGTTTACTTACATTTTTTCTAAGGACATATGGAGTTTAATTTTCTTTTTTTTAAACAAGACAACACTTGTAGCACTGGCTGACATGGAATTTGCTTTATAGACCAAGGTGACATCTAATTCACAGAGATCCTCCTGCCTCTGCCTGCACAGTACTGGAAGGTGTGCATGTATATGCCCAGCAGAAAGACCTTCTTAAAAATAATCTTAATCTGATTATACTGTTATGTATAATCTTGTTGGACTCTTAGTTGTTTTATTGGGCTTAAGGGAGCAATTATCTACAGTAATAATGATGTTTTAGCAGATTGACCTCTCAGAAAATTGTGTCATATTTTCTTTAAAATTTGAGAAACTTTACTGGAAAGTGGGGGGGTCAGGTTTTATATATGTGTATGTGTGTGCAAGCACTAAGAAATAACTATAATAGCTTGCTTCAGGAATGTTTCCTAAAGTTTCATATATTGACAGCTTTGTCCCCAGATATAGCAGTGTAGAAATGGGTTACAAACCTTAGGAGTTGGATTCCAGTTAGAAGACACTGCTAGGAGAGATGTACATGTCCTTAAATGGTAGATTCAGATCCTGGCCCCTTTTTCTCACTCTATTTATTTCTTTCCCATAAACAATAACTGTGCACTCCCTACCATGAGACTTTGCCCTAGGACTGATCCTGAAACAAAGGCTCCATATAGTTGTAGACTGAAATGTCTGACATTTTAAATACTAGATAAACTCTTCCTCTGTCAACTTGATTTTATTAATAGCTGCTTACAAAAAAATTAAATGTGTGTATTCATTACTTTTGGGTTGCTGTGATTAAAATACTGTGAACAGAAAGGGATTACAAAAAAGCTGATTTTGGCTGATTCTAGAGGAAGTATCTGCCATTGCAGTGAAGAAAGGCAACCAGCATGGCACCTGTACCCTCAACTGTTGTCATGGCTCAGAGTGAGTGGTCTAGAAGTAGGTTGGAGCTATATGTTCCAAACCTGACCCCCGAGTGACATACTTCCTTAGTCAAGGTTGTAATACCTAAACTTTCCCAAACAGTACCATTAACTTGGAACCAAGTGTTCAAATAGCCAGGGTTTTCAGGTATAGTTCTCTTTTAAACTATCACAGTAATTAATATAATAACCCATCATTGTTGATGTGCATTGTGTGTAAAATTCTTCACATTCATTTGATGCTAATACTCATGCTGTAAGAAAGGTGAGGTATGTACCATGCTCAGATTTTAGAACTGAGGTAAGAGAATAACTACAGGATATACTTCCATAAGAGTCCAGCATATATTATTTGTAGTTTCAGCTTCACATAACATCTTAGTTTATGTTATATAAAAGAATATTTAAGACTAGGATATTCAAGTCCAGGATACTAACACTTTTAACATGCTCTCAAGTCTGACCATCTTTTGTTAGTTTTTACCATTGAACACTATTATATAGGGGTGGGTGGTTTAGTTTCTAGAACATGCTACTTCAGAGTCACATACAATCTCTAGCATGAAAATATTTATATTTATAGTATGGGTCTAATTTTTAAAAATATGTGGTCTCTACTGAAAGAAAACAATAGCTACTAGTTGACCATTTGTTATGTTAGTCTGTCCAGAAATCTGCTCAGCAACTTATTTAGAATTGTTACCTTTTGGGGGCAGGGGGAGATAGCAAGAGCTCAATAGTTGGCTCTAGTAAGATACTTTGAGAATGGCATTTAAGGTAGCCTCTCTACTATTGCTTAGATTGTTAGTTGAGGTCATCCTTATAGATCTCTCAACATTTCCCTAGTGACAGATTTCACTTTATATCTATAATGGCTCCCTCTATCATAGTATCTCTTTTCTTGTTCTCCTCTATCTTTTCACTGACTCAATCTTCTGTTCCCTTGTGTCCTCCTCTCCCCTCCTCTTTTCCCCTTCTCTTTCTCTTCATTCCCGCTCCCCTCCAGTCATGTTCCCAAATTGCTCAGGAGAATGAATGGTTATAAGTGATGAGTATTCACGTGTGTGTGTGTGTGTGTGTGTGTGTGTGTGTGTGTGTGTGTGTGTAAAACTGCATTCCATGAGAATTTATCATGAGGAGTTTTGCCATTCCAACAATGCCCATGAGCCATGATGTATTCTTTAACATGCTGACTGTAGTCTGGGAATCTACCCCTCATTTCATACTCCTAGTGTAACAGAGACAAATCTGAAATACTTTAGCAACTCATGATTAAACAGACCAACAGGAGTTGTATGCCACATCACATTGCTGCTAAAGACAATTGCATTTGCTTATTAAAGCTATACAAATATACTTGTGCAAAATTTTTGTTTATTACTAAATTTCATGGTCCAAGCACAGACCATAAACATCAACCTTAAATCTTGCCAAATATAAATCTAGCTTAAAAACTGTGTAAAATATTCTCTGATTATTGTCACATTGTTTTAAACACACATTTTCTTGAATATTTCTTGATATTACTGGATAACAAACATTCAACGCATTTAATGGTACCGAGATTTTTGTTCAGTATGGATAATAAAATCTACAAAAATTATTATAACTCTCTTTAGACTGTATTGTTTCAGACCTTCTCATATATCAATCAATGTCTTGATTCTATACTGATATTGGAGTAAAAAAATATTGCATTTTTATTTAACCCAGCCAAAATGACACATGCAACAAAAAAGACATAAATCTGTGAAGAGCTTAAGTAACATGATCCTTCCATCTCTATTCTGGTTCCCTTAGTTCCCATAAAATATTTGAAATTATTTCCTTTTTTGTTTACTTTGTTGCTGAAAGGAAGGATGTAAAATTCTAGATTATTTTGTGTTTGAAGAGATTCTATAACATGAAAAAGTCCTTCTCTGTGTGTGCTAGGAGACACTGGCTAAACAGTCATGAATCAATAAACCCATGACCTTATTATGTTCTCTGAAGGTAGAGAGCATAGTGTGTCCATGTATAGTAGAGAGTATGTGAGAGAGATCTGATAAAACTACTCAGAGGCAAGATCTGCTTGTTCTTGGTGAAGCACAAGAGAACAGAATAGAACAAGAAGATTTTCTTAGAAAATAACTTCTGATATGATATTGTAAACTGGAGTTGGATGCTGAATAAAAAAAAATAAAGTTGATATCAAAAGAAAAAAATGGTTTTCTGTAAAGCTAGGTAAAAATTTTACAAGTGAGATTAATGAAGATTTTGGTTCAGGGCATTTTACTGTGATGCTTTGTAATCCCTAAAGGGCAAAGGCTCCTGTATCACTTAGTAATTCACTACACTGTTTCACCCAACTTCCTCATTTCTAATGCAATCAATGTTTGTCTTCCTAACCCTACTAAATAAATAAGCCAGGTGCTCACTGAAACTCAGAATATATGTTCCTCTTTTCATGATACATAATTCTAGGGCTAAGTAAAAAAATCCACTCTCACCTTCTTTGCTTGACTGTAGAATCAATAAAAGGAATATATGCCTCATTTATTTTTTTCTTCATTCTGTCTGTGGTTCAGTTTCTTGGATTATAAATTTGTTGCCTTATCTATTGAAAGACTGTGGTGTGTTAAGTGTAGGGCATCAGGATGGTATAAAAGAAGGGAGGAGGGAAGTATGGAAGAAGGGGAAGAAAGGATGGGAGGGGAAAGGAAGGAGGGAAAGAAGTGAGGAAGGAATCTGCAGAGGGCAATTCTTTGTCTTATAAACAAATGCTTGGTTAAAATTATTGACTGTGATATAAATAGGAATGTGGGAAGAATGGTTGGTGGGAAAGAGTTGTGAATTTGAGATGAGAAAGTGTTTCTTATTCAGCAATTATGTCACATATTGATCTTGCCGTACCTTTAAGACACATATGACTTCAAAAAGATAAAACAGGAAATTAAAATATCCAACTTGGAATGCAATTTTCTCTGTTCCTGCTTTGCTACTTGTGTGGAATCTTTAGTCTTCTGTCTTGACAGGCAAATGCACTTAGGTGACTCCTGGTCACTGGTCTTCTCAATGTCTATAATTATTTAGGCTCTTAAATAAATGCCTTTCCAGATCTACACCATAGAAAACTCCACAGCCATACACACATTGATGATAAGGAGCATATGTTATTATTGGTTATCTAGAAACATAGATCGATAGTTTTGTCTGTCTCACAACTCAGTGTCAGTTTCTAAAAACTTGCCTGGGCCAAGTGTCTGCTTGTTATCTCAGCGATCAGGCCTCCCTTCACTTTCTAGCACCTCTAATTTTGCTTTTCCAGAACCTAATAGCAGATTAGTGCCATTAGCACCAGAAATAAAAGTGATGTGTTACTGTTATATCACTTTTCATGTCTGCGACTTAATTTTTCCATCTGTACAAGGAAGATTCATTTTTATCAAACACATGATTGTTTGTTTTCAAAGGATGCTGAGACTCTAGATTGTTCTGAATTCTTGATTGCTGTGTTCTACTCTGGTTTTGTTTCTTAGCTCTGTTCTAGGCCATTTTCATGACATGGTATCTGTGCTGACTTGACAACATTCTCCTTTCCATGAGTGCTTTAGGCTGCATGTCTCAGCTGCTCAGAGACTGGGGTTTTCCTCTATAAGGTTGCTGTCTTTTCATAATCACCAGAACAGTGATTCTACCTCATCATCCTGTCTACCAGGTACTGTTAGAAATACCTTTACTTTTTATCCATACATAAATAAAATTCTTTTGGTTTGGTGTCTAGCCTTAGTTCTTGGGTATTGCACCCTGTCTTTCCTCAGGGTCTTGATCTGTGAATGACCCTCTTTCCAATAATTCAGCTGACCTCCAGACACCCAAAATGATCCACTGTGTGTGTTTAATGACACATTTTAGACCCTATTTATTTATTTATTTATTTATTTATTTACTTACTTACTTATTTATGCAGAACTCTGATTTAAAAGCATGATGAAAAGGGGGATATGCAAATTGTATAGCCACAGGTAAATATAACATGCTTGTCTAGATTTACATTTGCTGCTTATCAAGGAGAAATGCTATACAGAAATTCCTCCCTATTCTGGTTAAGAAGAAACCAAAGGGGAACCAAATGTCATATTTCTGTTTTCTCATCGTCCCCTTTCTCTGTTTATTTTTTTTTTTAATTTCTGATTCTGTGTCAAATACCAGTCTGTGTATTGCCCTTGTGCCTTCCAAGCATAGCTGCCTTTGGAGCTTTGGTTTTAGAAACATGCACACATATATATGTAATTAAATGCAGGCTTTGACTTTTCGCCTGGGAAACTGGAAGGATAAGGTGCGCTAAGCTTTTAATTACAAGTACCCATTCTGGGAGGCTGGGAGCTTGAGCCTCCAACAGCTACTGCTGCTCAGCCTAATCCCATCTTTCAGTGAAGAAAAGAAAAAGCCGACATGTATCTATCTCTTAAAATGTTGACTTAATGTGTTTGACATTTTGTATATATATATACATATATATATATATATATATATATATATATCTGCTAAAACAAACTTTGCTTTACAAATGAAAAAAAAATATTATTTCTGTGTTGAGGTGAAAGCTTTGTCTCCAATTCTTTGATTCTGTTTATGTTATTCACTCTTTGTTGTGCTTCAGGCTGATTCTTGTTACTGAAATAAACCAGTATTCTACGCGATCTTAACTGTGCTCATTTAGAATCATAAATCTCTATACAAATACTAATTAATGTGAAATAATGTCACTGAATATTGTCAAATGCACCCAGAAGAGGTTAAACACTAAATCCCAGCTTAGAAATGAAAAAAAAAAAAACAAACAGAATGTGGAGAAGCAAAGCTGCCTTTGGACATTCAAATAGGGTTTTGGTGTAAACAACTGGAAATGACAGCTGTCAGCTCAGTCCCAAAGTCCTTGAACTCAGGTGATATCCTATACTTCTTGAATTATTATACATGTATAAAGACAAGATGCCGTTGTGGATTAGGACACTAAAGATCATCACTTTTCCTCCAAATAATATATAACACCTAAAAATATCACTGTGGAATAGTAACATCTTTTCAGGTCAAATTTTAAGACATTTCTTTCTTATGAAAATCATTCTTTAAAACCAGGGATTGAAATCACAGAATCATTTCTCCCTTCTTCAGAAATCTCTAGCTATCCACCAGATTCTGTTTTATGAATTAGAAAGAGACCCTCACATTTGTCTTATTAATGTGTATGCATGTGCACCTATCACATATAAATAAATATATACTTTATATCCAATAAAGTCATTCCATTTGTGGTCTTGATTTGAGAGTCAACTTGATGATGTTATCCATGTGCTCTGCAAATTTATATTCATATTTTCTGGTATATCCTTATTTGAAACAGTTTGCCTGTATTCATAGCTTGGGCTAAGCAGCAGAAAATGGCATTTATAGATATTGACTCATAGCCAAACTTCATTTCAATATTATTTTATTATATTTTCTGTTCAAAAGTTATTGAACTACAGGTATTTCTGGGATCAATCTGGAGATAGACATGCATAGTATACATAGTGTATCAAAAGACTAAGGCTGATCTTGAACTGATAATATATGGAAAGGATTTTATCAGGATTTTTGCAGGCGTGATGCAAACATCTGATTCACAGAGATGTCAGAGTGGATTTGGAAGAGGAAAAGAAAATATGTAGCACATTCTGTTGTGTGTGGGAAATGAACGACGGCTATTGGCATGAATGAATTTGAACTGAGGTTGCAAAGAGACCATGCCAATACAGCATACTAGCATTGCCTTATTTCCTCCTGAGCTAAGTAGGAACATTGGAACCTTTTGTTTGAATCCAAGGGACATGTTTTCATAGCTGAATGCAAATTAAACAATATGCTTAGACAGTTCCTTTGGAAGTGAGGAATGCAGGTGAAGGATACTGGCTGGTGAATGGGTGAAAAACCAATAAAATATTTCATTTAGCTGCCAGAACACTCTTCATGCTTGTCAAATTGCTTGTAGCAATTTAGGTCCTATTCACATACTGATTTATTACAACTTTTCTTAATTTTTATATCCTTTAAGTATACTCTCAGCATAATGTGATGAATTGAAGCCTAATATCTCCTTGCTAATAATAAATTTATTTTTGGGTAAGAGGCGATTTTGAATTTTATGATCTCAAACTTCATGTATGAATGCCAGTTTCTAAATTGAATGGATGCATAACTTTCTCCAACATTAGTAAAATGCTAAAATATGTGTCCCAATTCTGCAGAAAGTTTATTTGTATGGCTATAAACACAAACATAACCAATCCCATAAACTCATAGGTTCAGATTTCTTTGATTTATCTGTTAATGTGACACACAGAACATAAATTATATACAAGGTATAAAGTATGTTTGAATGATCTATGGCTTGTACCTAAATTTGTATATTTGTACCTCTACATTATTATCTCTGTTATATGTGTTAATTGATATAAAACATATACATATAGACGGTCAGGTCTTATGAAATTTTACCTTTACTATCTTACCTTCTCATGCCGAACCATGGTGAGAAAATATTAATGGAAAGTCCAAAAATATGCAACTCACGAGTTTTAAATTCATTACCCTTCAGATTAGCGTGGTATAATCCCATGTTACACTATTCTGTTCTGCTTGGCAAGTTAGTCCTATCTTTGTCCAGCAAACTGTGATATAAGTGTTGCCCCTGTTGGTCAGTAGCTGTCTATGTTTTCAAGTTATCAGACTGATGGTAATGCCACCATGACACTTATGTTCCGACAATCCTTCCTGAAAAGTCTGTGCAAGTTGGGCATGATGTACCACAGGCTGAGTTAGAGGCAGATCTCCACAAGTTCAAGACCATCCTGATCTACATTGTGAGTTATAAACCCTCCAGAGTAATACACTGATCCACTGAACCCATGTTCCCCTGCAAAATAGCCCAAGAGTACAAGTATTGTGAAGGTATTTATTTGGATGCACCAAGAAGGATATGTGGAATGCTCCCTTTAAATGAAAAGGCAAATACTCTTGTCTTTTAAGGAAAAAAATCATATACTTGGGTTGCTTAGCTCCATAGTTAAGCACAAAACACAAAATTAAGCACCTTTATTCTGTAAAATTATGAAGAAAATGAAAAAACAAAACAAAACAAGATAGTTTTGTTGTCACACCTCAAACTGCAAGAGTTATAGTCACAGCACACTATAAGTGTTTAGTTAAGATGATGGAAACATTGAGCTGTGGTGGAAGACATGAACAGAAAACATGTTTTACTGACATTGACACATGTCCAGAAAGATTACACACAATCCAAAGGCTCTAGCAAATGGTCACCTAAAGCAAGTAAAGCCATTTGCTTCAGGACAAGGACAGAGACAAGGACTCAGGGAAGGTTGCACTATGAAAACAAAGAGATTATTGGAGATGTTGTACCTGCCATTTTCCAGAAGTCCTTATTATTTTCTGCTATAAATAAAGAAATTGGTTAAAGGGAAAGAATATTATATCGAATAAGACTTCCCTTTCCACATACTGGCATTCCTAGAAGAAAATGCCTGGAAGTGTTTATGAACATCGAAGTGTAAATTAGTCACCAGGGCCTAGACTATATTAGATGTGTGCTGCATCCCAGCCTTGTCACCAAAACATGGAAGGAAATACTAACCCTGATGCCATGTGATGATTCAGACACATATAAAAACACACATGTTGTGCACAGAAAAGAATACACATATTCTCAAAAACAAGAACACTAATTATCTGCCTATGATTTGTCAGCAAAACCAAAAATGTAGCCCAGAGTTATCTTGTTTATGGAATGATTTTCTCCAATGTTTTTAGTCATACCTGACAAAGCATCTCAAAATCTTGAATATGATTTTTATGCAAATTGAAGTTCTGAAGTTTTATTTTCACCCACAAATACAATATTAGTGCCTCTTTCTTTCGCTTGTTATGCAGTTATAGAAGACCTTGACCAGGGCAGAGGGTGGTACTGAAAATTATCCACTATTGCTTAGACAAAAATATTCAAATATTTAGTGGATGAGTTAAAACCATAAACCCATAAACCCATGCCTGATGGAGGAATAGATGGAGTGAGTTGTGAATAAGGCTATCTGGGTATTGAATGACAACACAGGAAAATTATGCACATGGTAGCACAACAAAGTGGAGAAGGGTTTTCTGTTATGTTTGACAAATAAATGAGAAAACACAGTTAATGCTGCAAAAATATATCCACAAACAAGCAATTGGAATTACTTGAGAATTGCCTACTGAAGAACACAAAGAAAAAACTGAATTGGAGTTACTGAAATTCATTGATGCATTTTAAATCATGATTATGAAAAACAATTTTCTCATAGACCACAGTTTTGAACTCCCCATATACTCTTTGAAGGCATTTGACTTCTATATCTTCATTTTGTTAAGTTAAAATGAAAGAGGAAGCAATTAAGTTACCTTATCTTTTCCTAAGCTCTTAAGAAATAAGACTTAGCCTCAGTTACTCAACCATCTAGATTACTCACACAAAGTACATTGCAGTGGTTCCATGATGAAGTATCACCTGATACAGGTCAATACTCCTTCTGATGCACTAATTGAAGGCCAGTAATAGTTCAAGGCTGTGCCATAGTGCCTACATCATTCATCTTCACATCATCATAATTAATTATCATTTTGTGTCCTCACATTTCAATAAGACATTTTGGGAGAAAGAGAAACCACAGTCACACTTTTCATTATAGTATAATTATTTTCATTATAATTGCTAATCTTTTTATGTACTCAATTTATAAACTAAGCCATTATATAAACATATGTTTTAAGAAAAATATAGGAAATATGAAGCTGGGCACCCACTAGCAATCTTAGAATATGTACTACAGACATGATGAGTCTACTGTGAGAGTTCCTGGCCTGTAGTAACCACTCAGCAAGTTTTAGCTGCCAATACTGTTGTTACTTTTGCTTAATTTATTGTTTTGTTTTACTGGTTATATGACATAATTGCTCTTCCATGTAATTATTATTTAAGCAATATTTGGTTCTTATATTTAGAAGCCCATACACCAAAAGAAATCCTCACTGGCTCATTGCCTGATTGGAGTGTTAAAGCACTAGTCTCTCACTTCAGGAACCAGCATCTTCTGCCATAAAGGTCTCCTCTTAATTGATTCACTTCTGATGCTGTCTTCTGAGAAGGACTTAAAGGCCTTCTTAAACAACATAATGAACTTTGGTATCAGCTTCTAATGAACGTTTAATAGGAGATGTTTGTGGAACATGGGATTTGGGTCTGGGCAGGTACTATTTGGATTCATAGAGATAGCTGCAAAGAGTACCCTCGTAATTCTCTGGAACTTTCTTTGGCTCACTGGGACCCAAAGCAAACTCCAAAACTGGCACTCAAAGCTCCTGATACACCTGACAAAAGTCTAGCTCTGGTGTTCTGATTGGTATACAAAGAATGTAAATTATATGTGGTTTGTAAGTAAGGATTTTCCCAGATTAAACTCAGTCATACTGCTTAAGCAGTATTGTGCATGTGGCTAGCCTCTCCTCTGTATCTTGCCTCTGGCTCCACGGTTCTTTTTCTGATATTTTTCATCACTGTTGCTTATCTTCACACTTTTCCTACCTACTATAGTCATCACTGATCCTGTGTGTCTATGAGTGTACACATGTACTTACTCCTAGCCCTCAAATTACATCTGTCAAATTCTTCATCAATCCATATAATTGTTCACTTACCTATTTTTCTTTCTTCATTCCTTCTTTCTTTCTTTTCTTCCTCCCCTTCTCCCTCCATTCTTTCTTTTTTTGGCATTTTTATGGATTCAGGGCTGAATCTAGGACATGTACTCTCTAACAGTGAGTTATAAAATAATTCCAGTTAAAATCTTAATAATTTTGCCTAGGCTGGCCTTGAACTTTCTCTGTAGTTCAGGCAGACTTTGCACTTGTGATAATAATATCTAAGTCTCCTGAGTATCTGGATAATCGGCATATGTCTCCAGGCCACCTTGCATAACTGTTTAGATCATAGAACTGAGATTAGTCCATTTTTTCAGTTGCTTGTTGGTCAACCTTGGATAGAAGAATGATCCTTTTATCCTTCCCCTTATGGATCATAAAATAGTGATAATATAAACTAAATGTACAGTTGCTGTGAGGATTAAAAACAATGGCATTTATAAGATACTATTGCTGCAGAGCTCACACTTGCTTAGATAAGATGCAAACTATTATATTTTATGTATTTATTTATTATATTAAGAGTGAATGATCTAAAATTCTCGGGTAGTGAAAACATTTGTCTTATTCTTATGAGCCATGAAACCCCACCATTGTTCTCTGTGTCCTTTGGAATGATATTTGGGTAACCTCTGACTCACTGGTGAGACTAGGAGGGAATCTAAGTAGAAATAAAAGAACCATTAGCCAAATTTTATATGAATTCCTTTTTTAAAAGATATAACCAGAAATTAATTAATTTTACAGTTTTATTCATTTATTTTGTGTGTTTGCATTTATGTGTGCTTGCCATAACACAGGTAAGAGGTCAGAACTATATTAGTGATTTTTTTCCTTTTATCATTGGTTTCCAGGGCTGAAATTTAGGTCTTTAGGCTTGACAGCAAAGGTTTTCCCTCTGATTCTCTATAAATGCCACTATGCAAATTGTTATTATAGAGAAACAGCCTTTACAAAGAAGGTGTCAAGGAATATTCTCTATCTGGTAGTATTAGGTCTCACTCTTGGATGATTCAAATCAATGGCTTAATTAAAAGAATAAAGGAGAAAAAGAAAGTGTGAGGTGTGGTTGCAATGAAGTATTTGATTGAAGCAGATTGCCAGGTGATAAGAGTGAGGTGAACAAAATATAAATAGTGTCCAGGGACTCTGGCTTTAAAGAAAGCATTTTTTTCCTGAAAATTATTTTGAATATTTATTTAGTATATTCCCCTTAAATCTGAAAGCACTACAAAGGGGGCAAAAAGAAGAGAAGCTGTCAAATTCATGTTTTTGTCATTGTGGTAAGGTGTTTATAAACTCTGTTATGAAGCAGGTATTTCTTACAAGAACAAGATTTTCTGAATCAGTGATGAGTTGGTTGCAGTTTCATTTTGGATATTCCCATCTCTCAACAGCTGTTAGCATTTCTATCTACATTTAGTGAATCTATTGAATAAAAAATAAAAATAACAATCATAATTTACCAAAAATTGTTTTGATGTTTCGTTAACAAAACTCAAATCTTCCCTGACAAAGTACTAGCTTAACACACACACACACACACACACACACACACACACACACACACACACACACACACACTAAAGTAGAGAGGAATAATCAAGGGACCCCCAAGACTACATAAAGAACTACAGGCCTACAGGCAACTAAGGAACACTGGGAACAGGAAAAATAGTCTTCTTCACAGAAGCGCTCACCAATTGACTATCCAATACCAAATGATTGGAAGTGAAAAGTATACATACAAGCAATAATATATAGAT
This sequence comes from Cricetiscus sungorus, assembly GCA_030556225.1. Lineage (NCBI taxonomy): Eukaryota > Metazoa > Chordata > Mammalia > Rodentia > Cricetidae > Cricetiscus > Cricetiscus sungorus. The sequence goes on from JANBXA010000651.1 coordinate 20,592,844, forward strand.
TCAGCTGCTTATACTTGGAAATATTTATGCACATACAAATACATATGTGCATATAATAACAACTAGTGAAAGAAGGTACCATGAATCTGAAGGAAAGTAAGGAAAAATACATGGGAGGGATTGGAGGAAGGAAAAGGGAAATGATGCAATTAGAATCTCATAAAAGAAGTAAAACCAAGCCGGATTGTGGTGGCACATGCCTTTAATCCCAGCATTCAGGAGGCAGAGGCAGGCAGATCTTTGTGAGTTCAAGGGCTGGGCTACAGAGTGAGTGCCAGGTTAGGCTCCAAAGATACACAGAGAAACCCTGTCTCAACAAAACAAAACAAAACACGAAACAAAAACAAAACATAAAAGACAAAAAACAAACAAAAACAACAGCAAAGAATTAGGGTGACCACTTGTCTCCTGTCTTTTGATGCAAGGCTCATTGGACATCTTTCTTCAGAAAGCTTTGAATTTACCTGCACTTTAGAAATCACTGTGTTCTTTCTTCATTGTGCTCATTTTTCTAGCTGCTGATTTACCTGTGTGACTACTAACCTCCAAGCACTTTGCCTGGTTTGTACTGTGCAGGCATGAACAAACATTTCTTCACTCTTACCAGGGATACAAGACTGGACAATCCATTACATTCAACTACATCTTGAGGAAATTGTGTTTCATGGAATTATTTACAGAAACATAGATGAGGGGTTAAGCTGCAAGAGATGCATCACTGAGATTCCCAACCTCATATAGCTGAAGATTCATGAGAAACTGCTCTTTAGGAGTGTTTTCCTTGTCCTACATTATTTATATATTTAATCCATTTAATCCATAGTGATATTGTGATGATCATTTAGTTTTCAATCAGCATTTTTAAATTTATTTTACATACCAACTACAGTCTCCCTGCCCTCCTTCTGTCCATTCCCCCACCTCTCTTCTATTTCCCATCCATTCCTCCTCTATCATTTATTAAATCTTCTCTCTTGTGGCAATGGGACTTCCCACATGTACCTTCACCCTTTAATGAGACACTTTAATTTAGCTACAGTAGGGATACAGAAATCTCATTCCCAAACTCTGTATTAGACATAATGATATGTCCATGATCACTTAAAGAGGAATAAGTGAATAAGTGAATGAAATTCATAACCTGGGATGGCAAAGGGATGATAATGTTCAGCTACAGCCATATCTTGTATAGGAATTTTTTTACCTAGATAGAAGTGCTATCTATGATCTTCAAACTACATACTGCCAAGGAGGTCTATGACTATAACCCCAAACTGTAAACTTACTTCAAAATTTATAAGATTTTTAAAAATCTCTTTGTAACTTTATTCTAAACTTTTCAATAAAAAACATCATGTCTCAATATCAAATGCTGAGCATACCTCAGGAAAAAGCTTGTATGTTGTCTATGAAGGTATTGGAATGTATAGGCAAGTTGTCTAGTATGGAGTATTGTGTGGGAGATGAAAATGGTTCAACTGCTAAAACCATTCATTTGTCATTCACAATGGATATCAAATGCAGTCTTGCAGCCAAACAAAATTACTAGTGCCTCAGCACACTTTAAAAGATATTATATTCTCCACTCTTATTACTGGTATTTCATTCCTTTGAGATACATTCAGATCCCAAGATGTCCTAAGAAAGACATCTTTCTAAGATTCTTCAAGTAAAACCATTCTGCAAAAGTTTGACACAGCTGTAATTCCACCTTTTGATAGAGTTTAAATTTATGTGTCACAACCTGGGGTTTCCTTCCTACCATGGGAGAACAGAGACATAAACTTTAAAGTTTGGGATATGAAAATATAGGCTTAAATCCAGACCAAATGGATCAAGGTTTTTGGTCATGGAAGCAAGCTTGGTTATGGAAATGTAAGCTAGGTTGATTAAAATGGGAGATGAATGGGCTTAGAGACTAAATAAAGAGCAAGGAAACAGTGGTTGAATCAGAAAAGGAGTGATGAGTACACACATTTTGTGGAGGGCAGGACATAAACACTTCAGTAAGGTGAATTACATTTGTATTGTACATATTAATAAGATAAATATGTTCTTGTCTGCAATTGATAGCTTGTTGAAAATGAATAATATCTTGTTGGAGGCGTAATTTCTACTGATTTACTATTAAGACAGCATTCCTGAGTAAGCATGATTTGTAATCTACATGACAGATAATCTTTCCTTTCTGTCTCTGAGAATATATTTAGAACTCTGGAATGACAGAGTCAAATGGAACAGGATCGACTTCTGAGATCTTCAGGTTCACTGCTAGTATTCAATGCTTCCTTAATTGGCAAAATCTTATCTTGTATTCTTTTTCTTTTCCGACTCAGATGGTTATCCTTAATATATCCTTCGAGCCAAGGAAAATAATTGTTTTAATTGTTATTGTCAAAACAGTTTTGCTCTATTATGAAACTTCTTTCAGCAACGTAGATGTGAAATGACAGGCATTTACTATCAGATGTATGTATACACATTGGTTAAAGCAAGACTTTGTGTTCTATCAGCTTGATGTAGGCAAATCTTAGAGACTAAAGAATAGTCTATCTGTTCTGTAGTCCATAGTAGTGGCCTGAGTAAAGAAGAAAGGGTCTCTTTGAAGCGATTCCTCTTTGTTGTGGTATGAGTGTGGATTTTTCTGCAGTGGTGGGGATCAAACTCAGGATCTCACACTTGCTAAGGAAATGCTCTACATAAGCTAAATCATTAGCCCAGAAGTTCATTAAGCATTATCGTAATCAGGTTTTTGTGGTGTTGCCATCCTGAATACTCTGAAGGCACTGAATAGACTTTTTAAATTCCAGGGTAATTGCACACAGGTAGCTTGTGCTCTAGGCTCTCCAACCACATCCATTTGTCCTTAAGACTTTTCTTCACTCATTTCAGTAATACTGAAGTGCTTGGTGCTTTCAGGATATCCTAAACTACATCAACTGACTCCAAGATATCTCTCCTTCAGTCTCTAACCTCACACTCAGTATCATTTTTGTTTTGTTCCCTCATATCAAACATGTCATCTTCTTGTACTTATTTATACTTTCCATATTTGTTCTCCCAGATCTCTATCCTCTTGCTAATAACACCTGACCTCAGGACTGAGAAGGCAATGAAGTCAAAGTTCATGATCATACCTATCTCGATCCTCTTTTCTTCACATTGGCTGTTCTACTTTTATTTGATTACCATAAAAGTTCTCCACAGGCACAGACTATACAAGGAATCCAGTCTTCCTACAGCCTTAAGCTAACACTGTCTTCTGAGCTTCAAAAGCCAGGAGGCACTTGTCAGTTCTCTGATTCTGTCAAAGCAAAAACTACTTTTCAGAAAAGATAGACACTGTTCTCTTACTGAGGAGAGAAAGAAATATCCAGAATAAATAATTTTAGTAGAACATTTCCTAAGGCTTATACAGAATGTGATTGTCTTGCAAGACTTGTGCCAGTTTTTAAGATGACCAGATTTTGTCTTAGTTTTTAAAGATGTATGCTATTTTATTTGGATATATACATATATGTCTGTGTAGGGATACATGTATTTGAATACAATTGCCCACACAGGGCATCAGATTTCTTGAACCTAGACTTACAGCTGTGAGCTGCCTCGCATGGATTCTGGGAACCAAATTTAGGTTTGCCACAAGAGCAATACGTGTTTTTAGCCACTAAGTCATCTTTCAAGGTACATAACATGTCTTTTGACATGCTTATAATGATTGCAATAACTAGAATTTTTCCTACCAAACTTCACAATAAAAATAATTTTTTGTGACTAAATTCACAACTAATCTATGTCTCTAGACAAAATAGATTAATTATAAGTGTATTGAAAGCAACCCAGGAAAGAATTATTGCCTTTTCAGTAGTCTCCATAGCTGAACACCAAGTAGCCATAGATTTATCTTTGTATTTACAGAGTGAGGTAATAGACCTACATATCAGAATAGTATTGGTGATGCAAAAAGCACTTAGGAGGTGTTGTTTTTCTTTTTAATATTTCTTTGCTTTTTATATATGTAATACATACTTGGATACTTGGATACAAGGTGTCATATTATTTGTTTTTAATATCTGAGAGCATTTAATGACTTACATCTGATATTGAATATTAAAGTTAGATGAGCACATTTTGATCCATATGGTATGAGAAAATTGTGATCAGTGAGTCCTACCTCCTGAAGTCCTATATGGCAGAATAATGTCCTACCTCCTGAAGTCCTATATGGCAGAATAATTTAAAGGTTTCTTCCCAGTAGCCATAGCTTTAGGCCTTAATTCTATATCCCTCTGGCTTTAAAGTCAAATTCAACTACTTAGCAGCATAGCTATGCCTACTTTTGGTAAGTATTCTTCAACTTTAAACTGTTTAACAGCATTTTCATGATGACATCTGATTCCCACAGTGTCAGCAAAGTTTCAGATTCTCTCCTTAAAGTTTCTGGGCAAGTTTTTCTTCTAGTGGTTGAATCCTGAGAGAATTATGTTTTTACAACATGTCTAGAAAATACATTAAAAACATCATTCACCTTCTTTCTCAAAAGCTTCTTTCATGTCTACCATGAGTACCATTGCCTTGAGAGCCTTGCAATGTTCTGTTTGTTCACCATTCTAATTTGTCCATCATGAATTACATATAGGTACACATACAGGTAAATTAGAAAGAAGATGGGATTCACTGTATCTGATAGTTATAACTGAATTTGGCTTATTAAAATACTACCCAGCTTATTTGTGAAACAAAACTCTATCATAGACCTATCTCTACTTCCAATTTGGACCCCAAAGACTATTTCACTAACATGAGCTTTATTGTAGTATCTCTTTATATACATAAGGAAATCCCAAATAAAAACATAAAATCGTTCCTTATTAAGCCAACAGTCACAATAACACCATCAGATACATGGACACATTGAAAAAATGTGCTTTTTCAACTAGAATAACTGGAAGACAATATGGCTTAGTTTATTTGAACTCATGATTCTGAGCATTAACTGAGTCAGAAACTTTGCAGAATTCACTATCATTTTATTAACATTTTTTACATTATTTATTTATTTTGAGACAAGATTTCTCTGTGTTTCAGCTCTGGCTGTCTTGGAACTTGCTTCGTAGACCAGGTTGGCCTTGAATTCACAGAGATACACCTCCCTATGACTCCTGAGTGCTAGGATTAAATACATGTGCCATCACTGACCAGCAATTTTATTTTTATGATCACATAAAGAAGTAAAAATAATCTATATTTACATAATATTCACTCAATAAATCCTTATCAAGAATTTGGTATATCCATAACTTGTGTCAGACTGTTACAACCAAAATTATGAACTAAGTGGCTTATAATAAATCTGAGATCATAGTTACAGGAAACCGGCATAGTTACAGTTGTGGTAGAAATAGATGCCAACTGCTAAGCCTTTTTCTAAGGACACCTGACAGCTCTCCCTTCATGTAAAAATTATATTCCTTAGCATTATTTTGTTCAACCATTTAAGAGTTAGGATTTCAACATAAGGATTTTAGAATGACACAACTCTTCTATGACCTTACATCATTGATATAGACATCACAAAATAAGAATTATAAACTCACAAAATAAGAATTATAAACTCAAAGGCTCTACCCCAATAAATACTCACTTGGAGGTAACATTTGGCTTTAAAAAGAAAAAAAATACAGGTAAATTTTAGAATTCAAAACAGATATCCATAGAGACAAAAGAAGCAGTTCAAAGGAATGTAGGGTTCCATGATGGTATGGCACAGGTCTAAGCCTGAGTAAAACATGTTCTTGTGTTTAGAGGGGTATGTGAATGTGCCTGTTTGGGGGCATATGCCTAAGGATACAAATCTATGTATTCATGTGTGCATATACATGCAGAGAAAAGGACAGCCTCCCTAATGGCTTGTCCCTCAGGCATTTTCAGGTTTGTTTGAGACAAGCTTCCTGTCTGGTGTTCACCAGGCTGGCTGGATAGTGAGTGTCAAGGTCTCATCTGTCTCTATCTCCACAGGGCTAGAATTAAAAAGAGTACTACCATGCTCACTTCTTTTTTTACTTGTTCTAAGGAATAAATTAAGGTTCTAGTGCTTGTTAAGCAAGCTTGTTAGCAACTGAGATATCTTCTTAAGCCCATAGGGTTATTTTACTGTCTTTTCAATATAACACAGCTTTACAGCAGAAAGTTTACAAAACATAATGGGGCATATTTGTGAAGCCTCTGGGAAAGACTTTCTGGGAAAGAGAGTACAAAATAATAAAATCATACAGGATGTCCCAAGAACATGCCTAGGATACTTAAGGAGGAAGAAGGAAAGAGCTGGTAGGAAATGGTGTCTAAGAAACAGAAGGAAAACATAAATAAATCAAATGTAGTTTTAAGAAAGCTCTGCAAATGTTGACTTTAAGAAGGGACTGATAGGATCTGCTTCACACTTTTAATTCCTTTTTTGTTGTTTTTTGGGGTACAACTTATACATAATGAAGTGTATTCCTTTTACATAAACAGCTCAAATGCCTTGATGATTAAATATTTATACACACCCGTATAGACACTAGTCAGAAACACATAGATACCCATAGGTCACCATGAACTTTTTCCAAGTTTTTTTCTTTTTATTTCACCATTTCTATGTTCATAAATTCTATATAAATGGCCTTGTAGTCTATGTATGTACTTAAGTGAGTATGTTACCCTCAATGTATGTTAAAGAGAGTCCCCTTTCTTCCGTATATTAATAGTCAATTCTTTTTGTTGTAGTATTGTACTCTATTGATTTTCAAACTGTTCATGTGTTCATTTTCTTGTTGGAGATTTGGACTATTTCTAGAACATGGTGTGAAAAATATTTTTCGAATTTTCTCTCATTCTTTTAAAAATCCACAGATTTTTAAAAATATTATTATGTATGCACACAAATGCATAAATATATAATATGGCAAATCTGTTTATTGTTGTGTATAGGTATGTTTTCTGTGTCTATCACTTGGATAACCTATTAGGAGGCTATACCAGATGAAGACTCATTATCTTTTCAGCAGGCATTGTCTATAGCTCTTCATCAAGAGGTGGAGCCCAGTGAGATTTTCTCCTTCAATATAGTGTGAATATTGGTCTTGTCATTGTTGAGGCAGCCATACTGTAGAGGTATCATGACTGTTCCTTGCCTCCCGTTTCTACGAGATACAATCTTGGAGAAGACTTCCTTGTCCTCAGACTGGTACAATCCTTCTGCCCACTCTTCCTAATGTTCCCTGAGTGTTAGGTATAGATGTAGGGATCACATTACAGATTAGCTTGGGCAAGGCATGACACAATCAGTGGTTCTCTGTATTTTTACTACCTGTGGCTATCTATGATGGTCTCCACATTCTTCGGAGAGAAGCCTCTTTCTTTGTCAAAGGGTTAGACCTACATTTATTCACAGATTCAAGTATTTAGTATTCAATTAATTGTACTGGCTTACACGTGTGGTAGTAGTAGGGCCTTCTCTATTGTTCAAAGTGATTTTTACTCTTTTGGCTTTTTGTTCTTTTGGAGGGGCCTGCCACCCAGTTCAGAAGAAAATCATTCATAGATACTTATTCTTAGTTATGGGTGCCCAACCTTAGATTGGCTTGTTTCTAGCTAGCTTTTCTTATCTTATATTAACCCATCCACCTTTTCCCTCTGAGCTTTTATTTTATATATAAAATAATATATTTTCTTTCTTTCTTACTCCATGGCTGACTGGGTGGCTTGTCCCCGATGTCCTCCTCTTGTTCTCTGGTTGCTCTTTTCCACTGTTCAACTTCTATTTATGCGCTCTGTCTTCAGGCCCTGCCTATCCTTGTTTCTGCCTTGCTATTGGCTGTTCAGCTCTTTATTAGGACCACCAGGTGTTTTAGACAGAAAAAAATCTTAGCTTCACAGAGTTAAACAAACGCAGCATAAAACAAAAGTCACACACTTTAAAATAATTTCCCCAATACTCCTCTAAGAGCCATGAACTCACTATCCATGAGTAGTTAGATTTCTGTATTATCAGGAATGATTTCCCTCCCAGTTGTATGGACTAAGTCTAATTAGGTAGCTGTAGGTTACCACCAAGATCTGATTGCTACAATTGCATTTTTAAGGGTATCTTGACCTGCTCACAGCAAAGTAGAATTATTGATTGCATCCCTTCCTTGACAGCTTGCATAGCACCTGACAATACTAGAAGAACTAGATCTCAGAATGGAGATTTTCAGGTCAGATACAGCTGAATTCCTTCAAGTCGTGTGTCTGAAGATCATGGTATTTTCAACAATAGAAACATCAACTTCTGGGAGTCAATCACGTTTAACATCAATAGCCTATATTGTTCTCAGAATCTCTTGAACTCTCCTAACCAGCAACAAAAGAAATTTCTCAATCTGGTGCTGGAATTTTTGTTAGATAGTTTATGGCTGTTCAGGGGAGCATTATCTCTCTGAGTAACATAACTTCATTTAAATTACATGTGCGCGCATGCGCATGTGTGTGTGTGTGTGTGTGTGTGTGTGTGTGTGTGTGGTTGTGTATGTGAACACACAGACACTTCTATATATTATATGTACCTTTAGATACATGTGAAATAATATGTCTCCTTATGATATTTTCTAGCACACTTAGTGCTATTTATTCCTTCTCCTAGTTCTCCTGTATTGATCTCCTTACTCTCTCCCTATTAAAGCCACCTCTCCTGTTTGTTCCAGTCCTCCCTCTATATCACCTCTATCCTATCGTACCGCACCATGCTCCCTTATCACTCCTCTGGTTTCTTCAGTTGCTCCAAGTTAAGGCTTCATTTTGAGTAAATTTTTAAAGTTTCATTTTTAAAATGTTAGTTACACAATCTTTGAATGTTTGTATTACAAGTCACGATGAAGACAAGGTCAAGTGGTTGTCCTGTCATTGCTCCAGTGGGGGAGGCCATGAGGGACATCAGTGAAGGCTTCTTCATTGCTGGACTCCTCTAGAGACTTGGTGTAGTCTGTACCAACTTCCAAAGTACATTTTCTAATGCACACCTTACTTCTTTACTTTTTTTGGTAATAAACTATAATGAGATTTAATTCAACACTTTGCTAACATGCGAGTACTCTTACTATTTATTAAATAAAGACTAAGAAAAGATTACAAAGTAACGATATGGATATGTTTGTTCATTTTATTAAATATAGACTAAGGAAAGTTTACATATCAATGATATGGATATGCTTGTCTATTTTTACATAAAGAATCGAATCTTAACTGAATGCTTGAAACTAAATGATGTAGAACATCTTCAGTGTTTGCTGGAGATGATCAATGTTATTTTATTTGTCAATAATAGGAATTCTTTTCTCACATTAATACTTAAAACAAAATGACAGAAATATGTTAGAGACATTCTAAGTACTGACGGAAACGGCCCCAATCCCAACATTGATTCTTTTTTATGGCATTTTCCCACAAAAACTCAGCTCAAATAGTCAACTTTAAAGTCAAAGGTTCTAATACAATATAATCAGCATAAGACATAAATACATGTTTTCTGTAATGAAACCTCATGTTTCTGTAAGAGCACAAAACTCTGTGTGTACCCTGGAACCCGAGTGTGTCACAGTGTGTGTCTATGTAATGTTACATGCTATGCATTCATAGCTCAGGCTGCAGTGAAATCATGCTGTGCCCCACAGGTGAGCACTGATAGGAACAGTATAGAATTATGCATTTAGCTTTGAATCAGTACAGTTTCAATTGTGTGACAGTTTCACACTCGCATAAAATGCACTATAATCAGACTCAACCCTCAGTCCTCCTCTCACTCCTGCTAACCCTCTTCCTTTTCCCAAAGACCTTGTCCCCTGTCCTCATGTCCCTCTTTTTCATTCCCTTCCTCTACTTCTTAGATCTATTGGTATGAAGAGACACCATGACCAAGACAACTCATAAAAACAAAGCCTTTAATTGGGAACCTGCTCACAGTTTTAGAGGTTAGTCCATTATTATCGTGGTAGGGAGAATGGTAATGGTAGCACACAGGCATGCATGGAGCAGGAACTGAGAATTCTCCATACTGATCCATGGGAGGCAGAAGGAGAGAATGACTGGCAAGGCTTCTGAAAGCTCAAAGCCCACCACAGTGAAACACATCCTCCAACAAGGTCATATCTCCTAATCCTTCTGAATCTTCTAAATAATTCCACTCTCTAATTATTAAGTATTCTAATATATGAGCCATTGTTATTCAAATCACTATATTTCTCCTTTCCTTTCTTCATTAACTTTTTAAAGTAGTATCTTTTTACAAGCAAAAATAAGTGCTTTGTTCAAAACACATTTCATCGTTTTTGTTCTCTTTAGGTCAGTACTTTTGTTTGTTTTCTTTAATATTTTTTCATGTTTGTAAAATATTTGATATTTTCTATTGAATTTGTATATCAGCTTTTTATTTATTATTGGAGATTATTTTGTGTGAACATGTGTGTGTGTATGTGTGTAGGTTGTTTTTATACATCTGTGTGTACATGTTTGTGCAAGTATATATGTCCTTGTTTATGTTTGTATGGATGCCATACCATATTGGATATTGTTAATCAGAAATGCCATCCTTTTTTTTTTTTTTTGAGACAGCATCTCTCATTGACTTTAATCTCTTGCTGAGTGTGCTAGACTGGCAAATCAGTAAACCTGTGTCTGTTCCCCCAGAATTGGGAAAGTAGCAACTCCGCCTCTTTACATGGGTGTTAAATATATAATTTAGACCTTTAGGTTTATTTGGCAAGCATTTCACTGACTAAGCTATCCCTCAGTGCCTAAGTCTCCAATTGAAATAATAATGTTGTATTAATGTAAGATGACTAATTTTGTTCTTCATATATACTCTTAAGTTAAAAACATTTGGGCTTTCCTATTGATTGACTTATGTTTGGTTAAACAACTAGTAATTCCACATACATTATCTGTCAGAAAGATGAGTTCTTGAAGTATTAACAACTTACCACAAGAAGAATACCATTAGAAGAGAGCAGAGATAATCCGATATAATTTATAGAAATGGTTCAATGACAGTCTCAGAAAAGGGTTGGAGAAAGTCTACTTTGGGGCATTTGAATGGAAATTAAGATGTCCATATTGGTTAGCTATGGCTTCTGAAAAGAGGATCAGGAAGGATGGAGTTCAAAGGTGCTTGAGTTTTCTCCCTGTAGTGAAAAACATAGAGATGATAGAGATGTTTGATGAAATGTTGAAAAATATGCAAATAGAATTGAAGAAAATATGGAAACTATGCTGAATAAATACATACAATAACTGTTTATATAATATGTAATATATTATGCATAACAGAATGATGTTTACTTTTAGAGAAAATAAAAATTTATAGAACTAATGTACATAATTCAAATAATGAAAATTTTATGACTCACTTGTTTACAGTTTTGGCTTTTGTTTATAAATTTAGTATCCAAGTCCTTTATGTTTTATGATTTTTAATTTAAAATAGATTAACTCGTTTTTTAAAAATTATATTTACTTCTGTATTTTGTGGGTATGGGTGCTTTGTTTGCATGTATGTCTACATACCAGAAGAAGGCATGAGATCTCATTATAGACACATGTGAGCCACCATGTGGTTGCTGGTAATTAAACTCAAAACCTCTGGAAGAGCAGCTAGTGCCCTTAACTGTTGAGCCATTTCTCTAGCCCTTTCTATTTTCCTACTTAAATTCAAATTCCTTATTTTATGACTTTATAAAATTAAAGTTCATAGACTGAAAATAACTGAAAATAACTGAAAAAACATATTAGGTGGTGATAATTATATGAAATATTTACCCTTATTAGTAGATTTATGGCAAATGTAGACACTGTGCTTCTATTATTTATTTATTTTTTTAATTCTGTCCTCAAAAAACCTCAGAATCTCTTTGAAATTGATATAACACCCCTTCAATCTAGGAAGCAGAATTTGTGTTGGGGTACAAGCTCTCCTCAGTGAAGCATGTCAGTTTCAAAGCTCATTCTATTCCAAATTGAGTTGTTTTGCTTTTCTTAGCCCTCCTTTGAATCCTTTTCGAAGCTATAATCTGTAGACAACTGTTCACCCACGTACCTGTGGTTAGGGCATTGTGTGGCAGCTTTGCCTTTATTATGTATTAAATGCAAAAATCACTTTAATGCAGCACTGAAGTGAAAAGTGCTATAGGCACTCTGGAAAATATGAGCTAGGAATTTCTAAGCTAATGATCCTGTGGAAGAAAAATCTTAGCTTCATTGTGTGTCCTGTGCGTATCAGGGTATGCATAAAGCTGAAAGATAAATAAGATAAACCCCTTTCATCCAGCCACTTATTATAAAAGATTCAAAAAAAAAGCATATCCATGGTAAGTTAGATTCTTATTCTTTCTCCAGCTTTCTTTTGCATATCGCCCTAGGAAAGAAGTTCTAGAGGAGAGTAGAGGGGGAAAAAAGTGTATTCTAAGATTTACCACAAATATGAATATTTGTCTTTTCCATATGAGAAATTATAAATGTTACTCTGCATACAAAATGTTTAATTATGAAAAGATATTTTTCTTTAATTAAAAAAATGTTTCTGGATAAGCATCCTTTGTCTATAGAGTGATGATAAATTCTGACAGGACCCAAATTCTAAGTAGTTACATCTGATATTTTGCTTCTTTGGATACAATAGACAAAGAAGACATTAATAAGCAGTATACTATTAAATGTCTGATATTTGGTTTAGATTCACAGTGATAATATCACTGTGATATCAAAGTATTTTTGATAAATTGGTAAAAGTTCCTACAAATACGGATATCAAGAGAAAATCATAAAACGCCAGCAAAAAGACAGAATAATAACATGGTATTATGAACTTTCAAAAGGTGCAAAGGACACTGCAACTAAACCTTAGCTATCAACTAAATTTTTCTACATATCAAACCACATGGAAATTGGTGGCTTTCACCAACTCCATAATTTTCCTCATTGTTTGTGGACAGCTGAGTGGCTTTCTGGTCCACACTGTTTCTATAGAGTCAAACACATGGTTGCCCCAGGTGATAATTTTTCTGCACCAAGAATTTGGTATGGTGTCCAATTACTAGACCCTGATGCTTTTTCCTTCTCACTGGAACATTGCTGCTTTACACTGACTTTGGCTGTTCAAATGCTAAGGATGGTGCTGGGCAAGATAAAACAGTTATTAAAGTGCTTGCTACACATGTGAAGACCTGAACTTGATTCCACACATGTAAAAATGCCAAGTTTGGTGGTGCATTTGGGATATAAGCAGGAAGGAGACAGAAACATTCAGATCCCTGGAACTTGCTAGCTATCTAATCATGAGTTCCTGGCAAGAGTTGAGACCTTGTCTCAAAAACAAATGGTAAATGCCTCCTGATGAACAGCATCCAAGGATAATGTCCTCTGGCATTTACACTCACCAGGACACACATAAGTAAGCAAGTAAGCATGCACACACACACACACACACACACACACACACACACACACACACACACACACACACACATATATATATACATATACACAAGCATGCACACCACACACATATATAAAAAAACCTCCAGTGTAGTAAATATGTATAATCATGTTGTAAAACTTATGTACAAGTTCACAGCTGTGGCATGTATGCTGCTGTCCCATTAGCAAGTGGAAACATGGATAATACACTTCAGCTGGAGGAAAGAGAGATTCACTTTGCAAAGCAGCATTTTCATAAGGATAGAAAAGATGTTGGTCATTTCAAGTGTACAATTGAGTGAACTTTGAACATTGAAGCAGAGCTTCAATGGCATAGAGTTAATGTTGAAAGGAAAGGAAGCATATTGTTGGGCACCCTTTAGTGAGCCATTAGGGAGTTTATCTTAGGGGCCAGATTGATGCAATGGATAAATTACCATGTTACATATATTATTAATCTAAAGATTTAGTTGCAGACCAATGGGAGTAGAAGGAATCTAGAGAAGCATTTGATATTTTTGAAAACAGCTGCTCTTGTCTGGCACCCAGCATCTGCTCACCAATGCTTCCTATGCCTTTATCTTACTCTGAAGTCAGATGCAGGGTAATAGGCATGGTATAAATGCACAGAATAATGTCAAATATAAAAAACAAATTACACTTAATCAGCAGTGTGTGTTTGATTGCAGATGGATTTGGAGGTTAGCAATGATTAAGTAAAAGTAGATGATGAAGTAGACTCAACATTTCTGTGCTTGGGAAGAGGAGACTAGTTAGTTATATATTTTAAAAAAGATATAGAGAAAGAAGGAAAACATCACTCTAGGGTTAAAGTAATGTTTAAGAATATTAAATATGAATAGATGGCATCATATCCCAGTAATTATGTCCACTGTGGCAATGGAATTGTGGTGTGTGTGTGTGTGTGTGTGTGTGTGTGTGTGTGCTGTCTGTCTGTCTGTGTGTCTGTAATATTCTCATCCATATATCCAATATATATCAGATGCCTTCATCTATATTCTACACACAAATGATTAGGAATACAAAAATTAATTCTCTCATAGATAAGTACAGAACAGACATGTGAGCCTTGAAGATCACTGGAGAAACCAAAGACGAAGTTCACCAATAAAGATAAACACAGAGCAGGAGGATTTGTGATACAGGGATCAGGCCATGGCAGGGAGGCAGATTCATATCATGTCAGGAAGAAAGAGCAGGTGAGGATTTCAAAGCATTTTTGAGTTATTAAAATGAGGCGCATTTGAAAGGAAAAGTTAAATTGCAATGTTTCACAGAAAAGAAAAAAATGAGGCAGACAGACATAAGGCTGTCATCCATGCTGCACAGCAGTCTGGAAAGATGAGAACATATCAGAAACAATTGCAGGAAGATAGGGTTGACTTTGAAAAACTCCTGTTGCAAGTTTACCCGAAACAAGGAGGGGGAAACCAACCATGGAATTGTCTACATCTCAGCTCCACAATAGCTCTCACCACTGTATTATTTGAACCAAATCAATTAAACATTTGAAAACACAGATGAAAAAAATTCCAGAATTCAGAAACTATAGAGGTAGATTAAACATTTGTTTCCTCTAGTTTTAGCCACATTCTTTGTTTTTTTTTAATGTGGTGTGTTATGTTTCCTAGTGATAGATGTGTGTCCTGTGTTTACTCAAGAGACCATTTGCTGACTGAGTTAGAGAATCAGTGAATCACAACAGATTGGCAAGACTCACTGTATCTTTGTGATCACTGTCAATGGAGTCTCTAGAGCTATTAGCCACAAAATGTGTCAGGTCTTTTGTGGCAGTAGAAAGGAGGTAGGTCTGTATTATTTCCTCTATTATATGTGAGTAGTGGTGAAGTGAGATAGTACAAAAATTAGCAGGGCTCAAAGTCACGACTTTACAGGAAGATAGGGCCAGCAATCAGCAAATAGAGTTATGCAGAAATTCCAATTTTTAAAATATATTAGTCAATATACCACTGGTCAGGTATTTGATTTATCTGAAAAAAATTAGAGCAGACAGAAACCCAGCTGGGACAAGGGAGTATCATGTTGGGTCTAGAAACACATGACCAGAAGTCAGAAGACAAACTTGCCAAAGCAACTAGAGACATCTGTAAAACACCCATAGAGCCATCTATGGATTGATGTCTCAGGTATTAAGGATAAACTGTTCAGTCAAATTTATGTGGTTTATATACCACTGAGTACTTTTCCTGAAAGCAAATATATGGAAGGAAACAAAGCTCCAGTAACATTTTTAAACCAATTACCAAGACTCAGACTAGAAGACTATGATGCCATGGGAAGTCCTAAATGTTAACACTGTAATAAAACTATCATGTGAAAAAATATAGATATTACTTAAACAGATCCTCACAAAAGAAGCTTATGTTAGAATCAAGAAGATGAGAATTAGGGCAAATCAAATAAATTGTGTTCAGATGCTAGCTAAACTAGTTTGAATATCATCTATGTACTGCATAGAAACACAAAGACTGTAAGACATTCAGGAGAAATTAGAGAGCAGAGGATAAATCCTAGGAGAAGTCTCCAGTCAGAATAATTACTGTTATTTTCTATCTGAAGACTTACATAATTTAAAATAATATATACCTATGTGATAAAGATTGCCAAGGCAAAACATTCTGAAACAAAGGGCTGAGATACTCTTCAGATTTATTTAACAACTTATTTCTGCATTCCTACAAACATTTTGTGAATTGATTAGTTTTCCTGTAAATATTGATTTTTCATTCCTCTATGAAAACCTAAGTATGCATATTATATAAAAGTCATGTTATTAAAAGTGATTTTACAGTGACCAGTGTTAAGCATATTGTCTGACTGTGTTTTTATTCTTCTACATGAATTTAAATGATGAAGGTTAAGACTGTCATAATTGTGTTGGCTTGTTTAATTGGAGAAGCTGAGTTGTCACTGAATTGATGTGAACAAATCAATGGCTAATCAGTTTAAAAAGCAATCATTACTGAACATACTTATGGGAAGTTAATTACTGTATAGTAGTGCCGTGTCAAGTGAGAAAAAGCATTAAAATATACTAGGATGTGTCAACAGGCAATGCCAGAGCATGCAATGGACTGTGAACCCATTAAACTTGTGTATTTTAGAGTACGTTAACTTGAACAAAGCATCAGATTGCAGCAATAATCTGCAATATTTGCAAATGATCAATTTTTTTTATTTCCTAGCAAGTCATGGCATGTTCCTGGCCTGTTTGTGCTTTCTCTGCACTCAGTTGGTCTTGGCCTGGCTGGCCTACTGTTGTTTAGTAGATTCTCAATCTCTTGTCTGACATTCCTGTGATCAGAGCAAGTGGTGAGAATGACACTGTCTTTTAAAACAATTCTACCTAGATCTGTCTTCTTTCTTTGTATTGCTTTATACTTCATGATCTATCTTTGTTTTTTCTGGCAGAACAGAGCTCTCACTTAAAAGAGGTGAGATCTACATGTGATTGGCCACGGCCCAAAAACAAAAATTCAAGTTGCTCTAATTAGAATATTTTAATATAAAAACAATTTAATAAGGTTATTATAATTAACAGAATAACACAAAATGTGAGGAATAATTGTACTTCTTCAAATAGAATTGTGGCAATATGAGTTACTTGGGTTATAGCTAAGGATTGAATATACCATATAAGTATCAGATGTAATCTGGCAGCATTCTTCTCTTTTCTGATTGTGGAAACTAGTGATCTGTTAAGTCACTGCATTCTTAAACTTACTAGTCACAGAGATGTTAGGTAGCACATAGAGGTAGGAAATGAATGAACTCACCATTAGCGGTCTGAAGATAGATCAAGATATTTTGACACTGGCTACACCACATCTCTCCATAATTACAAAGAACTAATCTGTCAATCAGCCTTATAGAAACTTGTACATAGGTAATGCCTTTTTTCCCCCTGGAAACTCTATCTCATAATTTATTGAACCAATGTGTTGGGAAACAGAGATATACTAGAAACCATGAAAAGGTAAATTGCATTGCACAGTTTCAAATCTCTAGTTTTTTTATAGTCTAGAGAGGCCTGATCTGATGTAGAAGCCAAAGCTGGATCTCTGAGAAGCATGAAGGGGAGAAGAAGGTATCCATAGGACTCATGGAGAAATTAAAAGGGAAACATGCTTATGGCAGGTTCTGAAATCCTTTCTGCATCACAGATAGAAAGATGCTGATGGTAGCAAGTTAGCACCCACTGAGAGGGTTCTGTATCTTTGAGGCAGCCCATACCTGCCATACCTATGAATAGACACTCAGATGCATGCATACTATTTCCATTAATTACAACAGATAATAAAATATTGTTTGCTTCCCCCCTCTCTCCACTACTCCTCTCTCTAAACATTCTGTTGAACTGTTGCTACAAATTTTATTCCAAAAGCTAGTTCATCAGTGGCTAGGGAAGGTTCCTCTGCTACCAAATGGAAGCCATATTCTCATATTTTTAATCAAAGGTTCAAGGGGAAACCAGAGCAATCTGTTTCTCAGAGGCAGTTTTTCTTTTCTTTCTGGCAGTCTCTGGAACTTATTGACAAGAACACTTCTGGCTTGAGGGCTTTTCTTTTGCATCTGTTCCTTCTACTGTTCTGAAATACTTTTAACTTAATTGAAAGAGTGCTTGAAAATGGGAGGGGGCTTGTAGAAAAGGTAATGTTATAGTTTGCTTTGCTACTGCTATAATAAACCCCTGACAAAAAGAATTCAAAGAGGAAGTGTTTATTTCATTTTTATAGGTTACAAGAGATAGGTCATCAAGAGAAGCCAAACTAAGAACTCAAGGTAAGAGTTTAAAATAGAAAACATGGAGCATTACTGTCTACTGGACTATTCCAAGGCTCACCTTAGACTATATTTCATTTACAGGTCAGCCCAATCTGATGAGAGATGGTAACACACATAGTGGGGAGTATGGTCCCTCCTACATGAATTAAAGTTCAAGAAAATTTCCTCACAGACCAGCCAGGTTTTGATGAGCTTCATCTTCTCTAGTGTGTAAAATTAACAACCAAGGCCAGCCAGAAGAATTCATTTGAGGATGGGGGTGGGGAGACAGAGAATGGACTGGGAACAATTAAAAGTCAGAATACATTGTGACTGGGAAAGGGAGAACAAAATAAAATACAAAGTTTTGAAAGCTTTGCCCCAAAATTATAATATAGAAACTGATCCATAGAGATTTTCTGGTCCCCAAACTAGACTATGGGTGCTCTTTTTTTCAGAAGTTTATACTTTAGGAAATATATATTCCCTAAAGGCAAAGATATGATGATTGTTGCCCAGTTTCATCTAGAAGCAAAATTCATCTTTCCTACTTAGGGCTCAGTAGGTTCATGGCCCCATAAGATAGTAGAAGATCAAGATGCTTGGTCCAGATTCAACATCCATTGGGATCCTCCTGAAAAGTGAAACTTCATGCTATCTCATCCTTAAACTCAATCCTTTGAGGAAAAATACATTCTATGGCCACATGGTCACATGCCTACAACCTCATGGCTTATGCATGCATTGACTGCTTGCCTGTAAAGTTCTTAAAGATTCAGGCGTATAGCAACACTGTCAGGAAACACGTCAGTCAATCTCCTAGTGAATGAAGAGGTAGTGGAAAGGCAGTAAAAGTCACACCTGTATATCCAGAGGAACATGTCTTGAGTTTTATTGTTACTAGATAACCTAAAAGTGACAATTTTTCACACTTACAAAGTGTTCTTCATTAGGCATACCTAGTGATACTAGTATGAGTAGCATTGTTGAAATAGATGGTCAGACATGTGAAGGAAAAAGAAAAAGCCTTCTTTTACATTCCAAGTATGTTCTAGGAACAGTGAGGTTATTATAAGCTATATTTCTTCCAGTATTTGAAATGGAAGAGCTGAACCAGCAGGATATTTAAAGCTGTTGATGAAAATGCTCTAAATTATCCATGCTAACCCTCTAATAAACTCAAGATGAATGGTTTTCTTCTTCCATTGTACCTTCCCTAAAGATCTGGATGCTGTGGTTTGCCCATTTCACAAGAAAAGTTCCATCTAGAGGGAAATGGGATGACTTTAAATTTTCAGTCTTGTTGGAATCAATCTGTGCTGAAAGGAACTACCACCGTCTCCCAGACCCAAAGTAGAACATGAAATCTATACTGGCTCATTAAAATCCTAGACTTCTCCGGGCCATCTGTAATCATGACAAGAGGCAATCAATGTGATTGCAGTGTGCAGTCAACACTGTCATATATCAACACACGCATGCTCTAGCATGCTTCGGGGATGTCAGAAACATTTTGGGATTGTTTTGAACTGTAGCATTTCAGAACAGATCTTGGTTTCAATTACCTGATGTAATTGAAATGGGCCATGCTCAAGACACCAGAGGAGAGGCTGGTGATGTCATTTTCCCCCTTTGAGGGTCTGTTGGGTTTCACCAACCCAACATGTGCTGTTCCGAATGTGATACCCAAAGTTGCAGTGCAAACTCTCAGGGATGATATGTTAGCAAGTGTTTTCTTTTGGGACAGCTCGAAGGATCACAATTACTCTGAATCAAGAGAAGAGTCAGTCAGGCTTGAAGGAAGGGGCTTGCATTTAAAGTCACCAGTGAGTGAAATGTATGAGGAAGGTACAGGGTTTCTTAGCTTGTCAAAGATGCTCAAAACGGTTACTGTCAAACTTATCACCTCCCTCCCCACTCCTTCTCCTTTACTGTATCAACAGGAAGTTCTTTCTGCCTACAGAAGCACAGGGAAGCAGCACAGGGTTGCCTACTGATCGTCTCTAAATTTTAAACCAGGAAGTTATTTTTCAAGACTGGGTCTTGAAGAAGCCCCTAAATCCCGTCTCATTTAGTATTAAAACTTGGGCGGTGCTGCCCCGTTGTAGAAAAGAAAGCTTCTCTACTGCTGTGTTTGGTGCCAGAGGACTTAATGACAGATTGCAGGCGCCACATCCTCTTTAATTGAGTTTCAACTTGTTTCACACATGGGAGTATAGATGTCACAAGGGAATTATAAACGGACACATCGCCCTTCATGGCTCTGGAGGCCGCTGAAGTGGGGGATGAGAAGACATTATTCATGGCGATTGTCCATGCCTTCCTTCTTCCAAGAGCTCCCATGCCCATAGTCCTTGAAAAGCAGACCAAATGTCCTGCCAAGAACTGTTCATTTTTAAATACCGCCCTCTCGTGGCTATAATAAAAATGTATGGGTCTGTTTCCCAGTTGTCTTGAGAGTCAGGAATCTGTCCGGATCTTTGATTTTTTAAGAACATGTCAGTCAAGTAACCTTCTTACGGAATGTGATCTGTGAGTTTAAAAATACATGTTAAATTTTAATTGTGAGAAGAACATACTACAGAACTTTCTGTATTAACCATTTTAAGTATATAAGTTAGTTGTGATAGGTATACTCACATTACTATATGAGATATCTAGAGCGTTTTCATTAACAATAAAATTGAAGTCACTGGGCAATGGTAGCACACACCTTTAATCCCAGCACTGGGAGGCAGAGTCAGGTGGATCTCTGTGAGTTTGAGGCCAGCCTGGTCTATAGAGTAAGTGCTAGGACAGACTCCAAAGCTATAGAGAGAAAGCCTGTTGCAAAATAAATAATTACATCAATAAATAAATATATAGATAAAGAAAATTAACTCTCCACTTGTTGAGCAATATTCTGTTTCCTGTTACCTATCACCTTGTCTGTGGCAGCCACAATACTACCATCTTTTTCCAGGATTTGATTATCTATTTCACCCAAATGGAATCATATAGTTTTGTCTGTTGTGGATTTAAACTGTTAAGTAGCTATGCATAATTAAATATTGATTCGACAAATTTTGAGATTTTTTTTCTACTCCAACAACTATAAGTCACCCTAAAGGCTGAGGCCAACCTGTCCAACATAGTGAGTGCCAGGTTAGGAGAGCAACACAGCGACAGCCTGTCACATACACACACATCTCCTCAGTAACAAGTTCTGATGTTTTCTCTCCAGGAAATAAAACTGACATTTGGTCAGTTATTATGAAATATTGTAAAACATAATATAGAAAGATATACATGTGTAGAATAATCATGGGTTAGCTCACATAATTTTTAATGCATTTCTAATATCTGCAGAGGAATTCAAAAATCTTTCTCAAAACAATCATCTATAATTAGCTAAATATTCCCCTTGCACCTGGAATTTCTACTCAGGCTTTTTTCTCAACAAAGAATTGATCATTTTGAACATAATAAATGCCATCGGCATCAAATGTCATTTCTAAAATAAGGGAAATGAAACCCGAAATTAGAAAATGACTTGCCCAAGTCCAGTGTTATTAAGTATATATATTCTATTTTTTCTTGTGATTCAATTGCCTGTTCCCATTTGAGTCCACAAAGGGGCATAGTCCTTTATAGTTTGATGAGGCTTAACATTCCTTTTGGGTAAGTGCTATGGAAAAATAACATACCTCTCAATTATTCTGTCAAATCTACATAAAAATATTCCCCTATCCTCTCCTGTCCTCTCTTCCTTAAGGTCTGTGATGAGATACTTTAAATTTATTAGCATCTATAAATCCTCTTTAATATAACGTGACCCTTGGGAAGCTGCTACTTCTTTAACTACTTTGAGGAGGGATACATAATAACTTTGTTTTAGGAGGGACAGATATTTGTCCCATATCGTCTGTGCCATGTCCTTCATTTGAAACTGCTGAATCTCCTTTATTCATCCATGCATTCATTCCACACATGATCAAAAATCTATTAATGTATGTCAGCCACTGTGTTCAACGTAAGTGGTAAGTAAGACAGGCTTTAGCCTGTGCCTTCAAGTCTCTGCTTTTAGAACCACCCAGGACAACTGTTATTTGCTTCTGCCACCTGTGCTGCTTCTTGTACGTTGTCTAGTAACACTTTGAGTTTAAAATAAATATAGTGGCAAAGGTTTTTCCTTGTGATTATTTTTATTGAATCCACACATGGTTAGTATAGCTCACACCAGAAAACTGGCAAAATAAGGAGCAGCTCTTTGTCATTCCAGAGACTGCCACTTGAACTGAAATTTGATACTCTTAGTATCACCAGTGTGAGTTTTGCGGACTGAATGGTGTCTTGGGAATGGGAGTAGGTATCCCTCTCTGCTGACATTGAAAATACAGTTGATGATATAGTGTGATGGTAGGAATGCTTCCGCTTACCAAGTTAACTGCTATGCAGCCATTGTTCCTCAAATACGGCCAAAACAGAATAAATATTCAATAAATGCTACAAAATGAAGAAAAAAGAATGATGAACTTTAGGAGAGCAGTGACTGCATGCTATTTAGTCATTAATCTTTCTATTCTCCATTCTTAGAGAAAGCCACCAACCTGAAAGGGGTTGGTAAATAGAATTAATTTGAATGAAATTTGGAAATATAACCTTGTTAAGAGAAAAATGTTTTAAAGTCTGTAAAATTCAATAACATTTATTTTTCTGCTTCCTTTATGAACTCCATTTCTGTAATCCTGGGAACCATAATCTAGTCCCAACTTGCTGGTCCCCTCCTGCAGGTACATTAGCAAGGCTTGCTTTGGGTTAGGGTCTAGAATATGAAGACTGGACTCATAAGGGGCACTTTTGATCCAGTGCATGTTCCTATTAGTGCTTTCTGTTTCTGTCTGTGTGATGGATTAGTAGAAAAGATATGAGACAGTGAGTAGAAGATTTTGCATTAATTTTTTTTATTTAGTAATTACTTCACTGCAGCAAACAAAACTGAATCTGAGAGAATGTTGACATCTAATTTTCAGGTTTTGAATTGCTTAGAGAAAAAACAGATCTCTCTGTTCTCATCTGCTAACTTATCACTGTGAAGTAATTATGTAGAGCAGAGTGTGGTCTTAAGTCTCCTTTAACACAGGCAGGTTGTAACGAGTCAGCAAGTAGACCCTTGTTTTAAGGATGGGGTAATTAGAGACCTATAATCTTGAAGAGTAAAGGCTATATCATTTAGCAGACATGCTCTAAGGGAGTTAGTTGCCTTCTGGAAAATCATGTGTTTTACAGCTCTGCTTCATTTATAAACTGGAGTCAGATTTAGAAACTGTTGTGCCTTTAATCTACCTCTTTGTCCTCTTGTCGGAGTGTATATCTATCTTCATGAGTAAGATTACACTTTATGGGCACTTGTTGTCTTTATTGGCAAATGCATGTATTTCTGAATTGATGTTTCCTTGGATTTCAAATGAATCAAGAAATTGAGAAAATGAGAATCTAAATAGAAAGTGACATTTAATTTGAGATTTTTGTGCTGCAAAGAGCATTTAAATGACCACATTTTAATTACTTCTATGCACTAAAAAGATGCAAATATTGCAATCTGAAGAGACAGACAGTACACTGCTGTCCTTGTCAGAAGACAAGATATGAACCCATGGTTGTTTAGTGTCATTCTCCCTTCAGTTTTGGGAATATTATGAGTAACTAAAAGTTCAACAGCTTAAAAGAGTGATTCATAGAATGAGTAAATTAATTTTTGTTATTGTTATTAGAGAAAAATTATATATATATATATATATATATATATATACACACACACACACACACACACACACACACACACACACACACACATATATATATATATATATATATATATATATATATATATATATATATATCTTAGAGCCCACGGTGGGGGGATGATAGAGTCGAACATAAAAGGCTCAAAAAGGCTCAAAATGTAAAGTTTACCCTGTGTTTGTGAACATGTTCCCTTTCCAACAAAGACATGGTAATATTTATGGACTATTTCTTACCTTGAATTTGGCATGAGTTTTAGTTCCCAAAATGTTGTTATTGGAGGTAAATTTCAAGACTTTTCAAATTCAGTTATTGCCTGTGTGGTTTAACTTTATCTCTAGACTGCTACTACCCTTCTCCCTGAAGTTCCAATGTTCACATCTCTCTAGTATAGTTAGGTGTATTTTGGGAAGACAGGACAATGACTACATAACTGCTGAAGTGAGGTCATATTCCTCATTACCTGGCCCAGTGCAGCTTAGCATGTCAATTTGGTTTAAGGAATCCAAGCCAAGTGGAGAGAAGAAGCATGTTCCGGGTATTGTCTTGCTCACTGAGGAGTCTTTATTTATTTCCTCAAATAATTGCTTGACAGTAAAGCATACTGTATAGCAGCTGTCCTATAAAAGCACACTGCACTATGTAACAGTCACAAAACAAAAAGGTCACTTGGCAAGGTTTCTCTTTAAACTTTCTGTGACACACCAAATGTTCCTATTTGTCTACATTTCACAGGATAGTTGTTTTAAATATCTTACTATATTGGATATTTATTTTTTTATGCCTGGTTCTATAGAATATAGTCAACCTGAAGTTTACTTTTAAATACAACAAAGAAATGAGTTGCCTCAATAGCCATCATAAGTGTCATCATTGTCTTAGTCTGCAGTAACAATCGCCATTGACCAGGAAACTTAAACAATAGAGATTTGTCACAATTCTGGAAACTCAGAACATAAGATAACTAAGATTAGTAGTCTGTCCCTTGTTGGTTGCCTTTCTGCTGTCCATACAGCTATATCTGTGCTTTGTGTTTGCAACTTGTTTTAGAAAGACAAGGAGAATAGAGATAAGGAGAGAAGGATAAAAGAGAGAACCAAAGAGAAAATGGAAAAGAAATACAACATTAAAGAATAAAAAAATGAAGATGTGTTAAAATCAAGCTATAGGGTCTGATTTAAAAACAACCCCATTGTGGCCTTGTAAACTGATATAAGGAATGTCAGGATTTTAAAGATTAGAATACAGTAAATAAAGTAGATGTTTATGTTACCATACTGATAAACAGTAAGTAACAAATAGGAAATAAACTATGCTTTCTAATAAATGTGGTGAAAATAACAGACTTGATAATGCACTACTTACAACCATAATATTTTTGCACAAAAATTATCAAAGGATAGTAATTTTAAAACTTAGGTGAAAAAAAATAATATTTACACAATCCCAAACTGTTTACCATGGGTTATATATTAATTATTAGACAGGAAATTATTGTTCACAGGAGAGAAATTGGCCTACACTTTAATCCAAATTAGCATTACCAAGGAGAGGCAGATTGGCAAGATGCCAATAGATAGGACACCATAAGAAGGACACATCATTTATATCATACTCCAACTATGGGTATATTAAGTGAATAAAATTGAGAAGAATCATCAGATGTGAAAACTCAATACATTTAAATATCAAGACCTACTGGAACTCGTTTTGAAAGAAAATCTAGTAAAATAAACAACATGGCCCTTGACAACTTTGCAATAGAAACAGTAGATTAGACAAGTAGAATACCAATGTTAAATTCCACAAAGGAGGAATTTGTATATATATTTCATAAGAATGAATGTTTAACTTCCATAAGAATATTTAGCAACATCAAATTATATAATTTAATGAGAAGAAGAAAAGTGATGAACCATTAATTACATCAGTAGAGCCAGCAAAGATGAGATACCAAAATGCTATGATTTTAACAACTTGCATGTTTGAAACTATTTCTAGATTATATTTTTAAAGAAATAGACATTTATGAATTGTTAAAAATTCTAGGGAAAAAACAAACCACTAACTTTTCAAGGAATTTAATCCTATATTTAAAAAAAATATTAATTTGTCTCACATTTTATGTATGAATGCTGTTCTTGAAAGTATGTATGTGCCCCACTTACATGCCTGGAATCTGTGGAGGTCAAAAGAGGCTGTCAGGTTCCCTAGATCTGGAGTTACAGATGGGTGTGAGCCCATGTAAGAACCAAACCTGCATCCTCTGCAAAAGCAACAGGTGCACTTCACCATGGAGCCATCTTGCCAGCCCAGAAACTCAGGTTCCTTTAGTTAAATTCGTTCTCTCTCCCTCCCTTCCCTCCCCCTCTCTTCTAAATTGCTCTAAAGATACCCATTTAAAAACAACTTCATTCCTTTTGATATTATATCGGCTATCTTATGTGGACCCCTCCCTCTCTTTTTTATTCTGGTTCTGTGGCCTTTTAGCACTGACCATTTCCCTTGCATTACCACAGCCCAGAGAAGGTCCCAGAGGACACAGGAGTAAAGATATGTCATCAGCTTGGACAGACTCCCAAGCCCTTCTGTCCTCCAGGGACTCTTTTCTCTTTCAGCTCCAAATTCAATTTTCCTTTCAAGGTAAGCCACCAGATGGCTCTCCGGGCCTCCAAAGGACTGGGATATAATGGGAATGCATTTTACATCTTGTACTGCTGATACAGATTAACGTTCCTAACCAGCCAAATCACCAATTTCCTGAAAATTGTGATGCCGCCAGTAGCTAAGGAGAACTTTAGGGACTGTGTTTCATTTACTGTCCTACAGTTTTTAGGAGGTACATAAGTGACATGTGTCATACCACCTGTCTTTCAGAAGAAACAATTGATGTGCAGATTTATTATGTTCACTATTTACAGACCTAGGAATGATTGTTCTCAGAAAGAAAATATTTTAGCACATTTAATAGCAAGGTTTTACTATGAGTTTTTTTTTTTTTGAATGTGATGAGACAAACTGACAATTATAGGAAGCATTAGAAAACATTATTATCACAGGTTCAATATATGTTCCATCTACAAGATCCCCTGGATTGTCCACTTATACAGGTGGTTCTCAGAGTGGGTTGCTGTATATAAACACACACAACTCACACTTCAATTTTCTCATACATGGTGCCAGTATGATTACTATGAGAAAGATTATGTGATTATGAAACTCACAGGTTTTGTCTTGATGGTGCCTCCAAATGCTGTGTTTGTCATTAGAGCACTGGGGACTTTGTGACACAGATGCATCAGATAGATTTCAACCAGCAGAACCTTACTAGGGCCATTCATGATGAGCCCATTTTCCAAGGACTAAAGAGACAATGAGAGAGAACACAAAGGGAGAGGAGTTTATCACAAACAACAATTAGCACATTTAACTGTAGCAAATTTCATTTCTTTCTGTGTGTCTCGATCATCATTAATCTTATTATCACTCATAAATTGTATTACTTGTTATTATTACCACAGTTATCACATCAGATTATTTACTCTTCATTTTGGTCATAAATTAGTGTTGGTTTTTCTCCCTGCCCTCTTTGGCTTTGTATTCTTTCTCTCACTTTTTCATCAGAGTGATTCACTTGCCATATTCTTTTAATTCTCTGGATCTTTGGGAGTTGTCAGATGCTCTCTCATCATGACTACTGATTTCCTTCTTCAGATTAAAGAGTGAGTCTTGACTTTGACCCTGAGGTCTAGTCTTCCTTCTTCACCTAATGTGACAGACAAAAGAGTGCTGTGATCTTGGAGTAACTTCAAAGCTTTCTTCCTAGTGTTATTCAGCATAGTTATTTTAACAGAGCTTTTATGCTCTAGACTTCCTTTTCTTCTTCTCCTTTTTTTTTCAATCTAACTGTAGGTCCCAATGTGAATTTTTGTTTCTCATTTTTTTGTGGAGTTTTTGTATTGAAATTTGTCAAAGGAGTAACTTTGGGAAAGTCTTCTGATGATGCTGTTCAAAACCTAATCTCTCCTTAATGCATCATATGCTATCTGTGAACACTGATACCTGCACTTTTGGGCTGTTGTAGGCAAATTTAACTGAGAGATAGAATTTAGTACAATTTCCCACTTAGTTGTCCTTACACAGTATAATATTACATGTGGCTAGTCTCATACTGCAGTAATTCAGAGAAATTACTGCTTTTTTAGTGCTGAAGTTAAACTAGCTTGTTATTTCATTTTATAAATATTTATTGAGCAGTAAAATAGTGAAACATTGTATTATATGAAACTGGATGTAGAGGATATAGTGGTCTATGAAACACTATTGTGCAAAAGCTTATGCTCCATACAAAAAGATAAGTGCTACACTGGAGAGTAGACAATGAATGGGAAGCTCTGGATGGACATAAATGCTATGGAGAATGGAACAACAAGAAAAAATGGTGATGTATAAAAGGTCCATGTAAGGTGAAATGGGTTGGTAGTTGACTTTGGGTATCCAGAGTGGGACGCAGGAGGCAGAAACAGGTTGGAGCATTTGAATTCAGGAAGAAAGCTAGGTACCAAAGGCAAGCAGCACTGGGGGACAGCAGTGGGAGATGATGTTAGAAAGGTAGACAGGGATATAAATGTGGGACAAGGTAGTCCAAAACATTGCCTCTCCCAGTTATTACAAGCTTATTTTGCATTTACCACAAGTAAATATATTGTAGTAGGCAACGCAATGCTGTAAAACTATTTGCTCCTTGCAGGTAAAGAGAGAGAACCAACTATAATGCATAAACTGACATTGTGAAGCCCATTTTCTAAGGAGAGATTCCTTGCTCAGCCTAGACATGGGGGTGGTATTCCTGCCTCAACAAGGTGATGGGATAGACTTAGTTGACCTCCTAGGGGAGACCTTATCCTGTCTAAGAAATGGGGTTGGGGGAATAGTGGGGGTAGCAAGAGGAGAGGATGGAGAGGGAACTGGGATTAGAAAGTATAAAAAAATTAAAAAAGAAGTTGCTGTGATCATGGTGTCTTATCACAGCAAATACAAAAGGAGTAGAACTTTTGAAATATTTTTTCTAAACAATTAATAAAAATGCACAGAGATTGTGCATGGTGAGAGAGTGACAGAGAGACAGAGAAAGAACCAGAATTTGACATGTGTAAGGCTACTGTTATGCCACTAAGGTACAAAGCCAGAGCCCCGATTTTAATCAGATAGAACAAAGAAAAGTGAGGTTCCAGAGAAAAGTGATTGAACTGATAAGGGTTATAGAAATATGAGTTTCTGTTTGGCCTCTAGCTGTATCTTCTAGAGCTAGGGAACATGGATTGTGGGATGCTGCAGGGATGCAACTCTTCTCTGGTTAGAGAGATCCTGTTACCATTTCTACTTCTTGCTTATCCTTCTAGGCTGGTATCCAACAGCACACATAATTGTCACATCCAGGGATGGAAGTTGCTTAGCCTATAGAAACACAATAGAGACCAGAAAACAGATCTGCTTTCTCTTATTAAACCAGCACAGGATCCCTTGGAGCTTCCTACAGTAAATACTTTACCTCAGTGAAATTTCATTCAATTTGACAGTGCTTTTGACAGTGGTAGTTGTAAATCACAATGGATGAAAAATGTCACCTGTATTTTGTTGTCGATCATATCATATTGGTTGAGCAAAAGGATTTGCTACTTTCTTATTATGTAACTGTGTAGTAACAACACAGGCACTGAGCCTCACTGGATTTCCTCTTCTGGAGATCTGGGATAATAGTACTACTCATCTGAGAAGATTGTTGTTCAAATTATATTAAACAAGGTAATATATGGAATGTATTTATCACATTTCCTGTTACCTAATGGCCCCTCCACATAGGTATACAAGTTAGCAGCAATAACCACCACTCACATTAACATAATGCATCTACTTCACAAAACATCACACATACATGATGCCATTTGATACTTACTATAATTACAGGAGGCTGCATTACAGCACAACTTCATGCAGCTGTAAGTAGTCAAAATTGATCTTAAAATGATCCTGTGCCTAAAGAGTATGATTTACCAGAAGGAAAAAGACAAGGATAGTAGAAATAATAGCTTAGTGGATACCTCAGTACTGTGAGAGCATAGTGGGTTGTGAAACTTCTATTTCCAATGCATAATTTACAAAATAATGTTTCTACTTGGTTTATGAAATGTTCAATACATGTTGTATATTAATTAAGTTAAACAGATTATCTGGTACATTCCAGTTCAAATTAATTTTCTTGTCATGTAAATACTTCTGAGAAGCAGAATGATCTCTCTTCAGCGGGTGCATGGTCAATATATGCATCATATCTGAGTGGAAGGAGACTTTCCTAACTACTTCAGATGGCTGTGCACGTTATAAAATATCATCAGCAGAAATGCATGGTGTGCTTCTTTGTAGTATATGTAATCTTTATAAACCCTGTAAGGGATCAAGTATCAAACTAGGATTTGTGTACACATGCTTCGTCTCCTAGAGCAGGAATAAGGCCAAGTAGGCTAAGAGTAGTATGAAATGGATTGATAGAGCAATGCCCACCATGAATTGTTTTACTTTGTTGAAGTTGCACTGTCTTCTTTCTCATCCTGATACCTGCAGGCAGTCTCCATTTTAAATTCAAGGAACATGGCTCTACAAGAGAAGTTCTCTCCTTGACAGCCTAGTTCTGCCTTCAGGTTGGTGCCAAACACACGGAGGTCATTGACTTACAAAGATAAAAACTGTAGCCTGCATTGCCTCAGGCAGCACATAGAACTGGGTGGCTCAGTGAACTGCCTCTGTGTGTTTCCCTAGCTCACATTAACCTTGGGCACAATGTGAAACAGTTGAAGTGTGCAGTGGATCTTTGGTTTCTACAGTTTTGTATTATTTTTTCTTCTTTGAATTTCCTCCTATTTCTTATGGCCTACATAATATAGAACACAGTGCAAAAACTATTACTAAAACACAAAATGTGATAATAGGATGCAATCTTTCTACAGAGAAAGAATGTGACATCTAATGACTCAAATGGCTAATGATGACATTTCTAGCTTGATACCACCAAAGTAGGGCTAGTTTGTGATGCAAAAGTTTGTCTCAATTATATGCATCTGAAGATCATTCAACCTACCTCCAAGTTAGATGAGTAGACCAAAATGTTAATAGCTATAATTGACATAGTTTCTAATGATTTGTTTTGGAGGCGCCATTGCATTGACATATTACCCTGACACTTATATCATCCCTTGCCTCTGAGGTAAAGTATACCAATTTTGAATTAGAACTCAAGCTTTGAGTCCATTTTGTATAGAACAGAAATATGTACTTTGTAACAACCAACATATATTCCTAATAAATAATTTCTAATATTTGATGATAATTTTGAACACAAATGCTAGAAAATTCTAACATGGTCCTCCACTTGAATTATTTATTCTATTTATATAAAATATCTTTGAAAATTGTTTCCCAGAATTCAGTAATATAGTTACCTTCTTCATTAAAAATAGCTGAAAAAAGAAAATAATGTGAGATGTGACAGATAGTAAGAAAATATAGAGCACCTATTCAGTTTAAGTTATGAATGAGATTGAGAGTGTATTGTGTTTTCAGTAGTGCTCCAGTGAGCAGAAAGTTCACAGATAGAGAAGGTCAATTCTTTGCAAAGTTAAAACATAAAACAACCAAGACTCATGGTGACAACCTTAAGCTCAAATTTAGGAAGCATGCTGTCATTTAAACACACACACACATGAACACACACACCATTACCTATAGCTAAGACCCTTATTTCAACCTTGCACATAACTTCTGATGCTATATAATATTGGAGTGAGCAAAAACTTTTTACCTCTAGCACTGAATTTTGCATTCTATTTGCTTTGTAATTCATAGAAGGCCCAGGTACAATATATTATAGAGAAAGCTTAGTTGACATCAGAAAATTTGAGGTTGAGTCTAGAATTAGGCATTTTTAGTATTCTACTTTGAAAACCTGGTTTGTTGGCTTTGATCTGTAGCTTGCTCATTTGGAAAGTGGGGTTGATTACAGATTAGAAGTATCAAATAAACAACCCTCAAATATGCATTGTGTGTGATAAACCTCAACTGAAAAATGTAACTCGTATGTTTATGTAATTAAAATGTGTCTGAGTTGAGTGGGATGCAGAGGCTATTTTGTGGTTCCCCTACTCATGTTGACGCCTTTCCCCTGGTGATTAAAGACCAGACATGTGCTTTGAATGGCATGGGAGAGTATCTTATCTATGTATCAGTTCAAAGTCTTTAGGTTTCAGTATCAAAATACCTATTTTGAAGTGATCTATGAAGTAAGGGTTTATTTTTCTCATAAGTCTAGAAGGCTAGATGGGGAAAGACTACAACTTGCATTCAATATGTTCCTACAGAACAAATATGTTTGCAGTCTTTTGGGGGCTTTCCTATGTGATTGAAGCTGGGATCCTCAACTCTCCAAATTGGATTTTATTCAACAAGTAAAGGAGAGCAGTAGCCACATGCATCCTCGTTAGTCAGCAAATCAAACACATGCTGGAAGCAAGCATATAGCCAGTTTCGCTCCACTAGACAGAAAGAAGGAATGTGGCCACCATTAGGTACAAAGAAGAGGGAAAAGACACAAATTTCAACTGATGTATAATACTGCCTAGTAGATAGCTACTGAACAAAAGGAAAGTAATTTCTAAATTTAACTCAATTTCTG
Organism: Cricetiscus sungorus; assembly: GCA_030556225.1. Taxonomy (NCBI): domain Eukaryota; kingdom Metazoa; phylum Chordata; class Mammalia; order Rodentia; family Cricetidae; genus Cricetiscus; species Cricetiscus sungorus. The sequence continues at coordinate 20,625,644 of JANBXA010000651.1, forward strand.
GCTAAACGTAAACCTCAAAGCACCAATATTTTATTACAGTGAGATGCCAGTCACTCACATCTGGGGGCATAAATCTGATGTATAGAGCACTTCTGTTTCTCCAGATAGGCCAGTTCTTTAACAGGATGGCTGCACTTGTTATTAAGCTGGCTTTTCTCATTTACTCTGAGGAACATTTAGCTTTTTGTATGAGAAACCATCCGAACCATGTTTTCTCTCTTCTGATATGTCTGTTACTTTGGAAAGCAGACACTCAAAGGAACTGTATCATTAAGACAAAGCCCTCTGTATATAGTCAATTTACCAACAGTAACTAATTAGCCATTATATCCAGATGAATCACAAATGTACAAAACATAACAAATGAGCAGCAATGATGCTCATAGAGGCAACTGAACTTTGTTCCTTCTGTAAATGCTACAAGAGTCAGTATGTGTTTCTTATAAGTTTAGAGAGAAACACATATACTACCCGGTGTGCACAAAAACTTCCTCATCATTCCATGATGACATTCCATGGTTGTCATTCTCACTGTACTTCATGATTTGGATAATTTCCATCTGTATCTATTGAACTACGCAATAGCATCTATAATGCCAATACGTAGTGCTGGCAGAATAATAAATCTGCCTTAGCTACAAGATATAGAACATGATTTTAAGGAAGAGCTGTTATACAGAGGATAGGGCATTCTGGGTTTAGGTGGATTATTGGAAGACATTTGAAACAGGAAACACTAGGTTATCAAGGTGTTAGCACATACTTCTCTAGTTCCCTTCCTCATAAGTCTTGTTTGACAGAGGGGCAAATGGTAAAAATTTACACTAACACAGTTTGAGCTTTAGGACCACAAAGAAGTGAGACAACAAAATGTGAGTTCTTGATAAGGACCATAAACATGTGTGGCCCTCCCTATTTTTAGGTGTCCAGATCTCTGTCTCTATGGAGATTGAACTATCAACTTAACCCAGATAGAAGAAAAGTTTGCCTGATTCTAAAATGTTACATATTAAGAAGCAATATCTGATTATCTGGGTGTAGTGCATTTATATGGTTAGAATCATGCTTAGCAGTGAACATTGAAGAAATTCTGGTTAATATCTTTATTGACATCTGGATGATGCTTAGGAAATGAGAGAGCTAGGAAATGTACTTGCTGTGTATTCATAGGAACTTGAGTTAAAATCTTGGAACACAAGTAAAAATCCAGTGAAATTAAACAGGTAGGTCAACATTACTTAATTGATGCCAGACTGCATCCATTTTCAAAGAGAAAATGCTTCTCAATGGAATGAGGTGTGTTAGTATTCAGGTATCTGTACTGGCCTGCCCTTGGGGTTCTGACAGGGTATACCCTCAGCTGCTGCTAGTAAGTGCATCATCTGCGCACTTTCACTACATTCAATTTTAAAATGGCCCTGACCATCTCTCTCTGTCTCTGTCTCTGTCTCTGTCTCTGTCTCTGTCTCTCTCTCTGTCTCTGTCTGTCTGTCTGTCTGTCTGTCTCTCTCTCTCTCTCTCTCTCTCTCTCTCTCTCTCTCTCTCTCTCTCTCTCTCTCTCTCTCCTCTCTCTTCCACTACTCTTGTCCCCAGGGACTGGTCTCTGCCCCTTTTCGGCCCTTTCTCTCTCTTCTTTCAATAAATTTCCTACATGAGTCCTGTTGTATGGCACGGATTCTCTTCACAGTGTTTTTTTTTTAATTACAACATGGTGGAAATTAGAGAACAAAAGTAGGACTCCCAGTGTTGTCTTCTTACTTCTACATGCTCTGAGTTCTGCACAACTGTAGACATGTCTACACACACACACACACACACACACACACACACACACACACACATACACACTTCACTCCGAAACATTTTTTTTCAGAGATGAAAACACATAAAGAAAATAAAGAAAGGAAAGAAGAAGCTGGCCAAATACAGGAACAGAACGGTATGTTTTACTATTGATATGGTTGTTCAGAAATTTCAATGGCAGGAAAAAAAATGGAAGATTAATTCATTTTGCTAATTTTCTCTTAATAGATCTAGAAAACCAAAGCTCTCTCATAAGCCAGACTAATCACAGAATTTGCCAAGGATAGCTTTTTCCTTCAGGGCTATTAACACACAGCTTAGCCTTGTTCTCACAGTGAGTATAGTGAAGTGCTGAGTCAACAGCATGGTTAGTGTGCCTGTACTCACTCCAGTGCTGCAGGCTGGGGAGGCTCACAGGACTGGAGAATGCACTTCTGAGGGAGGCAGGGCCACCTGGCGCTCAACAAATACTGAAGTAACTTTGTGAACTCTTCAGACATTTCACCAGTAGTATCTTTTGCTCGAAGACCTCCTTCTGAATGTCCATGTACAAGCACATGAAAAAGCAACATTGCTTCAATGTGTAAGCAAATAACATGAAGTTGCCCATTAATCCACCTAAGAAAAGAGTCTATACAGAATAGGTTTTTCATTCAAGATATTCAACCAGTCTGGGCCTGGGACAGTAATAAGCTGATAGACTTTGATGATCAAAAAAGTGAAATGTGACTTAGACTTAAGCAGTTGGAACACCTTACCCAAAGCCTATCACAGCAAGTCCTTCAACATACACAAAAGAGTGGATGAGATGAAATATGGGGGTGGGATGAGAAAAATACACATGCACACACATACACTCACACATACACACACACATACAGAGAGAGACAGAGAGAGAGAGACAGAGAGAGAGACAGAGAGAGAGACAGAGAGAGAGAGAGAGAGAGAGAGAGAGAGAGAGGAGTAATGTTTCTTTGGATTTTTAATGATATTATATTTTTAAATCTAGGTACTCACATAGAATTATAGGTTTAGTCTCAAATATATAAAACTGAAAGCAAAATTAATTCCAAGAAACCAGATAATCACTGTAACATTTTTAGAGCACAGCTAAAATGTCATACATTGGCCTGGCTGTGGCCTGGAAACTGATGATGACAGCTCCTTAAATGATAGAATCACTGTAAGTCACATCTACAGCCGTTTCCACTCTCTTTAGCGCACTTCTTGAAGATAACTAACAGGACATGTTTAATAGTGACTCAGAGTTCAGCACAGCAGTAACATATGCCAGTAATGTACCCAGCAGGAGTAAGCATGGCCATGTGTGTAGCAGGAAACAAAAATTCCTTTCCCTTCACTGGAACAACTGAGAGCTGCCAGTATTGCAGTAGAAATCATTCCAATGCACCTGCTTTAGTGTTCGTAATTTGTGTGCTATGCTGCAACTGTCTCCAGCTCCAAGGCAAGATTGGTTTGATGCTACCCAGAAATCTATTCCAGTGAAGGAGGGAGCTCTTTTGCACAACTTTACTCTGCTTGGGGACCAAAACCGTATCCTCCAACTCTGCCTGTCTGCTTCCAAGTACTTGATTGTTAGCTGTATACAATACAGAGTGTTAAAAGTTATGCATAAACAGCTCCTGGTTAGTGGGAAGTCTGAGTTGGGCTATAAAAGCAAAGTTGAAGAACAAACCCAGCTATCTGCTTCAGAGTGGAAGATGATGAGGGAGGCTTTTACAGTTTTTAACCAAAAACACACAGGGAAAAGAGGATTGGGAGTCAAAACCCTGCAGACTTGGGGTCAGTTTCTTTGCAACTTACACCCCTTGAGAGATATTAGTTGTTTTTTTTTTTTTTTTTTTTTGCTTAAAAATCATGATGTGTGGCTCATATGGGAAAGAGAGAGTTGTCCACTTTAGCATTTTAACAGCTCCATGGGGAAAATGGTCACTGACACTCTCTGGGTTTGCCCTCAGAGCATAGGGTAGGCTCAGTTAAGTGCACTCACTGTCAATATCTCTTTGCCATGCATAACACACAACACACACTCTAACTCCTAACTGAGTAATTTGGAGTCAATACTTTGGAAAGTGAGAGAAGGGAAATCTCGCTTTATGCTTTTTAACCAGTGCTGTTTAACACTTAGATCAAAAGCTTTGCAAGCATCACACCTTTGGCACATTTTTCTTCCGTGGAAGTGACTGGAGGTGATTTATTTCTATTATGGCTTGTATTCCTTGGGGGAAATGTCACCGGCCAGTGCATTAACAACTTCTTTGCTCTGGACTATTGTTGAAGGGCTGGCGGTGAGGGGGAGAAAGGGTGTTAGACTATGTCATCCTAAATCATATATTGTTACAAAGTGTGTCCATTCTGTTTGGTATACACAGATAATATTTTCACTTGCTTCTTTCAGATATAATGTGGGTGCTTATATAGCAATGTATGTGAAACCAGCTGACAATTTGTATGGCACTATGAAGATTTGGATATTACATTCATTTCATTCATGTCTGGAAGTCCTGCTTCTCATGTCTCCTCATGGATCTTCTGTTTCCCAGTTTGCTAATGGTCCTGACTCCTATTCCAGATATTTCAAACACATTTCTTTTAAAGTTTTCTTTCTTTTCCCTAGTAATCCGCTCCCTAGATAAAGCCAAGCAAAGTGTTTTCTGTGCTCATTCTGTTAGGAGTCTTGGCATGCCAGTATATTTCTCTTTAGGTGGATGGGTTCCCATTTTTAAGACAGGTTGACTGGAATAGTCTTAATATGTCAATTAAAATGGTTTTGTAGAAGATAACTTGATAGGACCTAAGGGGAATTTTTTTCTGTTAGTATGTTCTTCCACCCACTTCCCATGGGAATGTCATTTCTGTGACAAGCTGCTTCAGGATCTGTTGGATTTTCCAATCACACTGAGTTTATCTATCATGTTAAGAGCAAAATTCAGACTCCTGGACACTACTGAAGACTCCATTCCAATTTTTCTACTCAGGTCCTTTGCTCAATCTCACAGTCTTTAGGTGCCCACTGCTCTGAGCTTAATTACAGCCCCTTCTTTGTAATCCTTCGCAGATAATTTAACATATCAACAAGCATTTCTCATGAGGGGTATCATAGACATTTTGCTTGTATGTATGTAGGCTTTTAAGGAGGAATATTATACCACTTTAAAGAAGAAAGTATATCTCTTATCTGAGTAAATGAAATTCTAAAATAGAAATGACTTACCTATTTAAAAAAAAAACTCTCAGCTTCACTGAAGATCAAAAGGCTTTTCTTGCCATGATTTACATTGGATCTTGAAAGAGCAGTACCAGTAGGGAACATTCCATTATGGCTCTCACCAGCATCATTAATGTATGGCTAGCTGAATATGATTCCATTTTGTTTGAAATTATTTTTATTTTTCCACAGAACAACCTATTTAATAAACATGCAGAAATAGCTAGTTCAACATTAGAACTTCTCAATAACTCTCCTGTGCACTATGTGTCACAAGGAAGATGAAAGACACCTTCTAGCACCATTCCATGCAGTCACAAAGTAAGAAGACCTGGGGTGGGGGGAGGGTTGGTTAGTAGAGCAATGTTTTACTGACACAGTACTGCATTGGAATACAGGAGATTTCCTTGTGACTGAAAGTACAGGAAAATAAATCACCCATCCTACAAATACTGAGGAGTACTGAACCATGTACTCTAAGCAGCCAGAAAAATTGAGCCTCTTACTTCAAAGGTATTGGAAAACTTTCAAGTGTGAATGCCAAAAAGCTAGGACCCTGAGTTAAAAGAGAAGGGCATTTAAATTTTTTTTTCAAAGGAGTATAGTGTTTTTTTGCAGTCTTCTTGAGTGCCTTATTTTCAGTAAGGGTAGCTTCCACTTAAGGGTTTCCAAAAGCAAGCCAAAGTATATAAAGATGATCATGAGACTCTACAATCCTTTCATTCCCTTGGGTCTGCCAGGCATCACACACCAACCCCATTCTCTCCCAGCTGAATAAATTGGCCCCAGGGTATAGTATTTGACACAGAAAGCTTCAATCCCAGAATAATTCTCTCAACTCAATTTTCCTTAAAATTGGTCTTGGCTATTAAGTTGAAGACAGAAAATATAACCTTAGTGAGGGGACACATTCACAAGGACATCTGCCACTCAAAGGAACTGCATTTCCTCAGGCAAATCTCTCCTCCATAAAGCATTCAAAGGCCTGTGTCCATAGAAGAACACCTGGGTAGCAAATTTTGGAAACTGCTAGCAGGTGAGTTCATGGAATTTGCTACAGATTTCTTCATTTGAGCAAATTGGAAGCTGTTCCCTGGGGTCCACTTACATGATTTAAAGTTTCCACTGACTTCAAAACAAAGTCCGTTATGTCGTGGGTCAGCCACTACATTGGAAAAAAATCATTTATTTAAAGAGGATTAGTACAAAAAAAACCCTCTCTAAGACCTATGAAATATAAATAGTGTGAAATGGTTTGCACCTTGGAATTCTGGGCACAGACTTGATTTTTTTGCTAATGGATGTACTTGGGCCACTTCTGGGTTTTAGCTCTTCTGCTTCTCCCGGGGTGGTATTCACAGTCAGGAACTGTTTCTGTAAGGTGGCTGGTATTCTGAGTACTCAGGGATCCCAGGAACATGGCCCATGGAGAAAGTCGCCAAAATGGAGTTTGTCATCAAATTTCTAAATGAATTACTATAGAAAGAGTTCCTCAGTGGTGATTTGCCATGATTTGACGAATGCCTTTGTCTAGTCAGAGTTCACCAGAACACAGTGCTGTTCTATTGACAATAGAGACATTTTAATATTTTAAGGTATGCCGATGGTGTTTCAACACATGACTAATTGCCCCACCACCAATTTAAATGCATGGCTTTTGGAAGGATTGTATTCTCCTTGCTAGAGTCTGGTATCTTTCTGTTTACCTCTCCCATCAAATAGAAAGAATATCAGGACTCATGAGTGACTAAATTATCAGAGGGAATCCTCCAATTAGTCATTTGACAAGTATTTTATGATGTGTCTAATTATGCCAAGCACAGGTCTTAGAGGTGGACTGCAATTGTGACCCCCTCCCCCAAAGGCACTTGTGGGAAGATAAAACTGATTAAAAGTCCTGGCAAAAGAGTACAATCTAGAGAAAAGATGTTCAGCTGATGTACCAGCCCATAGGGGTTCCCCATCTGAGCACTGATGCATCTTGAAGCTGTGCATTGACAAACAGAGAGAGCTTCCTTGGGAAATAAGAACAGCTCCCGAGCCAAGGTAGCAAAATACTGCAGAAAATGGATCTAGATGAAGTTGGATGAATAAAAGCCCTGAAATCTGTGAAAACCTAGTGTCTTCATGCAGACAAGCTGACAATCTACTCCTCACTCTGTTTCATAAACTCTCTGCTTCGTGAAACCACCATCAATTTACTTCTTTTCATAATTCCCTTTTCTAACTTCTTACGTTTTTAATTTTCATTGTATGTATTCATTATACAGTGTGCCATGTAACAAAGGGACATGCATATTTTATATATTTCACAGGAAGAATATTTCCCTATACTTTCCTTCCATCCACTTTCTAATTGAATATTGCACCCAAGATTTTCATTTTTTATGGAAAAGTAAGAGGAGACAGTGACTGAATGAGAGTAAACTTAACTGTCATATCTATGTACTGCGGATTGAATGTGAATGCTTATGGCTTCCTTTTAAATGGACTTCAAAAATCAACCTATCTTCCCTGAACCAACTGGTAAAAACGGAGCTTAATTGAACCTTCATTCCTCCCTCTTAGGATGTTTGTACTTATCCAAAGAGGCCACATAGATTTGACATGCATCACAAGAGGTGGCATGTGGCAAGTTGTTAATCAATAGCCAACCCTGTAAAGAGGCAAGTACATAAAGAAAACCAGCTGGAAAAGGGGTCAAGACCAGGCTGGAGAAATCCATAGAAAATGCTGACCTGAACAAGGAGGAGCTCATGGACTCCAGTCTGATAACCAGGACATCAGCATAGAACCAACCCAGGTTCCCTGAATGTGGTGTTAGTTGGGGAGGACTGGGCAGTCTATGGGGCCTCTGTTAGTGGATCAGTGTTTATGTCTAGTATCCAAATGAAATTTGAGAGCCCATTCCACATGGAGGGATACTCCCTCAGCCTAGACACATGGGGGCAAGCCTGGGCTCTGCTCCAAATGATATGACAGACTTTGAAGACTCCCCATGGAAGGCCTCACCCTCCCTGGGGAGCAGAAAGGGGTTAGAATGGGGGTTGGTAGGGGATACAAGGAAAGACAGGAGGGTGCTGGAACTGGGATTGATATGTAAAATAAGCTTGTTTCAAATTTAAATTTAAAAATATATTTAAAAAAGAGAAAGAAAAACAGCTGAAAGATGGATCAATTAATCAAGTGCTTGTAGTGCAAGCATAAAGACCTAAATTTAATCATCAGTGCCCTATAAAATGTCAGGGCATGATGGCCAGTGCTTTTGCTCTCAAAACTGATGTGACAGGGAGAAACATATCCATAGGGCTCACTGACAAGCCAGAATATCCTCCTGGCCATGGTCAAGGCCAGTGAGAAACCTAGTCTCAAAATAAGATGGAGAGCTGCTGAGAAATTACACCTAATGCACATAGAAACACACATGTGCAGCCGTGTGAACATGCATACCTCACCATAACACACTAAAAAAATAAGCCCTAGATACCATGAAGGATGCCATGGAGGAATCCGCCATGTAATTCATCCAAGAACAAGAGAATCAAGTTAGCCCAACAGGAGGACAGATTTATATTTAAAGGAAAAGGAGAACAAAGGAGAGCAAAGTTCAGACTGTGGCTCCCATCCCACTTGGCTTTTCTTGCACTCACATCCTTTGTATGCCCTTGGTATGGTGGCAATATTGGATAGTGTTTCCTCTGAACTCTACTAGTATCTTTGTGTTAGACAGTGTCTGCTGAGATATTCGTATGAGCAGATGGAAAACATAGAGGAATAATAAAACATCTGTCATTGTGAGACCCTCCACGAGACTCTGCACTTCTCACCTAGGGATCGTTGTTTGAGATAATTGTGCACTTTGGATGGACACTTCAGAGTAATCCCTCTCCATGGACTGAGTACAATTCATTTAACTAAACTCTAGATCCAGTCTGGTGTCTCTCCCATTCTGTCTTTGACTCTTGTGTCTTCCTTCTGTTTCCTGCCTGAAGCATCACCCATTTCCTCTTGCGTATTTCACTCTCATTTTCCATCTGCTTGTCTCTCACTTCGCCATATATTGTTTTGCCTCTACACATTGCTGTGGAACCTTCACCAGAGATCCTCAGAGCACAACTGGCTGTTGCTTAGTGAGCTTTGTAAAACACTCATCTCATCACTGTTTCTATGAAAGGACCAATTAGCTCCCCACAGCCCCTTTCTGGCTTATAGCATGGGGCCTAGCTGTTCCTGGATAGTTGAGGTCAACAGGAAACTAATTGTTCCTTGGTAGGTGACATGGTAAACTCTTTTTATGATGTTCGTACATTCACACCCTCTTTTTAAAAACACATTTTTTAAGTACTTGGCTGATTACCACTGTGTGCATAATCCATTCTTATGGCAAGAAAGGTGCTGTCAAGGCAGCTCCAGGCAAAGTGGGATAATACAGTGCTTTTTGACATGTTTCATTGTGATTTCCAGCCTCCTTAAGCAATGGAGACAGCCTGCATCATTATTTTTAAGGAGAAAGATGTCACTGTGAGGCTGAGTTTGTGTTCACTAATGTGTAGATTGGGAAGCTATCATTTGCCATTTCCCTCAGATGGAGTGTGAAGAGAAGGATATAGGAGAGTAAACTCTATTACATATCCCATGCCACGGGGCTGTGGACATGCAGTCGTTCTATAAAGGCTACAGTGTATAAGCACTGTGCTCATACACATCATCAGGGACTGCAAGTGAGCTTAAGAAATATTCCTGAAACCACTAAGCGCAGGCAACATATGCATATATGTTTAAATATGTTCATATTGTTGAGGGAAAATATGTTCATATTGTTGCCATTATGGAAGTAAGTATATGTAGTTGAAAATGCAATTTTCTTCCATAGAGTCCAATCATTTGTTAACATTTGTTGGTTCTGCCTCTAAAATGTGCATCCAATTCTGCTTCCAGTAATAAACGAATGACTTGTTTTCTTCTTGTACCCAACACACTTTAGATGTACAACAAACATTAAGCCACCACAAATATGGTAATTAAAAGCTGAAAGAAAGGCTTGTAGAATTAATTGACACTACATTTCAAATGAATAATGGTTATTGTAATCAAACACGACAACACACACACACACACACGATCATAACTACTTTGTACCTTGTCTTCCTTTTTTCCCATTTTTTTTCCTCCCACATCAAATGCTCCTCCATTTCCTTTTCTAATGACTATCTTTTCTTCTTTTCCTTTGGGATATATTCTATAACTTATTTTAATTTGCACAATTGTATTTGTTTTATTATTATTCTCTCCTGTTCCTTGTTCTACTCTCTCTCCCTCTCTTTCACTCTCTCCCTTTTCTTCTCTCTCTCTCTCTCTCTCTCTCTCTCTCTCTCTCTCTCTCTCTCTCTCTCCTGCTCTTTCCCCACCCCCTCTCTGCGTGTGTGTGTGTGTGTGTGTGTGTGTGAGTATCATTAAACCCCATTTGGAAGTCTCACATCTTCTGCCTTGGTCTGGGTAGCAGTCACTGTTATAAACCTGTCCTCAGTCTTATTCTTATCCCACATGCCATTCCACCTTCCCATAACTCCAGAGACTCTTTTGCTTCCTATCTACTCCCTACATGGTTCTCAAGTGGTCAAGGGCTCCTATTTTATTGCCAAGTCCAGTATTGGTGACCTTCAGTGACTATACACATCCCCCTCTCTCAGTACCATCACATTGGCACAGTTCTATTCTTGCAGAATCTTTTACCTAGCAGCCTTCACTGCAGGCTTCTTTTCTTGCTTGCAAATGCTATTTCTTGCCCAGAATGTCCTCTTGACACTTAGCCAGTGCACAGGTTGTATTTTCATATGAGTGGCTCAAACCACTCTACTTTTTGGAAGTGTTCCTTAAAGTTGTCACATATCTGTGTAAGTACCTTATTGTTGCATCATTTTATTTTATATATCAACATTGCAAGAAGACAGTTTGTATTGGTAGTCCTCTTATTTCAGAATTGTTATCAAAAAATTCTCTATATGTCTGTTCTTATTCTTATTCAAATATAAATTAATGGGATTTTGCAGGTTTTTTTCATTATATGTAATTACGTGTATTTCAACAATATTTTACACAATATATTTTATATAGGTAAGACCATATATCATTTTCAAATTACTCATAATGCCATGTACAAAGTAAATGCTATATAAAATTGAAACTTTATTATTCCATTATGTTCTTATGCCTCTAAAGAAAACAGCATCTGAAAAGCTGAGTTTAAAAAGTACTAAATATCATTTTGCCAGAAAACCATAAAAAAATACTTCCTTCTGTTCAGTGAAAAATCCAGAGGAGACAGCTGTGAGAACCGTGTGGTTGGAGCCAAGCTGTTTAATCCTCTATCAGAAATCTACTCACTTTAGCTGTGGATTGTCCAAGTTATGTTATTCAGAACATGAACTTGTAATAAGGAAACTTTGTAATACTCATCCCACAAAGGTGTTCAGAAATTTAGATTGAGGGCTGGAGAGTGGCCAAAGTGTATAAGAACACTTATTGTTCTGCACCCACATGTTAGTTCACGATTGTAATTCCAACCCCATGGGACCTAATGCCCTCTTTTGACATCTATTATCCGCCATGTGAGCGATGCACACACATACAGGGAGAATGCTGATACACATTAAAAAAATAAAAATAAATATGTAAGAATTCTTTAATTAATTAGAGATAAATGAAAATTACTTATCATAGAAACAAAAACTTCATGAGCAATCATTCTTATAATTTCCAAAATATATTTGTTATTTGTCTAGTTTCCCAGTACCATTGTCCAGCAGGGAGGTTTGCAACTTTATTTTAGTCTTCTATTGCTAGAATAATCACAGTATACTCTGTTGTTTTTCTGTGAATGAGCTTCAAGTTACATATGATACATTATCAGTGCTTTGTGGGTTGTTTTTTTTTCAAATAAAATAGTATTACTCACTATTTATATGTAAGATCTAAAAACTAATAAAATATAGATGGATATTATTGTCAAGTGGAATCTTCTGAGCACTTGTAAAACATGGAGTGTGTGTGACGAGTCTCAAAATTGCCATTGCACTGTTCTCTGAACTCTTGACAAGAAGACTTTATAAAAAGAGACGTTGAAAGTGTCAGGGTGGTAGCTTTGTAGAAAGGAGTTCTTTCAGATGCATCCATGAGAAATTACACTTTGAACTTATGCCCTGAATGGCTGGAATGGACATGATGTATTTCCCCACACACAAGAGTACCTTCCTCCTACCTTAATCATATTAAGTTGCTACTTCTCCCATTGGGAAAATCTACCATATTTCACAAGTCAACCTGAGTGCCACTTTCTAATTCTTTGTTCTTTTACTTGTAACTCCACCCCCCCCAAAATAAATCAGACCTAGTACTGCTTCTACAACATGCTCATTTTTCCACCATTGATTTGCTTCCTGTACTCTAATTTATTTGTTTACTTGACTGTCTTCTGACTTAGTTACTCTATGGATAAATTCACTATCCCAAATCCTCAACTGTATTGCTCATATGCTTTACCTCTCCATATTATAAAAAATATTATAAAACATGATTCTTTATTGGGTTGATCTATTTTCAAATCATTTATAACAAAGTAGCAGTGTCATTAAATGGGGAATCATATAAAGGGTACTGAGAGCAAACATATTGAAATGGTCAGAAAAACACTTATAATAACTTAGGGAAAAAATGAGAACTTACAACACTCTGAAGCATGTGCCCTGTGAGAGAATTGTAGAACTCTTAGGTAATCTTCACTGCTCATGAAAAGGGCTGGAATGACCTCCACCAGAAAAACCTGTCCACTATGCTTGCTCATAGAAAACCAAATGATTAAATACAGAAGTCACAGAGAGATTGAAATAAAGGAAAGAGCATGTGAAAGTTAGTAGATATATACATACCTTCAACAGATATATTTTATTTCCACATGCAATTAAGCCATTTGTTTTCAGGCTTTAGAAACCTAAATAACCCTTCTTTTCCCACACATCTTTTCATAGGAAAAACCCTGCCACTGAGGTTTACTATGAAACTTAGCCATATTCAGATATATTTTTTTGAAATACCTAACCTAATTGATGATTGTCATTATTGCAACAGGATAATTCCAGGTTCATTAATGGAAGCAGTATGATAATATGATGATCACATGAGCAGATTAATTCAACAAAATTCCTGAAGATTAAATTCATATAACTCACTAAAACATATCTAGCCAAGCTCTGGTGATGCAGACCTTTAACCCCAGAACTTGTGAGGCAAAGGCAGGTTAATCTCTGTGAGTGTGAAGCTAACCTGGCCTAAAAAACTAAAAAGAGAAACCCTGTCTCAAAAATAGCCACCCACCCACCCCCCCCGACACACACACAAAGAACTGATAATGGAAAGGCTTTACTTTATCTTAACATATATATATATATACATATATATATATATATATATATATATATGTTAGCATATATATATATTATATATATATATATTTAATTTTTATCACATATCAATTTATTTTTATATAATTCTCTTCTTGTAAGAAAGCAGATTCATGAAAACAAAGTAAAGAATTTTAGTATGTTAAGCTAAGTTGCAGGAAAATAATAGCAAATTGTCTTTTCAATGAAATTCATAAAGACACGTCTTCATAAGCAAAAATAAACTAAATTTTTACATTGCATAGTAAGTATTGGTAAGGGTCTAAGCTTTTATTACATATACATTTGTAAAGAAAACGTGTACGCGCCTACCCCTGCCAGCAAGGAAGACGCGACTCCGGGAAGATCTTCTTCATGCAGTTTTAATCAGGATCCTTAAACATGCTTCCTCTGACCCGCGAGAGACCCAGGGAACCCTTGCACAGGCTTAAATACCCTTGCGCTAACCAACCCCAGTGAGCTACGTGGACCCTGCAGATAGGCTACTCTTACGCGGAAACATACAGGCTGAACAGACTTAACCAAATAAGGGCTTGTTTACGCCAGAGAGCGCTCACCCTTGGGGAGGTGGAAGGCAGAAGCCAGTACCATCTTTAAGGCATGGCACTTCACAGCTCTCTACAAAAAAGCAACATCAGACAGTGCTATTCTTCCCATGGCTGGTGAATATTCATGATGAACTTACACTCTTTGAACATGGTTGTGCAACTGTTCTGTAGATTTTTACACGTTTGAAATTTATTTCAAAATACTTTAAAGAAATATTCCTCTTAAAATTGACAATACAACTGAAATACTGAAACTTTGGAGAGCATAGACTTAAGATCTATTTGCATGCCTCTGTTACACTACAGTGTATCCTAAAATCCAAATAAAGAAATAAAAAAGTGCTCTTTTAAAATCTAAAAGTTTTCAACATTAATAGAATAGATTTGACATTGTGTCTTTTTAAAATTTAAACTTGAAACAAGCTTGTTTTACATGTCAATACCAGTTCCCTCCCCTCCCTTCCTCTCCTGTTTACCCCATCAACCCCCATGTCATCCCCTTCATGCTCCCCAGGGAGGGTGAGGCGTTCCATGGGGAGTCTTCAAAGTCTGTCATACCAGGCTGAACCCCCATTGTCTAGGCTGAGCAAGTATCCCTCTATGTGGAATGGACTCTCAATCCATTAGCATACTAGGGATAAATACTGATCCACTATCAGAGGCCCCATAGACTGCTTGGTCCTCCCAGCTAACACCACATTCAGGGAATCTGGTTCGGTCCTATGCTGTTTTCCCAGCTACCAGACTGGAGTCCATGAGTTTCCCTTGTTCAGATCAGAAGTTTCTGAGTGTTCTCCAACCTGATGACCCCTTTGCTCATCACTCCTCCATGTCTGCAGCTGGATTCCAAGAATTAGGCTCAGTTTTTAGCTGTGGGTGTCTGCTTCTGCTTCCATCAGCTATTAGATGAAGGCTCTAGGATGACATATAAGGTAGTCATCAAGCTCTTTTAATAAGATATATGTATCTATTACATAGTACATCTGTCATTTAATAAGATATCTTATATTAAGAGCTAAAATTTCAAATATAATTCATCATAATTTCATCAGTAAGTTTACCACAAAACTCTTAAGTACAAACTCTAAAAAAAAACATTTTATATCTGTCATTAGTTTTAAATACTTATTTATTTTATGTAAATGAATATTTTCCTTCATATATGTCTGTGCAGCACATGCATGTGTGGTGCCCAAAAAGGACAAATAAGGTGTTGGATGCCCTGAACCTAAACCTAAAGTTGCAGACATTGTGAGCCACCCCTCTGGGTGCTGTGAATCCATAGTAGCTCCTCTGAAAACCAGCCAGTGCTTAAATATTGAGTCAATTCTCCATCCCTGGTACATCTGTCATCATTTACAGATCTGTTGAGCATGAATTTGAGCAGCTCCAAGTCTTCCATCATTGAAGAGACAGAGTTGACTGAAACAGCCCTTATCTTTCAGGATCTTCCTTCATGCAAGGAAAGTCAGGAAGTCCACATTTATATTAGTATAGCCAGATTGTTAATTGTGGGTGGCTTAATGGTGCTCCTCTATAGTAAATTTTCTTCCATTTTCAGTAAATTAGAGCAAATTAAATCTAGCAAATTTATTATAATGTGCCTCATAAGCAAATGTGGGAGAAAATTCTCTGGGCAAATTTAGAATGGATTGGTCCAAGACCTTGCTAACTAGATATAATGTTTTCCTTAAATACTAAAGGTGTTTTCTATTCCTTTCTCTTTCTACTCATTTCTTATACATTTTTTTTCTGCACCCAAACATCAATCCTGTCTTTATCACACAGGTTTTCTTCATAGAAAAAGTAGTTGGATACTCTGAGACTACTTACCTGCTCTACTACACAATAGTTTGACAAAGGAATTAATTAATCATGACCTGGCAATGACACTGACTTGGCAGTAACAAAAGAGGAACTAATAATAATATATGAAAGGAGAGGGGGGAAAAGAAGCAATGTATGAGTAAATGAAGACCAATTTGTTTCCACTTTTTTAAATTTGGTACAGAATTGGATAACATTTTATTCTTGTATAAAAATTAAAATATATTAGTGTGTTAATTCTTACTAGTTTCTATTTGATACAGTGTCTCTGTTAAAATAATCCAGAGCACTTACATATTCTAAAAAAAATCAAATGAACACTAATATTCTTCACCTGTCTTTTCCTATATAACATCAACTAACATGATAGTCTCCAGGGTTGCTGTACCTATCTTCCCTACTCTGGCTTTGTTAAGATCGATGCTATTTCACTAAAGCTCTGTGGAGACCATTTTTATTGCCTGTATCATAAATATAAATATTCCCCCAGGAATTAAGGGTAGGTTTCCAACTTTCTGTGATATCTGAGGGAGGCTCTTCAATGCTCAGAAATATTTATACTTACGTTATATCTTTGAGCAGAAGTTAATCTTCCAGAAATGCTGCTTGCTAAAGGCCACTGTAAGGGTAGATTGTAATCATGAATGACAGGGTTAGAGAAGAACACTTTCTTTTTTTGTGTCAAACTTGGTTGATCCATTTTTACTCATAAATACAGGAAAACATCAACATGAATTTGAATAATTTCCTCCACAATCATACTTATTCTGCATTTTAAGCCTTCGATGAACCACAATATAAAAATTGTCCTTCACCATCCAGTTTTTCAGATTTTTGACATATGGTATTTAGTTTTAAGTTAGGAAATACTTTATCCATGAGTTAAAATGGGAAGAACAAATTGTTTCTACTTTGGTGCTATGCCAAATCTTACCAGACTTGAATGTATTTTTTTTTTTAATTCTCACTTTCCAGAACCGCTGGGAATCTGAGAAATGCACTCCATATCTCTGTCCATGTTTATTTAGCAAATAAATAGTACACCATGAGATTTAAATTTCCATAATTGAGCTAAAACATTGTTTCAACAGCACCAACACCAAGTATCAAATTGGGTGTTTTGAAACAAGGTATAAAGTTTTCAAATTAGCTAAGTGGTGTCAGGCAGAACAGAAGAGAAAGGTAGATGAAGATGCAAAAGAAATAAATTTAGCAGGCTAATTTGACAGTCTCATAGAGCAGATGCTCAGTTGGATGCATGATTCAGTGCTCATTTCTAAATTTATAGGAGTATTTTCATTATAGAAGGTAATACAAATATTCTCCAAATACTCCAAAATAAAAGTACAGTAATTATAAATTTGAAAAACTTTGATGCAGTCAGATTTTACATGTCTTGTTAGTTTGGATGTGGTTCTACTCAAACCATTCAATGATATTTGAATTTTAAAACTATAGTTAAACTATTTAAATGAGCAGAACTACTATACCAGGGATAAAATGCCATTGACTCTGCTGCAGACATATGTAATTCAATGAATTCACTAGCCTCATCTTTTGTCAGACATCGAGTAAAACTGCAGTCACTCTACTGAATAAGTTTCAAAGGAATACCTTCAAATGTTGTTCCTTCTATCTTTTGAGGTCCAAATATTGTTCTATGTTTTGTCATGTGCTCTGTGTAGGCCAAATAATGATTTGGATGTATGAATTTACAAAGAGAGCCAAAGTAAAATAATAAACAGCAAGAGATGACTAATGGTAGATGGATAGCTTGATGGCTGCATAGATTTGATAGATGATAGATACATGGATAGATATATAGATAGATTAGATGGATGATAGTTTATATACACAGTCAGGCAGATAATGGATGATGTATAGTAAACTACCATCAAATTGGGTGCTCAAATATACACCAGAAATATACTGAGGAGACTTTATTTAAGCAGGCAGCAAGAGGTCCTGGTCAAAAGAATCCAGAAGGCTAGGATGTTTCTTGGGATGAGATTTCCAAGCAAAAATGTCAAATAACATAAAAAAGCTAACACCATCAAATCAGGTGCTAACAACATCCAACTGGGGAAACTGAGGCAGTCATCTGGGGAATTTTCAGTTGAGTTTTCACTTTATAAATGAACTTCCCATGGCTGGCCTTGTAGCTTCTCTTATTATATGCACTTCAATTTCATGAGACAAACAATAGTGACGTCCATTGGAAATGGGTTTACCTTCTAAATGTTTTCAAATATCCAAGGTTTTTATTCTTGTGGAGTTTTTTGTTTTTGTTGTGATTTCTCCCCCTCTGGACAGCTTATCTTCAGACAATGAGTCCTAAAGAATACTTTTAGAAAAGTACTTTTGGGTCTTAAACTTGTGTAGGCAGCCTCTTTCCTATAGCTAGGCTCTTAGTGATCTCAAAGAACTCATGACAACTCATCAACAAATGTATATTATAGGAAACCAAAGAACAATATCGAGAAAAGGTGAATTCCCCCAGGATACCACACATTTTCCCCAACATTTATTTTCATTTTTGAAGTTGTTTGGTGCTGACTCTTCTTTTTCCATAGTTCTTTTCATCACCTTCAGAGCCAGAGGTGATGTGAGCACAGCATTTGTACACAGCTCTAAAGCTAATTGCAAAAGCAAAGGATAAATGAACCACACACTCTCTTGCTACTGTGGGTTTTTTTTTTTATTTTAGGGGTATGAATGTTTTTCAAAGATCTCTAAAGTGTTTTGAACCAGGAAGAAAAATGACTACCCAAGTATTGTTGGGGAACACTGGGATCATTGTAAACAGAACTGTAGAAAAAAGTCTTATGAGTATTTTGAAGGCTATTGAAATCATTATTGGCCATCTATCTTAAAGGGATGTATACAAAATTGTATGTATGTAGAATTTAAAGGGTAAGCCTAGAGTGTTTTTGTTTGTTCGTTTGGTTGGTTGGTTGGTTAGTTGGTTGCAGGAAACTTTCACCTGAAATTTGCCTCTACCATGTCTTCCCTTCTAAGCACTTATGAATTTTTACATTTCAAAAAATAAATAAAAGTAGAATCCTGCTTTTTAAAACCAATTTTTCATACAATTCTTTCATTTAAATTCTTTTCAGTTGGTTTTATATTTTTAGAGATTGTGATTGATTTTCTCCTAGTGTGTACCACATTAATAGTCAGTGAATCTGTCTCTTAATCATCGCTGGAATTTGAGTTTTGTGGCCTTCCTTATCTCTGTGCTGTAGCCAATCTACCCACTAACTGCTGTCCATCCACCACACTTTCTTTCCTTTCTCCAGAAGATGCTGATAACAGTAAACTGAATTGGGGCAGTTGCCTAACTGAGCAACCCACCCTGCCTACTTCTTTTTCTGAGGACTACTCTTCCCCAAAATTAAATGACATTTTCAAATTATTATTTCTGTGATAAGTGTCCATCTCATTAATATTTTCAGAATAGCCCATCTTGCACTGTAATGTTTTACCTTGAACAATTAAGACCTCAGATGATCTGACCTCAGGTTCTTCTTCTTGGATAAAGTCCTCTACAGACTATCTTTTGGGCACTCCATCCTTTGCTCCAGACTTTTTGCCCTTGACTTATGATCTCCTCAGGCCTGGCACCAACTGCCTGTCTCCTTTTACCTATAAACATCAATAAGAAATGTGTGCTCCTCATGACTGTTTTCATGCAGTATGTGTTCTACTGTTCTTTCCTTTATCATTCATTATGTCAAGTGAGTCTTTTCTTTCTTGTGTTGTTTTGTAATATATTTGCTCTAATTATCATCAAAACTAAAAACTCTTCAACCCTTCTATTTCTTTTGCATTTCTAAAATGTCTATCAAAATGCTGATAAATGAAGCATATATATATGCACAGATGCATAGAAGATTGAAGTCATTGTTAATGACAGGCTTTAATTGTAACTAACATATGAATCCCCAGTAAACTGTCATCAGTGTTTACATGGTAAACATTCAAACACTGTTGTGGTAATGATGCCTATTTTCTCAGAACTCAATCAAAAAGACTAGGCAGGAAGGAAGATCACAAGCTTGAGGCTAGCCTGAGCGAAACCTTAAACTGTATTTCAGAAAAAAAAAAAAAAAAGCAAGCACACAAGCCAACATAATACCAAAAGCTATTTAACAGCTCTCATGATAGACATTCCTACCACTTATAGTTTTAAGGTAAGAATAACTGACATTGTCTTATATCTTATCTTTTATTTATTCTGAATTAATACCATATAGTAACTCGTGAGATTGTGTTTAATTTTCCAATCACAATATCACTGTGTTAAGTGTCTGTTTTTATTCTTTTTGACCTACTACTGGCACATTAGACTTGCTAAAATACCTTCATATGATGAGTTTATGCCCCATCCATATGTTCTATTTCATCTCATTGTGGAGCCTACAAGACCTAAACTTTTGGTTGCCTTTTAGGTATATAAGGAACAATTTTTTTATATAAAATGAAAGACTACAAAAACTATATATTTACTAAGGTCTAAATAGGATGGGGAAATCTATTCTTTTAAAGCTAGGCAGACTAACATGGATTAAACCTGGTTTTCTAGTTTCAAAATGGATCTAAAGGTGAGAAAATACAACGATCAACCACTGTCAAAAGTAGTTTTATTGTTCTTCTTAAAGATAAACATGAATTTTATACAACTTAAATATTCTACTCCTAGGTATGTTCTCAAAAGATCTGAAAGTAAGAAATAGCTAAAGTGTGCTTGTCTGGTATGCAGAAAGTGCTGAGTCAATCCCTAGTAAACTATGAAGAGGGTAAATCCTGTGATGCCTGTGCGGAAAGTGGGAAGACAGGAGAATCATATTTTCAATCTCATCCCTGGCTGTGTAGGAAGATGGAGGCCATCTTGGAACACATGAGAGTGTGCCTCAAAAAAAAAAAAAAAAAGAAAGAAAAGAAAAGAAAACCAAACAATAACAACAAAGAAATATTTAAACAAAAATAAATAAATAAACGTATGCAAAATATGATAGTGTTTATAAAGACACATATATACATTTTCATATATATATGTATATATATATTTTCATATGTGTGTGTGTGTGTGTGTGTGTGTGTGTGTGTGTGTGTGTGAGATTGAAGCAGAGACCTATATTCAAAGAGAGCTGTAGCTCCTCTGTAGTTCAGACAGTGCATGCTAACTTGAAGGAAGACAGGAATCTCAGAAACGTTCATACAAAACTTGAGCTGTTTTCTATTTTCAGGGGAAAAGAAAGGTCCCATAAGTTGGGACATTTCCAATGAGCCCCAGTGAAGCTTTGCACTGTTGGCTTAATTCTCCTACTTCCTTCCCCCAAAGTATCTCACTTTCACAAATAAGCAAAGTGATTGTTCTGCAAGTGTCTATCAGTTTTGGTTAAATGAAATAAAAAAAAATACCCAAAGCTGCAGCTGTTGCTTGATGTGTCTTTCCTCTGAATCCATTCCCAAACATTAATAAAAAAGATACTTAAATGCAAACATCACCTGTCATCTGCTGTTAATCATCTCTTTCTATTGTCAGAGGCTTTCTCTGAGGAAACAAATTCTTCATTTTTTTTTAATTAAAGAAATCTGTGATGGGAGATATTTAAAACTTCCAAACTTTGATTAATGTTGCTAATTTCCACTATTGTTTAATAAATTGGACTGTTAATCTAAAAGTTAATGAAATTTATGACGACTACAATGGAATATGCCTCACAAGTGACATTGCTCACACTATTTCACTCAATTTAGACAGAAAATGATTGGGAAACAGGATAGAATGCCTGTGTGTGTTCCATTTTCTGTTTTAAATTTAAAGATTTTAATAGAACAGCCTAGGTATACCAGGTGTATCACATGCTAAATTTATATTTCTATTGTCACTGACAGAATCTATATAGATCAGTATCATGTAAGTAAAAATTAGGAGAAAATTCATATGCAAGATAGCTGAACCTGGATATACTCCTAGTTATAAACACAGATTGCAGCAAAAATTTTAAAAGAACACAGACATCTTTTCACATGATGAACATTCTATCTCTCTCAGGATTCTATGATATTCTTCATCCATCCTTGATATACTCATAAAATGGTAGTGTACTATAGCAAGTGCAAATGCTATGCTGGCCAATGATGCCAATCAGTTATTCAACAACCTCCTCTTAATACAGGTGCATATGCAGTTACAGTGATGTTCTAATGTGTGTTTTCTATATGTGCCCACATGTAGATTGATTGACTAGCATTCCTAACATTTTATTTTATTTTTATTTTATTTTTTATTTTTATTTTACATATTGATCCCAGTTCCCTCTCCCTCCATCCCTCCCTCCCTCTTCCCCTCTCTTCCACCTTCTCATGCCCCCCGACCACCCTCCCCTCCCACCTCCCCACTCCACATGTAAGGTGATGCCATCCAGGAGGAGTCATCTAAATCTGTCAAGTCATTTGGAGTAGGGACTAGGACTTCTCACCTGACTCTAGATTAAGGGAGT
The DNA here is from genome assembly GCA_030556225.1 of Cricetiscus sungorus. NCBI lineage: Eukaryota > Metazoa > Chordata > Mammalia > Rodentia > Cricetidae > Cricetiscus > Cricetiscus sungorus. Next base: position 20,648,016 of record JANBXA010000651.1, read on the forward strand.
ATCCCTCCATGGGGATGTGCCCCCAAAGTCCTTTTGTGCACCAGGAATACATCCTGGTTCCACTGTCTGAGGTCCCTTAGACTAGCAGTCCTATCTTATGGCAGTGAGAAATACTCAATAAAAAAATCCCCTTGGGTAAAAAAGAAATAATTTTATTGCCTACATCCATATCACCTCTATCCCCTGTCTACTTCTCCACACTTACTGGCTTGTTGGCTTCATCTTTGATTAGAGTCCATGAAGCATAAAAGAAGAATTGGCTGTTGTTAGAATGAAGAAAAAACAGTAGATAATGTGTCTAGAGATTGCTCAAAATATCTAAGGATGAAGGGAATATTTGAATGGTTCTTTGATGCGTTCCATGCAAAAGGTTAGAAAACACTGCGTACCTGTAATGAAGATAAGTTAAACTGTTTAAGTTTATCTAGAATGAGTGTAATCTGTGGGCAGGGCCAAGTCACTCCATCCACGGTGACTAGAAGTTGCTCAGTGTCTTTTCTGTACTGAACCTTCACTCTTCTCATCCTCATCCATGCTCTTCTTCTTTGAAATGTTATGTAATTACTCCCATTGCTGATTTGCTTTGCTATGTAATAATTATAAATGTGAATGTATGCAATGTGGTGGTGTAGTTCTTGCATACATGCTGTAGTCATTAAAATTAGATAATCAGTATTTCTACCTATTTCAGTACTTGCTATTATATATTTAATTTTACTGTGAGGCTCAAACTTCTCTAGTTTAGTTCTTTATAAAAACCATAAAATTTGTGCAACCATTCTAGTATAAAACATTTCTATTTTATTCTAATACTTTCATATTGTTGTTTGATCTTTCTCTATCGCTTCTTGCTTTGTCCTTCCTAGTTTCTAGTAGCCATTATTTATTAATATGAAATACATTTTTGTAGCATTCACACTTGGCATGAGAACATATTTGTCTTTCTATGCCTGACTTATTTCACTTAACATAAAGTCCTCCAACTCCATCACACTGCTACAAGTGACAAAGTATCATTATTATGTTAAGGCTAACTGCTATTTCATTCTGTATATGTACAACATTTTTTTTAAACTCTATCTATTCATCAGGGAGACTCTCTAGTGAATTCATACTGTGTCTCTTGTCAATAATGCTCTGTAAGAAATATGAGAAGGCAAATATCTTTGATATATTTCTTTCCTCTCCCTTTGGTATGTACAAATCTGGCATTTTAAAATACCAGCAGCACAATTTCTGTGAAAGAAATGAAATAATCTGATTTTTGATAGCTAGAAATAAAAGTTTATGGATTACTAAGTGGGAAATGAATGATGCATCAAATAATGTCTTTATTTCAGGGAATAAGCTAGAGAAATATTCATAGGAATTGAAGAGAGAAAAAAAACATGGATGGGTCTGTCTCTTTTGGACACTCAAACATCTAACATCCAGATATTAATTTTCCCAAAACAATTTTTGGATTGAACTTGATGCAATCGTCATCAGGATATCCGCAGAATTTTTAACACAAGGAAGAGACATTGTTGTCAAGGTTATGAAACTACTGAAGACTCTAGATAGCCAAGACAATACTGAACAAGACCAAAAAAATCTGAATATGTCACAATACCTGACTTAAAAATACACTATAAAGACATAGTAACAACACAATGTGGTACTGAGATAAAAACAGATATAGTCCCATGGAACTGGATAGCAAGCAAATGTATAAATGTATACATCTAATGCCAACTGATTTTCACAAAGACAACAAAAATGGACTTTGGTTAAAGACAATGTCTTAAATACATTTTAAGGAAAAGTTTATATCCATATATTCAGGTGAAACTAGAGAATTATTTCTCAACAACTACAAAAATTTACTTAACATAAATTAATAATCTAAATGTTAGAATTGGAAAAACAAAAACATTTCTAATCCTTTATTTCCTTTTTTAAAATTTAATTTTGAAACTAGCTTGTTTTACATGTCGATCACAGTCTCTCTCCATTCCCTCCTACCCTGCCCCGACAACTCCCTATCTCATACCCTTTCTACTCCCCAGGGAGGGTGAGGCCTTCCATGGGGGATCTTCTAACTTGGAACAGATCCTAGACCCTCTCCCATGTGTCTAGGCTAAAAGAGGCTCCATAAATTGCCCATACCTCCTAACTGACACCCACGTCCAGGGAGTCTGGCTTGATCTTATGCCGATTTCCCACCTATCAGTCTTGGGTCCATGAACTCTCCCCTGTTCAGGTCAGCTGTTTCTGTGGGTTTCTCCTGCCTGGTCTTGACCCTTTTGCTTATCAGTCCTCCCTCTCTGTAACTGGATTCTAGGAATTTGGCTCAGTGTTTAGCTGTGGGGGTCTCTTTATGCTTCCATTAGCTACTGGATGAAGGCTCTAGGATGTCATATAATGTAGACATCATTCTCATTATCAGGAAATGGCATTTAAGGTAGCCTTTCCACTGTTGCTTAGATTGTTAGCTGGGGTCATCATGTAGATGTTAGGACATTTCCCTAGTGCCAGATTTCTCTTTAAACCTATAATGTCTCCCTCTATTGTGATATCTCATTTCTTGCTCTCCTTTATTTTACCCTCAATTCAATCTTCCAGTTCCCTCCTGTCTTCTTCTTTCTTCCTCTTCTCTCCTTCTCTTTATCTTAACTCCCTTTCCCTTCCCTCCATGCTTCCAATTTACTCAGGAGATCTTGTCCCTTTCCCCTTCTCTGGAGGCGTTGTCTCTCTTAGGGTCTTCTTTGTTTCTTCTATGATGGTATAAATTGTCAGATGGTTATCATTTTTTCTAGGTATAAAATCCATATATGAGTGAGTACAAACCATGTTTGACATTTTGTGACTTGGTTACCTCACTGAAGTTTGTTTCTTTTAGTTCCATCCATTTGCTTGCATATTTTAAGATGCCATTGTTTTTTTTTTTTTTTTTCCTGTTGAGTAAAACGCCATTGTATAAACGTACCACATTTTCTCCATTCATTCTTAAGTTGAGGGACATCTAGATCACTTTCAGGCTCTGGCAATTACAAATAATGCTGCTATGAACATAGTTGAACAGATGTACTTGTTGTATGAATGTGAAATTTTGGGTATATTCCTAAGAGTGGATTTGCTAGATCTTGTGGTAGACTGATTCCCATTTTCCTGAGGAACTGCCATACCGATTTCCAAAGTTGCTGTATGAGTTTGAACTTACACCAACAGTGGAAGAGTGTTCCCCTTTCTCCACATCCTCTCCAGCATAAACTGTCATTGGTGTTTTTTATTTTAGCCATTTTGAAAGGAGTAACATGATATCTCAGAGTTGTTTTAATTTGCTCTTCTCTGGTAGCTAAGGATGTAGAACACTTTCTTAAGTGACTTTCAGCCATTTTAGATTACTCTATTGAGAATTCTCTATTTAGTTCTATAACCCACTTTTTTATTGGATTATTTGGTGTTTTGGTAACTAGCTTTTTGAGTTCTTCGTATATTTTGGAAATCAGCACTGTCAGATGTGGTAATGCTGCATATCTTTTCCCAGTCTGTGGGCTGCCATTTTATAGTGTTGTCTATATCCTTTGCCTTACAGAAGCTTATCAGTTTCAGGAGGCACCATTTATTGTCGATCTCAGTGTCTGTGCTACTGGTGTTATATTCTGGAAATGTCTCCTGAGATACAAGAAAATGAAAAGATCTCCCATGTTCTTGGATAGGTAGGATCAACACAGTAAAAATGACAATCTTGCCAAAATCAATCTACAGATTCAGTGCAATCCCCATCAATATTCCAGCACAATTCTTCACAGATCTCTAAAGAACAATACTCAGCTTTATATGGAAAACATGTCTAATCTTAAGGTGTAGATCTTTATTAATCCTATATAGTAGAAATTTGTTATCATTTGCATTTCATTACCTCAACTTCTACCTACCATACAACATCCTAAAGGGATAGTTGACTCATCATTTTTCTTTACTGTATAGGAAAAGGAAGCATACAACCCAAATGTGTTTTACAAAACAACAAAACCTTACAACAGAATCTCTCACTATAGTGAAGATCAACATGACACAATGTTTAACTTGGTTCTAGGAGGAGGGGTACCATAGTGTCCTGACTGACAGTACAGACTTCTCATATCAAGTAAAGTGAATCATAAATTTTAGGTTATCATTCCATAGAGGTTGAATTATATTTTATTAGAATTCTTATCCTAGTTACACTTCCTAACTAAACTTAGGAATTATTATTATGGCTAACACTTGGGATTCACAAAGTTATATAGACTCTGATGTCATATTTAAACCAACTTCCGCAGCATTCTCCTTGGCCACTCTTTTCTCCCTCATATACCAACAATGTAGAATCTATTATATATTTTTTAGGTATTAATGTGGCCCCTGGATTCCAGACCTTTGCGTGGCATCATTCATTCTGTGTTTAATTCTCATTATTAACTTCCCAGACAACCAAGCCAAAGCCAAAGATACCCATAAGAACCCTTCTTATGACAACTGGGAGCCATCTGCACTGTCCTATCATGCAAAGCACAAATATCTTTGCTATGATTAAACTGATTTCCTGAAATTTAAGAAAACTTAAGATTTTTTTTTATTTTTATTTTACATATAGGTCCCAGTTCCCTCTCCCTCCCTCCCTACATCCCTCCCTATATCCCTCCCTCTTTCCCTCACTTCCCCCCACATGCACCCCAACCACCCTTCCCTCCCATCCCTCCACTCCATATGTAGGGTGATGCCATCCAGGAAATGTCATCTAAATCTGTCAAGTAATTTGAAGTAAGGAGTAGGACTTCTTTCCTGTCTCTAGGTTAAGGGAGTATCTCTCCATGGGGCATGTGCCCACAAGGTCCTTTTGTACACCAGGAATACATTCTGGTTCTACTGTCTGAGGTCTCTTAGACTTCTCAGGCCTTCTAGCTGAGACCCATGTTCAGGGGATCTGAGTCAATCCCATGTTGTATTCCTAGCTATCAGTCTGGGGTCCCATTAGCTCTTCCTTGTTCAGGTCAGCTGTCTCTATGTGTTTCTGCAGTGCAGTCTTGTCCTCCCTCTCTGCATCTGGATTCTACGTTGGCTCAGTGTTTAGTTGTGGGTGTTTGCTTTTATTTCCAACAGGTACTAGATGAAGGTTCCATGATGGTGGATAAGTTAGTTGTTGATCTCACTATCAGGGAAGGGCATTTATGGTAGCCTTTCCACTATTGTCCAAATTGTTAGTTGGAGTCAGTCTTGTAGGTCTCTGGACATTTCTTTAGGTTCTGTTTTCTCTTCAAACCTATAATGGCTCCCTCTTTTATGTTCTCTCTCTCTCTCTCTCTCTCTCTCTCTCTCTCTCTCTCTCTCTCTCTCTCTGTCTCTCTCTATATTTCTCTCTTTCTATTTTCTGTCTTCTATTCCTCCCCTGACTCAGTCTTCCTAGTCCCACGTAAACTTAAGATATTTTTAATCTTATTATTACCCTGATTTTCTTTCCTCCCCAAGGTAAGATGCTGTTAACAGTCTGTGAGGAAAATATGATTGGAGGTTGTGTGAACTGTACTGGGTTCCCTTATTTTAGGACATAAGTTGATAGCTGTAAACTTGATAGCTCATGGTAGTGATTTGATGTCAGATATAGATAAAGTTCCTGAAGATTGAAGCAAATATGGTCATGATATTGCACTCCTGAAGTATAGATAGATAGAGGCAAGAGGACTGGGACAGAGGAGGGGATTATGAATATTTTGACTGCCTGTGGGTTAGAAGTGTTTATGGAAGGGAAAAAGGGAAGTCAACATGACCTAATTATGACAGAGGCCCATATCCTTACAACTTAGATATGACAATATGTATGTTTTTCTTGCTTATGTGTATGTGTAAATTACTTGGTTTGACTAGGTAGGGCCCATTTTCTGATTGTTTAGAGGGTGGTACATGGGAATATATCTGGTCTACAAATATTTATTAACTGCCTGTTGTATGAAAGATACAGATGTTCATTCAAGGAAGTACTTTATTCCTAGGAGCACTTCTATGTGGAAAACAATATTATCTGATTTCACAGAGGAATAATATGGAAAGATTATACAATCATAAATCTCTTAAATATTATTCAGAATTGCACTCAGCCTGTTAAGTCATTAAGTTTGTGACTTTAACCTCAAGCTACAATGGAAAAACACATGAAGAATAATGGTAATACATACTTAAGGATGGAGAGAACTAAGCCAAATTTTATGTTTGAAACCATCTAGGAATGAAGGGAGAGAGTCAAAGTGTGGTGACTGGTCTTGGTTGTCAACTTATCTAAATCTGAAACTAATACCCAAGCAGCTGGGTACACCTGTGAGGCATATTTTATTAAATAAATAATCTGAAGTGAAGTGACCAACTTTCAATTGGGATCGTCTGAGTTGGGAAGATCCTCTTTAGTCTGGCAGCCTATATAATGGACATAGAAAAGGGAAGCTTGCTTTTGGCCTGCTTATTCTAGCTCATGCTCACAAATCTGATACTTCACTGGCATTAGAGGCTACTTATTCAGGATTCTGGTGTCAACTGAAGACTGCCTGAGGCTTTGAATCATGTGAAGTGAACAACTACTGGATTCTCGGACCTTCTGTTGGTAGACAGACATTGTTGGACTAGCTGGACCATAGCCTGCAAGCCAAGACATTCAAATACTCTATATCTCTGTCCCTCTGTTTCTGTCTCCCTGACTATCCATCTCCATAGACAGACAGACAGACAGAAAAACAGACAGACAGACAGATCAGGTGTTACTTTCCTGGTAACCATTTATGTCAATGGTTCTTTCTTTTACTAAACAAGACTTTACCACTTCCATTCAACTAAAAAATAAAAGAACAGTTTTCTTTATATATTTTATCAAATAATATATTGGCCAGTCAGATACTAGCTTTAGATAAAGAAAGTAATAAGACTTCTTCCTTTTGTGACATGTTTCTAATCCTAGTTTTTCTCCATTTTGGCAGCAAAGATATCGTGAAGAGTTGAGCCATTTATTGGTCATTAACTCACAAGTGTATATACTTTATCAGTTCCCTAGCAGAAAATAGGACAAAGGCAAAGACAGGGGAGATGCTGACCAAGTAGGTTACAACTCATGAAATTAGAGGAGAATAATAGGGAAGACATATCACACTCTACTAAGCAATGGAGTTATACTAGGGAAATCAGTGGAAGCAATACAGTAGTTCAGAGTACAGTCAAATTCTGCACTCAAATCCCCAGTACTGTGGTCTTGGACATGCAGTTCCAGGAGTATATTTTCATGAGTGAGGAACTTCAATAGTCCAATATAACTGGATGAGAAAAGATGTAGAAGAAACTAGTATATATGGGTACATATTAACATTTCTACTCTGATTTTTATGTTATTATTACAGATGGGGTGAGAAATATTAAAAATTAAGGATTATCCTGTTGCCTCAGGTGAATATTGGATTTGAAATCCCGGGTTGTTCCTGTCCTATATTTGCACCCCTGATAAATACCCCATGCTCCTTTCTCTTGGTAGCACTAACCAATATATTATACTAATGCAAACTCTGGAAAGCTTCCCAAAAGCTACACACACCTTCCAGGACCATGTTCACATTGGTTGTGACTGCACCTCACTTCACCGTCTTCTCTTTATGAGAAAGACATGATCCTTTTGTTGTGCCACTTCCTGTCAAGGATGTAATTGACCAGGTTCTGTAGCAGGTGACCAGCTTTGCAAGATTTAACAAACAAAAAGAAGGAGTACCTTGTTAACTTTGAATCCTAGATAAATAAGGATGCTTTTGGTTATAAGTACATCTCATGAAATAATTTTAATTTACTTAAAATACAATTAGATCATTGCCCACTGTTTCTTTCCTCTTATTCTTCCCATGCTGCTCTGTGAACCCTCCCAAATTCAGACCCACCTCATCTTTAACTGTTGTTAGTATACATACATACAAATGAATACATATATAAATAAAATGTGCCTCCTCTTTTCAGTGTTTCTTAAACATATATGTTTCTAGGTGTTCGATAACTGGTCAAGAGACTCATCTTGGAAACAATTCTTACTCTTGCATCAGTTATCAGTTATTACTTATACCTCTTCATCTAGGTGAAGATTTCCCCACCTATGTTGGGACATAGGTGGGGAAACTGCTGTCAGAATTGTTCAGGTATTGTTTAGGCAATTCTATTGAAAAGATTTTATGAGTATATCCCCCTGTGTAAGCTAGAAGTCACAAGCTCACAACACACTTCCCTGGTCCCCTGGCATTAAGCATCACCCTGAGTCCTCTTTGGCGATGTCCCTGAGGTTTTAGTGCAGAATTTGAGTTTCAGATGTATCAGGTTGGGCTGGGCATCTGTGATCACTTATTCTCTGCATTTATAAAACTTGTGGCATTCTATAATGATATCCAGCTGCAAAATAAAGTAGTTTTGGTGAGAGATGGGAGCTGCACTTATCTGTAGGAACTGAGGTATATATTGAGGATGCAGCTAAGAATTATACTGTCTTACACTAATGCTTTTGCTATTCATCTGATGTGACATCTTTTCATATATCTTGTTCACATTCTATTATTCTTCCACTTCGCATAGTCTTCACATACCTAACCCCCAACTCCATGTTCTTCCCCTCTTGATGTCTCTCAAAAACAAGATGCTGAATTAAAAAATAAAAATCATAACAAACAAACAAACAAGACCTAATAATAAATACTAAAACAAAATAAAGGCAGCAAATATCATGTTGTCCTGAACAAATATTTCTAGGCATGAGTCATGTCCTATAGTATTGTTGATAAACCCAGTCAAACACATTTGCCAAAAAAAAAGAATGGTGTTTTTCTTTTCCCAGCAAGCAGCAATTGCAAATAGCTTCTTGGTTTGGAGTGGGACTTCCTGTTCACCTCTTTTCGATGCTGACATTTTTGTCTGGTTTAAACTTATAAAGGTCTTCTTCATGCTGGCATAGTCTCTAAGAATTTATATGTATATAATTCCAGCTGTGTCTTGAAAACACTATTCTCCTGTGAGTCATCCACCACCCATCCTGGCTCCTATAATCTTTGCATACCCTCTTCTCTATATTTCTTGAGAGGAGGGTTTGGATGAAAGCATTCATTTCAGGCTGAATGCTTCAATGTCTCTCATTCTGCACATTGTCCAGGTATGAATCTCTCTATTAATTGCCATCTATTCCAAGAAGAAGCTTCTATGATGAGGGCTGATCAATCTCTGGGTAAGCATTATGTCATTAAAAGTCATTTTTATTGATATATTCACTTATCTACTATTAAAATGTGTCTTGCTATCTGTGTTTTATCTCACAGAGAAGGAAGAACACAGGTGTTTTTGATTGGCAAAACAGGAATGTAAGTCCCAGCTTTGCTCCCTGTAGATTTGTGTCTTTAAAGAAAATATTTAGGCTCTCCTGGTCTGATTCTTCACTTTTACAACAACAATAAAACAAATATTTATCACAGGGTTAGAGAGGATTTTAAGTAAGCTAATATATGAACTAGTTAGTAGAACATCTGCAAACAGAAGGTAGCACATAGCTACTAACTCTTGAGATATCACCACAGTCAGGGTTTCCCAAGAAAGTTGAAAATGGTTACGGTTGATAAGATTTACTCCCATAACTTTTGAAAGATTTGCATAGTCTAGATGCATGATCATTATTTGCATTTTATGGTAGTTTCACTGTTTCTAACTTATGAGAGTTTAGGGGCTTGATTTTCATATGGAAGTTTATACACTCTAAGTATTGACAATTAGTTGTTCTGAAAAATTCATTCTTTAGAAAATCACTTGTTGTGTTCTTCGTTTTGACTCCCAAAGATGTGTAGTGAATTCTGCCAACTGCCACCCTTCCTATAAGTACATTGGTTCACATAAATTTTTAGATCACAGCCCTCTGGCAATCAATTCTGCATTTCCATGTTTATTTCTGTTTGCATCTCTGCCATCTGGCTGTCTTTCTGCCTCATTCAAGCACATGGAAAACTGAGCACACATGTGTACATATATATCATCTTACTTACATACCCTTGTCTCTGAAGAAAGACTGTATATTTGTCACAGAAGAATACAGTAGATAGGTATTGGAGAAATTTTGTAATTGTATTTTCTATTCCAAAAGGAGAGGGGAACAAGGAGTATGAGAGATAACCCCCAAGAAAGTCAAACTATCTATTTATTTAGTTATGTGTATTGGGTTGCATTTTGCATTAATCGCCGCCACACACAGGAGCCCTGCAATTTATTATCGGTGATAAGTGTGGACAGTAGCTATTATTTTCTCTCCCCATTCTAAAGTGTGGCATTGTGGGACACTTAGATTTATAGAACATGCATTATTCAAAACTCTAGTTCTGGGATGGCTCAGCAGGAATACTCCCAGCTATTTCCATAACCTTTCTTCAAAACTTCCCCTCACTGGCTTTCTTCCTTTCAGTATCACCGTGTTAGAAATCACTCAAAACCCAGGACTTGGTGAATTGATCATGGGAATCTATCAGTACAGCATCTTTCACAACAGGGGATGAATAAGAACCCCTTATTCTAAAAAATTTATAGGAACACTCTGGAAGAAGCAGGTCAATTTCAACTGAATTTAATGTGACCCACACCTCATTCTCTTGTGAATGCCTCAGGAGCCAAAGACCCAGAACTACATATTCTTTTACTAAACTGACTGTGCTGAAATAAAAAAGTATTCCTCATCAATCATTTGAAGATATTTTTACTCAATATCTCGATGTCATATAAGTGCAAAACATTTTGAGGAAAGAAATAAGTCAACAACCTAAGTAGGAAATCAAATAAAAATCATAAAAAGATAGAAAATACATCTATCAGCAAGGGTGAACTCTGCCATAAGTAGTGTTAATGAAGTATAAGCACTAACTCTCTAGAGCCATGCTAAGATTAACAATGATCATTTAGTGACTGTTTTACTAGAGGCTCTGAATGTGAATTGGGTGTAATTAAATAATGTTTGGCTGATTCTATGTGAAAAGATCCATCTGAAAATGACTTTGAAGTATCAGAGGATTCCGAGTGTAGATGATGGCATGTGAAGTAACATGCCTATGGGAGAATGAAGACAGCATTTTAGAATCATGGTAACTTAGCAAGAGTCAATGGAACATTGTAATCCTTGCTTTAAAAAATGTTGAAGGTACAATCAAGAATGTTCTCAAGGTTGTTGTTCAGAAATGTAATCCTATGTGGCATTGACTGTTGTATCTTTGGCTTTAGCTCTCCTTTAATCAGGGAAAATATGAGTTTTTTAATGGAGGGAACCATATCACAGCTCTTAAATTTCTAACCTTGTGCCATCACCAAAACTCAAACCAGGAAGGAAGGGACACACTATTCCATGAGCCCAGGCGTCATGTAGGTTCTATTGTATAAATTGGGCCCTTCACCCTGTCCATTTCAATGTAGCAGAATGTAGAAATGCAGTAACTAAATGGTTTACAGTTGAATCTCTATAATGGCATGTGCAAACTTTGAGCATATTACCTAGATAGGAAGAGTGATTCTATTGATGATTTCTTGTGATAATTGAGTGAAAGACTATATAACGCTTTAAAAAGTAGCTAGTGCACAGTAAAAGTTAAGTGATTCTTGGAAAAATGGAGATTTAAAGAGAATTTTCTTAACTAGCAATAAGCAGTAGCTCCAGACAAGAGTAGATGAATTACCCAGGTCCTGTTAAGTTGGAATATATATATATATATTTGGAACTCTGATCCTATATCCTTCAGTCAGCTTATAATTCCCTAGGGAAAACTATGACACGTCAGACTATTTGAATATCCTCAGATTCTAATTGAAGATAATTGGGAGCTGCTACCCATAGGATGTAAAATGCAACCTTTTTCACGGGAATTCTGAAAAGAGTCTCTCTCCAAAATAGCTACTTTCTCTTTCCACAGCTTGATACCATGTGGCAACTGATTCTGGTAGATGAAATGGTTTTCATCCTAAAGACAGAGTCCTTTTATTTCTTTGTGCATTGATAGGGAGTGGGGGAAACAGGGCAATTAAAAGTGCACTGAAATTCCACCCCTTCCCCTGTGTTACAGCTGAAGGTTAGACTAAGACCCAAGGTCAAAGAAAGAACACTTTCTGTCACAGCAGGCTAAGTAGCCTATTCTCAGGAAACACAGGAAAACCTTTCCTTTGGCCAATGATCTTTTCAAGAATTAGTTTAAATTGACAAAACTTCTCCATTCCTGGCTAGACAGAAGCTTGATTTGTAAAATACAACTTGGATAGATTCTTCCTGTTTACACTAGTGATGATATTCATTGGAAGTGTGTATAAAAACATGCTTGCCACCCAAACTTGGACACTTCAGTTCAAATTCCCAGAACCCATATAAAAAGCTGGAATTAAGAGTCCACACCTGTATTCCTAGTGGGGAGAGGCATGCTGCAGAGACATGTACATTCCTAAAATTCATTGGTTAGCCAGCCTAGACAAACAGACAAGCTTCAGATATAATGACTGTTTCTCAAAAAATAAAGGTGGGCAATGATAGGGGAAAGACACTGGAGATCTACTCTGCATTCACAGGCATGTGCATATATGTGCCTACATACACATGCACACATGTATACATATGAAGAGAGAGAGAGAGAGAGAGAGAGAGAGAGAGAGAGAGAGAGAGACAGAGAGAGAGAGAGAGAGAGAGAGAGAGAGAGAGAGAGAGAGAGAGAGAGAGAGATTCTGGATAACAACATGTTGATGGATGTAGTAAAAATGTAAATACCTTGATATTGATTGAGAACCAAATATTATATATGAATGTATGGGCTCTAGGTTTTTGGTCCAAACAATTTATGCAGTTGGACATTAGCAAGTAAACTCATTGAGAAGCTTCTGGAATTAAAATTCATTCTCTGTTACTTGTGTTTTACATAATAGCTTGTACCTAAGTTTCCTTATCCATATTACGGGAATATTGGCAGTAATTATAATAATCAATATGTGAATATATTTTATAAAATATTCATAGCATAAATTATGTATATGTAATATTAGGCATAATACATACAATATTAATGCCCATGATTAACAACATATAATTTTTCAATTTAGTGTCCCATTAAATCATATTAAATTGCCTGACTGGGTGGTAAAGACAGTCTCTGGATACCTCCACAAGAGGCTTTTACTAATTCCCAGTGTAAAAACGCTATCACTTGTCCCACCTGTGACTCAGCTTCTTTGCTATTTCTAGAGATCACCTAAAACATTGTGTCAGTGCCTATAGCAGCTTCTGTTACGCCCCTATTACCTTTTATCCCTTCTTGACTTATCCATATTCTATACCTTTCAGATGTGGACCAGATGGACATCAAATGCTTGTTTTCTAGGCTATTGTCACTTCTAGAATGATACTACCCCCATCAGCAGATAGCTGGTTGGTAGGCAGTTCAGGTAAAGAAGCAACATGCTACTCCCTGGAGAGTCTTACTTAGAACTCCCAGGCTTCCGCTAGTGATGCTCAGAGTACCAGAAGAATGGATCTGCACATGTGTGAAATTACTGCCATATCTTCAACACCCGCACACAGCACAGTATTGAGTACCTGCTAACAATCATCTCCACAAACATGTATATTAGGCTCCTGTGACTTTACTGAAATTAAACACTCCATGGAAAACTTTTTTTGAAATAAAATCTTCTTTTATTAAAGGCTAAAGTGTCCTGGATAAAATTTGAGCCTTCTCTAATTATATTTGTCTTTTTATTGCTCTTCAAATCCATAGACTTATTAATGTGAATTTAGTCTTATATATAAGAAATTAGTCTTGGAAGTATTTTTGAAAAAAGATGTTTCTCTTCTATTTTTTTTCTCAGACACAGTTTTTGAAACCCAAAGCCTTCTTAGAAGCTTCCATTACCAAAAGTTAGAATTTCTAACCATTCTTATATGTAAAACGGGTTGAGCTTTTACATTGAATATCATTAATATCCAAAATATAATGGCAAAATGTGCTGAAGAAAAAGCTCTCTTAATTGTCTTTAAAGTGTTGATTTTTTCAAATTCCCCTGTGATAATATTTGCTATTTAAACTGATATTATTTGTAGCCAGAACTTATGGTATGCAAATGTTCTATATCATTCATTTGCTTTCTACTTATTGGTCATGAATATGGATGTCATTTATGCTTGCAATTAAAATATAGTCTAGTAATTTACACCTGAATTCAATTATAGCCTTAAAATAGGTTCTGAACGGAGACCTTGAGTTCTCTTCCTCCCATACTCATCCTGAGCAAGAATAGTGACAAGTGCTAATCTCCCATCATCAGAACCTGTCGTCATGGCACAGATGTTCCCAGAGGTGTCCTTCTAGGTGTCATAACAGTAGTGTCATATGATAATATAGCATTCTTGATGGACACCCATCTTAATTCTGAACTGAAGGAAAGAAGCCACGGATTATTTTTCTGTTATTTCTAGATCACATTTACGATATTACTGTGCTATTAGTACTTTGCAATCCATTTTCCTCCTAAAAGTTATGGTTCAGAAAATATATCCATGTAAGAAATGTACATATATATATATATATATATATATATATATATATATATATATATATATATATATAGAGAGAGAGAGAGAGAGGTACACAGAATGACTCAGAATATGAGTGAAAAAGTAATGAATGCACTATAGGAAATACCACAGACAATAAAGCTGATAACTACTTTCAGTAATTGTTTTGAATTATAGTTGTTAAAAATGGAAGTAGTTCACTTAGGTAGAAGAATATAAAAATTGCCTTTAATTATGACTGTGTGAGATGTATGTTCAATGCCTGTAATTCCCTCTGAAAAACATTAGATAGATGTTTGCATCCTTCTTAATTTTATCTGAACACTTCTGTGTCTGCCTCAGGGTAATGAGTTGACATTTTTATTTTGACAGTTTAAGGAGCACTCCCTGTAGCTGGTTCAGAGACAAACTAATACAAACCTCTTCTGTTTTATTATACTGGATGTTCATGACAAGATCATGTTCACATATGCCCTAGGTTCCTTCCACTCATCCTCCTCATATGTGCAGTGCTCTTCTGGTTCAAGTCTCTATTACAGTGCACACATGCATGTATCCTGGTAATTTTCACTCCTAGGTCAATATTCCATTTCTTGGAGAAAAAAAGCTGATAAAAAGAAAATAGACCATGTCAAGCGAGGAATAAGTGTGATTTTGTTATAAATAAAACCACAATATTGATTTTATTTCCAGTTTCCCTCTGGATGAGAACAGGTTTCTAGCTGCTCATTTTCTCATCCTGTAGAAAAGAAACAGAAACTTCTGTCTTTTGTTTTTAAATATTTATGTTATTTTTGATTGTGTGTGTTTGCTTATGCCTGTGTGTTGGTATGATCATATGAATGTGAATCCCCACAATGGCCAGAAGATAGTGTCAGATTTCCTGGAGCTGGAGTTTCATGTGTTCATTACCTGACAGACATGGTGGATAGGTACCACACAGGGGTCCTTTGCAAGGACAGTAAGTTCTCTTAACAGCTTGGTCATCTCTCCAGCCCCCAGTTAGTTTTTCAAAAGATCAGGAAGGAGCTGGAAGGAGGGTTCAGTCGGAAAAAAAAAAAGCTTATCCAGAAAGAACAAGTTCCTGAATCTAACTTCAGTATCCATGTAAAATATTGGATGTGTAACAGGCATTGTAAATTCAGCTTTCAAGAAGTAGAGTTTGGGCCTTATTGACCAGCCAGAATAACTCACTCCTGGATCTCCAGGCCAATAGGAATTGTGGCTCTAAAATCCAGGAGGGCAGCTCTGGAGAATGATGCTTAAGGTGATGTTCCCTGGCATACCAACATGCTTACATAAACAGATAACCTAGCATGTGTGCACACTTGGCACAATCCAGAGATAACTTGAAAGAGAAAAACCTCAATTGAGAAAGTGACTCCATCAGATTGCCTACAGGCAAGGTTGTGTGGTTGTTCTTATGCAAGTGCTCCTGGGTAAGTAAGAAAGCAGGCTAAGCCAGCCAGTGAGTATACTCTTCCATGGTATCTTCTCTAGCTACTGTCTCCCAAGTTCCTGCCTCTGCCCTGCTTGAGTCTCTCCCTTAGCCTCTCTCAGTGATTGACTGTGATCAGGACAAATGAGCAAAAACAAAACAAAAGAGAAAAGAAAAGATAAAGAAAATGTTCCTTCCCAAAATTTCTTCGGATCCTGCTGTTTTGTCATATCAATAGAAATCTAACTAGGAATCTCTCTCTCTCTCTCTCTCTCTCTCTCTCTCTCTCTCTCTCTCTCTCTCTCTCTCTCTCTCTGTGTGTGTGTGTGTGTGTGTGTGTGTGTGTGTGTGTGTGTGTGTCTCATTTTCTGGATTGTACCTGTTCAGCCTATTCTTATGAAAGGCCCAACGTATCCTTCCATTTTTTTTTTAAATATAAGTAAGACCTCCAGACTTTTCAGCCAAATATGCATTGACTGTTTTGTTTTTCTATCTTTATATTACCAGCAGCCTTAGGCCTATTGCATTAGTATAAGAAAATACTAAAGACTGGGTATTTTATAAGGATAGAAAATTAATTTTAATAGTTATGTAAGTTATAATATTTGAATGAAAGTATTGGCGTTCTCTAATTTCATTAACTACATTCTTTAATATCAACTGTAAATATTTTCTCAGATTTGATACTAAAGACATCCATTAATTGGTCAGAATCTTTTTGCCAAGTATATGCTCCAAATTCCATCATGATGCATGTCTTTAATTTTATGATGCAGAAAGGAGAATGGAAGAACAAATTCATGATGAGAAAAACAATAAATGTTCTCTAGTACTGATTTTTCCAATGAAGGCTGTGTTTTAAGGTAAGCTGTGCTCCCATCTAATCCTACACAGCCTGTGAATAACACCATTCAGCCATGCTCCTCTGAGAATAAGAGGCTGTCATCATCACTCTAACACTTGCATAATTACACATAATACATGTCCAATCTGCCAGTCTAAATGTGGAGAGCTGACATTCTGGCACACTTATGTATGTGTTCCAACTGTTCTTCCCAGCCCTGCAGCACCTCTCAGAAAAGCTGTTGAGTAATCCATAAAGACCTGTGAGTCAGAGTTAGGTGGTCTAAAGGAACAGGGAATTGGAAAAAAAATACAACAATTACTCTGGGTGCTCAACTATGCTAATTGGGCTGTAGGTTTTAAGGACATACAAAACGCACCTGGGTAAAAACTTTTGCATTTTTTGCATTTTCAAAAAATTCTACAAGCTGAGGTACACATATAAATATTGAGGCATTGTATTCCACAAGGCATTGTAGGGATGGACTGAAAACAAGAAACAGTAATTTACTGTGCTTTGCAATTATTTATATAATAAACAATCATTTTGTGTATATATGCATTTATACTATAAAAATTTATGGTTAAGAACAATTTTGTAAGGCAAGGAGCATTTGACCCACTTTGGAGATGAGAATTTTACCTCAGTATTTAGCTCTTAAATCTGAGAAGGAAAAATATGTCAAGCTCTAAAGACCATGGTTGTTTTAATACAAAAAGGAACTTCGTGGATAGGGAAAGGTGTCAGTATGTAAAGGTGGGAGTCAGGTCTCCAGAGAAGATTCAAGTAAGAGGTTATATATTTCTTTTAATTTGATAACTCTAGGGTCCTAGCAGATGAAGTTGCCATTATATTGCTCCCACTGCACTACTGGAGGAAGACGTGATGCTTTGTGATTCATGATGAAATGGAAAAGAAGTGTTTGAGCAGTGGATAGGAAAAAAACTTGGTTCCCCTGACCTTGTATTGAAAGTTCTCACCTTGGAGTTGTCCCAAGTCTCTCTGAATAACGAGTGCTGTCATGAGAGAGACTGATAAAGACTGAATGTCTGACACTGACAACAATAACATTTCATCATTGGTAAAAATGTTCCACAAGGGGCTGGTAATATACTCAAGGATCATGCATGACTTATTCACAAAATGGCAGTGGCTCTGGATCAGCTTCAGGAGACAGTGGAGGACTGGCTGGAAAAGCATTTCCATCAGTGAAGGTATCTTTGTCCAGCAGAGAAGCTGATGAAATGACACTACTTGAATCCTTTCCGTGTGTCAGAAGATGGGAGGATGGAAGTTTAAGGCAAGATTTAATGGTATCCTTTGCTTTTATGTGAGATATGGAATTTAGTGATTCTTCTATAAATTGGGACATGAAAATAAGCTTTTCTTAAAAAGAAGCAAAGTGAAAATAAAGGTAATTTGGTGTTCAAGTAATGATTTACAGAGACCCACGTACATTCAGGCTATGTGTAGTCTACTTTGAACATTGGCATCATCAAATGTGGATTTTGTGGCAATTGAGTATGTAAATGAAAGATATATTTTATCTGAAGGCTTTGCTTTACATATTGAGGGTAAACTAAAAGAAAAGCAGTAGTTTGAGAATAGGCTATTGCTGAAGACACAATACATATCTAAGTAATCAGCAATGTAAAGAAATGGAATTTATTTTTCTGTGGGTAGAAATATAAATTGGTACAATCATTCTGAAAAGCTATTAAAGTGCAAAATACATACTTGCTTTTACTTAGCAACTGAAAATATATAATGTTTGTTTTGGAATAGTCATAGAAGTTCATATATATATATATATATATATATATATATATCTGTGTATTATTTTCTCTTTCCATAAAATCATGTATATTTTGTATCCTTATAAACAGTATTTATGCACACACTTGTGTGCATAAACATAATCACTATAAATCACTATAGCATTTATCATAGTGACCAAAAATTCAAGAAATCCCAATGAAATAAACATACATAAATTTTGGAACTTTCATCAATAAACTATTAAACAAATGGTAGAAATAGTACTTAGATACACATAAATATTCAAAGTGCATTAGGTGAAGGAAGGAAAAGTAAAACCAGAGGTTACAGTATAATTTCATGAAATCAATTAAGGAAATGTGTACATAAGTGTTTGTTAGTTTTATGAACTCTAAATATATTAGAAAAACATAAAGAGTTAGATCACTTTTTGGTGAAGTGATGGATCATTTTAAATTTGCACAAATTGACAGATTCAATGTTTTCTTCATTATATATGTATACCTGTGTATGCCTTTTTTATTAAGGGAAAGAGAAAAGCAAACATTTCAGTGGAAAATCCAGGGGGCAAACAAAGGGAAGAGAGCAGCAGCCTAGGCTGAGGGAAGTTCTTGGTGCATTGAATATTGTAGAAACAAAAGGCAGCACTGTTAAGTCTTCACTCTATGCTAATCAGAATCCCTGACAGCCTCAAAAGCACAAGGAAAAACTAGGAGTTAGATTTCCTTAAGAACTTTTGATTCTCTTGATATTTTCTTATCTTGTCTGTATTTCATAATGACTGATCTTTTCTCCTGCCTCTTCCTGGACCATACTGTCAGCAGAAAAGCACCTGCTGTAAAAGCAAGACTCAGAAGCAGGAGCCACATAAAATGTTGTGACCTGGAGCCAAAAATTCCAGCAAGGTGGGGCTTGAGGCCACTTAGCACCCCTAGGTGCTTTATGAGTGATAGGACTCAGCAACTTCAACTTATATATATGGGAGACCAATGCCTATAAAATGTACATTAGGAGTTATTAAGAGGAGGTCAAGACAGGTAATAACATTCTCTTGGGATGGTAAACTGTAGAATTAACTGCTCAGAAATGTGCATTTCTTTGTAAATATGACAAATACTTTTTTCTACAAATGAAAGCTGTGTTGCAAATGTTGGCATGCTTCTGCAGAAGTAATTACTCAAGAACATGAAACCTAACCAGAATGTGGCTAGAGTAATTTCACCAAGTATTTACAGAATGTAAAAAGATAAAATTAAGCCTGGATTAATGTAGATTACTGAGGTAGAGTTCAATTATTTTAATAAATCATGTTATTTTTGTCATCAAGCAACCATTGCAGTAAGTGTTGATTTAGACAAACTTACTAATACTAAAACTGGTAAAAAGAAGTTTGATAAACAGGCTGTTTACGTAGTGTCAAAGCATTTCCCTAAATACAACTTAATTACTACAAAGCAAAATTAGAAGCTCCATTGCTGTTTAACCTGATAAAAATATCTAAAATAATTTTCTTTAAGTCAATAGTACCAACAAACAACAGGTATAGTAGGAAAGTCCTTGAATTGTAACACTAGAAGGCTAAGATAATAGGATCTGTTTATATATGTACATATATTATGAATAATTATTAATAATAGTATTAACTCTTTGAAAACTTTGTACATAAAAACAATATATCTTTATCATCTTCTATTCTTCTCCCTTAGTACCTTCTGGATTAATCTCTTGGTCTCCCAACCTATCACAACTTCATGTTAGCTGCTTTTCTATTTTTATATATTGCTGGAAGAGTCCAATTTTCTTATGTCCATGTACCTACATATGTGGGCCCATCCACTGAAACTTGGTCAAGCTGCTAAGGGCCACACCTATAAGGAAACTGAATTTCCTTCCCCCAAAAGATATCAACTCTCAATAGTTTTTCAGCTGGGCTGGAGGTTCATGAGCCCTGCAATCCTCCATGCTGGAATGTTGACTGTCCTGACCTTGTGCAGGGCAATCACATCTGTTGAAAGCTCTTGAATGAAGAATGTCAGTGCTGTCTAGAAGACACTGTAGCTGTCTTCTCTTCCATGATCTCTGGCTTTTTAAGTATTTTGTCTTCCTCTTCCATAGTATTCCCTGAACATTGTGTGGCAGGGGCACGACATAGATGTCCTACCTGTGGATAAGCACTCTGTTGACTCTATCCCTTGGATCTTTCTGAGTGTTCATAGTAACCACTGCCGCAGGCACAAAGAATTTTTTTTTGTGAAGAAGTCTGAGAGCTGTACTAATATCTATGTGCATAAAGATACAAATGTAGAATGTAATTAAATCTTCTATACTTGAAATCAAACAATTAGTTACATTTCTATATCCATGGAATCATTACTACCACTAGGAAAACTAACATCTATCAAACATAAAACTTTTTTCTTGTCCCTTTGAAACATCTTCCTTTCTTTGCCTGCATCCTTATAGAACTACTCACCTGCTTTCTTTTCAGGAATTACCATATCTGTAAAAATTTT
This sequence comes from Cricetiscus sungorus, assembly GCA_030556225.1. Lineage (NCBI taxonomy): Eukaryota > Metazoa > Chordata > Mammalia > Rodentia > Cricetidae > Cricetiscus > Cricetiscus sungorus. The sequence continues at coordinate 20,669,183 of JANBXA010000651.1, forward strand.
AACGTAATTGCTCAATAGACCTGTATCACTTTGCTACTCCCCCACCCCTTGTCTATTTTTTGAGATTATTTTTTTTTTTAGATTCACCCAGGATTTTTTTTATTATATATATTTTTTTTAATTTAAAGTTGAAACAAGCTTGTTTTACATGTCAATCCCAGTTCCCTCCCCTTCCCTTCCTCTCCTATTACTCCCACCAACCCCCATGCCATCCCCTTTCTGCTTCCCAGGGAGGGTGAGGCCTTCCATGGGGAGTCTTCAAAGTCTGTCATATCATTTGGAGCAGGGCCCAGGCTCTCCCTCATGTGTCTAGGCCGAGGAAGTATCCCTCTATGTGGAATGGGCTCTCAAAGTCCATTTGTATACCAGGGATAAATACTGATCCACTACCAGAAGCCCCATAGATTTCCAAGTCCTCCCAACTAACACTACATTCAGGGAATCTGGGTTGGTCCTATGATGGTTTCCTAGCTATCAGACTGGAGTCCATTAGCTCCCCCTCATTCAGTTCAGCAGTTTCTATGGGTTTCTCCAGCCTGGTCTTGACCCCTTTGATCATCATTCCTCCTTGTCTTGCAACTGTATTCCAAGAGTTCGGCTCAGTGCTTAGCTATGGGTGTCTTCTGCTTCCATCAGCTACTAGATGAAGTCTCTAAGAAGGCATAAATCTCATTATAGGGAAAGGAAATTTAAGGCAGCCACTCCACTATTGCTTAGATTGTTAGTTGGGATAATCCTTGTATATCTCTGGACATTTCCCTAGTACCAAATTTCTCTTAAAACCTATAATGGTTCCCTCTATTAAGGTATCTCTTTTCTTGCTCTTCTCTATTTTTTTTTTCTGACTCGATCTTCCTGCTCTGTCATGCCTACCTCTCCCTACCTCTCCCCTCTAATACCCACTCCCATGCCCCCAAGCTACCAAGTTGCTCTGAAGATCTTGTCCCCTTTTCCTTCCCCAGGGGACAATGTATGTCTCTCTTAGGGTCTCCCTTGTTTCCAAGCTTTTCTGGCAGTGTGGATTGGAGGTCACCCAGGATTTTCTTTTTAATGTGTCTATAACACTCATTTTAATTTCTATATGCAATACATGTGTGAGTATTTGATAATCTGATTATGCACTTAGCTATTTATATAATTACAGACTGTTTCCAGTTTTAAACTTTATAAATAAATCTATAATAGACACCTATATCTAAGAATTTATGTAGACACTTGGGTATAATGTCTAAAGGTAGTTCTACATTTTCAACAGACTAAGAGGGGTGGAGTGATACTTCACAGCATTCTCATCTGCTTTTCTCCAGTTTTTGTGTACTCAATTGCCAGATTCAGATGTCCTTAATGTTTCTGTTTAAAACGTTTTGTCTTTTTTTACCCTTGGATTCTTCATCTTCTTGATGAATTTGTTGAAACTTTGCATACTTTTCATATAAGTTCTTTGTTAGATGTGTTTATGAGGTAGTAACTTTTCTTAGTACCACAAACCAGTATCCAACAAGAAGCAATATAAGAAAGATAGGATTTGCTTTAGCTCATGATTTGAGAACATAGTCAACATGGTAGCAAAGACACTGTAGTGGCAGCATGAGGTTGCTGTTCACATACAGGTCCTTCAGGTAGCAGAAAGAGTGCTGCTGAGCTTGTGACATTTCTCTTTTCTACTTTTAACTAATGTGGGACCCCAGTCAACGGGATGCTAACATCACTTTGGGGTTGATCATCTGTTTTAAATCAATCTCTGGAAATGCGTTCACAGACACACCTAAAGGTGTTTCTCACTAATGCCATAGGTCTGTCCGTTTTTCTTTCTTTCTTTCTTTCTTTCTTTCTTTCTTTCTTTCTTTCTTTCTTTCTTCCTTTCTCTTTTGTTCTTTCTTTCTCCCTCCCTCCCTAACTCTCTTCCTTCCTTCCTTCCTTCCTTCCTTCCTTCCTTCCTTCCTTCCTTCCTTCCTTCCTTCCCTCCTCCCTTCCTTCCTTTCTTTTTGATTTTTTTAATTTAAATTTGAAACAAGCTTGTTTTACATGTCAATCCCAGTTCCTACACACTCTCATCCTCCTCCTTTCCCCCCACCAACTCTGATAGCATCCTTTTTCTGCTCCCCAGGGAGGGTGAGGCTTTCCATGGGGAGTCTTTAAAATGTGACATATCATTTGGAACAGGGCCTAAACCCTCTCCCATTTCTCTAGGCTGAGAGAATATCCCTCTAAGTGGAATGGGCTCTCAAAGTCGATTTGTATACCAGGGATAAATACTGATCCAGAAGTCCCAAAGACTGCCTAGTCCTCCTAACTAAGACCCACATTTAGGGCATCTGGGTCAGTCTGGGTCAGTCCTATGCTGGTTTCTCAGCTATCATACTAGGGTCAATGAGCTCCTCCTTGTTCAGGTCAGCAGTTTCTGTGGGTTTCTTTACCCTAGTCTTGACCCTATTGCTCATTACTCCTCCCTCTCTGTGATTGGATTCCAGGAGTTTGACTCAGTATTTAACTGTGGGTTTCTGCTTCTGCTTCCATCAGCTACAGGATGAAGACTCTAGGATGGCATATAAGGTAGTCTTCCATCTCACTGTCAGGGAAGGGCCTTTAAGGTAGCCTCTCCACAATTGCTTAGATTGTTAGTTGGGTTCATCCTTGTAGATCTCTGGACATTTCCCAAGTACCACATTTTTTTTAAAGTCTTTAATGGCTCTCTCCATTAAGGTATCTCTTTTCTTGCTCTCCTCTATTCTTTCCCTGACTCCCCAATCAGATGTCAATGAAGGTTGACCGTCAGTGTGTGCTCTAAATATTTACCCCTAGTTTAGGAGTTTCCTTTTCTTTCTTTCAGTGGAATTCTTTGAGAGTAATTTTTTTTTTTTAAGAATGTGATTTTGTAACTTTCTAATACTATTTATTTTGTTTATTTATTTTTTTTTACTTTCTGAGATATTTCTCAAGACCCCCAAATATCCCATGTTTTCTTACATGTATATATCAAAGATTTCTGGCTTTAAAGTTTGCAATCAGTTTAATGACATAATTAAGATTCCCTTTTCAGCTTTTCCCTCATTATTGATATGTTATTAACATTTTTCTCTAATTATGGTTTTTTTTGGTGACCATCATTTTACTGCCAATATTGGTAATTTATTTTATTATTTTCTCTCCATTATTCCAGTTAAAGATACATTTTTTTTGGATTAAACCTGAGTTATAAGAATTTCCTGTAGATTTTTTTTTAATGTTTTTTATTTGGTAGGTTGGTTTGATTCTTGTTTTGGTTTGTTTTTTATCTATTGTTTTTTGTTTTGTTTTGGGGATATGGTTATGAGACGTTTTCTCTGTACAGCTTTGGCTAACCTGGAAGTCACTTTTCAGAACATATGTAGAACTCAGAGATCTTTCTGCCAAGAAACACCCTGCACCACCACTGTCCAGTTCGCTGTCCAGTTAAAGTGGCAATCAGGAAGCCTGCATGGGTCTGTACTAGGTCCTCTGCTTATATGTTACAGTACCTATCTGGGAATTTTTGTGGGATTTCTAAAACTGGGAGTGGGAATGTTCTGACTCCTTTGCCTCTCCAAGCCTTGATATGAAGGTTTGTGTCTAGTCTTATTGTAGCTTATTATGCCAAATTCAGTTGACATCCCTGGAAGACTTGTTCTTTTCTGAAGAGAAAGGGAGGAGTGGTTCTTGGGGGAGAAAGAAGATGGGTACAAGCAGATGGGGAGGAGTGGCGTGAGGGTAAACTGCTGTTGGAATGTATTGAAAACATAAATAAAGGGATGAATAAGTAAATAAAATCATCCAACAGTTAAAACACAGACTTTTCTATGTTTCTTTTCTCATTAATGTTTGTCCTTATTTTTAAACATGAATTTCCCTACTTCTGTAAACTTCACCTATTTTTTTAACTTCTTAATGTAGACATACAACTCATTTGTTAAATACTTTGCCTTTTAAAAATATGTGTTTAAAAATTAAAATTCCCCTCTAAATATGGTTTATCTTCTGCTTACTAATTATTATGTTACATTTTTATAATTATTCAGTTCAATACTGTTTGTAATTGTTTCGATGACCCATAGTATTTTAATTTGTAAGTACTTTGTGCTTGCTAGATATGTAATTGATTTTTATTTTAAGTACAATGTAATCAGAAAGTATTGTAAGGCCTTGATCCTTTAAGTGCATTCAGATTTAGTTTATGGTAAAGCATGCCATCTTTTTTAGTGACTACACCAAGCAATTGAATAAAGGGTGTTACTGGAAGGTTGTCATGTGCAGTACTCTGCTCTCTAAGTGTCACCTAGGACAAAGATACTATACAGACCCTGCATTCACTTATTTCCTCCTGATGTTAATATTGCTGATCCTGCCTTTTTCAAGTTATTATTTGTGTGATCTGGGTGATTCACCCATTTCTACTCCTTCCTGCTTATGTTTGAAGTGTGTCTTTTCCAGATAATATTTAGTTGCCTGTTGGCGTTTTTATTCTCTCTGCTCCTGTGCTAGTCAAATGATGCCTAACAAACACTAACATGTTATTGGAATTAGTCTGTCATTTCATCCTCTTTTCTTTCCTGTTTTATCTCCCCACTGAAGGTTCGTTTTGCTTTTTCTCATATGAAAGATGGTTCTTTCTAATATGTGTATGCAGATATGTACATTAATTCTTCAACTTTACTTTTATTTATTGTTATTGTCTGTGTGAATGATATGTTTGTGTTTCTTTCTCTCTCTCTTCTCTCTCTCTATCTCTGTGTGTGTGTGTGTGTGTGTGTGTGTGTGTGTGTGTGCGCGCGCGTAAATGAAATAACATGTCTTCCATTACCATTTCTAGGTAAAAGGATAACTTTCAGGCACTAGCCCTCTTTTCATTGTGGATTCTGGCTCAGGTGTTCACTATTGGATTGAGCTAAGGTTTTCAGGTTTGCACACCAAGTGATTTTTAGCTACTGCACAATCACACAGGCACCGTGTTCATATATTCATATTTGTGTATAGATATGTCTTAATATTTAAGAATAAATGTACATATATACACAGAGAGGGTACTTTTAATTAATACTTCATTAATTTGGCTAACATATAAGTATTTTGACACTATAAAGGTTAATATCTTATGGCTTTCTCATATTTATTTTATTGGATAACTTTTATGTATAATATACAACCACAAATTTTAAAAGCACTACTATACCATACATAATACGTTTAAAGGAACATAGAAGGGAGTTTTTATTTATACCTAGCGACCAATTTTCTTTTCTCATTCCCTTCAAAAACATTATATGTATGTGTGTGTGTGTGTGTGTGTGTGTGTGTGTGTATGTATGTGTATGTATGTATGTATGTGTGTGTGTAGCATTGTCTGTTTTCCGCCAGCCCGCTGCTAGTGTGGCATTCCGGCCCCAAATAACACACTGAGACTCTGTATTTGATACAATCCTGTTGGCCAGTTACCATTATTGTTCATGGGTTAGCTCTGTCTTAATTATTAACCCATTTTTACTTATCTAAGTATTTCCATGTGGTCATCTAATCGGGGAGCCACGGCCGGCATCTTCTTTCTCCATGCTCTACATCCTGACTCCTCCTAACTACTACTTCTTTCTTCCTTGTCTCCTAGGCCTGCCTATCTTGCTTTCTCATTGGCCACAGTGCTTTATTAATTAATCAGTATGAGAAACATATTTACAGAATAACATCTCCCATCATCTCCTCTTTTCTGTCTAAAATAAAAAGAAGGGTTTTAACCTTAACATAGCAAAATATATCATACAACAGTTATCAAATAAGAATCACAGTTAATAATATTAATCCATTAACATTTTGTAAGACTTAAAGAAAATATCATCTATCCTATCTTTGTGAGTTTAAAGTTCTATATGTAACTTATCTTTAATCCTAAATAAGGAAAACTATAACCATAACTATCTGTCTTCAACTCCTTCAAAGACCACAGAAGAATAATATATAAACTCCAGAATGACAGAGACAATTCATTGCCTGGTCAGTCACTTGAAGTTCTTCTGTAATGTTCTATCTTCAGCCCATAGGCCATAGTGTGTCTGGCAGACTCTTCAGCAGAGCAGGAAATTTTAAACTATTTACCTGTATTGGCAGTTTGTCAGTCATTTTTCTCTGTGTCCTGCAGAATGTCTGGATGTCTCTTCCATGAAGCAGGAACCCTGTAGCATTGTACATCTTGCATCAGCAGTCACTTTTGTGTGGGTCCTGCATGTCCAGTTTATACAGCATAAAGTCAAGCAGTCTAGAAGAGCAGTACCTTGTTCAAATGGCCAGTCTTGCCATATTAGAACCAAACTGCATAACACATTTTTTCAATGTCCATCTTCCTTTCTGACGCAGGTGGTGTTACCAGGAGCAGTTGTGCCTTACTGTCAAGAAAAACCCTAAACCATTTTAAATGCCATATTCTGTAGGTCTTTGAAAGATTTAAAGAATGCCTATTCATCTCAAATACATCTCTGCATATCTAGAAATCCTAACTAACTTAACTCCAAGTTTTTAACTATCATAGGTAACTCTCTATAATCTGTACTAAATTATACATTACATTTTCCAATGAGCTATATAAACACAATACCTAAACAAGAGGAGAAATATACATATCACAAAATTGACCTTAAATTGTATCAATTAATGAAAATCCATTCAAAAACAAAGCATTCATATCTATACCATAATTCCCTTTTTACATTTAAAAGATTGATTGTGTCATTAACCAGTTATAACCAAGCCCACTTAAATGAAAACAAACATTTATAAACAATATTTGGGAATTTGGGCATCGTTCTTTCCAAACTACTTTTTGTTGGTAGGGGGCGCTGTCATGGGGATCCTAAGAAGATGCAGAAATCTTGGCTGTAGTCTGCAAGCCTGGCATGTCCCAACTGTTTTGAATGTTGTATCACCTGGGGCGCTGTTTTAGGGGGTCTGTCTTGATTAAACCATATTAGTCTGGAAGGAAGCCACAGGTTTTTATTTTCTGTGGAAACAAAATTAGAAATCCTTTTCCCCAGTAACTTGTCCTTGAACTTAAATTTTGGAGTCAAAGTATTTTTAAAATATATAAATTGAACTAATCCAGTAGCACCCATCAATGGGTGTGGTCAGTGCCACAGAAGCAGACACAGTGAATATCCCCCTACATGTGTGTGTGTGTGTATGTGTGTATCATATACTATACATAGAGAAAATATATAGATATGTATGATATATATATATATATGATATATATATATATATATATATATATATGGAAAAGGGGGCTGTTAACTTGAAGCATGAGGTGTTCAAGAGGTGAAACTGGGATTTGCTGTAGGAAAGAAAGAAGAGGTAAAGTGATGTAATTCTATTTTAATTAAAAGCATTCAAAAAATCTTTGGCACTTGTAACAGAGTATGCTTGCTGACATCAAATTATCTTACTGATACTTCCATAAAGCACAATTATTTAACCTTTGTTCCTAAAAGAAAAACTTCATTGAACAAGGTTTGAGGGTCATTTTTTTCTTTTAAATTTATTAGATCCACTAAAGATGTTGGTCCACTGACCTCTGACCTCTGTTTCTGTGCCAAAGAAATCTGTTCTTACCTCTTATGACCTGTTGATTGTTCCATGCCAGTTTCTAATTCTTTCAAATTATGTGTCATCACTCCTGGAACCAACTCTCAGTGCATCCTGTGATTTCCATAGCTTTATCAAGTTCATCAACTCTTCATTTGTTCCCATGTCAGTTGTTTCAAAATCAAGTCATATTCTTGTGATTTTTTGTGTATTATATAATTTTGAATATAAAGTTTTTTATGACTGAGTCTTATTACATTCATGTAGGTATTGAGGGTTTTGTTATTATAGTGGTCAGTCTGAAGAGGGTACACTTGGAGTTAGTGTTAATAGGCTGCTATTGATTGTATCTTGACTCTTCTTCCTTAGTCCTTACCATTCGATGCTGTCTACCCATGAATGGTTGGAGATCTCATATAGAATCTGCAGATTCTCTGACACAGAACTTAAGAGCCCTCTCCTGCTCTAACTATTCGAATGTTTTTCTTGTGTTGTTCAGTTTCATTCTATAATTTCTGACCAGGGAATAGAAGATTTAACCCAGGGTATTAGTAGCCATGCAAACTCCTGAATGATGCCTCATCTTGGGGAGGATTTATAAAAGAAAAAATATACATCTTGATCATGACTTATGCACATTTCGACTCTTTCACATTATTTGGGATTTTCATCAATAGCAGGTACAGGTAACGACTAGAAGATAGGGGCAGCAATGTGTTGTAACACTGAGTGGAAAACCATAAGCAACATTGTTGAAGGTCAGTTTTACAACATTTCAACTTACAGAAGTGGGTAAGATATCCACTCTGGGGCTTGATTTTGTTGCTTGTATAATGAGAATAAAAATTTGTTACCAAGCATGTGAGCATTGATCTGTAGTGTCAGTGCTCACAAGCCTGAAGCAAGAGGTTTATGAGTTCAAGACCAGCCTAGGTTCCATGGATAGAACCTGTCTCAAACAGCTAACTATCTAGTTACCTTACTAACCAATGAAACCATAATGGCACTCTTGTGACTCATGAAAATAAATCAAAGTCCTTCCTTTACTAGTGTCTTAGTTAAGGTCTCTATTGTTGTGGAGAGACACCATTACCATGGCAACTGTGATAAATGAAATGTTTCATTGTGGATGCCTTATCGTTCAGAGGTTCAGTCCATTATCATCATGGAAGGAAGCATGATAGAATGCAGGCAGATATGGAAATGGAGAGTTAGCTTTAAGTTCTACATCTGGATCTGCAGGCAGCAGAAGTGAAGATGAGCCACTGAGTGTGGAGTGAGCTTCTGAAACCTCAAAGTTCACCCCTAGTGACACACTTCCTCCAATAGGGCCTCACCTCCTAATAGTGCCACTCACTATGAGCCTATGGGAGCCATTTTCATTCAAACCACCACACCTTCCATTATTTATTTTTCATCTTACTTCTGTGTTTAATGTGTAGATGCATGTTATACATGGCTGTTCCCTCAAGTCAAATTAAAATTCTAATTGAGTTATTCAGAAATTGAAATGCTAACAATCCTAGTCACCTTCAGCTTTTCAAACTCAGGTTGTCTTGGACTCCCTACTATATTTGAGGAATGGTCTGTTCTTTTCTCTAAAAACAACATTATTCTTTATTTTATATCTCTGTGTAACATTAAAAAAAATAAAATACTAGTTTTGGGAGAGCACTTTGGAGTCACCTAGTCTAATCCTCATTAAGGGCCTTTTACATTTGTCCAGTCATAAACCAATGATTCGCTCAGCAATATTCACAATTTTAAATGGAGTAAACAATTTTTTAACCCGACTATTAAAAGAAAATGTTTAAAATACTTCTTTTTCAACTTCATTGGGGGCTCAAAAAGCCCAATAAATTGCCTAATTCCAAAGTAAAGCAAATTATTCCAGCTATTGTGAGGATTCAATGATTAGGCCATGAGCCCCCAACAGTGTGTATGCCCAACAGCAGACTCGTCTGCTGTATTAAGTCTCATATTTTGAATGTATTTTTCATTTTTTTGAAAACCAGGAAACCCCATTTTTGTGGGGAGGTCATGCTGTCTTCATAGAGTCTCAGAAGCCTGCAGTTGAGGAAATACACACTTTCCCCTCTGCTTTCCAGTTCCTCTGATGATCTGCTCTGGAACCTGCCTACTACTTACCCTCTTTCAGTGCAGACCAGGAGTTTTGTCCCCATGTGTAACAAACAGCTTTCCTGGCTCTTTCTACATCAAAGTGCTGTGTCATGGGCTTGTTAGAGAATGATTTGTGGTGAGGCTGCGGGGCTTGTGGTTATTTTGAATCTACTTTTGTACAAGCAGGGCGGGGGGAAGTTGTTGCATGTGTACCAGGCAGATAGATGTTGAAAGGGTACTATCAATTATGATTCCGACAAAACCATATCATCTTGAACACAGTCACAAAGAGGCTAGTTCAAACAGGCAAGGCCGTAAATATTTCTGTCTTGGAAATACTGCTTTCCTAAATTTGGCTGTCAGAAATATCTGATGCTCTAGAAATAAACTGTAATAATAAATACATAATAATGTAGGTCCTGTGGGACTTTGTTGCACAACCGATCTCTAGCATTGTTTTTTATCATTTTTTTATTGATTGTCATTTTTGAACTGATTTGTCAAGTCTATTAGGGTAGGAGTCATGTACTGTTCTTTAGCCATACACTATAGCCTTTGTTTGGTTGTTGTTGCTGGTTTTTTTGTTTGTTTTTGTATTATTTTTTTAGTATGATTTAATGCCTAATACTATTCAGAAGCTCATCTTTTGGAACATATTAAAAATAATTCTAAAAGCCTACAAATAATGACACTATGAGCAGTGCACTCCCAAGAGAGAGTCTGTATGAATTGCGTGTATTTGATTTATTCTTCATATTTAAAACCTCAACATAATTTTACATACTAAGCAGTGGAAAATAAAAGTAGCACAATTCTAGGATCATGCTTCCTGGGTGATCATGGGAAAGTTACATAGGGTTTTTCTAAGTGTCATTATTCTGGGTGTTGTTTACTTGAATATTGTTTGTGGGGCTAGACACCTAGAGGAGATACTACCTGTATGACACTCACAGTGACTGTCTCTACCTATGTATTCTTCCAATTACTTTATCTCCAGTGCTAACAGTGACTGCAAATCAAAACTTTTAGGTATTTCCTGAACTGTTCTGGGGTCACCTAGTTCAAATCTAATGGTGTGTCATTATTAGCATTAAATTAGGGAAATGGGTAAAGCATTAGAGAAAGTGGTATTCAATAGTCCATATGTCCGTGATCAACCCTTAGACATGAATATCCTTTCACTCTGCACTTTTTAGAGACCAAACAAAATGAACCAAAATCACAAACCAACAACACAGCACCAGATCCTGTCTGTCTGAGCCTGGTCATTGCCTAAACTGGTCGGGGTACTTCAGATGGCTCTTTTGACTTTCTTTCAGCAGTGAGTAGGGTTCTTTTTTCTGAGAAGTTATAAAGGAAGATGAAAGTGCTGAGAACTGATTACCCTAAAATAGCCTCTAACAGACCAGAAGAAATGGGTCTCTAAGTATCTCTATTTTCCAAACTCTTTAGAGTCTAAGGTGTGTTTTATTTAGTTTCCCATAGTAGAGTTAAGTCTCTGTTACCTGTTTTCTGAGCTTTTTAAATTATTTTGCTCTATTCTTTTATATGAATTTACCAGTGTTCCTTTCTTTTTCAAAATAAACTAATTATAATTTTACTCAACCTTGTTTTTGACTCTCTTTATTGGAAAAAAATAATATACACATACAATAAAAGTAATGTTCTATTATAGTAAAAATAAAGTTAGCTACCCATATTAACAAAAAGGTTTTTTGTGTTTTGTTTTGTTGTTGTTTTTGTTGTTGTTGTTTTTGTTTGCTTTGTTTTTTCTGATAACACCTGACCTGGTGATGATTTCTATTGCTGGCATGAAACACCATGACCAAAAGCAACTTGGGGTGGGGAGGATGTTTCTTTTAGTTTACATGCCCTAATCACAGTCCCTCATGACAGGAAGTTGGAGCCGGAAATCAAGGTAGGAACCTGAAGTGAAGAACTGGGACAAAGGTCATTGAGGAACATTAATTATAGGCTTGTTCACAGGCCAATCTGTAGGGACGTTTTCTTAATAGAAGTTCCCTCTTTTCAAATAAGTCTGATTTGTGTCAAGTTGACATAAAACTATCCAGCACAGCACATTCTTGTGAAAGTAGTACCAAAAGATGTACAAACTTTTTGTTTGTTTGTTTGCGACATACTCTTATTCATAGACTGGGATGACCTCAACCTTAGAGAGATCTGCCTTCCTGTGCCTTCCCTGAACTTCCAGTGCCGGGATTAAAGGCATGCACCTACACATCTGTCATACAAAACATTTTTGATGACACCACTATGAGAGTGCTCTTTCTCTAGAGGCCATGATGATGTCTGCCTCTCAGAACCAGAAGAAGAGAAAACAATATTCATTTTTAAACCTTTTTTGTTTTTATTTCATGTATTTATTAACGTACATATGTATCTATCTATCTGTCATCATCATCTATCTACGTGTGTGTGTGTGTGTGTGTGTGTGTGTGTGTGTGTGTGTGTAAACATGACACAGAAAATGCATGTGAAGATCAGAAGACAATTAGCAGGTGTCACCTCTTCTGGATGCAGAAATCAGGTTAACATGATTGGCAGCAAGCCTTTTACTGGTTGAGTCTTCCACTGTTTTTTCATATATATATATATATATATATATATATATATATATATATATATGTGTGTGTGTGTGTGTGTGTGTGTGTGTTAGTTTTAACGTCGAATTGTAAAAAGCTGGAAGCAAAGTTTCTGTCTCTTTCTTCTGGACTCTACAAATTAGGAATGGGAGTCTTTTGTCACTTGTCACTTGGCCACAATACCCTCTATCTCTTTCATTTTACTAGTTAGAAAACTGTTGTTCACAGTTTTGGCTGACATGCTGTTCACTTTCCATGCCTCTCCATCTATTTGGTGTCACACACTTTCCTTGTAAATATGCCTTTTAAAGTAAAATGTGTCATGCAAGATCCCTGTGGAGATGAGCATCTTTCCTCTGTTTTCTCCCATGGAAAGAAACAAACAATAAAGCAATGGGTGATGTGTGGATATATCACCCCTATGCCAGGCAGTTTATTAGCAGTCCTGCAGTCTTTGATCACAAGTCTAATGGACTATGCTAGCCCATTCCAGTATTGCTGCACTTGGACATAGCTAGTTGTCACGTGAGTATTCTCATTACATCCTGATAGGTAAAAAAAAGGCTTACATGTGTTTGACTTTTTAGTATTCCCGGTTCTTTTGACATCCTCTAATTACTCAATAGAAGTAGAAAAGCAAACTTCCAGGAAAATAAGAGTTAGCAAAGATAATGTGAGAGGTTTGGGTCATGCTTAGAAGACTGAAAATAAGCAGACTGTGCTATAGTTGGTCTAGTTATTTTAGTTTTTCTGATAGCATGTTCAGAATACTGTGGTCTAGCTATAACTAACATCTGTTAATATGACATTGTTAAAAACCAACTATGCTGTCAAAGGTTAGGCATGTCATCTAGGCTATATACAAAACTTAGAGATTCAGAGTGAAATATTTTACTGAAAAATTAAATGGTGCCCAATCAGGACCATTGACAAGTATGGAAAATGTAGCTTTGATAGGTACTGAAGCTGGTAGTCTATATATGTAGGGTATACACAACTGTTAATGTTAGAGAAACAACAGTTGACTCTTCTTAGGTTAGGGAAGACAACATCATTTTGGACATTATTAAAAGGAGTGAACGTATAAGGTGTTTGGGTGAATACAAAAGTATGAAGAATATGACAGAGCAGGATGTATTATTTAAACACAGAAAGGCCACCTTGTGGCAATGCCTGGTTAATTCTCATGGTATCACTGAGGTTAGCAATGTGATTGTACATTCTTTGTAAATCAGAGAATCAGGCACAGTGATTAGTTGTCTTGTGTAACATCAGACATTCAGTGGTAGGAGTGTGCTTTTATTTTTCTGAGTTAGAGTGATTCAAAAATAGTATTCTAAAAATCCCATAAAACTCAGATATCCATACACTGCATGTTGGCTGTTTGAATAACTAATAAAATGGAAAAGAAGCAAAATAAAATTAGAAGTTTACTATATGAGGGAATGATGATGTGTTACAGCACTTAAGAATTTCCAGGTTACACATGAGCCCTCTCAAGTTCCCAAGAAAGATGAATATGCAAAAAAAAACCTTATCTATCAACTAACAATAATATATGCATCTAAACAGTTTAGTGTGCTATGAATGTATTTCTAAGACATTATTAACAAGTTCAGATTAGTTCCAGACCACATTAAAAAAATCACTGGATGGGAAAAGACGACTAACTTTGTGTCATCATTTTTACAGGTAATTTATACAAAACAAGAAAAATTTGAGAAACAGCCATCATGCCTTTCCCCCCTTGACTATTTATGTACAGACTCATATGAGAATGTCTTGAAAAGACCTACAGAAATGAATTCTCAATAATTCTCTTTAGTTCCATATCCCAGACATGTCTGATCACAGAATCCATTCATTTTGTTTTCAGAAATTACTATAACAATCTGCCTGGTGAGTCTTAAAGCATATTTTTTCAGGGGAAAATTGTATGGCACTATCATTTCATTTTTCAATGAAGAAATAAATAAATAATTTGTTGTAAATAAAGATGTATACAAAAGCATAAATAAGCATTGTACTCTCACCCTGTGCCAGGATATATTCTTCTTCTGGGACATAAATAATGACAGAGACCTCTGTCCCTTGAGACCATGGGTTCCTTTGAATAGCTGTCTTCCTTAGCAGACACATGCAGAAGAGAACGATTTCATTGGTAATCAAGAGACTTTAGTCTGTGACTTTCACAGTCCTCAAAGAATCAAACTGATACTTCAAAGAGATTAAAAACTAAAAGATACACATGATACCCTTTCATAGCTGAGGCTTCAGATTTGATGAAGGCTGTATCAGAATGAGATATGATTCAGATATCAAATTACATTTGTTTAGTCCTGCACAACTTACTAAATCCCAGCAACATTTAATAAACATTTATCTTGTTTTAATTTCAATGTAGCGTGTTTCTGTGGATTCCTCATGCTAATTGATTCTCTTCAATATTTATTGTATGCCATTTCTACTTCTAAAGCAAACAATACATCTTTAGTTTGTGTTTGTAATACGATTTATTTTTTCTTAAACCTGAGTGATATAAGATTTCGATTTATCCTCTAATTTTAGAATTAAAATCCCTAAATTTTCACAATTATATCATTACTAAAATCATTTTCATCTTGATTCTCTTATATTGCATTATCAAAATGTAGATATATAGTCAGTTATTTGTGAACTTCAATGTGTATAAAGGTGGAGGAGTTATGTGAAAAAAAATCATACTTTCATCCTTATAGATACATACACATGTATACACCTATGTACATCTTTGCATATGTATCTATGACTTGGAAGTACAATTTTTATACATTTGTACTATATGGTGATTTTAAAAAAATATTTCCTGTGCTATATTTGACAGAAGTTATACGATTTGACCATGCTGGCCTTGGCCTCACAAGGATTCTCTTGCTCCAGTCTTCTTAGTTCTCGGATTAAAGGCATGCCCAACCATGCCCAGCTCTGCAAGTCACAGGCTATAATAATAATAAAGAACAAGAACACTGAGTGAGTTCAAAGAAGTTTTCATTCTGAGAGACAAAATAAAGCAACTCTTCTGTACTGTCCTCTCGGGAACCCTTGAAGTCCAGCCTGATTAAAGGGTTTTTTTTGTTGGTTTTATTTTTGGAATAAGATGAGCTTTGTTTTCACTGTTCCTGAAGCACTGAACTTTTGTCAGAAATATCTCTTATTTTTGAGATAACACCAACTTGGATCATGGGAATTTACACACATAGAATGACAAAACTGAACATAAAACAATTTCAATTTTGTCAAAATCAATGACAGAGAAACATAATGAACTCTGTTTTGAAGTATAAGACACAATCTGGATAGATAGATAGATAGATAGATAGATAGATAGATAGATAGATAGATAGATGACAGACATACAACCATCCCCTAGGTAAGCTATTTAGTTAACTTTCACCTTCCAAAACCCAACTCATTTTATACAGTTTTAATGTTTTTGTGCAGAATCACATTTTTCCTCCACCTGGATTTGGGCCTCAAGAAAAAAAGAGTTAAAATTTCAGTGTTTGTTGAGATATTGCAGAGACAGCAACCAGTTAGCCCAAAATAGATTTGCAGTAACCCTTAATTGAGCCTATGAAACATGGTTGAGTTTGAGGAGTTCAGCCATTGGTGTTTTAGATTTATCCTGAGGAGATGTAGTCCCAAATTGCAGTGAAACTTCAGTTTATATAGCTCATCCATTTCCTAGGTTAGTGAAGGCCTTCCTTACCTAGGCAGAAATGGGTAGAAACAAGTTGGTGGTGCTAGCCTTTGATCTCAGCACTCAAGAGGCAGAGGCAAATGGATCTCTGTGAGTTCCAGGCCAGCCTGGTCTACAGAGCTAGTTCTGGGACAAGCTCCAAAGTAATACAAAGAAACTCTGTCTCCAAAAACCAAAGAAAAACATAGGAACTGGGGAAATAACATTCCATCTCTCCTCTATTGTTCTTAACGAGAAGGAAGCACAGTGGAATCATAGATCAACCAAAACAGTGTTGTAAGTCTTCCCTGGCATTCTTAAGATGGATCATGAAAGGGCAGGCTTCTAGGATTGAGTTCAGTGCAGGAAGACTTTTGAAAATGTGGGTTATGACCATGATGAAGCACATCATCATTTTGAAAAACTTTAGGCATTTGAAGAGGTTTATGCCAGCCTTTCAAACAGGTATTTTCAGTTTAGAAATGGTTTAAGTACAGGGTTTGGATCTAAAGGCAGTGGCCATTTAAAATTAACATTTTTAGAATTTTCTTATCTTTATATATACTCTAATCATTCGGTTTCCTTGGTCAGCTTATCTTCATTTACCTTCGATGTGACAGAACATTTTTCACCCTTTTATCATATTTTCCAGATGACTGAGTAAGCATTAAAGAGATGCTGGTTATAGACAAAAAGAAAAGAAAATGTGTTTTGAAACAGAGAAAAGAAATAGCACAACAAAATAAACCAAGTTAAACAATTAGATCTTGTTTCATGTTTAAAAAAAAATCAAACAGGTATCTTGTTACTCTAATAGAAGTTATTATAATAGAAGTGAGAGACATCTCTGTCGGGAGCCGCATTCGCCATTACAAGATGGCGCTGGCTTCCTGTTTCCTGGTTCTTGTTTACAGCATTAGCTATGCTGACTGCACATGCGCCACTGTATGGTAATTCCTATATGGTAGCTCTCCCTATCAGAGAAGCTATACCATTCAAACATTTTGCGGAGCACCAATCACAGATGAATACGTCGCCCTGCAGGCTATTTAAGCCGTGCGTATTCGGGGCTTGGGGTCCTTCTCCATCAGCATGTAAAGAGCGCTACAATAAAGATTCTGCTGGACACATCTTCGGTTGCTGCGTCTTCCTTATCGGCCAAGGTTGCGCGCGACAAGTGGTGCCGAAACCCGGGAACGGCCGACCCTGGGCGGAGGAACTACTCGAAGGACCCTCGACTGCTCGTCGAAGGAAGATTCAAGCCAGCGGAGCGAGAAGCTGCAGCACTTTTCAGCAAGGGTCAAGAAAATCCAATTTGGGTACCAACACGATTGACTCGGATGGTGAAGCATGATGGCCCCGCTCTGGATCCTGACCATGCTAGGAATGCTGATGAGCCCGCAGACGACGAGTCAAGAGATACGCTGGGGAATCCTGTCGACCTTCCCTCGGCCGATGCCGGTGATGCATGATGCGCAAGTTTTTCCACGATTTTTACGACTAATGACTCTTTGGGGCTACCATATTTGCCAATATCCAAGGATGTGGCTCCTATTCAAAACAATGATACTTGGATTATTAATGGTAGCTTATGTTTTACTGTGAACCAGTCATCTAAAGATCCTTGTATTAAGTTAGGAAACTTTTCCTATGCCAAATTAGGGGAGGAAGTTACTACTGGAAAAGGGCTTGCCAAGGTGATTTCTGCTAATGCCACTGTCCTCTTTGGATGGTGGCCACACCTCGATTCAGGGATGAGCCGCGGCCGCCATCGTCATCAACCACAATATGCACCTTTCTGCATTGGTGGGCACCCAGATTCTTCCTCAATTTTTCCTTGGACTGGCTGTCAGAGTCGCAGAGCTCACCCATTAAATGGACACTTTACCTTCTCACCTTTAGAAGGCTTTGGGAACTTTATAGAGATGAATCCCTGGAGATATGATATTGATCCTTTTGATGCTTGGTTACTTTGTGGTGCAAGGGGTAGTTGTACAGACCTCTCGCCTATGGTTACCATCCTGGGGGGATCAACGGGGATAACCCAGATGAGCACCAAGATCGGAGGTGACGTGTCAGCGTCACCGATTTCTAATGTGAAATGGGTGGATCCCACTCCAGTTTGTGTCTGGCCCCCGTTCGTTTTTGCTGTATGTAATGATACAGGATGCCTTTTTGCCCTTTGCTGGAATGCTAGTGAGTTTTCCTCTGCTACTGTGGCCCGTATGCCCAGGTTTTTGCCAATGCCAGTAAAGACTAATAATTCTTTAACTTTATTTCGACAAAAACGTGATTTTGGCATTACTGCAGCTATAGTGGCTATTATAGCGACTGCGGCAGTTGGGGCCTCTTTGACCGTGTCGTCCTTAGCATTACAGGGACAGGTAGCCACTGCTCAACATCTTAACAATCTGTCTGCCTCAGTTAGTGAAGCAATAGATGTTCAAGCCTCTGTGAATAGTCGATTAAAAGGAGGGTTAATGATTGTTAATCAGCGCATTGATTTGGTTCAGGAGCAATTAGAAATTTTATGGCAATTGGCTCAATTGGGATGTGAAGTTAAGTTACCTGGACTTTGTGTGACTTCCATTCAATATGAAAATTTTACAAAAGCAGCAAATTTGTCTAAGGAATTATCCTCGCTGTTGCTATCTAATTGGAGTGTAGAATTTGATGAATTGATGAGAAAACTTCGTCTTGCCATAGTTCAGATTAATTCCACTCGTTTAGATATTTCTGTCACAAATGGATTGTTTTCTTGGATGTCCTCCGCCTTTTCCTACTTTAAAGAATGGGTTGGTGTAGGAATGTTTGGAACGACCTTGTTTTTGGGACTGTTCCTCTGTTTTTGGTTGCTTTGCAGATTCAAAAGACAACAACATGCTAAAAATGTGGCCATTGTGCAAGCTATGCTGGCTGTTGAGCAGGGAGCATCCCCCCAAGTTTGGTTAAGTATGCTAAGCCGTTGAGACACTGTCAGAACTCCAAGCACTCCTGACGGGCACAGGTTCCCATTGCACCAGGGTGTTGTTCTGGACAGACCTTTGCATCTCCCAGGGCTCAGGTTCCCATTGCACGGGGTCTCAGATGCTAAGGGTCTCTTTTATTGTGTAATCTCCTTGATCGCTCAAGCTGTTGATTCAGCGGGCTGATCGGAAACTTCACAGTATTAATTGTGGCCTTGCATATAATTTTAAAGAAAGGGGGAGATGTCGGGAGCCGCATTCGCCATTACAAGATGGCGCTGGCTTCCTGTTTCCTGGTTCTTGTTTACAGCATTAGCTATGCTGACTGCACATGCGCCACTGTATGGTAATTCCTATATGGTAGCTCTCCCTATCAGAGAAGCTATACCATTCAAACATTTTGCGGAGCACCAATCACAGACGAATACGTCGCCCTGCAGGCTATTTAAGCCGTGCGTATTCGGGGCTTGGGGTCCTTCTCCATCAGCATGTAAAGAGCGCTACAATAAAGATTCTGCTGGACACATCTTCGGTTGCTGCGTCTTCCTTATCGGCCAAGGTTGCGCGCGACAATCTCTGTTGGAAATTACTTATTTCTTCTTATTCTACATCTTGAGACAATTAGCAGTAGTCATCTGTTTTGGTACACTACAATATAAAAAGGAAATAAAGTTATGATTTCTAAAATACTTGGAATGTGAAGTCCACGAAAGCTGTAGATTACAACCTTGGTAAAAAGCAGATGGAATGTAAATGACTCATCTGCACATTGCAGATGAAATAGTGCTTCTCTCTTTGATTCTCAGCCATAACAATGCAGAAAATCAAAGGGTTTCCTATTATAAGAAAGTGCTTCACTACTTGAGAAGAAGATAAATAAGTAGACATGGCTTATCTTCCCAGACTTCAGACACTAGGAATCTACTTCAAGTTTGTGGGAGCACTTGAGAAAGAAAAGTGTGGTAAGGCAGAGCCCTTGAGCCATTCACCCCACTCTTCATGGGAACTTTAGTTATGAAGCAAATACCCTTCTAACCCTTTGGGTTTTTTCTTCTCACTTAAGATTCTTTTTTACAAAGCCTTTAAGAACATTTTTCTTCCCCAATTTTTACTGTACCAATGTTCCCCTAAGAGCTTATTAAGAACAAACAGGATTTTTTTTTGGCTTGTTTTACTTCTTCCTAATTTTTGTTTTATTTAGTTTTCTAGACCTATTATCCTACTCTCTGACTGTCAAAACTAACATCATAGATCTTGCAAAAGGAACCAAAGAAATCTGTGTTTCTCTTCCTGTGAATCATTGTCATTAATTGTTAAAATCAGTTGATTAATGTAATTTTTCCAATATATCTACAAAATAAACAAAGAGTCATTAACATACAGCAGAGCTATGAAAAGTCTTAACAATGGATGAGGATTTTAGCTTTGATTATTCTTACTGTACTTAAAAAAATGGAGTTCCTTAGAATAACAAAAGTGTCATCATGGAGAGGTTGGTAAGCGCCATTTTATAGAAAGACTACCTCTAAGACACAGTTTCCAAATATTTTAGTTCTTCCTGTTTGATACCAACATTCTATCTTTATCTATCTATCTATCTATCTATCTATCTATCTATCTATCTATCATCTATGCATCCACCTATGCATCATATATCATTTATCTATGATCTATATGTGATCTATCATCTATGTATCTATGTATTTATATGTGTATGTATCTACCTGTCTTTTATCTACCTACCACTCATCACTCATCTACCTACCATGTCTCCATACTTATCTATCTACTATTTTATGTAGTGAATAAATAAGTTTTGGAATGAAACTAATTTAGCATAATGCTTAGAACACAATCACAAGTGGGTAAAGAGCAGACCTCCTGTAATTCTGCTTTAAGAACCCATGCATTTGAGGGTGTCCATCAATGAGAGTGTGTCTGCTTCAGTGAGGGTACCATTGGGGTTAGTATTGCTGGTGTAACTCAATGGTACAACACTTAATGCGTATGAAGTCTGTGTTTGATGTGCAATAAGAAAAAGAAGATGATAGAAAGAATTTCTTTAGACAGGATTTCTTTGTGCTCTGGCTGCCCTAGAGCTCATTTTGTAGAAGAGACTGGATTCATACTCAGAGAGATAAACCTGCCAGTGCCTCCTGAGTGTTGGGATTAAAGGCCTATACCACCACTACTCCACTGGGCTTCTAGCATCAAAAGAAGCAAGTCTTCTAGAAGGCATTAATAAACTTTAGTTTGCAAAGTACCCAAAGCTAGGTTAGTTTAGATGATATTACCTATTAGAAACAAACGTGCATCATATTTTTACCCACTTTGAATTTTAACCTCTAACTTTTCTTTATTCCCATTTTAAATTTAAATGTTTCCCATTGGAATTTAAACTTTTGTGATTAGGAAAAACATAAGTCAAATATAAATGATGATACAATGCATAAAATTAAAAAGGAAAGAAAATAAAGAGCACATATAAAAACAGTAAAAATTATCGAATTTTGCTTATTTTTCTGTATTTAAAATTTCTTGATTCTTGTGTAGGAAAGCAAAATAAAACTAAGTACAGTATGAGTATATACATATAAATATATATATTTATCAATAGAACTATTGAATTATGAGTTAGACTATTTTGACAACATCTTGATAGTCTTTGAAAATGCCACTTAAACTAAGGTTAGCACTACATATTCATAAGTCCAAGATTTCATAGAACAATCATAGGGGAATTTCATGGAAATTTTGCAAAAGTCTCAAAAATGGCATTTAGATTGATTTACAATGCATATAATATTTGCAAACCTGTAATACAAAGTTACCAAGATTCTAAAGCCATCTTATTGCTCAGTACCATAACTGACATTTATTTAATCTTTGGGCCAT
This sequence comes from Cricetiscus sungorus, assembly GCA_030556225.1. NCBI lineage: Eukaryota > Metazoa > Chordata > Mammalia > Rodentia > Cricetidae > Cricetiscus > Cricetiscus sungorus. The sequence continues at coordinate 20,691,064 of JANBXA010000651.1, forward strand.
AACTGTGGATTGACTCTTTTTTATGTAACAATGAGTTTTCTCTCCAGCTTGAGAGCTGTACTTGTGTAGATCATGTCCAGTGTTGGTCATGGTTCCCATGGTCCCATAAGACAAGTTAATTCATGCAGCATCAAATATACACCTGTCTCAATGCTCCTGGGTAGCTGACAAATGCTATAGGCAGATGTTCACTTATCATGTGATGTCTACCCTCATGATGCATGCAGTCTAATGGGAAGGCTTATGATTTACATTGTTGGTTTATTATTTTCTGAAAAACTGTGTCAGTGTTTTATATTAATTTTTTTCATTTGTAATCAAGAATGAATGATTGACATTTTTGTCCATTTGTTAATTAAGTCTTTCTAGGCTCAGGCTCCTAGGACCTTGTGATTTTTCTGAGTACTCTTGCTGAATCTGAACTTAATTATATTGGGTAACATGATATTCTAATATCCTATCACTACAAAGGTAGAATATCAAAATTGTTTTACATCCAGACTCTAGGTCCTAAAGGAAAATTAAAAGTCAACTTTTTTTTATGGAAAGAAGAGAAAGCTCATAAAAAGGAGAATTAAAGAATTAACATTCAAACTTTAATATGCTTGTGATATGTAAATATTAGCTGCTTTTCCAGGAGGAATAGAGAATCATAAAATGAAATAAATCTAGTAATAAAAGACATCATTATTCCTGAACAATTTAAAATACATTTCTTTCTCTTCTGTAGTCAAAATCTTCACTTATTGTCTATCAAAGTATCTACAACAACATGAAAAGCTATGTGTTCTATATCATTTCCAACTGAGAGGTTAATAGTCCTCTGTCCTCTCTTTTTAATGTCCTCTATTTTAATCTCAATATTATATTTCAACTTTATATTTGTGCTGAAAACCATAAGGAATCAGCTTGTCTTTTACACAAACCAAATGTAAATATACAAGTTGTGTGGTGGTCTGTTTTTATTTTAAATTGTAGCCTGTGTACCTCCTGATCTAAACAGTATCTATTATGCAGGAGCTAGAAAAGTGAGGTTCATTGATTTTGCCCACCTCCCTGCTCCACCCAACCCCCACCCCACCCTACCACCACCACCACCTGCCTTCTCAGCAATTACACAAGCTGACATTCTTTCAGATCAGTCTTGTGTTTATTTGGTACTTACATTTTGAAGACTTCAGTTACTCAAAGGACTCAACACAAATATTTTCTTATAGAGACTCTTTGCTCAGGCAATTGATTTCACATAAGTCATCAATATGTAGATATTTTCGCACCCAAATGTTCTTACTTTTTAAAATAAATATATTTACTAAATCTTTTAAAATTTCAAAACAATGTATTTTGAGTATATTCACCCCAAGACCTTTCAGATCTATCCCCATTTTCTTGCTCCCAAATTTATGTCATTCTAAAAAATGTAATAATCTATTGACTTCAATTTGTTCTATAGATATGTGTCTTAGTGTGGGATGATCCACTCAAGCTTGTTGAACTCACCACAGAACTCATCAACTGTCTGTAGCTCCTCCGGTGTGGAAGCATATAGGCCCCTTTCTAATCTCTGCTAGAACATAGTCTTATTTTTGTTTTATATGTATGGTACACCATGTGCATACAGTGCCTATGAAGGCCAGAAGAAGATGGTTGAGTCTCTGAAACAGGAGTTACAGGTGGCTATAAATGGCCTACTGAACACTGGGAACTGAACTTGTGTCCTCTGTAAAAGCAACAAGTGGTCTTACCAAAAAGCCATCTATCCAGGCCCTTAAATATACATTTCCTGGTTCATTCATTGGATTTAAAATTTTGTAACCTTGCTTCATACTCTTTTCCCACCCACAAATGATATTTTTATATTCTCAAAGATGTTAAAAGCTTTTTTTTCTTCCAAAGACAAAGAAAATAAAACCTTTACTGACTTATTGAATATAAGTAATGCCTGGTCAAAAGCTTGGTTTAGGAGACAGAATAAGTGAGTTGAAAGCCTCCCCTTGCTTTTCAGTAGAAATTGATGTGCTGTCAAGTTCCTCAACCTCTGATATTTTTGTAACTGTATGACAGATTCACAGGGTGGTTAAGTTAAAGGAGATAATGTGCATAAATATTTAATTCAGGGCTTGGCATATGTACACTGTTCGCTGTATTTTAAATATACTTACTGATTTGTCTACTACAATAGCTATGTCCCCACAATCCTATGGTATACATAAAATATTTCCTTATAATAACATCAGAGTTAAGACTGAAGGAAATGAATAGTAATATTATAGCATGCACAAGTGTGAAATGTGAGGTTACCTCTATGACTTAAGAAAGAGAATAACTTTTAAACAAAAGCTTAGTTTGATGGATGTAGGGATTCTAGAACCTAGAATGAAGATACACGAAAGAAATCCTGGGTTTAGAATATCATCTGAATTGTGGAGGCAGCCTGAAGTAAAGATTTCATTTCTACCTAGTCTAGCTCTCCTGAAGTCAAAATGACCTTGCCCAATCTAAAATATCCTCATAGGAAACGTAGCTGTAATGTTGCTAAATAAAAAATAGTAACAACATAATCTCTCTCTGAATTTTATTAATACACAAAATTATGCTACTAATCAACTCTAATTTTCATTTGTGTATAAGTAAATTATAAAGAATTGTCATTCAAGATAAGTGATAAAATTTGACAAATTACCCTCTCACATTAAAAAAAACTTAGGTCTAATTTTATTCTACCATGTAGTTGCAACTCAAACCACATTGCTGATAAGAGAACTCAGGAGTCTCACTGTGGAATGCTGGTAGTTTGTGCAACCTTTCCATTGCAGAGATTTCACAAAATGTTATCTGTGAAATAATGTGTACAAAGCATACTGGACTTACTCAATAAGACTAGACTTACCCCTCACCCACGCCAATGGTGGTAAGGCCACATGTTTATTGTATGATACAGCATCATTATATTGCTTGTTTTCCAACTATTGAGCACAACATAAATATCCTGCATCTTAGAAAGATTCTGGATTGTCCCCACAGCTTATTTTTTTTTCTTCAGTATGCTTTGTTCAATCTAAATACTTAATGTTTTTAAAAAGTAGTTAAAACATGAACATTTTTGGTTTTCAGAATTTTCTAACTTCCAATCACAACCATTGCCTTTGGCCACTTATGTTTTTCTTATATATCGCCTATATTAGAGCTGGTGATTTTTGAACACTTAGATAAAATAGAGTTGTCAATAAATATTTCTACCTTACACTTATTACAAAATAAGTCTAACTGGGCCAGTAAGTTTGCATACTCCTTTGACCACAGCTTTTGTCAGTCAGAGGTATGTAGATAATTGAGAGTTTGAGGCCAGACTGCCATAGCTACAAAGAGATAGCTAGACTAGCCAAGGTTACATAGTTAAGACCCTGTCCCAAAAAACAACAGCAACAAAAGTTTGTGGGGGGGTGGCTATGTGTGGGTGTGCGTATTACAATTAGAAAGTTATATGTAACCTGTGAGGGTTTGTTAAAATGAAATAATAGATACAGAGCTTCCAACAGTTTAAAACAGAGTTTAAGACAGTAGCCACTTGTTTTCTGTTTGAATAGGTAGTCAGGTCAACAGAAAACAAAACAATCCAAAGAAGCAATGTTTTGTTTTTAGGGGGAAGGGGTTTATGGAATTCCAGTTCCTTCTACCAACTTGTTACACAATACCATAGAGCTATGTCAGCTATAATACCATCATGCTATCCAGACAGAGAAAAAGTAAATACAGTCTATAGTCTTAGTAATGGGTTTTCAGAGTGATGCTAATCTTGTGACAGGCAAACCACAGTCATGGAGATGTGCTTAGCTAGGGCAAGAGGAAGTTGGCTATAAACCTATTAATGGGAGAGAGAGTTTGATAGAATTCAGTGGCTAGTGAAAGAACTCTAATACTACACATAGAAAGAGAAGCTATATTTTACTAAGAAAACAACTTGCCAGTCTATTTAGACCATTTTGCTAAAGAATCCTCAAGAAACAATAATATAAACTTTCCATGCTCCCAAGTGGATGGTTCATTATTTGGGAATGTGGGTGGCATTATTTGTAGAAGTGGGTGATCTTTATTAATGTAATTTTAAATAACATACCCAATCCAGTGCAGCACCAGCAAAGTATTCAATTAAAATCACATTATTAAAATAAAAATGAATGTTCTGTTGCTGAACTGCTTGGGTGAATGCGCCAATTAAAAGTTTTCTTATCTTCCCAACCTCACCAATCTCTGAGAGAGTGAAGGCACAAATAAAAGCACAACTTTCTCACCAAACAAACTGAGTGGAAAGTAAACATGGTCTCCAAAACACTGGAATTGTCAATTACCTGTGGATTTTTTTAAACATGTATTTGCTTGCTTGTTTTGTTTTTGCTTTTATCCTCTGTCATCTCCTCCCACACCCTTCCCCAACCTCCCCTCTTGCCACCATTCTTCTGCCACTCCTCTTCCTTTCCTCTTCTGAAAAGGGCAGGTCTCCCATGGATGTCAACCAGCCATAGCACATCAAGTTCCAATGAGACTAGGCAGCTTCTCTTCTCTATATTAAGGCTGGATGAGGCAACCCTGTAAGAGGAAAGGGTCCCAGATGTAGCCAACAGAGTCAGACACAGTCCTTATTCCCACTATTCTAACAGATGCCTTCCTTTGGCCTCTCAGGTTACCAGGCATGCAGGTGGTGAAAAAAACATGCATTCAGGCAAAATAGTCATACATATTTTTAAGAACGAAAAATTAAGATGAGGTAGAAAGGATTATGATTTTAATTAGGATTTAAGGAAAGCCTTTATTAGAAAAGAAAGAAATACTTGAAACAGGGATCTCCATGTCAAGATGAAGAAGATTATCCAAGTGAATCTTCTTTAAGTCAATGGATGCCAGCTTGTCAACATTCAGCAGAAGTAGAGACAAGACCCAACATAGACCTTCCTCACATCTTTCAGAGGACTCAATCATGCCAACACCTTAACACCACACATCTCATTTGCAGAACTCTGTGGTAGCACATTTCTATTGCTAAAGCTATTTTGTGATGTTTTTCAAAAGAGCAAACCTAATGTGCTATTATGGGATGACCACTTGTAAAGAATGCACAAGTTGATAACCATAGACAACTGATTCATATGTGATTATCAGAGGGGGAGGAGATCTGGATATAGGTCCAGCAAATGCCAGGTGCTATAGCAGGGGTGCAGCCACCTGGCCTTTCCTCACTGAGGGGGGGGGAGCTGAGCATTTTCTATAAGTGGGGAAGGGATGTAAAAGCTGCAGGCATTGAGAATAACAGAGGAGCTCTGGCTTTGGTTACTCAAATTTATCACAGAGTTACTAACAGTGGGACCATTGAAATACATGGTTAGAGAAGGATATAAAGATCTCAAAAAATTCTCTCACAGTTGTACACAAATACATAGATATCTAAGGAGGCTAATTATAAAAACTATATCCTTGCTTAAGCATTTATTACAATGGCAGCAGGCACATAGTTATCATATTAATTTTTTGTGAGCAACAAATAAGATAACCCATGTATGCCCTGAAGTCACATATATGTTTATAACTGTGATTCACCTCTCTGTACAAAGCAAATGTGACATTTCTATTTCTCTTTACTCTTTCCTTGTTATGAGCTTGTGGGAAGCATTGAATGTATGACACACTTTCATTTTATCACATGCAATTTTTACTTAAGCTTGCTGCATGATAAGAACCTATACATGTAAGGAATAAGTAGATTACAATCAATATAAACAGTGGCCGGTGCTTTTGACTTCTTTTTTATGTCACCAGTCCCCATTGTTACCACTTTTGACACAGGTGTAAATTCAAGTCAGAACATCTGACAAGAGTCAAAACCTACTTAGGCCGGGTGGTGGCGCACTCCTTTAATCCCAGCACTTGGGAGACAGGGGCAGGCAGATCTTTGTGAGTTCCAGCCCAGCCTGGGCTACAGAGTGAGTGCCAGAATAGGCACCAAAATTACACAGAGAAGCCTTGTCACGAAAAACCTACTTTAAAGTTGGGGCCAATAATAAATTCTTGCTTCCACTCAGTTTCTGGGATTAAAATAAAGCACAGAATGACATGGTTGAAGGGTACATTGCATTTCTTTCATGTTTTTCCACACGCTGACCTATTTCCATATGTAGTTTGCATGTCTCAGGGATGAGAAGCTATACGTGTCTGAAAGAGAATCCCTGAGAGGTTGGTTCCTCCTGGGAACATTTCAGCTTTTTGGGATCTAGGTCATCTCTCTCCTTGAAATTTAGAGTTCATCCCCACAGAAAGGGCAATCTGTTCCTACAGCCTTTTCTTCTTTTTGTCCTTAAACAAAACAATTGTTCATAGTCTTGATAAAATGAAGCACACTGAAAAGGAAAGCATTTTATAGAAGGCTCTTCCCTTTTGTGTTTCTTTAAGTGGAAAGGGACACTTCATTAATTTAAGAGAATTGTATTAATTTTCAGTAAAATAATTAATCCGTCTCTTGGGAAAGGCATCATGGAACTGTTCAAGAGCCCACATGAAATATTTAATTTTTTTTCCTTAAATCTGTTTCTCTATGGTCGGGTGAGGTTAGGTACTGATGGATGTTCCAGGTGGCAGTGACACTGATCAAGAAGTATTGGTGTCCTCTGCTTGATTCAGAATATCTTATAAGAAGACTCCTTTTCCTTAAAATGCCTGGGCATGAACTTCAGCATGAACTGCCTTCAAGCTCTTGTAATCACATCATTAAAGAGATACAGGGAAATAGGAGATGGGATCAGTGTGTTCCTTCTGAATGGTTGACATCATTAGCCATGGCTATCATTCAGGTGTTTAAAACCTAGCTTGTTTCCTGCTGAAACCCTCAGCCTTTGTGAGACCACACTGATGCAGTAGGTGCACATGATTCCACAAACAAGGGACTGTTTTCCAGACTGTGGGGGTGGTGGTTCAAAGCATTATCTAGGACAAATCTAGACAATTTTTAATGTTTGGAAGAACAAAGAGACTTCACAATATGGCCTTAGGGTTACTCACAAAGCCTCTTCATCTTTATCTTCTTCAACTGTGTCTTAATTGGACCTCATGGATGTAGCTATTTCTTTGTGAGGGACATGCATGTATTGGGTGACATGCATATGTCGGTTATGTCTATAAAATGTGCATATACTCATGCTTACAAATAATGTGATTGACTGTTTCCAAGAAGGTTTCTACTTTGTAAACCTGGCAATCACACACACACACACATACACACACACACATACACACACACACACACACACACACACACACACACACACACACACACAAGCCATTTCTAATAGCTGCCTGCTTATGTGAATTTCCATTATTAATATCAAACTTTTCAACCCCCACCACTTCATCAAAAAAGGCATATCAAAAAGAATTAACTAAAACTTCGATGTTAGTGATATCTGCACTCTATTCATATTTAAAAAACACTTCAAACATTTGGCCATTTCCATTTGGACATTGAGTTCTTTAAAAAAAAAAAAGGGAGATATGGCTTCAATGCAATTGTCAAAATGTATATCCATTAACATGAGCAAGTGCACACAATGTAAAATCTAGTTTCTGGCTTGACAGAAATTGCTATAGACTTCTGAGTTTTATCCAGTGCCATGGAGAGAGCTAGAAAAATAGTGATGCCACAATCAACGTTTAATCATTTAACGTTACAGAGAAGCCTGAAGACTTCCACCTTGGGAGAGGAGAGCTAAGTTCCTGAAAATTTAGAAGACTGTAGGAAGATGGATCGTGGTAGCTGAAACACATTGGAAAATATTGCTGACTATTTAAAATATGTTCACTGAGAGATCAGAAAGAAAAACAAGCAGCTGGACCTGGATGGAGGTTGATACATACTCACTCTAGTAGATTGTGAGAAACAAAGAGAGATGGTACAATTCATTGTCAAGAGTGGATAAAACAAGTGGAAATTCATTATTCTTAAAAATGTTTGAACATGGAAAATGGGTATGCAAATTCATCCATCTCATCTGTAATCTAAGACTTGTAAGCAAATGGGGTTCTGGGATGAGGTCTTTCTTGGTTCACTGACACTTAGACAACAAAAGTTGACGTAAAAAAATCAAAGAACATGTCTAGACTCTGAGAGTTTCTACCCTGATTATACTAAACTTTACTCTTATACTTTCTATATTCCTGAGGACTTCTCACATTATTTTAAGAAAAGAAAAAGAAAATGTGAAATTTGATATAGTTTGAAAAATAAACTTGAAGTTTAAGGAGCTATACTTGCTTTAATAAAGTATTTGGTTTGTATTCTTTTAATTTTGTCAATTTGCAAGTCCCAAAAGTTAGAATTTTACCTATCTAGCTCATCATAGGTCATCCACAATAGCATCATAATGATTAACCTGACCCAATAAACCAATGAGTTCTTTTCAGGTCTTGGCAGTTGCCACCTGACTGTATTGAAGAATCACCTTGTCCTTTAACATCCCAATAACTCTCAATGATTAAGAAGAGAGGGAGAATGATTTAGAAAGTATTTTCTAAAGGCTGTTTTATAGTTTGTAACAAAATTGTACCAATTTGCTGTAATCCCTCATCCAAAGGAAAATTCAATCAATATTTACCATTAATGAAGAAAGAGGAAAGAAATGCTTTTAAATAAAAGACAAACCTTTCTTAAGTAGAAAAACATGAAAGTCATCTCTAAATTGAATATATAATAAGTAGAATTAAAAATCAAAATGTCTAGGTAGTGGTAGTAGAAACATGTAGATAAAGAATGTAGACAGGTAGATTTGAGCAACTTTTGAAATTCTGACTTTTCTATATTATATCCCAGCTCTATTAATTGCTATATTACTATAGAAAGTGCTTCAGCTTTTAAGAGAAGAAACTCAAGCCTACTCCTCATTATCTGCAAGGTGTTACTGAAATTGTTGGTGACAAATAACAAAAAGCAAACATATGGGCCTGAATTTTGAGGCAACCATACCTTGGATTAAAACCCAACAATGCCTTTTTATCTCACAGTATTAATTGTTTTATTCACAGATGCCTTATTCTTTGTTAAATTGATTTGAAGTTAGTCTGAAATGCACTTTGGGAGGTTTTGACATTTTCTGTCAGAGATTTAAGTTGTCATTATGACAGGGACATGGAAAGTTGGCAACACAGACAGAAATAGGTAGTGGCTTTTAGCCTTTGTGTCAAAAGAAACCAGGCTAATGATACTAAAAGTATGGGTATATGTAGAGGATGATAAGAAAGGGGCATATAGGATGAGAAGATAAGGACTTCACTGCAGAATTAGGAAGTGAACAAGCAGTTCCTATAGGACACAGAAGTATCAGGGGAGTAGAAAATGAGATATCCAGGAGCTCTAAAAATAAAATTATAATGACTTTTAAAATACATATGCATCTCGTACTAAGATCATAGACCATCATTTATAATTACCTAAGAACATATAAGGGGATTTCCTTTTTGTTTATGAGAAGGCAAATTGTGGTATCTTTATCCCAGATGGCAGGGGATTATTTAAACCTTCACAGGCTGAATGTGAGTAGATGGAATCTTCAGTTGGCATTCAAGCCTTTTCAATCTCAAAGGAGAAGAAAGGAAATAAGGAGAAATTCAGAAATAGAAAGTTATAAAAACAATATGAAAATACAGAGATAATTGATTCCAGCAAGCAGATTTAGCCAGGGAAAAGCCAAGCCCTTTAAGCAGTTTGGCACAAAATTTCCCTCTATTCAACACATTTTTAATTGAGGATTTTTTTTGACTTTATGACCCTTCCATCAAATTTTATTTACTATTATCTGTGGTATGTTATTCCCAGTACTCAATAGATTTAGAACTATAATTTGTATTTTCCTTAGGTTTCTCCTCTGTAAAATTCAGACAATGCTAACAACAATCTTAGAATCCTGTATGTCAAAGTACTTACAAATTTGAAGTTCAAGAATAATGAATACTTCCTGAGGAATAGTAGTATTCATTTATAACATGAAAATAATAACCATTTCTTATATGAATTAAATCATCCAAAAAATAGTTGGCAATTGTATAGGGATGTGTGTGTTCTTTGTGAGCATTTATGTGGGATAATACAAAGTCTATGCCATCATTTTACTATTGTTGTCTCTTTTGTTTGTTGGAACAGAGTTTCTTTATGTAGCTCTTGCTGGCCTATAACTCACTATACAGTCTAGGCTTGAACTTGGAGGTATCCACCTACCTTTGCATCCTGAGTGCTGGGATTAAGGCCTCAGTGAACACATTCTAAATCTGTGCTAATGAATTACACATAATATCTTGAGCCCTTGGGAAGACATGTGAAGGGCTAAACATATATGCTGGTAGAGGAAAGGACTACTTGCAAGTTGTAAACCACATGGAAAGTAATTGGATGGATACAAAGGAAGGATGGGAAGAAAAACATATAGATTCTAACAGAAAGAATATGCCCTGAGATTCAGCAGGGACTCAGTGTGGGAACATTTGCTTTGTAGAGTTGGGGTTTATTTTCTCTAAGCAAAAGGTGTTTAAGCATTTTGAGAGAAAAGCAAAATTCAAAAATCCCAACAAAAGCAAGTTATATATTATGTTTCTCTGCAGACCTCATAAAAGAGCAATTTACTCTTGCGTGGTCTCTAAATGTTTACAAGAGAGAATGCTTTATGGGCATTTGGGTTTTACACTCCCCTTTCTGTCTCTGACTTTTAACTAATTCACTTGAAAACAAAATCTTGCTATACTTGAAAAACTAAAAAGATTTTTCTACAGCTGGATAGCCATTTTTGGTTTGGTTTGGATTTATTTGAAGCTTTGAGTTTGTCCTTCTGGCTTGAAATTAACATAGTAATTGAAAAGGCCATTAAAAAGACAATTAGATTTCAAATAAAAGCAACAATGCTCAGACCTTAGCATCTTCCAAATCCAATAAGCCTGTAGAGTCTTGGCTTACCTCACAGAAAATGGGCAGTGGGAATACCTTAGAACATCAAATAGCAAGTCAGATTAAGCCCAAGATCTAGGCTTGTTTTCTCTCATTTACAGCCTCATAATAAATAGATGCTGTCATCTTTAGTGTGTAAAAGGAACAAAATCTCCAAAGGGGAGGTTACTAAACTGATACCTTTATTTTACCACCCAAAATATTTTAAGCAGAAATGTGTTACTTTAGGAATATAGTAATAGCAATAAGAGATTATTGATTTCCTAACCTGAAAAATGATCAGTGTTGTGTTATTGCATTACACATCACCAAAACACTTTGTATCCCCTGGTCTCCCATTGAATCACTGTCGTAATTTATCTGAAGATCACTGGTGTGATGTGGACTAAAAAGGAAGGTTGGCAGTTGTATTAAGTAACAAAGGGTAGAGTGCAGTTGAGGGCTATGTTGAGGACCCAGAAAAGTTTGTTATTGATTATTCTAATTTTATGAGAATAATATATTTTATCTCTACATGTGTAGCTGCTCTCATAGTTCTGGTATTTACCAGATACTCAATAAACACATACATATTTAAATTAAGATATAATTTGCATATAACATACATCTGTGGACTAGGTATCTAGTTTCAGTTTTCCACATCTGGGTATCTATTTCACAGCACCATTTGTGGGAAGGGAACTAATTGATTGAATCCACATGTTTTGCATTTTGTTTATAACCAGTTATTTGTTGATATGCTTCTAACCAGTGTGCTATATTTCACTGTTCTGTTTCTTTTACACCAACATTGGAACCCATTGTTCCACAAGTATGCCACTCACAGTAATATAGAACACTTTAGTTCTTGACCAGTAGTCATTAGTTATGGAAGATATAATCCGACACAAATCAGCCCTAAGAACAACCTGGAAGGTGTAGATTACAGTGTGTATGTATGTATGTATGTATGTATGTATGTATGTATATATGCATGTATGTATACACACACACAAAACCTCTTGATTGATGGTTGGGAGTAACAGCAGCTTTGGAACAAATCTAGGCTGAGATTGTTCTCATGTGCTGAAATAGTGACAACACACCAATAGTGGACCTGCAGCCCATCTGGATTTTGAATGCTCTCTCATACAGAAATTGCTGAAGTGAACACAGATCAACACCAATGACAACCTTGCTTGAATTTTTGCAATAACAAGCATAATAAAACCAAATTAAGAACAATACCCCATCATTTCATGCTTATACTTGTTGTCCCCTACCAAACTCCAGCTTTCAAGACTGTGAACATATTTCAGAGTAAATTAAGGTACCAGAAGATATGAATGTAGAAACAAGTATAAATAATCAAGTTCTCAATGAACTCAAACCAATTGTTTTAAGAAAACTCGAAGTACTTCAAGAAATACAGAGGAATGGTTTCATATTCTATAGAGAAACTGAAGAAATTAAAAAGTGTTATACAAAAATCCTTAGTGGTTATAACTACTGTGCTGAAATAACAAGCACAAGAGAAAGCATCAATTACAAAAGTATGAATTTATAAGCTTGGAGGCACACCTTTAGAAAATACACAGAAGAGAAAACATAAAAGAAAGTCATGCAGGAACTTTAGAGAATTTTGGATCAAAGTTAAATAGAAAGTACTTAAGATATGGATTACAAGAAAGGCTTAATGACAAAGTGGTAGAAATTTTGCCTAATAAGATCATCACAAAAAAGTTTTCCAGTCCTAGAGAAGAATAGAAACATCTAGGTGTGAGAGGATCAAATTTCTAGTCAGATTTAAATCAACCAACTCTACTCAGAAACGTCCCTTTAGTGTAGTTTTAGCTTGTTTCCCATAACATCCAAGATGCACTTATTATAATTTGTTTTACACTATTTGTTAATTTTTAGGATATGTTAAGTAACATATAGTCATCTTGAGTTCTTTACAAATATTTTGTTAATTCTTTAAAAATTTCTTACAATATATTTTGATCATCACTAGATAAACACTATTCCACTGATAGCCAACCCAACTTTGTACTGCCCATCTACTATTGAGAGTGGTCAATCTTTCAGGAACCATATCATTAACAAAAACTGACTCTTCTCTCAACAGTTATCAATTGCCAGTATCTCCTCAGCTAGCGGTGGAAGTTCATACACACCATTTCCCCTTCTATACTGGTGTGTGTGTGTGTGTGTGTGTGTGTGTGTGTGTGTGTGTGTGTGTGGGGGGTGCGGAGGGGTGTCTGAACTTTGTATTGGTGTAGTACAGGCTGCCAAAATTGTTGTGCATTTATAAATACTACTTCCATGTTATGTCTGGAAAACAGTGTTGTCTTGATGTTGTCAACTACCTCTGGTTCTTAAAGTCTTTCCACCCTCTCTGCCTTAAAGATTCCTGGAACTTATGGGGAGGGGTATGGTAAGTATATCCAATTTCAGGTTGGATACTCCATTTTCTCTATCTTAGTTTGTGCACATATAACCAGGGTTTTCTGTTTGTTCGTTTTGATTTTGAGGGTTAGGGACATTGTGTGTTAATCCCACACCCCAATTTAACCCTTCTTATTCTGTTATTTCTTTTTAATCTTTTATATCCTTGTGTTATGGCTTCTCTCCTTCAAGGCTCCCCATTATAGCTCTGTATTAAATTTCTGGCCTCTGTTGGTATTCCAAGTGGAGCACACTCATCAAAAGTCTCAAATGTAACATTCTGAAATGCAAAAAATGCAATGTTTTTCAATGTAGGTTAACTCATTCAAAATGATTTTTTTTTAGTTCCAGCCATTTACCTGCCAATTTCATGAAATTGCTTTCCTTTTTTTAAAAAAAATATAGTTTATTAATTCTTTGGGAATTTCACATCATACAGTCCATATCTTCTCATTTCCCAGTCCCCCCAATATCTTCTCCCCAAATGAAATTTTTAAAAATATATAAAACCAACCAAACAAAAAACAACAACAAAAAACTTCTTTGCTCCTGTCTTTCCAACCTCTCCAACACCTCTTTATTCCTCTTAGTGGCATTAAGAGCTGCAGTGTCATACAGTATACCCTTTCATTCAATCAGCCTTTCTTAAAAATTTCCAATGGTAGACCATTATCACTGGATCCCTACCAAAATTACTCTTGGATATCTCAAAGTCAACCTGAGTCATGGAAATACTGCAGGTATTTTTCCACAGGACCAGTCCTTTCAAGCACTCCAAGAGGACATAGATGGGGAAGATGTTAAGGTGAGCAACCCAAGACACTAGGTGGGACTGGGTGGCACTGGGGCCACTGGGGTTGTCCCCACTTAGGTGAGAGGCAGAGCCAACTATGTATGCCCATGCCATCAGGGCCAGTGCTCCTACACCCATGGTGAGTAGTAGGGACATCTCTCCTGAGTGCAGGGGCCAGCTTTCTTGTGAGGAGCAGGGCCAGCTCTCTTGCTGAGTCTCCAGCAACATACAGGACGTGCTTTCCCAGGGCCAGAAAATGGCAAGGCCATGAGCTGGGCCCATGATTTCAACCTGAATGGTTCCTATGGCTCCCTGTGGTAACACAGACTACAGGTATCAACAAAGACCTCAGCTACAGTAGAACCACCAACTCAGACATGACCCTTGGCAGCAGCTCAGGTACAGAAGACACCATGGGTCCTGGTGGCTATATGAGACACTCAGATCAGCATTGCTCTTGTGGCAGCATTGACATTAATGCCAATAAGGCCATAGGTTGTAGTCCAGACTGGGGCTTCCATGTGGCCTTTGGAGACAACATGGAAGGTTGTTTTTCTTAGTAGTTGAATAATACTTCATTAGCAAATGCACAACATTTTCTTTATTCATTCATCAGCTGATAAACACCTAAGCTAGTTTTATTTAAAATGTCTGTGGGCTTTCTATATATTTTTTGTCATTATGTATTCCTAGGGTGATAAAGTAGTACCAGAATGTGTATTTGTCTGATTTTAAAGTTTAAATCTTTTTTTTTTTAATATTTCTGTTGTCTAGAAATGTAATCTGTGATGAATCTATGAGCATTTACAGAAAGTATGTAATGACTATAGCAGTATAGTCACACAATTCTGTGGTAATATGTCACTTAAAATCTTTCAATTGAAAGTAGATTTGACTGTGTGTGTGTGTGTGTGTGTGTGTGTGTGATTATGAGTTACTGATAAATCAGTCATTTCCCAACTATGAAACAATTCTCTTTTTCTCCAGAAAAATTCTTGGTCTGGAAGCTAGCACTGCTCAATGGTATTATAACTATATCAAAATTTTAATCCCATTGTTTGTATGTTATATCTAACATAATAGGTCGAATATGAACACTATGTTTTTAATCTATGTGACACTAGTATATTTTCATATAGTTCACAATTTTACCCAGAACTTTTTTTATATATATTAAAAAATAATCCTTATGAATACAATGAGTCTGTGTACATGAACTTGCATGGTTTGTTTGTGTGTGTGTGTGTGTGTGTGTGTGTGTGTGTGTGTGTGTGTTCTTGAGATTCTTAAATTTTATAGAACTTAATTCATTAATAGTTAATGTAATTTTCACATATTTTGATCTTAGTTGCTTATTTTTCATGTTTGAGTTCTGTTTATTGGCCCTTGTTTGTTTCTATGACCTTATTTTCTGGTCTTTTAACATTTAACATATGTCTTTGTGTCGTACTTTCTTAGATTTTCTAAAGAAATGCTGTCTAAACAGTATTTCTTTAATGGTAGAATTAGTCTGTATCTGTCTAACCCAATGTACTATTCTCCCTTAGAACTAATTACAATATTAATATGAATATAAATTTAACTAATTTTTATTTTAATTTAAGTGGTGTCATATACCTAATAACTACCCAACACACAGTTCGAATTAGGAGATTATATTAGTCTTGAAACTGTAAGACCCGCAAGAGCATGGTCCCTCGTGCTCCCACTCAGGAAAGGCGGCCCCCCAAATCACTCCCTAGAAGCGGTCTTGATGCAAACGCATAAGGTTCTTTATATTCAGTATACTGGGGCCGTCAGCCATACACCATGCAGGGTAGAGGGCTCAGCGACCTCTAGCACAGAATTGAGACAGCTTTTACAGGGTTACAGCAAAGCCCGTGCATTGTGAACCAATCACTTCGTAACATTCAGTGCGGACCAATTACTTTAAAGTATCCAACCCTGCTCTTAGCCCAGGAAGTCTGCTTTCACACAGGCTGCTGGGTGTTCATTCACTATGGTAAACATTTAAGTAGGTGACCGTCAGCTTGGGATTTAAGACTCCCAGCTTCCTGGGTTTTCTGGGGAATTAGGCTAAAGTTTTCCATCCTAACAAAACAAATTCAAAATTATTCTAGTTTGCTTCTCTATTGTTTTGACAAAATACCATGGCCAAAAGCAACTTAATAAAAATAAACTTTACTTTTCTCATTGTGGTTCCAGAGGGATGAAGCCCATTATGGTATGGAAGACATAGAACAGTAGCAGAAGCAGAAGGCTGGCTGCACATGTTTTTGCCAAGTGCTCAAGTACATGAGCCTATGTGGGATGTACCTCAGCCAAATGACCACATTTGGCTACTGGATCCTGAAGGATCCTAGCCATGTTGTGACACAAAATGCATTTAGTACAAGTTTAAAAGTTTCCATAGTGTTTAAAAGTTTCAACACTGTTCAAAATCTAGAATTTTTTTTTTGAGAAATGTAGTAATTTCTTAACTATAACCACCTGTGAAATAATAAAAACAATTCACACTTCCACTTTGCAATGGAATATGCACTCCCATTCAAAAGGTGATCACCAGGGCATAGTGGAAAATACAGAGCCAAAGCAAGCCTGAAAGTCAGAAAACCCCATTCCACTTCCCCTACCTCCACGTCTAATATCTGGGCTGTTTCAAAAGGTCAAATGGCTTCATGGCTCCAGATTTACTACCTACAACACACATTTCTCTAAGGCGCTGCTTCCATTCAATTTCTTGAACTTTTCTTACCAATGTCTGAAGACTTCACAATTGCTAACATCCTGAGGTCTTCACTACAATCCAGGGTTCTCAGTCGTTATCTGTGGACTCTTGGAGCCTCCCTGCAGAGACTCTGACCCTGCCACGCAAAGCCTGGCCTTGGTAGCTTCCTAAAACTTCCGTGAAAGAATCCACAAAGGCTTTGATCTTTCTTCTTTTTGTATCTCTAAAGCATGACCACAGGAATGACACTGTTAGACTCAGCTACCAATTTTGGAAGGTCATTGCCCCACTTACATCACAATTGCATCAGCTGTTGTATGCTCTCTAGAAGCAGAAAACCCCTTAAAACCCCGTAGGTACTTTCCTTTAACAAAGGAGATTTATCTTGCCTCAAGTGCATCTTAGCTATTGTTCCAGAATTACACTGGAGGTTTCCCTTTAATGATGCTAATCTCTTTAACAATTATTACCTCTTTTTTTTTTTTTTTGCATATTACTTCACTGCAATCAAATTTCTGAATGCTCTTTTTTTCTCCAATTGCACTTTTTTTTTCATTTTTCTACCACTTGTCACTTTCTTTTCCATTGCAGATTTGAGTAAGAATAATGAGAAATACCCATGACACCTTGCCAATGTTATGCTGCCTTGATATTCCTTTCTCCAACAAAATTAGTCTATTGTCTTTTATTTTGCTTCACACACATTTTCAGGACATGGTTAGAATGCAATGCAGTCAGATTCTTTTCCTAAATATCATACACCCACACAAAACAAAATAAAACAAATTCAACTAGTCCAGTTATTAAAGAGACCTTCTGAAAACTCATGAGCTGGGATTTATATCTTTGCATTAGTTCCAGCACTACTGTATTTTAGGCTTTTAGTAGACTCTCTAATTATGCTTATTTACAAATTCTTTCATATTCAAAAAGAACAAAACAACAGCAAAACCAAAACAAAAAATCACGTCTAGGTTCTTCAGAGCAATACTCCAAATTCCAGCCCCAGTCTCTGCTCTAGTTTGCTTATTTGGTACTGTGATAAAATATTGTAACCATTAGAAAATTAAAGTAGAAAGGGTTTGTATTTGACTATGATCCCAGAAAGATAGAGCCTAATATTCCAAGGAATGCATGGCATGGTAGCAGGGCCAAAAGGTGATTGATTACATTTTCACCCCTATGCTCATGAAACAGAGATTGAATTAGATTACAAACCATCAAAATCTGCCCATAGTTATGTACCTCCTTCAGCTGCTAAAAAATCCATAATCTCCCAAACACAACTTCACCAACTGAAAAAAAAATTTCAAATATTGAAATGAGCCTGTGGGGGAAATCTTTCATTCTAACCACTACAATCACTTTGAAATGATCCATGCTATTTTATCAGCAATATATAAATATATATATAAATATAAATCATTGATTAAATTATTTCCTGGATCAGGCTTGGGTTCATAGCATAGTAAATGGAGACTATAGAATACATAGAACCCCTATTGCTCTTGTTCATACTCAGTATCTTCATTTTGCAACCCCCACAGCACATGACACATTTGTGAGACTTGATAAACCTGCTATGATAAATAACTATCACTCAGAGTCCTTTATTTATAAGTTTGCTCTGTACAACCTGTGAATTAGATAACTACAAAAAGACATGTATCCAGGGTCATATTGTCGTAGACAATATGCCTTAAAATTCTACTAAGTTTTGTCTATTCATTTCTCATTCTCCAGTACCCTTCTTTGCCTTTTGACATTTAGGACTGCACTTAACATTCAGGATGGTCTCAGACAATATTTTTGAAGTATGGGCAGATTTACTCTGTGTGTGGAGACTCAGAACTTAATCACTTAGCGATGCTTCATATGCAGCACTTAGATGTTGATTTCTCTTGTTCACAGTGGAGTTTCTTCTTTTTCTGCCAACCTACCAATAAAAAGCTCTTCAGTCTTTTCACCTAGAAAGCATGGCCCTGTAGTAAGTTTTTTTGAAAGGTCCTTTGGACTGTCACTGTTTTTGATAGGTTCAAAGAAAGCTGATAATGACTCAATAGATTGTCTTTCTTTATAGGGTTAAGAACTGTACATTCTTGTAACTTTACTGTTTCATAATCACTCATCACTCAACATTTATCTGTGTTGGATTAAAAGAAAGCAGGAAAACATTCTTCCTTTTTTTTTTTTTTTTTTTTTTTTTTTTTGAGACAGGATTTCTCCGTGTAGCCTTGGTTTGTTTGTCCTGGAACTCGCTGTGTAGACCAGGCTGGTCTCATACCAGAGATCTGACTGTCTCTGCCTCCTGAGTGATGGGATTAAAAGTGAGCACCACCACTGCTTGGCTGAACATTCTTTGTTGTAGAAAGCTTTTAAATTACAATGTTCTCCAGAATTTGCTCCTTGGTGTACCTTGGTTAGGTTTTACTTCTTGAGTCTGTGTATCCCTAAGTATGAAAAGGTGTAACAGTGGCTTGTGATTTGTGAAGCATAGCATATAGAGACTATCCCATTTTGCCAACCACTAAGAAGCACTGGATGACTGACTGGCCACAGGTTCTTTAGATACTCTAGGAGTGAAAGAAATTAACCATAGAAACCTGTTGGAAAATCATTTTAGATTTTAGTTTTGTTCCCCTTCATCTTTCTCCCCAAAGTCATCCCTCTTCAATGTTTTTAATAATTCTTATTCCTATTGTAGTAGCATTTATTTGCTGTTCCATTTTCTTTATTAGTATAGCTGAGATTAAATTAATAATTATACTAAGAACTGGTATTAAATCACTTCTAGATTAAAGAGATGAATTCATGCATTTTCAAAATATTCTAAACTCAAACTGTAGATAAATGCTAGTTGTTAAAAATGAAAGCCTAAACAAAGAACTAGAGGCAACTAAAAAATGAGGAGAGCAGGAGAAATAGTCTTTTCTAGGAAAGAGCACACATATTAGTTAGCCAGTACCAAATGGCCATCCCTGAAAACCTATACATGCAAATAACACTATACAGACTAAGCAGATATTTATGTATTTAGGAGTGTGTGTGTGTGTGTGTGTGTGTGTGTGTGTGTGTGTGTGTGTGTTGGAGTGGGAGGAGTACATAGAGGAAGGAAAAAAAGGAGAAATAAAGTAATTATATTGTAATTTGCAAATATATTTAGAAATTAATAGATATATTTAAGAATTATATGTGTAATTATCCATATAATTAAAAGTGACTAATACAGCACTCCAAACAGCCAGTAAGTAAACATTTTGATTTGAAAAGACTTGTGAACACTAAACTTCTAACCTTAAACTTCATAAAGTTTTTCTTTTTTTCATTATATGTTGATTCTTTCCAATAATGAAAAAAAATGCAACAAATCATACTGAGGGAACAGCTGAGTGGTTGAATGCTTTCTTAGCAAACAATAGGCCATGGTTCATTTATCTCCCAACACCTTCCCTCAAAAAAACTTATAGCAAGGTTATTGTCTTTGGAGGTGCTAAACCATTGCTCTCCCATATTTATTCTCCTCTAACATATTTGTGCTGATTTGAATGGCAATACCTCCCACCCCCATTATCTCAGGCCTTTGAACATTTGATCCCCAACTGGTGGCAGTGTTTAAGGAGTTTTATTTGGTACAGCTTTGCTGGAGGAAGTATATCACAGGGTTTGGCTTTGAGGGTTAAAACATTACACCGTTTTGTTTACTCACACTGCTTTTATGTTTATGGTTCAAGGTGTGACCTATCAACTTTCTGTCCTACAGCCACACCTACCATTGCCTGACACGCTGCCCCTGATACTATAGACTCTAGCACTCTGAAACCATAAGCCAAAATAAACTCTTTCTTCTGTATGTTGTTTTGGTCATAGCATTTTATCACAGTAACAGACAGCCCTAACAGGTACAGCCTCCAAACAGCCCAGCTAATTTTCAACCCATTCTTATTCTCTATCTACAAATAGTTGTAATTTTATCAATTCAGGTGAACTCTCTCCACCAGGCTCAATTATTTGAGATAGATAATAGATGATAGATGTTAGACAGACAAACAGATAGATGATAGATAGATAGAGATAGACAGATAGATAGCCAGAAAGACAGACAGATAGATAGATTAAAAACTGATTTTACTGACAATAGTACACCTGTTCTGATGTACTTCAATCCCTATAGCCTCTGCTTCAGGAAGGCCTTTTTAGTTAGGGGACTCTTCCAATACAAACAAACACTTACATGTAAGTCTGGCTACTTTCCTACTGAATTTTCCAAGAAACAAGGGTTTAGGGGAGAGAGCATGTTCATTTTCAGAAGGAGAAATTGAAAATGGGCAACCTATACTCCCTCCCATCTGTTGGGGTACATTTCTCTAGGTGAGGGACCAGCATCGGTCACAGGAACTGCTCCACCTACCCTACTAATGGATTGTTTCCTCTTTGCCTTGTTTTCAAGGTTGATGATCTCTGAGGCAGCCAGGCTGGCAGGCAGCTGCAGAGGACAGCAGCAGAACTCTTGAATCCTGCAGATAATTGCCAAAGGCAGCTGAGTTCAGAAGCCCCACCTGTTAACGAGCTGCCAATTATTTATATGCTTATAAATCACCTTTTAAACACTAACAAGCACTAATAAGCCCTGGCTGCTTGTTACCATGGTAACTGACCATGTCCCAAAAAAGCAATGAGACTACTGACATAAGACTCTGGGTCAATGGTCTAGTATCTCCTGGCACTGACATTTTTACTTTGGCACATGAAACCGTTCTGTCTAAGTATAACCTAAAATCTCATAAAAAACAGACACAGATCATGATGTAATGCCTGCTTTTCCCCCTGCAGCCTGGGTGTCTAAAGGGAATAGAATTGTGTCCAACTCCGCATGAGCTATGGGAACAGGCTGCCCTAACTTGTTAAGTGGCAGTTCCTATGTGCAGCCACACAGCTGGTCTACCCAGGCCACCTGCTGTCAGATATTTTATTCCCCAAAGCTTCCTGGGCTGCTAGGCTCCAGTGGTCTGAAGAGGTTTTCCTAATACATTCAGTTTGCCGTTGCAAATAGATATAATGATAAGCCACTTGTAGGATGCATAGTAATATTTAGTGAGATGCAAGTAATGGTTTCAGATGAAAAAGAACATATTTTTGCTTCTAGCAAACTGAAGGCATTTTCTCTCTTCTTTTAAAAGCTCAGTAAGAAAGCAACCACCCATGACCCAAAAAATTCTTTTTATAGTAGAGAAAGAAAACTACCTTCTGGCTTCAACTGGTTTTGCAAACTAGACACAAAGAAGCTCACCATAAGTGGTATCACGTAAGAGATGAACACCCAGAGATGCTCATGGACACAGAGCCTCAGTGAGAAATGACCTAGCATTGCAACAGAGGGGAATGATTGGGTCATTTTGTCATGATTGACCCAGAAATGACTTTTGCCATGCCTTCTGAAAGACACCAGTTTGTAATAGAAAACTAAATTGTTCATTTCACAAAGTTCCTTACCCTTCAACATGTTGATTTCTTTAATCTCCCAACATGCCTGGTGAGAGAGTTTCAGCTTTACAACAAAAGCAACTGGCTCTGGGTTGCATTAGTTCCACCATCATTAATGTGTCTTACCTAAGCTAGGGGGAATGATAAAGCATCTTGCAAATATTTAATGAAAATTATGTTTTAGATAGCTTATATTTATTGTTTATCATTTGCATATCATTCATTCATCAGCTTTATTCATATTATCTATCCATTGGCTATTATGCAGGTAGAATGATTGCATAAACAGGAACTGGTGGTAGAGAACATAGACCACTGAGTGATTAGAGGTCAAGAGAGGATCAATTGTGTTCAACATACATCAAAATAGAAAGGTGGTGTAGATCACAAAGGCAATGACATTGATCAAGAAAGTGTAATTGTCCAAAAAGATTGTTGAGAAAGCTTTTCAGAGCAGCTTGTGGCCCTTTGGTCTTGCTCCAGCAGGTTGGTGTAGAGGTTGGCAAGGTGAATTAGCAATTTGTAAGTGTACGCATGGCTGATTTAATAAGGAATCAAGTCATTTGAAATGTCGAGGGAAAGCAGTCAACTACTCTGGGCAGGCGGAAATGAGACCGCTGCCCCCTCGTTCAGTCCAAATGTTCTCAGTTGTAGTGAAATTGAAAGGAGTGATACAGGGAAACAGGGCCACAGAGTTGCATGTGCTTCTAAACAAGGAAATCACTTGGCAAGTCATTTCATCTTTGGGCTTCAGTTTTTCTGTCATCTTTATAAGAATACACAAGTTCAAACTAAAATAATGAGAACGTAAAATCTAAATGCACTGAATAAAATAGTCTCAGTGTGGAAGATGGTGATATTAATATTAACATAGTGATCTTCATATCTTTGTTGGATTGTTTCAGAACTAAAGAGTAAAGGATACTATCTCAAAGACATATGAAAATTAAGAAAGAGCCAGACCATGGTGGTACATACCTTTAATTCCAACACCCAGGATGCAGAGGCAGGTAAATCTATGGGGCCAGCCTGACCTAAAATTTAAAAAAAAAAAAAAAAACAGAAATGAAAGAAATTAAATAGTATACAGTAGGCAGATATATATAGTGTCAATAGAAGATAAATGGGAAATTTTAAAATGAGAGTAGGCTGACAAGATTGAAAGAGTATTATAAGAGTAGGCACAGATGTGTAATTGGTGAACACCCAGAGATTGACTTGAATCCTGGATCTCTCAGTACCTGAGTGACCCTAAAAGAGTTTCAATCTGGAATTTTGGATCCAATACTAGAAGGTTATTTATACAATGAAATTAAAAATACAAATTCAGTATATAAAAACAGCTTAAAATCTTGTATCTTTCTCAACATTCTCTTTGCTTCACTTTATATTGTGATCATGGGTCCCTTTCTTTAAAAAAGAAAAAAAACCTGAGAATTTGTGAAATTATACTGGAAAACTAGGGACCTGGATGACATAATATGCTCTAACATTATTATCCTTGTTTCTGAAATTCAAATTTTCTTAAGCAAGTTTAAGTTCTCTTTGGAAGGGAAGTTGGAGAGGAGATTAAGTATGACTCTAGTGGAAAAATAGCTTATTATTGACTGATCCAAAAACAAGCATCTTGAAATAATAATCATCATAAAAGAAAGGAGAGTTCATGGGGACATAATGTCTCCCAAATCAATAGTTTTCTAAGAACATTTATAAGCCCAGTAGAGACAGAAGTCATGAAAATAACTTGAGCTGAAAGTCTGAACTTTTCCTATCTGTTGTTGCTAATGATGGCTGATGGAAACAGAACAAACAATTTAATTCAGTCTAAGAAAGTCTTCAGGGTAGAGACCTACAAGACTGAATCCAACTAACAATTCGAGCAACCGTGGAAAGGCTACCATAAATGCCCTTCCCTGATAGTGAGATCATCAACTAAATTATCCACCATCATGGAGCCCTCATCTAGTACCTGTTGGAAACAGAAGTAAACACCCATAACTAAACATTGAGTCGAACTAAAATCCAGATGCAGAGAGAGAGGACAAGACCAGGTTGCAGAAACACACAAAGACATCTAACCTGAACAAGGAGGAGCTAATGGACCTCCCCAGACTGATAGCTGGGAATCCAGCATGGGACTGACTCAGACCCCCTTAATATGGGTCTCAGCTAGAAGGACTGAGCAGTCTGGGGGACCTCAGACAGCAGAAACAGGATCTATTTCTGGTGCACAAAAGGACCTTGTGGACACATTCCCCATGGAGGGATACCCCCTTAACCTAGAGACAGGAGAGAAGTCCTAGTCCCTACTTCAAATGACTTGACAGATTTACATGTCCCAACCTGGATAGCATGGCCCTACAAGTGGAATGGTGGTGGGGGGATGGGAGGGGAGGGTGTCCAGGGTACATGTCACAGGGGAAAGTGGGTAAGAGGGATGGATGGAGGGAGGGAGGAAGGGAGGGACCTGGGATCAACATGTAAAATTTTTAAATTATATTATTAATAAAAAAAGAAAATCTTCAGGGACATAGCTTAGCTAGATCTTATCCACATATGGAAGGCCCTCCCCATTCTTTCAATTTTTTTTTCATCAAAGAATTCAGTAAAATTTGTAAATGTCTATATTTAGTAGTTCACACCTGTAAAAAGCAGCTGGTCATATCATATTTACAGTCTAGTCAGTACTTCACAACCAAGAAGAAAGAAGCATTTATGGGGATACAATCTGCTTGCTTTTCTCATAGAGTCATCCATGTCTATGAAGGATTGGGTGAAACATTTCTCAACAATTCTTTTACAAAATGTTTCTAGGACTTTATGCTGAGCTTCAGAACAAAGTTTTTATGGCTTGGAATTCTTAAGTTATGTGGAAATCCTGAATCATGTTACCTTTCTTATAAACTAGAACTTACATTTTCCAGGTTTGGTTTTTCCAAGTGGTCTGTATATGTGATGTAAAATGGTCAAAAGATTTGTGGGAGGAAATGGAGAAATTAACTTGGTGGTTGTATGGGGGCAATTATTTGGAAAAGTTCTAACAGTTCTCATTTGTACATGTTTGTTGTAGTGATAGTCCTTTGAAAGATGATGTTAATTACTATTTTATGTTTTAAAATATTAAATATTAAAGTATAAATATTCAGAATAGTTACAGAAGTAGATTAAAGTTTCTATACCATCTATGTTTGTTGATTTAAAGCAAATTGTCCTCACTGAGGACTGTGAATAGACTTTTGGATAAAATCTCTTTCTATTATGACTGAGTATCTTGGGATGTCAGTTGTTTATGGTGATATCTAAAAGATAAACATAAATATCTTTGCCAAAGAATGCGTAAGTAAAATTTGCACTCTTGTATCTTTAGGTCCTCTTACAAGCAGTTAAATATTCTACTCTCATTTTGTTCTGTCCCTTTTATTTGTCTTTACTAGGTCTTTTTGTTTTATTTTAGTCCCACCCTACAAAGTAGAGCTTTATAAGAAAACAAAACAGACTAGGTTTAGAATTTGGGATAAAAGAAGAGAAGGAGATAGTCATGACTCTAGGTCTTCTTCACAGAGGACTGAGCCAGACTATAAAACTGACATATAAATTTAATATGAAGATTGACAGCAAGCCTTGTTGATTTAGAAAAACAATGTCTTTCTCTAGATTACCTCTTTTATTAGCATTGTAACTAGCACGTTAACAAACTTAATCCACAAACAGTAAAACAATATAAATAGTTTCTGAGTTTTAAAAAAGTGTTGTTTTATTTTGTTATCATTTTTACCATAAAGTGTGTGTGTGTGTGTATTATAACTTGTTCAAACTGTATAATGTTATTTGCATATATATAATTTCAGAACTGACCATTTGTTATTGGATAATTAATTGTTGTGCTCTTCCCTGGAGAAGACTTGGAGGGAGGAAAGAAAAGCAGAAAAGGGATGTATTTGTTACAATCTCAAACCACAAAACAAATGCTTAAAATTACAGACCTGTAATTATTTACCTATCTGTATACATTCTCAATACTGACATCTTTAAAAACATTTCCTCAGTCTCCTTTTCATGCCTTTCTTGTCCATTTGTAAATGTTTTAAATTTACTGGTTTTTAAATTTTCTTCAAAGCAGAAGACCATTATTTATGTAAAAAATAAAGACAATAAAGTTTGACTAAGGTGTGAGTGATACACTGTGAAGTCTACATATTTAGAATAAATACTTCAGGGTTTGACTATTACAGTGTAATCCTGTAGTCACCTCTACAGTCAAAATAATAAACCCTTCTAATGTACTAATATCCTGGCTTGGGTATATATCTAGTTCAATAGATTACTAAAGTAGAAATATTTCTGATTACTCCATGAATTCATAGTATGTAATTCTCTGGCACCTAGAAGCTTTAAGTACCTCTAATATATAAATTACCTATATTAATTTATGTAGGTATAAATGTATGTGTCTCTGTGTGTGTGTGTGTGAGAGAGAGAGAGAGAGTTAGAGAAGAAGAGAGAGAGAGAGAGAGAGAGAGAAATTTAATCTTGTAAAGGACTTAAAACACATAATTATTTTATGGATAGTTGGGTTTTGCTGCAGAGGACTGGACTTCAGTGTAGATTATCAGTTATGGTATGCTGGAAAGACATGACAGTGAAAGGAGTGGAAACTAGGAAAGCCCAGAGCTTATGACTGGACTATTGAATGTAAGTGGTGGAAGAGCATTGGTAAAGACCACTAATCATGGCCTGCCTCTGCTGAGATGGAATTAGAGACAAAGCTAGACTGAGCTTTCTATAAAAGTACTAGAAAAGAACTGAGATGTTGTAATTAGTGAAGAAAGTGTTAAGAAAAATGAAACTCTAGTTGACACTCATGGTTTAAAATTATTAACTTTTAAGACTGTTTTCCCAAAGCCTTTGGGCAGATTCTAATTTGATCCAGCAACAATTTCTGCTTGGCTCCTAACTGATGAGCATCTGCTAATTTTTCTGACTGCTTTAATCAGTTTTGGGGTTTTTGCTTTAGAACCTCTCCAAGTCTCCCCCTTCTCACTGAAGTCTCAAGTCTTCAAAGTCTGTGCCAGTTTTAATGAAGGACTACAAAGATTACCTTATGTTCCTGCATTTAGGATTCCTGCTTAATATTCTATTCTTTGTCTCACTTACATATATCAAAATGCAGACCAGAGATTCTTGAATTTTCAGGAGTCAATAACTTAGTGGAAAACAAAAAATAAAAATGAAATTCAATCTAAGGTCACACATAAACAGAATGCAATTGGTACTTGTGTCTTATCCACTACAGTGCAATGTTCTTGAGAGCAAGGACTTGGATTTCATCAATCTTTTCTCTGAACACTTAGCATCACCCTGGGCTTTGTTTTATTACTTTGTCACAATTAAATAGGATTGTCACCAACACAATCTCCCTCTGCTCTCTCTCCTCTCTCTCTATGTCTCTGTCTCTCAGTGTCTTTGTCTTGTGTGTGTGTGTGTGTGTGTGTTTATAACTTACTGTGTAAGTTAAATTTTTAGAAAAATTAAGTAGGTACTAGAGAGATGATTCAATAATAAAGGCACTTTTTGATCTTACAGACAACCAGAGTACAATTTCCAGAGCTCCGTTAGTGGCTCACAAATGCTTCTAACTCCAGCTCCAATACATCCAATAAGCTTTTCTGGAATCTATATACGCTTGAGAACAAAGGGCAAACATATAGACATACACAAGCATAAATAAAACAAAAATAATCTTGAAAACATATTTTAAAGATGTTTGAATGTAGACAACCTGCATTGGTACCCAGCACCTACCCCAGAAGATGTGTTATTAAATGAATATCTAAGTGCCAGTCTTGGGCTACTGCTCTATGAGTTATTGTTCAATAAGTACTCAGGGACCCTGAAAATAACACAGGCTATTATGATTGATCTTGGTTTCCCACCGTAAGCAAGTGGTAAGGATCAGTTACTGAAGACACAGCACAGTTAATTTACAGAACACAGAAAATAATGCTGTACTTGACTGGAAACTCTCCTGGTTATTGGGTAATTTTCATACTGAAAAAAAAACCAATCATGTTGAGAGAAAAGTTATTAATACTTTTACTTAGCAATGAATCTTGAATGCTACAGTATTGACCTGTCAAGTAAGACATACCTACTGGTGCAATAGTGGCTTGAAGAATGGAGAGGCAACCAACTACATTATGACTGCATTAGAGGTATGTTCTATAGGACCGAATTCATACTTTGTGTTATAAAGATGGTCCAAGTTTAAGGCTGAAAAGTACATGGTCTTGGAAATTGGCAAGGTGAATAACTAGTGTTCTTTTAGGTGAACATATGGTCTAACTAGCTTCTAAATATTTACGGATATACTTTTAGACTAGTGTTTCTGCCTTTTCTAGGGAAGCCTTTCTCTGTGGTGGGAATCAGCTAATGTATTGATATGTAACTGATCACAGTGTTCAGAATGAGAAACTTTTAAGTTATCCCTAGATGGGGCATTTATATCAAATATTATCCCAACCCAATGCTTGGAGAATACCACAAAAAAAGGGGGTGTAAAAGAATTTACGAACTGGACTTGGAGAAGAGAGGCCTGGAAATCACATGATCATTTCACCTATGAGTTCACAAGATCTATGGATATTTGTGCAAGACCTGCACAAGATCAAGCCCTCAAGATCAGCCAGCATCCTAGCAGGCATCACAAAATTAGACACAGTAGAATACAAAAACAGGGCAGGAGGGCATGTGTTTGTCTGTCTGGAGTGGGAGGGGAGAGGTGAACATGGTTTTGAGCATTGATACGACTAAGACAACATTGATGTATGTATGAAATTGTCAAAGAAACAGAGCCAACTGTGTGATAACCCTTTACCTGCCCACACCTTTTGGGCAGCATCATAGTTTTGGCTAAAGAGGTCTGGACATACAGCTTAGCCTAACTAATTTTTCACTGTCTGACATTGGAGAGAGAATTGAGCCAGATGACTGACCCTGCTTAAGCTCATCTGCAACATCTCATTTACACATTAGGAAATGGTTGATTTTTCTAAACAATATAGTTCTATCTCATAGGATTATATGTGATGATACAAAAATTCCCAAAGAGCAAAATGACAGGATACTGAACAAATCATTAACAGAAGCATCACCTGTTTAAAATGAGTCCTGAAATTCCAGGTTGTGTCTGATGACCTTAACAAGATAGCTGTAAGTGATGCAAAATTGTCACATGAGGAGACAGAGGATTTCAGGAGGTCATGTCTTGCATAAAGAATGAGACTGTAACAGTGAAAAATTTAGGTACATGTGCTGCTTTGGAGGACAATATTTATCCAATCCCTACCATCTCACCGAATTTATTAGAGTCTTATATGTTCTAAACATTGTGTGGCAATTCAAGTAAAGTAAAATGTGATATTAGTAATAGAGGTACACGTATTAATGAATCTAATTGTAACAGAAATAAGTCAGTCCCAGAAATAGATAGTGGGGTTCAAGGTAAAGATCATGGAAGAAAAGCAACAATAGGCCACTAGCTTTTACCTCTAGTTCAGGCTGAATAGGCTGATCCTGTTGCCTCTCCTCAATGTGGCTGGAGAATGAATGCCTTATACTAAGTACTGAAGACCCTGCTTGTATTTTTTTTTTATATCCCTCTAGTGCTGGGATTAAAGGCATGTGACTTGTTACCCTTTTAGACTGATTCAATCTTATGCAGATGTGGTTGGCCTTTACTCGAAGAGGTCCTTCTACCTGTTAATACCTGAGTGGTATGTTTAAAGGTGGTTACCACCATCTTCTAGCTTCTGGCTGCTGGAATTAAAGATGTAAATCACCACTGACTGATCTTTATACTATGGCTGACTTTGCTTTTCTGAATCCTCACTCAAGCTTTAATAAATCATAAATAATATATCACTACAACAAATAACTATATAAAGGAAGACTTTTCTCTATCCTTCTCTCCGTTACATGGAACTACTATTAAAATAGAACAAAAAATATATGAAAAACCTCCCATGAAAGATGCAGAGCTTTCAACAGGCAGTGTGCCAGCACCGTGCTTTCATGGGAGACAGAATATAGCTCTTATCCCTAAGCAATTTGTAAAATATTTCATAATCTAGTCCAATGAAGTGAACAATCATGTCTGTAAATAACCCTTATGTGTTTGACAATTGTTTTTTTTAAATGAATTCAAGTCCTGCTCTTCAGGAAGCCAAAGCAAGGGGCAGTGCTCAAGCTGGAGCTCAAAAGTTGGTAGCGTATATTGGCATGTGATGCACAAAGAAAACTTGGAATTAGAGAATGGAGAGAAAGCCAAAAAGATTCGACTCTAGGGAGTAGAGTAAGCAAACACACACACACACACACACACAGAGAGAGAGAGAGAGAGAGAGAGAGAGAGAGAGAGAGAGAGAGAGAGAGAGAGAGAGAGAGAAAACAGAGACTAACAGAGAGACAGAGAGAGAGTCATAAATTCTTTGCCTGGTTGTCAGCGTAGTTCAATCAGAGTACTGAACTGAGATGAAAAGAATTGCTTTCTCATCCTAACTCTATTATGATCTGTTATATGACCCTGGGTGAGACTTTTAAAATCATAGGCTCTCAAATATTCAAGTTGTAAAATAAAAGATCTGGATTCTGTGATGGCTATGGCTCTATCCAATGGGGGGGGCAGGGAGATACAATTATACTTGTTTGATCTAAAATTTATGCTACACAGGATACAAGAATAGTTGATGAAAAAGAAGTTGTCTAATTTATCCTGTGCTTTACTCCACATAAAAGAAACATTTTAAATTTACATCCAAGAAAAAAAAAAGTTGTGTGTTGAATATGCCTTTACTCTAAATTTCTTTGCTGTTTGGAAACCCAGAGATTTTTGGGATATAAATTTGACATTTCTCCATAAAAATTAAGGGCACCTTTCCCTCTAAGTATCAGATAAGAATAGGCACTGCAGAGAGTAAGACAGTGACAGATAGGGCATTATAATACTCTATCCATCTAGCTCTGCTTACAAAAGGAGGGATGATAAAGAATCAGCACAACACAAAGCATCCAGTTCCAGGTTACAGAAAGGGTTGCACAACTGGAAATACAGTTGGAGTATAGTGAATCTTTGGATCTATCTGCATAGCTGTAGTATTCTCATTTGTCAAATATGAAAACAAGCTTCAAAACCATGCATGATACTAAAGATTGCCCAGACATGTCCTTCCTCCCACAAACATCTTTCTAAGACTTAGAGACCAAATCTTTTAGTTTTTGATGCTCTTAAACCTCCCCTATGCTGTGTGGAAGCATCGTGAACAAAACTAAAAGCAGCAGCTTTTCAAGTTAAACACTTCCCCTTTCAAAATTAGGCTTTTGTCAACTCAACAAATGTCCAGCTGGCCATTAGGTCCTCAACTTGTCAGTGTGAATAAGTTTGCGGTAGACATCCATTTGCCTATGGAGCTGTATGTGTGTTTGTGATGTATTAACTCCTTTCTAGTTGGATTAGAAATGTTTCTTGGGGGCTGGGAAGAGCTCAGTGACTTAGTAAGCTTGGAGAAAAATAATGGGCACTGGAATTTATATTCTAGCACCCTTATAACAAGCCATGCATACTGCAAATACCTGTAAACCCAGCTGAGATGCCTGAGTGCTTTCTTTGGGACTCTGCATGTGCACACAGGTGCTTGCATTTACACACACTCTATGAACACAAACAATGCACACACAAGTATAAATAGATTTGTTTTGTAAAAATAATCTCTTGAAAATGGTACTTAGTTCATGCTAGTTACCACAGATATATTGTTCTTCATTTGTGTGTGGCCATTCATACTGTATTTGCAAAGTGAATTAATTGCTATATTACAAAAGAACACTTGAAAAGACAGATTCCATTCTCATTGGCTACCAGAAACAAAGCAAAAGAAAACATGTTTAAACAAACACTGTGATTTGCCATTTGGTAACGACAATACTGCTGAAATAAAACCCTGTGTTGTAACTGCTCGGAATAGGAAGCCTCTGGGTCTGTGTAGAAAGTGTGTGTTGGGTTCCCAGAGGATCTATGGGAACTTTGGATCAGGCAGAGAAGGCACAGTTGGTATTGAGAAGACCTTTGCCCTCAGGATGTTTCTCACCTCACTGCACACACAGGGTGTGCCTTAGGTCTTTCTTACTCAGGGTTCAGATCATACTATGGTATTGATCCAAACCACTTAGTGATTAATACAGGCAGCATCTTCCTTCTATTTAAAGGTCTTGAGTATCTATTATTGTTTTTATGTTTATAATCTTAATACTGGCATTTATAACGTCTTTCTTCCCAAGAGCTCTCTGGAGTGCTATAAAGTGTCAAGTGAAGACAAATGAATGTGGAATGTGAAAGCACTTTGTGCTATACACATGCAGAGGAAAGGAGATACACTCTGGCCCTGCTGCATTCCAGAAACTA
Source organism: Cricetiscus sungorus (assembly GCA_030556225.1). Lineage (NCBI taxonomy): Eukaryota > Metazoa > Chordata > Mammalia > Rodentia > Cricetidae > Cricetiscus > Cricetiscus sungorus. Next base: position 20,723,921 of record JANBXA010000651.1, read on the forward strand.
CTTTCCTCTTTCTTTCTTGTTTTCCTGATCTAACAGGGCAAATCCTGGGTAAAGTACAGTTCATAATATCACGCTTTCTTTTAATTTATGAAGTCTCTGGAACAAAGACAGAGACAGACACACACTTCCTTTTCTACTACATGACTCTCAAACCTAAATTCTGCTATAAGATCCTGTCTTACCCGGTATATAAATATATAATATATTGATAGTGATATATAACTATTTTTAAAATATATTATAAATATATTTGTATAAATATCCATTATAATTATTTTCCTTTAATATTTGAATTTATATCTAACATTCTTTTTTTGGAAAGGTTTACTGTTAAAGATTTAAGTGTGTGTGGGTCTGTGTGTGTGTGTGTGTGTGTGTGTGTGTGTGTGTGTGTGTGTGCGCGTGTGAGTGCAGGTGCCCTTGGAGCTAGAGATGGCATCATATCCCCTGGAGCTGGAGTTACACACAGTTGAGCCACTTGATGTAGGTGTAGGAAATTGAACCTGCATCTTCTGAAAAAGCAACAGACACTCTTAATTGTTGATCCCAGACCTAACATTCTTATATACAGATTATTACTTATCTTCAGAAAAACTATCTAAAGCCTTATTTGATATTCAAAATGTACTTTAAAATATGAAGAATTTAAAAATTATCTGGCCCTATTTTTCAGCTGATTTGGATGAGGAAAGGCAAACGACTTTTGGAGCAAGGAGAAGGGATGAAGAGTCGACTTTAGCAAGCATATCCTGGGGTGTATGGATTACTTGAGAGTTTAAAGATGATACATAATGGGACCTGATGCACAGCATCTAGAATTGTAGTGGACAAATATCTATGACAAGCATCCTTTTTTAAGTAAGGACTCAGTAAGTTTAGGTACATTATAGATTTTCAGTTTATTCTAAAGTGTAGATCTTCTTTTTTAGAATGAACCTCAGAGAATAATGATATGCCACTTATAAATATTAATCTATATAAGTATCAATGGTGAAAAGATCATATGGTTTCTCCTTTTACAAGTTTTCCTTTCTTAATTTTGTGCAGCTGGGAAAATGACTGACACAGGCCAAGCCATTAACCGATGACACACTCCTGTCTCACAAAGGTTGCTAGCCAAGTGGTTGGCCCAAAGCCAGGGAGTTTTTTCTATCCCAGGTCTACCCAAAGTTTCACAGCTCCACAGTGCCTAGTAAAGATGACCCTGCAGAGACCCGGATGAAGGTTGGAAGGATTCTTGGAAACATACCATGGACACCTTTCTCTTACTCATGGGCCTATATCTGCTTAATGAACAGTTAATTTTGATGTTCCCTTTACAATTGGGATCTTGCTGTGGTCTCTTTCCACTTCAGTCCCAAGAAACAGTGCTTCAGTTGCTCTTGTTTGAGTTACTGAGAGTATTTATGATCCAGTATCTGCATTTTGTTGCAAATTTGTCTAAGAAAAGAAAGGCATTTTTATTAAGACCTTAAATTCACATTTTCTTTCTCTTCCCTCCCATGTCACTCAATCCATCTCTTATTATTCACCTGCCTGAATCCTCATCTTTGACCAGGGTACTTTCTTTTCTACCCCACAACCTTTGGCCACGTTGTGGGTGTCCAACTGAGGGCATTTATTTCTGCTCCAAATTCTCGAGTTTTTCTCCCACACTCTTGCAGCTATCAATATTTAAACCCTTAAACAAGCCATTCTTTTTTCAGTCTTTTCTCAAGTGATTTCTTTGTGATAATCACAAAGGTAGTAGTGATGCTGTACCTTTCAGCAAGCCTTGCTCCACATGGAGAACTGGGTGGTCTTCCTTATGTGAAGATGTCATTGGATAGACATTTTTGCAGTTACCAGTGCATTTCTTTGTCATTGCCCCACTATTAATGGGCTTCTATGCCAAGACCCTTCTCTCCACCAGAAAATGTAAGGATCTCATCTATGACTTTGTGACTTAAGTTATATTTTAAGTGCCAAATACAAGGTGAAAAGGACCCGTCCATTCATTGGAATTTCTTGTCATTTGTTTTTCACAATATTTTAAACAATTTTATGTCATATTCAAATCATTCATAAAACTGTATCTTCTTTCCTAACCAGGTTAAAAAGTTCTTATTAGAGTCAATCTTATTATGGTGACCATGGTGTCTAATTCCTGCAGGCCTTTCAGAGGATCAATTACAGATTGGGTGAGCAATAAATTCTATCGTTTAATGAAATAACCAAGTGTTATTTTTAATGACTCCATAAACCAAAACTTCAGTAACTCTAACATAGAAGTAAGTTGTAAGTTATCAGAGGGCTGTTTCATAATAGCAAGGTGCTCAATTTATCACAAAAATAATTTACCTCCTTATAATATGTGTGTTCTGAGCATTATAGCAGGTATCAGTATTATAACTATCTCAAATCAGTTGATGGATAGGAATATTCTGCTTCCAGAAATAACTGATATTGTTCATCTTCTCTGAGCTGCCTACATCATTTTTTTCACCACCATGTGATAGCTCCCTTCCCTCTGGTCCTCTCAGCAATCCACATTTTCTCTCTGGCTTACCCTTCCACATAGCTTTCCAGTTCCCAAAGCTGTATAGACCCCACATCAAAGTCAGCTGCTTCCTATCAAAGCTTTTCTTCCCACTGAACCCTCCTAAACAGTGACTATTACCTAATTCCTACTACTTCCAAACATCACAAAAGGTTTCAAAAGCCACTCATCAGCCTGATTCTACCCTAGTATCAATACTCTGTCATGCTTTCTTAATATAGGAAAAGAGAATGTCACAGGAGAAAGCAAATTATAATGTTGCTGCTAAAAAATAAGTTCTGTGAAAATTATGACAAATTGTTAGATATGGTATATTACAAATATTTACCATGTGTATTGGAAAGCATCTATATTATTTTAACTTTCTTTAGTGTCTATATTTGTCTATATGTGTGTTGTATTTAAAAGTCATTATTTCCCTTTTCTTAATTGATGCTTGACACCTGTATAAAACACATGCATAAAATCGATTAAGAGCTTGGAGAGCTCTCAGCACTTAAGAGTACCTTTTACTCTTACCAAAGATCAGAGTTCAGTTCCAGGCACTCATACCAGGCAGCTTACGAGTGCCTGTAATTCTAGGTTCAGGAGATCCAAAGCTCTCTTCTGGTTCCATGAGCATCCATCCATGTACCTAGACAGCGACTCACAAAGATATATATGATTTCAGTGTATTTATTTTATTCCTGAGTATTTGTTGCTCGTTCCTTACACCTGGAGATGTTATTACTTAATAAGTTAAGATTATGCAGACAGTTTTTATACTTAAATTTTGGATCTGAAAATATTTAGCAATTTTTGATCAAAGAGCAATATCTTGTGTCATGAAAAAGAGTTACCATAGTTTAGTGGCATATTCATTATGAATGGGACAGTGTAGGAGAGTATGGTGTTGGACAAATAGCCAAAAATCTGTAATAGATTGCCTGTAGAAGATGTGTAGAGAGAAAAAGAAAATTGTGCTAGGCAGTGATATGGTGAGGGATCCCATGCCAAGTGTTCTGCTCACACATTCTTTGATACTCCAACATCTCTAAAACTTGCACATTGCCTGAAGTTTCAGAGTTTTAAACTAGAGAGCTTCCTGCTTTATGGAAAGAATGAATAAGGTTTGCCTTTTTGGGTTTTCATCCCTCCTCCATTTACTCACGTTCTTACAAGTTTGTCATGGTTAGGTTCCAACATCTCTAAAACTTGCACATTGCCTGAAGTTTCAGAGTTTTAAACTAGAGAGCTTCCTGCTTTATGGAAAGAATGAATAAGGTTTGCCTTTTTGGGTTTTCATCCCTCCTCCATTTACTCACGTTCTTACAAGTTTGTCATGGTTAGGTTCAGCTGTTAACTTGACACACCTGAAAAGAGGAAACCACAGGTGAGAAATTATCTCCACCAGACTTGCCTGTGGGCATTTTTCTGGATTGTTAATTGGTGGAGGGCCCAGACTATCATGGACAGTACTATCCTTTGCCAGGTGGGTAAAGGATAGATTAATATCCTGGCATTATTAAGTAGGAAGCATGGTATAATATAAAGAATGTTGTTTAGGAGTTGACTTCTATGAATATTAGTCTCACAGTTTCTGAAGAGCTATATAAATTCTAAATTATGCATCTCAGCTATAAGGTGAGAAGGTAAGCAGGAATCTAAGTTCTATGTTTCAGCTGTAAAAGGGTGATGGTAAACAGGATAATCCCCCTGGGTCTCTTTTAGCTTCAACAGTGTGCACTTTTTTCTAATTATGTATGCTTCCCAATTTTCCTCTAATTTCATATGTGCACTTACTGGATAGGAGTCTCAGGGTAATTTCCTAACAATTGGAGTGATACTGCTTGCACTGTTTATCTCACAAAACTGTACAAAAGACAATGCATGAAATTTGGTGTCACCATGCATTTGAACTGCAAAGCCCTGTAATTTTACAAAGCAAATTTAGTATTGGACATTTCTATTTTTGTCTATTATTCTAGTTAAATAAGCACCATGATATCTTCAATGTATAACCAGCAGAGGGAGACAAGTTCAGATTATTTTTCTTCTTGAAAGTGAATTCAGCTAATTTCTATTATCAGGACATGTGATTTTAAAAGTCAGAATGAAATTTGTTATTGGCAAACAATTATCTTCCTCACATGCTTAACAAACATGTTGACGTCACACAAACACAAAACAGTGGAAAGCAAGAAAAACCACAGAGAAAGAACCAGGCATTCTGGGCTTAGTTCATCCCATCTCAAAGGCAGCCCTTCTAACACAACTTGATCATGTCCATCTGGAAGTGCAAGCCATTTGGATAGCAGTTCAGGAGCCAGTCCAGAGTTCTAAAAGTAGAATTTCCTAAGTCCTCTAAATGTAGGCTTTTTAAAACTTCAACTTTCCCATTTTTATTAGCCAAAACTGCAGGCAGAAAAGTAGAATAGAAAGAAATCCTTTGCCCTTTCTATTTCTTCTGTTCCCTTACCCAATTAGTTGACAATTCCCATCAGTTTTTAGGTGACATTCTGCTGAAGGCTTTTACTTTTTTTTTTTTTTTCATTGTCATCATGCTTTTGTCATTTCTTGCTTTTGCTCTTTCAGAGTCGTTATAACAGGACCTTTCTGACTTTAACTTGTCCCAGTATATCTCCCACTCCAAGACCAGTTAGTTATCTTCATAAAACACAGATCTGATTATGTCATTCTCTTGCTCAAAGTTTTTAATGGCTCCCTACTGCATACAGAATGAAGGTCAAACTCATTAACATGCCTGTCAAGCACTTCAATGACCCTCACATTAAAACAGTTATTTTCCATTTTAACTTTTTCCAATCTCCCACTCGGTACCTCTTTCTACAACTTGTCTTCCAAATTATTGAAAGTTAGACCAAAGGCTTTCTTTCTTTAGGATTTTTCAGGAAGCGAAATGTGTCCAGTTTATAGTTTATCTTTCAAATTCTGACTTCAACAACTTTCACTAAGGCTTATGACTAGTTTCTTCAATATTTTCCACTGCTATGATTGCTGGTATGTCTCCTCACTCTTCTAGAATTTAAAGTAGCTCTGTATCAAAGAAATGAAAAGGAAGTCTTCAGTGCATTCAGAACTTTCCACTAACCAGACCCCCAAACTTCAGTTTGATCTTCGATTTCCATCCTTCATTATAGGCTGGTATACATGACTAGCCTTTGCAAAGGCCATGGCATCCTTCTCCTCCCCTCTTGCATATATTAAAGTACCATCATCTCCAAGAAATATTCTGGTTTATTTTCTTTGAGTTATTACCTTTTGATCTACTCTTTCATAATTCAGTCTCTGCTCACTGCCCCCTCGTTCTCTGCTATGCAAGTTCTAGCCTGGATATACTGTGTTGATTGTGAGTTCTTGGGTTCCTGAAGATGAAGTCTGTGTTTCATTAAGTTTAAGTGCTGGTTAGAACCACAGAGGATTATACACATGCACTGGTTAATTTTGTCCCTTCTCTGTGTTAAAGAGCATGTTTTAAAGGCTTGTTCTAAAGCCATGAATCATGTTTGTCTCCCTCAAGAAAGGGCTTTTACTATAATTCCTCTGTGGGAACCACACTAAAGAAAATTGTCAGTTTTGTGTTTCAGTGAAACCTCAGACCTCAGCATAGTAACTGCTGCATGGTGGTTTCACATATTTTTTGTAATATTTATGAATGTTCTCATATATAGGAAATGACTGATGAGATGAGTCTTGTGAGGTTCTTTCCTCTCATCTAAGCAATGCTTCTACATTTATTACTGAAAGTAGAGAGGACCAGGAATATACATGATAAGCCAGAGAGGAACTGGGGATACTTTGAAACATGCATACTTCTGGGACTCTTTGGATAATATAATGACCCAGCACTAGACTTGCCCTGCAGCTCAATATTGTCAGAAGGCTCTGGAGAAAATGTAGTGTTATTTACATGACTTATAGCTTCAAGATATTTATCTAGTCATTCCACTCAAATTTAACAGGTTAGTTATTGCCTGAGAAATTAATATAGATATGCAAAAAATAATACAGTAAAGTTTAGCTATTGCAAGGCATCTGTCCATCATGTTATGCTGTATTATTCTTTAATGAAATCTTTTTTATTATACTGATAGTCTATCAACATATAAGTATGATAATTAAAAATATTCAGCATTTACACCTGGCAAGCAATAACTGAAACACTATATTATTTTTTCTGTATGGCTGATACTGATAACAGTCTACTTGGCTTTCTGTCAGCTCTTTCCATGATGAACAGTAACTTTTCTCAGGTGTACACCAGTGTTAAAACAATATAGTGGGGAGAAAGGTTTGCCTGAGGAAAACAGAGATGATTTAGGGCATAATATAGATTACTGGGGAGGAACCTCTCATCCTGAGCCAGTCTAGTCAATTTCATCTTCTCTTTATCTCACTGTCACCCCATAGTCTTAGCTAGTTTTCACTGAGTAACTAAGACATTTTTTATTTAGTTCTTCATTTCCTTTATGGATTTTAGACAATGCTTTGTTTCTATGGTATTCCTAATACTCTTTGTAAAATTTCCAACAAATTATTTAAATTCCTTGTTGCAAATTTTTATATTTTTAGAATTAAACTTAACTTCCTAGTCTTGGAATTGCTTCAGTATGACATCTCCTTTATCTTCAATTTCATCTATTTCTTTCCTACTCCACACTGTCACATGCATCTAAACTGCCCTCCAGGGTTATTGTCACCTTTCAACTAAAGATATATAATGCACAATTAATGTTTTAGTGCCTTTAATATGCCAATTTTGTAAAACCTAGAAAGATATTGTTGCTATTATCACATCTACTTCCTCATGTTTTAGGATCTAACTTCAAGCCACTTTTTTTTTGATTTTGAAATGAATGTTTCCCTCATCATATTTGTAGCCTATTTACACTCTGCAACCCATACTTTTTTTCTATGTTTTACTTTGCAAACTAATATGTCTGTTTACTTGTTTAATGTCTATTTTGATGTATAGAATCAAAATTCTATGAGATAAGAATTTCTAAATCACTACCATAAAATGAACATATATTGAGTGACTGAATGAATCATAAGTTTATACTTCATTTTGGAGAAGGGAACTACAATCTTGCTTCTACTCTTCCTCATTCTTCCTTGACCTATTTTCTGAGTGTAGGAACCCAGTTCACTAAGGCAGATACAGACAGAGGATAGAATTTCCTGAATCCCATTGTACTAACATTGTACTCACATCTTGCTATTCTGAAGTTGCTGTTCTCTCCATCTTCCCAGATGCTGCAATGTTCTTCCCATTATGTAAGAGGTATTAAGAGAGGAGAAGAAGCAATACAGATACATTAATTGGACATTGTTACCTTCTTGAAGATAGTGGCTATGATGGTAGAACTTAAAACCTTGTGGTGAAAATGTGGTACCAAAGCCAGAGTGTACAATTCTTTGAAATAAAAAGGTGTGTGATGTATACTGCTACGTGCCAGTAACTGTAAGTGTACATATGCTTATGTGTAACAAAGGGCAGAAGTGAAATGTGGGGATACAAGTAGCAACTGAACAATTTCTAAGACCTTGTGAAAACTGGGACACATCCAAGCACTGATGCCTATAAAAATAGAACAAGTGAGCAAAATCTATGTTGTTAGAAGCAGAGGACTGATTTGATAACAATGAACCATGGCACACACTAAAAGCAAAACTTAAACTGTTTTTTGTGGTTCCCAATTTAAGTTAGGGATTTTATCTCACTGGAGGGCTATGGTAAGAAACTGGACATTTTTTAACTGACTTGAGACTCATTTTTGTTGCTATTATTTTTGTTTGTTTGGGTAGTTGTTTTTGTTGTTGTGTTTGAGACAGGGATGCACTTATTAATAATGTTGAGTTAAAAGGTACCAGATTCCAATGACAAGTCAAAAGATAATGCTATACTCATCAGCATAAGCTGAAGTACTTGGACATTGCCAACTATAATGGAATCAATGGAATCATTGAGAATGCCATAGCAGGGATCCTGAGGAGAGTTTTTTTTAAAACAATTCTGCATTTCTAGTTCATATGGAAATGCTAATTCTACGTATGAAAGTAGAGTGCAGACAGGATATTATTATAATTAAGTCCTTACGATTATAGAGATGTAGAATGGTTCATTAATAATGTTATAGACAGGTTTAGCATAGAATACAAGAAATGTAGCCAAATAATTAGTTGTACATTTCAGCCTACATCTGGATTTTGTGTGATCCTGTTTACCTTCTAAAGCTAAACAGGAATAATGCTTCATGCTACTTAGGGTACTCAGATATGAGCCAGTTTTTGTTTTTCTTGCAGCATTTGTCCCTGGAGAGAACCGGAATTTTCTAAAGCCTCTTTGAGAAAGGCAGTATGTTATTTTAAAGTAGTAGTTAAGACCGTCCTACTTGGATGATGATGGTTGTTTCCCATGGCTAACAGCCATAGTCACCTCACAAATAACCCAAGTATGTTCATTTTTGCCAAGCTGCTCACAAACATGTCCACAGTGATTCTGGAAAAATAGCCTGTATATGTTTCAGAAAGTCATCTATGTGTTTCTCTCTTGACATTTCTAAGGAATGAAAGTAGTAGAGGAGTTAATAGCAAGGTAGTTTAGAGGGGAATGAACATGAGGGTGAGATGTATTATCCAATTTTACACTCTATTGATGTATCAGAAAGTAGGAGATTATAAAAGAGAGAAAACTAGGATTTAAAGAAGAAATGAACAGGGAGTCTGAGAGACTACACTGTGCCAGGGAAAGTGTATGGATACATTACTCTGTGAATGCTAAAGTTCATCCTATGAGGGGACTAATATTCTAATACTTACCAATCAAGAACTCACATTTGGGGCCAAGTATTGGGAGAAAGAAGTTGCTAAAGTTCTGTCTCAACATAAATTCCATTGCATTATTGACTTACGTAATTGGCATCAAGACTATTTCTAATTGAAATAGACTGAATTTCTGAACATTCTATATTAAACTTTCTTTAAAGATTGTATTTTTACCTCATGTGCTCATAGTAAGTCAATTAACTTAAACCAAAGTTGCCCCAAGAAACAAACTAAACTTAATCTTAATTGCCTTTTGAAATTCTTTCTATGCAAATATGTACTTGTTAACTATTTCTATTGTGATTCAGATTATAATGTTGACTTGTGTAATATATATTTATTTTTAGTGTCATTATGGGGACAAACCCCAATTGTTATTGATTTACCATAAATTCTACATTCATACTCCTACTGGTGTGATTTTGTGCATTAAATGTCAAACATTATGTTTGCTTCAAACACCTCCTAGGTGGTCATCTCATGCTGGTGGCTTAAAATTGTTGGTATTAGACCTGCAAAAACCTATTCCCTTCTTCAGACAAAATCCTGTCCACTGATGGAGGCATTGCATTTACTCTTGATAAGTCTAATCCTTCTCCCCAGAGCATCTAGGAATGCACTGGGTCCCCAGGGGGCCATACCAGTTATCTGGCATTGTCATTGAAATTAAGGTAATGCATTAGGTCTTTGTCCACTGTATCTTTTTTCCTTTTGACTTTAGGGGAATAGCTTAAAACAAGAGAAGGTATACTGCATCAATTGTATAAGCACATCCTTCATTTCCAAGAACACAAAGATATTTGGTAGGGATGGTCAAGACAGGATGCTCTTCTCTTGTTATCTCAACATCCTCCCGTTTATCAATCTAAAGTCATTTTTCCATTCACAGTGAGAACTATATGAGGCAACTAACCACTTTATCTAACCACTTCTTCACTGGTAAAAGAAGCTCAAACTTTCAACAGCCAAATCATAAAGCACCACTGGTGGCACATTCTTGGCTTCTTGGGCTGGAGACTGCTCATCACCACTGACAGAGGACATTTTGACTTCTGTGAAATGAATTCACAGTACAAATAAAAGTAATTAACTTCATAAACCTTGAATTTGGACAATTCAGATTTCAATACATTAAAGTATTTTCTTCAAAGACAAAAGGTCTTTATTTTCTCACATAATCTGTTAGAGCTCATCTACCTTTAAATTGATAAAATGCTGCCACTAAAATAAATAAATAAATAAATAAACATAAAAATCCTTTGACTATTCTGGGGACAAGACAAATACCAACAGCACTGTGAATGCTTCCTTAGGGCTTATGCTCTTGTGGGATTTGATAAGGATTCCAAATATTTTTTTCTCTTTTATCATTATTTTTTATTGCAATATCTGTAGCTGATGCTGTGCCCTGGTTTGTTTTGTCAGCTTCACACAACCTCAGACATTTCTGGAAAAAAAGGATACTTAATTGAGAAAAGGGTCCTGTAGGCAAGTATGGAGGCATTTTCTGTATTAATAACTGACTGGTGTGGTAGGTTCCAGCCCACAGTGGGCAGTGCCACCACTGTACAGATGGGCCTATGCAGATGGACATGGGTTGTACAAGATAGCAGACTGAGCAACCCATGAGGAGCTTCAGATCCTGCCTCCAGATTCCTGCCTTGAGATCCTTCTCTGGCTTCCTTTGATGACAGACTATGATGTGAAGTATAAGTTGACCAAAGCCTTCACTCCCCAAGTTGCTTTTGGCCATGGTGTTTCTAACAAAGCAATAGAAATCCTAGGACACCATATAAATAATATGCATATTTATATATACATGAGATATTTATTATCAGGAAAATGGTCCAGAATGGGGACAAAACAAATGGATCCTCCTCATCTGGGGTTTCCTCTAACAGATGTGAAAGAATCACATGATGACTCAGAACTATTTCTGTTGATGTTTTAAGGTTGCCCTTGAGAAGTGTCCATATGATCATAGAGGAAACAGTTGAAATTCAAAGACTTTGCTGGTGCCAATAAGCCAAAAGGAGACCAAGAGTATTCCAGGTGTTCAAGGGTGGTTTGCTTGATCAAACCCAAAAGGAGTCAAAATATTTTCTTGCTCCTACATCTTTTGATAGTTGTCTGGTACAAGACCCTGCAAGTATTTGTTGCCTTTTAATTAGTGATGTGAGTCTTATAATGTCAGCAGTAGGAAACAGACTACAATTTGTACAATTTGTTCTGCAGTGTTTTTATAACACTGGTTTTTGGTTTTTGTACTCTATGAATGCTTGGATTGCAAGGCAGAAGGAAGGAAGGGAGGGAGGGAGGGAGGGAGGGAGGGAGGGAGGGAGGGGGGAGGGAGAGAGGGGGGAGGGGGAGGAGGAAGAGGGAGGAAGGGAAAGACAGGTAGGAAGGAAGGGAGGGAGGAAAGGAGGGAGAGAGACAGAGACACAGAGAGAGAGAATATTTAGGACAGAACAGAGGTCTTTGGCTTACCTAATCTCCTCTTTCATCTCTAGCATCAGGACTAAGGGAGATGTCTGGCATTTAAAACTCTCACTTGAGTGACTATGGTGTTAGCCCCTATGGACCTCCCCACTTGGTTGGGTCTTTGTGCAGGAGTGCCAAATGATTATTTGCACCTGTTTGATGTCTGTTTCCACTGGAGTGCTGTCTGTAGACTTGGGACTCTGTAAATGACAAACTTTCTGATCTACTTCCCTGTACAGGAACATTTTGAGAAACAAGTGACTTTAGAAACTGGTGCATTAATGCAACGTACCTTTTGAGAGATAATCCCAAATCCCATCACTCATGTGTCTGCCTGTGGGTTTCCTGGAGAGTGGGGTTGATTTGGGGATCAAGGATCAGCTGCTGAGGCTGGCACTTAGGGAAGACAAGCCAAGCATTCACACCCCAGACCACTCAATACCAGCATTGTCTCCAGTCCATCTTTCATAAGGGGGCTCCAAGAGGGGGGAGGAGTCAGAGTGAGGAGAGAAAGTAAACCTTTTCAATTCTTCAGGAGAGGACTAGAAAGGGTGGCTATCATGTGAATATGGAAAACCATTTGCCAGGACTAAGAAATTAACTTTGGCTTTCAATCTGAGAGTTTCTTCTCTATTTCTCATCTTGCTGGTCCCTTCCTCAGCATGTCTTCCTAGCCATGTGCATGTAGCTCCATTTGTCACGGTTTGCATCTCTCCTGCCATGCCTCCCTCCTTCTTTCCTGGACCCTTTCTCTTGCCCTTTTCTAACTAGAGTCCACCTCCTTCTCCCCTGTCTTGAACAGTACCTCTGAGCCCCATCCCCTCTTCTTAAGAAAATCAGCCAGGCCTCAGATGGAGCTGTTGTCCTGACAACCCAAAGGCGCATCAGGCTTTCATTGAGGCTGGCTGCTGTTGAAGGGGGCAGTTGTGCAAAGCGAGGGGCCACGCTGAGGGAAGGGAGGGGATGACGCGGCGGGGCTGTTGAAAACCAGCAGAGTAGGGGGGAGGTGCTGAGAAGAGAGAACACGCCAGGGACTAGAGGGAGAAACAGGAAAGGGAGGAGGGGGAGAGAGCTCCTGGGTTGCTGCTGCTGCTGCTGCGAGAGGCTGTTTCTTTACTCTCCCTGGCAGGCTCTCCTGCTGCCTGGGAAAGTGGGTTACAGAGGGAAGAAGCTCAGCCCAGACCCTGGCAGAGAAGAGGCCAGCCACAGAGAGTCCAAGGAAGCACCCCTACCGTTGGTTGACTGTCGTCTCCTCAATATTAAGCGTTTTATATTTGCACTCTTCCTTCGGAAAATTTGTTCCTCCACTTTCTCCCCCATCCCTGCTTGGATTTGATGAGGGCTTTGTTAAGTCTCAGAGGGGAAAGAGACTGAGCGAGGGAAAGAGCCAGGCAAAGTGGAAGGGAGTGCGCGCTGGACCCGCCCGAGCAGCCTTGGCAGTGGCTGCTAGCCCAGCGCGCTAGAGCCCCTCTCCGTGGCCAGCAGCGCGCACACGGGAGTCCACCGCGGACCAACTCGCCGAGGCCACCATGGTCGGGAGAGTTCAGCCCGATCGGAAACAGTTGCCGCTGGTCCTACTGAGACTGCTCTGCCTTCTTCCCACAGGACTGCCTGTTCGCAGCGTGGATTTTAACCGAGGCACGGACAACATCACCGTGAGGCAGGGGGACACGGCCATCCTCAGGTAGGGCTTGCGGGCAACTTTTCTGCTGCGTGTGTGTATGTGTGTGTGTGTGTGTGTGTGTGTGTGTGTGTGTGTGTGTGTGTGTGTGTGTGTGTGTAGTCTTGGACTCCAGCTGCGTGGGGTTTCAGGCTTCGTGTGTGTGTGTGTGTGTGTGTGTGTGTGTGTGTGTGTGTGTGTGTGTGTGTGTGTGTGTGTTTATCCCTTGTACTGATTATCTGGGAACAAAATTGAAGGGAATTTGGTCCCTGTCAAGAATCAGTGGTGCTGGTGGAATGTTGTTCACTTCTTTGAAGGCTCTTTTCTCTAGTCAAGAAAGCTGAACTTCATCTATGGCATTAGTGGCAAGGGGCTGTATTCATGCTGTGGTAATTGCTCGCACTTTGCACTTAGAGTTTTGTTGAGGTTCAGGCACAAGAGTAGCTGAGCTGTGGCTCTGAAAGAGTGGTACACAAGGCTGTATTCTCCATGTTCGTGTGTGTGTGTGTGTGTGTGTGTGTGTGTGTGTGTGTGTGTGTGTGTGTGAGTGTGGTGTTGCTCAGCAAGGCTCTCAGTCCACCCTAGCAGTAGTTCTGGTAGAAGACTTTCTGGAACGATCTCTCGATTGACATCCTGGGCAATAAATCAATCTTACAACTTTGGAAGATTACTGAGGCTTTTTTTGGAATGTGGATAGAAATCAACACAGAAAAGAAGAGAAAAGAAGGAAACGGTTCTACCCTAATGGCAGGCCGTTAAGAATAGAAAACTTAAACACAGAGGTGGAGACCACACATTGACTATTGACTTCAAAGTCTTACTCCTATGCAAGTCTGCCAGGCTCAGCAATATAATTTGGGATGGGAATTTGGAAGAGCATCCCAAGTCCTTGAGAGTTTGACCCTTCTAAGGTGGAGAGACTTGGATGGTACCTAGTCATCCTTCTATATCCTTAAAGCCCAGAGCTTCCTTCCTTTCTCTTCCACCTTCCCCCTCCCCAGTTTTACTTGACTCTCTGGCAGACAATAATAAAAAAAAACAGGGGGGAAGAAAAAAAGTATTCTCCTTGGGGATCTTTTAAAATCTCATTTCCTCCAAATATAATGACCCAGTGTTGGTCTGTCTATCTAGGTACTATTGCTGGTTATGGCAATAAAAAACAGTATGCCATAGAAAATCAACCTGTAATCTTTGTGGAAGGAGCTGATAGTGCATAAACTCTGGGGCATCAGGGAGCTGTTTCACGGCAGAGCTGCCGACAGCAGCAAAGTTTCCTTTCTTTTCTCAGAAATAAATTTGGTTGGCTGTGACAGAATGTCCTGCTTTGGGATCTCTAGCCTTGTTAGAGATGAAAGTGTGTGTGATGTGGTATGGTATGTGTTTTGTGTGTGAGTGTGTGTGTGTGTGTGTGTGTGTTGAGTGTACAGATGTTGTTCAGAAGGTAAAGAGTAAGCACATGATAATGTGTGGGTACTTCTTTCTTCTTTTCCTGAGCTTTGAGTGATTATGAATCTCAAATACCCTCCTAGCCAAAGACTTCCCTCTTGTAGATCTCCAGCTTTGCCAACCTGTATGTGTGATTTATCCACACAGAGTAATAAGATTTATAGAGTAATTTATCTGTTTGCAAAGGGATTTGGAAATAATGCAGAAAATATTTTTGCAAACACACAAGCATGACTTCTCAGCTGCTGCCACTCGTATTTCCTAACATCATTAACTCTTTACGAGCAGCAAAACTGTGTGTTTATGCTTATCCTTGAAGTGATTTTTTTTTCCAGATTCCAGGATCAAAGGTGAGAACTGTATATACTCCAAATGTATCAAACTTTTGACTTTAATGATTTAAAAATTTGGAATATCTTTGTAAGTCAATATCACCTGCATCCTAGGTTATATGGGAAGCATGTGTATGTTAATCAGAAGAAGAAATGGATTCTGGTACTTCTGTGTAATGGAAGCATAGAAGTCTGCATGTAGGAGAATCAATCTCCTTACATAAATATCTGTATATGGTATGTATGTGCTTTTGCATGGTGATGGCTCATAAGAAATGGAGTTTTGTTCTTTTTAGTATTACAGTTTATCAGATTTTACAGTATGGAGATGGAGCATGTGAGAAACGATAGCAAATGCAGCCCAGGTTATGATTAGGGAAAGGACAAACAAACAGCATGAAACCAAGTCACCTATGGGAGTCCATTGCTTCTCCAGACCTCACCTAACATGGCCCCCTTTGGTTTTTTGTTTTTTGTTTTTTTTTAATGTTCTTTGACTTAGACAAGGCTTTATTTATGAGGTTGGTGGAGCTTTATCAGGAGTAACTGTGGGGAGAGTTACCTTTGTTTCCTTAGCTGACCTTCTTCTCAATCTGTTTAACTGAATCCAGTCTGCTTTGTGGGTCAGTTTCCTGGTGAAGAATGAATAGTGCTTGCTGTTACTTTCTGGTTTGCAAGTCTAGCCTGGGAAAGGGATGCTTCCACTTTATTTGTGTCATTTAGATGGGAGTGTGAGCTTTCAGGGGAGGAGAGGAAGGAGAACTTGATTCATTGGCAGCCACAGAAGATGTTTGGCACTGAAAAAGTGAAATGGCAAGAAGAGAAAAATCCTCTCTTAGTGAGCGTGTAGCCCTGAATAATTTGAAATGGCAATAGGATACAAGGGAGGCTTGTAGTTCTAATGGTCCAATGGCCGGAGATTAGCTGATGTGTCTGTCTCCAAAACATTTTTCTTCTTATTTCCATAAAACAAGAGTTTCTGTAGGAATTTAGGAACTGATAATTATTTTTATATAATATAATCTTTGTTCCAACTGTGTATTATATAAGGGAATTGACCATCTTGTAGTCATATTCTATAATTTCTACCATTTTGAAAGACATGAAAATAGTAAAATTATAACCAAACTTGAGGGAGATAGACTGACACATCCATGTGTAACCTGGTTGTTTCTTAGAGGAGACTTCAGATCTTCATGAACATTTGTATAAGGATCTGATGAGAGCCATAACACTTCTGCTCCAAAGCCAAGCAACCCAAGTGTGGTCCCCAGATCGCCAGTGTAGTAGCAATACAGTGCCCAGAGTTCTCATCGAGGTAGAGTGAAACTAAACATGCTTTTAGGCTGTTTTGCATAGGAAAATATGTGACAAATACATATCTCTGGGATTTACTCATGACGAAGACATGCTACTCTCTTAAATACCGTTTTTATCAATTGCTAGAAGAATTTCTAGTCCTTACCTTATTAATCATTTACCCTGAACACAGACATCCACAATTGTTTAATCTTGATGTTTTAAAACATTGTAGGTCTCTTGTTAAATCACACACAATTGGAAATAGGTTGTGTTCTACAACAAACTTTCAAATTATGAAATTTTAATGGCCACACTGACCAACTTATCAGCATTAGCAGCATATGTCTGTACAGGTATTGTTAGGGTGCTAGATCTCAAACAACTACAGAAGTTGAAGAAAACATTTTCATTATTATGCACCTGCTCATGAAGTGTCTCTTTTAACAGTCATATGCATATCCAAAAGAAGATATAATATAAGGCTGTATATGGTAAAATGTAGGGTCTACCAAGCAATGTACTTTTGAGCAATCTAAAAATGAGATACTGAACTGATATTTATGATTCCACTACTCTTTGACATTTGAGGGGTATTACAGAATTTTCATGATGATAGTTGATAGTACTTTCTCCATTTAAACGAAAACATATCTCATAAGTATATGGGCTTTTTAAAAAACTAAGTGGCAATGTAAATGCTACTTAACTTTTTTGTCCTAAATTTTAGGTGTTTACTTCCCTGTTTCTGTATTAAGAGTGGGTAAAAGAAACAAAACAAAACAAAAAAAGGATGAGATTATTTGACAATAAAATGTAATATATGATGCTAAAACTCAAGAGAAAACATGACTCCTCTTCTGTAAGGCATCTGGGACGCCTACATTCACTAAGAAAGTGTCAGCACTCGAACAAATTCCTGGCACAATATGTGATTCTTTTACTACTTATAATTCACTATTTGAAAACAAACTTTGTGTGCCTATAGTGAAAGTCTATGACAGTTATGAGCTTTTCTTTCTCTGTAGCTAAATCACTGAAGGTAATCAAAATTTATTGGCTATCCCTAATACTTTAAGGATCATCCATTGCCCATAAAACCCTTCATTAAATATATATTGTAAAGAATGGAGTTTAACCACTGTATATCATTTGGTTTACAGCATTTTATATACATTTTACTAAAGAATGGTTATGTACCTGTGAATTATACTGTTTGTTGTCATTTATGGCCCAAGAAACAGAACAGGCAAAGCTCATGAGACAAATGCAAAATGTGAATTTTTGTGCTTCTGCAAATAAACACATGAGCCTATATAAACACACATACAATGTAAGGTGAAGGCAATTTTTCTGCTTTATGTAATTGTGACTTCAAAGAAATTGTACAACTGTGGTGATTCATTCATGCCCTTAGTCAATTGGTGAGGGTTCAACATTTGTGTTTCCCAAAGCTGATCCTGCATAATAGCAAACTCAGGGCAAAAAGGATTAATACACTTTGTTGTGGTCACTGCTAGCCTCAAGTACAAACAGCTGTGACTCACATGATAGGAAGGGGCCTGAATATGCTGGTAGCCTCATTGTCGTCACCTGAGCCTTAGAGATACAATTCCTCCAAGCTATAGCTATTGCTCATGGGTTTCAGAGGATGGTCTGTGCGCTGCATGTGTTGCCTCAGAGTTCCCAAGACACATAAGATCTCGGTTCTAAATTTGGATCTCTCCTTGTAGGCTATGACTTTGAGCAAATCCCTGAATTATTTTGAGCTGCAGTTTCAGCTTGAAAATGCTGAAACTGTCTATTTTAGTTACTGTACAGAGTTAAGAAGCTCACAATAGGTAAAGAAGGAAAGTTTGTTGACTGTAACATGTAACCTAAGAATGCAGACCCACTTGTGTTCAAGCTACATGTAGCCAGAAGTTTAGTCTTTAGGAAACAGTTGTACAAGCAACCTGTTTCTTGAATTTGACCATCTGAGTCATTGGTCCTCAACCTGTGGGTCATAGCCCCTTTCTAAAGTGTGTGTGTGTGTGTGTGTGTGTGTGTGTGTGTGTGTGTGTATGTGTGTGTGTGTGTGTGAGGGGGGGATCTTGAATGACCTTTTACAGGGATCACCAAAGACCACCAGAAAAAAAATATTTACCTTAAAATTCATAACAATAGCAAAATTGCAGTTATGAAGGAGGAATTATGTTAAAGGGACACAGCATTAGGAAGGTTGAGAACCACTAAAACTTGAGCAGATAAGAACTTTGCATGGATGCCCAGGCTCCAGGATTCAGTTGGCTTGTAGCATAGTGTAGTCTGACAATCTGTTTTGTAACTATTGCTTAGGTGACACTGAAGCTAAATGTCTGGTTGGAGTTTGAAGACCACTGCAAGGTTTTCACATTGATATGGCCCACAGGTGGGCACCACAAATATCACAGTCACTTGTTACAAAGAGGAATCTGAATTGATTCCAAGTTGGCTATGATGATCTGCATTTTTAGCAAGTTTCCCAAGAGGTTCCTAAACACTTTCAAATTGAAAACTCCCTGATTTCAGTTCTCACAGCCGTGCATTTCATCTGGAGAGCTTTGGGAAAACAGTAAGGATGTTGATTCTTTTTTAAAAAAATTCATATGCATTGGTGCTTTTTCTGCATGAGAATGTTGGGTACCCTGGAACTGAGTTACAGATGGTCATGAGCTGCCATATGGGTGCTGGGAATTAAACCCAGGTGCTCTGGAAGAATAGTGCTCTTAACCACTGAGCCATCTCTTCACCCCTGAAGCTGTAGATTTTGACACTCATAAACTCTTGTTGGATTGGTTTGAGGAAAGGCCCAGCCTCTACTTGTTGCTTCTTGATTTTAATGTTTCAGTCATGTAAGCAGAATGGAGAACCACCAGACTACTGAGTGAAAAAAAAATGTCACTTTTACAAACCACTTTCAAGGCAGCACTTAATAGGCATGCAGTAAAATTTTAAAGTCTCATATGGCTTAAGAAATATGGCATTGGACAGAAAAATTCAAATTCAATTGGGTAGAGGAGATTGTCATAGTACCATCTCTTTACTATATGATTTCATCACTACCAAAAATAAAAAATGAGAATTGGGGTGACTTCATTTTAGACCCAATTTACATAATAGCTATTGAAATTGTGTCAAAGCTTGATGGTCTTAAAACCATCATCCATCCTGTGGTCCTGTGCTCACTTTATGATTTAGTATAGCAGGATTTAAGTGTGGCTGTTTTTGCCAATGTAATAGTGTTGTTTTTTAATGTTGTCTCCAAGGGAGTTGAAAGGGAATAGTCAGACAAGAAACCTTCTTAGCTAGAATCTATTCAAACAGACTTAATGCTTCTTTGTATTCATGTTTCTGTGCACATAAGCATATGGTTTGCAAAAACAACTATATTTGTAGTATTTGTTTTGCTTTTACATGCTGATCAGTCTTACTTTAAATTTATAAACAACTTTTTATGTCATAGATAAAGACTTATCATGTTTTCATGAAGTGTGTGGTAAGTAGAGATGGCTTAATAGGAAGCCAGAAGATTCAGGTCCACCATCCAGAAATAGTCTCATCTCTTGGATGTTGATAACCGACAACTGCCAGGCACACAACAAGCTGTTCTAACACTCAAATGAACTAGTGAGCACTGAAGTGTTTTATCAACTATAAAATGGTATAAAACACAAGCTCTTAAAGATTATTGTCATACTTAAAACAGAAGATAACTTTTAGGAAATTAGAAAATTTAATAAATTGGCTTGTAGTTTTTATTTTTATGGTGCATGCTACTCATTTGTTCACAGCTCTTTTTTACTAAGTCTTGTAATGTCACAAGAATCTTGGAATATTATTATATCTCTATTGGAGTATAGAGTGAGTGAACACGTCTCGTAGTCCCCTGCAATCAAAACAAGATCTCAAGTTAATGTGTGATTAACCTTTGCAATATAAAACCCTTTACTCCAGGCTTTGTTAATTACTGCTGGAGAGATGCACAGAAATTTAGAACAGGAAAAGCCTTAGAGATTAGGCAGTCCACTGTCACTTAGTTGGTTTCTCAAAAGCATAAAAGATTATGTGAGCTTTTGTTTATTTTCACACAATATGATAAGAAACTATTTCCTTGTTTTTCATTGCAACTCTTGATACATCATTTCAACAGTCTTCTTATCCCAAATTATGCTCAATTTTTTTTTCCTCTCTGGGAGCTTTTCTTCTCTCTATTCCTCTTTCCATATCTTTTCTCCCTCCCTCCTCTTTTTCTCCTCTACCTTGAGCCTACTAATAAACTTTACATTTGTTGTGGAAGACCATCCAGTTAGGGACAGACAAGGATTGTTTTCCCTAAAATGACCTATTTTCAATTTGCTCACCATGTCTCTAAGCCAAGGTTGTTGTCTTTCTTCAAACTGTAACCTCAAATTTTTATTCTCAGAGCCATTCTTGTATTTGGCAAGACCTGTCCCAGGATCTCCTGGGCTCATTTGAAAGTCTTTTTTTTCTATCATGACTCTGGTTGTTTTGTTTATTGCTCAGACTTCTTTGATTTCAAGTCTTTTCCCAAGGTTGTTCTTACTACTTGCTTATTGTTACCCATGGCCTTATGCCTGGTTACGCTCTGTTCTTTACTTCCTCTTTCAGGAGGACTCAGGATGTTAGAAAGATGTGGTCTGAGTCTTTATTTCAATTTATTAGTGGTACAGTACATTGCCTCAAAGGTTACTGTACATGTTAGAGTCCTTGTTGGCTTGTTAGTTAAAATATTGAAGGTAAAGTAATGTGATTTTCAAAGCTTATATATGATGTAATATATGCGTATGTTATGTACAACTTGCTTTGGGCTAGCAATGACTGATGGTGATTCAGGAAGAACCAGATTTAGAATCTTCTTAACCCCTGTAAAATACACTGTATGGAGGAGTCTTTGGGTTTTTGCCATGGCATGCATGATGAAATTTCTTGACCCTCCCCTAAAAGGCCCAAAGTGAAATCAAGGAGAGCCAAAACTTTAGCCAAGAGTAAGGCAAATTATTGTGAGAGTAAATACTAGAACATCCCCTCCAGTGAAACACAGAGGGGACACTGTAGGGTCACAGGAAATTTGCCTATGAAGACTGAGTCACAAGTGGGAGGGCATGGAGAAAGAATAGAATTCTTGGAACCTAACTTGAATACAGAGGCCTCATAAATGAGCAACTCGGAACTCAGGACCATTAGCAAGACGGGTGACTCGCTCAAGCTGGAAAACCTGGGAACTCGGGCCTTAGAACTGAAACTCTGCAAAAAGTCTTTAGTAATGTTGGGATGATTAACAGTGAACTTTAGCGTGCTGGGCTTTACTTCTTATTTGTAAGATGAAGATCATAGGACTTTGTCTAGCTCTATGGGAGAGAAAATGAAGATAAAGTTTTGAGATGACCTTGCTTCTTGATTACTTAGTTAAGCTTACCAGATTGTCTCTCTACCTAGAATTTCTAGACATCACAGGATTGGTACTACCATGAACCTGAGTATCCCTCTTGTATCCCAAGTCTTTTCCAGTGTTAGTTTACAAATACCAGCAAATTCGGTAAAGGTCCTTTTTCATCTATAAAACCTTAATTTGAATAACCCTATATGACCAGCTTTCTGCACCAATTAACTACACCAATTCAGAGCTTCTCATAATCTCAGCTCTTGGTATGCTCTTTATACATACCTGGTGTTTATTCCTAGATTCATTTATAATGCTCTCTTCCTGGAGCCTCTTCCTTTGTCTTCTACTTCCACTCTCCCATTATGCATCTTTAGTAGATTGCCCCTCCCATACCTGCCTCCAGGCTTGTTCAGGAAAATCTTCTCTAATTCCCCAGGTGGGCTAAGTATCCTATTTATTTTCACTGATAGCCTCTCTCCATACCTTGTGCTTAGCATTTCGTATACTCTGGGAAAACGTTGTTTATTTCTTCCTTGCCTCAAGGACAGACATCTAATCTACTTTACCATTTAATCTCAGAATTTAGCTTAGGATCTGTAGGAGCTCAAATAAATATTTGCCTAGTAAGCTGAATAGAGAAGGATGGCAACATTATATATCAAGCAGACCAGAATTGGATTTATAAAAGAAGAAACAAATTAGGAGAAGGCAGGACTGAAGGAAGATATTTTGGTACAAATTCAAACAGTATTAGATTAATTATGGGTCTGCAACTGCAGAAGACATGCAGTAAAAAACCACATATCAATTATTCTCTGATTGCTAGTGGGGATGAATGTGGATTTCACAAGAAGTACTTTCAACATTTCTGATACCAGCTACTTCCCAAGCACAGACTACCAAAAAACCAGAAAACAAATGTGCATAGTTTGTGCAGATCCTAAAGTTCCAGCATCCTCATTAGCAGAGGACTCACTGTGTGCACCTAAGATGTGGTACTGAGATTTCTCCCTCTAGTGGTGGCTGGGGACATGCAGGGTCTAACTCGGGATTTAGAGTAAACCTAAGGTTGCAGGATGGTGTGCAACAGGGGTCTCTTCTACTTTTGTTGTTGTTGTCTTTTCTTGGAGACTAATAAAAGGTAAACATCACTTTCATTTATAAATAACAAATTTCTCTTGCATGATGGTGCCACCCTGAGTTTTGCATTTTACAGCTTATTTCTCCTTCCGGGACAAACAGAAAACTAAATGTATAGTGAACTTTGTAGTTCTCTCTAATTCCCTCCTGTATATTTTTCCATGATGGAGATGAACATCATTTATAGGAGGCTAGAGGAGAAGCTTATAACTCAGGAAAAACTTGGCAGAGCACTTTATACAATGCCACATTACTATTTATTCCAATGTAATATATGATCACACCTTTCCATATTAATTATCTGTGTATTGTCTATAGTTAATTATAACTTCCAAAAGTTGTGAGTTACTCATGCCACCCTTGTCTCATAATTCCCTATAAGGAACAGGAAATGAGCATGGCAGTAATGCAACTGGGCACAAAGGAAAGCCAAGGGTAACACACATCTATTTGTGAAAACATTTATTATGAAAAATATCGTGACTTCTTTTAGTGTGCCTTTACGTAAACCTCACTCTTGCACACCAAACTATTCATTTTGTGATATTTTAGTTTTAGATAGTTCCAATTTATGTCCTCACATAACTGAAGATTGTTACCTTATGCATAGTCTGATGTACTTGTATGAGCGTACATTAAGATAGAAATTTGATACACCTGTCATTAATTTAGCAGACAGGGTGAGTCTTGTTGATGTTCTATCTGACCTCTGTTCTATCTTAATTGGTGAATGATATGAAGAAATTATTATAATAGTCACAATGGACTAATTGACGTGTAATGGCAGATTAGATAAACAACAAAAGAATGTAGTTTTGGATCTGAGAAAGCCATGAACCATATTAACTTTGGAAGTATTAATGTTTCCTTTGCTAAAATATCAAAATGAATATAATTCTTCTTGGCTTTTTTGTTTGTTTGTTTTTCAAGACAGGGTTTCTCTGTAGTTTTGGAGACTGTCCTAAAACTCACACTGTAGACCAGGCTGATTGAACTCACAGAGATCCTCTTGTCTCTGACTCCCAAGTGCTGGAATTAAAGGTGTGTGCCACCACTGACTGGCTTTTATTGGCTTCTTAAGAAAGATCTTGATCTGATAGACCAGAGATATGTGGTGGAAAATAGTTGAGTTCATCAGAAGAAGAAATGCATGCTTTTGTAAGTGGAACAATGATTTGCTCAAATTAAAAACAAAACAAAAAAACAACTCCAAAGTTATCTTATAAGTGTCTTTATTTGTGAAATATAAAATTATATATGTCTTAGTTCTTGCATAAAAGTAAAGCAGAACCCAAAATCTAGTTTTTCTAAAAATAAGATTTTTTTACAAAATTTGTTATGAGGTGTAAACAATTTATGTCATGAATATGCATAATCTATATTGTATGGATATGTTTAAATGAAGATACTATTTTATTTTTAATTTATTTCCACAGATATTTGTAATTATATACATGCAAAAACATTAAATTTCCATACCAAAGAAGTGAACTTGTATCACAGCACATTCTAATTAATCTGATGTATCCGTAGTGAGGAATTTTACTGAAGAAAACTAAAACTTTTAGGATATCAAGGATGGGAACAGTATATAAACATCCCATAGTAAGTATCTTAATTTGTTTTCATTAGTTTTTTTTAATTTTGTGTACTTATTATACAAGATGGTAAGTCTATTCTCTAAGAGAAGTAATATTTCTTGTCTCTATCCATCCTAAGTTATATGGTTTCCAAACTAGGACTTCAAAGTATTTCTTTGTTTGCTCTAACAGTACAGATGTTAGTTCTACTTTACCAGATAGATAGGCAATTGTATTTCGTTTGGGATAGCTTCATTTGTTTATACTTGAACCTCTAGTGCAGACTGAACTTGTTATCTTTCATGCAGGGTTGATCTAGTGACCTAGAGGTCTGTTAATAAGCATGCTTTCTGAAGAGGTGAGACTACCTACTAAAAGAAGATGAAGAAGAATTTTACTTAAATTTCTATATTATAACACAAAAATACCAAAACTATGCTTTCATATCATTTTAATTTTAAGTCCTAGACAAATGAAATCATTAGAACTATATCAAAAGGTTAAGCTGCCAGATCGGTTTGTAGTATTATGCCTGAGGCACAACAAAATTTAAGAATGTTTAATTGTAGATGCAGTTGACATTAAAACTTATAGAAAACAAAAGTAGTTTCAAAATATTTGTGATAAGCAGGTAATATGTTCCTAGTTATAAATGAAACGGAAATGCACATTAAATTGTAGGTTAGCCAGAGAAAAATATGAAAAATGTAAGTAGTAGTATGTAACTTTATACTATTTTGAAATGTAAGCAGTGACTACTAGAAGCCAACATGGTTTTCCTGGGGACAACCTTCAACATAAAGAACAGGTTTCCTTAAAATGAAAATAAAAATAAAAATAAAAATCCTCCAAGTTGATAAATGAGGAAAATGCTTTTCACCTTGAGGATCTAGAATTATTTTTTTATTTTTTGGGGGGAGGTTTAGAGACAGAATTTCTGTGTGGCTCTGGAAGCTGTCCTAGAACTAGCTCTTGCAGACTAGACTTGTCTGGAACTCACAAAGATCCACCTGCCTCTGCCTCCCAAGTGCTGACATTAAAGGCATGAACCGCCAACTCTCTGCTGGGGACCTAGATTTTGACAAGACTCTTCCTATAGATTCAAGAATAGGTTCTGAATTGAGAATGAGGTAAATTCTTTGCAGAGTTAAACAGAGAAATACTGATGGGGCTAAAATTTTCTTTTAGGCTGTCTTTGGCCCTGCTCAATAACAGCATAAGGACATGTTTGATGATGTGTATGATGCAAAGAGAAGATGACACAAGTATTAGTTCACAGAGTGTTCCATAAATGTTGATGAAATTTATAAGAGAAGTACTGTGGCTTTGTATGGAAGAAGAGTGTACCCCATGTATGTGATTTTTCTGTGTTTCATCCAGGAAATAAAACATTTAAGTCAGAAAGAAATGCATTAATGGTACTTTATATAAAACATAGTTTAGTTGAATAAGCAAATCTGGTGATTAACTTAAAAGATGGACAATCAAATGGCATAATGGGAATCTCAAGGAATCCAAGTCAGAGGACCCAGCCTCATTCATATACCATTCTACTAGCTATTGCCTTTGTATCTGTGGGGCAATCACTTAGTAAATCCCTCCTTCTGTTTCTTATTTTGGAAAATATAAGTGATTCAATTATCTTTTTATTCTCACCTTCACAGACATTATAGGAATTAATTAAATGGATCTATAAATTATACTCTTGTATATTTTGGGGTACCTGTATTAAATTTAATTTTCTTTTCTACCTAATAAAATAGAATTTCTTGAGCAGAAATAAGAGTTGCTATTTGTATATTGAAATCAGAGGCCAGATGACCACTGGTATTAATTCTAAACAACAGAAACCTTTTATATGGTACACAGTTGTAATGGGCAGTTTTCTAGGACTTCTCTGGCATATGTATTCTATAATTCTACCATGTTCTGACTTTCTACTCTAATTTATTTTGTATTATTTAATCATAAATTTTGTTGGTACTTTGTTATACTTTTGGTTATGAAGGATTTCATTCAAATGTGTGTTCTATACAAATCTTCAGTAGGTTTTGATATTTGTGGTCTGTTTTCCTCCCTCTGAAGAATTTGTAATCCTTTCAAAAAATACTGACATTTCATTAAATCCAAAGTCTTATTTAGAATTCTCATCATTCTTCCGGAACAATATTAAGACACATATAATTTCAAAGTTACTTTTACAGTTCAGACTGTTTCACAGAAATAGGTAAGATGAATCAGGTAAATCCATCTTCTAACAGCCCTCCACTCCTTTGACTTGTGTTAGGATAATTTGGCTCAATTTCACCTTGTAGTATGACACCCCATTATATGCAACACCTCTCACTGAAGTTTCCTGCCACCTCATTTCAAATTATGAGAACAGGATGCCTTATGTTCATGAACAGATTTTCACTTTGTGTTAACCTCCTGATCAACATGGATTTTAGACTATTTTTCTCTGAAAGAGTACAACAGGAAGCCATTTCCTATTCTATGTTTCTTCTGGCTCTCTCTTCTCTGAGGCCTTAAGGATCAGGCCTTGAACTTTTCCATCATTGGCTCTGTAGTGTCACAGGCATCATCATTCAGATGCTTGATATTGACTTCCTTCCTTCCTTCCTTCCTTCCTTCCTTCCTTCCTTCCTTCCTTCCTACCTTTCTTTCTTTCTTTCTTTCTTTCTTTCTTTCTTTCTTTCTTTCTTTCTTTCTTTCTTTCTTTCTTTCCTTCCTCCCTATCTTTTTTCAAGACAGTGTTTCTCTGTGGCTTTTGGAAGCTGTCCTGGAACTAGCTCTTTTAGGCCAGGCTGGCCTTGAACTCACAGAGATCTGCCTGCCTCTGCCTCTGCCCCTCAAGTGCTAGGACTAAAGGCATGAACCACCACCACCCAGCTAGACTTTCTTTTTTTTTTTTTTTTATCAAAGACAGTTTCCAGGCATATGTTGCAAGGTACGGCAGAGGCCCTGGACCACTTCTTATGAAATCTGCTGGTCTTACGCTGAGCAGCATTGTGATGTGTCAATTTTATTATCATATCAAGTTTCCTTTCCAGGAATAATAAAGCAAATGATCTTGAATTTCTGACTTTTCTCTTCTTACAACTTAAATATCCTCTGCCACTTTACGCAAGATCAACAAACCAGCAACATGCATCAATCTATCTAGGTAAATCATGCAGCCAGCTACAGAACCAAAGTCTTTCATCAAAACCAGAATTTTTGCTCTCTTATTTTAGAAGCACATTTTCTTATTTTATGACATTCTGCAAGGAGACTTTAATTTATTTAAAAGTGCAACTGCTAAAATTCATATACAGCCAACGTCAGAGTACGAAACTAGACTCTTCCTGCTGATCTGACAGGTTCTCGGCTGACTGATTTGTCATGTGCAGTATTTATGAAGAAAGAAACACATTCGTGAGGCTTTGTGCAACCAGGACACTTTAAAGTATGTAAAAGAGAATCTGGGTAACAGTTTTGAAAAAACCTCAGAAACGTCAAAGAAAAGTGGAAGATTTGAAAGAAGAATGAAGCAGTAGAGACTTTGAGATATCTGTTATTAAGCATTCAGGAATACACAAATACCCTCATACACAAGTGAGTCCCCCATGTGGAAAGTGCAGAGATTCCCAAATGGCAAAACTGTAAACAGAAAAATGAACCTTGAATTTATTAAAAGATAATGATAGAGGGGGATAAGTATTATCTGACAGAGTTTTAAATAAGTAAGAATTGGTTCTGTGACGGTAAAGTTACAGTTCCTCAACCACGGGCTCTTGTTGAGTTTGGGGATTTTTGCAAAGTTCCTTATGCACCATAGATGTTATATGAAGACATGATATATCTCAAACATAATGTACTGCTGTTTCTCATATCTGTAGCAGTCTCTGTTATAATTAAAAGAACATAAATATTTTGTGGTTCACACTTTCCCCCCTAAATTTAATATTTCTTCATTTATAAGATCTTAATAACCAGAGTAGGGAGTGTAACCCACTTGGTATTTTTTCTTGCTCGGCATACCCAAGACCCCGGATGGAGGCAGGAGGGTCAGAAGTTTAAGGTTATCCTTATACTACATAATGATTTCAAAGTAAGAGTGGTATACCTTGTCCAAAACTTGAGGGTGGGGTGTCAAAAGTCTTAGTGTCAAAAAGTTTGCAGATCTTTCTATACTATACAATATCTTCATTTAAGTACGGGTATGAAGAAGAAGGGTGACAGGGAGATAGGGAAGGGCAAATTCTACATAAATGATAAATCACAAGTGAGAATCTATCCATGG
Organism: Cricetiscus sungorus; assembly: GCA_030556225.1. NCBI lineage: Eukaryota > Metazoa > Chordata > Mammalia > Rodentia > Cricetidae > Cricetiscus > Cricetiscus sungorus. The sequence goes on from JANBXA010000651.1 coordinate 20,752,936, forward strand.
GGAAAATGTGGAATACTTACAGATAGATCTATGAAATGAAGGTAGGTACAAAGGGTAAGATAAATTAAACTGGAAGAAGTGAGTGTAAGGACCACTGAGTATCAAGATTGAGTAACCCACTGAGATGTAACTCAGAATTTTGGGTCAAGTAAAACTCTGAACTACATGGATTCATCAAATGTTCTCCTAACAGAGGACGTTGTGTGCTTAGGAAAAAAAATACTCAGAGAAAGAATTTAACATGTACATGTGTATCTAGACCTGTAGGAGAACCTGTAGTTATTAACTAAATTACAAACACTGGTAATTCTAAGTTCAAGTGATAGAGCTCTTTATTTTCATTTTAAAGCTTTGTCTATATATCTTTAGTTTTAAATATACCAACTTTTAAGAAGGTCTCTACACTGTATATATTTCAGTCCCAACAGGAACCATTCTATTCTAGGCCCTCAAAGAACCTATACAATACAAAAACTTAGGTAACATCATAAGTAGTAGATTCCTAATTGTGGCTCAGATAGGTACTGAGAAAATGCTGTAGGTTGATATGCTACTTTGGGCAATTTAAATGAAAAAGCTGCATTTTAGGATTCAAGGAATCATGATGGTGGTGCAGAATGAATGGGAGGTAGGCATGGCACTAAGAAAAAGGCACAATAAACACAGAGAACCTATTTTAGTTTGTGTGCTATTAGAACCAACCCAGGAGACTTTTGTTTTGCAAGCTCTTTGGCACACTTCTGGACTTCAAGGCAGATTAGTAATAATAATTACACTCCTTGCATTGTAGCCTCTTGGGTTCATAATCCCTCAGCATGAAACTTGGCCTTCCTGTGCTTTGGACAGCACTGAGCTGCTATAAGGGCAAGAACTTGAAGGTGTTGAGTCCAGGCCTTGGAACAGGGAAAACACAGATAATCTTGGGTGTAGCCACAGTTCAGTTTTGCTTACCCCATTATGTTGCAGGGCTCTTACAATTTTATTACTACTATTATTTTCTTGTATTTTTCTTTATATTTGGTAAATTTAATGAGCTGTCTTTATGTAATAAGTTGTTTTATTCCCAGTGCTATCAGTCTATTCCAAGTCTTATCCATATATGATAGTGTTCTCAGTGATCTCAGTCTTTCCACAGGTTCAGTTCTGAGTTTCTGCTAGGCTCTGCACTAAGTGCTGGCAATAAGCAGTCAGGAAGATGATGCTTAGAATCCAACCTTTAAGATTTAGAATACTTGAACATTTCTTTTTTTCAGACAGAGCTTTTCAGTAATTCTTTACTTTATATAATAAATTAAAAGTGGCCTCAAATCTATGTCACATAATTCTCCGTTTCTACAGTCATGAGTCCTAGAATGTCTTTGTCAAGTCTTCATTCCCCATTTTCGAGGCAGTGTCTTGGTATGTTGACCTGAAGTTCCTAGGCTCAAATGACTTTCTTGCTCCAGTCTTCCTCCAGAGTAATCATGACTCTAAGCATATGTCATAGTGCCTGACTTCATTATCTCTTTTTCAGCAGGATTTCCTGTTACCCCATGCCCATCTCTACCTATATGTGCATTAATATTTTGTTTTCCTTCAAGATATGTGGTCTGTCTTATATTTCTCCATCCCTAACTCTTACTCACCTGGAGAATCTATACTTTCATGCTTGGTTAAGCATTCCCTTCTCTGATTTACTTCTTTGTTCATTTACCATCTTCCAGGCAGAATCCAACAACTTAGTACCTGAATGTTGCTAGTAGTCGAGATGTTTTGATCCTATTTCCTTGCCTACCTTTCAAATCCTCTACATGACAGTGTCAAAAAACACTGAAGACTAATGAAATACCTTTCTTGAGAGACCTCTTGCTCAATATGAATTGATGTGCTTATCCCAGCAGACATATGGCATGCTCTGCATTTTAAAGAGGAAGAGAAAACACTCTGGAGAACATAAATATTTCTGTGGTCCAGCAGCTATTGCTGACCCCATTCAGAGAAGATCTGTTTTCACTAGCCTAGATTTTTCTTTGGATAAAATATGCTCCAAATGATAACCATGTCACCCTTTCCCCCTTATTATCAGTAAACTGGGGGTTGAGAAACCTGTAGGAGCAATGAAAATAACAGAGGAAAACTTTTTTAAAAAATCATTTTCATGCTGATTTGGGGTGATAATAGCATTCCCAGAGTTGGTGACTTGGCAGAAGCTTTCTGACTCAGAGATCTAGAGTGACCACGAGATCTCAATGCCCACACCCCACCCCCAGTACAAGATTTATTTGGTTTGACAGACTATTCTTCTTCCCTTCATTAGTGAAGATGGCCTCTTGGGGATGACATTTTCAACATTAATGGAGATACCTCCTCTCCTATCAATAAAGCAGTGATTTACAGTATTTAATCTAGTTGAAAGGAAGAAAAAGAGGAGCCCACATGTAGGAGAGATGAAATTACAAAATGGCTCACTCCCTAAAGTTTTCTAAATATATAGAGTATTAACTTGGCTCACAGCCTTATTTGCAGCATACAAAGCTCCATCAATCAAAAGGATGAAAAGTTGGGCTTTCCAACACAAGGGAATTTGACATTCTAGTTTCTGTAGATTTTTATTGGGTAAAGAATATATTTAATCCATGCTCTCTCCCCTCTTGGCCTGTGCTTAGCCTGTCTACATGAAACCTAGAAATACCTGATATGATATCTTTCCTGGAATTATCTGAAGCCCACTTTTTACCCATGTTCAACAGCAGTCTCCACTATTCTATGAACCTCATTGACCCAGAACATTCAGTTATCATTGAGAAGAGAGCTCTCAAATTTATTTTATTTATTTGTTTAGGGCTTTTGGTCATTATTGTTGTCTGGTTTTGGGGTGGGGTTGTTTTGTTTTGTTTAGTTTGGGTTCCCCCCCCATGGATAACTGCCATTTGAAGCGGCTAGGCCTAGGGAAAATTAGAAGGGTTTTATCTCTATCTTAAAAATGCTGGAATAAAATGTAAAGCTTTCCCCCAAGGATCTATAATCTGTTCTCATGCATGCTTAGCCTCAAAACTTAAGTGTGTGATTTAATGTTTATTCAGCACCAACACTGAACAACCACTTCAAAAAAGCATTCTGTTTATCTAGCACTCTAAAGTTCTAAAGGATGTCGCATGCACTGCCTAATTAGTCCTCACTAGACCCTGGTACTGAAGCACAGGGGGGCATGCCCATTATCCCTAGCACATACATTGGAAATAAAGCCCAGGCTTTTTAGCAAAATAGTTGAAGTCACTGGGCCACAGGGCATGAAGGAACACTTCCCGATTCATTCTGAACCATCAAAAAAGAGTTTGTTTAAATTTATTCTCTATCCTGTTTTCAGCTTTAATCACGTTTCTAATCCTGTTTATTTGTCTGTTTTTAATTTATTGAGACAAGACCTCTCAATATAGTACAGGCTGGCTTCAAAGCCAGAATCCTCCTTCTTTTCCTGGAGCTGGGAGGGCTGGGCTTGCTACCCCTGTATTACACCTGTTAGTTCCTCCTTGCTTTGCATTTTCTGAAAGGATGTAAGGATTTGCAGTGCTCTTGTTCCTTCCATTGGGCAAGGTTGTTTGGCTATCCGAACCTTTTCTTTCATAGACTACCGTGCTTAAACAGTTACTGTGAAGTGTCTTGCAGAGGGGAAGAATTGTATGGCAAGGAAGATTCATTCTCTTCCCCACGTTCCCCCTCCCCTGTGTACCACCACTCCTGGTGCCCTGTTCAGTGCAGGCTTTCTGTCCTCATTGAGGCTGCCGCTTGTCTGCTGAATTACTGCTTTGTATTCACCCGGAGCCCAGGGAGTATTCCCAGTGTATTTATTTTCTGTTCCTGAGCTGAATGCTGGGTGCTTCTTTGTCCTGATGCCTTCTGCAAAGAAGTTTCAGAGGTTTGGGAGGGGGGCAGACAGGCGGAGGGGCAGGAATGCCAATAAAGCTTTCTGTATCCCCCAGAGGAATGTGGGCAAACGTCTTTCCCATTGCTTCACTCAGTGTTCTCCCCTCGGCTGCCCTTGCTCTTAATTGGATCTAGACCCTAGAGAAAACAACTTTGTTAATGGGATGGTTAAAGAAAATGAGAGGTGGAAGTTGGCTGTGTTCGTTCTGGCAACTCACCCTCTCTGGGAATAGCAGTCTCTGATGATGCCTGATCAGGGGAAAGGGATTCCACTTTCCTGACCAAGAGGAAACACCACTATTCTTTCATAGCCCTTTTTCCCCTTGTCTGTCAAAATGGAAGATGATGTTCTACTTTTTCTGCAGCCACAGGAAACTAATTTTCCTAGTAGATATGACTCTGTTTCTCAGTCACTTACCTGTTCCTCCCTTTGCTAATTTAATCATGTATTTGACCAAAGGCTGTTAAACAAGTTCTGTGGTATACAGAGATGTGGAAATAAAATGTTCAATGAGAGGAACTAAGTAACTGCTCTCATGAGGCTTACATGAAAGCTGAGGAGAAACAATATACAAGTATGCCGACACATAAATAAAATAGTGACATAATTTAAAATGCATAAGATAAAGGATAGGAATTAGGACTGAGCTACATAAAGTACCCAGGTTCTAAAAGGGTAGCTGTACACACAAACCTAAAAGTTGCACTATCACTATGCACCTTTTTATTCCCACAGCTATAATGATGCATAACTTATACAAATAGGCTCATCTACTGAAAATATTCATTTTAATGAATATTAGTATATATAGTGTTTGGAGCCATCATTATACCCTAGCTTTAGACATTTCCATCATTCCACAGATGTCTCTCAAGACCATTTTTAGTTAAACTTCATTTCCATCTAAGACCCTGATAATTAACAAATCTTTGTTTCTATGTATTTGTTTTTCTAGTCACTTTTATGATAAGTAGAATCATAAAATATGTAGTGGTTAGCATTTGGCTTCTTCCATGTGGAGTGATGTTTTTGAGGTCTACCCATATTGATATTTGATTCCTTTAGTGACTCAACAGTATTATATTTTATAAATATTCTATGTCATGGGTAACTATTCAGTACTTTCTGAACATTTGGGCATTTTCTATTTTATGGTTGTCATGAACCAAGTTGTGATGAACATTTATGGTCAATTCTTTGTATATAAAAATTCATTTTCAATAGACATAATGCATTGAAACTTCTGAATTATATAATATTTTTGTACTCTCTTATATACTACCATAATATTTTCATAAATAGCACTGCACAGCCAGTCCAGTTTCTCCATGTCTTTGTCAACACTGGTTGCTATCTATCACGTTGTTGTAGCTGTTAAGTATGTGTATCTTTTATTTGGTTTTAATTTATAGTTACATAATTCTTAGTGAGAACCATTTTTTCTTAGGCCTATCAACTGTGTATATGTCTTGTTGATTTGATGTTGTTCATATATTTTGCCCATTTTGATTAGGATGTTGATTTTATTGTCATGTTTTGAGAATTCCTAATATATGCTTCATATAGTCTTTTAAATCTTATGTGTAGCTAGGATCTCTTTTTTCTTTCTTTCTTTTGTTTTGATTTTTTATTGAATAATTTCTTCACAGTATATATCACAGTTGCCTCTACTCCAATTCCCTCCCAGCCTATACACCCACCCAACCTATGCCTTTCTCTCTCTCTTTAGAAAACAGGAAAATTAACAAACTAGCATAGCACTGAAGAAGAGGAGAAGGAAGAATGGAGAAGAACATAAAAACACAAAATCATTAAATTTAATATAGAAGCAAAAGAACAGAAAGACAAAATATATTCAAAGAAATATAAGACAGTTTGTCATGTACCTCATATCTTGTTTGCATTCAGCGTAAACATTTTTAATTTTCAAATATTTTTTTGACATAGGGTTTCTAGCACAGGATGTCCTTAAACTCTATGTAGGTAAACTCTGGATCTTCCTGCTTCTACTTCTCATGTACTAATGTTATAGGCAACCAGCTTATCCAGTACAGTGCTGGGAATTGACCCAGGGTCCTATGTCTCTGAGGCAGGCACCCTATCCATTGAGTTATATTCTCAGCCTAACATTTTTTTTAATATCATGAAATATACTGAATCAAGTTTGCCATTTTGAACTGTACTTTAAATATTTAAGAACATTATTCCTGATGAAAAATTACAAAAGTTATTCTCAAGACTTAAAAGAAAATATGGTTTTGTTTTTAAGAGTTTTAGCTTCTACATTTCAGTCTATGATTCTCTTTTGATTAATTCTTGTATATAGTGTAAGGACTGTTCTGAATTCCTTTGTTTTCTATGTAGGTATTAAATTGATCCACCACCATTTGCTGAACAGACATCATTTTCTCACAGAATTTATTTGGAGCCCTTCACAGTTTTCTTATTCTTAAAATACTTCATTTTGATTGAAAACAACAGTCCATGAAAATCGAAGCTAGTGGTGTGTTCAGGCCAGTCATTGCCCCTTGATGCTGTACGTTAGATTCTGCATTCTAGTAACTTCTTGGCTTCTAAAAGAATAGAAATCATGTTCTCTTCATCTAGAATCTATTGAAAATAGTTTTGCACTAGGTAAAAATAGATATGGCATCTATTTTTTGTTTCATACAGCTTTCAAAACTTTTAAAAGTAGAACTAGGATAGATTCTTTGCTATTTAATGAGAATTGGTGCAGAGTCACTTGTTCATGTTGTATGAGAAATGCCCACCAAAAAGAATAGAATTTCTAAGTTAAAAAAAACCTGATATATAAATCATTTTCATAGAAGATGCTATTATAGGGCTGGACAGATGGCTCTGAGGTTAAGAGCACTGGCTGTTCTTCCAGAGGTTCTGAGTTCAATTCCCAGCAACCACATGCTGGCTTATAATCATGTATAATGAGATCTGGTGCCCTCTTCTGGCATGCAGGCATACATGCAGGTAGACCACTGTATACATAAAAAATATATTTTTTTTAAAGATGCTGTTATACAAATATTGCTATGTTGTTCTAGTTTTTAAATACAACACAAGTGGATGAGTACTAAGAGATACATGCCTTTCCATGTTAGACAATAATAATAACTGCAAATGTATCTTTTCTAGTTCAGGTAACTCAGGGCTCTAGTTTACACCAACATATTTCATCTCTATAATCCTAATTTATACATAAGTTTTCCATTCATCTGACTTACTCCTCTTTTGAATTTTACCTTATAAAGATTATTGCTTTTCTTAAACATTAGTGGGTGTTCATTTTCTTTTCTTCACACATCTTCACATGCTATATTCTGCTCTAATTTTCTTTTCTCCTGGTTTCCAAGTACCATACTTTAAACATAAAAACAAGAGCACTATAACTTTTTTCTCTTTGTAGAACAGAAAATTAAATAATTTTAAAATTATGACTTAAAAAATTTCCACTACCTATCCCAGATTATATAGAAACACATTTTATTATTTAGCTTCTACAATATTCAACAAAAATCTAACATATTGAATAAATATTTATTGCATTCTAAAATACAAAAATTGTTTTATACTGTCAGGAAAGAATTTGGTGATCTGTGTGAGTCAAAGAATCTTTCTTTGCAGAGAATGGGGTTGACTTTATACAAACTTGGAAAAAATAGATCTGTAATCTAAACAGTAGGGGCTTTATTTTCCCATTTTCTCACCTTCAGATGGAAGGCTATAGTAGAAGGTAAGATGGGATGCTTTTGCATAAGTATCTGAGTTATTTAACCAGAATGGCAAAGAAAAGCATACACCTTAACAAATAGTTATCAATATTGAGTCTTCAGTAATACAGCAAGAATTTGCTCATGGTGGTTGTAAGGAAGAAAAAAAAATTGTGGTAGAAGTTATAGAACATGTATAGGTGTGCAGGGAATTCAGGGAAGGTGAATCAGTACATATTACATAGTATGCATTTGAATGGGAGCAAACAAATATACCTGAAAAAGTTCCAGATGTTTTTGTTTTTGTTTTCTTTAAATAGAGACTACCTGACAGGTATGAAGACTCCAAAAGTGAATCAAAATAGATCTGGCAAAATAGGGAAATAATAGGTTTTTGTTTTCATTTTTGTATGAGTCAAATTTTATCAGCCCAATATAGCTCAATGATTCCAATGAATACAGGGATAGCCAGTGGGGCAGTTTGAAGGTGAGAAAAAGCTGGGAGTAGGGCTATCTATCATCTAGAGGATTTTTTTACAGTCATGATTGTTGACATAAATTTAGAAAATGAGTGTAAAAGACATGAGAAAATTTCAGGAAAGGTAGTTAAGAAGTTAGTACATATAAAAGCAGTGGAGATTCTACTGAAGTTTCAAGCATCCCAATAGATAAGAATTAGGAACGTAAGGGAGAAGTGATTAGTTGTGGTTTTAGACACTTGATTATAAGTTTGCATTAAAAGGTCTAGTGAAGTTTCCAGCCTATAGACTTAAATAAGCACCTAAGTATGTTGGTGCTAAAGACTGGACTGGGAAACATGAAAAAGTAGTAGGATGAAGAATGATATAATAAAAGAAACATGAATGTCATAAAAATATACATTAGTGCTATGGTTAAGTAGGAAAATACACACATATAAATCATGTAATAGAGAGAAGGTGAGATGGAAACAGAAAGAATAATAAAACTTTTGAAACAAATTATTTACAGATTCTAGGTTTTCAAGTTTCAGTAGAAGTAACTCAAGGAAGTTCAGGTCATTAGACCCTTAAGCCTCTTCCCTTGTTTTCCTTGCATGCAATGTCATTCTCTCCAGTGTCTAAAGCCTTTTGTGTGACCCTTCCAACAGCAAATTCAACAGGAACTGAGAACTAGCACTTAGAGACACAAAGCAATATTTTTTATTTTTTTCTTCTTTCTTTCTTTCTTTCTTTCTTTCTTTCTTTCTTTCTTTCTTTCTTTCTTTCTTCCTTCCTTTCTTTCTCTCTTTCTTTCTTTCTTCCTTCCTTCCTTTCTTTCTTTTTTTTGACTAATGTAATCTCAAAGAAACACAGAAGAGTTGTGCTGTCTCCTGTCATCATTTATTTATCATAATCAAGACTGACAAGAGAAACAAAGAGACCCATGTCCTTTATGAAGTAGGAAACCAAGCCAGTTGATTTGAAGAAAAGGGCCAGGATTGAAGCCAAACTTTCTGTCTCATCCTCTTGCCCTATTTCTGGTTTGCTTTTTCTTGTCAGCATTTTCTCCAACAGATCGATTTCTCGTCGACTAGTGCCAGTGATTTTTAAGCAAAGAGAGAAACTTACTCTTTGCAGGTGAAAGATAATCAAATTGAATATTACATAGCCTCTGAAGTGCCGGCAGCTGATAACAAGAGCCAAACTCAATATCCTGACAGATGTTGTCTTGGATTGATTAATCTCTCTGCTCACTCTGGTTAGCCATCTTCTAGCATAGACAACCCAAGTCTTTGGCTCTGTCCCAAATGGCTTTCTGCATGGCAGGGGCTGGCCCAGGGGAGCATCTCCCTTAAGTGTGCAATACAATTCCTTCCTTTTGATGAGGAGGAAATTAAAACACAGCTTGCCTACTTCTTTAAAATCTGCTGTACAAGAAGTCTATATTCTGGGCTTAGTTTATGATCCTTAGGATAAAGATAGCTTCCTTCTGAGATTTTGGTTTAGCCAACCAGCATGTGTGTGCATGCATATGTCCACCTTCCTGCCCCCCACACACCTCTTTAGCTATAAGAAAGAAGATATACACAGTTTTTTTGTTTGTTTGTTTGTTTTCAGTTGGGGGGGGAAATGTGAGTTTAGAACAAATTGAATCTCTAAACAATGAAAAGAGGAGGGAAGGTAAACAGATTCTTCATCTTTGTTCCTCATCTTGTTTTCCTTCCTCCCTCCCTGCTTTTCTCTCTTCTAAATTCCTTCTTTCTCTCTTTCATTCTGTAACACAGTACACACATGTTGAGGTTACAAACAAGACAAATGGTAGGTGTACACCCTTAAAATTATGCCTTCTCCTTTGTAGGGAATGTAGGGGTTGATAAATCTCAAAATAACTATGAGATATACTCCATAATAGATGGAGCAGGAAGGCATGGAAGGAAGTTTTTCATGAAGGATAAGATAGGTCTTGTTCCTTAAAAATTGTTCATTAGGTACCAAGGGGCAAGGAGAGGAACATAAAGAGGTGACTAGATAGTGTGAGCTAAAAGAAATGAGATTAATCATAACCCTCCTTCACTCTTTTGGTCCCTTGCTGATTCCATAAATTTCTGAGCCCTATTCTACTTATGGGCCTCATTTTCACTCCAGGTATAGCATTGCAAACGAGTGTTCTCATTTTCCTGCTTATTCTATCCTTACCTGTTGCTTCCTTTAATCTTTGTGCTCAGCATTTATATGTTGCCCACACCACCATACCAATGAATATGAATATCATATTCTTTTTTTCAGTCTTGGGGGACAAGATATCAGGAGCAGAGAGGGGACTTGTCTCTAGCTTGTCTGGTCACATAGAGATGCCCATGTAACATTTGATTTACTTTATGTGTGTGGATGTCTTGCCTTCATATATATGTACTATGTGCATACCTGGTGCCCAAGCAGATCAGAATATGGGGTCTGATTCTCTAGAACTGCAATTACAAATAGTCATGAGCTGCCAGATATGAAGGCCAGAAAGTGATCCATGCTCCTTCACAAAAGTAGCAAGTACTCTTAACTACTGAGCTGTCTCTCCATCCTGTCAATTAGTTCTTGTAAAATTATGCAATTCATTGAGGCTAATTGATGATAAATGGCTCAAAACAATTTCCCACAATCCCAAGTTTCAAAGAATAAAGTTTTAAATATATGGAAATAAAACCCATAAGAATTTTAACTCTCCTTTGAATTGATGCATGATTTCTAAGTTAGAATTGCAACAATGTACAGGGAAATCTCTGTGAATATGGTTGCTGTAAGGGAAATCTGAGCAGAATAAACATTTCACTTTAAAATTCATAAAAATTACTGAAAACATTTTCACCAGTTCTGCTCCTTTCACCCCAGTCCCCAACTATATCACCTGTCTTGCTCTTGGCAGCTTCCCCAGAGTCCTCTGCCCAAAGCCCTGTTGACATACCCCAGAGTTCTCACATTTGCATTCTCTGTCAGGGCCTATGTTAATGCACTATCAGCAGCATTACAATGCGGCATGAAGAGCAAGGCAATATTATTATTTATTATGATGTCTTGAGTTTATATGCTACCCTCAGGAAGTTCCAAATGCCTACACCATTCAGTCTGCAGCAATCATCTATGTGCCTAACTTGATCTGCCTGCCCTCCATGATAGCACAAGAAAATCAAGAAGCTAAGCCCTGGACCAAAGGCAATACTCCATTCTGCTCCTGATTGTCATGCTAGGCATATTCAAAAGCACCAAGGAACTTGTGGCTTGCTCTCAAAGTGAGAGTCCAATACAGCTCCTTAAGAGCAGATGGAACTCTGTCTACCAGTCTTTGTTATTTTGTGACAGCATGCAGCATGTCTCTATCCCTCTCTTAGCAACACTGGGAAGCAGGACACACTTACCTTCTTTTTTTTTATTTTTCTTTTTTCCTTTTTTTTTTTTTTTTTTTGTAATCTGCCTACATAAGCATACACTCTGCTATCTATAACTTGGTAGCAGGTTTAAGGTAGGGGTCCCCAAAATAAAACTGTTTTCCATAGCTAAAATTTAGTAGTGCCCTGGTTGTATCTGCACCTCTGCTCTTGCCAAAGTCAAGGTATGCTAGAAGTGTTTAAGACATAATATGTTTGGTTCTGTCCTTGTCACATGTCAGGGAGACTAAGAGGGAGATTTGCTTTCTTGTTATGGTTCATCCTCTAAATCAGAATCCATGCCTGAGAGCTATACCTTATGCCTTGACCAAAACAAGCTAGATAGCATCCCATTTGGGAGACCCACTCCTACCATGCACTAGGTCTGTCTTGTTTCTCTTAGGTCCTCACCTACAAATATATAATAAACTTTTTTTCTAAAATCCCATTTTCTGTGAAATTCTTTCTTTGAATTTGAACTTCCAGTCCATGACTAGAAGTTTTGTGTAACATGGGCACCAGACCCTTGAACTTCTGAATTAAAGACCATCTTAGGCAAGAAATTCTCTATCAAAAGCAAAGATACCACACATTTCTCTGTATTATCTTTGCCTATAAAATGATTATAATAACTACCACACAGATCTACAAACTTAGATACAGAAAGGCATTGATTATTATGAAAGACATAATGATAGAGTGAATAGCAAGTTTGTTCTGATCCTAGAATTTATAAACATCTCCACATCTAGCAGAATAGTGGTTTTCATTCTAGAGTAAAGATGGAGTGTGAAAATAAATAGAAACTTCTGAGAAGAAGGGGCTATGACCAAATTACCTGGCTGTGGTCAGCTTGTTGCCAGAAAAACTGGAAAAGAGTAGATGTGTTACAATTTCCTTTTTTGAATTATGCTTGAGAGCAGGTAGAGATACAGAGTCAGATGAGAAGAAAAACTCTAACAGAGTTTGGCTAAGAGAAAGCAGAGACTAAGAAATGGAAAGTTGTGATCACTTGGTCATACCAAGTGTTAAATGGCAGTGCTTGTACAAAGAGTCACAACAGTGGCTATAGCCTAAAACTCACTTGTCTTATACAATAGCAAATGAATCAATGATAGCAGATTCCTTCCATACTCCAATCCCCTGTATCACCTGCTGTCACATGAAAGGGATCTTACTAGCCTTTCTTGTGAGGAAGTTGAGTTTTAGCTGAAATATGCATCCCTTCTGAGATCAGAGGAGCCCAAGGTTGCAGGATTGCTTTATCTGCTTCAAGTTCAGAAAAGATAAGACCTTTGAGGTCAGACCTACGTTTTCAGTGAATGTCTCATGATGGAAGGATAGAAAGAGGAAAGAATAAGTAGAGTAACAAGCTGGGGGGGTAGTGATATCCTAAGGAAATGTACTGTAAACCATACAGGATAGATGTGGATAGATGACAGATAGATAGATAGACAGATAGATAGATAGACAGATAGATGATAGAAAGAAATAAAGCATTTTGATAAAGCTGCTACCAAGAATAAGGAGGAGATGAAAATTCTATTAGATATGTGGTGAATAATTCTCCCATTTCTGCCCTCCCTGTGTCCTTCTAGTTGTGAGTCATCCCAAGTTGAGGTGCAAAACTCATCCTCCAATAATTGTAAATTCCCACAAATTAAACTTCTGTATTGGGATCTAATAATACAAGTCCATTTAAGACGAAGTATTCTTTTCTTATTTTTATTTTATGTGCATGTGTGTTTTGCCTACATGTATTTCTGTAAGAAGATGACAGATTCTCTGGAATTTGAGTTACAGACAGTTGTGATATACAATATGTTTGCTGGTATTGAACCCTGGTCCTCTAGAAGAGTAGCCAGTACTCTCAACCACTGAACTAAGGCGGAGTATTCTTGTTTTTTGAAACATGTAAAACATTTAAATTATTTTTAATTTCATGGACATGTGTATTTTGCCTCTGTGTATGTCTGTGTACCATTATTGTGCAGGGCCCTTAGATACCAGAAGATATGGCAGAAGCCCCCCCCCCCAGGACTGAAGATACAAATGTTTATGAGCTGTCATGTGGGTGATGGGAATTGAACCTGTATCCTCTAGAGGAACAGCCAATGCTGGTAATCCAAGATGGAATGTTCTTAGAATGACTACTCTCTAGTCCTTCATGTACACAGGCTGCACAGCTCTATTTCCTGAACCCGTTCTTTTCTCCTCATATTAATTTATTAACTGTAAAGAGATATGCATATACCATAAAGGAAGTACTGAGTAACAAAAGACAGTGTTCTGTGCTTTAACATACTTGCTTGGAGTTCAGCGGAAACCACTTCTAGCTTCCCTGTCATTTCCACAGGCTTCACTGACGGTTGGTTAGGAAATGTTTCTCTTTCTGGGTATTATTTCATGTTAACTGTCCTCTTCATATATTTTACTTAGGATTTCCTGGACTAGAATTTTTACCCGAGTCCATTTCTGTGAAAAATTTGTATCAATACCCTTCAGATAAAATCCTATTCATTATGTGGTCCAGGAACCAAGGGACAAGAAAGTACAGGTAGGCACAGGTGTTCATTCATCTTAAAACACAATGGCCTTAATGATGGTGGCAAATACTTGGTTGAATGACTACTTGGACCATTAATATTCATACTCGACTTTCCATCCTCCATGACAAGCCACTAAGAAAACACAGACACAGACGAACAGACAGAAAGACACACAGAACACACACACACACACACACACACACACACACACACAGACACACAAACACACCTGTAGCAGAGGAAGAGGAGTCTACAGAGTGCCAGAGATGTAGAAAATGCCAACATTAAAGCAAATATTGGCAACTTTTGATGGGATCTGCAATATTAAGACTGGATGATCTCAAGTAATTTTACGCGGGCAGTGCAAACGGAATCTCCTAAAAGTCTTTCTAGAGACAGGATGGTTTTATCTTTATATGTACTGGGGACTCTCTTCATGTCATTTAATTCCAATTTTATTCTGGTGTTGAGTAATACAATCATTGTGAAAAATTAAGATTTAACTAAGCCCCCAAGCAAGCCTCCCCATGGGAATAGATTCCAGGTAGCCAAATTTGTTATAGTAATGGTCTCAGTAATACTATGGCTTTACAAGCAGCCAACTCAGGCTTGAAAGAATAGACCTGCCATACAGGAAGTGTCATCACTTCAAGAGGGAACCTCTATGACAACACATTTACTGTTCATGTTCAGAAAAGCACAAATTTACACCAGAGCCTAGAAGAATAGGAGACACTTATCTCTCCTAGCAGGTGACCAAACGTGGGGAACTGGAGTGAAGAGATGAATGGCAGTTGGCACAAATTCTTCAGATGGATCAAATGATAGTCAATATCTATTTGGATGATTATGTATCATTTTCTGTGACTTGAATTTTTGTTGTGGAAAGTTTTGGTTAGGATAAGCAATTGGGAACTGTTTCAAATCTGAACCTAGAAGCAGAAGAAAGTAAAGAAATGGGAAATATATGTTTATTCTTCAAAGATTGTATGAATAAGTGATTACTTTTAGAATGGATTGAAGTAGATAATGAAGGAAGGCTCAAAGAACTTCCTAAAACATTGATCCTGCAGTACAGTGTCCTTCAGCATCACTGGAGTCCACTGGAATGATATGACTTCGGGGTTTTTCTTTAATGCTATATCTTTTGGCCAATCAATAATCTTGTCTTTTCTGTGTTTAACCAAGGCTAATGTCAAGGTGCAAGAATCAATGGTCTTATGAAAAATCTGTTCTTATGCAGTACCATTTCCTTTTGAGAAGACTTAGAATTCCATGACTTAGAGTTATGACTTAGATGCTGCTACAAAAGCATTTAGCAAAAGCAGGAAATATGGTATGTGATGAAAATCATATCCTAATATAAAAACTCAGGAAGTAGAGGCAATCAATTCCATGCAGAAACAAAGAACAACCAACAAAGAAACCATGTAAGGACTTTGAGTCCCTCACCCTTTTGACTGCTTTTGTGAGTATTGACCTAGCAGAGAACTTTAGAGTTAGGAATCTGAATAGATACCAACTTATCCAAGAGAGCTGTCCTTCGATATGCCAGTAAGTCTCACTTTGCCTTCACTATAGCTCCAGTAACAGTCATCTTCCTAGTCCCATTTAGATTCTCCAAAGTATTTACAGTTCCTTAATTAGACATATGTCTGCTCTTTATTACCATTTAAAAGGGCAAGTAGTTAATGTCCTACTGTTAAAAAAAGTCTTAGTAATTGATTATTAACTAAATAAGCACAGCTCTTCTCTACTTATCTCGTGTTCCATTGTGTCTCCCAGTATTTACACATTGCTGGAATAATTAATGATGGCAGGAGAAGTGCATCAGAGCCAGTCTGTGGGTATCATCTGCATTACAGTGGATCTATTTCTCACCTCTGCAATCCACACTGGTTCTATTTCTACAGAAAAAAAAATAGAAGGAGCTGACCCCACCAGCTATCCTTACTACCTCAGGTCACTAGGGCAGATTTCCATAGACATGCATCAGGTATACAGCTGACAGGTTACTTTTACTTTCATCTTTTAAAGGGAAGTATGTTGAGTGAAATCTATAGATCCCAGCTTGCCAAGCTGTTTCATAATGATGCTCTGGGTGAAAAAGAAAAAAGCTTTACATAAAGAGATGTTTCATCTCCCTAAGATGTCACTTAGTAGTAAAGAAGAAGACAGCCAATGTCATCCCAACTTGCCACTGCATCAAATTTGGTCTGAAAGTTATGCTTTGTCCACACCTGACTTGTATTGTGCCTGATGGACCCAGAGGGGAAAATGCTCAAACAAACAGCTGGTTGTTAAGCTTTCCCTATGTCTCATAAGAGTGCCAGTTGATAGTCTAACACTTTGTACTTAAAAGCATCTCTTATCCAAGAGACTGAAATGGTTTTACTTATAATAAAAACTCTTTAGTGTGTTTAGCATCCCCCCAGGTAACAAAAAAAAAAAAAAAAAAAAAACCCAAAGAGATTTCTCCTGTATAGATGAGAAATGCAATGATGCAGTAGGGCAAATATTTTTTTTTCCATTTTTGTGTAGCACCATATATGTCTCCTGGTTATTGTCCATCCAGGGAATCACTAGACCATGTATTTAATGAGAACTTCTTCACAAGGAACATTCTGTGCTATGTGCACAGAGACTCCTTTGGGGGTCAAATTACCCTTTCACTGGCATCACATAACAGATATCCTGAATCTCAGATATTTACATTGCAATTCATAACAGTATCAAAATTACAATTATGAAGTAGCAATCAAAATAATTTTATGATTGGGGGTCACCACAATAGGATCTGTATTAAGGGGTTGCAGCATTATTCTCTTCCTATAGCTAAAAATGTTTTGTGCTTTATAATACTTGTGTATCTGCAAATCAGAAGGATATCTCATTTCTAAAGAGCTTGTTGTTAGACTTTTATGTAGTGATGATCTTGGTATGGCAAAAGACCAGAGACTTTGAAGTCAGACAGCCTTGACTACTCAATGAGCTATATATGTTCAATCTTTCTAATATTGCTGAGCCAATATGATCAAGCAAAAAATGCCTATCTTACATGATGACTAACAGTATTCTAAGACTGTTTTGACTGTGTCTTTAGTCAAGATTGTGTGTTTCTCATTTTGTTGAACATAAATGGAACCTGTACTAGCCATCCATATGTGATTAAGGTCCTATGCCCCAAAACTTTTAATACTTTCTTCTGCCTTCCAAAATGAAATGCCTAAAGCAGAAATTTACCACATACTTTTTTCTCCATTGAGATTTCATTGCCAGTGGTTGCACATTGGAAATTTCAAATAAACTTTATTTTTGTGAGTTTCTACTGAGGAAAATACTCTTTTTTATATAGGTAGGACAACACGTAGTGTTGATAAATGGGTCCTTTATCCATTTACTAACTTCAGATAACATCCATTATTTACAATTGTATCTTGGAATCATATAAGTAATACTTCTTCATTATATAACAATTTAAATATGGATACATATAAAGAAAGAAAGTGTTAATTTTTAAATTTCTTTTCAGAGGGGAGGTCTGAGCTCAGGGCCTTGTCTCCTCAGCACATACTTTATAACTCAGCTAAAACCCACCCTGAAAGGTTATTTTAGGTATATATTTTTATTTGTTTAAGGGATATTTTTAGGAATTTTTTTTCTAAGAAATATTTTCCAGATTCCATGTTTTACCTCTCATTATTTTATAGGAGTTAGTATGACAAGAGCTTGCACCATCACCAACTGAAGAGCTATTCATTACAAAGGATGCCTGAGAATTTGACAAATATTTTTTTTGGCTCACTTAATTGCATATTTGAAAACTCTATGAAATAAATTTTCGATTTTATTGAGTTCATAACATCTTACATGCTAGAAGACTCTTAATAGAATTTGGTATCTTTGCTGGTGAAGTAATAGTTGAGTCTGGAGGTAAAAACAAAGACATCAGTTGACACTGGCCTTAGGAGACTGGGACCTTAGTACAACACCTATTATGTTTAGTTTACTAACTCTGGCACGCAAATTCATCATGTTATTTGATGGGGTAGAACAGGCATGAAATTCTTTTGTGTTTGTCATAGAAAGTGCTATAGCAGTGTTTCTCAAACTTGGGTCACAACCCCTTTGGAGGTTAAACAAGCCATTCACAACAGTACTGGGATAGACAAGTAGATGGAAGATAAATAAGAATGTGCGAGTGGGTGATGGACTGTTCCCTTCACAGCAGACAATCTTGGTCTTCTCAAAGAACCTGAAATTTAATTAGTGAAGGCAGAAACCTAAATTTTCTTCATACTCTCACAACAGATGCTTTGAGAATCGAAGACAGGTGGCTAAGTCTTACTAAAAAGAGCCATCACTTGTCTTTTTCACTTTCTATCTCCTTTCCCTGTGATTTCTTTCATTGCATTTTGCCTTTCCATATCTTTTTAGATTCATCTTCTAAAAAATTATAGTTACATTTTCCTCATCATTGTTTAGTAATCTTTAACAACACTCTTCCCATTCTCTTCATTTTGCTCATGTACATCTTATTATCATGAACATTCTCAGGGAAGGAAGCAGGGAGGTGCAGGGCCCTTTGCAAAGGAACACAAATGCCATGATTTGTTATTCGCTTCGTTCTAATGATGATTTAGTGATCATTTCTACCCTGCTCTTAATCAGGGAATGAGAGAATGGTACAAAGAGAACTAGGATATTATAAAGTTATTTTATTAAAATGTTGAGTAAAAGTTGAAAAATCAGGAAGCAAATATATAATAACAGAATGGGGGAAAAGAGTTTCAGAGAAACATAATTAAGAGGGAAGCTATTTTTAAAGGATTCACAATATTAATTTTCCTGTAAAAGAATGCTGTCCCCAACAACTTAAACTCTACTACAACTTTGGGATATCACTTATCAATTCTTTGCTATGCTTTATATAGTAATCTTTTTTAATTGTAATATTTCATTTTATATGTATGGATGATTTGCTTGCATATGCACCATGAGCATGCAGCTTCTGCAGGGGACAGAAGAAGGCTTTAGGTCCACTGAAATGGAAGTTATAGACTCTTGTGAGCCACCATGCAGGTGCTGGAAATCAATCAGGGGGTTATTTGGAGATCAGTCGGTGTGCTTACCATTGAGCCATCTCTTTAGTCACACTCTCCAGCCATAGTGTAAGCCTTAGTCCATCACTATGGTATCATTTTCAAGACACACCAAGAGTTATGCTTAGATATCACTTCATGTACTAATTCATTCTTCCTTCACACACACACACATAGTGTATTTCCATATATATGCATATATATATGTATATTTCCATACATATGTGTGCATATGATATGTACTTTTCCATTTATGTGCTATGTAACACACACACACACATATATATACACATATATAGACACACACACACAAAACACACACACACACACACACACACACACACACACACACACACACACACACACACACTGGACCTGAGGAAACTCAGAAAGCTGGGAAAGCCCTTGTCCCTAAACCAAATAAAATTCTAGGCTCGTTTGCCATTACTAAACCCAATCTGCTTGCTTCTTAGTCATCTAATTTCATCTAATTCCTTCTTATTCTTGCCATAGTTCACCTACATATTCTTCCCTCAAGATCAGAATGGTTTCCTATTCTTTTTCTTCTTCCTCTTTCCTTCCTTCAGTACTGGAAATCAAATGCAGGTCCTTGCATAAACTAAGTAAAAATTCTTACCATTGAACTATAGCCTAACCCCCTTCTTTTTCATTGTTAACTACCTGATCAAGAATAAAAAGAAAAATAAAAGAGGATTAATCGCTAGTACCTCTAATAAGTTTTATAAATTTAAATATATGTGCAAGTCATTAAATTTCTTCCTTTCATCTTTAATTCAGCTTTCTGTTGTTTACATGTTGTTTACCTATTGTTCATTTAAAGTCAGGCTGCAGTTCCAGCTATTTATCATATTGAGAACATTTCATACTGCAGATGTGTTATTACTATCAGTGTGTCAGTCAATCATAGCCTCTCAAAGAGTGGCACTTTTTCAAGCCAGACAGAGAAATCCCCACAACTGTCTGTCTCCCAGACACTCCCCACCTGTCTACTCTCCTTATCAGCAAGATAACTAAGTGGCTCATGTTCCCCATACAAATAATTCAGTAGCTTATCTGTGTAAATGGTAATGGCATAGCATTCACAATTCCTGCAGTTTTGATAGTGTAACATAATAGGATGCGAGACACCCCCAAAGTGAATCCCAGACAGCCGTGTTGTTAAGAGTGCTAAATTACTCCAGCTTCCTAGTCCCAGAAATATTGTTGTTGGTACCATTCATCCATGATTGTTCTTTGTGTTTTTCTCAGCTGCCTACCTTTGGGAAGCAAATGCATTACTTTTAGACTGCCTATCTGGTACATATGTCAGCTTGAATACAGACTCTTAGCCTCTGAATTCAATGATTTTTTTTTGGTGTTCTTTTCATTCCCACTTCCTATTGATTCACTTCTTACAAGAATATCCCATTGTTTTCACAACGTTACTGTATCTGAAGTCCTGAATCACAGTTATTACACCTGCACAAGTCTCTAGAAAATTAGTTATTTAGAGGAAGAGAAACAAAATTATCATCAATTTGAATACAAGAATAAAAAAAAATCTAGAGAAGTATGGCCCAGGTTTTTCTAGGATATTTTAAGCATGGTTTTTGATATCTTCTTCAACTATTTCCTCTCCTTTCCTGAATTTATGCATTATCCTTAAGACTGACTAATGGCAAGAGATAAATTATCTAGTTTACTGAATTATATTATTTTTTTTCTCTACAGAGATAGAGAGTAGCTGTTACTTTTCAATGTTTTTGTCACTATAATCTTGGTGAGAGTCTGTCTTCTGGTGAATTCTTTTAATTAATTGAGCAGTAATTATTAATTGACGCCCCCTTCCATCTACATATCTATCCACCACCACAGGCAGCCATATGGTCTGTACTTATCCACTCACACATTTATGTGTTAATTATACATGTTTTCTGTGTGTTTACTCTGCATCAGACACAATGGAAGAAACAAGGAAGGAGTAACCTACATACTTCATGGAGTTTCAGTGACAGCCTAGTCAAGGCACTTACATGCAATAATAACAGGGCATACATTCAGCATATTGCAACTC